>OZ004704.1:205374667-206770847 GCA_963924515.1 Vespertilio murinus
AAGGATATATCATCAATAAATCCTACAAGTGTGTGTGTGTGTGTGTATATATATATATATATAATATATATATATAGTACATTTGTAGATAGTTTTGTGGTTTATATATTTATATGTATAAATGTATAGCAGAGAAAGAGAGAAGAAACATCAGAGTTGGCAAAATTTTTCTGTGAAGGGCCAGATGGTTCATATTTTAAGCTTTTTAGGCCATATAGTTTCTGTTGTAACTACTCAACATTTTTGTGTTATAGCACAAAAGCCATAAACAATATATAAATAAATGAGTACAACTATGTTCCAATAAAATGTTGTTTATGGATATTTAAAATTGAATTTCATTTTTGTCATAAAATATTATTTTTTTCAATCATGTATAAATGCAAAATCTATTGTTAGCATTAGGTCTATCCAGAAGGAGTTCTTAGGTCTGATTTTGGCCCATGGGCTTTAGTTTGTATATCTTAAACAATCTATACTAATAAAAGCATAATATGCTAATTAGACCATACTGCCAAACGACCTTCCAGACATCCTTCTAGATGTCCTTCCAGACAAAGCTGCAGTGGTGGAGGCCAAGGCAGAGGCCATTAGGGGTGATCTGGCAGGCAGTGGGGCAGTTAGGGGTCAATCAGGCTATCAGGGGAGCAGTTAGGGGGGATCAGGCCAGCAGGGGGATGATCCGACAAGGAAGAGAGGCAGAAGTGGTTAGGGGGCAATCAGGCTGGCAGGCAGAAGTGATTAGGGGTGATCAGGCAGTCAGGCAGAAGGCTTAGGAGTGATCAGGCAGGCAGGCAGGCAAGTGGTTAGGATCCAGTGGTCTCAGATTGTGAGGGGGATCCTGGATTGAAGAGGTTGCAGGCCAGGCTGAAGGAACACCCCCTCTCAAGCACAAATATTGTGCACCGGGCCTCTCGTATATAATAATAAAAATATAATATGCTAATTAGACTGACAGCCAAAGGACCTTCAGGACATCATTCCAGATGTCCTTCCTGAAGAAGCTGCTACAGCAGGGGCCAAGGCAGAGATGGTTATGGGTGATCAGGCAGGCAGGTGAGTGGTTAGGGGGTGATCAGTGAAACAAGAGAGCAGAAAGGGGGCAATCAGGATGGCAGGCAGATTGGTTAGGAACAATCACGCATTCAGGAAATTAGGGGCGATCAGGCAGACAGGCGAGCAGTTAGGGGCATTAGGCAGACATGCAGAAAGGTTAGGGGTAATCAGGCAGGCAGGCAGAGTGGTTAGGGGTGACCAGGCAGGCAGGCAAGTGGTTAGGGGCCAATGATTCCAGATTGTGAGAGGGATGTCAGACTGCTGGTTTGAACCTGATCTCGCACGGGCCTAAACTGGCAGTCAGACATCCCCTGAGGCAAGAGGGTGAAGGCCTGGTGAAGGACCCTCCCCCCTTATCCCACCCTCATGCCTGCATTTTGTGCACCAGGCCTCTAATATATATATCCCAATTTTTATCTTTATCTCAAAGCATCTCATGACTCATTGTATGGCTATCTTTTTCTTATCTGCAACCATGTCTGGAGTAAATATGAAGACTAAACTAGGAAAGGAAAATTAGTTTCAAAGCAGAGAAAAACAAACATTTCTTGAGAGACAGAGAGAGAGAGAGAGAGAGAGAGAGAGAGAGAGAGAGAGAGAGAGACATCAGTTTGTCGTTCCACATACCCACTTACTCATGCATTAATTGGCTGCTTCTTGTATGTGCCCTGATTGTGGATCAAATCCACAACCTTGGAATGTCAGGATGATGCTCTAACCCAGTGGTCGGCAAACTGCCACTCATGAGCCACATGTTGACTAATGAGTTTGCTAACCACTGGACTAGACTAAAACCGTGACTCATGAGCCTCTGTTGACTAATGAGTTTGCTGACCACTGGACTAGACTAAATGTTACTGTTTAGTTAGAAACTGTGAGGATTAGGCACTTGTGGCATACTGGATGCAAAGAGGTAAAGGGTAGTATATGACAGTGGTCAACAAACTCATTAGTCAACAGAACAGCAAACCGTGGCTCATGAGCCACATGTGGCTTTTGAGCCGTGGTTGGCCGACCATTCCCTAACCAACTGAGCTACCCAACCAGGGTCTCAGAGAAATAATTTTTTATAAAAGTGATTTTATGGCACAAATTGGAACATAGTCAAGAAAGAAAAACTCACACTTCTATTTTAAAGAAAGTGCAAAGCAAGACTATGGCTCAGCTCAGTGTTTCATTGTAGGATATGTTAAGATAGATAATTAGTCAAAATAAGATCCCAGTATTTTCATACTATTGCAAACACAGTACGATAATAACTTGAACATTATATTTTTTTACGCAAATAAATTGGATTTCTCTCAAAAAATGTGTTTCTTTTCTCACAAAAGCTGTCTTTGATAATAAATAAAAATTTCACTGAAAAAAAAATTGAATCTTTCCATATGTGACAAACATCAGAAATATGAATAGGAGAGAAATGTAACATTCTTTCTAAAATACACAGAAAGAGACTTTGCTTGGGGGGATGGATGCATGATGCAGTGTGCACATTATCTTTTGCTGAGTTGAATAGTTGAAACCATGTGGTTTTGGAAAGCAATGTCACCCCAATAAATTCAACTAAAATAATAAAAATAAAAACTACATGGTTTTGCAGATGGAGCTCCTTAAATTAATGCTCAAAAATCCCCAGCCCAACTCTATCATTTTATGCAATTTGGATAAATAAACAAATGTTTGCTTGTAAGTATCATTTGGCATCCAGGTCACTAATGTCCTACAGACAATGGAAACATTTATTTCTTCAATTCAATTGAAATTCCTGATCAGAAAGCTGGATTTGTCAAGTGCCTATTTCAAGAGAGTATTACAAATGTTGCTTTCTGTCCAATTTTTGTATTTAAAATGCTACCAATAATTGCTTGCTTGGTGGTGGTGGTGATAGGGGTGCATGTATTTCTATAACGGACTTAAAAGTGTTGAGAACTGAGGTCGGGTGCCCTCATTAAAGTATTTCTCTTTTCACCAGGAGTTGGAAATGGTCCAGTTAGATGTACAAGCCCTTTCTGGAATCTAGTTGTCCTGTTATACTGTAGTTATTGAGAGATACCAGACAGGTCTCTGTTTTCATGGGCAAGAGCAACAGAAGTGTGTTAGAACAGCACACAACAAAGCCAAAACAAACAAACAAACAAACAAACAAACAAAATACAAACAGAAAAACAAATGGGGGGCTGCTCCATTTCTAGTCTCCTGCTACCCATACAATCAAGCAAAAACATAGCTCTCGTTGGATCATGTAGTTAAAATTTTGTAACAAATCTGCAAAAAAATAAAATAAAAATAACAGAAAGTAAAAATCTGCTCCAAAACTAGTAAAAGCAAAATATATAACTGATGCCTGGAAAATAAACAAAGTGTGTGTTTAGAACCATCACTTTGGCTTATGTTTAAATGAATTACATATTTCTTTGAATTTGTAGTCCAGCTATTAATCTGTCTTTAAAAGAGAAGAAAATAAAGATCACAGAAGACAAGCCTTGCTTTCTCCTGACATATTTTGAATCCCTGAGTTTGATACAATAAGCTGCTCTTGGATCAGGAAACTATTACTTCTTTCTCAAAAATGATCTGGTATGGTTTATGGAAACACATATGTAACAATGTATATAACAAAAGCCTAAGTGATTGTTATGGCAGAATGACCAGAACGACCTGTTGCTATGATGTGAACTGACCACCAGGGACAAACGCTTAATGCAGGAGCTCCCCTCTGGTGTTCAGTCTGTTCCCACAGGGGGAGCACCACTCAGCCAGAAGCCTGACTCACAGATGGCGAGCACAGTGGTGATGGGGGTAGCTTCTCCTGCCTCCATGGCAGCACTAAGGATCAGCAAGGTGAGCAGGCAGGTGGTAGTAAGGACCAAGGGGTTCCAGACTGCAAGAGAGATGTCTGCCTGCTGGCTTAGGCCCAATTTCCATGGGCACCAGACTAAGCCAGCAGGCTGACATTCCCTGAGGGATCCCAGACTGCAAGAGAGCACAGGCCGGGCTGAGGAACACCCCCCAACACCCGATGCACAAATTTCGTGCACCAGGCCTCTAGTATGAATATAAATGAGATAAAAAGCAAGACCAAAGGAAACTGAAATTGTGTAATTATTCAAGGTAATAAGCATCAAACATCCATTTTATCTGTTACCAGTTTAGTTAAAATTGGCCAGTGAAATCAATGGCTTTATGAGGAAACTCCTGCCTGTTCTGATGAGCCAGGACTCCTAGCTCCACACTGATTCCCTCAAGATTTCTTGGCAAATTTACTGTAGTGTTTGGCCTGTGACAATCATAACGCTCTTAAATACCACCTCTTGAGTCACCACAACTTGACATATAAATGGCTGTAGGAAAAGCTCCGGCCAGGAAATTTCATCACAGCACCACAGAAATTTAAAGAACCCATTGTGATCTAAGTGCTGCTTGTCACATGCCTATAAATATCTCTGTCTCTCTCAGTGGAGTCCATATCCTTCCCAGGAACTCTGTAGGTAAATGCAGGTGGGCCCAGGGAGTGCATTCATGCTTTCTGGGATAAAATTTGCATGTTTTATTCTTCAAGAAGGGTAATGATGATAATTAATTATGCAAATATGTACTAAACACCTATGTTCTATGCATCAACGTGAATCCTAAGACTTTACAATAATTGCATTGTGACTGATGAATGTCTGAGTGTTAAGTGAATGCTGCTTCTGCTTGTCAGGGGCTGGCTATGATTAAGGTGTCTTCCACAGCATTTCTCTGTGGGCTTGTTGTTAGCACTCTTGAACTGTCATGAACTACTTAAGAGATGATGGTGATGGCATTGCCATTGATGTAGAGGGAAGTAGGCAGTGTGCCTTCTCCATGGGGATGGGGAGGCAGGGGGAGGGACTGCACTCATGATCACAGTAAAAATTAGTATTTAAGAAGCTCAAGTCCCTTCTGACTAAATGCACGTAGTCGGAAGATGGATCAAAGCTGTCCAAGGCAGACAGACCCACATGCCCCTGGGTCTTACCACGCTGGTGTCCACAGAGCTGAGCTCCAGCCTTCAGGGTCTCCGGCCCTAAGAGCCCATTTTTCCAGGAGAAGTGCCTGGACAGGAAAGTCCCTGGGAGCATCCTTTGGCCAGTGACCCCCAAGGGGTTGGTGTAATATTATCCCAGCTGCCTCACCCCTGGGGTGGGATGACTCTGAGCGTCACATGGCACACTGGCTCCCAGAACTAAATTGCAAACTATCTCACTGGGAATTGCTTTGTAACACACATTTCCTTTGTTTTTCCTGGCCTTCCTTTGCCTGTTCCACTTCCTCGCTGCACTGTTCAGTATTTCCAGGGACCACATCCCACATAAACAACTTGCGCTTGAAACCTTGATCCTGCCTCTGTTGTGCAACTTGGTGAAACCAGACCGAGACCGCAGATTTCCCAAAATATTTTCTGAGAGCTAAGAGTACATGGGGTTCTTTAATCTACCATTAGCACCTGTTTCATTTTTTTAAATAAACCCTTGAAATCTGTCTTCTTTTTCCCTAAGATAGTGAAATGGAAGAAGTGCTTGAGTCTCTCACCAGTTTCCATAAATCAGACTCGCACACCTCTGGGACAAGGATAAGAGGTGCGAAACTGGGCAGGCTGCAGTGAGTTTTGACAAAGTAATTAGAACGTACCCACATCCAGTCAACCTCCATAGCCAGTGCTTTGCTTTTCTTAATAGGGCCAACGTGATTGTCAGTATTTGTCTTGCCTAAACTTTCTGACAGCCATTTGTTAAAGTTTCTTTGATGAGGTGGAGAAGCGTGGAACCAGGATCATAAGTTTAATTTGGACTCTGTATACCCTAGCCCTGAACACTTGCCAGTCTTACTTCTGTACTCTGAAACCATGTCCTAGACCTCAAATGAAAAATTTGATACCATCTATTACTATCAAGGGGTTCTAGCTAAAAGAGACACTACCTATAAAAACATATAGCCTGTAGGAGGTGCTTATATTATTTTGACCCTGGGATAACCAAATAATTGTCATCTCTCCAGCAACATTCTGAGGGTTGCTATTACCACTTTAGTTTTCCAGCTCCTAAAATTCCGCATGTGATATTGGTCATTGGTGTGCTAGCTCTGGCACTCATTAATATGAGATGAGCTGAGAGAGTCAGAAAGTCCTAAAATATCTAAATAGGCAAATTGCTTCATTGAATGAGAAAATAATGAAATGAAAATAGATGGATGCTCTCTTGGTTACAGCACCCACACCTGACCTCAGCAGAGGTTAGACTCTGCACAGTGTGCCTGTCCAAGTGCAGGACGCCGGCTTCGTTGGGAGCTCAGTTTCAACGACTGTCAGCTTGAGGCTCAAAATTGACTCGGCCGCTCACTCCATCAATTACTGGAGAAACAAAGCAAAAACAAATGACAAAAAAAGAAAAGAAAATCAAAGTTAGAAGTTGGTTGTTGTTGTTTTTTGTTTGTTTGTTTTGATTGTTTTTTTCAGAATAGCAAGCAAGTAGTCATTTCCAAATCTGGAGCCATGCAGGCATGTGGATACATTGAAGACATTTTAATTACCACTTTGGCTCTGCTTTCATGTATTTTATCTATATTGACAAAAAGAATCAGAAAGGTGGGACAGAGAGTTCTGAGGAACAAGGTGCTCACACACCATGAACAATACTGTTCATGGACAATAAACAATAAGAGAAATGATTGAGCATTAAATTGTTATTATCACAAGTCACTGCATTTGCAACATGCAACATCTTCCTATCTAGTTCTTTATAAAAAATGATTTATCATGTATTATTTTTTATTGATTCCAAGTCTCTTTAGACTCATGTTTTCTAAGAAAAGAGATAAATCTTTAACTAATAAAGCAGTCATTTAGCCCTTAAGGTTTTTATTTACCTATATTCAAATACTAAGTTCTATATATTTGTTGATTCATCAAACTTTTGTAAAGTGATCACTAACATTTGACTAGGCATCCTTATAGTTGCTAGGTCTAGACCACCACCTGGATCATAATACATAACTTTAAAAATGCTGTAAAGATGCTAAACATCCCATATAATAAAGAGTTAATATACAAATTGACCATCACACCCTCACAAGATGGCTGCCTACAACCAGGCTGGCAGGGGGGGGTTAGTGAGGGATGACCAAACAACTAAACAGCAGGCTGTGTGGGGGACCAGGCAGCATGGGGCAGTTGGGGGCAACCAGGCCAGCAGGAGGGGACAGTTAGAGGTGACCAGGTCAACACAGGGGAGCAGTTAGGGGTAACCAGGCCTGCAGGGAGGGTGAAGTTGGGGGCAACTAATCCAGCAATGTAGTAGTTGGGGGTGATTAGGCTGGCAAAGGGGGCAGTTATGGGCAACCAAGCCAGTAAGGGGGGAAGTAAGGGGTGACCAGGATGACAGGGAGGTAGTTATGGGCAACCAGACCAGCAGGGGGGCAGGTAGTCAGGGGTGACCTTGCCAGTGGGGGGGGGGTTAGGAGTGACCAGGCCAGTAGGGAGGGGGCAGTTAAGGGTGGTCAGGCTGGCATGCAGAGGCAGTGAGAGGAAATCAGGCCAGTAGGAGAGGGAAGTTAGGGACGACCAGGCAGGCAGGCAGGTGAGTGATTAAGAGCCAGTAGTACAAGATTGTAAGAGGGTGCAGACTGGGCTGAGGGGACCCCATCCCGTACACACATTTCCTGCACTGAGCTTCTAGTGACATATGAATATAAAATAAGGTATGGCCAGGAGAGAGAGCAATCAATTCTTCTTGAGCACATGGTGGATTTCACGAAAGAGGTCACACATGTGCTCAGACTGGGGGACCTGGAGACGTTCATTAGATGTGGAAGAACCGAGAGAGCAACCCAGTCACAGGAAAAAGTACAAACAAAGGAATAAAAGAGCCAAGTGCATCAGGCACCAGACATTCATTAGGACTCCTAACTCTTGAATGGCAATGCTGGCTAGTGGAGAGGTTGGAAGAAACCAAAGATGGGAAGCCTGAGATTCTGGGGTCTCATCTTGTAGGAATGGGGGTGGGGGGCAGTGGAGATGCTGGGGAGGAGGCATGAGCAGTGGAATAACAACATTGTATCTGCTTTTGAGAAGGGTTTCTTCAAGGCCAATGGGAAACTTAAAACATTTAAACTTTGTGATTGATAGGTAATATGTTGCAGACATGAGGGGTGGAGAATGTGAAACACCTCTGCCACTTATATTCCATCCTCCACAGACATGCAAGATATAATCATAAATATTTCTATTATTACTTAAAAGCAAAGGTTCGAGTGAGTGATGGTGACAGGAGAGAATACAAGACAAAGAGAAGAGAAAGATAGAATTATGTCTTGTCATATATGCTACAGTTTGGTAAACATTCATTTCTATGGTCCCTTTTCCATCGCATTGTCCACTACTCACTTCCCTGCAACCCCCTACCTGCATCCTTAACCCAGAAACATATATTAAAAAAAATGTTTTGATCTATTCAGGAATACCCATCCATAGGAAAGATGAGGACTTTAAAATATATATATTGTTATTGATTTCAGAGAGGAAGAGAGAGGGAGAGATAGAAATTGAAACATCAATGATTATGAGAGAATCACTGATGCACTCCCCCTACCGGGAGTCAAGGCTGAAAGGTGGGCATGTGCTCTGAATGAGAATCCAGCCTTGACCTCCTGGTCCATAGGTTGGATACTCAAGCACTGAGCCATTCTGAGCAGGAAAGAGGAGCACTTTTTAAAACTGAAACCCATTTGGTGATATAAAGGTGACATTGTTACTTGCACAGGATGCTATTAGGTGTGTGTGTGTGTGTTGTGTGTGTGTGTGTGTGTGTGTGTGTGTGTGTGTGTGTGTTGTGTGTGTGTGTGTGTGTTGAGTTATTGGGTGTCAAGCACTTTAGTAAGTTATCCTTTGCCAGCAACCATGTTTCCATTATGATTCGACCTGGGGATAAAAGATCTTTAAATTCCCAAGCCCCGCATCTGTCACTAATAATTTTAAACAACATAAATGGCATTAGAATCTGTATTATGATTTCAACCTGCTTTTACATCTGAAATGCTCCTTATATAATCTTCCACATAATCCAATGATCAGCAATTATAGTAAATCAGAGTCAGGACCAAATATTTTTCTTTCTCCAAAGGCCAAATGGAATGTCTCTCCAACCCTAAATATCAGCTGGTGATGACCTGCCTGGAATAATGCTATCAAAAATGTACGGATCTCGGGAGGAAAAGCACGAAATGAATCTAAGCCCGTGAATCTGCTTTAGGATAAACCTACGAAGGAAATAAAAATAGTTGCTCAGTGGGTGTACAAGAGAATAGGGAAGAGATCCTCACATCCAGCCTGTTTCTCCTTATCCTTTGTCATCTCGTACTGCCAGCCTAATTGTCAACCTGTCTCTTGAGTTTCATACCTTTTCCAAATGTGTTTTCCCCTCCACCTTATCTCTTCAGAGCCATCAGTCACACAGCAGATTTGTAATGAACTTGCTCTCTGCCAAAGCAAGAGGAAAAAAAAGTGACATCATTTTCAAAAAGGGACCTATCAGCACTTTAATCTCAGTGAGATAGAAAATAGAACAAAGGGGATGTCTGGCTGAATTAACAGGGCAAAGGGTGGGGATGGAGCTCAGTCTGCCATTCCCTTCCCAGGCTTTGTACACGGTGCCGTAGAAATTTGGGGTGGATTTGTTCCCCATCTGCCCTGTATCCTGTGGGCCGTGCGAGGCCTTGTCTGGACATAATTACCAAAAAGGGGTCATGGCATTCTCTCTGACCACTTTTGTGAGTTTGGTGGCAGGGGGGGGGGGATAGAATGTTTGAAGGCTTGTTATAGAGCTTGAGCATGTATGCAACATGTTAACAGTTTTAATGTAAAGAAGCTAACTTGTGAGTCTGGTCGGGCAGGTGTATTCTAGCAGTATCCCAACTTAAACTAAATCTGAATGAGAAGAGGTGGAACAGGAAGAAAAAGGAGCAAGCATTTTTTTTAAATCACTGAAGAGCCCATCAGACTAAATGATAGACATGTGAATCTACGGTAATGTGGGAAGCAGTGTTGAAGGTTCAGAAGCTAAAATACTAAAACACCTGTCACAATAGCTTGCAATATACACTGAGTGGCCAGATTATGATGATCTCTGAACACATAATAATCTGACCACTCAGTGTATATCCTATATCAGCCCTGGGCAAACTATGGCCCTTGGGTCAGATCTGGCCCGTTTGGCTGTTCTATCTGACCCACAGAGCCAAAAAAGTGGAGGGTTCTCTTGCTCTCCCCTCCACTCCTTCACCAGCAGCCCAAGATAACAGTGCCAGCATGGTCAGGTTGCTTTTGTTCTGGCCCTCCGGTCCAGTTTAAGAACCCATTGTGGCCCTCTAGGCAAAAAGTTTGCCCACCCCTATCCTATATAATAAAAGGCTAATATGCAAATTGTCCACTTGACCAGGAGTTCTACCAGCAGGCAGGCTGGCCAACCGCCCATGTCCCCTCCCCCTGGCCAGGCTGGCCAGACCTCACCCATGCACGAATTCATGCACTGGGCCTCTAATATGTATATACTGAGTGGCCAGATTATTATGCATTCAGAGATCATAATAATCTGGCCACTCAGTGTACAATCAGAATTATTTTTTAATAACATCCTCAAAAACAGCTGGAAATAAACGAGGGCTCTCTACAGATACCGAGCTTTTAATAACCTTGGGGCCAGGCACAGGAAATTATAACATGCATGATTTGTCAGAGAAATGTGAATCATTTGATAAATCATTTGAGAAAAGATTAGGTCACCTTTGATAAAACAATAGCAAACACTTTCTTTTAAAGTGTTTAGAATCTGATGTTGGGCATGAACCTCCCAGGCCACAGGCTCAGGTATGACAAGAATGTTACTCTTATTTTTCTATGAATTTGCCTGGAATCTTTTTCTTGTCTGCGACTTTCATGTCCCTCGGCATGGTGAGAAGCACAAGACACCTCCAGGAGTTCTTCTGTTTCAGATTGTGGTAAATAGAAACAGAGGGAATTGGTGGGGGAGAGGGGACGGCACAGTGTAGGTTCTACTCTACTGCTGCCCCATCACTTTGGCATGATAGGGGTAGTGGAAAGTGGAATCTAGCAGGCTTTCTCCTCCCACATTCCATCCATGGAAGCAGGGCACTGGATCCTAGATGGTGTGTTGGCTCTAGAGTCTCCACCAGGTCTCTGAGATGCGGTCCATAGAGGGCGAAGGCTGCAGGGTTCAGAGCCCTTTCTCCAATATCCCCACAACCACCTCATTTTACTGCTCTCCTCACTGACTCTCCCCTTCTCCCCAACCAAAATAGATGTGTCTCCCCTGTGGATACAAAATCAGAGAGAGGATATTTACCTCCAATCTAATTATTTAAAACCCAAGTCAATAATGCCCAGGCTTGATACTGAAAAACTTGAGACTCAAATAAAAATAAAAATCATCTTCTCTCATTATTATTTCTACAATAAAAATTTTAAAGTTTATTTTTAAAATAAGAAAAAAAAAACATACACCTGAGTTTTGACCTTTTTTTGGTCTTTGGCATTTCTGTTGAACATCTGTACCCTAAATTAAAGGGCAGAACACATTTTTAAAGAAAATATCACACACTAATTTTTCAAAATACTCTTCCTGGTTTTTCTTTGCCTCTATACATTTTTGCCTACCAAAAATAACATGTGGTTCTTGCCAACTTATCTCACTCCTCTTCAGGAAAGAGAGAACCAGGTTCTTATTTTTAATCCACATGTCTGAAACAATAAATTCCATATAAAGCAAAAGAGAGTGTATATCTAAAGTAGAGTACCCTCTATTGAGATATTCCCAGGCTCAGTAGATTAATCCACATAATGAAGTAAAAATATGTGGCCGACAGAACCCATCCATTGGCTGAACAGGACTCTATGGACAGATGCCAACCTAGCAGCGCTTTGTCCAGACAGAGTCCAATTGAAGCTGTCAGAGCCTCTCAGGAATGTGTACGGAGAGACACCAAAGTTAAACTGTAGCTAGCAGCAAGCACTTGAGTTAAAAGACCATATGGAAGAGGGCCAAGTGGATACAAGATGAGTATATGAAAGGACACATGGACACAGCTGGAGTTGAGGGGAAGGGATGGGGAGAGAGACACAAAGATGTAGAGGAAGGGAAAACAAATGCTAAGAGCCATAGAAATTATGGGAGGAAAATCGAAGTGACAGACGGCAATTGATGTCCTCTCTATTCACAACTGCTTCTCCTGGCTCTCCTGCTCCCTTCCTTGGCTTGTCTTCTCCATAGAACCTATCAGTAACCTCCATGTTATATATTATATATGTTTATATACTATCTGTTTATACACATACACACACACACAATACTACCCCATTGTGTTCTAATGTGATTTAGTCTAAGAAAGCCCTGCTTCCATACCCCAACAAATTCTTCCTTTTATCTTAATGTTCATGTATCCTAGCAGCAGAATGCAAAACCAAAGTAGGATTTTTTTAAATAAGGAAAGGTAAAAACTATCTATCTTTGATACTACTCAATAACAGGTTTGCCATGAGAGTATCCTAGTAGAAAGTAACATTTTCATAGATCTTTAGAGTTTACAGTGTAATTTAAAACAATTATTTATTCATTCAATAACTGTCTAGCGAGCACCTGCCATGCAAGGCACTGTCCTAGGCTCTTGGGGTAGAATGAGGGCAAAGATTTATGCCATCAGGGAGGTTATAGTCTAGAGATTCATCTTATTTGAGACTCCCCAAAAAACTCTGTTACACACTTTCTTTTGTGAGAGACATGACTTAAACCCAAACTTTAATTAAAAAACTCTGTACTTTTACTTGCACATGTTGGTTCTTTGACAAAATTGTAATCAATAATAATAATAATAATAATAATAATAATAAAGGAATAGGATGATTACAGGAATCTCAGTGAATGCCCTAATCTCTACTAGGAAACATACAAGTACACTCTAAGTTGAGCCAATGGGTAAGTGATGCGGGGCTGTACCGCTAATTAACTAGTAAACTCAAACCTTCCATGAAGTTACTGAAGAAGAGGCCAAGTAAGAGTCATTCTTTATATCTATAGAAAGTACAGAATGTGACTTTGCATACTCTGCCAAGGAGTTGTAATTAATTTTGTTTGGCTCTACTCTGAATTAAAACTGGGATATCACATAAGAAAGAATTTCTGTTTCCCATTACAATTGTACTTATTTAGTCTCCACCTGAGTGCAAATGTTTTCTTAACCAGTTTTAGTTCCCTTAATAGGCATCGGTATTTTCCACTAGATTTAGTTTTAAATATTTTTCAAATATGTATCGATTCGATTCACATCTCAACGGATTACATTTAATGGAAATCTCCAGCCTACCCCTAATTTACTTTTACCCAGGACACATGAAGAGTATATTTCCATCCCATAGTTGGCGTGGCTTGAAAGACTTGGGCTTTTCTGACTAATTCTGTCTGTAAGCTATTCGAGTATGAACTAACTAGTGCGTACCTAGGGTAGTCTTAAACTCTTGTGGTATTAGGTTTTATTTGAATTTTACATGAGAAGAGAATCCCATTTGCCTGTAAGACCAGTCATTCTTCACGTGGGTAGCTTTTGGCTCACTTTTCCCCTCCCTAATGTTTTCCAACATTTGCTATGCTTTTATTTGGAATGCTGAAAACATTACTCTTGTGATAGCTGCCAGATTAGCATTAAGTCTTTAGTTTCTAACAACACAAAGACTCATGTTAGGAATATAGTTTTAAAAGAAAAGAATCTGTGACTATAAATTAAACTGTAGCGAAAAGTGGAGAAGGGAGAGAGACAGTGATAATCTCCAAACAATACCCAAATAAAGCTAAGAAATGTACCCGAAAGGATTCAAGTCACTAACTTGGTGATTTAGAAATTACACAATAAACTTCAAGTTAAATCTCTTTGAGGAAAAAAGGAAACTTCACCTTTATTTTCTTGACAAATCTTAAGCTACAGTATACCTTTTTATTACCCCCAAAAGTATATTTTGAGCACTGTACCCCTGAGAGTACTTGCCTTCCATTGTAAGGTTCTATGTGGTAGACAATGTCTAGAACAGGGGTGGACAAACTTTTTGACTCGAGGGCCACAATGGGTTCTTAAACTGGACCCGAGGGCCGGAACAAAAGCAACCTGACCATGCTGGCACTGTTATCTTGGGCTGCTGGTGAAGGAGCGGAGGGGAGAGCAAGAGATCCCTCTGCTCTTTCAGTTATGCAGGCCGGATAGAATAGCTGAACGGGCGGGATCTGGCCCGAGGGCTGTAGTTTGCCCATGGCTGGTCTGGAATCTTAAGATGAGACCTCTCACATTCACAGTTAGAAAAAAACAGATCTAATGTTTAAAGATACTGACATCCTGTAATCTTATAGGGCACCATTTAGAATTAGCTTGCACATAATACAAGACTTTATCAGCCACTGCAATGTTTGCTATCAGGATATCATGCTCTGGGAGGGACATGAGATAGCTTATCAGTCAGGGTTTTGTCAGGAGGAACTTCATCCTTTATTTTAACAGAAGGTTTGCAATGAAGAATAGTCAGCCAGGTATTACAGAAATAAAAGATAAAAGGGGGACAATGTGGATTTTTAAAAGTAGTTAATAGAGCAAGTAACTATCACTCCTTAGGTTCCGGGAACAAATGGAAGAGGGTGCAGTTGTCAAAATTTAGAAGTTTAAGGATGAGTCCTACAGAGTTTGGACCCAGAGCTCTGCAGAGGGAGCCCTGCTTGGCTGGCGCTGGTGCATCAGGAACTTGGAGGAAGGGTCACATGGATTTGGGATCTAGATTTGTTGGTCCTGAAATAGCTGAGGATGCTTTAACAGACTGCTTCTAGGACTGCATCTGTTGGACCCATAGTCAATGCCAGTGGAAAGAGTTAGTTCAAGGTGACTCTTTAGGAACAACAGATGAGACCATGTTCTTTCTCCCTTTTGCCTTCCAGTCTCCCTCTTAGACCCCCTATTGGCAGAGCCTAACAGAAGCCTGTTGGCAAAGAAGTATAATTCTCTCCAAAAGCACAAAGCACAATGGAGCTGGATGGGTTTCAACCTGAGAGAGTTAATAGATTAAAACCTGGTACAGAAGGATAACAAACCTGTAATAATTTGTCCACCATATAGCATTACCTTTTACAAATCTATGGGAGTCCTATACCAGGGAAATAATTTAGTCATTGCTAGCACTTAATAGCATTTATTGGATACTAGGTTCTATGCTAAATGCTTCATATGTGTTGTGCTTTTTCATTAAGACATCTAATGAGATGGGGATCATTCTGAAACAGTTATCTAAGATGATTAAAATAATTTCAAGATAAATGTTCTCTTAAGCCAGTGTTTCCCAAAGTGTGGTGCATGTACCCCCAGGGGTACGGGAAGAGTTTGGTGGGGGTACACGTTGCACTGGAGTTTGGTGGAGATATGCACTGCACCGTGCTTAGCTGCACCTAATTCTACGTTCTCCTGAGTCAAGTCAAGACAGTCTTGTGAGGTGTGAGATGGTCCGGTGTGCAAGTAAATCTTATTTACAATATAACTTTTATTTATATTTTATTATGAATAACTTTATTTTTCTTTTATTATTATTTTGTGTATATACTAAAAAAATTAATATATTTTGATTGTTATTAAAGTACATCCTTTTTTTTTTTTGACGAGGGGTACTCAGCATTAGGAAAATTATAGAAGGGGTACACATATGTCAAAAGTTTGGGAAACACTGCAGCTTTTCTTTGGTCCAGTTATTACTTTACAAGTACAACACCTTAAAGTTAAATCTACCAAACCAGTGTTTTTCCAAGTCATCTGCAGTAAGCAGAAAAACTGGAAGGTTTTTAAGAATCTGGTTACTGAGCTGGTAAGAAACAGCTTTATATAAACATCATAGCCTTTTCTCTTAGCCACAATATGAGAAAATGTGGTAATATTTAAGGGGAAATAGTAGCATGCTAGGTAAACGAACTGGTTGACCTTAGCAGTACTCTGATTAAAATATATTTATTTTTCAATTCAAAATATGACAATACAAGTAATAAATCATCTCAACTAGAAATGAAGGAAAAATTATTGAACATTTTGAGGGGTCATGATATTCAAAGCACACAGGTGAGATTGGAAAGTCAGATGAGGCAAAAGTATTAATAAGCTAATAATAACTACTGTCTAATAGAAAATTATTGTATAATTCTATTATCTATATATTCATATATTTACTGTAACCATTGTTTATTGTTTCATCTCTGTGCCAAGCACTTTGCTTGATAAATACAGAGGTAGGCAAAAATAAGTTTAAATTTGTGAGTATGCAAAACACAGAGTTTATTCTTGTATTATGATTTATTAATTATTATATTATTTACCAGATAAACAACTGCAAACCTACTTTGCCCACCCCAGAACAGAAAAATATATAACTTCCCTCAATGACACTATGAAGTAGGCATTATTATCAAAATTTTAGTGGGTAAGGAAACCAAGACTTAGCTAGAAAATGGTAGAATGGAATTTGAACTCAGCTTTATCTGAATCAAAATACTCCATTTGTTGCACTTCCATCTTCAACCACTGAGCGAAACGATCATCAGTCTCATTTACTTATTTATTTATTTATTTATTTATTTATTTATTTTAATTTCAGAGAGAAAGGAGAGTGAGAGATAGGCACACTGGGGATTGAGCCAGCAACCCAGGCATGTGTCTGGACTGGGATTCAAACCATGACTTCCTGGTTCATAGGTCCATGCTCAACCACTGAGCAACATGGGCCAGGCTAGTTTCTCTCCTTAATTCCTTTTTTCTTTAACCCAAGCTTGCACATGTGCTCTTGGCAGTATGTGAGGAAGAGACCAAAGCACAATCTCAGCTGTCCCATCAATGCCCATACCTCTAATCCCTCCCTGCCTCCCACCTCAATCCTGATTAACATGTTCTCTTTTCTCAATTATAAGATATTATTCTAGCAACACTCACAAATATGTACAGCAAAGCATCACAGAGAAACATCTATTTGTTGGCCAAGTATAAAAATGCTTATAAGAGGTACAATCGCTATAAATGATAGTTGAGCATAGAGGTAAAGTCCCCAGCCTAATCTCAAATCCTGACTGAATTCTACTTACTAGTCGAATGGTGTTAGACTAGTAAGTTGTTCCTTAAACTTCAAGCCCTAGGTTCTACATATGAATAAAGAGGATAATAAGAATCCTGTCTCACATGGGTGTGAGGCTGTACTGAGGTAATACATAAAAAAACATTTAGCACAGTGCTTGGAAAACAGTGTGTAACAAATATTAGCTCCCAATGGTGTAGCAATAGATAGGTTTACATAGAATGTCACATCTTATTGTTCATCCTATGAAAATTCCTCTGGAGCAAACCTAATATTTATGAGTGAATGCAGGTATCCTTGGAAACTGATATCTACACACTGTTCCTGATATAGCAAGTGCAATGAAATTTAGTCCATAGTGCAAATTAAAAACCCAAATCAGTCGTGATGGCCTCTGAGTCATAGCTCCCATTCCATCTTCTCATTGGCAGAATCTTCATTTCATAATACCTCTACCTGGCACCCTCTACAACTCTGTTCCACGGTACTTGTACTTGACACCGTGTTATAAAGTGAAAAATGTTATAATGTGTCCCCTAGCATTCCTGGTAGTAAACCACATTGTAAAAATCCAAACAGCCTCCTCAAACCTGGGTATTATGGCCTAGAATATGCTCAGCATGAGTTTATTTTGGGAAGGCTCTTTTATTTACTTATTCTTTAATATATTTTATTGATTTTCCACAGAGAGGAAGGGGGAGGGATAGAGAGCCAGAAACGTCGATGAGAGAGAAACATCGACCAGCCGCCTCCTGCCCATCCCCTACCAGGGATGTGCGCGCAACCAATGTACATGCCCTTGACTGGAATTGAACCTGGGACCTCTCAGTTCACAGACCGATGGTCTATTCACTGAACCAAACCAGTTTTGGTGGGGAAGACTCTTTTAAACTTTTAGTTGAATTCTCATATTATTGTGCTATCTTTATTATTTTAGTCTAACAGGAACTATTTTCTACAAATAAGAGAATGCCAAACAATTAATTTAAATAAACAGTAAAGACATGTAATTCTTTTTTAAAAAAAATATTTTATTGATTTTTTACATAGAGGAAGAGAGAGGGATAGAGAGTTAGAAACATAGATGACAGAGAAAGCATCTATTGGCTGCCTCTAGCACACCCCCTACTAGGCATGTGCCCACAACCAAGGTACATGCCCTTGACCGGAATGGAACCTGGGACCTTTCAGTCCACAGGCCAACGCTCTATCCACTGAGCCAAACCGGTTTCGGCAAAGGTATGTAATTCTTGCATGGCGGGATACTTGGGGTCAGTGTTCCCAAGACTGATTTTTTGAAGCTTGTGTTATTTTCAAATTCAGACATTGGAGCTGTGTGAATGGTACCTGACATGTGCAAAGTAACCACGTTCTTGAATATGACTGAACAGTGGTAAAAATGGAAACAAAAGGCTGAGTAAGAATTTAATGAAAAATGTACTGATACTATAGTAAGATCAGTATTTTCTTTAGCATAAAACAGCAGCGTGGTTCCGAGAAAGCCATTTAGCCTTTCTTGGCCTCCACTTGCTCATCCACAAAGTAAGTATCAATGTTCCTAACTCGTCATTAAAAGCCTTGCTTGGCACTGCCTGCATTTAATGAACACCAATGAATGCGCAACAACGTGTAGTTAAAGAGAGTGCATTTTGTTTATTTAGTCTTATATGCTTGGATATAACTGGACAGTCTTAGCTTGTCATAGGAAGCTTAAATTAATAGCATTTCAAAGGCGAAAACGTAGGATTTGCCTGATGCAATCAGAGGTATTTGCTCTTCCTGTGTATTGTTTGGATTTGGCTGATCCGGGCACGTTTGTGTGTGACTAAGCCTCAGTGTTGCTCTGTCTCTAGGTCACCTAAATCCGGGGAAAGGCAGAGCCAGACAGCTGAGTCACCCACTCACCATTGCCAACAGGAGATGGCTTTCCCAAGCCAGACAATCCCCTGCTTGGTCATCCCTCTTTTTCTCTCTCTTTCTCTCCAAGATCACAGTAACACATAAGCATATTTTTCCATCTGTTGTGTCATAAAGCAATGATCCCAACTGCTGGAGAGGTGAGCGATTTCATGGAAAAGTAAACTTTAAAGAAGAGGCTGGAACAAAGATCCAGTTTTGGGTAAAGGTGCTGAAAGGCCCGGGAGACTATAAAGCACGCCGACCACTAAGGCAATCCACAGTGACTGCTAGGTTTGTTGTCCCTTAAATGGGAGCGGGAGAGTAGTGACTCCACGGTGACAGACTCAGCTGCACGCGGCCAGGACCACGCTGGTGATTGAGTTTTTCTCACACTCAGTTTCTTCTCCCAGTGGCCCTCCTCATCTTCTGTTGGAGACAAATGCAGGTTCCGTTTCCTCATGCGTCAGCCAGAGAGCTCAGCTGCTGGATGTCCTGGCGGTTGGTCTTTCTGGCACTACTTCTGTGCTACTTACTTGGGCCGGTCAGATCTGGAAAAAGAAGGAAGAGAGGACCCGTGTGGTGCAAAGCCAAGCTGTGAGCGCTGTGAAAGATCAGCAATCAGTAAGGGTGCCCAGGCACCACATTAGCAGTAGGTAGGTTTCCATGCAGTAACGTTTATCTATTATTAACTAGAGCTCCACCTTGGATAGCTTGACTTTGCTTTAGAATATTGATCAAAAAATGTGATTTTTTTTTTAATAGAGCTCTTCTGTATTTATGAAAATGTGGCCAGCCAGGGACTTCCGCTAGATCATAAATAATTAATGCTTCGTCTAATTTACCTGTAGAACTGGTGGCTGTAAGATACCATTTAGGCCAATAGACTACTTTGTTTATTCAGAATAATAGTACTTAAAAATCTCTATTCAGATGGGTGGTTACCAAAAGAGAGGGAGGGGGTTAAGGGACTGAGTGAAAAAGGTGAAGGGATTGAGAAGTGCAAATTGGTAGTTGTTAGAATAGTCATGAGGATGTAAAATACAGCATAAGAAATACAGTCAATAATTATAATAACTATGTACAGTGTCAGGTGGATACTGGAAATATATATGATAGGTTAACCAATTTTTGTAGATTCCTAAAAGTTATCCTATCTAATAAAAGAGTAATATGCAAATTAACCATCACTTCATCACAAAGATGGTGGCACCCATAGCCTCAAGATGGCGGCATCCAGTCCCCTCAGCCCCAAAGCTAAAGTGTTTGGGCCTATTGGCCCGGCTAGGGGTCAAGGGGTCCAAGAGAAGAGGTGGAATCCACTTTCTCTAGTAGTGGATCAAGCCTCACTGCTCTGCTGCCTCTGAAGTGTCTGGGGCTGGGCAGCGAGGCTGGAGTGTTTGGGCCTGTCGGCCCAGCCAGGGGCTGTGGGGACCAAGCAAGACTGAGGGATCCCCTTCCCATCCCCCCCCGCCCCCCCGAATAAATTTTGTGCACCGGGCCTCCCTCTAGTACAAAATAATACTGAATGTAGACTGTAATTGAAAAAAAAAAAAAGAATATCTTCTCATAATAAAGAAAATAAAATGATAGTTTTATTTAAAATTAGCATAAATCAGGAAAATGAGGGAACTTATTTTGAATATTGGCAGACTTGAACAGGGAATTAGAAGTTTTCTTAAGTGGATTACTATAAAGAGTTAACCATAATTTAGTATTTCTTTTTAGATTTTCAGAAAATTAGCTCACTGTTCCTTTTATGTGATAAGTTCTTAATATTTCATAAAATAACAAACTGGCATCATAACTAACAGAGACTCTGGGAAGTCATAAAAAGAGCAATGGGGTTCTAAGCATGAGAGTTAGGATTTCACTGACAAATGGACAATTCTACACAATGTGAAATTAGTCAGCATTGCTTCCGGGTCAAAGACACTTCAATCTCAATTTTAAAACATCATTACACAAATATTTTGTATTATAATTGTGTGTGAGATTCAGTTTGTTAGAATGAGAACCTGTTATATCACTGCGCTATTTTTAGATGCCTAGGAATTTCACACTTACCCAAATGAAGAACTGGCATGTGGCCTTCAACCATTCCAGTGATGGCAAAGCCATTCCAACAACATTCTTGCTGTGGTGCTTGAATCTGATGGTATATCTGGACTAATGACCCACTATTCCCTTCTATTCCCTTCAGTTTCAGAATCCCTTACTTCCTGGTATCAAGTAATAATGAAACTCCCTATCACTTAGAAAAAAATGAAATAAATCCATAGAAAATACCATGGCAGTTTCTGCTGAACATAGTTGGAGGCAGGAAGAATTATGAATGAATGGAATTCTAAACAGGAGCTGAAGTTGTTTATTTAAAATGGAAATCAGATGACCTCTCCAAAATCTCTAGGGAGGGTAAGCAGAGGGTATTGGACCCATGCCTCATAGGAAGGGCTCCAAAAGTGTAATAATACACTTTTATTAGTATCCGCAATGATATTTTACCGTATTATGAATTGAATCGTGTCTCCCCCAAAACTTGTATGTTGACGTCCTAACTCCAAATGTGACTGTGCTTGAAGGTATTTCCTTTAAGGAAGTAATTAAACTTAAATGAGGTCATAAAAGTGGGGCCCTAATCCCATTGGGCTGGTGACCTTATAAGACAAGGAAGGGCTACCAGGAGCGGGGCACACAGCGGGAAGGCTATGTGAGGACACAGAAGGTGGTCATTTGAAAGCCAGAAGAGAGGTCTCACCAGAAACCAACCATGCTGCCACAGGGGTCTTGGGCAACCAGCATCCACAACTGTGAGAAAATAAATTCTGCTCCTTAAATTCCCTGGTGGTATTCTGCTACTGCCACCTGGGCCGACTCATACATACCTGTAGTCACAGGAGATAACCTGGCATACTGAAAGGAGACGTTTGTCATTCTTCAAATACTTGTCCATTGATGAAATCACCTTGCCTGAAGCCAATAACAGAAATAGTGGGTGGTTTATTTAATTATTTCTCTTGATGGGTGCTGTTCTAAGCTTGTTAAATTCGAAGTCATATTATCACCTCTGTTTTAGAGATAAGAAAATGAGTCAAGGCATGTACCGGATCCAAATTTAAATAACATGCATACTCCGAATGCTATGACGAATAAAGTGAGCTACAGGGGAAAATGTTAATAAATCTTGTTATCCCAAGTGTGTCAATGCACATCTGTGCTTAAAAGTATCGCGTTTAAAAGTATTTTGTTAGCAAAGGTGAAAAAATGTAAACTTTCCACAAGTTGATAAGCTTTTTGGTCATAATTTTATAACACGTTGAGAGTCTCAAAGAAATGAAAGAACATTCCTAGGAAAATCACTATAGGGATATGCTGAGTTGTATCTATTAAGTACATTCATCTAAATGTGGAGGAGATCACTTGCATTTGGAAGCCATTGCAGGATTACATAGTTAAGGGTTATTTCTGTAAATCTTTAATATAGAAGATAATCCCATTTTCATTTATTTGCTGACTTTTTTTTTGTATCTCTGCATTAAAATTGAGTGCAAACATTTTTTTTTTTTTAAATCCCAGGATGGGCTTTGAGGCCAATGTATTTCCAGGATGTAGGAAAGCTACTACAAGCTTAGTTTTAACTTGTCAGTGAGTAAAAATGTAACTAATGTGGATCTTTCTCTGACAGCAGTTGCATGGAAGCTTCCAGAGCTTCCATTAATATTTAATCAGTAGGGCTTTCCAGGCAAATTTTCAAGCTCAAATGACTAAAGCTACAACAAATACAGAAACATTTTACTGCTATATTTTCTAGATGAGCAGGGGGGAAAAAAAACACAAATCAAAGCTATAGGAACTAATCAAGAACAGAAAGGAGAATTTTTGTTTTCAGCTTTCTTTTCAATTGACCATTAGAAACTTACGCTGCGAAAAGTAACAGTATATTGGCATTATTTACTAACTCTGAAGCACGACTGGATTTTAATGCTGGCTCCACCTTTGTCTGTGTGACATTGAACAAGCTATAATTTCTTTTAGTTCCTCAGTTACCTTGTCCGTGAAATGGGGTAATAATGGTACCCATTTCATTGGAACTGTATACACCTGACATGAGTTACAACAGATACAGTGCAAAGAGCAATGCCTAGTGCACAACAAGTGTTCCATATGGCCTAGCAGTTAATACCCTCTATAAATATTGTATTTAAAGTTGTCTCTCAATAATATTCATAATTTTATTCAACAAATATTTATTAAGTCTATGCGATGGCCAGGAACTGACTGTAAACAATTAAATAATTCAAAGGAACCATTGTCTAGGATCTAGACACATAAATTGTTGATAGGATCTAGACACATAAATTGTTGAGCTATTAGGACATGAACTGGAAAACCTAAATGAGTTCTCAGAAGGGCGTTCTGGAAGGGCATCGCTGCAGCTGAGGTGTGCATCTTTGATGGCTCAGGGTCCGTTAGAAGATTTCAGGGAGTCAGCCTTTCCTAGCAGAGGAAGCAGCGTGGCAAAGGCATAATGGCCGGAGGCCTGGGAAGACTAAATATAGTATCTGCTCATGGTTTATGAGCATACATATGGGCGCCGTGAGGAAGCCAAGCTGAGAATGAAAAACTGATCCCAGAACTTCTCACAATCCCCAGTTTTCTTCAGCGCCACGGCAGTCCCTTTCTCCTGAAATCAATAACTGAATTATGAGGATGAGATAAAGAACGCATGATAACACTTTATTTAAAAATACATTTTATTGATTTTTAAAAATATATATTTTATTGATATTTTACAGAGAGGAAGGCAGAGAGATAGAAAGCTAGAAACGTCAATGAGAGAAAAACATCCACCAGCTACCTCTTGCACACCCCCTACCGGGGATGTGCCCGCAACCAAGGTACCTGCCCTTGACCGAAATCGAACCTGGGATCTTTCAGTTCGAAGGCTGACACTCTACCACTGAGCCAAACCAGTTTCGGCTTTAATACCCTTTTATAGAGAGGAAGGGAGAGGGATAGAGAGTTAGAAACATCAATGAGAGAGAAACATGGACCAGCTGCCTCCGGGACACCTCCTACTGGGGATGTGCCCACAACCAAGGTACATGCCCTTGACTGGAATCGAACCTGGGACCTTTCAATCTGCAGTCTGCCACTCTAACCACTGAGCCAAACCTGTTAGGGAGCGTGATAACACTTTTGCCTCCTTGTTCAAATTGGATTAACACACCAATCAGTTATCAGGTCAAAATTATCTCAGTCAAAAGGATGTGGTTAATTAGACATGACCCAAAATACATTAATACTAATGTTGGAATGAACTAATCTCACCTGTAGTTGAAAATATTTTAATATATGGCGCAAAGATGGCTAGGCAGAGTGTTAGTCCACAGAGCATTACAATATGTTGAAATTAAAACTCAATATTAAATAGTGCCATGAAATGTAATACATCTCACATCTGGTTAAAGAATGCACATTGTCTGAATGATGGAGATGAGAAATTGTAAACTAAACTTCAATTAATGACGGTTCTTTATGGCCCAGCCCGCTCTGTTGATGCAGCCAAAATTATTGAGCTTGCGGCACACAAAAGCCTGAATAACTGCAGAAAGATTTGGGAGGAGAGAAATCTTTAGTCATGCCAGTTTTATGGCAGGTCAGCAAGGCCATCTCCTCAGGTGGGCTTAAATCAACAACATTAAAATGAATAATTTACCCCGCTCTGACTCGAAGCCAACGGACTGTTTTATGCCCGAGGAAGAATACGTGGGGCTTTGTAACTCTTTCCCCTGATTGCTTGTAATGCTCATCGATCTGACAACAAACAGTGAGTACAGCTATTCCTCGGCCACAGATGCAACGAAGATGTCAATTAAAAATGACCGAGCAGGAATTGGAACATGATTACCAAGTCCATAGTACCCGCACCATCATTGATCCATATGTGGTTACTTTATTGAGAAGAATGAACTAAATGGAACACTCTTTCATAAAAAATTGAACTGTGAGGGACGTTTTATGAGACATTTGCAAGACAATTTATTTCTGACACAAAAGGATGAGTTTGTGATTGTCATTCCTGAGGATTCACTCCATGCCCCTTCTAATGGTTCTTTCTTTCCTTAATGAACAAAGATCATAGAGTCCAATTTCATTTGCCAGTTCTGTTGACAATGTCAACAGTTCACGTCTCATGCTTCTGTAATGTGACAAGAGCTCATTTTCAGAGAGCAAGCTTATGTTCTTAAGAGGGAAACAAGATACTCACATGTTGCTATTTAGTACCAAAGGGTAGTATCACAACAAATGAAATATGTGAGATGAGTTCTGGAGTCAGATGACTTACCAGAAACCACTGGAGGGTAAAGGAGTCTCCCTTCTACAGAAGAGGAAGCTGAGGCACAGAGCAGCTAAACACTGAAGCTATTTGACGAGGGTAAGATGGAGCATTAGTAAGTACCCAAGCCCTCAAATTCCAATCCAAAGGGCTTTGTCATTAGTGCAGTACACCAAATATCGATGACTCCCCACTTTCTAGGCACGTGATAGAGTTGCATTAATGGCACCCTTGTTTGGTAGGGACCATAGATATAGAAGTAGCCAATCAGTTGTAAGCACAGTGACATGCATCCTCTCCTGAATAATGCATATAAGTGCCCACCTAAGAGCTATCTTTCTCTCTGCCCAGGCAACTGGCAAGGTCTAATCTGGTGGCTTTTCTGTCAACCAGAGTCCCCAAAATAGGATGAAGCAGAGTCGAGTCCCCAGTCCACCTACAGTGAAGCGTTGGAGCCAAACACACTTGAATTCTTTATAACCTCTGGGGTTTGGGATTTTCTGGTCCCCTCAATTCAACTTCATCTACCCTGCTGGATGAAGACCACAAAACTTATTCTTCCCCTAAACATAAAGCCAAGTCACAAGGGACACAGATAAACCTTCATGATAGGACTGGGATGATATTCGGGTCTTAAAGAATGGGAGAACAGGCTAGGGAAGAACAATTGGAGTCTCCGGTACAAACCTAATATAGAGACTAATGTGCTTGGCTTTTTTGGAGGGAGGACCATAAAGAAACTTCCCAAAGAATTCAAAGTACCAGGAAGCAATAGAACATATGAAACAATGAGCTGAAGAGTGGAAATAGTGAAATGAGAACTTACTCATGATATCTTTTCTCAGTATTAAGGGGTCCACTTAGAGATAGCTGTGCACTTTTATGACCATAACATCATTGTTGGAAATACTGTACAATGCTAGTATCTCCACAACCCTCAAAATGAGAAGATATTACAATGTCCTTTCTAATTTTTTGCATGTGTTTCTAAAATAGCACTTTTGATAGTAAACCAAGCACATGTGCTGTCTTAGGAGCCCTCGTTGGGCTATAAACCCTCTGAAGGAACGTTTGAATGGGAGCATGTTACCTTTATATATTTTTTAAAAGCATCTCATTCCAATATGTGTCCAGCAATGGTTTTGAAAGGATGACTCTAGGACACTCTGACAATGTTTTTGTGTTGGACTTTGCACACAGTCAGGGGCCTTGATGTCTTTGCACCTGTGCTGCAACCTAATGAAGAGCCATGTCCCTGGGATGACAATCAAGGGCTTCTGCAATTCCAGACTGAGCTTGATCAAGCTTTTCACTGTTATGGAAATGGATCTGGAGACTGTGGCCAGAGAGAGGGAAAAAAAATTAACAAAGTCAGAGCCACCATCTTGCCTGATTAAGGGAGTATAGTAGCAGAGAGGAAGCATTGGAATATTTCTATTCTGATAACCAGTTCTATCTAGTTTAAAGTTTTGTTAATACTCTTTCTGGCATAATCTTAAGGTATGTCCATACTATAATTTTCCTGCCTTGAAGCTGTAGGTTAAAATAGGTCCCCTCAACTAGAGCTTCCATACTGACATTGCATTGTCAGTATGCTTAGCATGTCACATTATCATTTCTGTTCATGTCTGTCTGACTCTTTCATGAGACTGAAAGACCTCTGAGGAGAGGGACCTTTTAGTGTTCACCATTGTATATCCAGTGCCCAGGACAGTGACAGACACAAAGCAGCACAAAGCAAGTTTCTACACTAATAAAAAAGAAACATGCAATTGACCATACCTTCATGACACCCACCAGTCAATCAGGAGTAAATATGCAAATTAACCCAACAAAGATGGCTCTTTAATTTGCATATGCAGACCAAGTGGCCATGGTGATGACATAGGCATTTCGCACTGCCCCAGCAGCTCAAGGCCTCTGGGCAGCATGGGGAGGCAGAAAGGCAAGTCTGGGCCGGTAAGAAGCAGAAAGCCAGCTTTGGGCTGGTAAGAAGGCAGTGCCAGCAGCCAGGGGACGGAAGGTCCATTCTTGCACAAATCTTCGTGCATCAGGTCTCTAGTATTAGATAAAAAGAATCAGTGAAAGGATGAATAAATTAACTTGAGGCTAAATTATATACCTATTGAGAAAGTAACATATTACCCATTGTTTTACAAATACAACCCATTAACTTACATTATGAGATCGTTGCAAATGTCTTGAGTCTGTTTCACATATTATATTCTCAGCTATGTACATGTCACGGCCCCAAAACCATCTCATTTAACAAGATATTATCATCTTTGGCGTGTATGTAGATGAAAAATGAAAGCTCAGTGTGGCTATGTTCCATAAAGAAAACAATCATTTTAGGAGACAAGGATATACGCTTCATTATTGAATGGCTTTATTATAATAATAGTGAGCCTGATGACTCTGAAGCGTGAGTAATGTTTCTCCTCTGGGTGTAATTCCAAACAATTCAAAATAACATTATTCACATGAACTCACAGAGCCAACATATTCTAATCATGGAGATGTCTTAAATGGAACTTTGTAACTTGAGTATACTATTATCTCTAAGAGCAAAGATTTGGACAGTAGACTGCATGGTTCAAATTCTAGCTCTACATACCCATGGAAAGGTTCCTATAACTAGCTTTCCTCATTTGCAAGATGAGGATAATAATCCCCTCAGCTGGTTGTTGTGAAGAATAAATTGTTGATTAAGCTCTAGGGACTGAGGAAAGTGATTGCCACATAGCTAATCATTAATTAGACATTAATTACTATTGTTATTCTCATTGGAGCCATTTGAGACAACTTTTAGACCCCATTATCACCAATGTTACTAAAAACAGAATAGAAAAATTATACTTTGCCACATATTACGATAGGATTTTGGTTTTAGTATAGAAGACCCTTCATGATCTACAAGTCCATACAGAGCCTGGTACTTCCTTGCCTGGTCTCTGAGCTCTACTTACCTTGAACCTGCTCTTCAGCTGTATGGAAGTGTCTGCATGCTCTAAAAAGAGGGTGGCCTCCAGGTTCCTCAGGTCTTTACAAAGCTACTCGTTTTGAATAAAATATGGTCTGCTCTTCCTTTGTTTTCCTTTTGCCTGAAAACGTATTTCCACATTTTAGAGTTCAACTAAAAAGGCATGTACTCTGAGAAGACTTCTATACAACCCCTGAAAACCAGACCTGGCTAAGAGCCTTTTCTAAGTACTTATACAGCCCCTGTGCCTACCTCTGTGAGCATCTTTACCTGATCTCAGCTTACCCTCATACTTGCCTGCCCTCCCGTAGTGGACAACAAACTAATCAGGGAAGGAGCTGAGTCTTTTCACCTTTTGTTCCATGTGACACTACATCTGAGACATAAATGCCCTTAAAAAGTAGGCATTGCATAAACAAATTGGTGAGAAACATCTTTCAAATGGAATTAAGTATCTCTACTTGGAGCAGCACTTCCCAAGCATTTTCAAATCAGAGCATACGTCACCATAAAGATAAGGATGGGCAGTTTGTCCACCCAAAGCTAAGGCTGCAGTTCTCAACCAAAATGGAGAACCAAAGGAGCACCTATTCTCCACACCCAAGCATAGAGGGATACCCCCTATGCTAAGAGCTCAGAATATGACAGCCAAAATGTCCTCCTTTTCAGCCAACTTTACTCTGTCTTCCTTAGGCTACTCATGAATTAAAGGTAAAAATTTATTTTAATAAATGTGAAGGCGGCATGTTTTATTCACTTGCTGGAGCAATCAGAAGGTACACGGTCTCTGCCCTCTCTACCAGCCAGAGATTAACATCAGTACACGCTTGTAAGTAAGTGTCCTTATTTATAAAAAGGAGCTGATAATGCCCATGGGACTACTGTCAGGATAATTCCCTATGCCACAGATCAACTCAATTTGAGATAAGCAAAATTCTATACAAATATGACAAAGAATTGTAAATATCTACTCATCATATATAAATTAACGCTATCCATTGTAAGTATGTTGACTTTATAATTTATCTTATAAACCAGGACATAAATGAGGGTGGGATGAGATGCTATTAAATGCAACAGGGCAATAGGCAATCATTAGAACTTCTTCAGAAACACCCCCCCCCCAATTATAATGTGTTTTCTAGAACATGCGAGAATTTGAAGTGTTTCTTTTAGTGGCATATTTTCTATTGTGCAGCACTAGAACGCTCTTTAAAAAATATTTGGGGCATTTTTTTTTTTTTTACTTTATGGAGGAAGTAAAACAATATATTTGTGTTATGTTCCCCCATCCCTTTCCAGTAGCTAAAGCATAGTCATGACACCCTGGTCCTGTCAATCAGACCTTCTTGGGCCAAACCAGGGACACAAGGAAGCAGAGGCTGTTCAGTGTCCTTGCAGACAAGTGTGGAGGCAGCTGTCACAGCTACGTTCTCTGCAGAAGTAGCAATGGTCATGCAAGGTGGTAGAATCCATGCCCAAGGAAAACCTTGGAATTTTATCTTCAAAGGGACAGCTCCCCATCTGAGTATCAATGTTGTTTCTGCTTCTTTCACTTCCAAAACCAGGTCTGTGATGATCCCTATGGAATTGTGAGCTACCTTTAATCTGTACACGTAAATGCATTTCTTTTCTTTTAAAATTAACCAGATTGGGTTTCTGCTGTTTACAATTTTGATCTGGAAGCACCCTAATAAAATAAAATTAACTTTGCAGATGAAGCAATCAAGGAATTGAAAGCTATATAACTTGCTTACAGTACAGTCACATAGCTAGAAAGAGAATCAGTACTAGCAGCCAGATCTAGTGTTCCCATCCCAGAGAGCTCTGTACTCAACACATGGCCCAGTACAATGAAGATACTCAATTAACATGTTTATTTGACTACTTTAAAAATATCATTGCTTCCATAGGCCCATGATTTTCACTGATGATTGAGAAAAGTGTTTTTACATGATATGGTGGAATTATTCAAACAAAAATTTGGTAATCTTTGTAACTGTGGTTAAAAAGCTAAAAAAAAATAATTCACCTACAGCCCTTGTTTTTTCAGAAAAGACACATTTTATCTTAGAAAATAAAAGCTAAACTTGAGCAATGTACTGAAAACAATAATTATATAGCTGTCAAATAGGGAACAATCCAATTTATTGCTACATGAGGACTTAAGGTCTCAGAAATACAATGTTTTATGGGAATGTGTTTTAATTGAAAAGGTTAACAAGAAATGGGTACTTACTTCATTGGAAAGAAATACCACTGGGATGAATATTTTCCCACTCTGCCCCTAAAAACACACCTTTGTTATGATGCTTTTAGACCATTGATCATGGCTGGATCCATTTCCCTTAACTAAATCTCCAAGCCTGCACATCATTCCAGCAGGACACTTGTAATCCACACTAGTTGCTGTCCATACAACATCTTCCTTTCCTTTTCCTCTTACTTGTTGGCTATTAAATCGGCTGCCCCTTCACAAACCAGTGCCAAAATAATCCTAATAGGCCAAGGCAGGGAGCATATGGAAATGCGTTTATTGGTTCAGTTCCCATCTCTTCGCCTGGCTTAGCATTTCTGAGACCCTTCAATGATCTGAATCTCTCAGCTTTTAAAACCAAGAAGGCTACTCTACATCCAGAACATCTGCCCCAGCTGCATTTTCCATTTTGGCCCCAGACTCCGGGAAGTACTTGAGTTCGCAAAGCTGCCAGGACATATATTCAGAAACTTGGAACTCCAGTTCCCATGGAACAGCTTCCATAGCAGTCTCCTTAGACTTCTAAAAATCTCTCAGTATCAGCAAAAAGGAAAACACAGAGCCATTAAACAAATTAGCCTGAAATGTTTAGAGACCAAGAAGTGGTTGTCACACATCTGGAAAAAGAGTCTGGGGTGGGCTGGGGAGGGAGGGGGAACCTAGGAAAGGGAGAATATTAATTGAGCAGATCAAGAGAAAAAGGGGAATAGAAAACTAGCAAGCTAACATGGACACAAAGTCATTTGTGGTTATTGCTTTGTTTACAGGAAAGGAGAGACTGGCCCCTGCCCAGAGGAAACTCAAGCCAAGGTACAAAATGGCTGTGTGTGTGTTTGTCTCATTCCTACCCATTTGCTACTTCACTTTCACACTCACCAAAACCTTTTTCTTTCTACCAACACCTCTGCTTGTGTAACCAGTAGTGTAGACAAGGAAATAACCTTAGCTCTGCCAAAGGCCACCTCTCTCCTGGTCTGTCTCTTTTGAGTCCTAGAACCTTAACTATTGCTTATCTGTTGGTTCCAGCTTCCACAATGTTTACTGGCTGGTCACATTTTGTAGCACAGGTGACACTGATAAGAAGCGTAGGGTAGAGAGCATCCATGTGGATTTTTAGAGTCGGACCCCCTAGGTTTGAATCCAATGTTCATCCCTTATCTGCGTATTTTCTTTATCTGTCTGCGTCTCAGTTTCTTTATCTGCGAAATGGGATTGGTTGTGGTACTATCTCACAGGGTTACTATGTGCATTGGGTAAGCAAACCTACATCCAGAGGTAGGGATAGCGCCCGGTACAGCATTAGTACTGTGTAAATATTTGCTCTCATTGTTATCAGGGAATCCCATGCAGCTGCAGCCCCTCCTATCTTCTGAATGGTCATTTGTTATGAATTACAAATGATTCTTCATCTCAATCCCTTCAGCTGCTCCCAGTTCACTTTCCATTATATGACTTTCAAAATGGCACTAATGGACTTACCAAGGACACCTTTCCCCCCACCCCTCTTAGCCTCATACTCATTGGAGAGTTGGCTAGAAATGGACTCCATGGGATTTTGGAAGATGATGGAAATGTTGTTAAGCTGGATTATGGTGATGGTGGTTATACACGCTGTACATTTATTTGAAATCATTGAGTTGTACTCTTACAATGTGTAGTTTTATGGTATATAAATTATACCTCACAAAAGATGGAAAAAAAAGATAATGATTGCTTCAAAATTATTATTATAGTCCTTCAGGAAAAAGAGGCAAATAATTATCAAGTGACTATGGGTATGGAAAGGAAACAAGTACTACATTGTTCCATTTCTCTTGATATTTTTTTTTGGGGGGGTGGGGTGGAGTAGGAGGAAGATAGCTCAATTATTTACTTTAGAAATTGTAACACCATTCCTTGGCTACCAAAGATTAAGATTAAGAAATCAGGCAGTAGTTCTGAAATCCATTCTATTTCCTCCTTTAAAGAGCAGGGTGAGGAGGAAGGGTAATTGGGTGTAAATTTGAGAAATCTTGAACTTGCTATCATTTAGCTGAGTAAAAGTGAAAGAAAAAACCTCTAGTAACAAATAAACAAAGAAGGCAAATAAACCAACAAAAATGCATAGACATAGACAACAGTATGGCAGTCACCAGAGGAAAGGGGTCTGGGGGGGTAGTAAAATAATAAAAGGGGTCAAATATATAATGACAGAAGGAAATTTGACTTTGGGTTGTAAATACACAAGGCAATATATGCAGATAATGTATTGTAGAATTTTACACTTGAAACCTGTATAGTTTTACTGATGTCGCCCAAATACATTAGATGATAAAAGTTAAAAAATAACTGTAGGCATATCAAAAACAGTAGAAGTTCTTTTACGTTTTAATGACAAAACAAGATAGACTTGGGTTTTATGTAATCCTCTAACTTCACTGAATTTCCTTCAGTGAACAAAAGGCTTAGTAAAAGAAACTGTTATTACTAGAAGCAAAGTTGATTTTAGCCAAACCTTTACATCTTTGAATAGCAGAATTGACTCTAAGCCATACGGAGATGATCCATAAACTACAGGGGTGGGAGGAAAGAAGAAAAGGATGATGAAGAGGAAATATAAATGGCATCGCCTAACACATGACTAATCAAGCAATAAGAAGCTTCCAGTTTCAAACATGCCAAGAGTTTAATTTGAAACACCAATCTCAAAGAAATATTTCAGCAAATCCCTTTTTGTATTTGGTTTCTATTTACATTTTGGAAAATCCTCGATGCATTCAAAAGATGGCTAATTCTTTGTACTGAAACACGCATTAGCAGGGTGTGGGGTGTGAGGTGGGGTGGGGGGTTGCTTGTTACCATGAATGGTAGATTCTGGCAGAAAGTACAATATTCAATTTGAATTAAGACACTGCACGTAGTGGATCTGACTGCTTGCACAGCAGCTACACAAAAGACTTCTGCTGGTGTCCGTTTGTTTTTAGAAGCACCCAGAAAGAGGAGACTCAGTGTGTGTGTTTTTAAAAACCAATGAAATCGTTCATGTTTGTACTCTGCTCTTTGAGATCTTGTCTTATTGAAAAATAAATTGTCCATCCATTGCCTCACTGGGGTCATCTAGTTAAGAACTATGCTACATGGCATTGTCCAGGAAATCTGTGTTTTAAAAGAGTTGAAAGTTGACCCGAGGTACCTGTGTGTCTCAGAGATTATGGGAGAGGACAGAGTCTGGTCACGATTGGCAGGGGACACAGAAGAATTTTCACTGGGAGTGAGCCCAGCTGTGCGGGCGGCTGCTCCGACTTCAGAAAGAGCGCTGATAAAAACAGAGCCTGCCTCCCCGAGAAAAGCACTGGGCTCTTCAGACGTGCAGAAGTGAAGGGATCTAGATACCTATTTACCCGGAGTTAATGTTTACCTGGGTTATTGATTGCCACGTGAGATATAAACCAGCTGGAGACTCAGTTCGTGATGCTTTTTCTTCCAGTCACTAAGGCAGAGGTCGAAATCCCCAACAGAAAGGGTTTAGCCTATCTTTTCTACCTGGGAATTGTACCTCTCCAACAGAACACCGACCCTGGGTCATTGTAACTCAATCACTAATGCACCTGTGGCACGTTTGCTTTCTCTCATTGAAAGAGAAGGTATCATTCAAGAAATTAGTTTGTCCCTGGCTTACCCTTGTCTCGGCTGCTCATCCGTGTGTGTGTCTTCCCTTATTTGGTTCACAAAATGATTGGGCATTTAAAGTTTATTGGATGTTTAGATGCCTTGAGGTACAAGGATATTAAGCCGCATCCAGATGTTAACAGCCAGCATAAAAACGACTGAACGGCAAAAGGAAGTGGTTGGGACAGTGTGACTTTATTTCAGTTATTTTGTTGTAAACCTTCTCATTGCAAAATTGGTTATGGAGGACTGCAATAAAAGGCATATGTTATAAGACAATTCTCATTAGACTAACAACAGGAACTTAAAGCCACAAATTAAAAAGCAGTGCAAATATTCCAACCAATAGGGATGACAGAAGTAAATTCATCCACTTGACTTGTTAACTGGAGCTTCCTGGCAGCTGGAGGATAAAGGAAATATAATAAATAATGCATATTTTTATTCCCCCCAAATTAATATAACATTTATTTCAATGAATTATTTTCTAGCATCACATCCTAAAAAGAAAGTTAACCTTAACTATGCATCTTCATCACAATGTATGAACAAGGTTATATTTATTATAAATATATGTGTAAAAAAAGCTACCTACTCCTGATCCAACTTGCCAGGAATACATTTTTAATATCCCCACCCCATTTTTCTTCTTCTTTTTTCTTTTTTAAAAAAATGTATCTTTATTGTTGAAAGTATTACATGTGTCTCCTTTGTTGGTTTGTTGTTGTTTTTCCCATTGACCCCCTCAACCTGCATCCACCTCTCCCAAGCCTTCACCACTCTGTTGTCTATAAACAACAACAAAAATTGTTGGAAAGGATTTTATCATATTTAATCATAGATAGTAGTCATCATTAGCAAAATAGATGTATCTCTAATTCTTGTTCTATAGGATATATAAAAGTCAACCTCATATGGCTACTTCTGAGGTCAGTTGTTGATAATGGCCAATAACATTACATTAAAGCACAAATAAGTGAATATGGGTCTAAGCTAACAGAGTCCATTCATTTAATTTCTACTTATTTAATTTCAGGCAGGGATATCATGAGAGCATTTGAAGAGTGAAATAAGTAGAATGACATCAAGATTATCTATAATATATATAATGTCTAACATCAGGGTGTTTTGTGACATGCAATCCAAAGATACATATTTGAATTGCTACTAAAAAAGCATTAATAAATTTTAGGTATCATATGAGTAGGGAGAATGGACAGTTTGTTTTGATATCTGAGAATCAAGACCAATATTTTTTTGTAAATTGGTATAGCCGTTATATAAAAAATAGTTATGAAACTTCCTAAAAAAAATTGGAAATAGAACTGAATTATGACCCAACAATCTCACTCTGGGTATATCCCAAGGAAATGAAATCACAATTGTGAAGAGATGTTTCACCTCTATGTTCTCTGCAGCATTAGTCACAATAACCAAGATATGCAATCAACCTAAGAGTCCATTGACAGATGGATGGATAAAAGGAACATGGTATACAGATGTTGCTTGACTTATAACAAGTTTACATCCCTATAAGCCCATCATAAATTAAAAATGTTGTAAATCAAAAATGCACTTAAAACAACTAACTTATCAAACAGTATAGCTTAGCCAAGTCTATCTTAAATGTGCTCAGAACATTTGCATTGGCCTATAGTTGACCAGCATCATGAAAGAATATGGTACCACATATTAGCCCAGGAAAAGATCAAAATTCAAAATTCAAATTATGATTTCTATTGAATGCATATTGCTTTTGCACCATAATAAGGAAAAGGAAAATCCTAAGTCAACCAATTGTAAGGCAGGGACCAGCTCTCTATATATAATGGAATGTTATTCAACCATTAAAATTGAAGGAAATCTGGCCATTCTAGAGGATGCTATGCTATATGAAATAAGTCAAGGAAAGAAAATACTCTATGACCTCACTTATATAAATAATCTAAAAATCCAAACTCATAAAAATAGAGGACAGATTAGAAATAGTCAGGGATGGAGTGAGAGAAATGGGTAAAGTTGGTCAAATATACAAACTTTCAGTTATAAGATGTTAAAATTCTGGAGATATAAAGTATAGCCCAGTAACTCTAAGTAACTATACTGTATTATAAATTTGAAAGTTTCTAGGATATAGATTTGAAAATGCTTACCACCCACCCATTGACACACAAACACATGCAATGTAACCATGTGAAGTAATGGATATGATAACTAACTTACTGTGGAAATCGTTTTGCAATACATATTGTATAAAATCACTACATTGTACATCTTGAACTAATACAAGATTATATGTCAATTATATCCCAATAAAGCTGGGTGCGGGAGAGGGAAATCCATATTTTCATTTGCATGGAAAATTCCCTATAACCACTTTGAGGAGAAACTCAAGATTATGATTTTATTGGTACTAAGCTGTTATTTCAGATAATAGTCAGAAGTCCATGAAACCATACATGGATCCCAATAGCCTAGTGCTTTCTGAGCTTTTTTCTAGATACCAGATCCCATCATCTGATTTTGTATGTCTCAAGAGAGTATCATTTTAGAAAAGGAAAGTACCATGGCATTATGCTCAATCCTAAAAATATTTATAGATCTTAAATACACCTATAATCCTTAAATAACTGCAAAACTATTTTGAATTTTCACTGGTTTTTATTATTATATGTTGCCATTTCAGAAACTGTAAATAAACAAAGTATGGCATAGATTAATATCTTCTGTGTAGTTATTATCTCATTTGATCTTAGCAGCAAACCTATAAGATGAAACAGTTTTAATAGCTTCATCTTACAGATAAGAAATCGGAGGTTGGTTTGAATGCTATTTTAGTAGTAGAAATCAGACACTTGGTCTAAATGCTACTCAGTAGTAGGTTGTGGAATAGAATGTCACTGTTTTCAATTGGGATAGGCTAGGTAAGGTTGTAGTGAAAACAAGTTCAAATCCCAGTGGCTGGAATAAACAAGGTATATACTTCTTCTACGTGTGGGTTTACCTGGGCTCCGTCCAAGGTCATCATCATGTTAATGCAGGGACCGAGACAAACAGAGCAGCCACAATTCGGAAGACTGTAGTGTGCAGAGCACTCTGAAGGGTTTCCTGCGGCAGTTAAATGCTAGCCCAGAGGAGAAATGCATCACCTCCACTCTGAAATCATGGGCAGAAGTAGGCACAGAGCTCTCAGAAGGGGGTCAGGAGATCTATTCCTACCCTGTCCCTGACAGTGAACACACTGGGGTCCCATTCCTTAGTCCTCTGCTGCTCGCAGTTCCTCCTGTCATACTGACCTTAATTGTTTCCAAGGGACTTCAGGTAGCATCCAACTAGGGCAATGCACAGGAGCTGTTGCATGAAAGTGGCTGTGAGCATCCTTGAGAAGGTAGTTCTGTTGTCATTAAGCGTGTGTCACTGGAGACAGACCACAGCTTTCATGTACAAGTGTGTAGGGCATGCACTGCTCCAGAGCTGCAGTCCTGAGTCTGGCGATCTACCTTCTCAGCTCTCTAGCTGTGTTAATTTCAACTTGATATTGTAACCTTTCTAAGTCTTCTTTTCCCCTCTGTTAAAGTTAGTGTAGAAATAAACCTTAGTTCAAAGGCTTGCTGGGGAGACTAAATGAGATAAGGCATAGCAGGCGATTTTCATAGGGCAGCATATAGCAGCAATAAACAACATTTTAATATTATTTAAAATATTATTTATTTATTCATTGTTATCAAATACAGAGTTGATTTTCCAAGTAAAGGCTGTAAGAAGTGGACTAATTGGACCAAAGTTAATGAACCTTTCGAGGGCACTTGACTTACATTGGCTTTTGAGCATAGTCATATCACTGTCCTTTCTTGCCAATATTGGATGAGGTGGCTCATCTGACTAGGACTCTATCACCAATGTGATTTCAAATACCACTATCCCCCAGTTTCCTCTGGGATATTCCAAAGTCCACCTTAGAGTCATTAAAGCCTCTGTTTTCTGAGGATAAATATTTCATTTGAAGGAATCCGATACCAACCTTCATGCGTTTCCCTGTTCATTGGAATAGAGCACTTATCCAATCAGCTAACAGAAAGCCAAACATTGTGAATGAGACATGACCCCTTTGCTTGTGATGGCATGGAGAACTGTAGAAATTTCTAGGCAGAGATAAGATCAGCGACAAGGAGAGGATTAATTGAAAACTTTGGTAACTCTTAAAAGCTTGAAAATTTTAGATACAACACAGCAAGGACCCAAAAGAAAGTCTACTTCCTTCAAATATATTCCTAGGGTCTGTTGGGTCCCTAAACATGGAAAACAATTAACTTGTAAGCCTATGCAGGGTCTTAGCAACGTATGGACACAAGACCACAGGCAACTAGCTGGCTTGTTCGCTATCACATGCCAGTCGATAGCTAACAAAACATGTAAAAATGGAAGTCTCGGTGCAGGGCTGCCTGCTTTCATTTACATTTAACTATATTTGTTGGGCTACCCATTCTGAAGGTTTGAACACACAAAAAAAAACCCTAGTGAAAGCAAATTATCGGTACAAAAGCAAAGCTTTCAATTAACTCCAGGGACCCAGAGTAAAGTGCCAATGCTTTATCCTGGAGGTAAAAAGAAATCTAAGAGAGTCAGTGCTAGTATGAGAAAGAAAGGTTATTTCCACAGGAATTGGATGGAATATTTTCCACCTTTGCAAGCAGAGCACCTGCTGCATCAGGTGGGCAGAGGAGAGGATGGCTGTGGAAGAAATGCATTAATATTTTTGGAAGCTTCAGCTCACATCTGTGCAGTATTCTTTTTTTTTCCTCCTCGATTCCCTCTGCTAGGGGAATATTCTGGATGCCCTTTTCTGCCATGTTAAAGGCAAAACTTTTATTTGAACCTTGGAGGAAAGCAAGCTCAAGAGCAAATATTCCTTCAGGTCACTGTTCTAAGCCTACTCTATTTAAACAGCTGTATACCACACGATAGAAGCATCCAGACCCTTTCCTCGTTAGCAAGGAGCCTTCTGAAGAGCAAGTCTTCAAATGTCATAACATTTCATACTTAATCTGCACCAGCAAAAAAAAAAAAAAAAAAAAAAAACTTGGGAAGTTATCTGTATTCCAATTGTTTAGAATGTTTTTCTATTGTGTGAAACAACCATAATCAACTGAGCTCCCACACTTTATTCTACAACGTATGGTTTAGTCTAGAAAATTCTATTGGTAATGTACTTTCACAACACATATATTCACACACACACACACACACACACACACACACACACACACAGAAACACACTCAGGCATGCACGCTGACATATTCAAGAATTAAAGTTCTGGAGAGCCTTTCACTGAGTCATGCTTTAAAATTTTATATTTTCCTGGGGAGTAAGTTCTAAAATTAAACCTGCCTCTCTGTTTGGATTCTGAGATATTATGCACATTTATTAGCCCATCTGCTCCTGCGAATGGCATCCCAAGAGCCCCAGAGCATTAAGGCTGTGCTTTGAGTCATGCACAGAAGGGGAGTGGGGATGTCAGGCCCAGAGAAATTGTACATCATAGCAAGTCTGTTGATATTCCATGAAAATTAGTTTACATTGGCCAAGCACTGTTGGGTTTTTAAAATCTGCTCCGGCTGTTTACAAATCTGGGAAGTCCAGAGATGAGGCATTAACACACTGAAGGCAAAAGACTCAAGGAGAAGAGCCTTCCTAAGGTGTCACAAACTCAGCTGCACATCTCTGTGGTTGTAGAGGAAAGCCAATGCAAAGGGCAGAGGAAATGGGATAGGAGGGTGAGGGAGAAGTTCTGTAAGCTTTTAACACTTTTCTACGTCAAAGGGCACATTAAGTATGAACTAATTCTATATAAGATCTGCCTAGGATGGCATAATTTCAAGCTGCTGGCAGGGAAACTGACATCAATAGTTAGAAGTTTTACATTGAAAAATCAATATTTGGAAGTTTGATTTCTTCTTCTGTAATTGTCTTTAAGACCCAAAGCCCTAAACCTTGGATGTCTTTTCTGTTGTTGCTGTTGTATTTGTTTGTTTTTGTTTGGTGTGTGTGTGTGTGTGTGTGTGTGTGTGTGTGTGTGTGTGTGCGTGTGTGTCCTTTTTCTTGTAAGAAGTAGAATATGTGATTGAAACCAAAGCTTTACTGTTTGGAAACCACCATTTTGGCTTCCAGTAAAGTTAGCAACAGAAAGGAAATAATGGGGAACTTGTTCATAACCCTTCTCCCCACTCACATCATCTATGGGAATTTGCCAAACATAAAACCTGTGGCTACTGAGTAGAGAGTAATAAATATATACTAGAAATGTATCTATAAACCATTTGAAAAGTAAACTCTTATACCCCCCAAAATTGAGGCTTTGTAGGAAATATTGACACACACGCCCACCCACATGCACACACACAATTCCTGGTTGTCATATGAAACAGAACTTTCTCTTTTCTTCAAAGTAGGTTTTGCTACTTTGTTGAGAAAAACATAGCTTTCAACATATTTCTTGTTGCTTTCACCATAAGCTATTATGGACTTCTACTGAAGTTATATATATATATATATATATATATATATATATATATATATATACACACACACACACTTTTCTCTCCTTTTTCTTTTCTTTTCTCTCCTTTTCTTTCATTTTCTTTTCTTTTCTTTTCTCTTTTTCTTTTCTTTTCTATCCCCCAGCAATATGTCTATCTCAAGTGTGGAGGACTTTGGTGATTTTATAGCAAACACTGTCTTTACTATTCAGAAATCATTATGTTCATGTTTTACTCAATATCTTTTTTCAGGGTAAAATAGCCACAGCAAGTCTTTCACTCAATTTCCAGGCAAGGAATGATGGTATTTGCCCTAAAAATCTTTGAGTTTCATTTTCCTCCCTATATGAATCCTTTATATTCAACCCAGATGGCAGTGGTTCTCTTTTCTTTAAAAAAATGTATTTTTATTGATTTCAGAGAGAGAGATAGTAACATCAATGTTGAGAGAGAATCATTAATCAGCTGCTACCTGCAAGCTCCTTACTGGGGATTGAGCCTGCACACCAGGCATGTGTCCTGACTGGAAATAAAACCTTGACCTCCCGGTTTATAGGTTAATGTCCAACCACTGAGCCATACTGGCCAGACTGTTTCTGAATTTCTGATGCCTAAAATCCTCTCCTGACACTTGTCATGGTCCACTTGTACAACTTCTATCCACATTTTAATTTCTTAAGTACATTGTTATTTCCCCAAAGGCAATGAATATTTTTTTATGCAGCACTCAGTAGATTCTCAATTTAAAAAAACAACAACACTTAAAATCACGAATGAATATGCCAAGGCATTAAATTCTCAAGAAGCATTTCCTCATCTTCCATTCACTTTAATTTTAGCTTTAGTTTAGTTTTGATTAGATGACTCAGTGAATGTTTTTAAATTGTAGTACTAAAAGTCATCTCAAATCCTCCAATGTAATAACAAAGTACAATAATGTAATTATAAGTGATTGTCTAGTTCCCCCTAAAAAAATGTGTTGGAGAAGATAAAAAGGTCTTCCTTGTCTGTGGGAACAAAGCCAGGGTTTACAGGATTCTGATGTGTTTCCCTTGTGTAAAAGCCAGGGCTATGAGAAAATTAGATTTTCTTATATGAGGCAGCAAATTGACCTATACTTTTTACTTTGGGAAAGTGTCTTTGTTGTCAAGAATTTCTCATGACATGTCACTCAAACCAGGAGAAAAAAAAAGAAAATAAGAAAGGCCAAGGAAATGAGAAAGTCCTTATTTAAACAGGCGTGGTTCAGTTGAGTTGCCGCTGCTCCTTGAGAAATCTCTACAGAAAAGTGATGGCTATGGCCTTGTCTTTGTCTAAAGCTCAAAAGCCATGTTGCCACAGTATTGATGTTGGACATTCGGGGTTCATAAGGTACAGCTCAGGACCGAGCTAAGGATCTGCTTGTAAACATGGCATTGGAGCAACTTGGAGTGAGGAGCAATATGAAACAACAGGGCTAGAAACAACAGGAATCAAGGTAAGAAAGGTGAACTTTCAGACCAATTATGCTCAAATAGTACTTGTTGGCTTCATCTATTTTGAAGCAACTGACCCATAACTACCAGATACATAGCTTGCCCACCTGCCTTTCTTTCTTCCTTCTTTTTTTTCCTTCTTCTTTTCTTCTATACATGTTATCACGTGTGCTGGCGCAACCAGGATTCTGAAGACAAACAGCTAAAGGATCCTGCCCTAGAGGATTTCTTACTTTATCTAGGCCAGTGGTTCTCAACCTTTTTAATGCTGTGGCCCTTTAATACAGCTCCTCATGTTGTGGTGACCTCCAACCATAAAATTATTTTTGTTGCTATTTCATAGCTGTAATTTTGCTACTGTTATGAATTGTGATGTAAATATCTGTGTTTTCCAATGGTCTTAGACAATCTGTGGGTTGAGAACTGCTAGCAGGGTCGTCTAAGACCATTGGAAAACACAGATATTTACATCACCATTCATAACAGAAGCAAAATTGCAGTTATGAAGTAGCAACAAAAATAATTTTATGGTTGGGGGTCACCACAACATGAGGAACTGTATTAAAGGGTCACGGTATTAGAAAGGTTAGGAACCACTGACATAGGCTATGTTTCCCAGACATCAGTATATATAGGCATCATTTGGGGATTTTTTTCAAAGCGCAGAGAAAATAGGCCTGGGGCAGTGTTCAAGAATCTGCATTTCTAAAGAGCTGCCAGACTGCAGGCCAACAGACCACACTCAGACACAAGCCTCTAGTGTGGATCTTTTGAACCTGTGGTTAGTGGTGTATGAACATTTCAGAATATGGGTTATAGCCTCTATTCCAATTTTGTACTTCAATCTTAGGTAATCCAAAGGAAAAAAATGTTAATTGGTTATCCCCATTACCAAGAAAATATCGCAAAATATTGCCAACTAAGGAAAATGAATTGGTGTTATACTGCTAAGCAAAGGGGGGGAAAATCGTTAGTAAAAGGAACATAATGATTATAAAGTCAGGGTAAAATTTTAGGGATTATTAAATATACATAAATACCCTGAGCTAGTTTTCGGCCTAGTAAATTGCAATGATGAGTAGTAACATTTTCCCAGATGTCTTGACCATTCTTTTTATGCTCAACATAAAGTGCAGAGGATCATAGGACAATAATGTGTGGTGATAAACTTGTTTGATTTCACTTCCCAGGTGCTGCTGGATCCAATTATCTTGGTGCTAAATACCCTCTAATTGGGTGTGAAACACACATCAGAGTTAATTACACTGTACACCACTATATGGGCTTGAAATAATTAGGAATGTTTTCATTTCTCAACTGGCCTAGAAAAAAAAGTACATGTATTTCAAGTTTCAATCCTTTGAGATTTCTTTGAAACTCATGAGATCATCTAGATATGGATTTATGTAAATTTCTAACCTTAGAATCTTATTGAGACCATAAGCCTCTTATCATAACCTATATACTTTGATCTACAAAAGTATAGTGATCTCTGCCTTATGAAGAGTATGTGCCCTTTGAAACTTGAAAAATCAAAATAGCATGGAAAGTCCTGTTATATTAAAATATTGTATATTATATTATATTTATTATATTATATTAGTTACTTAAACATACTAGTCACTTAAAAGTACTGTCTTAGGTCCAGCCAGTGAGGCTCAGTGGTTGAGCATCAACCTATGAACCAGAAGTCACAGTTTGATTCCATGCTTATATTACAGGCTTCATCACCAATAGGGGGCAGCCAATCAATGATTCTCTCCCATCATTAATGTTTCTCTTATCTCTCTTTCTGAAATATATATATTACTATTTTAGGGAGCACATCTTAACAATAAATACTGAATTATCAAGGCCAACTGCCTTACAGAATATTTGTTATATTTTACATGAACAGTATTGAGAAAGTTTGAAGATTAAAACCTAAATGATATCCAAATTTAAAGAGAAAATCTTGGAAGTGCATTGGAGTTGGAATTTAATAAATCACCAGGAGATCTAGCAAACATGAAAGGCATGCTCTTGCCTAAACCCCTCTGTGTTATTTAACCCAAAACACAGATACACACAGATATATAGATATGCATAGGAGTGTGTGTGTGTGTGCGTGTATGTATGTGTGTGTGTGTGTGTATGTATTTAGCAATTAGCCAATTTGACAATAAAATGGTTGTTAATCTTCTCAAAGAGCAAATAGATGAAGAAAGATGATAATGAGCTAGAGCAGTGGTCAGCAAACTCATTAGTCAAAAGAGCCAAATATCAACAGCACAACGATTGAAATTTCTTTTGAGAGACACATTTTTTAAAACTTAAACTTCTTCTAACTCCACTTCGTCAAAATAGATTCTCCCAGGCTGTGGTATTTTGTGGAAGAGCCGCATTCAAGGGGCCAAAAATGCATGTGGCTCTGGAGTCACAGTTTGCTGACCACTGAGTGAGAGTATCAGCAACTTGTTTCCCAAAGTCTTGATCCATTGTCCTGGAAGTCTGAGGCCATGTTGACCTTTCCCCTGTTGGATCAGCTCCTAACCTGGTGTACAGACTTAGGATATCTGCAAGGTTTTCCTGATGCAACTATTTCTCCGTTCTCTTGTGACGCATCGCCTGTCAGTGGTTTCTTCCATTACATTTCATCTGTCCAATTTCATCGCGCTGCTGTCTTTCTGTTTTACTGTATCAATAGTTCATGTTCCTTTGAACCAACACTTTCTGCTATTACTCATCCCATGCATGGTGATGCTGAAAAATTAAATGCTAAATCGTGATAAGTCATCCCAAAATATGGTGCAATCTACAGCTCCTCAAAAATAAAGATCCTAAGCTCTCTTAGATTCTTCTGCCTGTTAAATCATTTCAGAGGCCAGGATTTTTTTGATAAGGATTTCTTTAACTTATCTTCTCTCCCCAGAATAACCTGATTCATCATAAATCTTTGAGTTACACATTTTTCACCCACCAGCATTGGAATCTGATTTTCAGCAATTTTTCCATATCATTCCAATGAAGCATTTCACTAACCTGAGCCAACAAATCTGAAAGTCACCAGTGGTTACAATTTTTCAATTTTTTTTTATTTGTCTTTTTGCACTTCTGTCATTTTGGGAACAGAAAGTGTTTACAAAAGATATGCCATGTTTGATAAATAGATCCTTGATTCAATAGCGGTAAAACATAAACCATTAGCAAAAATTAATGTGCCTGTCCTTTGCCCGGTTTACAGGTAAAGATTAAAGCATCTAAAATAAGGACTGACTTTTTACTTGTTTTTCTTGCAAACGTAGCCCATATCCAAGTGAAATTTGGATTTCTCTTGGCTCCTTTAGGAAAATAAATGAGGACAAAAGGGAAACCTATTCTGATGCCCTATTTAATCGTATAAGCCAGATAATTATACTCTATGATGAAAAGAATAAGTACCACTGTTTAAATTGATCTGAACCTTGCTAATTTACCAAAACTGGAATGCAGCTCACAATTGCAAGTAAAGTCACTTTTCCGTGGTAAAATGTATTTCTTTTCATTTCATTTTACACTTGAAATTTCTAAGCTCCAGTTAAATAATGTAGTATTGAATGTGCTTAGAAAAGTCAACATAGGTATTTAATGACTTGCAATTCATTTTTCTATTAATGCTATCAGAATGCATAATCTTGAATTCACTCAACAAGCATTATATGGACATCTCTAGTACACCAGATATTAGTGACACAAAGCCAAGAGACTCAATACCTAAGCCATGAGAAGTTTTCTACTGGATGAAACAAAACACATTGAATAATCACATTAACATGTTATGGCACATATGAAAAAACAGAGGACTACCAGATTTAGTTTAGAGACTAGGGAATTCTTCCTTAATTATTGGGCATTTGAATGAAGCATTTCACTAACCTGAAAAGAACAATTTAACCAAGTCAAAGGGAATACTTGCTTTGCAGTCAGGAGGCGTGTGTCTAAGATGCCGTGGTAGAAAGAAGTATGTCACATTGAACAACACTAAGAAAGGCAGAACCGAAACAAGTTTGGCTCAGTGGATAGAGCATCGGCTTGCGGACTGAGGGGTCCTGGGTTGGATTCCGGTCAAGGGCATGTACCTTGGTTGCGGGCACATCCCCGGTAAGGGGTGTGCAAGAGGCAGCTGATCGATGATTCTCTCTCATCGATGTTTCTGAATCTCTATCCCTCTCTCTTCCTCTCTGTAAAAAATCAAATATAGGTAGATAGATAGATAGATAGATAGAAAAGAAAAGAAAGGGAAAGGGAAAGGAAAAGAAAAGCAGAAGGTGAAGGAAGCTCTGTTCTCCTTGTGTTGACTCTGTTTTGCCCACTTTCAGTTCTATCTGCACCACTTCTACCCGACTCCCCTACAAGGCTGCTGTTCCTGAAAAGACAGATACCAGATTTACTACTGGTGCAAGGTTTACACTGATTACTTAGCAGTTGGACCTATGGTTCAAATTCAGACATGAACACTGCTGTTCATCCGTGCAGGTGCCCTGTCCCCACCCAGACTCACTTTCTTAGTGTCTGCAGGGACCTTAATACACCCAGAATAGAGTTGTCAGCACAGGAATTAGTCACGGGGCCTGTTTTGGAAAGATAATTCTGAACGAAAATCTGAGGGCCAAAATCTGATTATCCCCAAGTCGGTGCTAAAGCAGATTATGCTATAGCTGGCCTTTGATGTGTTCTCATAATCTAATAATAACTTAAAGATGAGACAAGCATCTGTCTAGAAGAAATTTTAAAGGGTCTCATTTAAAATGCTTTGCACAGTGGCTGCACCAGTCTGCGTTCCCACCAACAGTACTTGAGGGTTCCCTTTTCCCCATATCCTTCCAGCACTTGTATTTTGTTGATTTATTGATGTTAGTCATTCTGATATGTGTGAGGTGGTATCTCATTGTGGTTTTTAATTTGTGTCTTTCTGATTATTAGTGATGTTGGACATTTTTTTTTCATAGTCTATTGGCCATCTGAAGGTCCTCTTTGGAGAAGTATCTAATCAGGACTTTTGCCCATTTTTTAAATTGGGTTGTCAATATGGAATTTCCTCAAAAAATTAAAAATAGAACTGCCTTTTGACCGAGCAATCCTACTTCTGGGAATACATCTGGAGAAATGTGAAAGAGTAATTTGAAAGAATATATGCACCCTTATGTTTATTGTAGCATGATAGCCAAGATGGGAAATAGTCCAGGTGCCCATCATCAAATGAGTGGATAAAAAAGCTGTGGTACATTTACACAATGGAATACTACTTAGCCATAAAAACATCAATAAAATCTTCTGTTTTACCACAGCACGGATAGACTTGGAGGGCATTGCACTAAGTGAAATAAGCCAGTCAGAGAAAGACAAATACCATTTGATCTCACTAATATGTGAAATATAATTCTATATACTAAAACCCTAATATGCAAATTGCCCAAAGGGCGGAACCACAGGTTGCAATGAAGAGCACTGCCCACCAGGAGGCAGACACTCAATGCAGGAGCTTCCCCTGGTGGTCAGTGTGCTCCCACAGCCGGTAGCGCTGCTCAGCCAGAAGCTGGGCTCACAACTGGAGAGCACAGTGGCGGTAGTGACGAGTGGGCCTAAGCCTGCAGGTGGACATCCCTGAGGGATCCTGGACTGCAAGAGGGTGCGGGTCAGGCTGAGGGCACACCCCACTCTCCAGTGTACAAATGTCATGCATGGGGCCTCTAGTGAACAAAATAAACTGGTGAACAAAATAAAAGCAGAGGCATGGATACATAGAACAGATGAGTTTGTAGGACTGGATAAAGGAAGGTGAAGTGATTAAGTGAAAAAAGTTTATGTGTGTGTGTGTGTGTGTATGTGTGTGTGGTGATAGCCATGAGGAAAGGGGGAGGGGAGAGGTAAAGAGGGGCAAAGGGGAGATGGAAAGTGACTTTGCTTGAGGCAATGGGTGCATGATAAGTGTGCAGATGGTGTTTTAATGAGTTGTGCACTTGAAACCTGTATAGTTTATAAATCAATGTTACCCCCAATAAATTCAAAAGAAGGGTTTGCAATAGCAAATTATCAGAGTGGGGATTTAAAGTGTTTTTGCCATTTCACTGTGAGGTTTGGAAGACACATTTACATTTTGGAAGAAACTTGCATGTCATCATCCTGGTACGCATGTAATTATAGCATGTAGATCTGGTAGAGAGTGCCCCACATGAGAGGTGGCATAATAGGCCCTTTTCAAAATAAACTCAGCAGAATGGAGTTTAGTTAAAAATGATAAACTCTAGATTATGAACCTATTACAGGCCTAGATTACATCCCATTAGCACAATAACTGTCATAGTTTAGGGAAAAGTAAATCCCCTAAACAGAATGAATGACTAGATATCCCTGAGTGTTCTCAAAACCCTAAAAATGTAATTTCTAGTGCATAAATGATGGACTTTGGATGATAATGATGTGGCAATGTTGTTTCACCAATTGTGACAACTATACACTTCGGTATGAGATGTGGACAATAGAAGGAGCTAGGCATATGTACCTTTCACTCAATTTTGCTGTGAACATAAAACTGCACAAAAAAATAAAGTCTAAGCAGACAGCCCTGGGGGGAGTTATGGGGTGGTGGTGGAGGGACTCAGCAAAAATTGGGGGGAAAAAGAGAAAGAACTCATAGAAATAAACAACAGTGTAGTGATTGTGGGGGGCGGACAGAGGAAGGGGAGGTGAAGGTGAAAGAGGATATATGGGGCATCAACTGTGATGAAAAAATAAGAGAAAAAATGTAAAACTAAAGTATATTAATAATGCTTCAAAAATCAATTTGGTAAAATAATCTTGTTATGGAAACCATGTCTTATTGTCAATTTGGGTTTAGAAAATCAGCAGCATAAGGCAGTTCATCTACCTCTAGCTCAAAGTATCTCCTAAATAGGTGTCTTTTAGATGGTGCTTCCTGTGTTCTAAGCATCCTACAAGGTGCCTCTGTATGCATTTTCATTGATTTTACACCAGAACAACATGGCATAGGTCCTGCTTTTATTCTCAGGTTATCAATGGTGAAAAAAATTAGGTTCCGAGACTTTAATTAAATTCCCCATAGCTACACAGATAGCTCCTGTTGTGGGGATAAAAATGATTTCTGCATACATCTGGATGGTTAAATCTTAGGCTTGGCTTTTTGATAAATGAAAGGGTTGGAAGAAAGAGCCTTTTCCTATCCAAATATGCTTTGTGCTCAAGCAGAGAGTGAATGTAGTTTCTGAAACTGAATGTGAAGATAACCAGAAATGTTAATGTGAGCTGGGAGCATTAGGTCATGAAGGAAGCTTAAACTGGGTGAGGAAAAGATGCACATCAATGTATTTCTCAATTTTCTTACTGAAAACCTACACACACACACACACACACACACACACACACACACACACTCCTCTTCATTCACAAGTGGGTGAAAGTAGAATAGTCTAGGCCCAGGAAGACAGGTGGACAAAGGTACAGAGGTGTGAGCGTACATATTGAGGGCACAGCAAGTGGTTGTTCAAGATAAATCTTCAGCTACCACCTTGAAAGCTTCCAATTCTGAGTTTTTAGTACCATTAAAGTTAGTCCCAGGTAGCTATAAAATGCCCCCCACCACCACCACCACCACAGTTTTCTGACTTTTGAGTACTGGATAAAGAGGAAAGAAAGGATTTGTCAGTATCCTCTAGGAGTTTTCAATAGAAGAAAGGAAAAAAATATCAAATCAGGTCAACCTGAAGCAAGAAAAACAAATGTTTGGATGTGTACATCAGTTTACAGACTAACAAAATGTGGCATTTTCAGAAAAAAATTTGGGGGGAAAACAAGCCCACAACAATTCAAATTATCTTCCCCACTTCCTAGGGCATCTGGGCCAAGTTCCATATTTGGTCCAAAGAAGTCTAATTTTGTACTTTCTGCTCTTAGGAGAACAGACTACGAAGTAGGTGGGGTGAGGGTTGGGGAGGGGGGAGAAAACAAGCATAGAAATTCATCTTCTTTTCAACAGCCAGGGGTAAAAATTATTTAATCCCCTCTGGGAGCTGTAGTCATTTTTTTTTTCAAAATCAATATTAAAGACACCATTGTCCTGTGTTTACCTTCCAGGTGTCTACTTTCTCAAGGTAACAAAAAGGTTCACAAGGATTCTTATCTCACACTGATTAACAGATGCAAACAGAGCCAGGCCTATCTGGGCTACCACAAGGCCAGCCTGACTAATTGCCCTGCTAGATCTCTCCCCTGCTGCCCCATGTTGTTACTGCGCCCAGCATAGCTGAGATAGCACATGTTTAACCCCTGACCTTCCAGCTGCCTGGCCCACATTGCTCTGAAGCGAACCGTTCTCCATCATCACTTCCTCCCCATGGCAGCGCCGGGAAGGAGATCTGTTTCTAAGCAAATAGCAAAGGCTCTGACCCCGTCATGAGTCACCAGTCTGTCTACCCACTTCCAAGATCCCCCCTTTCTGTATTTATTCAGCTTGTCAGAGTTCCTGACACAGTTCCAATGATCCTGGAGGTAAATGGGATTCATGCTAACTCTGGGAACAATAATTTCATAAATCTGAGACATCTGACATGGCTCTGGAGGCTTCGGATGGACCGGTGCCTCGTGTGCTACCCACTTTGAAAGTTACTTTTTCTCTTTAATTATTTTTTTACATTTTATGTTTCAATTACGGTTGGCATTCAATATTGTTTTACATTAGTTTACCCAGGGGTACGGGAAGAGTTTGGAGGGAATATGCAATGCACCGTGCTTAGCTGCGCCTAATTCTACATTCTCGTGAATCAAGTCAAGACAGTCTTGTGAGGTGTGAGATGGTCCGGTGTGCAAATAAATCTTATTTATAATATAACTTTTATTTATATTTTATTATGAATAATTTTATTTTTTGCTTATTGTTATTTTGTGAATGTACCAAAAAAATAAAATAGATATATTTTGATTGTTATTAAAATACATCCATATTTTTTGATGAGGGGTAGTCAGTGTTATGAAAATTATAGACAGGGTACACATATGTCAAAAGTTTGGGAAACGCTGGTTTAAGGTATACAGTATATGGGTTAAACCAGTGGTTGGCAAACCCGTTAGTCAACAGAGCCAAATATCAACAGTACAACGATTGAAATTTCTTTTGAGAGCCAATTTTTTTTTAAACGTAAACTTCTTCTAATGCCCCTTCTTCAAAACAGACTCACCCAGGCTGTGGTATTTTGTGGAAGAGCCACACTCAAGGGGCCAAAGAGCTGCATGTGGCTCTTGAGACATAGCCAACCACTGGGTTAGACAATTGTATAATTTACAGTGTGACTCCACCCTGAGAATTTCAGTACCCACTGGCACCATACATGGTCACTCTTGCTTTAACAAATACTAGAAGAGCAAAAGCACAGAAAGAACCAAAGAAAAATATTCCAGGGCAACACTCTATCACGTAGGAAAATAGCTGATGTGCCTCAGGGCACTGATTTAAGTTGCTGGCGAACAGGCTAAACACTATTACTAACAGCAGAAGTGAGAGGAAATGTATTTAATTTAAGATGGGTCATCTTTCTTCAATTGCATGCGCTGCACATCTTACTCAGAGGGCTTACACTGATCAAGTTTGAACAGATACTGCCAACACACGGCAACTCAGCTGCTGACAGCACTGGCTGAGAATTTCTGTGCAAAAATTTCACATTGCGCAACATTATGGGAACATTAAGTGGGAACAACACAATGGTAAATGGGGGTTTTATGATTGTTTGTGTTAATTAAAGAAATTGTGTTGTTTTTACAAACAGCCTGGAAATATAGAAACAAAGGGAAAACAGTCATTATGAAGTGTATTTGCATTTCTGTTCATTTTCTTTCAATACCTCAAACTTGAAAAGTCATAAAATATAATAGGCTATAGCACTGGGGAAAAGATCTATTTTGGCACACATTGCATTTCAGTTTTCACTAAGTCATTGAACATTAAATCAAAGCATTATGGCATAATTATAAAATTGCTTTTATCTTTCCAACACTCTGTTTAGTCAGATCCCAATACCTTTAAATCATTTCAACCTCCCTCCCCTTGCCCCACACGTATTTTTGGGGGGTGAAATTAATTCCTGAATACTAATGTTACCAAACATTGTCATCCTTCCCTCATAAAAAATTCCAGGTATTGTCTTCTGCCCATTAAGAAAGTAAGGTTGTGTCCTAACCAGTTTGGCTCGGTGGATAGAGCAACAGCCTGTGGACTGAAAGGTTCCAGATTCGATTCCAGTCAAGGGCATGCGCCTTTGTTGCGGGCACATCCCCAGTGGGGTGTGTGCAGAAGGCAGCTGATCAATGTTTCTCTCTCACTGAAGTTTCTAACCCTCTATACTTCTCCCTTCCTCTCTGTAAAAAAACAATAAAATGTATTTTTTTAAAAAAAAGCAAGATTGCAATTCTGACATATGGAATGGATTGACAAGGCATTAGGAATAGTAAAAGATAAGTCATCCAAGTTATGTGTATCTTTGGGTTTGCTTTGAAGGTGAGATCATGATATAGAAGGGGCCTCATTGATGATCTGGGTTGAGCCTCATTTAGCTAAATAAGCTTCTAGTTTATTTTTCTGAATCTTTGCTTTCTCTTTTAAAAAAAATATTTTATTGAGTTTTTACAGAGAGAAAGAGAGAGATAGAAAGCTAGAAACATTGATCAGTTGCCTCTTGCTGGGGATATGCCGGCAACCAAGGTACATGCCCTGACCGGAATCAAACATGGGACCTTTCAGTCCGCAGGCCAACACTCTATCCACTGAGCCAAACCGGTTTTAGCTGTTTTCTTTTAAGTGGAGTTAAGGAAGCCTTTCTATCCAACTTCTTCTGCAGTTTAAATGATGCAACGTGCCCAGCATAGTACTGGAACTGAAGGATAGCAAATAACTGATCCATAGCCCCTCTCAGTCCTTCCTTATAAAACTGATTAGAGATTCTACTTTACTCCAATTTACCTTCAAGCTTCTTTAAGAAAAATGTAAGTGAGCATAACAAGTTTTGGAAAGTTTGATTCATGAGAGAATGGCTTATCTTCTGAAAAGAAAGAAAACCAATGTTAAACATTAACAAGTATTGTTCCATTGAAAAGATATAAAGAAACTCAGGCAAATTTCTAGACGCAATCATAAAAATGGAACCCCATTTGTTTATTAGAAAATTTGGGGAAAACACCGTCCACAGGATTGTGTGGGGATGGAGCTCAGAGGCCAAGGATGTGGTGGGCCAGGAACTTACAACTCGGTCTCTGATGAGGGACACTTTGGGGTTTCTCCATTCAGCAGCCACCCTACCAGGAGCAATTTGTGGAAGCTTAAGTCTTGGTTCCCTCATCTGGAAATTGGGATAAGCATATTTGTTTCATAAATTATTTTCTAGGATTGAAAGAGATGCTGCAAATAAAGTACTTAGCCTTGCAGAGAAGACAGACACAAGAATGCTATTTTGATATATGTAATATCAACAATAATTAACAATGTGAAATGGTACAGTAACAATTGAAAATACTACCTTGGTTCTTTTTAGGGCGTTAGTATTCTCACTCACACATTTCACTCTCTTCATAGCCATCTCTTAAATACTGATTCACGATGATAAAAATATCTTTGCCAACTTCTCCCTTTGAGTTTCTTATCTAATTCTCCAACTAGTGGCACCCATTCAAGTTAATGTCACTATAGTATCCCACGTCAGGATGAGATCCAGAATGCTGGATTAGCAGGAAAGCACTCCTTTCATGCTTTTATGATTTATGTGTGCAAAGCCTAAATTTAATCACATCTCTGAACATTTGGATCCAATAATACAGAGCATTGGGAAAATAATTTACCAGTTTGTTAATGAATCCAAATAAAGTTCAACAAATATGGGAAAAACTAGACCAAGAACTTTTATACACTTGGTGTGTGTCTATCTGTCTAATTATCTATCATCTATCTATCTATCTATCTATCTATATCTATCTGTTTATCTATCATCTATCTATCTATCTGATCTGGTAGAGCATTTTAAAATAAGAGGGTGATAGTAAAAAGTTTGTTGTTTGGAGAATCCAGTTTTCCTTTCAATATAAGAAAATAATTTAGCTCCATGAAGCATTTCACTAAATGATATCTACTACCTTGCCACTGTAGTTAGTACCAAAATACATTGTGGAAAAAATGACTGTTTAATGCACTAACAACCAATAGATACCACACTGCTCAAGGACAACTGAGGTATTGGTTTCAAGGATTTAACACCCAGTAATAATATTTTTAAACCACTGCTCTCTACTAAATAAAGGTAAGTAATTGGATTTTCTTCTGTATATAAAAAATGGGTGTCATATAAATGCTATAAATCTGAAAGCAGAAAAGTAAGAAAGAAATAATAATTTATATCCCACAAAGAAGCGTTTCACAATTTTTGTTTAATAAAAACATATTTTACCCTGCTTACACCTTGATCTATAGGACCCCACTGATTACAACACTATAAATTGTGTGAAGAGCTCTACAGAAAATCATAAAAGGGCAGTCAGGGGGCCTTATATCATGCAGTCACTTGGTCCCTAAGACTCAACCAGGACTTTGATATTTAGTTTAAACACAACCATATATTTTTATTAATAACAAATAGAGCCACTTGTTTCAATTTCATAAGCCCAGAGCACCAAACCTGGGGAGATTTCTATTACCCATGACCTGCATATTAATCCTTTGATTAAGAAAAAAAAGGTCTCCATTTTTCAAATGTTGACTTAATGCTGCAACAATGAGAATGAACTTTCCCAGCCATTCTGGCACATGGAACTGGGAAATAAGAGTGACCATTCTTTGTTCATGGGAAGAGCTATTAAAAATGCTTTGCTACAGGAAATACTTTTTTACTCCCCAGATATCAGAGGATATCTTCAGGAAACTCAGCAGATTAATTACATGAGCCAGGGCTCAACTTTATTTAGAAGTAAAACATAGGCTTTCACACTCATGCAAAAATATGAAATCCCTCTTTCAGAATCTCATGATGCTGATATGCCTCGTTTGAGTATTCTTCTGTTGGTGTGGAAACTGATAGAAAAATTTTTTTCTTTTAAGAAAAATCTTTATTTTTATTGTAGTGAGCCAAAGGAGAGATAAGAGGAGAATGCTGCTTAAATTTGCCTGGATTTTTACCAGGAAACAAGATTAAAACGGCAATATATTTTCTAAATTCACAAAGAGATCGGAGGATGGCAGGGGAGGGTGGGAAGAGATCCACCACAGAACTTGTGTGCATAGATACATAACCCATAGACACACACAGACAAGAGGGTGGTGAAGGCAGTGGGGGGGGGCACAGAAGGGAGCTAGAAGAGGTCAGTAGGAGGGAAAGGGGACATATGAAATGCTTGCAACAAAAATATTTTTAAAAATAAGTATATAAGTAATGAATAAATATATTCACAAAGTGATAGACCTCAGCACAGAAGTTTTTTTTTTTTTTTTTTTTTTTTTTTTTTTTTCAATTTCAATTTGTGTTGACTCAATGCCTTTGTACAAGTTGTTTTCCAACAGGTCTCAGAATCAGAAAGCCGTGTTCACAGAAATGGGTGCCTCTTCATTCCTTGTTGAGTAGAGACTATTCTGCCTCTTGGTAGCAGAATGCTGCCTGCCTTTTCTGAAAGATTTTCTATGACACACACTTCCTTATACTTCCCGTCGAAAAGTTACCATTCACATGCATTTTGCCCATATTCAAGACCATTCTCTTTGGCTAGGACTTAGAATGATCACAAAACAAAAGCACATATTTCACAATGACCGCTCTAAGCCCAGGGCTAAATATCAGAGAGAGTGCGACTGGGTTCAGGGGAAGGCAATGGAAATGGAAGATCTTAATTCTGCTTTGAGAAATATATTGTCTAACCGAGAAACTAGAAGTGATGAAAAGGAAATAAAAACCCATTTCGGAAACCACATCCCAGGTGCAGATTGAGGCTTTGGTGCAAACAAGGAGGATGCAAAGTAGAGAGAGAGTTGAGTTTACAAGATAAAGAAGTCTGGGAAGAAGTTAGGCAGAGAAAAGTCTAAAAGAAAGAGTGGGGGATGAGTTAAAGAGTGAGGAAGGGCTGAGGGGAGGCAGAGCTATCTGGGCAGTGGGTGGAGATGCTGAGAGCACTGAGGCCAGGACTTTCTCTGTCTGCCCTTCCTCTCTATATTTCCCTTTCATATCCCTGTTTCTAGAAGCATTCAAAAACTACCTGGAAAAAAATAGTGTGAATGTAGATTTGTGTTATACATGTATATTCTTTAGACCCTGACCTTGAATACAAAAGTCAAAAATACATATTTCAAAATTGCTCTTGGTCTTCCTCCTAGGTCAGTGGTCAGCAAACTGCGGCTCAAAAGCCACATGTGGCTCTTTGTCCCCTTGAGTTTTTAGCAAAGGCCAGCTTAGGAATACCCTAATTAAGTTAATAACAATGTACATAGTTTAAGTTTTTAAATGTTGGCTCTCAAAAGAAATTTCAATCGTTGTACTGTTATTTGGCTGTGTTGACTAATGAGTTTGCCCACCACTGTCCTAGGTAAAGAAGACTCCCAATATATTAATTGATTCATACCTTGGTTTCCTCATTTGAAAAATGGAAATACTGGTAATAGCATTGTGAGGGTTCATATATTTAACACATACAAAGAATTGAGTGGAGTTCCCTGCACCTAAAAAGCACTCATTACATGCCTATTGTTAGTATTATAATTATGGAGTTTATGCCCAAGAACAGAGATACTGTGAGCAGCCTAATGATGACTTTAGAATTTGGCCTTCAACATTCTGCACCATGAATGATGTGAATGCAAAAGGGCGATAAATCTCTTATTAACACAAAAAAGGTGTATTAATTTAGCAAGGTTTGTATAATTTTGCGTGTGATATCTGAGGGATAAAATTCCATAGTTTTTTCTCTATCCACATTCTCCTTGAGGTAGAATGACAATGCTAAAGTTATAACAGGTCCTATGTTGGGTCCGTGATGGGTGACTCTATTCTGTGACAATTTGAGCACTTATGAGAGAGTGGGGGAGCCTGGAACCCCACTCAAAAGCTCATTCAAAGAACAAACAGATTCAGGGGGAAACCATGAAATAGTTAACCAGCCAAGGGGGTTTCTTTCTCATGAAGGGCAACTGGGATACGGAAATGATAATCCTGGTGCCTGAGAATGTACCTTAAAACACACACACACACACACACACACACACACACACACACACACTCCTTAGGTTGGCCTTTGTTTTATTTTATATAAAAACCTTAACATTTTGCACTGTCTGATGCATTTTGAAGAGAATTCACCTTACATTTTGAGATCCAATGGCAGGGTTTTAAATGCCCTAGACATGAGAATAATAAAAACATGTTTCTAAGCGTTTCAGTCTCCTAGGGTCTGGGACCGTGTATGTACTGCTCAAACCTTTACTGCCTTGTCTACTACAAGCACCAGCCCAAGTAGAGAAACTTGAAAGGCAGCATTTCAAATAAAATGCCCTCCGTATGTTTACCTCCCTGGGTAATTTGTAACAAGTCTGGAAGGGCTATTTTCTGCCAAATGAAACATTGCAAAATATGATTTTTAAAAGAACAGATTCTAGTAAAAAAAAAAATACTAAAGATGTTCTACTAGCCAAAAGAAATGACCTATAGCCCTTGGAGCTCCATCATTCCTGAAAGGACAGGTACTTTGTCCCTGAGAAAGCTGGCTGGAGTAGAGAAAATGGCACCCCGCTGAGAAAGACAAGAAGGAGGAACTTTTAAAGCATCCAGCTAAAGTTCTAGCTGCAAGGTTGCCTTTTAGCCTGGCCAGGTTGTTTGGACAGCACATACTCCTAAAGGAAAACATGAGCTCGCACATGAGAAAACACACACACACACACACACACACACACACACACACACACACAAAAACAAAAAAAACAAAAAAACAATTTTGGACCAGGAGGGGTTCCTGCTCCCCATTATCTAAAGCTGCTTTTAAGTATAAAGAGTAAGTATCAGGTGTTGTTTTCTTTCTTTCTTTCTTTCTTTCTTTCTTTCTTTCTTTCTTTCTTTCTTTCTTTCTTTCTTTCTTTCTTTCTTCCTTCCTTCCTTCCTTCCTTCCTTCCTTCCTTCCTTCCTTCCTTCTTTCCTTTCTTTCTTCCTTTCTTCTTTTCTCTCTCTCTCTCTCTCTCTCTCTCTCTCTCTCTCTCTCTCTCTCTCTCTCTCTCTCTCTCCTCTCTTTTTTTTTGGCCAAGCATGTCTGTTACTCAAAAACCCATGTACACAAGAGGAAAGAGAACGCAGGGAAACAAGGTTAGGCTCTGACAGGAACCTGAACTGCAAAGGAGAATTTTTAATGGCACATTTAGAATCAAATCTGTGTTTTCCTGGTTAATGAAAGTAATCATGAATGCTATCGAGTAGTTGAGTAGTTTCACTTGAGTCAGCAGAGACGGAAATGGCCATTCTCTAAATCCTGCTGCTCTTTCAATTTGGAGGGCAGGAAGCTGGTTATGTTGCAAGTGGACAAAATAGAGAGAGTGTTTCCTAAGCACAGGTCCACAGTCTGCTTGTGATCCGTGGCTAAATGTTAAGCTCTCCATGGCAAAATGAGAAAGATAAACACAGTGTTCCGAAAGCCAACTGTACATAATTTAATCAACCATCATGTGTTTCCTACATTTTTTTATATAAAATGTCTCATCTTTAGGAAATGTTGGTGAAGGAAATGACAGTTGTTTTCTCTCCTAATGTCCTAAAGAATACACTTTGCATTTTAACCTCTAAATCTATCTTTTCTTGTATTGAAACATTTCCAATGCCAGGAACCTTTCAGTATATAATCAAGTCATTTGACTTAGCATCATTTAGAATGGCTTATTTTCCCAAGAAATGTGTTTCCTTTTACCTGCACTTGGGTTTGGGATGAAATTGTAGCAACTGTATTCAGATAATATTGTCCATCCACCATGTGTTTTGGGAGACAGAAGTTATTATTTGTGCACGTACAAGCCTAGAATCATGCTGGGACATTTTGACCTTCTGTGGCTTTGAAAACTTGAGATGCTTCCTATGACCACGGAACCCAAGGGTAATTTTCTTCTGAGATCTCCTTTCCTCCAAGGAAGATTTGGCAGGTGCTCTTTCCAGAAGAGGTTCTCAGAACAGTTATTTCTCCAGCTTAAAAAAAAATAGCACTGGCAGAGCCTCGCTTTAACAAAGGACTAAGGAGTGCCTTCAGGGAACTCATGCTCAGTCAATAGATGCATCACCAGCCTGACACCCCGAAGTGTGGGGAGAGCTGGTAAGAGGGTTGTAGATTGGAAATAAAATGTCAAGGGCTGACAGGTTTAAAATATGATTGTCTGGTACTCCTGTCATAATTCATAATAATGTAAAAATGACCAAAGCCTGGGGGGGGGAAGTAACATCTAATTATTGTGAATATAAGCAAATGCAGGAGATGGAATGCTAGAAGTTGACAGATTCAATACATCCTACTCCTTTTCGGCGGGCCAAATAGTACAATGAGAAAATGCTCCTAGTCCTTTTCCTGGGTGTGTGGCTTCTTGCCCCTTCCTGCGAGCTTGTGGACTTTCCCGTCAGGATTGTGGGTAGATAAGATAGCACAGACGAGATAGATGAAATTTAGAACTTGATGGTTTCAAGTCCCAAGAGGCGCCCCGGAGGAGAGTCTGACCATTGGGTTAGCGCCATGCAGCATCTGGTAGGAGTTAGGGTACTGTCACCCATTTATCACTATTCCCATCTCCAATGATGGAGAACACCCTGGGTTCAGTGTGTCAGAGTCCTTGGAACTGCATAAATCTTTTGGCACCCACAGATAAGTGAGGATGTTTCCCTAGCTGTCTTACAACTGCGGACAGTTCCCAGAGACGTAGAGGTAATATAAATAATGTGCCTTATGGCCGGCGCAGTAGGAATTCTGCATCAAAGGGCACATGCAAGTCTCTCTGCTACTCATCTAAAACACTATGCGGAACATACATCAGCTCCTGTGGTCTGAGAAATGGCAGGGCCTCTGCTCACTTTTATCCCACGCATTATGTTTTGATTTTCCTCCTGCTCAAGTGGAAACCAAGGGCTTTTGAGTTATTGCATAATGGCCCCTGATATGATTCTGTAAAAGAAAATCATCCACATCCTAGGGATAAAGCCATTTGTGAATGTAATCATTTGGCTGATGTCTAACACCGTTCATTCAAGTGTTTGACCTAGAAATCGGGGTGTGGAGGGAAGGGGGGGATTTTTTCATCTGTCCGACCCAAGGAGTTTCTAGTTGGCATTGACTTTGACTTTGGCAGTTGTGATATTTGGGGAGGGAATTCTAGATTTCTTCTTCACTCATCGGGGATGCCACACCTATGTGCCTATGCTGCTGTTTCAACCACAGGATAAAGGTTTGAGCATAGAATCATGGGAAGGCATTAGACTAGGATGAAATATTCTGGTATCTCAGCCCAGTTCCAGACTTTCTGATTTGTGCCATGAGCAGAGGTTGTTTAATATCTATGGACCTAAGACTCTCACAATGGGGCATTGCAGTAAATATCCCCAAGTACCTTGCAGCACCAAATTCCTATAATGCCAAAAACTCTCAGTCCTTTCATGATTATTCAATCTTTCTTCCTTGAAAGAGGGACAAGATGGTCATTAAAGATACTTTCATGTATGAGATTCCATCCCCTCTGACATCTAATTCAATTAACTTATAATGAGCCTTATATAAGGAATTTACTTTCACTTATCCTATATAATAAAGCCTAATATGGTAAGTGTCTGGTTGTCCTGTCGGCCCTTCAACCAATCAAAGTGTAATATGCTATAATATGCTAAGGCCGCTCAACCACTAGCTATGATATGCACTGACCACCAGGGGGAAGACGTTCCAACCGGTCAGTGAGCTTGCTGCTGAGGTCCGGCCAATCAAGACTGAGTGAAATGGGCTGGACATGTCCTGGAGCCCGCCCACAGTCCCTCTCTCACTACCCAGCCTTCTGCATCCCTCCTTGGCCCCAATCATGCATCAGTGGGGTCCCTTGGCCTGGCCTACACTCTCTTGCAATCCAGGACCCCTCAGGGGATATCATAGAGCCAGTTTCAGTCTGATCCCACAGGCCCGGCCAAAGGACCCCACTGGTGCACAAAATTGTGCATTGGGCCTCTAGTCTCCCTGTAAGATATTATTCTAATTTTACAGATTGAAAAAAGCACTCACACTGACATTAGTTAAAGGAGTTGCACAAAGCCATATATTTACCCAGTGGCTGAGTTGGGATTTTAACTCAGCTGGGAATAATTTTAAGCCCACAATTCTGTCTACCACAGTAAAATTACCTTAACTCTCATGGAAGTGGTCAAGAATTTATCTTTAGGCCTCTTTTTTCTTAAAAACTTCTGGGCATGCCATTGGCCTGCATCACTCAGATTAGTAGCCCAGTCCTCTTAACCCTTAAAGTTCTGTGCTCAAACCAAGTCTCCAATATGAACCTTCCTAGATGGTAGTAGTGGGACTCTAAATTACCTTGGTAGTTGGGAAATCAGGCAGATAAAGATGATACCTCACAATGGTTGCCATTCCTAAAACGGAGTTTATTCTTGAATTTCTGTTGATGTTAGTATAAACCTACCTACATAGTGTTGATTTTTCCCCAAAAAACATTCCAAGATGCAGATCCTACTAAAACCCAAATGACTACCTTCTCCCTCCCTCAAGTTTACCTTCTCCTGGGGTACATGGGAAAAGAGAGGTTTTATCTTATGAATTATCACTTCTTATCCTGCCTCTCTTGGCTCGGCTAAAGACCATCACTAGCTATTGGTAGAAAGCTACTCTCTGCATAGGTACCAGTGGACAGGAAAATGCGAGGCCACACCCACAAGACCTGACATGGCATATTGCCAACATATCCAATTGCAGTGACTGACAATAAAAATGAGCAAAATGAAAAAGCTATGTGAAACATAATTTTCCCAACAGTTCAATCGAGCTGTGACCCCATAAATGATATTTTTCCTGCCCAAGTTTGAAACAACTGAGAGATAAACAATGAAGTCTGGCAAATGGAGATCACAATAGCTGCTTAGTACTGATAAAAACTGGACTGGAGAATGTGGCTTAGATATGTGATCACAATGGACTTCCTAGCACTGACCTTCAGCATGAGCCTTTTGCCCCCTCCCTCCCCTGCCCAGACAGCACCGAACAACCACAGGCTTGCCCACATTGTCAAACATGGAGCACGAGGACCAGGCCAGAATGCATATTTTCTGTGAGTGGGCTGGTTCTCAAGGGGAGAGAGGGAGAGGTCTACCAAGTGCTTATGGATTTCCTCACTTAAATTAGCATTCTATGACTCCTGCCCTTCTCTGGGGGAAGAGAGAGTAGGGCAAGAGGCCAGGAATAATGAGAGAAAACCTTTCCTCATTAGAAACCGGAAGTGACTAAGAAATGAACCTAGGGATTAAGCATCTCACAGGAGGGTCCCTCATGTAAATGCTCCCAAGTTCTAACATTGCTTAGGTATTTACAGCTTTCATATCACTGTATGAAAATGCTACCTTCTTCTAGCCTTCTTCCAGCCTCTACTGCAAAAGTGGTTGCCCACTATCGGGAAAACCCTAGCCTCTGGACAACGGGTGCCTTACACCAAGATCTATCCCTGTCTCTTACTGAGTATATTTCCCCATGTGAGTTTCTCAGACTATAATAATATCTTCAAAGGACTCCGTTAAGGTAGTCAGTGATGGTAATCGGCAATCCACGTTCCACAGCATAATCCAGAGGAGTGCGTGGGTGCTGTGGGGTGCCATCTTGTCCCCCCTCCTCCAGCCCTTCCAAGTAGACCAGAGTGGATATTCTCCCACTTCCCCATTCCATCTGTGCCCTTAGTGGTCTATAGATACACATTTCCATTCTCTTATGTTGCTCGTTGCCTGGCAGTAAATATTGACTCTCTCACAGCCATATCCAAGGACAGATTCTTCCAGTTAAAATGTCATAGGTATAGTTTACCATTAACAGACATAATGGCCAGGCAAGTTAGAGTAATACTCTTTCCAAGTTACCACGGAGATATACTGACTGGAGAGTGTTCTTTCCACACTACATTTTCTTCTTCTCCTTTGAGAATCAAACTACAGGTTTCTGGACTTTTGTATGGAATATCCAGTTAGGGCTTGCCAACAATTTAATTTAGTTCTCTTAAAGGTTCATATGAAGTCTGCTTCAATGACATTTATCCGACAACCCTAGTTTAGGATTGAAGGATCTCCTATAGCACTGGTCCGTATTAACCATTTCAGCATTATGCGATTTGTTCTGGCTTAAATGAAATTTATTTTTCAAAAGCAGATGGTAAGCTGTTGAAGACACTGACCTCATCCTGCACATGTCCCAAATCTCCTACATTACAGTTCCCTGAATGCGAATTGATTGCCTGAAGAATCTGTCCTCATCTGACACTGTGTTTATGCACAATACTGCCTCATTATTCAGATTTCTTTATCGGTGTCATGCTTTGATACAACTTAATAGTTGGGGGGAAAAGAGGAGAGAGAGTACTAAGAAAGAAAAGCTAGCTAATTTAAATGATTTGGCCCCAAAACATCCTGCTAGTTAGCTGCATTTGTGGGGCCAAAATGTTAGTTCCCTTGACACTTAGTCCAACAAGCTTTCCATGTCACCATGCTGAATTTTCCAGGGCTATTTCCACATTTTCCCTAATCTGGGTCATCATCCCTATAGTGAAAATAAGTATTTTGTATCAGGAAACCCAGCAAGTGAGACTGAGTAGATTTTAGAAAGGACATAGAATTCTACATTTTTAGGATGATCCCGGATAACGAGGAGGTACTTTAAGAAACCCCAGCTGAAAAACCTGTCTCTTAACATCCATCTCTCCTGCTATCTACTGTGCTAGTAGTTCCCCCCCTACTCCTGACGCCTAAACTCCAACCATACATGTGTTGTGTAAGTAAGAATGTTTGCAAATGGCTAAGGAACGATCATGTTTTCAAAAACCTAAGTATTTTATTACAGTGAAAATGACTCTAGTCTACTACTCTTGCAACTGTAACCATACCTACAGGAGTGCCTTGAAATTACAATCCCTTTTCTGCCACTCATTCACAGTAAAACCCAGGATCTAGTATGTGGATGTACTCCTACCTACTTTACAAGCTTTTAACTAGGCAGTGAGAGCCAATTAAAATGCACTAATATGAATGTGTTTCTGACTTTTTTTTTTATAAAAGCAATGATGGCAACATAGTCTCCAAAAGTGACAAGAGTTCAAACAAAAGCATCGTCCATCAACTAGAAGAATTCAATAACTTTCACCTAGGTCCTAGCCTCCCAGCTTTTAATGTCCAATTTATTCATAAAGTCACCCTATATCACATGCTGTGTTCTGCCACAGGTTATCAGCTTCTGGGGGCAGGGACAATGCCTTCTTGTTCACTCTTATAATCGAGAGACCAGCACCAGGTCTAGAACATAGAAGATAAATGAAAAAAATAAGAACATAAGGATCCTGGAGAAAGCCACAGGAGATTTCAACTGCGCCATAGTAGACATTACCATAGAAATGTGTCTTTTTATATTATATTAACAATCGACTTCTGATAGTCAAGAAGTGGGACAAGAAATGCCATTCTTGTCCAAATGAGAAGGCAATAGCTGAATTATAGTATGAAGTTTTTAAAGATTTGGACATTATACATGAAATGCTTAGCATTGAACCTGACACACAATAGGTGCTCAATAAAAAGCTATTACAATTATTGTAAATACTAGAGGCCCGAAGCACAAAATCAGTGCACTGGGTGTGTGTGTGTGTGGGGGGGGTGTCCCTCAGCCTGGTCTGAGCTTTCAGGGGATGTCCGACTCCCCAGCCATCAGTGCATGTCATAGAGACCAGTTGTTCCGCAGTTTGGTCGATTTGCATATTAGCCTTTTATTATCTAGAATTGGCCTCAATGAAAATTATATGCTTAGGAAGTGACTTGCAATTATGTGTAATTCCTCAGTCAGAGAAGCTGACTAAAGATTAAAATTCTCAGGAATTATGCCTCTGAAGATGTTACGGATAAAGTTCTCTAGTATGTAATTATAAGGTTTTCTCTGAGTTAACAGAGCCTTTGAGCCTCTGATCATTTTTAAATATATTTGTCTTCCTATAAATCACACATACTGAGAACACTTTAAAGACATAATAAATAACTTTGTGGCATTTTATGAGAAAATATATGTTTTAGGAAAAAGGAGGACTATATATATATATATATATATATATATATATATATGGATATGTATGGATATGTGTATATATGTGTATATATATATAGTCATTCTTATGTCTACTATTGGTATTGGGAAATAATTTTTAATTGATATGATTTAGAGCTGTCTCCATTTTTGTATGTCCCCAAATTCTTTAAAAGAGAACTGTATGGTTAGAGACACTCACCCTACCCATAAATTCCAATGCTCCAAATTTTAGACCAATATTACACAGCAATAAATTCCTGTTTACCACAACCCAAACCACTAGGATAGAAAAGTCCCACTAATGGAGTTTATGGGATTTCTGTAAATGCTGCCCTCAGTTTCATGTTAAAAGTGAGGGAAGTATTAAGTAAATACAACATTAAACTTTTGGTCAGATGAAAACAACTTGCAGGATGTGTCAGAGATCAACGGGTTCTGCCCAAGTTTTCCTAACCAGTGGTTGTTAACTTTTTCTTTCTTAGGGATTACTCAGAGAACCTCATGAAAACCATGGGATTTCTCTGAAGAAAGATGTTTCTATACATGCACGTAAAATCTGGCACATCCCTCCAGGGTGTTCACGACTCCTGGAGAAACTGAGTTTGAGGAAAGGCTTACCCACTAATAATTTAAAAGATTTCCAGCCGAGGTTGAGTGGCATTTCAGGAGACAACCCCTCCTTGCCAGTTGCTGCAGGTTCCCATTAAATGACTCTCTTGGTAAAGAGCCAGCACAGTAGCCCAGATAGGAACAGGCGGTCCCAGTGATGAAACTTTACTCTCTTAGATACCATAGATATAGAGCTGGAATGCATGACTCTGGCCTTTTCTTAGGGTGATGTTCCAGGACCTCTTTTTCTCTTTGAAAATCCCAAAAACTATATCTTTATTTAATTGTAATAAGTAGAATTGTCTTTATAAGAACTCTTTTGTTATCAGCATGTCAATAACCTATCTATATAAAAGCCTAAGTGATCATCCGAATGTTCAACCATCCAACTGGCAGCTATAATGTGCACTGGCCACTAGGGGGAAGATGCTCAATACAGGAGCTGCCAAGCTGCTGTGATGTGGCAGCTGTGGTTTTAGGGTGACAGACCCAGAACTGGAGAAGAGGGAGCCTGATTCCAGGGTGTGTCACCCTAGAATCACCCTCTCGCAATCTGGCACCCCTCAGGGGATGTCGGAAGAGCTAGTTACAGCCCGAACCCCACAGGCCAGGCTGAGGGACCCCACCAGTGCATGAATCCATGCACTGGACCTCTAGTGTGATATATTAGTTACAAACATTTATTCCATGCCTATGGTAGATCTGGCACTATACTACATTCTTAGGCAATCATACAAGGCAGCATAAAGGCCAGATCTTAGTCCATGAAGAAGTTCAAAGCTATGTGAGAGTACTAAGTAAACTTTGAAACAATGGCATAATTTATAAGAATACAGCCTGCACCAAACAAATCTTGAGACATTAGAATTAATACATATGCCTCTATGGGAATAGTCAGTACATTACTTTTTAGATTGCCACATGGGGTGTCATGCACAGGGACTTAATTACAACCTGGGGCTCAGCCAGGTATTTCCCACTGGTTTTCAACAGGAGAGAACATAATTGGAATATCTGAAGAAGGACTAGAGAGGGTAACCACTACAGGGAACATCCTTCTCTTCCACCTTCTTGCTATATATAGTAGCTGACTTGGAAGCATATGAGCCAGGCATGAACCTGGGTATCCTCACAACCGCACTGTGAGGAAGAGTCTAGTCTAGCTGCATTTTACCACTATGATCACTAAGGCATACCTCATCCAAGATCCCAGGATCAGGGAAGTGGAACAGGCAGGATACCTCGTAGGCAGATCAGGCTCCATAGACTAGGCCTTTAACTACTGTGTTATTCTGGTTAGAGATATATTAGAATTTACTTTGTACCAGACACAGTGCTTGAATTGGAGGAAAACAGAGCTCCAAGCTGATGCCCCTTTTGTGGCAGACTGTGTTTCCAAGGATGGTCATAGCAACATCTTCCATGTCACCTGTTCTGCAACTATGTGACCTTGCCCATACTCCATCAATGGTTAGAGTCTATACCTTTCCCCTGAAATTTGGGTGGGCTTTGCGACCACTTTGACTAACAGAAAAAGTCCTGGAATGTCTGATTCCAAATTGGTCCACTGTCTAATTTTGAACAATTTGCAAACTCATACTTATTTTAAAAGTTTTAAATGTCTGGAATAATAAACAAGCACACACACAATAGTACTTTGTGAAATGTGGAAATTATATGAAATTCAATGTTCTTAAATAAAGTTTTATTGGAACAGTGTTCATTCATTTACATATTGCACAAGTCAGATTTCACCATCCCACAACAGCAGAGACCTCAGTAGCTGTGACAGAGACCTCAGTGTCTAAAATATTTACTATCTTTCCTTTTTTAGGAAATGTGTGTGACCCTTGCTCTAAATGAAACTCATAATTCAAGTCAATTATTCATAACTCCTAAAAAAGTAGGCCCTAGTGGCAAATGAATACACTTCTGTTGGCAAGTTGAAATCTCTCTCATCTCACCCCTACATCCCTGTCTTCCTTTAGCCACTCACATTCTCAATGATGGTTAGACTCTGTAACTTTTAGGACCTAATCCTTGGTGTTCCTCTACTTTGAGTTTCAGGTCCTGCTCTTGCCTGCCTGGAGTACTTTCCCTCCCACTTCCTCACTCACCTACTTTGGAAAACCATTCTTATCATCTCTTTCAGGAGACTGGCTTTTAGCCTGTAAACTGGGCTTCATACCATGCCAGTGTACTCCATACTCATTATACCTGCCTCCTTAGCCAGGGCACAAAGGGAAATTGATTGTTCATTGGCTTGTGTTTTCTATACAGCAGTGGTTGTCTAATCTTTTGCTCTTGAAGACCATTGAATAATTTGCAAAGCCATATAAATCTCACACAATTTTAAGATGGCATCTGTAAATTTTATGATGATTTCATATAGTTGCTAAATGTGTAATTGGTGTGTAGCATAATGCATCTTTCAAATGTATCCTGTAGAGCCTAAATAACAGTAATTTGACAACCTTCCTCATACATTTTAAATCATTCCATCATTTATCCTTAAACTAATAATTCTATTTATCTTCCCTTACTGAGTGTGATCCGAATGTAATAGGATGTAATATATTTTATGAATACTGGTAAAAGTATTTTATTCATTGCTCAATAATATGAGCCTCCCACAAAAATATGTAGATGAATTAAAATTTATTTTGAAATTTTCAATAACTCTAAATCTTTCAATACTACATTATTTTTCCTTCTGGATTGAGGTATAGTTACCATCCTATATAATAAAAGGGGAATATGCAAATTGACCCTAATGACTAAGAACAACCGGTCACTATGACATTCACTGACCACTAGGGGTTAGATGCTCAATGCAGGAGCTACTCCTGGTGGTCAGTGTGCTCTTATAAGGGGAGCTCCGCTCAGCCCCAAGCCAGGCTGACAGCTGAGAGTGCAGTGGTGATGTTGGGAGCCTCTCCTGTCCGGGCTGCTGGAGGAGTGGGCCTCAGCTGGCAGGTAGACATCCCCTGAGGGCTGTGAGGGCTGCAAGAGGAATCAAGCTGGACTGAGGGACCCCCCCCCTTGAATCCATAAATTTCCATGCACCAGACCTCTAGTTATTAATAATATTCAATTGACTAAACAATGTAATTAAATTATGCATTTTTATTAAAATTATTGAAATAAAAAAGGATATTCTATTCTAAAAATATCCATAACAAGAATGCTATAATATGTTATTTTCCTAGGTGTATGTGTCACAAATGAATGCAAATTGTTGATAGGATAACACAGGGTTTAGCATTAAGGTTCCTCCCTATTTTTCACTATTGTCTTTGCCTTTGATGTAATACCGAGTAAATATGTTATCATAAACTAGAGGCCTGGTGCACAAAATTTATGCACTTTCTCAGCCCAGTCTGCTCCCTCTCTCAGTCTAAGAGCCCTTGGTAGATGTCTGACTGTTGTGGAGGTAGGAAAGGCTCCCGCCACTGTACTCGAGCCAACTTCTGGCTGAGAGGCACTCCCACTGTGGGAGCACACTGACCACGAGGGTGCAGCTCCTGCATTGAACGTCTGCCCCCTGGTGATCAGTGCTCATGATAGCAACCGGGCATTCCACCATTCAGTCTATTTGCATATTAGCCTTTTATTATTAAAATAATAGTTGGAAATGAAAGAGATTTAGAAATATCAACCCATAGACCCATTTTTTAAGTTTCATGACAAAATTTACATAGTGTTCTAACATATAAAATTATTTTTATGATCCTTGATATTTCAACTCAATCAGATACCCATTCAATTTTTTAAGCAAATAATTGAAAACCATCAAACTTGCAAAGGAATGTGTGACATAGTCCTTAGTTATTCATTTTTCTATTATTCTTTCTTTCTTTCTTTCTTTCTTTCTTTCTTTCTTTCTTTCTTTCTTTCTTTCTCTCTTTATTTATTTTTGTACCTGGAAGATCTTACAACTTCAGGTAGAACCAAAGAGGCTATTTTGTAATATGGAAGGAGGGCTATCATAGCAGAGGAGGTTTTAAAGTTCCATCTCCCACAGAGTAATTTTAGGAAGTGTGTGGATAAAGTGGACTGTCCAGACACTGATACCTACAGAACTCTCCAGCTCTCTCATCTACCTTGAAAGTTTATAACTCTCCACCGCACATGGAACCTGGTTTAAAGACCACCGATGGTGTTCCCCAAATAGAACTTGGGATGAATTATTTATCTAGTTATATCATAAGATTCTAACTTCGATCAGCATATGGCCCTTTCCTTCCTTGCCACCCACATGTAAGTCAGAAACCTCCACATTTCTCAGTTTTTCAAAACAGTCCACATCTCTCAGCTTTCCATGATGTAGTTGTTCTATAACAAAAGCTGACAAAGAAAAGCAATACAATGCTTCCAATCCTTCCCAGAAAGGGTGACAGGAAGCCTTTCGCTCTGTAATAATACACTAACCTTACCTTTTAAAAACGTGTAGCTGCTAAAGAAGAGATTAATTAACACTCCGAGACCTAGGTTATATTTACAAGGTAGAGTGCTCAATGGGGCGGCTTCTGGTTGGTCTACATGGGAGTGATAGGTTGCTAATTAGCTTCGCCTATTATTTGCAAGAATAAGTTTATTCTGTACATGAGCATAAAGCATGCATTTTTGAGCTACCTAACTAAGAAACTTGATACATTGCAATTAGATAAAAACACAATGGAGTAATAGGGGGAAAAAAACTTGAATAATGTCTTTCTATAAGAGAACTTTTATTTATGCTCACTTTTTTTCTCTATAGTTCCATTTATCTATATCCAAAATCTTTATAAAGAAATAAATCATAATACAGGGGTTCTTATTGCTAGCAGAACATTTTTCCCAGAGTTTTTGTCCCATGTCAAGTACTCCTTTCTCTATCAAAGCAAAGACTAAAATTGATGTCATTCAATTTCTTCTAAATCTGCTAGGTAGTTTTATAAGATGGGAAAAAAAAACCAAGGGCAAAAACCATCAGCTTTGCTGCCTGACAGTGGAAGAGTGAGCCGAGGTCTCTGGTTTACTTTTCGTTATAGGTCTGCCATAAATTCCAGGACTGGCCTTTCTATATCTCTATTTTCTTATTGGCACTCCACAGGTAACATCTTGGATCCCTATTAAATCCTTGCTCCTAAAGTAAGCACTAAGCCTTTCTCTTTCTCTTTTTCTTTTCAATGGCAACATTTGCCTCGAGGGCTCCGGCTCCGGTTTATACCTCTGAGATGAACAGTAATCCACAGGACATCACAGACCATGTTATTTGCAAATGGATCTAGAATACTGAGGCCCATGTATGTAAAGATTGGTTCCATTTCAGGGAAAAGTTGACCTAAGTGTAGGCCCGACAAGTGTGATTTCAAATAATATTGATTGTAATGTGTAATATCATCTCATCCACTGGACACAAGTGCAACCTGAAGATGAGATAAAGTAAGATAGCTGAGATTATAAGGCTAATAAAATGCAGATCTGGGTTTGCTGACTTGGAATTCAATGGCCTTCTTAATATACCATATTGTACAATCACTTTACCTTTAGAAAATCCCCCATTGAGAACAGTCAGTGGACACTTTCCTTCATTTCCTAGTGTCTGGTGAGGGCCTACTTCCTGGTTTTCAGATGGCCATCTTTTTATGGTATTGTCACATGGTATAAAGGAGAGGGAGGGAGGAAGGAAGGGAGGGAGGGAGGGAGGGAGAGAGAGAGAGAGAGAGAGCAAGAGAGAGAGCAAGAGAGAGGAGAGAGACTTGTGTCTCTTCTCATAAGGGCTCTAATCCCATTCATGAGACCTCCACTCTTATGACCTAATTACTTCTAAAGACCCACATCCAAATAACATCACTTTGAGAATTTGGCTTCAGCATGTGAATTTTCAGAGGTAACACAGACATTTAAGATTTAACCTTATCCATATAAGACCCTTCTTCTAAGGGGGCATCTCTTATCCACGTAAATTTAAAGAGTTGGCTAAAAAAGCCATATTTTATTCCACATGATAATGCTCCTCTGGATGGGACTGATCAGACCAGCAATGAGCCACAACTCCAGGCAGTGAAATCCACAGTTCTGTTACTGAATCTTTCATCACTGCAGCCTCATTTAGGAAAGTGAGTTGAGCCAGCATTTGGTTTTGGAAACCTGAAAGATTGAGCTGACTCCTTTGAGGCAGATAATGGCTCAGAGATGACAATGAAGGTCCATGCAGGTAGCAAAGGTAGCAAGGATCTTAGAACAACATGCAAATGAGAGGAAGTTACTTTACAGGGAAACTTAACTGGCAGGAGAAGCATAGGCCCTGTAATAAAAGGAGGGGCTTCCTAAACACATCAATGTCTCTCTAGGTCACTGTTTTGTTTTGCTTTGTTTTGTTTTAATATATTTTATTGATTTTTTTACAGAGAGGAAGAGAGAGAGATAGAGAGTTAGAAACATTGATGAGAGAGAATCATGGATCAGCTGCCTCTTGCACACACCCCCTCCCCCGCACCGTACATGCCCTTGACCAGAATCAAACCAGGGACCCTTGAGTCCGCAGGCCAAAGCTCTATCCACTGAGCCAAACGGGTTTAGGCTAAGTCACTGTTTTTAAGGTGGCTCCAATAGATCTTTTTTCCTTCAAACTAGCTAGTCTGTCAGAATCATCAGCTAAGGGCACCATGAGGTTATATTTATATTGCATATATAAAAATGTATCTTATGCATGCATTTGAACAAATGTTTGTTATATCGGGTATATTTGCCCGAGGGTGTCAACAAACAACAATGTACAGAACCACAGTTAAATGACTAAATGTTTAGGTCAATTGCAAAAACAGTGTTTTGTTGAGTGGCATTTTGTTAAAACAAGTACATTTAACGAACTATCGTGTCTGCAGAGAAACCTAGCAGAGCTCAGAACTCTGCAGCCATAATTTAAATTCAACTGGCAGTTACGGGTATAGCAACTTTGTGGTCTTCCATTTGGTTCTTGGCTGTCCAATACCTTCACCATGCTGAAGATGAACCATGATAAGAGAAAAAGGGGGGTGTTTTTTTTAAGGGGATAGAAGCTGTATTTTGATTGGTGATGGTGAGTTTGAGTTGTTTTTTGTATGAAAGGGACAAAGAAAAATAGTACTAGAGTCATTAATCATATAAAATATGTCAGAAAGGAAGGACACAACCAGCAATTTTACCATCAAAATACAATCCATAATCAGGAGAAATGGAATTGCTTCACTGTTATTACACCCCTCATAACTAATGAATTAGATACCAACTGCTAACTACCAGAGCCAACCCAGACTAAGGATGTATTTTTTCCATTTTCCACAGACATTTAACAAAGGACTTCAATTTTTTTTTTGAGGGGGGGTCAGGTTGACTTTTGAGATGAGTCACTTTCAAAACTCTGACAATTAAAACTTTTAAAGTGTGGGGTATAAATTTACTAGTTGAAAATTTTGAAAATGAGATCAGTAGTATTTATTCTGTATATCTTTGAAACAGAATAGCATGTTGCTTGGAAAATTCTAAATATACATGTTGTTACCTTGAGGTAAAATTTAAATACGTATTAGATCAAAAAAATAAGTTGTTTTTTTTTTAAAGGCCAGTTTAACAGATATTTTTGTATATACCTGGTTTACCTTTCCTGTTGAGAGTAACAAAGGAAGGAGAATATGAAAAATAATGCAATAAAAAAGTTTTCCTTGGACTTCAGATTTCAAATCTTTTAAAAGGTAGTTTTTAGCTGAAACTGGTTTGGGTCAGTGGATAGAGCATCAGCCTGTGGACTCAAGGGTCCTGGGTTGGATTCAGGTCAAGGGCATGTACATTGGTTGCTGGCACATCCCCAGTAGGGGGTGTGCAAGAGGCAGCTGGTAGGTGATTCTCTCATCAATGTTTCTAACTCTCTTCCCCTCTCTCTTCCTCTCTGTAAAAAAAATCAATTATATATATATATATATCTTTTTAAAGGTAGGTTTTAGGGGAGGTGGTTATTTTATCAGAAGTGTTTTTTCTCTCTTTCTATTTATATCCTAGTTATTAGCCAAATTAGAGTTATTACTCAAAGAATAGAGGTCCTAGAAACCAAGGGTTAGCAGCTTTTGTGTATAAACTATTGCTGCTTTGTTCAAAGCAAGCCATTCAGGTCCTCAACAAAGTTTTTTATTTTATCAGTGTTTTAGGGGGGTCCACATCCCTCTCAAAAGGTTCAATACTGTGTGTGCATGAGGGAGGGTGGGGAGAGTGGAAGTGGTCTGAAGGCAAAACAGAAAGAGGCATTAGTGGAATTTAAAGTCAGTGGTTTCAAAAACACTAGTTATTTCTTACTAACCACAGATCATTGCAGCTCCCTCTGGCACAAGCCACTTCTTTTTTGTATTGAGGGTTTACCACATAACTCCCCTGGACAGCACCTTCTGGAAGAGCCAGCATTTGTAAGATGCATTTCCTGTCCTCCAAGAGGTCATTACTCTACAGGTTTCCAATGGCTGTAGACCTGCACCCAAGAAATAGCAAAATAGGTGTAGGGTGGGGGGAGGGGGAGTGAACTGGGATAAACTGTGATGTTGATTTAAGAAACAAAGGGTATTCCTTTATTATCAATCCCTCAATTCTAAAATCATTTTTATACAAACGATGGGATATGATGATAGTAGAATATAAGCTAATTTTGTCCATGTGATGTTACTCATTTGAAAAACTAAATTAGCTGAAACTGGTTTGGCTCAGTGGATAGAGTGTAGGCCTGCAGACTGAAAGGTTCCCGGTTTAATTCTGGTCAAGGACATGTACCTTGGTTGTGGGCACATCCCTGGTAGGGGTGTGCAGGAGGCAGCTGATCGATGTTTCTAGCTCTTTATCCCTCTCCCTTCCTCTCTGTAAAAAAATCAATAAAATATATATTTTTTAAAAAAGAAAGAAAAACTAAAATAACTTATATTTTTTTAAATTTGGAAAAGAGACAAAAACCTGGTTCATAGCTGGTCATTGTTAGCCAACTTTTCTTGAGGTGCCACCTTCTGTAAAGGTCTCCAATATTAATTTAATGTTAATGGCAAGGGTATGTTAAGGGTGAATACATCTTTAAATTATTCTTTATTGCTCTGTTTTCCATTTACAAGAGGCTGTCCACTGCTAAAAATGACAACTGAAATATTTTCTATGATTTAAAGACAATTCTTGATTAAATTTTTATTCATAATATAATACATGATAGCATATTTGAATATATATATATATATATATATATATATTAAATTATACCTGAATCATCTTTACTTGTCAGAACAAGGAAGTACTAAATTATTTCCCTGGTGTTTTAAGTAAGCTCACTGCTTGGATACACAGCCATCATTTGTGTTTTTTAAGTTGCATGCAGAGAGCATCTGGGTTCATCATGCCAGTTCGCTCATTAAGAGCATTATAGTATTTGTACTTTTAATACTAGTGGGTCCTTTAAAATACACTGATCTCTGAACACATAATAATCTGGCCACTGGGTGTATATCCTATATAATAAAAGGCTAATATGCAAATTGTCCCCTCAACCAGGAGTTAGACATGCAGGCAGGCAGGCTGGCTAAGTGCCCATGTCCCCTCCCACTGGCCAGACTGGCTGGACCCCACCCATGCACCTGTAGCTCTCTCTGTTCCCCCTCACTTTCCTCTCCCCCTCCCCATAGTTTGCTGCCAGGTTTCTTGTCCTGGCATTAAGAAGGGGTTCAGCAATCTAGAGAAAGGCTGTGAGTAGATTCAATAAGGCGTAGGTTGGTAAACTGCAGCTCGCGAGCCACAGGCGGCTCTTTGGCCCCTTGAGTGTGGCTCTTCCACAAAATACCACTGCCTGGGTGAGTCTATTTTAAAGAAGTGGTATTAGAAGAAGTTTAAGTTTTAAAAAATTGGCTCTCAACAGAAATTTCAATAGTGGTACTGTCGTTAGTTGGCTCTGTTGACTAATGAGTTTGCTGACCACTGCAATAAGCAGTCTAAAGATGAAAGACAGTTTTGAAAGGCACTGAGGGGATCAGAGGAGCTTCAGCTAAAGGAGCTAAAGACTCTCTTTTTTCAGGACCCCATGTTTTTTTATTAACAAAATTGGCCTAAGGCAAGGTGGAGATAATACACTTCAAAGGGCAGGGTTTCAAAGAGTAGGGTTTACAGAAGCAGAGTCAGATTGGGAATAGCCTACAGCTATTTAAGTGTTTGGCCAACAGGACGCAATACCATATAGATTAAGATGCCCTGAGCTATCTGGCAGCAAACAATTATCCTAGTCAGGTTTGGGGGAGATGCTTTTTAGCCATTTCAACAAATTATTACATACTAGAGGCCTTGTGCATGAAATTCGTGCATGGGGATTGGGGAGAAAGGGTGTCCCTCAGCTCAGCCAGCACCCTCTCTAATCCACTGCTGGCTCCCAACTAACTGCTTGCCTGCCTGCCTTCCTGGTTGCCCCTGACAACTTCTGCCTGCCAGCCTAATCACCCCCTATCCACACCCCTGCTTGATGCCTAACTGATCCCCTGCCAGCCTGTTTGCCCCCAACTTCCCTACTCTGCCAGCCTAGTCATCCCTAACTGCCCTCCTCTGCAGGGTTGATAACCCTAAACTGCCCTCCCTTGCAGGCCTGGTGCCTCCCAACTGCCCTCCTCTGCTGGCCATCTTGTGGTGGCCATCTTGTGTCCACTTGGGGGCAGCCATCTTGTGTGTTGGAGTGGTGGTCAATCTGCATATTACTCTTTTATTAGATAGTATAGAGGCCTGGTGCACAGGTGGGGAGCAGCTGGTTTGCCATGAAGGGTGTCCCGGATCAAAGTGGGTGTTCCCTTGGGGCGTGGGGTAGCCTGTGGTGGTTTGCAGGCTGGCCACGTCCCCTGGTGACCCAAGTGGAGGCTCTGGTATCTGGAAATTACTTACCTTCTACAACTGAAACTTTGTAGCCTGAAGCAGAGCCAAACTCCCTGCTCACTCTGTGGTGGCAGCCATTTCTATTGGAATTTACATATCTCCTGTAATTGAAACTTTGTAGCCTGAAGTGGAGGCCTAGGCTGGCCAGGGTTGCAGAAGCTTGGCTTTCTCTATCGCTGGGGGCAATCCTAGCCTCCTGTTCTTCCGCCATTTCTGTTGAAATTTATTTCCCTTTTTAATTGAAACTTTGTAACCTTGAGTGGAGGCCTGGACCCACCAGGGTGTGTGGAAAGCTTGGCTTCCTCCATTGCCAGGGAAACCCAAGCCTCCCTCCTACTCTCCGTGACTGCAGCCATCTTGGTTGTGACTAATTTGCATACTCACTCTGATTAGTTGTTGGGCATGGGTTGTGGGTATGGTGGAGTATTGGTTAATTTGCATATTACTCTTTTATTAGATAGTATGTGGCTTAGCCCTTGTTGAGCCCCCAAGCTTCATCAAGCTTTTGATGAAACTCTTATAATTATGACATGCTGGAACTGGCTCCTGGCAGCCTGCTGTCCCACCCTCCTGCTGATCTGTGATCCGGTCTTACACTGTCAGAAGCATAACGGCCATTTGCATATTATATCTTTATTATATAAGATAGAAAAGAAGTAAAGGAGAAGGAAGTCAGACATCATAAGCATGGCATTTGGGCTAGGCAAGGTACTTGCCTGTCAATCACACCAGGAAACAGAGATCGTTGGCCAGAATGGCCATGGCCACTGCAAGCCCACGAAAATTGTGGGACACATAATCCTCTATCCAAAGAAACTCTCTCTTCTTGCTCTTGTTGCTCCCTGCATGCTTTCTTGGTTCTCTTGCATTTTCCTGTGCAATGGACCATTGGATGGACTGCAGAGAGAAAACACATGAGAAGTTAGCCTGATGCTGGATTAGACCCAACTTCAATATTGTAAAGAAAGTACAGACATTAGCTTTGAGTTCTACTAAAAGTTCTACTGAAGCCCCAGCTGCACTTCTTCCAGGACTGGGCAAAGGAAATGGGACTTTGGAAACCCATGGGTATAATTTGACACAAATAAAAGTCACTCATTCTCCCCTGTGAGTCCCAGAAAATTTCTTTTCTCTAGATATCGCAAGAATTCAACCCCTAGCAGCAACCCTATCCTGCAACAAAAACATTTTTTCTGGGTCTTTCCTGTCTTAAAAATAATGACTTTAGCATAATCAATATCTCAGAAGCATTTTTGAAGGTAGCAAACTCTCTCCCCCCTCTCAGGAATCTGCATCTTTGGCAGGCATTCTTAGATAATTCTGGCACAACCACCCTTCAAGACACACTGATCTAGAAGGGCTGACATTTTCCAAATAGTTAGCATTCTTGGAAGGAATGCAATTAAACTAAAAAAATCAATAAAAATCCTGAGGCATTTTGATCCTAAAATAGGGGAAATCATGCAGCAGGTAATCTATATTTCTCATGTGCAACTATGGAGGTAAGTGGTGATGACTACAAACAATGCTGTTCTTTTCCAGTGAGTGTAAGAGCCCAAAGAATGGTGGATGCCTGTGAAGATATATTTAATTGTCTTTATAAATGGAATTAATGTCCGATATAAAAATTAAGATAAAAGCAGAAATAAGAGAAGGGAACAGATAGACTGTATCTATGCCAATTCTTTAGCCATTATTTTGTGTTTTGGTTAAATTACACTGTACATCCCCTGGGGGAAAATCAAATGTCTGTCAATTTCTCAGAGTTTGGAGTCAAGCTGGAGGAGTAAATATATATATATATATATATATATATATATATATATATATATATATATATATATTTTATTGTTAAGCCTCTTTCTTTTTAACTTAATTTTGATCTTTCTCTTGAAATGCAAACTACTTGAGGAGACCGAAGCAAGATGGCGGCCCAGGGAGTCTCCTGGGCCGCCATCTCCTCAACAATTTGGAAATAAACAACAGATAAAACCAAAAGGGATCGCACCAGACCCACAGGAAAGCTGGCGAAATGGGAAGGCTACATCTAAACGCAAAGCAGGATGTCGCTGCTGCCATGTGGAGTTTAAAACTACAGCGAAACTGAACCTGCCGGAGCCGCTGCCGCCGGGAATGAGGGAAGCCAGACCTCGCTCCGCCCCGGGGCCCAGGGAGTGGGCCAGCCCCGCTGGCCGCCACGGGAGCTGATGGGGGCCTACGCCGCCGCAGCCACCGGGAGCTGATGGGGGCCTACGCCGCCGCAGCCACCGCCACCGCCGCAGCAGCGCCTTCGGCTCCTGCCTGGACGAGAAGCCCGTGAGCGCGACCTCCCAGCCCGCTCGCAGTGCTGGAGAGAAGCGGGTGCCAGGACTCGGGCCCCCGCACTCGCCGCTGCCGGGCGGGCGAAGAGATGGTGTAGTATCTCCCCGCCGGCCCAGCCCCCGCGCTTACTGTGCAGGCGAAGAAATCGCGCAGCGGCTCCCCGTCTGCAACCAGCCCAGAAGTGGGAAAACTAAACTAGACACCAAGCAGGGCGCCGCCGCCGCCATGTGGAGTTTAAAACTACAGCGAAACTGAACCTGCCGCTGACACCGGAAATGAGGGAAGCCAGACCTCGCCCTGCCCCGGGGCCCAGGGAGTGGGCCAGCCCCGCCACCACTACGGGACGCTGCCACTGCCGCTGCCTGGGCCGCTGCCACCGCGCCTTCACCGCGCCTTCGCCGCGCCTTCGGCTCCTGCCTGGACGAGAAGCCCATGAGCGTGAGCAAGACCTCCCAGCCCGCCCACAGTCCTAGAGGAGCGGGCACAGCGTCCCCCCTCCCGCACAACCAGCTCGCCCCAGAAATGGGAAGGCTACAGTTAGACACCAAGCAGGGTGCCGCAGCTGCCATGTGGAGTTTAAAACTACGGCGAGCGGAGGACTGAGAAGGTGGGGCAGTTCTGTACCGTGCTGCCTTCCACTGGTTAAGACCTCCAAGAGCAAAGGCCTACCGAGGTGAGGATGCCCCTACTGTCACCTGTAGAGGGGCAGCACTGAGCTGGCCAATATTTGTGGTGGTGGTGCTGCTTGTCCTGGCTCAGGGGAAGCGTTCCACTAAGTCTGAAAGACTAAGACATCGCGGGGACTCTCCGCCACCGCCCGCGGCCTGCTCTGCCAGGCCTTCGCGCACGCTGTGCTGGCGCTGCGCCTTCCGTTGGCAGACCCGGAGAATCCTCTCTCCGCTGCCACATGGCCAGGCCAAAGCATCAGACACTACCACCACGCGGATTTTAAAACTACAGGGGAAATTGAGCCACAGGAGCTACCATCGCTGCCGCACCCACTGCCGCCCCCAAGAATGGGAATCCACCGAAATCAGAGCTCACTACACACCGGGCTCATAGAGAGTGTGGCTTCAGAAATTAGCCTCTGCATCCACAGAAGCTCCACATCCGCAACAAAGAGGACGCGATGGAGGGCGGACTCTCCCCATGCAGCCATCACAGCCCGCCCACAATCTCCCCAGCACACCCACCATGCTGGGAGGGAGATGGAGCGCGCTGGTGAGGAAATGGCACGGTGCCTTCCATTACCCACTCAGGCGAGCCCATCCTCCAATGCCACATGGCCAAGCCGAAGCTCTCACCACCACCGCCATGTGAACTTTAAAACTACAGTGGTAATTGAACCACAGGAGTGACCGTCAATATTGCACCTGGCACTGCCACTCGCCACTGGCGCCGAGAATAAAGGAAATCCACCAAGAACAGAGTTCACCAAGCCTTGGGCTCAGGGAGTGGGCGACCTCAGAACTTAGCCTCCATGTCTGCAGCTGCTCTGCTCCCACACCGAACGAGACACCGTTGAAGGTGGTCCCCCCGCCTGCAACCATCTCAGACCAACTGCAGCTGTCCCAGCCTGCCCCCCATGCTAGCAAGGAGCTCCGAGTGTCCCAGGGGGCCGAGTGCCCCGGGTGAGCCGAGTGTCCCAGGGGGCCGAGTGCCCCGGGTGAGCCGAGTGTCCCAGGGGGCCGAGTGCCCCGGGTGAGCCGAGTGTCCCAGGGGGCCGAGTGCCCCGGGTGAGCCGAGTGTCCCAGGGGGCCGAGTGCCCCGGGTGAGCCGAGTGTCCGAGGGGGCCGAGTGCCCCGGGTGAGCCGAGTGTCCCAGGGGGCCGAGTGCCCCGGGTGAGCCGAGTGTCCGAGGGGGCCGAGTGCCCCGGGTGAGCCGAGTGTCCCAGGGGGCCGAGTGCCCCGGGTGAGCCGAGTGTCCCAGGGGGCCATGTGCCCCGGGTAAGCCGTACCCCCCAAAGGGGAAAGGTGTCCCGGGTGAGCCGTGTGTCCCAGGGGGCCGAGTGCCCCGGGTGAGCCGAGTGTCCCAGGGGGCCGAGTGCCCCGGGTGAGCCGAGTGTCCCAGGGGGCCGAGTGCCCCGGGTGAGCCGAGTGTCCCAGGGGGCCGAGTGCTCCGGGTAAGCCGTACCCCCCAAAGGGGAAAGGTGTCCCGGGTGAGCCGTGTGTCCCAGGGGGCCGAGTGCCCCGGGTGAGCCGAGTGTCCCAGGGGGCCGAGTGCCCCGGGTGAGCCGAGTGTCCCAGGGGGCCGAGTGCCCCGGGTGAGCCGAGTGTCCCAGGGGGCCGAGTGCCCCGGGTGAGCCGAGTGTCCCAGGGGGCCGAGTGCCCCGGGTGAGCCGAGTGTCCCAGGGGGCCATGTGCCCCGGGTAAGCCGTACCCCCCAAAGGGGAAGGGGGAAGGGTGTCCCGGGTGAGCTGTGTGTCCCATGGGGTCGAGTGCCCCGGGTGAGCCGAGTGTCCTAAGGGAAGCAGTGGGTCCCAGGGGAAGGGGCGGTGAAAACCAGAGGAGGAGCGGACTCTATTCATATGAGCCTGAGATGGTCACCATAAAACAAGCAGATTGTCAAATGACAGGGGGGAGGGGAAGGAGACCTGGGGGGAGACAGGAGAACAACCGAGGGACTGGTATCCATGAACATAAGTACAACCAATGAACACAAAACTCTGGGGAGGGAGGGCATAAATGGGTGGTGAGGGGGGGCAATGGTAAACTATGTACACAGAAAATACCTTAATAAAATAAAATTAAAAAAAAAAAAAAAAAAGAAATGCAAACTACTTGATTTCTCTCCACCAAGGTTCTCCCATTTGTAGATTGAAGATGTCAAATGGATCTTGAATTAAGATTCTTCTGAGTCCAAAATAATAAGTCTTGTTAAACAAAGCCAAGTGACAAGGTGTCCATTGTAATTTTAATTAAGTACCTGAGGCTCCTGAAGAATAGCCTCTCTGCATGCAGCAATTCCCCCAGAATTAGCTAGTTTTCTTAAAAGCAGCAAAGCTGGTGAGAGAGGTTGCTCTCTTAATTTCCAGCTCCGTCTCTAAGACTTGAGATTCAGAAAGCACAGATCATTTAGAAAAGGTTAGAGTCCAGGGATGGGCAAACTTTTAGACTCGAGGGCCACAATGGGTTCTTAAACTGGACCGGAGGGCCAGAACAAAAGCAACCTGACCATGCTGGCACTCTCATCTTGGGCTGCTGGTGAAGGAGCGGAGGGAGAGCAAGAGAACCCTCTGCTCTTTAGGCTCCACAGGCCAGATAGAACAGCCTTACGGGCCAGATCTGGCCTGCGGGCCGTAGTTTGCCCATGGCTGGTTTAGACTCTAAACTTTAGAGGAAGATCTTAACATTGTAATGCATTTGTAACCTCTTAAATTCATCTCCTCCATTGAAAGTGAGGGTTGGGTATTTGTGAATAAAGCATATAAATTGCCAGTAGAGATGCAGACAAATATCCAGGTTAATGACAAATAATATCTTGGAGCAATTTTTATAAATAAAAATAATTAGCATCATCATTATTTTGGCTTGAAGGCACCTTAGAAAATTATAAGCAGCCTTGTTATGTAGTCAGGAAAATTAAAGGCAGAAAGCCAAAAACAGCTGATACTCACTGAGAAATCATCTCAGATTGGTAAGTAACTCAGAAAAAATGTAGTGCAAATGCAGAAAGACTTGTGCCAGGCGCAAATGCTTACAGATGACAGACAGCTCAATGCAGACAATTGAAATGTAATTATGACTTTGATGAGTCTTCATGCCATAAGACAACTCTTTGTAAGAAAGAAAATAAGGATGAAAGAAGTCTCAGGAGACAAATCTCTATGTATCATTAATGAAAGAGAAACGAAAGAAAAGAACAAATCAATGCAGTTAAGGTGTCTTAATGCCTGGACTGTGTTTTCCCTTCACCAAATCGGAACACTGGAGAGAACACAAAAGACGACTTTTGAATAACAATATCCTAGAAATGAGATAGACTTTGAAGTTCTGGGTAATCTTTAAATGAGGAGGATCCATCCTGCATCCTCTCAGGTTTAACTTTGATTACTCTAAGATTAGAAAGAAAAATGGGAGACATCTGTCATAGTGTCAACAATTAAAAGACAATAATGATGCTGAGATTTCCCAAAGGACAGCATTTTTTTAAAATGTCTTATTTGTTGTTGTTGTTTTTTTCCTCTTTTGCCTCATGGTCAACTACAGTCAAACCTTCAAGGGACAAATAAGAAGAATTAAATTTCTTGAATTCAGTGAATTGATGAGATTGCTAGAAATGGGTTTTCACACACAGGCTATTTGGTGGGCATGAGATAAAGTCCAGGGAGATGGAAGTTTTGATCTAGAAGAGTAGCTCTCCACCTTATGCATTTTTGTCCCCAGGAGACATTTTTCAATATCTGAAGACATTTTTAAAAAATATATATTTTTATTGATTTTCCACAGAGAGGAAAGGAGAGGGATAGAGAGCTAGAAATGTCGATGAGAGAGAAACATCCACCAGCTGCCTTTTGCACACCCCCTACTGGGGATGTGCCCACAACCAATGTACATGCCCTTGACTGGAATCAAACCTGGGACTTTTCAGTCCACAGACCGACGCTCTATCCACTGAGCCAAACTGGTTTTGGCATCTGAAGACATTTTTGATTCACAACTGACTCTGGGTACTAATGGCATTTATGGGTTAGAGGCAAGGAACAGTGATAAACATCCTACCCTACACACAGCCAATTCTACACAACAAAGGGTTATCCAGCCTAAAATGTCAATAGTTCCATGCTGAGAAACTCTGGACAAGGCCTTGAAAGGGTTTCCCTCTCTGTACATGAGTGAAACATGTGAAGAAGAATACTCAAGGTATAATGGGAATGTATCTGATGTCTGAGGAATTGCTTATTGTTATTATTATTTTTTAGGGGTGTGGAAAAGATAATGGAACAGAAAATTTTAGGGGTGAAAAGACAGGTTTAGGAAATTTTAACAATTTAGGGGGCCATGAAAGAAGCACAGGGTTGCAGAGCAGCAGAAAGTATATTTATTTCCATAGAATAATACCTTATAAATGTACCTGAAAAGCTGCAACAGGTACATTTCCATAGAATGTGGGAGCTGGAAAAAGCAGGTCTATATTTACAAAATAAAGGGAGAAGAAGAAAACCCAAAGTGAATAGGAAAACAATAAAGGAGGAGAGGAGAAAAAACCTCACATAGAACCTTTGAGCTCAGAAGCTACTATATTAACCAGTCCAATAGAAGAGTGACCAATCAGAGGGAATATCAAGGCACCGGGATCTACAGTCTTTGTAAGCCATGGGGAAAATTAACTCAGTGGGACTATTTCTCCCTCCCGACATGGGAGTCTATGCTGTGAAGTTCTTTCCCCTTTCCAAAATGGGAATCTGTCCTTGTTCTTCAATAAATGTCTACCTTTGCTATTCCATCTTCCATCATTCTTCGACTCCAGTGGACAAAGAGTCTAGGAACCAGTCTGCCCAGGGAAACACTGGTGTGTTCCAGTCCAAATATTCCATTTCAATAGAAGTGAATCACACATGTATTAATCTTTGAGCTGTACTTTAAGTAAAAAAACAAAAACAAAAACAAGAAACAAACAAACAAACAAAACAAAACAAACAAACAAAAAAAAACAGTTGACAACAGTAAATAAGAAAGCTCTTCCATGGACTGATCCAAAACAGGGAGAAATAAAAGTGAGTGAGCGAGCCATTGTTGATGACATTCAGGAAGATCTGGAGCTAAGGAGAGGCAGATTCACTGATAAAGCATCTACTATGTGCATGTGCGAGAGAACACTCTGTGTTGGCAGTACAACTGATAAAAATGAATTGCAGAGGGAACCTCAAGCTTTGAGCACTGTTATTTAACTCAGGGGTGATATGATTTACCATGTAATTTTAGAAAGATAATGCTGGTGTCAGAAAATAAGATGGCTTGAAGGGATAAGAAGCTTAAGCATAAAAAAATTGGCCACATTATTGGAACATTTCCCAAAATGTGTTCCCACACAGAGTTGTCAAAAAATAGCCATTGGTTACAAGTTTTCTGTGGTTGCTCCAGCTGGTTTGGCTCAGTGGATAGTGTCAGCCTGAAGATTGAAGGGTCCCAGGTTCGATTCCATTCAAGAGCACGTACCTTGGTTGTAGGGTCTTCCTGGCCCTAGGGCCTAGTTGGGGCTACTGAAGGAGGCAACCAATCCATGTGTTTCTCTCACATTGATGTTTCTCTCTGTCTTTCCCTCTCTCTTCCACTCTCTAAAAATCAATGGAAAAATATCCTCAGGCAAGGATTTAAAACAAACCAAAACAGTTTTCTGTGGTCAAATAAGTTTGGGAAATGCTTAGCTAAATTAGGTCAGACAGGATTCTCTAATAAAGCATTTCTTAGAATTTTCCTTAGCTATTACACATTGTTATTCTTCATACAGGACTATAGTATGTATGTACCATTTTTCCAAATATATTTGCCTGAGGAATATTTTTCATGGCATTTATGGCAGATACCATGTTTTAATGAATGCTTCGTAATAATTGTAAGGTGATATTCATAAAAACATTGATGGAGTGGATTAATCTAAGAGCTATTATAATGAAGAATTAACATGTTGATTATGATACTGAGCAGAGAATGATACCCCAAGGAAAAATGTAAGAATCAAGACTTTGCTATCAGATAGGCCTGGAGCTAGGAAGTAAGGAATTCTAAGAAAGGGCCAGAACAGGGATAGTGATGCAGTGGTTTAAAATAAGAGGTCAGTACTGACCAATTATTATAGCTGTCTGTACTGCTGGGTTGAGAAGGATTCTGAAGATCTATCAGAAATCAGTAAGGATTACATGAGTGTAGTGATACCTCCCATGGAAGCAAGGAACATAAGCAGTATTTATGTCATATATTTGTCACACGTGGGCCAGAAGTAGCTAGCTCAATATGATTTGCATAATGGTTTTAAAAACCATTTAGCTCAAAATTTTTCTTCAAAGAAAACCTCACCTAGAAAAAATAATAATAATAATAATAATAATAACATATAGATATAAACAAAGGTGTCTAAGTAATACCTGGAAACTCCACTCACTCTATTTTCCCTCCAGACCTTCCTCTCCATTGACTCTGTAACCATGATAGCTTCTAGAGCTAATTAACTAATTGGACATGATAAGTTGAGCAGATGCTAGGAAGCTAGATATAATAGAGGCACATACTTCTATTTTAACAGGGGAAATATTTTTTTGTTGTTGTTTTCTATTTAGTTTCTATTTGTTCTCTGTTAACATTCAGTAAAATTGTGGAACTCCCAGAGTAAGTTTGACCAATAGCCAATCAAAGAGATGGATTTTGGTTCTTTTACCTTATATTGACATTACAGATGAGGGATCTAATGGGTCTTGAGAGTAAATTGGCAGCAGAATTGAAAGTGGGAAAACCCTAAGAGAAATATTTATGAAGACATACGGTGACAGGCAGAGTGGACCACCTCCTCTCTATCTGGCATTTACCCTTGCTGAACCTTACAGGTTTTGAAACTTATTCAATTTCCAGGTGGTGGTTTCTTTGTAGATTCCATTTTTAACTTCATGCTTTGTCCTGTTAACTCACAGGGAAGTGCAAAGCACAGGAACAACCTATTTTAAAACCATATTTTGTCTTGAAATCAACAGAGAAATGCTTTAAGAATAATTTGTCACTTTGAGAAGCTCCAGATAGGGAATAAAATGAGCAGATACCTGCTTAATAAACACAGAGGTTAGGTCTAGAACAAAATTAAACCAATACTTTGAAAGAGGACTTTAACTGATGGTTCTTATCTGATAACTACATAGCATTATTATCAAGGAGAGCAAATTCATGTTCTCCCTGTTTCAACTAAGCAAACATGAAGGATCACAGAGAGGAGAGCTTCTTATGCAGCTCTGCACCCCAATACCAACCACAGGCTTGTGTAGTAAGTTATTTGCTGTGGTAAAGTTGTCGCTCTATGGGTATCTAGATTATGTGTGATAGCAAGGAGGATGTTACTTTTGAGAGGCTTGCACAAGGAGGAGACTGGAGAATGCCAGTCTTCTCTTTGGAGACTTGTAGATATCTCTGAGGGCATACAATCTTCATTCAGGTAGATGCAAAGTCTGAGATGTATGTTGACTTTGCTTTCTGATATTTTTTTTTGAGGGAAGGAGCTAGAGGTTGCTGGGAATGTATTTCCATTCACAGATTGGTATAATCAGCCAAAGTTGACATAAATGGGGTAATTTTTGTTACATTAGGGAGGGATAGGTGGTAATAGGGGAAAAGGACACATATGTAACACTATAATCAATAAAGATTATATATATATATAATTTCAACCTCTTGTAATACAGATTAAGAAGCATATTTTGAGCAGAAATCTCTGGACATTCTCTGGTGACTTGGCTAGTTACTTCTTGAAACATGACTTTTTAATATGATCTCTTTTCATCATTGATTTTGCATTTTGAATTATCTAAAATGTCTTGCATGTACTGTGGCTTTGACATTTTGAAGAATAACAGTCTTGATCACCTAACTCTGGATTTGTTTCAGCCAAAGACATAAGTTTTTACAACTAATTGTAAATATCACCTTTCAGTGGTTTTAATGAGCCTAATAAAGAGATATGATAATTTGCCTGCTCTCTGCAGACACTTAGTTGTGAGGAAATTAAATTAGGGCTAAGCCATATTAATCCTCATTACACAGAGTAATGGATATGTTAAAATAATTTAAAACAAACAAAACCAGTGTCAAACCAGAATCTTTAGACTTTTTCAAGTAAACATATATAATATTCTTGATAGCTCTGAGGAGTGACAGAATGGAAATATCTCTTACACTCGGAATACAATGGACCACCTCCAGGGGAACTTGGAATTAAACCTGGATGAACTCAGCCACATTCCAACAATATACTGGTTAGAAAAGCTAGCACCCTTTCTTTTTTCTTTTTTTAACCCACGTCCTGTTTTATTAAAATGAATCACGCCATGAAAGAAAGAAAAAAAGCTCCAGGATGTGCTGCTAGACACATGTACTTGTTCCTACATGATAGACTGTATAACAAGGAAGATCTTTGAAGTTGATGGGGAAAAAAAAAGTAAGCCTTTTTGGAACATCGGGGATCCATGCATTTTACTTTATTTTTCTGGACAATGGCTTTCCCCCTCTGGAGATGTAAACTAATATATATAGATGCGTGTGTGTAGTAGTATTTATAGCCTAGTATGGCTTATATGTATAAAATAGGCTCTAAATAAACAACATTCAATTGTATCCCTCCAAGTTCTTTTTCTGGGCAAGTTAAACGAAACCTTATCCGCATACATCTGGATGTACTCAGGGCTTGTCATGTTGGACCTAAGCAGTTAGGATGGCATCAGCCCTGCTGTCATTGGTTTTTGACATTTGTGTCAATGCTCCCCTTTAAAACAGGGGCCTTTAGACAGTTCTGGGAGGGGTTCCCGAGAGATCTAACACACATTGACATGACTCAATGTGTATGAAAAGGAAACGTTTCATTGTTTGCTGGTGGTTTGCATGCCAAAAAGTTTCCAGACGCCGAAGACACGGACACCAAGTGTTCATAGAATGGTGAAGTGGAAAGGAGGCGGGGGACAGGCAGGATATCTGGATTGTGGATGCTAAAACCAATAAAAGGTTGAAGTTCCAAGTTACATTTGCCAAGGATGTAAAAGCTACATCTTCTCCCATTGATGGTCTAACTGTGATCGTTCAAGAGAAGTATGCCAAGAGAGAGGGTGGAAGGATTTCCTTTAGTCGAAATACATAATATCTCCCAAATGTCTTGCAGCAAACAGCAATCAGGAGTTGCAGAAATATTTTATCATCATATGAGGGTGCAACCTCACTGACTTCATGTTTCTCAGAAGAATAGGAAGGTTCGAAGCAACAATGGAGATTGAGTGGGCAAGAAAAAATGGCATGAACATCCTAGTCTTTAAGATAAAAGCAGTGACCTTATATAGGAAATTGGTAACATTCCAAACTTGAATAAAGATGAATTACTGATTAAACTACTCCCCAAAGAAAAGAAATGGAATAAAACTATAAGTAATGTAACTTTTTGAGGAGAAAGGGCAGATTCTTCACTCATCTTATCTCTTAAGAATAAGATATTGCACCATCTGCTCTCCAAACAGTTATTTCACTCTGGATCTCTCCTCCTCGGTCTGGTCTCCTCCCTATTTTTCTCTGAATTTTCAGATTGGCTCTCTTCCTGTGAGTCACTTCCTTTCTTTAACTGATTCCATATTTACCTCCTCTTTCTGCAGCTTATGTGTGACTCTTTGTTGAGCATCTCAAAATAGTACATGTTGCTTTGCCTCGATCTAGCACATTTTATTCTTAGAAGTCAGTGTTCAAATACTGTCTTCTTAACTATTGTGGTTTTAAAAAGTGATTATTCATTTTACAGGTATAAACTTGTGTCATAATTTTAAAAAAAGATAAAATGACTAGCTCATACTTTGATTCTACACTGCTTAATCGAACTCATTTGTATGGACATTTAAAGGTATCTGCCCAATTATGATACCTCTCTTACTGTGTCATTGCCTTCTTCTACAACATTTTACATAATATATAAATACATATACCTTCTTTGACTCAGGGTCATTTATTGGTTGTTATCTCTCACACACTGACTAAGCCAGAAACCTAGTAATCCTCTCTTCTTTACTTCTAGCCAGAGACCAAAACCTTGTCATTTTAGCTCATCAGTAACTCTAGTTTTGCAAACTGTGGCATATGGGTCAATTCCTGCCAGCTGCCTTGTTTTGCAAATGGTTTCATTGGAATACATCCACACTCGTGTTTACATATTTTCTGCAGCAGAGTTGAGTAACGAAAGTATGAACTGACTCTTAATACTCCTCTATTTAAAAACTTTCAATGGCTGCCAGTTTCTCTATAAAGTTCAACTTTTTAAACACATCATGCAAGACCCATCACTACCTCTTTTTCTTTTCTTTTCCTCCTCCTTTACAACCTTACGTTTCTGTAATATTTCATACACTACAAGAAAGGACTTGTGACTCCAAAGGACTCTTCCATGTTTTTTCATAGAACCTTGTTTCCTCTAATCCTGCATTTCTATAGCTGCACTGAAATTTCACTTCTCTATTTCTCTACAATAATGTCCTTTTATGTTGCCACTTTACCAGCATTAACTACAGTTTCTGGTATATAGTACAGTTTCAGAAATATTTAGTAATCTAAGCAATAAAACATTGATACCATGCACATACTTAAAAAAGGTCTAGCTCTGCCCTGCAGGGCTCAGTGGTTGAGCATGGACCTATGAATTGGGAGGTCACAATTCTATTCCCAGTCAGGGCGTATGCCTGGGTTGTGGGCTTGATCCCCAGTGTGGGGTATGTAGGAAGCAGCCAATTAATGATTCTCTCTTATTATTGATGTTTCTATCACTCTCTTCCTCCCCCTTCCTCTCTGAAACAAATAATTTTTTATTAAATCATGTAAAGTTTGCAAAGTAGAAAGAGAGCGGCCACATTTAAGGAGAGGTAAACAAGGCTCAAGAGTGGTAGAACTAATATGGAGTGTTGTTGGGAAATCAGTTAAAATTGAGTAGCTAAGCCCTAACCGGTTTGGCTCAGTGGATAGAGCGTCAGCCTGCAGACTCACGGGTTCCAGGTTCAATTCCAGTCAAGGGCATGTACCTTGGTTGTGGGCACATCCCCAGTAAGGGGTGTGCAGGAGGCAGCTGATTGATGTTTCTCTCTCATCGATGTTTTAAACTTTCTCTCCTTTCTCCCTTCCTCTCTGTAAAAAAATCAATAAAATATATTTTTTAAAAAAATTGAGTAGGTAATATATATACTATAGCTTTGAGAAAGATAATGTAGTATCCACGTATAACTATACACATTTACTGAGTTCTTATATGCAAGAACCAAGAGTCAATTCCATAGTTGTATTTTATGATGCTCAGCCCATTATCATACGCATGTTGACATTATCACATCCATAGTATCTTGTTATTATTAATGGTTCTAACTGATCCACTTCACTCATTCATATATGCATTTTGATTAAGTACTATTATTCTTAGTAACCACTTAGTTTGAATTTCACTATTTTGAAATACGTGAAAAGTATTTGTTAGTATAAAAGAGGCACACTTTTAGAAGATAGCCATTAGGATCACCAACAAATCTGGATAGGAAATGCGTGCTTTCTTTTCCATGAACATTATATTAATTGTGATTCGTTATCAGCTTGTTTCATATTGTGAGTTGCTTATGCATAGGTCATTATGGGTTACCTCTAATCCAGCCACATGCTCTTCCCCTGTGTCTAAATGTCATCCTATATAAGACTCATGAAGTTTTCCTTGTTGTCTACATGGAGCTTCTAGTAATAATGGCTTGCTTATTATTTAAATGCCAGCATTTGCTTTATCAGTCCAACATCTAACTCCTATATCTATGGCTTTACCTAGGGTGTAAATAAATAGGACTGGTCAAAGGCAAGAAAATCAGTCAAGAAATTTTCGATTTTATTCCATTTACTATATCCGGACCTCCCCCACAACTGGGAAACTGTACTTCAACATACTCTGCATAAACTAGATTGCAAAATTAACAGTGTTAAAACATACACTGCTACTATGTTTCTGTAAAATTTCACCCACACAGTTATTTAAATGGTCTCATTTGCATTTTTTTCTGTTAGGGTCTTTGTTATTCTAGTTTCAGACAACGCTAGATTTCACTTGATAGACTTCAACGGATAGGTATGCTTGAAAACATTTCTAGGAAAAAAAACCCACACAGTAATGGGATATCAACTTATTAATAATCAGTAAAATATTTACAAATGAGGGGATTCTAGAGATTTGGGAAACTAAAGTACAAGGAGGAACCTTAAGCAGATGAGTCCTAGTGGATACCAAAAGGACTCTGATTTGTAGTCCCAAAGGTGGTCTGGCTTCTTAGTTGTTCAGAGTAGCCCATTTATAGCTAAAACTACTTTGCCACTAGAATGTATAAATCTGTAAGAAACAATACTTGCCTTTTAATCTCCTCCAAGCCATCCATAGGAAGGACTGTCAGCATTCTTTTTCTCACTCTAACTTCATAGTATTGGTTTCCAAAGGCAAAGAAAAAAAAATAAAGTAAAATATTATGAGATTCACGTAAATGAATGGACTTATCCTGAGAAAGGAAAGCCCCCCTACTGCTCTTAATGGTTATGTGGCTGGGACAAGCCATGTTTGTTCTGTTTGAATCCATATCCCCTTACTCCTGCCTGGTGGGATTCGGAGTCACCCACGAGGCAGGGTTAACGAATGACTGAAATGAAATCCAGTCGTTCAAGGAACTCTCAAAGGCTTCCTGGAGCTAGGTTGGAAAGATGTCACTAAGAGAAGGGCTGTACTTTATGCGCCTGCCATGTTTACAGAACCTATAACACAATGGAGCAAGATTAATGAGGCTCTCCAAGCGCTAGCCCAAGCATAAGCCTTTGTACTTGTCACATCTAAAGATCAGCCCTTTATCGCCCTCATAACATGAGAAATGTAAACCAGAACTTGAGCATTTCCTAGAGGAGTTGCCCTGACTTTCATCCTCAAGCAAACGAAGGGGTTAAAGAGGAGACATTCTCATTTTTTAATAAGAATGACACCTTTGCTTAGACTCCGGTGTTTCCCAAATTGACATATGTGTACCCCTTCTATAATTTTTGTAACGCTGAGTACCCCTGGGCAAAAAACAAATGGATGTATTTTAATAACAATCAAAATACATTTATTTTGTCTTTTTTTGGTACATACACAAAACGATAATAAATGAAAAATAAAATTATTCATAGTAAAATATCAATAAAAGTTATATTATAAATAACATTTATTTGCACACCGGACCATCTCACACCTCACAAGACTGTCTTGACTTGAGTCATGAGAATGTAGAATTAGGCGCAGTTAAGCACGGTGCAGTGCATATCCCCACCAAACTCCGGTGCAACATGTACCCCCACCAAACTCTTCCCGTACCCCTGGGGGTACGCGTACCACACTTTGGGAAACACTGGCTTAGAGAAATGCTTTTCTCTTGCTTTTACATTTATCATTTTATTCTATGCCGATAAAGCAATGGCAAGTTTGCCAGGAATTATTATCACCCTAGGAGATGAGACATCTGGGACCTTAGAAAATGGAGTGGCTTTTCCTAACTACTCAGTTAGTCAGAAACATGTTTGATACCAGAACTCAGCCTGATTCGATTCCAAATAGACGGCAACGTGTTCTTATATTTAAACACAAGGCATTGGCAAAGAACTTGGCCAATTAGCAAATTTTCTCAACCTCTGCAAGCCTACTCTCTACTCTTATCCTACAGCCTGAAAGTAATGTGAAAAAAAATAGTATGATTTATATCCAAGATAAAATGTTTTTTCTTTGAGTCAATTTCAGAAGTGGATCTCAAAACCTTCAGAATTGTGGTTTTTTTTCTTTTCTTTCTGTCTATTCAAAGCTCACACTTCATTAAATGTGCCTACCCTCATCTCTCTCCCATCTGGGAAATTGTTGTGAATGGGTGATGGATGACTCACAGATCCAGTAGATCTATACACAGCCCTAACCTCTTTCATTCTATCAACAGCTTCCCGAGGCCTGAAAAACAAGGCCTTCCTGGCTGTCCAAAGGCCATTAAAGAGCACGCAAACTGGGCTTCACCACATCTAGTGGGTAAACTTCTGTTAGAGGAAAAATAAACGCAGAACACCAATCAGGACCCATCAACTTACAGCGACGATGCCAGTTGTCCAGAAGCTCCTTGGGGGAGGATTATACATCTGTGTTTTGGATGCTTCTATATTGTTGAAGGTAGATGTAGATTATTCTTTCCAGACATTTGCATGAGCAGCCCCCAGAAAAGCATGATGACAGGTCATCCCAGAGTAACAGACGTGACATGCTCTTAGTCAATTTTCTTCGTTTTTGCTTGATTTGCTGTAGCTAATTTTTTCAAAAGAGGATCCACCTAGTAAAATGGTATGTTTATTCCAGACGTGGGAGAAACACCTTTGGTGGGTTGCTTATTTATTTTGTGATCGCTTCACTGCTCTGGAGCTGTCATCGTCTGAGAAAAGGAAGACTTGATCTGAGCTCCTTGATGGACAAGATGTTGTCTTTGTTTTTCTTTTTTCTCTTTTGGCAACTGATACTGTGTCTGACTTTCTTCTTAACCCATCTGTCTTGTGCTTTCTTATTTTGCCAGAAAAAAAATTGTCAGCCTTACAAAATTGTATTTATATTGCTTTAAGTAGTGGACAGAAAGAAAGAAGATTCCTGATTGATGAATATCTGAAGAAATTAAACTGTTCAAGGGGTATATTAAAATAATTGATAATACTAATATCAAAGAGATATTTGTATTAATAAAACATTGTCTTTTCTTGAGACATCATAAACAAATGTACCATGGATTGTAAAAATAAAAGAATCAGCTGGAACCAGTTTGGCTCAGTGGATAGAGCATCGGCCTGTGGACTGAAAGGTCCCAGGTGCCTACTCTCATGATTCCAGTCAAGGGCATGTACATTGGTTTCGGGCACATTCTCAGTAGGGGATATGCAAGAGGCAGCTGATCTATGATTCTCTCTCATCAATGTTTCTAGTTCTTTATCTCTCTACCTTGCTCCCTGTAAAAAATCAATAAAATATATTAAAAAAATAAAAGAATCATTTAGCAGAAGAGTCTGGTGAACAGAGACTTTCAAACAAAAGAAGAAAATTTGTTTTTCCTTTTTGATTCATAGACATTTTTTAAAAAAATATATTTTATTGATTTTTTACAGAGAGGAAGAGAGAGGGATAGAGAGTTAGAAACATCAATGAGAGAGAATCATCGATCAGCTGCCTCTTGCATACCCCCTACGGGGGATGTGCCCACAACCAAGGTACATGCCCTTGACAGGAATCTAACCCGGGACCTTTCAGTCTGCATGCCAACGCTCTATCCACTGAGCCAAACCGATTTCAGCCATAGACATTTTTTAAATGTTCCTCCAGAGAATGGAGTAGAAAGAATATGTCACCCTTCGTTTTATTTATTTTACTTTTGAATTTTATGGATCACATGGGTGGACTCAATCAGATTGCAAATGACCTGCTATTTTGAGGAAGTAGGAAACTGGAGGAATTGGTCAGATGTGCATATTATTTACTATTTCTAATGCCAGATACACTCCATACTCTTTATCCCTCTTAAGATAATTCAAGTTCTATTTTTATTGGTGATGTGGAGGACCTAACAAGAATATCACCCAGGTTAAATTTCATGAATGCCGACACCAACCTTCTAAGCATTTAAAAAATAATTTTATTTAGATATATTTTGCATGTTACATAATTCACTCCTTTCGAGCCTATAATTTAGTGATTACTTTAGTAAATTTACCAAATTATGCATCCATCCCCATGAGTCAACTTTAAACCATTTTCATCATCACATTACAATCTTTCATGAATGTTCCCTATTAATCCTTGTTCCTTCTCCCCTCCATCAGTTTCTTCTCTCTCTAGAACCACTAATCTACTTTCTTCCTCATAAACTTTGCTTTTCTTTACATTTCTGTAAATGAAATCACTCAATAGATGGCCTCATCCATATGGCTTCTTTCACTGAACAAAACATGTTTGAGGTTCATCCATGGTTTAGCACATATCCATACTCTTGCTTTCAGTGTCAAATAGCATTCTGTTACATAGATATGCCATACTCTCTATCTCTTTGCCAGTTAATAGCCTTTGTGGCTATCATGAATTACGCCGCTAAGAACATTCAAGTGAAGGTGTTTGTCCACACATATGTCACCATTTCTCTTCGGTCGACATTCCTAGGAGTGAAATTTCTGTATCATATCATCAATTTCTGTTAAACTTGTTAAGACAACTTCACACCACCCTGCTTTTCAAATTTGCTGCAGTATTTTACAGTCCTATCAGTAAGTGAGGGTTCCAGTCTCTTTATTTACTCAACAACACTGGATATTGCCTGTTTTTTATTCTAGCCATTGGACTGGGAGGAAAGTGGTATCTCGCCGTGGTTTTGATTTGCATTTCCCTATTAATGCTGAGACTGCCTTAGCTTTTACGGGCTTACTTCTGTAACTTTTACAGCTGTCTAGTTTAGGACACACATGTAAGGAATGCACAATGTCTTTGAAGGGTTCTGGCTTTTCATTCATAGACATTTAGAAGAAAATGTAAATACTTTGGTTTTATCCATAGTGACAAGTAAAAGTATCCCTGCTGATAAGACAATAATGTTTGCAGCAGGGCAGTGGGCCAAACTCTGGACAGGCTTCCGGAAAGCTGGCATCTACTCTTAGCTGTGTCACTGTTTCTGTGACTTGGGACATGTGGGTGGGGTGGGGAGCTCTCAGGTTAAGTCATTCATTTAGGGATGCTGGAAGTAATAAAGGCTTTGCAAATGGATGTATTTTATTATTATTATTATTTTTTAATCCTCATCCAAGGAGTAAGGATATTTTTTTCCCATTGGTTTTTAGAGAGAGTGGAAAGGAAGGAGGGAGGAGAGAGAGAGAAAGAGAGAGAGAAACATTGACATAAGAGACACACATTGATTGGTTATCTCCCACTTGCAATCTTGACCTGGAATCAAACCTGTGAGCCTAAGGTCTGAGGGTCAATGCTCTAACCTGGTGGTCGGCAAACTGCAGCATGCGAGCCACCTGTGGCTCTTTGGCCCCTTGAGTGTGGCTCTTTCACAAAATATCATGGCCTGAGCGAGTCTATTTTAAAGAAGTGGCGTTAGAAGAAGTTTAAGTTTTAAAAAAATTTGGCTCTCAAAAGAAATTTCAGTTGTTGTACTGTTGATATTTGGCTCTGTTGACTAATGAGTTTGCCGACCACTGATCTAACTATTGAGCCCAACTGACCAGGGCTGGAAGTATTCTTAACATTAATAGCTTACCTTTGTAATAACTCTAATTTATAATCCATATTCTTATATCGATCCACTTAATCATCTAACACTATACCCTTCATAAAGCATTGAAGTGAAAGGAAGAGGAAACCCCGCTATATAAACATGAAAATGCAGAATCCTTAGAAAGAAAAATAAATACACAACCCAAGAACAGAACAGCTCAGATCTTTCTGTGGTTTGATATTGTGTTTGGGATTCACTAGACTTCTCTTCAAAACACTGAGAAAAATGGGGCCTTTCAAAACCAAGTTCTTAATGACTTCTTCAGAGAAAAGAGCCCCAAGGCCTTTGTCAACTTGCCTCACAGACTGGTGATCCACAATGGCCCTTCAGTTCTCAGGAGGAGAAGTGAACTCCTGCGCCTGTGTTATGATAAAGAGTAAAAATCAAATGACAATAAGCTCACTGACATTCATAGTAGTATGTGACTTTCTGGTGTGTTGAATAAATACTGTATCAATGAAAACTTTCAAAGATGAGACAGAGAGACAGAGAACGAGATGCTACCTGTGAGAAACTATCCCTTTAAATTTTTTTGTTACCAAGTTTTAGGGTTTGTTTTATTTTTCAAAAATATTTCAAGTAGAGAAAGTTGAAAACTTGAAATCCAAGTTGTTCCAACTGAGTAAGCAAATGAGATGACTAAACCCAGAAAACTCAAGCACTAAATTATCCAACAATAAGATAAGAAAAAAAAAATAAAAGAATCACTTGCAAAACTTTAATGACTTCTTTAGCTAAGTGGAGGAACTGTGTAAGAAAAATCGGCCAACAGCAATTTGTATGAACTTTTTTTTAACGATACAGTGTGAAGTTAAATTAAGAATTCCTTACCCTGAGGAAGTTTATCTTTGGGGTAGTTCAAAACTTGATAGTAAAGACTGGCACCTAAAAGTATCCTTCAAACTGTGCAGAATTAAGCAGCTCTGTATCTTTGAAGCTCTGAGACATTATGTAAAACAAGCTTCCCAGAAATACATAAAAATAGCAACACAAGTAAATCCCACGGTATAAGGTGATACAGAGTAAAATACCTCTCACATTGATTGATACAAAACACAATTATATAAATTATGACCGTTTATTTTTATTTTGAACTTGGAAAATATGTCACCTCACTTATCCTTTATATATCTACTTTGAAAGATGGTTTTTGGTTTGCTTATTTGATAGAAGAGAAACCGAGGCTTCATGCAGCTGCTTCCCCTGGTAAAGTAGTGGGGATGTGGTAGACCATCCTCCAAGCCCAAGTTCAGGGCCCTTGCAACTACACAAAGTTTAATGAATATGATAATTTCTTTTCATAACGAGTCTCAAAAATTCTCTTTAACCTTATAAAGAATGCAATTGGCTGAAACCGGTTTGGCTCAGTGGATAGAGCATCAGCCTGGGGACTGAAGGGTCCCAGGTTCAATTCCGGTCAAGGGCATTTACCTTGGTTGTGGGCACATCCCAAGTGGGGGATATGCAGGAGGTGGCTGATCCATGTTTCACTCATCGATGTTTCTAACTCTCTGTCCCTCTCCCTTCCTCTCTGTAAAAAATGAATAAAATATATTTTAAAAAATTAAAAAAAATAAAGCAATTGTATTTTTCTAATATATTGGTAAACAGTGGAGTGTGTGTATGTGTAGATACATATGTAGTTTATTAGGAAGTTTTAATTATGTATAGTAAAAATATGTATATATTTACATGTACAAATATAAGCATATGTATTCTAATTCAGAATAGTATACACTCAGACTACTAAATGTGTTTTCTCAGACTGAAATGGCACTTCCTCTTCATCAGACCTGTAGTCAGAAATAGAAGGCTCAGTAACATTTTCTGTAATGGCCGTGACTAGGTTTGAACAAGTCCTTGGGTAGATCTTTCATCTCTCCTTAAAATGGCTTACGTCTTTATATCACCCTGTACCCCTTTTAAAAAGGCATTTCCCGGCTCTTATTCTTCCCCAGCGCTGTTGGAGAATGTTTGCTTCAAGTTGTTGCCAGCTTCCCTTTGGAACAGAGCACTTGCCTAACAAATGGCAGGTTTCTGTAAGAGGAAATCTCCATGGTTTAATGTGCGTTTGTTTCCTGTCAGTATGTGCCTTCTGTTTTTGTTCACTCATAATCATCTTGTAACCTGCATGAAAAGGCAAAGAGTCCAATGCTTCGGGAAATAAAGATTCAAACAATTATTCCCACACGGATTTTCCAATTCTTGGTCCAAAGAGCTTTCAGGGAGACAGGGAGCTCCAACTGTTACCTGCTGTAAGGTTTAAGGCGCAAAAAACTGACCACCAAGATATGTTAAAGTTTATTCCCCAGTAATGAGGGGAACTCATTATGGAGGTAGAGAAATCAGAAGTGAAGGAGTGGGGAGGGGAGAAAGACCCAGCCTGGGATGCCTCCATGGATGGTGATGGAGAGAAGCAACACGTGGCTGGTCTGGAGGTCTTTTTAAGGGGAGGAACAGGAAAGGGTTGGACCCAGAGCAGAACAGGAAGGGGTGGGCTCCAGGGTACTTTGGCAGTGCTGATTGGTGGTTCAATGTCTTGGGGATATCTCTGTGACAGATACCAGTAATGTCATAACTACACTACGCCCACAAGTTGGGGGGAGAGAGAATCTCACACATGGGACTGCTGAATGCAGAAGGCTGGATATAAAAATGATGTTGCAAAGTCCCTTATAAAATCAGGACACTTTCAAAAGAACCTCATCATCACTTTGATGAGTTTTTCCCTGTAGAGAGAAACATTTAAGTTATTGAAGTAATCTGCAGATACCTAAATTGTTATATTTACCTAACAAGTGTGTAAGTATTTGTCTATCTGACTCTACTTAGACCAGTGGTCGGCAAACTCATTACTCAACAGAGTGGCAAACCACGGCTCCCTAGCCACATGTTTGCCGACCAATGTGTAACTAGACTAAGAGTTTTGACAGAATAGGGACTAGGGATGGAGTCTATTCATCAAAGTCCTGCTATGTATTTTGTGCTTTCTACAAATGATTATTAGGTTAATGATGAATTACATATTGTAGTGAGGTGTTTCAAAATCCGAAGGGTATTGAAATAATGTTATGATTTCATATGAATCAAACCACACTCTCAAAAAAGGTGTCTGAAAGATATTAGGAGTATTTTAAATTGAGGAGAGAAATGAAAAGCTACCTGTCCACAGTGTGTTAACCATGAATTTCCTTACCAAGATCCTCATCTTAGGAGAAAGGAGGAGCTTATTCATGAAGCCAACAAGCTTGTTTTGAACATTTACCAGGAGAATAAAAAACGAAGGCCAACCTAATTCTTTGAGTCAGATGTAGTCCAGAGACAAACATACAGATAGCCATTTTCACTTTAAGAGAGAATGATATGAACGCCATATCATCAGAAAACCATGAATGGAAAAAATGGGTAGGAGGTCATGGATGTCATCTTTTTACAGGGAAGTTGGCATTCTGAATCAACCACATGTGGCAATGAGGATTCCAAAGGAAGGGAACATTTCCGAAAAGAATTAGTAGGATTTGGAGATTGATTGGGTTGGGGAAAGATGGGTTCAAAATACTAGTACATAGCCAAGAGGAAATTGCTGACCACTTTCCTAAATATATAAAATACAGGAGGAATTTCTTAGGAGATTATTCTTAAGTGAATTGATCTCTGGGATGGTGGGATAAAGTTGGGAGCTGTTTGCAAGTCAAACTAGATGCTTATTTGGCTCATTTTAAAATTCTAAATTCATGCAGAACTTAGTGATTCACCTCCAAATGATAGAGTGTAGAAAAGGACAAATACCTTTGCAGTGGAGAAAGCTTTCATACAATTCCTTAGAATACCGATGTGATGTCATCATCAGTGATGTCATACTGCCATTGTGTACCACCTCATATGATGTCATGAGAACATTCCATCTCTGTGGTGGTGTTCTTTCCCCAAACCCATGACTACCATCTAATCAGGAGAAAACATCAGACACATCCAATCTGACAGACAAAGTACCTGACCATGAGCCCCTCAGAACTCTGAGGGTCACAAAAAGCAAGGGAAGACTGTGGAGCTGTCACAGAGTACAGGAGATAGGGTGACTAAAGGCAGTGCAGTGTCTCAAAGGAGATTCTGAAACAGAAGGACATTAGTGGAAAAACCAATGAAATGTGCATAAAACATGGAGTGTAGTTAATAGCATTGTGGTAGCATTGGTTTCTTCTTTTTGCTAAATGTTCCAAGATCATGTAACACAACAATATTAAGGGAAATGAAGTATGTTTTAATGGTTGTAATTTTCCTCTGTTTTGAAGTCTATGTGATGCAATAATACTGTTAGCAATAACCACTCAGATTTCTAAAGCACTTTCCCATACACTGATTCACGGTGGGACCATATTATGGAGCTGGTAGTAGAGGTATTTGTATGTCCATTTTGTAAATGAGCAGACGGTGGCTCAAAACTGAACTCATCCAAGATGGAAATTTCAGTGCCTTGGGCTTACACCACTATCTTCTGAATCAGAGCCCTGCACTGCTTTTATTTTCACCAGGCATCAGAAAGGCCCATGGATGTGTGCACATATGGAGGGGGAAGGGAACAAGAAGCATGGGTGCCAAACGTTGTGAGATGGCAGTCAAATTTCCATTGAAGTGAAAACTCCAGTGAAGACTGGAAACTTAATTAAGAATAACGAATGAGCTGACTTCCTGTTTTGGGAAGCTGGAAGATTTGGTTTTTATCTCTCTACTTCCCTACCTTTCTATAGGAGTGATAGTGTCCTCAATAAAAATGAAGTAACCCAATTATCACAGTTTTCTGAGTGTGCAAACTCATTGCACTCTGGAGCCCCCGAGTCACATTTACTATTCTTTGCTTCCTCGGGCCCCACCATCCCCCGTTTCTACAGCTGACTCACGGTGTCTGATGACACCTTTATTACATTGAATCAGTTCATCTATTTGAGGTATTTTTTCCACACTCACTTTTCCTTCTCCTGATTACAATAATTGCACCAGATAATCTTGAACAGCAAGCATATCCGCATGACATTGTTTTCTTACAATTTAGGAACAGCAATAATAAAATGCAGATTCTGTACACCTGCAACCAACCCCTCTCCCTTTTTTAAAATATGTGTTTTATTGATATTTTACAGAGAGGAAGGGAGAGAGATAGAAAGCTAGAAACCTCGATGAGAGAGAAACATCAACCAGCCACCTCTTGCACACCCCCTACTGGGGATGTGCCTGCAACCAAGGTACATGCCCTTGACCGGACTCGAACCTGGGACCTTTCAGTCCGCAGACCAACAACGCTCTACCACTGAGCCAAACCGGTTTCGGCCCCTCTCCCTTTTTCAGTCTCATTCATTTTCCAGGAGCATAAATCAGGAAGTTAAACCTGTATAGGTTCTGTTTTGACTTTAAACAAAAATGAATTCTTAAAGATGAACAAGACCATACTGCTCTCTCCGATCAAGGTATCATCAGAGAAAGAGCCTCGTGTGTGTGGATACTTATGTAACTTACAAACACATGCGAAGACGCATGTTTAAAAGCGGATAGATAGGGAGTGTTTGTCCTATAACGTGCTCTTCCTTGTTGGTTCTGCAGCCCGAGGACTAGCTATCCCTGTGCTTTGCTGCCCCCTTGGCAAACTCGGAGGATTTACAACGGAATTCTGCAGAGGGAGGGCTGGAAACTGCTCCTCTGTGGGCTGGCCTGGCTCGGAGGTGTTTGAAATGGCCATTACAGATTCCCGGCGGCTTGGCTGTGTTGCAGATAGAAATGAGAACATCTTTCTGGTGGAGAACCAGATTTTCCTCTTTTTAAAATAACTCCGTTTCCGCGAGATCCACGTGATATCTATCCTCTGAGTTATTTTGAAAGGCTTCGGATATCTCCTTTTTTCGGTCCGGAAGGGAAATGCGGAGAGAAGGAAAAGGTGGAAGATGTTTGCCTGAGTGTGCGCTCTGGGCGACTTTCGGGCTCACTTGGGTGCCATGGCGAAGGCGGGAGCGCTGGGCCATCTGTCCGTTTTCTAGGGTCTCAGCTTCCACTCCGTGTCCACGAGATGACCGGGCTCTGATTCCGGTTCACTTCTCGGGAGCCCAGAACATTTAGTTGAAATGCAAAGCACCTGGGTGCCCCAGGAGGGTCCTGTATTCTCTCTCTCTCTCTCTCTCTCTCTCTCTCAAGTCGCTCCCAAAAGAGAGCGCTGGGGCAATAATGCCAATCAAAATCCCATCTCTTCAGTGCTGACCTGATGCTTTCAATGTTGGGATTCTTCTGCATCGTCACTTCTGCTTGTTTCTCCTGCTGATGCCATTCTAAGGCTCTGCGCCTCCTTCTCTCCCTCCCCCGCCCCAGCCCCCACCTCTCCATCTGCCTAGACACATCTCCTACTCCCTCAAACCCCAGTCCTCCCCCATTTTCCGGCGTCTCAGTCTTATTTGTAGTCTTATTAGGCGGGCAGTGGGTGCGTGGGTCGGAGGCAGCTTTCCTGGCTGTTTCATTTTAATGTAGCCTGGGTGGGTGGGTTCCTGACACAATTCCTCCCGCACACGCCAAACAGTTAATTTTATTTTTTTTTAAACTAGAGTGTGGAGGAGCCCAGAGTCCCACAAGCTCAGTGTGCCGCTAGCAAAGGAAAAACACACGGGGACAGCGTGGTGGGGGTGTTGGAAATAAAGGAATCAGACCCCGCTTCGCTGGCAACTTCCATACAGTTGGTCGCCGGAGACACACACTCGGTTCCGAGGGCTGCGTTCGGTCCGGATGAACCGCTAGGGCTCCTTCCCCCCGGGGCCTGGGGCTGGAAGCCGGCCCTGGCGCCTGGCCCCGCGGGCGCCCCCAGACAGCAGCACCCCCCGCCCCCCGCCCCCCGGAAACGCAGGGAACAAAGCTCCGGCCCGGGAGCCGCCGCCTGCGGTTTCCCCGCGGAACCAGCTCCTCCCGGAGCGCGGGGCGCGCACAGGGTTAAGTCAGTCCCTCCCCTCGGCCGGAGGGAGGGAGGGAGGGAGGGGAGGGGCGGGGAGGGGAGAGGGAAGCAGCCTAGTGTCTCCTCCGGCTGGGTACCTCGGAGTTAGTTGCACGTTCCAAACCTGTCGCCTTCACTTTGGAGTTTGGCATCTTCCACTGTCGCCGCAGAGGAAGGAGCGCGCCCGGACCACATCGGTGGCCGCATCTCCGCGCCCGGGCTCCCAGGCTCCGAGGCTCCCAGGCTCCGAGGCTCCGAGGCTCCGAGGCTCCGATCGCCGGCGTGTCTCTGCCCCGGGTCCCGGGCAACACGCAGCAGCAGCGAGACCACAGCTCCGCGCCTGGACCGGGACCGGGTTGGCGGTTCCCAACGATGGGCAGGAGGGACCTTGGCGGCGACCCCTAAGACAATACCATGCCCCGGGAGCCCCGCTGCTGCCGCGCCAGCTTCTTTCCTTTCCACCTCCCCGACCCTGTGGGATTCGGATGAGCCGGCGGCCCGGAGGCACGGACCCCAGGTAAGGGGCCGCGGGGCCAGGTGCGCGGAGTTTCCAGGAGCCGCCGGGCTGCCGCTCCGCGGGCGCCACGCGGTCTCTGGGGGGAGAAGGGAAAGAGATTATGTTTTAACCAGCAAGGGACGGGGGCTGGTTAGCAGGCGGGTGGGATGTTTCGGTCTCTATCTTTCATCCAGATTGAAAGCAAACTGCTTAACTGGCCCCCGACTTTGGGGCGATCTGGGTTCAGGTCGAGTCCACCTCCTCCAAGGAGTTCTCTAACTGAGCTCCGAGTGGAGATGTGAATGTGCTTTGCCTGTCCTGCCGGGAGCACCAGCCTACACTGGGGTTCCAGAGCCCCCAAACTTGCCGGAACGCAGCCTCTCACGGCCCCGGAATGAATCTGTTAACTTCTGGCAGTAACATCCCCGGCGCCCCCTCCTCTGCGCCCGCTCCGCCTGCGGCTAATGCCACCGGCCCTGTTATCCGGGCCGGCGCCCGCGCCACCAGCACGCCCCCTGCCCGCCACCCGGTGTCTCTCAGCGGCTAAAAAGATGGGGGGGAGGGCGTGTAGGGGGTGCTAGCTCCCTTTTCTTGGAGTTGAGGAGGTGGTTACTTTTCCCAAAACCCCAAAACCGAGTCTTTCTCCAGATCTCCTGGTCTTCAGTGGCCTGGCACCGCGATGGAACCAGCGCATCCCCTGCGCGCCGGCGGCGGCCAGGAAGGCGGGGAGCTGGCCGGTGGCGGGGACGCAGGGAGGGGGGGTGGGTACTGGCGCTGAGTCCAGGGGGGAGGCTAAGGTGAGGAGGGCAGGGGCTGAATGAACCTCACCGACTACCATCCAGCCCCAGAGAAAGGTCTGGACCCAGCCAGAAAGAACGCCACGCGGTGCAGACCAGATCTCTGCTTTCAGCACCCGCTCGGCTCGGTCACTTCTGTTCTGTAATCACTGCAAGATCGAGGCTGCCAGTTACGGTCGGGACGCTAACCCGGGAGAGGAAGTGTGGGGAAGCGGGTGCCCGGGGCCGGCTGGACCCACACTTGACACCGGGAACCTCCTGGAGCGTCTACAGCGCCCTCCGGCCCCGGCCCCGCCGGCGGGGCGGGAGCTGCTGGTGGGGGCGGAGGGAGGCCGCCGCCGGGGTGGTCGCCCCTGGCACCTCCTGGCAAGATGGCACTCGGCGTCTGTCCTAGTTCAGTTAGCTCCCCCAGCCAGGCCCCTCCTCCCCCCCCAGACGTGAATCACACGCTGAGTTTGGGGGGCAGAGCGGTGTGTGTAAGCCAGGCTAGACCCTGCCCTGCCACCTTGGCAGAGCGCAGAGAGAGCGGCGCTTAGCGGGCACGGAGCCGGCGGTGTGCGCTCGGGGCCGGCGTGTGTCTCTGGCGTGGGTGCGGGTGGCTCCGTGCGTGGCTCGTGCTCGGGAGGCCACGCGGGCGTTTGTCCAGGTCCTCTCCACCCCATTTGGGCGCTCGGTGGAGGCGGTAGACCCCCACGGGGATGCGAAGGAAATAAAAACAATTGGGAAAGCGGTGCCAAGTGACTCAGGCTGTGAACTGAGGACGAGGACGGGGAAGTCATCCCGACCAGGGACCCGGTCTCGGCCACGGCCACCGCCGGTGCCGGCCCAGAGGCTCCCCGGGGAGTTGGTCCCCCGCCAGGTCCGCGCTCAGGGGGCCCCGGCCCGGCCCCCCCGACGGCGCGCGCGCTCGGGAGCGCGGCCCAGCGCTGGGCGCGAGCTCGCTCTCCCCCTTCCGTTCAGACCCGGCTCCCCGCAGACTTGTCAGAACATGATAGCAACTCACCAGAGGCGAGAGGGGGAAACCAGAGCCCCCTCTGCCACCCCGAGAGCGCGAGGCGCACCTGGTTTTCTCGGATGGCTCTCTGACCATCCCCGGGAGCCGCCCCTGCTGACACATCAGGCCTCTTAGCGGGCAAGCCCGGTCCCCGGACCTTTCGGGGCCCGATGTGCGTGTCCCCCGTAATCTACGGGCTCAGTGAGCGACAGCGCTCTCTCCAGCGGCCAAGGGAGGGAAACGGGGTGTGGAAGGTTGGGAGAGAACCGCCTTTCGCTTGGGGTTCTATTGCCAATTAAAGTTATTGAAGAAGGCCCGGGGTCCTGGAAGGATCGGGGAGGTGTAGTGGGGTTGGGATGGGGGCAAACCACCAGGGCTGCTTGCATTTGACATAACGCCATCTTGGTTGAGAGGCTTGTATGTTTTTACCCCCCTGATCTGTGTCTGTCATTGCCATCAGGTCCCGGCGTCTAAGGCACAGACCCTCTGGCCGGGAAGTGCAAGCCAAGCGGGCGGGGGCGGGGGGGGGGATTGACGTTCAGCGTTGGGGTGGGCACGAACCCTAACAGTCGGGGGGATGGGGGCAGGTGGGGTGGTGCAGGGCAGAGAGGGAGGAGGGGGCGTGCTTGGTCGCCCCGGCATCCCGCTGTCCTCTCCAGGGAGGACAGGGTTAAGAGCTCCGCTTACTTCGCCTCTTGGAAAGCTCTGGGTTGCGGCCGCGCCTCCCCAGCATTCTTTAAACCAGAATGTGGGAGGGGCTTGGGGAGGGAGGGGGAGGAGGGAGGTGGAGGGAGGGGAAGGAGGAGGGGTAGGTAGGGAGGAGGGAAGGAAAGACGGCTCCGGGAGGGGAGCGCGCCGGAGAGCTGGGCCGGGAGAGGAGGGGCGCGGGGCGATCCCCTGAATTCATTACTGTAAACATCTCCCGGGGGCGGCGGGGGCGGGGCGGGGGCCGCGGCGCCTACAAAGCGCGGCCGCGCCGGCTCGGGGCGCAGTGAGGTGGGAGCAGCCTCCGGCCCCGCGCGCACCGGCGGCGCTCCGAGAGCCACGCGCTGCGCCCCACGCCGGGCCGCCTCCCGGCTCTCCACGCGCCCACCCGCCAGGGTCCTCCTCCTCCGGAGGATCCCCGACCCGGCGGGGCTGCAGATCGCCGGGGGAGGCGGAGGAGCGGGGCGGCCGGGGCGCGGGCGGAGTGGCATGCCCCGGCCCCGCGGGCGGAGGGGGCGGCGGCCGCGGGGGGACGATGCGGCGGCCCGGCGGTAGGGGCCGGGGAGAGAGGCGAGAGCGCGCCGGGCTCCCGGGGCTCCGGGGCGCCGGCCGGCCGCGGGGACGCTCCAGCCGCCGTCTGAGGCTCCGGCCTCCGCACCCCGAGCCCCGACGCTGCGGGCCCCAGGGCCGGGCTCCGGCCGCCGCCTCCAGCCCGAGGACCGGGCAAAAGTTTGCAGCTGGGGGAGGACGCGGCGCTGAGCGGGATTACCGGCGGGCCGGCAGGAGACGGCGGAGCCCTCGGCAGGTAACGGGCACCCCCAGCCCCCCCCCCCAACCCTCTCTCCGCGCGTCCCCTCCGCTCAGGCGGAAAGTCAGCGGGAGGCGAAGTTCAAGGTCCTCTATCCAGGCGTGGGCGCCCGGGGGTCTCCGGTCACCTTAGGGGCCCGGGAGGCGCTCCCAGGCGTCCGGGGGCAGCTGTGCAGCGAGGCCAGTCCCCCCGGGAATGGATCCGGACCCGGCTCCGGCTGGGGCCCGGTCTCAGCGCCCCGCGGAGTGTAGAAGGTGGTGGGTGCCCAGCCTTCTTCAATCCGGGGAGGTGACGGCTGGATCGCACTCAGTCCACCGTGCCCCTCGCACTCGCATTTGGCACATGGGAAATTGGAGTCCGTTCGCATCCCCCTGCCGCGCTCAGCTGGTGCAGGGAAGCAAGTGTGTGTGTGTGTGTGTGTGTGTGTGTGTGTGTGTGTGGAGATTTCCAAGAAGCGGGGGGACATTTACCCTTCCCCCTTTTGACATCCTGGGGAGGGTGTGTGTGTGTGTGTGTGGGGGGGGTGTCTTTCCTCCTCCCATTCAGCTTTAGGGCATCACAGAACAGGAACTTTAGAAGCGGCATTTGGATGGAAGGGCGAGATGGAACACTGACCACTGGTGATGTGATTGGGGATGCGCGTGTGTGTTGGGGTGTGTTGGTGTGTGTGTGTGTGTGTGTGTGTGTGTGTCTGTGTGTATGTGTGTGTGTGTGTGGGGGGGGGTGGATGGTGGTGTTGCAGAGAGGTTTTGATTTTTCCTTGGCGTCCTGATGCGTCCTAGTGCTGGGGTGTGTGTGTGTGTGTGTTGGGGGGGGGCGCTGAGTGGTCGCGAGTGTGCGCTGAGGAGGGGGCGGCTGGGAGACGTCCCTCCGGAACCGCAGCCTCACTTAGGCTGAGGAAATAGCTCTGCCTTTCACTCCTAGAGCGAAAGGATTCCAGCCCTGGGTTCCCCAATGTCCCCTCTCCCTCTCCCCAGTCCAGTTTTGAGTTTCCAAGCGGCTCAAGGTTTGCTCTGGGTTTGCTGCCTTTTTTTTTTTTTTGTATTAGGATCGTTATTAACTCAACCTGGAAACTGCCGGTGCCCTCTCTTGTAAATGGAAATCAGTCTCCACGAGCTTTTGCTTAATTGTAGCGGAGGGACTCCCCCGGCAAAGCTGGCAGTAAGCTCATCACGGGCAAGGCACAAATCCGTGTAAATGCCGGCCCAGGAGCGCAAGGTGCTGATGAGATTTCTGCCCATGGCGCATTTGCTATGCAAAGCCTCTTCCAAAGGGGATCCATTGCTCCCCGCTCGGCTCCCCGCTCTTTCATCACGCAGGGTTTCAGGGAGCTTTGGGGCATGTCCGCCGGCTCTCGGGCTTATTGCTAAATTTATTATGTCTAACTTCTCCCGGCCAACAGCTAACGGGAGGGCTAGCTTCCCATAGCGGGGAGATATTGTCCGGGTGACCTTATTAAATCTCCAGGGAAAGGATCCCCCAAACAGGAGGCGAAGAGAAGGCATCCTGGCACTTGTCCAGGGATATATTTGGTGGCTGCAGTATGCATGCAACAAATCAGTTCGGCACCGAAAGTGCTAGAACTGGACTTTGACAAAAAATCGCTGAGCAACATGCGCCAGGTCCATGAGATAACAGACCCCCATATTAGAAGATAGTAAATCCTGGGGTAATGCACTCAGCAGGAAAGTTGCTCATTTTTCCCCACAATGTCACTGCCCTCCAGAGCATGCTTTCCTTCCTCCCCCTGCTCAGAAGCCCCAAACAAGACGGGGTTAAGCCATTGAAGGGTTTCTAACAGCCACAGATGACAGTGCAACACCGTACTGTCATGTCCAGTTGTGAATATCTGAGTGGAGGAGGTTGGGGATGAAATTTCAAACAGGATTCCGTGCCTGTGACAAGTGGACACAAGGCGTTGTAGAAAAGAATTGGGCTAGCGGTACTGGAGCAGAACCTATTACAAAACTAGCATGGAAGAATGCCTTTTTTTTCCCTTTCTCTCTTTCTTTTAATGCCCCTTTTAACACTTCACTAGCTTCACTGCAGTTTTACAAAATTCAGGGACTGCTTTCCACAGAAGAAAGTAGATTCCCAAGTGACACCACGCTGGGCGCCTTGGTGTTAGTTCCTGAGACAGTCATGATTTTTTTCTTCTTTTTTCTTTTTCTTTATCGGTATGCTGGGTTTCAGATGATGTGATCTTATCCGAGTTTGACTTGGCCCGGCTGGATCTAATTGGAAGCTCCTCTGATGCCTTTTCCATTTATATTCTGGCCTGCTGGGGAGTTTGATTTAGGATGTAGACATAGCTTCTTAAAGCAACCTTACATCTTCCCAGCTTGAAGCTGTGGTTTCAAGAAAGGCTCAAGTATGTGGGAGCCCCAAAGTCTTAAGACTGCAGAGACCCCGTGTGAACCTCTGATCTAGTTTGAGTCTTCAGCTCTGTTCTGCGAGGAAGCATTGCTGCTTCTGAGATCAGCAGTGTCTGAAGTTAAAAAGCAAGCCTAGGTGCCAGGGTCTCTCTCTCTCTCTCTCTCTCTCTCTCTCTCTCTCTCTCTCTCAAAGATTCCAAAAAGGTCAAGGTGATGTCATTTTATTTTCCATTTGGGTCACACCTTCCTGGGTCATCATCTTTTGGTATTTTTTACTTTAATTTCATTGCACGTTCACTCCTCACTAGATTACTTTAATGACTTTGTGGTTGCTGCCACAGTGATTCAAATTCAGTCCATTAGTGACCTCTGTCTGTGAGATGTGAATACTCATTGTTTTTCTTTTCTTCTCATCAGAATCTACAGATTGTGTGCCGGGGAGAAAGCCCACAGCCCCGTAGCTTTTTCCAGATATTCTGATTTTCAAACTTGATTTTTCTAATAGAGTTCAGTGCAAGTAATGCTATTTAACAGCAGCAATAAAAATGTTGCAGGGTAATCGGCTACTAAGCAGCTCTTCTATGGAGCACTGACAATATGATCAACATAAATAAAACAGCAGCGGTATCCACTGCCAATAAAGGGGTTGTACAGTCAGGTAGACTAATGTTTTGAGACTCACAGAGCTGCTAGATGTCAGTGGGATTTTATTGCCCCTGAGTGCTTACATAACAAGGGAAACTTGATTCAAGCCCAGCACATGTATGTGGGGACTGGATTTCATAGTAGCAGTGTGTGTATGTCTTTAAATTCAGCTGTGAACTCATGGCAAGATCAAGGGCGAGTCAGGTGTGAGAAGGGTGTCTATAAACAGATGGTATTTTAAGGAGACCTTCAAAATCTGATTCCGAATCCAGCTTTGTCTCCTCGGGGTTTTCAAGTTGAAATTTCAGTTGGAGTTGATTATTCTAATAGTAATGGGAGACAAAGTTTGCGGAATTTCTTAGGAGGGCGGATACCATTATCGGACATTTTCCAGATGGTTTTTGATGTGGTGGTATTTGGGGATATGGGATTTTAAGGAGTTTTTTTTTTTTTTTCTTTCTCTCTCTTTTTCCCCCCTTGGGCAGATTTTGTGCAAAAGACATTTTTAAAGGGCCAATTATTATTATTAAAGTTAAACAATCATTATACTACCTCAGCCAGCTTTCTTTTTCTCCACCCTCCAAATTGCTTTGCTTATTTTAAATTATTTTTTTTTCTAAAACCTACATGTTGGAGACTGGAGTAAGTTCTCAGTATTTTTCTCTTTCTTTACTTTTTTCCCCCCAGCAACATGAGCTCCAATTAAGTATCTGTGTAGAAGAAAACACGCATGCTCACATACATACACATCAAGAACCATTTTAAGACAGAGATTCTTTTCAAGGCTTTTAAAACATGTTCCTTTTAAAGAACTATGACACAAATATTGTAATAAAAATATCCTGTGTTCCGATGAATACAGAGGCGTATTTCAGCCGCATGGAACAGTAAAACACTGTATTAGCAAAGTAATCAGCGGTACTTTCAGTCCATGGTCAAAATCTGTTAGAACCTTCATGGCTTTTTTTTTTTTTTAAACCCCTTTGGCGACTTTCGCATCTACTGGTCTCTTTGGGTTTTCTTTGATTTCTTCTGCTGTGGGTCTTTGAAGTGCTTCAGCATTCAACAGTAGCTACTTCTTTAGGGAAATTCATCATGTTACGTTCAGGATTCCAGAAGAGTTAATGATGCAGAAAAAGTTCTGTAAAACATCTTTTTCAAAAGAAGCCCTTCTCTTGCAGGCTTGCCACCTCACCGGCCTCCTGCCCCATTTGCAGTGAATTGGAACTCCGCTATTTATTTATTTTTCAAATACCGCCTCTAACTCAGTTTCACGTGGGATGTGTGTCTGCAGAAGCACGTAGCACCCTGTGTCCCGGGTCGCCTGAACAAAGCAGTGTCATTTTTGCAGATCTGTCATAAGGGAAGGTCAAAGAGAATATCGTTGAGTAATTTGGGAAGTCAAAAGACCATATTTATGCTCTCACACTGGTCAGTTGTTCTGCAGGTAGTAAGGGCACACATTTTCTGGAAGGCTAGTGGTTCATGTCCTGAGCCTTTTTTTTTTTTTTTTTTTAGCATTCACAAAATAAATATCTGGTGTTTCTAGCCATTAGCCACTAATTAACACTGAGCTCTTTTTCTCACTTTCTTCCCTGGTTGCTTTTAAGAGAATGTGCAAGAAACTTGGCAAAAAGTCCTCCCATCCCAGGTCACAGGCCGTGCATTATATATTTCAGTTCTCTGTATTAGAGCTTGCAAGACACAGATAAAATAATCTTCCACTGAACCATTTGAGAACCTTAGGGCTTTGGATTTCAACCCATCGGAAAATTATCAGGTACCAAAGTTCATCAATGCTATGAGGCCTCAGCACACCGAAACCTGTTTCAACAGGGCCCCTCAAATTGGCTCACAGATTTATGGCCCCTGGAAGTCACCAGAGGTCATGTGGCTGAATGGAAACCATCAGGCTCCGATCCGTCCAGAAATAGGTCCACATGTTGGTGTCACTCTTGGCCTCAGCTGCCCATGGGCATCACTTTCATGAAATCCAGTGTCAAAACAGCCCCTGGCGTAGTGTCCTCTCCCACTTTGCTCAAGAGTCAGGACTCTCAGTTGTTTTGGAGGAGGAACTAATACAGAAAACGGTAATTCCTCATAGATGTTAGGTAAAGAGGAAGTGAAAGATAGAGTGAATTGCCTCAGCATTTGGCATAGAGGTTCCAGGAAATTCTGTGTAGGCCTCGAGGAATGAAACTGATTTTAAAGCACATTTATACCTAGCATGTATGCACCTTCTCTCTTGCATTTTCCATTTCTCACCTAGAGGATATCATTTGTTCCTCATCACTGCTTCTGGGGATTGGTATGAGGAAGCCCTACTGGTCTAGCTTCTCAGTGGGTACTTGTAGCCAGAAAGAGGTTGAAGGCTATCTAAGGCTATGGAGAGTTCTTAAGATCATTTGACATTATACAAAATGATGGACATTGCATTTTATTATGTAGAAGTTTTCCTTTTTACAACCCAAAATGATCAGAGTTGGATTTTTTTTTATTAAAAGAGTAAAAAAAAATACAGCAATTCTATAAATATTTAGATTTAAACAGTAGGACTTCACCCTCTCCAACATGATATCAGATGCAAGTTTGCCTGCTCTGGAGGGGGATAATTTTATGATGTACACATTGTCGCTTGGGACTTTAATTGAGCAATGGGAAGGCTGTTTTGGGGAAAGAAAGGATGTATTTCTATAATGAAAACTCGCATTCTCATGTCAGCACTCTCCTTTCTACATTTATGACCTTGGACGGATCACTCAGTCTCTTGGAGACTTAATTTCCTCTCTCTGCAGAGTTCAACAGGGTTGTTCCAGGGTCGGTGAAGATTAATGTGTTTGGAAATACCTTGATAACAGTACAGTTTTATATTCCCATAAAGAGGCATTATTCAAATCGATACCATTTATCACGTCATGACTGTCATGTGCTGGGGATAATTCCAGTTTGTACATGAATAGAACGGTAACCAAGGCCGAGTGCCCTGCCCTCCAGGAGCTTTTCTTCTGGGTCCTAGGGGACACCACCCAGTGGGTGAAGTGTGGATGGCCCTCTCCATCACTTCTTCCGTTCCTTTAATGGTGCGTTGTCTCCTTCTGAGAGCTGGCTCCACTTTGGTACAAGTCTTCTTTTCAAGGATCCATGGTAAATGGGGTGAGTTGGGTGCCAGGGCCAAACGCTCCTCTCCTGACAGCTTGGCTTGATGTTGGACACTGAATTTATCACAAATGGGTTCCACTGAAGATCTTTTGGGAAGAAACCATCCACATTCCCTGAAATAGAGTAATTTCCCCTTCTGGCTGGGTTTGTGCTTTAGCCATTCAAGCTACCTTTTGTAAAAACACAGTCATTAATAGGATATATGATGATTTTTAAGACTTGTTTTTCAATATAAGGCAAGGTAGGGCACAAGAGTGTCTTTTCAGGAGTTTGGCAGACCTCCTGGGCCCATTACCAATAAATGGAAAGGCTTGATTTATTCTGACATGGACATAATTTTCGAACTTGACCCTCTTTTGACTTTATTAGTGTCACAAAACCTTCCTGGGGCATTCTTTACAACTTATTTCTTCATATTATGTTCAGTTGTTATTTTTATAATTGTCCAATCTGAGGTACTTTTAAATTGAAATTTTCTGACTGTGTTGGTTTTATTTCCCTAATTTATCTACAGGTAGGCCTTTGTCAAAGTTAATTTTTAATGCTTTAAGGTTGCTTAATTGAAGCCTTCAGAAAACACTCCCCAGTGAAGTGTGTGTTTATGAAATATGCGATTAGGGTCATGATTGTTGGTTAGAAGGAATGTTTCTATCAGCGATTTGAATGGACGATAGTCTCTATCTGACAATTTTCTTTTCAGTTTTTAATTTGTGATTGCCAGAATTCTGACACTTTTCCCCCCGTTGTTTTCTTTTAAGTTGATTAGTATTTTGGTAGTGTATTGTAAACTACGGTATCTGGCCACAGCTCTATATTTTAACATGACAAATTACTTTCACAGAATCTGAATACCTTTTGTTCTGGCAGTGCTGAATGATAGAATAATGATATTTGAAGAAGAAAAATGTTTACTACTACTCTGAAGAGTTCCGCTAATAAAACGAGATGAATCTGTAGGTATGTGTGTGGGGAGGTAGTGTGTGCATGTGCTCATCTTTGAAATGCACACACAAATCTATGTCTTAGATGCTAAGGGGGTGGGGTGGGGAGAGCAAACTGTTATTCCCTTCAGCTAGGTGGTGCTCATTTCGCCCCTCTGTCCCTAATATAATGGAGTGATGAGATGATCTCAATTATTTTTAATTGGCGATGTTCTTTTCCATGTAGGTCCTAGAAAAGCTCTAAATAAAGAAAAGCACAAAATGCAGTGAGGAAATACGCTTTTGTGTGGCTGTCTCAGTAATCATGAAGGAGATATTATTCTTGTAGAGGCAGAAGACATATAATAGATGATGAAGAAAGCTTTTTCATTCATTTAGAAGTTGGTTTTAGCATGCACTATGTCCCTGGCTTAAAGTAAGACTGGAGAAACAAACAGGTCATGTAGGATCCATCCACTTGAGTCTACCCAGGTTGGTGAGGAGAGAGGAAGACACAAAACCTAATTCCACGGCAGTTTTATAGATGATTGAAAACAGCGCAGTCCATCCCAATAACTGTGCCAGGAATACATGAGCATTGCATTTGGAAAGGGATAGATGGCTGTTGTTAATTTTGTACACTTGGGGAACATTTTTATTTACTTGTTATTTTTATTTTATTATTTTTAATATATCTATTTTTATTTCAGAGAGGAAGGGTGGGAGAGAGACATCAATGATGAGGGATAATCATGGAGCAGCTGCCTCCTGCACATCCAAACTAGGGATCCAACCTGCAACTCAGACATGTGCCCTGACTGGGAATCAAGCTGTGACCTGGTTCATAGGTTGATGCTCAACTATTGAGCCATGATGGCTGGACAACAGTAGGTTTTTTTGAAAGCATTGCCTTTGGCATTTAAGGGGTACTTCTCCATGCATCCCCACTCACCTCCATGTACCCTTCCACAGGTGACTAAAGCATGCAGCTTGCTGCAAGTTCTGATCTAGACTGTGAAACTAGGCAAGGTGAGCTGTGGTTATTATGTCTTGGCTACTGTTCTGGAGATTTATCAGAATGGATGCTAAACACTCTCTTCACACAATTCATCTCATACAAGACTCTTGGCAGAGTCATAAAACTATTTTATTGTAGAAGACTAACATGTAAGTTGTTATTATGTTTATATAGTTCTTATCCTGTACTTAGATCAAGATGATACCTGGCTTGCTAATGATAGATACTTTGGGATTATCAGTTCAGTGTGAAAATATTTGTTTCAGAAAATAATTTTCAATGAATTTAAGTAAAGGAGCTTCTTGCTGCTTGTATGGCAGATACTTCTGAACAAATGCAGTGCTCAGCACTGGTAAAGATACATAATAACTGGGGTTATTTTTTATTATTATAATTCCATGTGTATATAACATAATTTTGTCATTCTACTCACTAATTTTTTATTGCCATGTTGAATCTATAAATTTATTAAGGTAGAAAGTTTAACAAGATTTTAGGTATGCTCCATACCACCAATTCTGTAAGCGCAAAAGCTTTTTTTTTCCTGATAAAAATCACATAATATAATTAATCCAATTGAAGCAAACAGAAACAGTCGCTAGAGTGTATTTTGTAAATTGTTAACATCTTAGTAAGTAGCCTCTGAACCAACATTTCCCCCCAACATAAAACAATAAGACCTTGTTTTGTTTCTCTGGAACAGTAAGAGAGATTAACATTCTTTGGAAAAATGATTTAAAATGTTTTTATCCAAATAGGTAAGGAGCAAGTCCAGTAGTGCTGACAGCAATGGAATTTAAAACTCTGTTCTAATAATCTCTTGAGTCCCGAAGGAATGCAAGACATACATCCGGTTCAAGTCATGCCCTTGTAACTGGGGATTTGACCAAGATTGGTCCTTCACCGCATGCCAGGCGCCATGCTAAGTTTCCTGTCAGACATTTGGGATATTCTTTCAAAGGGGAACTCAGTCCTGATCGCCAAGAAATCTGATGGGTTGTCCCATGTTGTTCTTCCCAAACTGAACTCATCCATCCTAACTGATGGGAGGAAGTGGGTAAAAATACAGGTTCCTGAGCTCTGGGCCTGACGATCGTGATTTTAAATCGATGATCAAGCCAAGATTCAATAAATGAATGGGAATGTGGATGCTGAAAAGCTCAGGATTGATCACTGACGTAGATGATTTTTAGAAAAATGTTTTTCTGACCCAGAATCTCCATGCTTTCATCATCATCTAGTTTCTTGTCACTTGTGAATTTCTGAGAGTGTTTTTGCTGTGTATTTTGCCACATAGAAAATATTTCTAGATTTAAGCCAATTCTAGGAAAGAACCTTCAGAGGGGCCACCCATCAGAGCTGACTTTGCCCTTGGTAGCCACGGCCTTTTGTATGATCTTACCATCATCCATCAATATCTCCTAAACCTGTGGTGGGCAAACTGCGGTTCGAGAGCCACATGTGGCTCTTTGGCCCCTTGAGTGTGGCTCTTGCACAAAATACCATGTCCTGGGAAAGTCTATTTTGAAGAAGTGGCATTAGAAGAAGTTTACGTTTAAAAAAATTGGCTCTCAAAAGAAATTTCAATCATTGTCCTGTTGATATTTGGCTCTGTTGACTAATGAGTTTGCTGACCACTGTCCTAAACCATTGTACTGCACATATTGTTCTTGGTGTCCCTAGAGTTAATTTCTAAAGACACATTTTAAATATATTTTATTGATATTTCACAGAGAGGAAGGAAGAGAGATAGAGAGCTAGAAACGTCGATGAGAGAGGAACATCGACCAGCTGCCTCTTGCACATCCCCTACCGGAGATGTGCCCACAACCAATGTACATGCCCTTGACTGGAATCGAACCCAGGACCTTTCAGTCCGCAGACCGACGCTCTACCACTGAGCCAAACCGGTTTTGGCACAAGACACATTTTAGAAATTACCTTATTTCCTGTCCACCTATACAAAGCCCATCCACACTTATCATCGCATGTGAGATCTATGGCACTCTGATGTCAATCCTTCACTCAGGCCTCATTCTCGGGCACCCGTCCTGGGTATCCAGGTGCCAAGGACAGCAAAGCATATTCCTCTTCATATTTAGCATTTCCAAAGTTGTTTAGCCTTTGTGTGAAGAACATTCCCTGCTTACTCTCTATTTGGCAGACTCTTTTCCTTTAGGATCTCATGAATGTCACCTTCCCTCCCGGTCAAAATTAATAATTCCCTTCTCTGGGCTTCTACAGCATTTTGTTTGTACCTTTATTAGTTCCTTGTTTGTGTTGCCTTGTACTGTTTCTGTTCACATGTCCGTCTTTCCCATTAGATTCTGAGAACCGTGGCTCATTTATTCTGTCTCTCCAGCGCCCACAATAGTGCCCAGTGCAGCAGGTTCTGCACAGAGGTAATTGAGTGAATAATTGTGCTGGCCAATCCTGGAAGACAAGGAGATTCATAATCTACTGATATGGAGTGCTTCCTCAGAAGTGCTCCACTTTTCCACCTTCCTCTAAGCAGGCAAATGCCTGTCGCTTAACCTAACCCAGATCAATGTCAAGCCTTCCAAACCACCCATGAGGCAATTCGGATGCCACGCTGGAAGGTCTGTTTAAAGAAGAATCATTTTGCTGGGTGATCTTTCTTGGCACCAAGTAACGCCAACGGTTAAGTAGATACTCGTGCAGATGTGATTTACACAGAATGAGCCATTTACCTCATCGCATTAACTTTGTGTGTCTTGGCATGATTAAGGAGAGCCTAGGACTTGTGAAAAAATGGATGCAGTTCTTTTTTCTTCCTTTTCTTTCTTTTGCTCTGTGTTTTTATTTTCTTTATTTTATCCTAGGCACATTATTTCCTGATGGAGATATCTGGAGGAGCCAGGGCCCCTCAGAGAGGAGAGGAAAAAAAAGCTAGAAATGATAATTCCCTAATGACTGTCTCCACAAAGCAGGATTCTCCTTAGTCTTTATGATTTGACATTGGCTACAGCAAAGATCATGCGAAGTTACAGTCAGTCAATTGTAAACTTACAGGGTTTCATGTGATCCTGATGGTGACAGAGCTGTACTTTAATTCCTTCTTGTTCATCAAAAGAACATTCTAGTACCACCTTGACACTTTCATGGTAGATTATCAATGATGGACAGAGGTGATTTCCATTCACGTGGGGCGGGGGGAAGAGGGGGATGGTGAGGATATGAACCTCTAAGTATACTCCTGTCTCTTTGCCCCTTTTTTTCAGCCAAATTTTCAGTGGTGAAAAAGAGTAGATTATGGTGGGATATATTTTGATATGCCCCTACCTTAACCCTTTGTGCCCTCTGGGCTGTCTATATGTTGGCAACTCTATGCCAATAGAAAGCACATGGAGTAATGTATGAGTTGATTTTGATAAGTGTACTGGAGCCTTACAGCACAACCCCAGAAGGTCTTATTATGTTAATTTATAGGAATGTTTAGAAACAGTGTCTCCCAATTCTTGAAACATACTGAGTATCAGCAAGGCCACATTCACATCCAGAAGGAATAATGATAATAATAATATCAACTGTCATCAAATTAATGATATTGATAATAGATAAGGTTTATATATAGTACTGTTTATGCAGTTTATGTATATTATCACATTTAAATATTTACAAAAAAGCCTATAAAGTAGGCTCTGTCCAGTAATATTACTTTTTTAAAATTTTAAATTCTTTATTGTTTAAAGTATTACATAAATCTTTTTTTCTCTCCATTGACCTCTTCCAGGACACCCTCACCTCCAGCACATGCCCTCCTCCCTCCCCCCAAGTCTGTGTCCATTGGTTATAAGCATGCATACAAGTAACCCCATTTTACACACAGGGCAGGTGAAGTGGAAAAGACATTGCCTGAGGTTGCTTATCTTATTTTGTAGCTATTATTAATTACCTTTATAGGACAGGTGAGCACTGGCTAATCTCCAAAATCAACTCTACATTTATTTTCTCATTTCCCCAAATCAAATTCAGTGTGATTGCTTACTGTCCATGTGTAAGTACGCTGTGGTCCAGCATTTTCTATTGACTTTTTGAGAGGTAATAATCTAAAAAGTCATGATTTGCTCTTTGTCATTTTGGAACAAAAAAAAATATTCTTGGGTCTCTCACTTTAGTTATGTAAAATGAGAAGCGAGAAGAACTACAGTTTTCAAAATAAAGTGTGACTGACAACTTTCAGCATGTTTTCAGTATTAGCGAAAGCTGTGGATAAATGCCTAATGGTTGAGAAAAGCATTTATTGTAGAGAACACTTGCATTTTTTTTTAACCTTTTACCATCATTACTAAGAAAAAGTTAAATGGATGGATTTGAGATGCGCCCATTTTTCCCTGTGGAGGTGGTAATGGACAATGGAATGGCCAGAGGTCAGATAATAACGTAAAGCCAATGGCCTCTGCGAGCCTGCAAATAATGGAGAATTGGCTGTATTATAAATAGGTCAGATTCTCCCCTTTTCTAAATCTGTATAGTTGCTCAGGCAGTAGACTTTATTGGGTGACAAAATGACCCATCGATGGGCTGGAGAAGGCTGTTGTTCCACATTGATAATTTAAGAAGAATCACAGTATGTACCTGTGAGCCTTTACTCTGTTGAATCTTATTTTTGACCATCACTCCCTTTACCCACTTTCTGTTGATGCATTCATCCCTGTATGAGTCAAGGTTGTATTTTATGAATTCAGAGATTATAACTGAGGCCCTCCAATTAGTGGTCTTTTCTAGTTCCATGTAACCATTATCCATACTGTCCAAAGTAAGTGACTTATTCCTCAGTTCCTTCATTTCCCCTGAGGCAGCTAGACTGTGGCTACTGTTATTTCTTCATCCTTTTGTCATCGTTTGCCCACGATCTGTCATGAAGCAACCGTGGGTGGGGTGGCATAAGATTACTGCTGATGTAGTCAGTCTAGGTGGGCTCACTGATGTGGATGTTTATGAAAGCAGGTTCCGCAGCCAGCCAGGTGTGGTAGCAGTCCGGGGAATGGCTCCGGAGCCAGCCAGCTCCAAGGAGACCACATGAAAAAAACCATCTCTGTTTGGCCCTCAGGTGAATTCTATGGTGTATCTGTCTCTGATGGTGGGAATCTAGCCAAATTGGGTGGAACCAAAACATTTGCTCTCTGCTATTTGCAAGGGAGATGGTGATTAGGCCACATGGGGGAAACCTACACATGCCAGTGTCACTCTTCCTGGAAATGGCTGCCTGGTTTGCCTGGACCACGTGCATCTGTGAAGGACCAGCGTTACTCAGTGTGACTCTTTCCTCTCTCTCTGCTTTGAATACTGAACTCGCTTGAACTTCCGGTTGGGCTCTGGTGTTGGTATGCTTGAGAACGAGGTCATTATTTCTAACCAGGTCCCATTCTGCTTATAGCTCTCCAATAAATATGCTGTCTGAAACTACCACTTTGAGTCATCTTGATTACTCTCTCGCATTCACTTACAGCTGTTCTATTCCTAGATATATGTCTCTTTAAAAAATTCTGTTCTTGCCCTTTAAAGTTGGTTCTGCTGTATCCATGGCAGTTAAGCCCATGTGTGGTTTTCTACCCCTGACCTGCACACACTAGTTCCATTCCTCTTCCCTGGTCCTGTGCTGAGGAGATTACTCTCCGTCACTTACAGGGTCAAGTCTGAACTTCTTAGCTGGACACTTGAGGCCTTCCCTTCCATGGCTTCTCCTAATCTCCCCACCCGAAAGTTAATCTCCTCTTAGGAACTAAATTTAGGATGTGTCCTTACTCTTACCTTTATAGTGCTCCACAGGTGGTGGAACATTGTGCCAAATACTTCGTCGCCACTGTCTGCGTGCTCATTTAGCGCAAAACCCATGCCCAACAAATGTCCCAGGAGCTGAACTGAGTCCCGGATCTGACCCCAGCCTCCCTCTATGGAACATACATGCTAGCGCAAATCTATGCCTCTCCTCTGTGCTACCTCCCACCCGATTTTAAATATTGAGCAAGTGAGCATGAGCAAAGTTTGCCCAAACAACTCATGTCTTGGAATTGCGGAGCTGTCTGATAGAAGCTCTCTTTGTTCCCTCTGTGGAATCCTGCGTGGAAGCAGGCGCCCTGGCTTTGAAAACAGGAAGGTGGAACATTCCAACAGCATCATGAGCCCTGTTTATGTTTGTCGAACCTGTAGTCTTTCCAGGCCCTGAGGCAGGAGCAGACAGAAATAATCACAGGCATTAGGACTTGATTATGCTGAATTGGATTCTTATAACCGAGGCTTGATAGCAAGAATTAGTGGTTTGACAGAGAGAGAGAGAGAGAGAGATGCTTGCAGTGCTGCAAAGCCCTGACTCTGGCTTGTTGCGATCTTGGAAGACATCTGCATGTTTTCCGAACTACAACAATCATTTGCTTTTTATCATGTCTGTAATGGTCTTCCTTGAAAAGGGGATCTGCAGGCAGATGCAGAATGGGGGAGATATAAAAAGTCCAAGGGGTTTGGATTCAGATGGACCGGATTTGTTCTGCCTCCATCAGCCAGGGTAACTTAAGCATGTTTCTTCGTCTTTCTTTTTATTTTTTTGATCTGCTTCCTCAAGTTTTAAATGGAGGAAAAGCAATACGCATCTCACAGCATCGCTGTGACGAATAGATTAGGTGATGCCCGCCACACATCAAGTGTTCATACGCGTTGGCTGCTTTCCTCTTTCCTCTCCTAACTGAAATAATATGAATGCTGTGGTTTATAAATGGCAGTTTTTTTCCCCTCCTGCACGTAGAAGGCAATTCTGTAATACTATCTCAGTATTTCTCCAAAGGAGCTTTCTGTAGAGCTATGGTGCCTTTTGCCTGATTTCTCTATAAAGACATTTATTTCTGGGGGCCGGAAGAGGGGTTGGCTACCCTAGAAAGAGTTGTCACTCTGTCTCAATTAGGACACTCGCTGTTGAAGCACTCTTAAAATCATTTCTCTTTCTGGGGAAAAAAAAGGCAATCTTTCCAGAAGTCCCCTCAAAAAACAGTGGGTATCATGGATCATTAGAAGAGCATTAGAAAAGAAAGTGCTCTTCAAAACAACTGCCGACAGAGGAGTCGACTTATCACCAGGCACAAGGGAATTTTTTTTTTCCTACAAAATTTTAGCTTGTCACTTATAAACATGAAAATTGCAATGCGCATGATATATTCTGCGGGGACAATGCTGTGAGCGTTTCCACTAGGTGAAATTCTCAAGTAAGAGCTTCTAAGGATGAGCATTTGCTCGGGGAGAACCCTAGGGAGTGTCTGTTAGGAACCAGGTGACAATAAGTAAAATCCATATTACAAAGGGGAGCCACAAGGCAAAGGCAGGAAATGCTTTTAATGCAGAGCACACAGTGGAAACAATGAAGTGAGAAGAGCCACATTTCATTTAGCGTGAATGACGGATGTAATTATAATTGGCTAATGAGTATTTTTTTCTTTTTCTGCATAATATTAGTGTCATCGAAAGTGATGAAGGTGTTTTGCATATCAAAACCTCCCAGTTATGCACAATTATATTTATGGGCTTCTTTTCAGGTAAAAACTCAGTGTGTTTTTTTTTAAATGTATTTTATTGATATTTTACAGAGAGGAAAGGAGAGAGAGAGATAGAGAGCTAGAAATGTTGATGAGAGAGAAATATCCACCAGCTGCCTCTTGCACACCCCCTACTGGGGATGTGCCCGCAACCAATGTACATGCCCTTGACCGGAATCGAACCTGGGACCTTTCAGTCCGCAGACCGACACTCCACCAATTGAGCCAAACTGGTTTCTGCAAAAATTCAGTGTTCTTTTATCCTTAATCTAGATTTCAACTTGAGGCTTTAGCCATAGTCTAGAAACACAATGTTGTAAGCTAATGAAATACATAGAGCTGCAAAAAAGAAGGATCTCTTACTCTGAGACAGCATGGAGGGACCTGGAGAGTATTATGCTAAGTGAAATAAGTCAGTCAGAGGAAGACATGTATCACATGATCTCACTCATATGTGAACTCTAATGAACAAAATAAACTGATGAACAAAATAGGTGCAGAGACATGGAAGCATGCAACAGACCAAGGATCCTCAAAGGGAATGAGGGGGTGAGGAGGGAGGGTATGGAGGGATAAGATCAACCAAAGAACTTATATGCATGACCCATGGACACAGACAATAGTGGGCTGAAGGCCTGCAAAAGGGATGACTGGAATAGGGAGGAGGGGGAAAATGGCGAAAAAGGGGGACATCTGTAATACTATCACCAATAAAGATAAATACAATAAAATAATAATAAGAAACTCCTTAACATATTTTATGTTAAAAGTAAATATATTTCCCCCCAAAAAAGAAAGATATAGAGAACATTATTTTTCCTCCTATAACAGATAGATATTAGAGCTTCCCCTTGAGTATATTTTTCTATGTGTGGAAATAATGATCTTATATTAAATGCTTTGGACATATAGAATGGTTTTATGGGGAAATTGTAACATTGCCATCATTAGCAATTTTTAAAATAACAAAGAAAATTATCTGGATGGTTTTGCTTAAATGTGGTCCTTATGATAGGTGTGCAAAACAAGCTGTCATTGATCCTTCCTTCTCCATGGTCCTGTATTTCTAAGTCATTAATGACATTTTTTAAAAGATATTTAGCAATTAGAAAATGAGTATTCAGATAATTCGTTGTCTTTAAGTGATGGAGAGACTTGTAAATAATGAAATCTAGAGAGACATTCCTAATTTAACTGGTAGTTGGGTTTGATTCTGACTCTTAACAAGAAAGATGAAGGGATTTAAACTTGAAGTCCCTTCATCTTCTGTCTTCAAAATTCAGATAGCGTTCTTGGTGGAGGAGTGAAAGTTGGCTCTTGTGGAATGTGAACAGAAACATTAGGATGTAACTGAAATGCTATAAACAATGGAGTTGTTTGGAAAATTGGGAAGTGGCAGTTGGGAAGAAGCTTAAGAAGTTCAGAGGGATGCCTCTTATAGAAATAACCTTTTTTAGAATCTCCTTTTCTGCTTATATTATCTCTTACCCTTCTCCCAATAACATTTATAGGGATTTAATTTTTTTAAAGGAAATTTTTCCTTTTTTCTTGTCACTCCATGATTTTACTCTAAAGCTCAAGTGATAGCACTCGAGTCCACTTGTTCTGTTTAATGGGGAAGGATGGAGAGGTTGGTACCTTGTGTTCATGGGCACACCTACACATGATTCCAAGTAAATGGAATCTCAAGGACTGCATGGTTGTTCAGTGCTGGAATGAGATGGAACTGAGTTTGAATCCCAGTTCTGCTGTTATCTGACTGAAATTTTGGGGAAATTGTACATTTTATCAGACTCTTCTGTAAAATGAGATATTAATCTCTAACAGAGTTCTTATAAAGATTAAGGGAAATAACTATTACATAACATGATCTTAGTTCATTATTATTGGTTTTATTTATGTTTGGTTAATTACCACTGAATTCTAAATTCTTTAATCAGTGGATGGATGAATGCATGCATGCATGGATAAATGAATGGCATGTGTAAATATGTATAGTGATTCTGCCCTATAAATACATAAACAATTTAGTTTATTTAATATTTCAGTAAACACTAATGGAATAACTGAATATCTAATATAATTATTGCCAGAGAGAAAACATAGTATGGAGTGAGAAACTGAAGATGGGAACCATTTTTCATAATAATTTTTTCCATTTCTGTAACTACTGTTTCTATTAATTTTTACTTGGGATATATAATAGGCAGTACATGTGCAATTATTACTATCTCATAGATTCCAAGAGAGGAAAATGAAATGCTGAAGGTCATATTCCTTTCTGTTTTTAAAAATATATATATTTTATTGATTTATTTACAGAGAGGAAGAGAGAGGGATAGAAAGCTAGAAACATCAATGAGAGAGAAACTTCGATATGCTGCCTCCTACACACACCCTACTGGTGATGTGCCCATAACCAAGGTACATGCCCTTGACTGGAATCGAACCTGGGACCTTTCAGTCCACAGGCCAATGCTCTAAGCCAATGCTCTTTCCACTAAGCCAAACCAGTTTCAGCATGTTCCTTTCTGTTTTGTTGAACTATGTACTAAATAGTTATTAATAACTAGAGGCCTGGTGCACAAATTTATGCATGGGTGGGATTCTTTTGGTCTGCCCTGATAGGGTCTGATTGGGCTGGACTGGGTAGAGGGATGGGGGGAAGGCCATGATGATTGGTGGGCTGGCCCCGCCCCCTGGTCAAACTCCCAGTCAAGGGGACAATTTGCATATTAGCCTTTTATTATATAGGATTGATGCCATGAATTGAGTTGGACAAGTAGAATGGGATACTCAAAAGCTCAGTAGGTTGCTGCATAGAATGTCTTGAGTTCTAGTTTTTGTGCTAACTCTAAAACTATTTGATTTCTCTCTAATTACTTAACCTTCTTGAGCCTTACTTTTTAAAAAATCTGGTCAAGACTGAGCACTTCTAGTATTTCTTGAGTGGTTAGGATCTAGGGAACTAGCATTAGTGGTGAGGTGCTTGGCTCTGGATTCTGTATGATTGGGCTTGAGCTGCTTTTACAACTTCATAATTCTTAATCTCTAGAAGCCTCACTTTTCTCATCTGTGCAGTGGGGGGAACAAAATAAAAACCTTTTTAATGACTTGCAATGAGGATTAAGTGGGGAATTTGTCATAGTACCTGGGTCAGTTGAGTGCTCAATGAATATTATCAAGTCTTCCAACATGGCTTATTCAAAAATAGGTGTCACTGATATTCTCAGAAAGCAATGGACATTAATGTGTTCCTGTCATACTGACCCAACAGCCTAAATCACGGCCTTCAAAGCTACACAAGGGAAGATGCTCACAGAAGAACATCCAATAATGGGCCTCTCCAAAGAGAAATAAGGTTCCTCTAAGTCCCAATAGCAGCTCAGCAAATACTGAGTAATGATATTATTAGTGATTCTGTTACAGATGGCATGGAGTTTCCTGGTATAAACAAGTAAGGCAAGGAGATCTTTTGGCTTATTGGCAGGATTTAGAAGGCTGATTTGGAAACCTTTGATATGAAGGAGCTATTCCAGAAATCCTTCCAAGAGGCCTAAACTACTGTAACTAATGAGTCTTGTTGGCCAGATTATTATTATGATCTCAGAACATATAATAATCTGGACACTCAGCATGTGTCTCTCTCTGTGTGTGTGTGTGTGTGTGTGTGTGTGTGTGTGTATTGTAATTATATATGGGTTGGTGGTTCTGCATTGTAATTTTGGAAGAGGACAGAGCCTTTTTGTCCTAATTGAAGAAATAGCCTAACAGATGAGGTTTGAAGCGCATTAAAACTCACTCAGCTCTGCCTTTGTGCTTGACACAGTGGTCCAGATTACTATACAACCAGAATAGACTCAATTTGGTATTCATTAACTTATACGGTAGTTCGGATACCCTTCAAAAGTGATTTTTGAGAGTTTAAATTGGAAAGAAAATCTCATCAGGAATAGAAAGCCAAGCCTCCCTTCTCTTTTTAGTCTCATATAGAAGAAAGGGGGAAACGTGTTTCTTTATTCTTTTCAAAGAGCTTAACTGATTAAAGGGTTTCACTGTGCTCTGTAGGACACCACATATATTTAAGTCAAAATGCTTCATCATTGGGCCAGCAATCCACAAGTATTTATCGAAGTCCCAAATGCTAGAAAGTTCTAAGTCCTAGTTTAGTGGCCTTCCCGAGGGGCTTAATAAACTGTCATCTTGCAAAAAGGAATCGTAGTAGATAAACACTTGACATTGAGTGATCACAGGCTGCCACTGGCCTCCCTACAGAGGAGAGGTATTATTCCTTCATTTCCTGACATATTAGTGCACCTAAGAAATGCAGCCGGGATGTACAACATTCTTTTTGTGTGTGTGTGTGAAGCTTGCCAGTGACACACAAATGACTCTGAGGTCCTATCTAACCACTTGTGTGTGGTTTGAATACCTATTTTGAATCCTTCACCTCATTTCTTCACTGGTACCTGGTGATTCAGTGGAAGCTGACAGCACAGTCAACTCATCTCATAGACCAGAGATCCCCTCCCTCTTGAAATTGTGCTATTTCTACTGGAACCATTATTTGTAAAATTCAACTTATGGTCTTTGACCTAACCAATTTAGCATTATGCAAACGGATATGGTGTTTACTTTGATGAGTGCTTGTGACCCTTTAGCTATTTCTTTCTCAGTGGAAAAAGAGGGTTACTGCCATGGATTTCATTGAATTTGGACTGTTTCATGGAACAGTTCGGTGTCACTGCAGGATGACCTTTTAAGATCTGATTCTGAGGTCCCCTTTCCCTGAGGTGGCCCTCTGTGCATTGCCAGCTCATACCCCTCACCCCTTGGGTATAGATCACGCCCCTCAGAAGGCTCCGGTGTGGGTTAAAGATCTATAGCATCATCTAATAATGCCTCTCTAATGGAGATAGACATCATTCTGCTAATTCAATTTGCACCCTTCGAGACTTGGCATGCAAGTTAGGAATTTGATTTGATTCCTTGTGTAAAAGCTATTTTCATCGAAAGGGAGAGTCGGAAAGCCTACAGGTGGCAAAGTATTGCAGGCTTTTCACATCAAATTGCATAGTAGATGGAGATCCTGATGTAAGGGCCCAAAGGAAATTAGCAGCCTCGATGACCCTGCTAATACCTTCAGAAATGACTCTTCTGTATGTCAGATGATGCGTAGACTCCTCCAAAATGCTACAGATCAGCCACGTAACTGTTTCTTCCCTACCTAAAATCTCAAAATGGGTCGGGTTGGGATAGAAGAAAATGGGAAGAAAGTCAATTATCAAAAACTAGAAAAAAAAGGTAACTATTAATACCAGGCTGCAGTAAAAAAGAAGGGATTCTTACCATTTGCAACAGCATGGATAGAGCTAAGGAGCATTATGCTAAGCAAAATAAGCCAACCAGAGAAAGATACATATCACCTGGCCTTACTCATTTCTGGAATATGATGAACAGCATAAAGTGATGAACAAAAACATATTCAGAGACAGAGAAGCATTGATCAGACTGACAAACTTCAGAGGGAAAGTAGGGATAAGGGGGAGAGAGATCAACAAAAGACTTATATACATGCATATAAGCCTACCCAATGGACACAGACAACAGGGGGGTGAGGGCATGAAGGGGGGGGGGGCGATGGGAGGATAAGGACAAATATGCAATACTTTAACTAATAAAGGAAAAAAAAACACCTTTAAGCGATTAAAGGATGTCCACATTTGTATTTTCTAGCAGTGAGATATTAACCAAATATGGATGGAAGGCATATAATTAAGAAATTTACCATGAAGTTGCTAAATTCAGTTGTCTGAATATAGACATTTTGTACTTACATTAAACCGTCTGGAATATACAAATGGTTCCCTTAAAATTAAATCAAAACAATAATAATAAGGAGTGCTGTCTGGATGTTTAAATTAAAAAAAAAAGTTTGATATTTTAGAGACAATTGTGTAGTTTCCATCGGCAGTGTGTCTGTCTGAGACAGTGCCCCGCGGGTCTGGCAAGGGATTTGTGCAAGGCACAGAACTTCCTTTGGCAGGGCTTTATTTCCGATGTTTCCTGCTCCTCTTGAAATCAGGGTGGTAAGGCCTCACATGCTGGTTATGGCTTTGCCTTCCTTTTTGACAGGCTCTGTTCTGTATCCCAAATACCCTGCCTTCTTTCCCCAAATCTCATGGGCAAGTGGCAAAATTCATTTTTAGTAATTTCAAAAAGTTAGTGGTAAAATTCTATGGATAAAAATGTTTTTGCTTTCAAAATCGAATCAGAGTCTGAGCTTGGTCTGGGGTCACACCTGCTCCTTGAGGATAACCCATTTGCAACCCGGGAATGTCGCCTCTGCAGGGTGGCAACCTATACCCAGCGGCAGTTGTAGAAAATGATTAAACTCCTCCTGGAAGCAGACTCCTTGGGTTTAAACACCGTCTCTCCTGGTACTGGGCTACCTCAGACAGGTGGCTTGTCTCTCTGAGCCATCTTTTTCTCACCTAGAGCATAGAGACCAGGTTTGCCTGATAGAATGGTTCCTACATACCATGTACTCAGAACAGGACTTGGCACATAGCACGTGCACAATTAGTAGCTGCTGCCATTGGGTGCACGTAATGCTTTGCCAGCACAATTTCTGTCCCGTTTGTAACTATTCTAGTAAATGCCTTTGTGAACGCTTCCTGTTTTCTGAGCGATAAACCCAAAACACACAGGCCCTCTCCCTCAATTGGATGCTTACAGCCATGACTAATTCACAGAGCCCCCCCCCCTTTTTTTAATAAGGTAGTTATGTTACGAGCTTGCAGCTACATTGAGAGCAAGGTTCATATCATATTCAGCATCTTACAAAACCTCCACGGCTCCTGGCCGAGGATTGCATGAAGGGATGGACATATCTGCTTGGATTTCTACCTCCCTAAGTTTACATGATGACTATCAGGTTTATGAGTAGGGTACCCCAATTTTCAAAAAGGAGACAAAGTGGTGTCTCAGACAGTATAAAAATCACACAGACTCAGACGGTTTAAAAAATCGCACAGCCCCAGACAGTATAAAAATTAAAGCAAAACAAGAGAGACTCGTTTGAAAACCATTTTGCATACAGCACTAGTGCAGACGAGGAGGGGCAGGGGGATTGTGGAAACAGAAGTTAAAGGAAGCTCTCTTCAGAGAAGCAGGTCATGGAGTCCCCTAGAAAGTGTCTCACATGATGTTCGAAGCACAGAGCATGTTATGCTGTTGGGATATATATGTCCTGTGCTTATCTGTGTTTTCAGGGGGGTGAGGACATTATCCTTCTGCTAGCAGGAAAAAAAAAAACGAGGCAAATGGCTCTCATTCGCCCCTCTCTCCCCCCCAATTATGGTTAGCATCTTCAGGAATTGTGTGTCTTCACCTTGCAACGGTTCTCCTTGCTTCAACAATTAAGTTGAAAACTAAGCAGAGAAAATAAACGAGGCAGGTCCGAGGAGGGTGGCGAGCTGCAGCTATGAAGTTGGGCTGGCGCTTCCCTGATTTAAAACCGGGAGTAAAGCAGCGGCCGATGTTCCCGGATAAATGTCGATATGCATTATTAAATGAAACAGGTAAAATGCAGACTGTCAGGAGCATTTTTCTTCTGGAGACACGGGGAGAATGGAAATGCGCTTTCAAAGGAGAAGTCTCTTTCAGCATTCAATCATCCGCTGCTTGAAGCTTTAATTACAGTGCTCCTTGCTACCTAATGCTTTGCGTGTAAAATCCCATCACAAAGGACAGGGGGGGATGCAGTTGCTGGGAGAACAGAGGAGGGAGCATCAGCATCAGCGAGGTGTTGACTCCCCAGGGAGTCCCTGTGACATGATTCCTTTCTCGATTTCCATTTTGTTTTCCTGGTGCTTTTGTAGCATGCCATTTGGGCTCAGTGTTACTTTAGAGGGCAGCTGTGGTTCTGCCTTTGCCAGAGCAGATCGTAATCTTGGGGAACTAATGAATTCCGATATAAAGGGGCAGTTCTTCACGTCGCCTCCTCTGGATCGGGCAATGCGGGTGGCTAGTGGCTTCCTGAGGGTTTGGTATCCTAATCAAAGGGAGTTGTATTGAAACTATACTCGTATGGGCAGATAAAGGAACGTGTCAGCACATGCATTCAGGTAGATGTGCATGTATAGGCGTACACATAGACGCAAATATATAGCTGTTGTAGCTCCTCATGCTAAAGACTTTGCTATTCAGCCCAGTAAACACACCTTCTCTGAGCACCTGCTCAGCCTAAGGGCACAGAGGTGCAGAGGGCTCAGGCCCTGGGTCATGTTGGTCATGGTCTGATGAAGGAAAGATAAAAGAGCCAGGGTCCTAAGCTGTGTGGGGGTGTGGTGTGTAAGTAGGTGCCTGGAGCAGAGTAGGAATGGGGCTCATTCCCCCTCTGTGACCGTTGGAAGGCTCTCCAGGGAGGTAACCTTAGCGATGACCCCTGATGAAGGAACAGAAATCAGCAGATAAGAAAAAAAAAAGTCTACCAGGTACAGAGAGCAGTCACTTTGGGGCTACATTTATACTACAGTGAATGTGAGTTATTTTCTTTCCAAGTAGTTTAGGTGTTCTTTGGGCTGTTATTACTGCCCAGAGGAAAGGGAGCCAGGGAGCTAAGCCATAGGTGCGTGTAGTAAAGGTTATATGTGATATGCAATATATGTGCATATGAACCCATGTAATCCACGTGTTGTTTATAAAGCCCCCTTACACCTTTTTTCTATTACCTCATGGCAGCTCAGCAAATGAGATGGATGGGACCATTTTCAGGTAAGGAAAGGGGGGCTCACAAAAATGGTATCATCTGGCCGAAACCAGTTTGGCTCAGTGGTAGAGCGTCGGTCTGCGGACTGAAAGGTCCCAGGTTTGATTCCAGTCAAGGGCATGTACATTGGTTGTGGGCACATCCCCAGTAGGGGGTGTGCAAGAGGTGGCTGGTCCATGTTTCTCTCTCATCGACATTTCTAGCTCTCTATCTCTCTCTCCCTTCATCTCTGTAAAATATCAATAAAATATATTAAAAAAAGAGAAAAAGACAAATAAAATGGTAGCATCTGCACAGTCATGTGACTCAGTTCCCCTCCAGTAATGTTCCTGGGATCCACCCCTGTGCCCCTGTCTGTGCTGTCCTTGCCACCGGAGGTCAGGTGGCAGTGTGCAGGCGAGATCGCTGACACCAGGACCTCCTGGGCAGAAGTGGTCGGGGTTCAGTCAGTCTGTCTTGATCACTCTCATTTCCTGTTGAGTGGGCAAAGCTTTTCATCAGTTTCAGGAAGGCCATGGGATTTGGACAAAAATGTGGACATTCTCATAACTCTTCCACGTCTACTCCTTTCTGCCACAGGAATCTACTTATTTAATTATTTAATTATTATTTTTATTTTTTTCTTTATTAAGGTATTACATGTGTGCCCTCATGCCCCCATAGAGGATCCCCCACCCTCCCCAGTCATGCCACCACCCTACCTGGTATCTGTGTCCATTGGTTAGGCTTATTGGCATGCATACAGGTCCTTTGGTTGATCTCTCTCCCTTAACCCCACCCTCCCCTACCTTCCCTCTGAGGCTTAATTTATTTTTTATTGACTTTATTGTGGGTGACATTAATTAACACAATTATATAGGTTTCAGACCCAGTCCAGTGCATTGTGGTTCAGTTGGTTGAGTATAGTCCCATTCACCAAAAGGTCATTGGTTTGATTCTCAGTCAGGGCACATGCCTGGGTTGTGGCTCCATTCCCAGTAGGGTGCGAGCAGGAGGTAGCCTATTAATATTCCTCTCAAGTAAGGAAAGGGGGCTCACAAAAATGGTACAATCTGCGTAGTCATGTGGCTCAGTTCCCCTCCAATAATGTTCTTGGACTCACCACTGTGGCCCGGTCTGTGCTGTCCTTGTCATCTGAGGTCAGGTGGCAGAGTACAGGGGAGATCTCTGATACCAGGACCTGCTGGGCATAAGTGGTTGTATTTTAGTCAGTCTGTCTGGATCACTCTCTTCTTCTTTCTCTCTCTCTCTCTCTCCTAAATCAATAAAATCATATTAAAAAAACTATATAGGTTTCAGGTGTACAATTATGTATCATCTATATATTGTGTCATCCAGGAATTTAAACAAATATCTCAATACTACGTACATTCTCAGTTCCATACTGTAAAGTCTTTTTGCCAGGCAGACCTTGTCTGTCCCAGCTTGACTCTTTAGGGATGGGTAGGTTGAGTTATTTATTTTTAAAATTTTACTTGTGTACGTGAGGATTTATATCTGCCCTGATGAGACAGTGTAAACATATGATAAATTGAAACTAAGTCCAGAATTAGGAAGCATGAAGGAGAAAAATATTTTAACCTATCAGAATTAGAAATATCATATTTTAAAAAAGACTTCTATCCTAGTTGGTTTGGTTTAGTGGATAGAGCATCAATCTGTGGACTGAAGGGTCCTGGGTTTGGTTCCAGTCAAGGGCATTTGCCAGGTTGCGGGCTCGATCCCTTGTGTGGGGTGTGTAGGAGGCAGCCAAGTTAATGAATCTCTTTCATTCTTGATAGTTCTGTCTATCCTTCCCTCTCCCTTCCTCTCTGAAATCAATAAAAATATATTTAAAAAAGACTTCTAATAGACAATCTTCACACACAGAATCCATGCTGTGTGAAAAGGAATTTGTAACAGCTAAAGATAAGTTGTTTATGAGAAGGAAATTGAAAGGTGCTGTGCACCAATGTGACTAGTATTGCTGCTTTGGGTTCTGTGATGCTTGTGAGAGATTAAAACACAACAATAATAACAACAACAACAACAACAAAACCAACAACCAAAAACAACTAAACTAAATGAAGAATGCTCTTCTCTCTTCTTTTTGTCTACAATTAGATTTTTTGGCTAAGAAAAACGCAGAAGAGCAATTCCTCCGTTACTTTAATTACTCTCCTAATTATAACGATAACCATGTCACATTATCATAATTCTCCAAACACAAAATGCAAGCTCCAGATTGCACCGATATTGGGTAATTTTACCTCATTAATGTCTCACTGTCAGAGCAGAGATCACTGAATTTCCTCCCACTCCCTGTTACCTTTCTGTTGCACCGTGTCCTGTGTATTTCTTTGCCTCCGAAAATGGTATTACATCCCATATAACATGTTTGTATTCCACCACCCATGATTTGAATGGCAGCTTTTTAACATCTCACTGTTTCCGAAGTGATCTCCTGAGCAGTATGTAATTCTCCCCTGGCTGTTTGATGGTAATGGGAGTTGTGCATGTATCTGGAGAGAGTAGAGTACAGCCCGGGGTGAGAAAGTAGCTATTTATCAAGGTATCTTACCATCTCAGTTTATGTTGTTGTAAAACGTTACTGTGCATGTTCTGTGAGATTATATCCACTAGGAATTTGTCAGCCGTTGTCAACATACTGTAAGGAATGAGGGTGTGTATTATTCTAGTCAACTTCATTTTATTCTGCATCTTGGTGCCCTCCTTTTCAGAGACTGACTACAAGGAACATTTGTTAAATGGTGCCATCTGCTAGATTATGGATTGTGCAGAATGAGGGCTGGTGATATTCTAGACCCCTCGCAGAGCCCTGGCAGGTAAACGACAAAACATCCTCACACCTGGCGTTGCCTGCGTGGAAGTCCTCCCTCCATTATTACAGCAGATGAAATTGTTGATAGCCAACAACATTGCAGAATGGCTGCCTAGCAGTATACAGTGATAAAGTAGGAGTGAGATAAAACTTTGCAAATAGAATGATAAATTCCCTGTATTTTTTTAAAAAATATTTTTTTATTGGTTTCAGAGAGAAAGGGAGAGGAAGAGAGAAATAGAAATATCAATGATGAGAGAGAATCACTGATCAGCTGCCTCCTGCATGCCCCCGACTGGGAATGGAACCGTGACCTCCTGGTTCATAGGTCAATACTAAACCACTGAGTGATACCAGCCAGGAAAACTCCCCTTGTTTTAAAATGTATAATGATGTAGCCTTAAATCATAAGTTTTTAAAAAAATATATTTTATTAATTTTTTACAGAGAGGAAGGGAGAAGGATAGAGAGTTAGAAACATCGATTTAGCTGCCTCCTGCACACCCCTACTGGGGATGTGCCTGCAACCAAGGTACATGCCCTTGACCAGAATCGAACCTGGGACCTTTGAGTCTGGAGGCCGATATTCTATCCACTGAGCCAACATTCTATCCACTGAGCCAAACTAGTCAGGGCAAATCATAAGTTTTTGGACAGCCCCAGTCTTTAGTATAGTTATGAAATTGTTTCTGTTGCTATAAATGTTGTCTTGGTATTTTGTTGTGTGGCTTCAGTGTCCCTAATATTCCAGAGATCCCCATCCTCATGTCTAGGGGACACTTCTGTCACCACATTTCCTTTTTGTCCTCAAGCTGTCATACCAATAAAACTGGCCTCAAGGTAAGTTGGAAACTGATTCTTATTGCAGTGTATGTGACTGATAACAATGCTAAGTGTTAGTTTTTTGAAAGTATTACCATTTTCAAACTATGAGTAAGGCCTTGAAGTAAATGAAGATGGTTCCTAAAGTAGACTGTTTAACAGCTAATGGACCGCTGGGAAGAATGTTCATGAGAGGAAAGTCATCAAGCTCTTCTGAAAGTTTACTGAACCGAAGGTTAGCTTTCCTAAATGATATTTCACTTCACATGGATGTGATTTCTTCAGTTCAAACCCAAAATAATTGGAACGCGCCGAAACTGGTTTGGCTCAGTGGATAGAGTGTTGGCCTGTGGACTGAAAGGTCCCAGGTTCGATTCCGGTCAAGGGCATGTACTTTGGTTGTGGGCACATCCCCAAAAGGGGGTGTGCAAGAGGCAGCTGGTGGATGATTCTTTCTCATTGATGTTTCTAACTCTATCCCTCTCTCTTCCTCTCTGTAAAAAATCAATAAAATATAAAAAAATAAATAACTGGAATGTTATGTAAGAAAATTACATTTCTTTTTTTGATTTCTGGATTTTCAATAGGAGATGTGGGACAGTTGGTATCAGGGAGTCCAAGTTTGAGTGCAACCTCTACCATTTTTTTTCCCTGTGAAGACTTAATTCAGGTTATTTGACTTTCTGGAAACCCAGTCTTCTTTTCTATAAACTGAGGTTAATGATGCCTACTTATGGACTCATTCTGAGGATCAAGTGAAATGCTATCTGCATTTAAAGAGAGGGAGAGAGTAGATGGGTACATAATATCAGCTAATTGAAGGCAATTCTCAACTCTCCTAATTTATTTCAGCACGAGAAGCCCAGTGCTTGAAATCACACAACCCTGCCCACCTGCTCTTGCCTCCCTGTGCCCTCCAAGCCCCACCCACCTGCTCCTGCCTCACTCACCCACCCGAGTGTACCTTGCCTTGCGCCTCACTGCGCCTACCTGTGCCAACCACCTCACCTGCCAGCCTTGCTGCAATTAGAGCCTGTGAACCATACTGTGTGAGCTGCGAGCCCCACCCTACCACCTCTAACAGCTCACAGGCCTGGCAGGAGGAGGGGTGCTCCATGCACCTCCTGGTGACCTGGGCTGCTTTGCTCCAGCCACCACTGCCACCCACCCGGTTCCCCGTCTGATCATTCATCGTTACGGTGTTACAGAACAGGCCTTTTATAATATAGATCGTTTTAAAGGCTATGCTGTTCATGTGCATCGATTATTTTTGTTCTTTAGGTCATTGCTCAGGCAACAACAGTTCAATAACAAGAAAGAATGCCATCACATGATTGCATCATGTTCTTGAACAGTATAAACAACAAGGAACATAATTGGTCAGAATGATGCAGGGGAAACAGCCCAATGAAATCAAATAAAGGAAATTTTATACTGTGAGGAAAAATCAATATATTGTAAAAGGATCCTGCAAGAGGGGACAGGCTTTTAAGTCCTCTAGACCTAGAGGTGATTGAGAAGCCCTTTGCCCTAGAGCCTCTCCTTCCTTTGCTGCTTTTTCAAGACTGTTTTCAACGTATTAATATATATAAAAACCAAGCAACAGAAACAGTGAAACAACCAAAACTACCTGTGTCTATGGCTTGCAGTGCAGCAGCCATCCAACCTGATCCAGGCTCCAATTGGTCCTCCCGCCCCCGGCTGGCCCAGCCCTTGATTGACCCCCCGCATCCCCATTGGCTGCGAGGCTGGCAGACCAACTGCCTACCTGCAGCCCCTCCTTCCTGCCAGTCTGGCCAATGGGCCTCCATCGGGAGAGCTAGTTGGACTCCACCCATGCACAAATTCATGCACCTGGCATCTAGTTAAATATAAAGATAAACACTAAAGAAATGCATCCTTAAAACCAATTTCCTATATAAACGTAGACATCCAGAAGTGTCTATAAAATATCCACTACTTATAAGAAACATGTAGTGTGTCTTCTATTAGTTTATTTATTTTTAATTTTTTATATCTTTATTGTTGAAAGTATTACAGATGTCCCTTCCCGGCCCACTGACCTCTTCTATCCCACACTGCCCCTTGCCCCAAGCCTTCACCACACTATTGTCTGTGTCCATGGGTTATGCATATGTGCATATAGGTTCTTTGGTTAATCTCTTCCCACCCAGATTTGACAATCTGTTCCATGATTCTATATCTCTGGTTCAATGTTGTTCAGAATTTGGTTTTCTGCACTCTGTTCCCTTACTCAAATTAATCATTACAGAAGCCTATGAAGCATAAGTTGTCATGGTTATGCCTCAGCAATATTACAGCAGTTATCCTTATCACCAGGACCACACAACCAGGAAGTAATGATGAAATTGAAACAGAATCTGCTGTATCCGAGTCCAAAGTTTATGCAAATGCCAGATGCATTGAATGCTCCTCCCCACAGCGGGCCTTTTATGTCTGACAGGATTCAGGTCTTCTAATATTTTCAAATCCCTGTATTATATGTGCCACCTTAGGGAATAGAAACAAACACAGATAAAGGGATTTCTAAAACAGAAAGTGAAATGTTGTGTCCATTTTCTCCTAGGAGAGAGCATGGATGTGCCTGGTGTTTGTGCTTAACTTAGTAGATGGTAGTTGGCTCCAACTCTCCTTGAAGATACTAGAGTTAAAAGGAAGATGGTGTGGACATGTGTAAAAATCCCAGTGTGGAAAAGCCCTTTAAAAAGGCAGTCCTACATTTGACACTTGAATGGCCAACCGGAAGTGAGGCACTGGTCCCCTTGCTTTGATTGATCCAGGAGATGATCTTATCTAGGGAAAATAGGGAAGGCAGGGGGATCCGTGCTGCGCTGGCTATGTTTTTAGTCTTTACATGGCAGCAAACCAAAATGGCACTTAGCTACCTGCTCTTCTCTGCCAGGATATGGGGAATAGTACAACCAATTGATATAATTTTCATATCTCACGAACTGATTACACCGATGACTACATATTGTTTGAATTGGGCAGGTAGGTTCACAAGCTTTATGATTTTTTTTTTGACCCTTAAAATGAGTAGCAATTTGGAATCTTTTTTAAAAAAATGCCGGTTTCCCTCATTTTACAAAATAATTGTCTGGGTAAAAGAGAGGATAATATAAAATGAAATTAATAAAAACCAGTACAAGCAACCTAAGTTAGGAATATATTTAGGTAACTAAATGCCTAATTATCCCAACTCTATTGGGCCACACAAGAGCATTCCAAATGTATTTATGAAGGATTTATGTGAAAACATTTTGACTTTGACAAGAAAAAAAAAGAAAAGAAAAAGAAAAAGATTGGTTTTCTTAGCGTGCCATCAGATTCATGGATAACATAAAATAAAGTATTTGAAAGTAAGATTCTCTTGTACAAACCATCTTCTCTGTCTTTTGTAGATACAGAAAATACTATTATAGAAAACTACTACTATGCCTATCATGATTGAAACAAATGACATGTAATTTAATGTAATTGTTCTTAAATTATGCCACTCTACATTCTTTCTACAAATCAGCTTCTTTATCTATACCATGAGGGTTATAATAGTGCTAATATGAAAGGGTTTTTTTGAAGTGATCAGATGTGAGACCATATCTAAAAGTAATTTGCCAGTTGAAGATTACTATTCACATGTAAGTCCTAGTGGTGATTATTCTGATTATATGAGATAATTCATACATTATAGCATAGTTCATGTGGCTTATCTTGTCATATCTTTAGTGTATATAATAACCATTTGAAATGTATTTTATTTTGTTTCAATAAATCACTTTCTTGTATTTATTGTACAGCCATGAATTAGTTCTCAAGTGTAATTCTGAGCTTACAAAAAAAAATCAATTTTATAATTCAATCAAGTCTTTGGGAATTTTACAACCTTTTTTCCTTAGTATTAAAGAGAATTAAAGCTCCTGAATTGATGGGTTCTACCCAATTTATATATAATATTGAAAGGAAAGCAGCTGAATGTGCACTGGTCATTTTATAGTAAGAAGTATTTATCATATGATCACTGGTTTTCTCTTGTCTCTGCCTTACCATTTGTATGACAGCAAGAAAAGAGTAGTGGAGTTATGAGCAATGTCAGTTTCAGGAACAGAATTTATAAGCTATTATATAGAACAGTCAAGGTACAAAGCCACAAAAACTCTAAGTTCTATTTTAAGCTAGACTTCCAATTCTCTCATCTCAATTCTTTTAAGGGATCTTAGGAAAAAAGAATGAAATATCCTACTTTAGAAACTATTTTGTTTGTTCTGTGTTGTTTTCTTTTTCATTTTAGGATGGGTATAATGAAAGTCTTCCTGACCCAAATATATATATATATATATATATATATATATATATATATATATATATATATGCATAGAAAGAGTGATATTAATATCCTCAGTGTATGGAGTCATAAAAATAGCTTTTGTCATAATATTTCTTATGTGCCTCTACTTTTTCCATAAAGAATCTGTCATATTTATTTAAAGTTACAATGTGGATATGAGACAAGTGAATTCTGCAGTTGTTTTAATGGATGGCTATAAAGATAATGACTTTCATGGAACTATTCAGAGTAATATGTAGCATCTGGAGCCTAGGTAATAGAGATATTACCACCTATTTCCTATATGCATGGCTAGTGTCCAAATTTACTTTAAAAAAAATTCAAGTTATTTCAGGAACCAAGTACTTGGAGATGCATTAAGATGTATGTGCTTGAGAATCCTTGTGCTCAGGTTATTGGTATTAAAATACAGGTTGTTAGCTTATAAAAAGAGTTGCTATTTTGGGCTTGTCATGCTGAAAAGATGCTTGGAAATAGCATGAAAAGACTCCTAGATTGAAAGGGATGTTCTAAGTCACCGGGGAAATGAAATTGTGGTGACTGATGTATTCATACCTATTGAACCATAGGTCCTTAGGAAGGTTTAGAGCCGATAATAGAATTTATTACAAAATGCCTACCAACAGGCCATACCTTATGGCAAAAATAAATAAATAAACAAACAAATAAATAAATAAATAAAGCCATTTCTTTGTCCTCCAGACAGAAACTTCACTGCCTGGGGACTCCTTTGAGTAGAGGATGAACAAGCCAAATGTACCAGTTTTTGTAAGATTCTGCCCTACCCCCTCTCATTAGAATAAGAAAGATGGTCTTTGTCCCCTGCCAAATCTAGGCCATGCTGACAGATAAACCAGAACAGGAAGGTGACAAATGTGGGGGAATTTGCAAATGCCACTATGCCAGCCCTCCTTTTCTCATGAGTCATCCTGAGGGTTCCCACAATGGGGAGTGGAGGACCTGGTAGGAGAGACCTGGGAGACCCACTCTCATTATTCACTGGCCTATTTCTCTGTGGTTGAGGGCCTTCCAGAGAATTCACTGGCCTAATTCTCTCTGGTTGAGGGCCATGAGCCAACAAACTATAGTTTCAGACTGTGTTGGGTGTGTGTGGTGGGGGTGAGTCAACAGTGTTGTGACTGGAAGTGACCTTGACAAGCCTTGCATGCATGGGTGAGGGAAGATGGTAATGGTATGATGAGGTGATTATTGAGTCTGGGGAAGATTTCATTGAGAAAGAAATGTAACACAATATCACTCCATTCAAGACTGAAAACAGGAGCTATTCTCCAAGAAGAAAATGGCTCCTTGAAGGCAGCCAGAGGATCACTTTGATTTTTCAGCCCATAAGATCACAATTGCTAACTTCTCATGTCTAATCCTAAAGGAAATGTGGTCTCTCTCTCTCTCTCTCTCTCTCTCTCTCTCTCTCTCTCTCTCTCTGTGTGTGTGTGTGTGTAAAGGAAAGATGGACATTTCTGCTTCTATTTTGATGAAAGAATTTTAGAAAATGCAATATTCTGTATTGTATTGCTCAGTGGTTGATTCAAATTTTCATGGTAGAACATACAGGGTTTACTCCTATATTTCTGGCCCAGTTGCAGGGAAAGAGACTGTCATTTGGTGTCTGAAAAAATAGTCTCAGTATTGAGTACTATGAAAACTTAGGCATGAATAACAGAGAACATATTCCTTTTATGTATCAGCTTCCCAGGAATGAAGCAAGAGTAAATATTTTCCAGTGCGATCCTTTGTGAATTACTCATCATGATAAAACAGTCCTTTTTCTGCCAGATGAAGGGTAATGCTGTGTGGATCTTGCAAATGGTATTGATATTTGTGTTGTGACTAAACAGTAATGAACATAGTTTCTGCTGGTCACCGAAAATTTCTCACGATTCAAACAGTGTTGGTTGAAAGTTGGAGGAAGGACACAGATGTTGGAAACTACGTGAAACATACGATAGTGCTTTGTGGGAAACCACCACTTGCCAATACTATCATGACAGTGTACCCAGTAACAGGAGAGGCCAATGGACCTTGCGGCAATGCTTGTGCCTAGTGGTCATTTTGTTTGTTTTTCCAAACAGAGCTGAGGTCAGGAAAGGCATGTGAAACACATCTATAAGTTGGGGGCAGTATGGTAGACTTAAGCTTTACAAAAATGGTTTAAACCAGTCCAGTTCAGCTGGTACAGTTGACCTGTCCCCTCAATAATCCCTTGGGCCTCAGGGGGGTGTCTTGAACATCAAGATATTCTCATTACTGGCATGGTGTCTGCACATAATAGAAACTCTAAAGTCACTATCTTTTATCTTAGAAATTTGGGCTGTGATAGGAATGGATCAGTAAACTCTTTAATGATAAATAGTACCATTTGAACAGTAATTTCCTAGAAACTACAACCTCCACTGAAAAGAAGGGCTAGACTAATGATGGACCTGTTGGACATTGTGGTAAACTTATGGGCCAAATGGAGGGCACTGTAACCCTTCTGTTATTGTCCTTTTGCCTTTGAGCTCTGTTCTTGGATTTCCCCTAGAAAGAACAGGGGAAATGTGTCTGCCCCAAGGCAGCTTTGCCATCACCCCATATTCTTGGCAGCTGGCCATTATTGTTAGGGCTATCATTGCCCCAGCACCCCCACTCCCACCCTCACCTGGGTTTCCTTTTTCTTGCCTGGGCTGGGGTAAAGGTCGACCAGTTCCCTGGGCTGGCCAGGAAATGGCACCAGAAGCAATGAGGAGGCTGGAGTCCTCTGTGCCAGGCCTGTGGGACCAGGGCAGGGCAGGGACTGCAGAAGCAAGAAATCATTTCCAGCAGCAAACACCGCAGTGGATGCATTCCTTTTGGCCCTTGGAGACAAACGTTAGACAGGAGCCTTAGAACCAGAACATTGGGAATGCGCCTTAGAGTTCTAATAAAAGTCTGCAGACTTCACACTAGGGGGATGTTTTAAGAATTTCAAATGGGCTTATTTTGTTCCCAAGCCCGGTCACCATGGTTTGTTTTGGTTTTTATCAGAGTTAGTAAAAAATACTATTTTCTTGCTAAACACCAGTGACACACCATGGCAGAATACCAATCCTGAAATGTTATGAAAGCATTCCCCCCACCCTGTGCTTTTGGAGCAGTTGTGCATTAGTCATAAAAGTGATCAAAAGTGTTGTTATTACCAGTAACTTTAAAAAAAATAAGTTTGACCAGTTCCATTTGGGGATCATGCTCATTAGTGAGTCACAGTGGCATTTACAAAATGTTGGTATGCCCATGGCATTCACTGCAGTAATCTTTGAATAAGCTTTCTCCAAATGGTCCTATCATCTTTCAGCCTTAGGAAAAAACAACCCAGAAGAGAAAGTGACCATCTTTCACATCAAGTAAGACTGTGTATCTTCAATATCCTCATCCTCCAGATCCCAGGGTTGACAGCCTTCACGGGAGAGGACAGAGTTGTCACTTTGATACATAACGTATACTTTGGCTCCTTCAAAGAGGGTTTCTCATTCTCTTGTCAGGTTTGCCTTGAGTATTGAAGCTGAAAGCTTGATTTTAAATTCCAACTCCAGATTAGCACTTACATGAGGATATCATAAATAACTCAGTAGGTACCTATGAAAATGAAACATAATTCAACTTCTTTTTCCTTTTGGCATTAAGTTTCATAGTTTTACCTCCTTACCTCAACCTGACCACAGTATTGGAAGCAGCATAAAAGAAACTGCAAAACTGTTGTTCTTTGGGGAGTTTGTCATCAGTCTGGTTCACATTTAGAGGCCAAGGAAAGAGTGAAGGGGTATGGCTTTAAGGATTCCTTCATGTTAGTTTTCCCTTAAATTGTCATTATTTCTTGAGAACGGTTCTGGTAGCTTAATGTATTCCATTATGCTTTTCTTTCCCTTGCGCTCTACACTGAGACAAGGGTTTGGTTTTAAAGCACATGACGCTTCAAGTGTTTGTAGGACCTGCCTCTTAGGAGAGTGTCTGTTCCCGGTTCTCAGTGGTATTGCGTCTGAGTGCCCTAAAGTGCTGATAATGGTGCATCTTGGGCCCTGGTGACTTCCTAAGGATTTGAAACCCAAGGCTTTGCTTCATCTGTTTTGCTCAAGGCTGAAGTGCTTTGTAATGGATATACTTTTCTTAAGCACAGAATGCTGTCTGCTAATGTGTTTCTCCAGAAGGTCTCATCATTTTAAGTGTCACCATGATGTAAGCTTAGGTCGGCTATGTGGGTGAAAACAGGGTGCTGTAATAAATCATAAGTTCCTAACTGGGCAGGTCATAGTGGGTAGTCATGCTCAAGGCATATACATTTTCAGTAAAAGGTTTATCTTTGCTTTTAGCAAGCCCTGTCCATTGTGTCTGTGTGCATCTAGGTTAAAACACCTTTAAGATGCCTTTTTCAGACTCCTTCTCCTAATACTTGACCACCCTTTCACACCCGGCCTTCAAAAGCTGACTACCCTCAAGTACATAACCTTGTTAACTATCCTGTAACCCAATCCCCACCTTGCTTTCTCCCACCTCCATGTAATCTTACTTATATTACCTCCTTAATTTCAAGTGCATAAAGGAAGCTGTTAGTCTTTGGAGAATTTGAGGACTTGCTTCTTAGTATATGTTATATACTTGCTCCACTTTGGTTCAAATTAGCTCATATAAAAGTTCTCTACATGTTTGGATGATTTTTATGTTGACAGTTATAATGTTTTTATATTTGGATCTGCTGTAAAAAAAATTATTATAGAAATCCTATTAAAATGGAAATTTTCACAGTCCTAGGTTAATTTTAACAAATGATAACATGAAGAACATAGTGGGGTAGAGAAGCTATGGACTTATAAGGTTGCCTGATTGTGCATATTATGACATTCTTATTTAATGGTTCAAAATTGACATTTTAAATGAGTATTACCAATGAGTTGGGAAGTTGTTGTGGGCATGAAAAAAGAGGAATGGATTGTCTAATCTCTGGGCTCTTCTCTTCCATTGAATTGTCCAAAGGCTAGTTCAAAGATTGATTCCAATAAAGAGATTCAAAAGTAATGATTTTTCACCCAGGACTGAATATTTCCTTGACTCCCTTACCATGGTGCAGTGAGAGGAATCATAACAAGGTGGGCTGAGCTAAGTCCACTGGGGCAGAGCCTTCGAGGAGGCATTCTCCTATTCTGGCTGCACTGATATAGAAGAACACAGTTATTTCTTTATCAAATGTCTCCTGATTCGGCTTAACAAAGCTCTTCACGGCTCCTGCTCCCCAAGATATCCAAGAGACAACATTGTTTTTCAGTCAGTAAAATGGAAATGTGTGCATATGGCATGTTTGGGGAGTGTTAGTACCGATTTCCTAGGATTTTTTATAATCTACAACCAATCTTACACAACCCCCTAAATTTTGGCTTGGGCCCTTAATAATGAACACTGTCATGATCTGACAGTTCTATAGTGGTGAGACAAACAATAGAATGTTGAGAAGCATGAGCTAGCTATAGCAATGGTGCAACTTTTGTGCCTGGCTCTCAATGCTACCAAGGATTTGGGTAACGCGCCATGTATCTCAATGTCATCACTTAGCCCTGTTTTCTCATGTCCGTGGCTCTACTTGTATCTTAAACATAGGATTTTCTCTTCTCTGCTTATCTAAATCCTACTGCTCTGTCAAGGCCAATCTCCAGTGACTTATCTTCTGTGCAGAATTTCCAGACTGCTTCAACTCATGATGATTCCCTTGCCTCTGAGCTCATAGGCAATATCTTCTCTGACTACTCATCAGCTATTCATCAACTGCCACTTGTACTTTTATGTGTCCTCTTGTTGTTGTTATTTAACTGCCATTTTCATTAGCTTCTGAAGGCGGGTATGTGTTCGCTCCTCAACCGAGACCTGGGGAGCAGGGCAGCGTGTCTTAGAACTTTTTGCATTGTCCTCATCAATTAACCAGATTTCATGTTCACTACAGGGGTTGTTATTAAACATGCATCGGTTAATTGCTTAAATGGATAATTGATTAGAAGACAATTATGTGCAGACAGTAAGTAGGTCTTGATATCTTTTATAGCTCATTTGTTCTGGACTTAGCTATAGACACAGAGTAAGATTGTACTTAAGGTACTGGCAAATATATGGTGAGTTGCTGACCCATCAGGCCCAGAGAAATGCCCACTCTTGCTTCTCATTCTTCCCATCTAGTAACCCATGTACTGTGCCCTGTGGTAGATCCTTCACACAGATAGCAGTTCCCACTGTCATGGATTCCTATTGCATTCAGGCCCTTGCTTCCATTTTGTTTTCCAGTGCTTGGTCAATTTTACCACTGATTAGCCACAACTTCTTTGTGAACATCTCTCATTGGCTGAGTCTTACTTTTGGACCTATGGATCTCAGAGGTAGCAATCCAGACTTGTCAAACATAGCTTCCATGGGAGGGAAGTTCTTATCAATTATAAATGGAATGGTGGTGGAGAGTTATGTTAAATGGCTACTATATCACATAGATGAGATTTTGCTGATGGGAAGAGAAGAAAACTCTTCTCAAGTCATTCCCTACCACACACAACACACACACACACACACACACACACACACACAAACACACTTCACACACATCCTCGGAAGCAAAAAGTAATTGAGTTTTCTTTTCAGTGAAGTGCAATCAGTTTGTTTCTTTACTCACTTTTAATGCTATGTTATTGGCATTTACTGATACAATGAAAAAGCAGCTTACATCTGTTGATGTAATTCCTGATTCAATGTGGATTTCTTGATGCTGCATTTTGGTTGGGCAGTTACTCTGTAGTGAGGGAGTGTACACATTAGTTAAGGGAACAAGAATGTCTCAGCTCCTCCTGTTGGGTGTGCCAACTCTTTCAGCTGTTCAAGGAACAGGATGTTAGGAGGACTTGTTTAGAAATGACAGCATGGGGTGACTTTTGGCATCAGGTGTCAGCAATTCTATTCTGGGTTGTGCTTCTGGATTGCTAATTTAGAGTGAGTGATTTTCCCTCAGCAGCCTCATCTGGGTAATGTGGAAGTGGTCCCTGACAATTTACTTTGTTAACCAGTATTTGGGTTTTACATTATCTCCTTCTGACATTCTCAAGTTAACACTGTCTTAAGATTGAAGACATCTGAGCCACTTTTAAAGGCCCAATGGAGTAACTTGAGCCATCAGAGAAATCTGGCTTCTGGTGTCTTCCTCATTTCTTTTTATGACTCTGGGTTAAAATAGTCATTCCCCAATGTGGGAGTTTGTAAACAGTGATTCTGGCCCGGAAAAGAGCTAATATCAAGTGGGTTCCTAGGAGTCGGCATTTTCAAAGAGCTTCCCAGGAACCACAAAGTACACTAGTGATTAAGGACCTCTGGTTGCACCACTAACCAGGTAAAAAATATAGTAGCTCATGCAAAACTTGCTCATGGCTGATTGTTCTGTTATAGGAATAAGAGATTTAATAAATAAAAATTCAGGATACCCAGTTAAGTTTGGATTTCTGATAAACAACATATATTTTGTTGTACACCTATGTCCCATGCGCCATATCTTACTTTCCTTCACCTGCCAACCTTTCATGCTATAGAAAGCCAGGACAGACTCTGGGTCTTTGACAGTGTTAATACCAAGGGGTCAAAAGAGACCCTGAGACAAAGAGATGTTTGTGGAGGCTTTGACCCTGTCCTTAAGTCTATCTGATCATTTTGAGGACCAATATTTCAGAAAAAAATTAGAAGATTTAAAGAAAAACATCTTTCATTCATTTTCTTCCCTCTAAGCTGCATTTTGCCAGTACTGCATTCACTTTTATTTCTTAAATAAATTGAAGGTTTTTTTTTGTATGTGTGTGTTTTGTGGTTTTCTTTTTTAGAGTGCAAATAAATTTAGCCACATGGCTCCTATTAAGCCATCACTTCATGTGGGAATTTGTTTCAGTGTTTCTCGTGTAGGTACAACCATCTTATCTTAAATTGCACAACTCTATTTTGATGCTAGGCTTTATGTGGAATCTACGACCTCCCTACCGACCAATTTGTTGTCTTCCCAAATAGTTTTTCTTCCAAGTGGAATATTTTCTACTGGCACTGAGCTGCATCACATTAGTCTCCTTTGGAAAACATTTATGTAGGGCATACCGGGGTAAGGTAAGACACAGAGGCATGGGCCATTATTTGAGAGCAGACAAGGTCAGCACTAGCAACACCAACATTCATTTCCACCTATGTTGATCTCTGGGTACCTACCTCTTGTGCTTAGTATAAACTGACTCAGCGGAAAAGGCCTATGGCCATTAGATAAGCCTCTTCTTTTGCATTGGCCTTTAATAAAAAGTGGTAGATGGAATTTTCGATGCACTGAATGGGCATACTTGTCTTGTGGCTGTGATGGATACTAGCCTGTAATAGGTGGCAGTGATTGCCAAGTTCAGCTACCTAATGGCTGTTTAGTCCCAACCTTTGCCTCCCAAACTTTTACCTTCTCACTGAAATCTTAAAACCCGAGACCAGATCACCCTACTAAAATCCTTCCATCTCAAACAAGCCCTATGTCATAGTGCAGGTAACTACTGAATATGTATGCTAGGTCTCAACATCTAGAAGAGGAGTGTGTCCTTGGAATGTATGAGTCTGACTTAGAGCCCCATTTCCCACTTGTTGGGGCTGATGTTAATTTGATTCATTCTTATTGACAGATTTCTTCAAACTTAAAAAAAAAATCTACCAATACCTTTGTTTCTCCCTCAGATCATTGTTTTAGAATGGATTAAGGGCTTTGCAGCTCAAGAAAGATATAGTAAGTGTCCCTGAATGGACTCACCTCTTTAGTAAATACATGCTAAGCTGGAACTGGGGGAATGAAATAGCCTCCCAAAGGAATCTTACACCAGGGCTAGCTAAATGGAACTGTCAGAGATGAACAGCTTGGTTCGCTGAGGCCTCAAACCGACAATGTTGACAATTATGGGAAACCCTGCCCCAGACAGTACTTCTTTCCGTAGGGTCAATGGGCTAATACAGGAACCACCTGTGGCAGCCCCCCCTACCCCCCCCCACCCCCGCCTTAAGATCTGAGGAGAGTGAGAGTGTGTAGGAGGGAAAACGGGAAAACAGAATGGGGCCACCTTTGCCCCCGCAACTACCTTCTAGCCAAAGTTCCGCTACCACGCATCTTCTTTCTGAGTGTCCAATTGTTCATCTGTGATGAAGTGATAATACTGCCTGCGTGGCTAGGCTATTCCAGAAGATTAAAGCAAATCATATATATTAAATGCTTAGTACAATGTCTGGGAGGGAGTAGACTTCTACGGAGTTCAGTAAACCTTAATTCTCTCTCCTGTCTGTAAAACTCCATTTGCTAGGGCATATTCTAGAATTGGAAAGGATGCTTATTGCACTAACTCTTTAAGAGATTATTCATGGACTTGTTTAATTGTAATCTGCTTTTCCTCTGATTGGTAATCTACCATGAGTAACCCAGTGACCAATCTTGAGATAAAATGATCTCGCTTTACGCTTTACTCTAAATCTATGCAATATGTATATTTATTTACATACTAGAGGCCTGGTGAATGAAATTCATGCATGAGTAGGGTCCCTAGGCCTGGCCAGCCATCAGGAGTGATCTATGGGACAACTGGCATCAGGGTGATCAGGGTTCCCTGCTGGCACCTGCATGGCCTGGCCTGGGACTTGCGGGTGGAGGCAGCTTCTGCATCGAGCATCTGCCCCCTGCAGGTCAGTGTGCATAATAGTGACCAACCATTCCATAGGTCATTCTACCATTCAGTTGATTTGCATATTAGGCTTTTATTACATAGGATTTATTTCTTATGACTAGAGACAAAGGGTAACATTTTCTTTTTTTTTATAATAAACATTTCTTTAAAAAAATTCTTGGGATATAATTGGTATGCAGTATCCTATTAGTTTGAGGTGTATTTCATAAGGATTTGATGTTTATATATGTTATGAAACAATCACTACAATAAGTCTGGTGACCATCTGGCACCACACAGAAGTTATTACAATATTATTGACTGTATTTTTTATGCTGCACATTACATCCCCATGACTTATTCATTGTGTAACTGGAAGTTGGGTATGCTATATTTAAAATTCTGGCTGTCAGAGGCAGCCTCAGCAACTCCTGATTAAATCCTCAGTTATTCAGGTTTCTTTCAGATTGGTTGCCTTTTAATTATATGCGTTTTCCTATTTTCCTTTCAGGACTAGAACTATGTATTGTTATCACCATGGGTATCTTCTGAGGCCTCTAAGTATTTGGCTGTTTTCCCTCTACTTGGGTATAGAGGCAGAGAGATATCAGAGTTTGTCCAAAAGTATTTGCTGTCTCCAAACAATAGACAGAGAGACTTTTATTTTTATGAAGTGCAAAAACATTATCATTGTTTTGTGTTTGGTGTTTGCAAACTGGGAACTTTATATCTTAGAAAGAGCTTTCAACACCTTCTTCCCCTCCTTTGAAAAACAATCAGCATATTCCTTGCCTCCAGCATTTCTTTAAGGAAAACCAAAGACTGTGTTTTCCAATTCCTAAAAATCAAATTCCTAAAGCAATGGCAGTACAAAGGCCCATATCTTCTATGGGTAGGTTAACAAGCCATTTGTCCTTCTGTTTCCAAATTCATTTCAGACTTGCAGCTCCTCCGTATTAAAACTAACTGCTTGCTTGATGGTGGAAATATCTCTTGCATTAGAGAAAGGGCATGACAGACCCAAGAGGAGTTCCAGATGTGCCCCCAAGAGCACTGACAGACACCCTGAGCTCAGAGGGGGAGCAGGGATTCTGATGGCAGACCCAAATCCTCCACATGAAATGTACCCAATGTGCACATGCTTTGCATTTTTTTTTTAAAGAATGAGTGAAAAGCCAGCTCTGGCCATGTGTGCTCCTGATCTGACATATTGTTACTCCTCTAAATATAGCTTGGGACATTTGTCAGTGGACTGTGAAGCTCTTGTTCACAACAAAATAGAAATTCAAATCTCAGAATAAATAAGGAGCAAGCTAATGCTTTTGCCATTTGCATTTTTCCTTTTGGGTTGGCTTAGTCTGAGGTCCCTGGAATTCCACTGTGGGTGACCCTGTTTAACCAATTATTCAAAGGCCATTGGATCTTATCATTTTGATGTGTGTTTTGCTGTTGAAGGAGAAAACTATAAAGCTGACTCGATTTCTTAAAATGTATTGTTTATATTTTGGCGATATGTACACAAGAGGAGGAGAGGTAGGGAAATTGTTCATTGGAAGTGATGTAGGCACCCTTCTCTCCCCCCTGCTGACATTACAGAGCATTGAGTGCATGCATGCAGGGGAGAATTCTAGTGTCAAATTCTATTGCCGCTGTCTTTTAAAGGAGACACATGGATTTTCATTCCTTTCCTCCTGCTTTACTCCACATAGAATATTCTGCTTTCTGCTCTCTCTTGGTCAGTTTATTAGCCTCTGACTTGCATGCCCTGACTTCACTTTTTGTGTTCTACTTCCCCTAGTGTCCGTAGAACTTGAGTGTGAAGGTCACGGACAGACTTTGGGCTTTTAATCAGCAAATGGCGATCACTTCCCTTAGAGAGTTTGTCCAACTGTGAGTGGGGGAGCCAAGGGCCAGATACTTCAAATGCCCCGTTGAGTCGGGTGGTCTTTCCTGAGCAGGATGCAAGGGTGGTTTCTTTTCTGGGGTGGATTTGAAGAATAAAGCCACAGACAAAACATGGTAGATGAAAAGGGTGGACAAGTACAGACTCCCACATGGAGAGGGGGTTCCAAATAGGGTACCCCTTTGGGCTCCTTCTTTCTAAGGGGTACAAAGGCTGTGGGTCTTTGTTTCTTGATATTCCCCTCTGATGGGTCACTAGATCAGCTTCAAAGCTGGAACCTCACTTGCCCCCCCCCTTTTCCCCCCGTTCAGTGGTAGAATTCTCTGTCTCCTGTGAAAATCTGTTTTCCTCTTTCTCCTATTTGTCAGCATTTCTCTATCCTCTGTGAAAGTTTGTTTCCTCTCTCTCCTTATACCCTGTCTTCTGTGAATGGATGTCTTCCTCCCCCTGCTTTGTTCTCTATGCATGGATCCCTTTTGGCAGCTCCAAGACCCCTACCAACTACGCCTTCCTTCCCCAGGTACCCCCTAATTCCTAAAATCCCTAAACCTACCTCTGTTACCCCTAGAACTCCTTTCACCATGCATTGTTGGCCAGTTTTGTCATCATCTAGTCCTTTCTTTCACCTCCAGTTCTTTGTGCAACCATTCAGAAAACTGTTAAACATTCCATTGGATCAGCTCCTGTGACTGTGCCCGCACAACCATCCCAGGCACACCGTGTTAACACAGCAGGGTAAGAGCATATTGCAAACATTATCATCAGATGAGAACATCTTTCGGAGTCTGTAATCACGTAGAATAATAATCGCAGCAGTAACAGTGACATCAATGGGTGATAGACCAAGACTAGATGGCTAAGTGGCTCTCTAAGAAAGTCACCTTGTAAATTAGAGGCAGAGCAGAGGGAAGGATGAGTTAGCCTACCTTCCAGACAGTCTTCATCCCCCCTCCCACAGCCTCCCCCACCTCCTGCCCAGGATACAATAGAAGAAAATAGACAGGCGGTCTGGCTGGTATAGCTCAGTAGTTGAGCGTCAACCCATGAACCAGGAGGACATGGTTCCATTCCAGGTCAGGGCACATGCCTGGGTTGCGGACTCTATCCCCAGGGGAGGGAGGTAGATGCAGGAGGCAGCCAATCAATTGATGTTTCTCTTATTCTCCCTCTCCTTTCCTCTCTGAATTCAATAAAGATGTATTTAAAAAAAAATAGGGCAGCCGAAACCAGTTTGGCTCAGTGAATAGAGTGTTGGTCTGTGGACTGAAGGGTCCTGGGTTCGATTCTGGGCAAGGGCATGTACATTGGTTGCAGGCACATCCAAAGTGGGGGGTGTACAGGAGGCAGCTGGTTGATGTTTCTCTCTCATCGACGTTTCTAGCTCTCTATCCCTCTCCCTTCCTCTCTGTGGAAAATCAATAAAAATATTAAAAATAAAATAAAATAGGGCAGCAGTGTGGGACAAATGGGGGTCAGGAATGCAACAAACTATTTTAAGACACCTTTTGGTTATCTGACTTATTTGCTTCATGTGGCTCATTTCAGGAGCGTTCTTTGATAAAAAGAGGATTGCTTCAAATGATGTAAATGCACAGAGTCCCAGCCAGCTCTCTGGGCAGATGAAATGCTGCTGTCTCTCCTGGACCAGGGGGTAAATTAAGTCTGATTGCCTTCTAGATCGCTGCCTCCGCTTCTCCAACTCATGCTGGCACTCAGAAACCTGGAACCATCTTGCAAACCTGGGAAATTTCTGGGCAGCAGAAGCACCCTCCCAGTTGGAACCTCATGCCTCCTGATCCTCCCCAGCAGCCCTGATAGAAAGCAGCTTGTGAAACACTGAAAGTCTTTTTTGGGGATGACTGGTGTCTGCAGTGAATCCCAAGTCCTCTTCCACCTTCCCCCAGGCGTAAGGTCCTCCTTCAGCAGGTGCCCACAGACCTCACGCTCCTCTCTCCTGGGCTGTCTTTGAAGCCAGGCAAAGCTGCGCAGTGGCTGGTGGGAATGGGGAGCTAGAGGGGAGGAGCAGGGGCAGCTGGAATTCATGCTGCTCCCTGGGATCACAGCTTTCTCTTTCTCCTTGAAAAGGATGGATGCTCACTTTTATTTCACTATGTGCACCGTCTCTTGGCTATAATAAAACAGAAAGGATGAGTCTGGTTTTACAGGACACCTCCAGAGACAGTGTATGTGTGCAGAGTTGACGGTGACAGGCAGATGCCAAAGCCATAAGTGCCAGGATTTGGAAATCAGACTTATACCCATTTCATGCGGGTTTAGGTGATTCGGGAGAGGAGAAGGACTGGGAGGTGTCCGAACATTTACAAATGCTCTTGTTGCTCCCCGCTTCTTGTATCTCCTCCCCAGCTGCCTGGAGAAAATGACCTTCCCTCCCAGAACCTCAACTTTCCTACTCATGAATGGAAATAAAACTCTCAGCTGGTGGGTTGTTTTGAAGATGAAAAGATGCGGACTTTTTAAACATTTCACATAGTTTCCGCTTCATCTTGACTGCTTAATTGGAATCTTGGGCACAATCATGACTGTATTTAGGGTAGAGCGAATTTTCATGAATATATACATGGGTCAGGATAGAAATGGACAGGGTCCTCTTTAAAAGACTCACCCCTGGAATAATAATGAATGTCCTAGTCAACTTAAATGCCATAGTCCTGATTAGAAAAGGTGATCATTCCATGAATGCATAGGCTACTGGTATTTCTTTAAGTTAGGAGTAATCCAAAGATTATGCCTGGATCATGTGTAGATTTGTCCTTGAGCATTCACCGGCCTGGTTGGGGTGGTTTCAATTTTGTCACTCGGGTTTGCATCCTTGTCTCTCTTTCCGTTTTTAGTTGTTTGGCTTTCTCCCAAAGTATTTGTGGCTAAAATTCATTTTGGACTCCGAGCTGCCTTTTTTTTTACATAACCTTTGGATTGCAATCAATAGAATGTCAAGATGCCAGGCACATTCAGCCTAATAGCAGGTGGGTGTCTGCTGGCCGGTGCTTCTGATTTGCCTGACAGTAGCAAATTTAGGCCAGAATTAATGAGCCGTGGAAGGTGCTGTCTGAGTTGCTGTGGTTTTGGTAGCATTTTCAGAAGTAAATTTGCTTTCTTCTAATGGGATCAGGTTTGCTCAGGAAACAGGCGTTCCTAAGTAGGCACGCACACGTATGTTTGTGCGTATCCATTTATTATGATACTGAGCCAATTTGTTCTTAGAGAATAATATTCACACTCATACCCAAACATGCGGCTCATAAACCTAAATAGAGTTCACTTTGAGTTGACAGATTTCCTCAGTCTGCTTCATGTTCAAGGAGAAGAAAACAAATGCTGAGTGAATCGCCGAAGTTTTTGTTGACACTCCTTAGGACACATGAAGGGCTGTTTGCAGAAAACAACCGGTCAGCACACAAGGCCACCTGGAGTGGTGGGTGAGGGGAATGCGCCGGAGCAGACACTACAGCACGAACCTTGCTTCTGTTGCTTATAGGATGTTTGACATTGAGGAAACCACCTGCCTTTTGACTTTCCTGTTCCTCTGGGTCTTTACTTGGATATCAGAGAGTAAAAATAGATTAAATGTGAGTGCAAGTCAAGGCACTCACCTACAGTACACCAGTCTTTCCTTAAACAGTGGCTCTGTAAGTCATTGGTAGAGATAGAAGACCCTTCGTATTGCTTTTGATTTCTTCCATGTTTATACTTTAGTTGACCTTTTCTTTTTCTTCCTTTGTGTCTTGCAACAGGCCTCCTCTCCTTTCAGCTTTTAATTTCCAGAGACTCGGTTCTGGAGCCCATGCCTTCTAATCATTGACTGCAAATGCCCTTTCCATTCCCAAAACCTCCCACAGAGGGATGGCATTAACCACCCTGATCTAGATTTGGGCAGAGGATGAATAAGATGAAAATGAGGCCGATGCAAATTAGCCTCGCATTTGTTTGAGATGGTTCTGGGGCAGCAGCATCCAGCCAGGATTCCAGGATTGTAGACCGGAGCAAGCAGTGCTCTGAATGACAAGCCTGCGGCTTCCTATGGCTCAAGCAGGATGCCACTTATCCCCAGAAAAGACCGGCCTCTGTATTTAGTGGTCAAAGAAAGGAAAACAATAGTTTGACAGTACCACGGAGTCCTCGTTCAAACAGTTTTAGAAAACTCCACCACGTCTCCACTTGCAACAAAATGGCGGTGCTTCCCTTCCCTCAGGTTCAAGGCCCCAGTCCTCAGGGGCATTCATACTCAGAAGCACCGTCACCTTAGCATTGGAGGTCGATCCCCAGCTGAAGTGGTCCACGTTCTTCTGGGATAAAATATTAAATTCTCTTTAATCAACGGTGACATTACATGCATTTTATAGTTTGTTTTACCCTAGCAATTATTTTAAAACTTATAGACATAGATTTAAAATGATTTGTTTATTTTTTATTCAGGAAAAAAATAGATGTGTTTACTTATGAGGGTTTGAAAATGGTGTCTGAAGATCCTTAATGCATTTTACTTGAATGGGAAAAGGTCTAATATTTGGGGTCATTGTGCAGTACAGTTAGGATGTGCGATAAATGTGATTCTGTCCTTTCCTTTCAACTTGGGTCATAGCCTTTGAATGGATGAAGCTTTGGCTCTGGCTGAAAGCTGTACCTGCGAAGATGGTGCAGTTTGTCATTGGCTTATGTGTTTTATTTTATGGGTTATGACTTGCCTCTCTTTTTTCTTGGGGGCGAGGTGGGTAGCAAATGGGAAGCAGCATTGGTTCAGTCTGTTCTGAAAGAAGCACAGGTTTGGTGGAAGAACTGATCTTAAACATTTATTTGATCTTATTTTTCTGCATATAGGTTTTTGTGTCTCTCAATTGTACATTCTAATTCTTTCTGCATGTTCTCATGAAGTTCACTGAGAGGGTGTTTATAGGGAACTTTGCCTCTAACAGTGGAAAATAATAACCCCTACCATTCCATATTCTGTGGGATATACCAGGTTTAATGTATAATTAGATCCTGTTCTTACATATTAAGACTGATAGGAAGGTGAAATAAATGGAGTTTGGATATCATTCTATTCAATAACATTATTTTGATACGTGTGCAATATGGCCTTATGAGTGTGTGTGTGTGTGTGTGTGTGTGTGTGAGAGAGAGAGAGAGAGAGAGAGAGATAGAATATCATGGTTTCTCTCAATTTAAGACTACCCATGAAAGGCATACAAAGCTTGAGTTGGGAAACTAAAGTTAAAATACATTTGCCCTATAAATCTTAGAGATATTTTTCAACCCTCCTTACTGGTTTTAATTTGTAGTTAGTGTTTGTTTGAAGCAGTATAGCAAAATGGTTAAGAAGTCCAGAATCAGGTCAATCTGGGATGAAATCCTGGTATTTATGAGTATTAATCTTGGGTGAGTTAGCCTCTGTGGGCTCAGTTTCTTCATCATATCACGGGAGTAACTGGAAAACCAACCATTTAGTGTTTGGATTAAATGAAACATCTTAAATAAGGTGTCTGGCACACAGTTAGGTGCTCAATAAATAAATTAGAGCTGTTGTTGTGATCCTTATTATGACAGGTATAATTGCCATAGCAGTCCCATGGTATGCAGTCCAGAGGATTGCTGAGATATTCATGCGTAGGTTGTCTTGCAAAGAAAGTGCTCAGGAAAGTCCAGCTGTTTTTATCAGAAACCTGGGAGGAAATCACCTGATTTTGAGCTGTATTAAGTAGTGACTGTGATAAGGGGCATTGTTTTATTTATTTCTGAGTAAGTGAAATGTATTTTAGTTTTTTACTATGTGTTTCTATTTCATTCTTCAGATGTTTTTAGAATAAAAATTTTCATATTGTTTTATTGTACAATTTGGGGGTACAGTTCTTCCCCTACTCCCCTCTCCCTACCCTTATGTGAAATAGAAAGCCATCTGAAAGACAAGACCCTAGAGAACATTCCCACATGAGGAACGAAATTGTCCCTGTGAAGGGTTCGGGCACTAGGAACCATGAGTAGAAAATGATTGAAAGGTAATCTCCATAAGAGGCTGAACATTCGTGGGTAGGATTAGCCCTGATGGTTAGACCATCCATCTCTCCCAATACTTCCAACAGCAAATCCTGGAGGCACCTTTACTTATGATAATTAATTTAATTCATTTTATTTTTATGCTGTGTCAGATTACTGAAAGAACCAGAGGCAATGAGAAAGAACATATAAAGTTCATCTATTTTGTCAAAGCAGAACAAATAAGACACTTTTAACCCATCCGGAATCCATGGTGCTGGTCAGCCGGAGCGGGCAGCCAAGGGGTTAATCTATTGAGCAAGGGATGGGCGCTCTGTCCCTGCCCAGAATCCAATTGCGAGTGACAGCAGTGCATTTTAGGAGCAGAACGCTCCTGTTTTGGCAATAGTTACCTGAAGCCCCAGATATATCCATAATCAGGCAGTGGATGCCAAGGGGAGATGCTCCCAGCACATCCCTGTCAGGATAAGTCAAGATCAGACCCCTGGCCCGCTTTACAATAATCCTTCATGGCTTTGTGCAGGGAAGAAAGTATAAGGTGATTTCTGTGACGCTTTGGTAGCATAGCCACCTCCTGAAAATCGGGGAGAAGGCAGAGAAGATGGGTCTCTCTTGAGCTAAGCAGAACCTGGCCATGATGACAGGAGACGTTTTAAGCACAGGTGGTGATTGGCACCGGGTTCTGGTTATTGATGGGTTCCTGTAGTGCACCAGACTGTCTTGATCCCTGCAAGAGGATTCACGTCTCCCTCAGGGAATACGGGCTCCCCCCCCCACCCCCCCAAAGCTTGCCATCATGGTTAAATTGCTCTCTTGTCTTAACGTCTCTGCTTAAAGCACTGGTGAACACTGGGTTCTCCGTAGCTACCTGCCTCACAAAGTGTAAGAGTTGATTAATATTTGCACAGAACCAGGAAGCTCCTTTTCTGAAAGAAATGTGCACGCACCAGGCCATCGAGTATTGACTCGGGACATTGCACTTAGTTCCTTGTTTAAATAATTAGCAGAAGAAATCACAAGGGGGAAAAAAGACAAGAAAACCCCGCTGAGGAGTCTCAATGAGAAAAACGCTGTGGCCAGTGAAAGCTGCTGGAGGCCTGTCCTCTGATGTCTTCATTGCCTAAAGCAGCGGACACGGAGCGCCTACATGGGGTGACCCGTGACACCCAGACGTGGAAGTTCTTAGACGTCTCTGCAGCTCTTTCTCCCCTTCTTGCCTTCCAGGGCATGCCAATATGCCCTCCAGAGCCACAGAGGACAGACATTCTCCTCCGGGCTCCCGTGCCCGCGTCTCTGCTCACACAGCAGAGCCTCCCGGCTGGGCAGAGAATTACTCACTGTGCGGTGGCAGGCGCCCCTGCAGATGCCCGCTAACTCGGGGTGCTAAGTGGCGCTGAAAGCTGCTTTATGAGCCTCGCGGAGTCGGGGAGCGTGTCTGCAGCTGCACCCTTTGCGAGGAGACTTAGCCAGGCCTTCTGTGTGGGAGCTATAGGAGGCTTTTGTAACCCTGCTCGCTTTTCATTGCAAATGGGGCAGCATCCAGAAAGCATGGGAGGACCGGGCTTGAATGGGGAGCACGATAGAGGCGCTGAATGAAGATAGGAGGGGCCGAGGCAAGGCAAGGTTCAAGGATGTTCAGCTTAGAGCCCGGGCATGCGGTCGGCATTCTACTGCTGGCTGCCGACTAGCTGTGTGACCTTGAACCTTGGCTTCCTTATTTGCAAAACCGGGGTCCCAAGAGCTCTCTATGGGGTGGAGACGAGATGAAGAGAGAGGATGGGTGTCATCTGTCATCAGCAGTTAATAGTGTCTCCGGTCACTAAGCCTTTTGAAGCTACCGCTCCTCCGGTTTGACTGAACTGAGTCTGCCCTCTGAGCTGAAGGAGCAAGATCGTTTGCTCAGATGTTTTCCACGTTGGGTTTATAGGAGACTGTGGTTTCTCAGGGAAGCATTTGTTATCAGTGTGCTCATACTGCCCCCCCCCCCCAACTCAAAGGAGGGTCAGTGGTGTTCAGTTATAATGAGGATACTAAAGTTACCTCCTAAGTACTAAAATTTAGAAACACAAGCCATTTTGTTTCTGATGAAAAATGTAAGTCAGGCTGACTATAGGTAATTTGAAAAACCCAAAGTTAAAGAGTAAAATAACCAGCACTTATAATCTCAATACACAGAAATAATTACATATATATATATATATATATATATATATATATATATATGAGTTAATATGGAATGGATTATATCACATATAATTCATGGCCTGAATTCTGCAAAATTGAGTTATTTTGAGGTCGAAGATGGATGGATTTTATTCTCTTCATATTTAGACAAGATCTAAATCACAAGAGATTTGACAATTCCATCTGGAGCCTTCCAGAAGGTGTAGGCACACAGCTAGCTGAGAAACAAAAAATGAGTGGCGCATTTTCCTTTTACATTAAACCCCTCCCTCCCCCATAACTTTATTGAGAAATAAATGACAAATGTAATCATATATACTTTTTTTCCTTCATGTTCTTCAAAACCAATGCTTCATATTTGATGGTTATCAGTGATATTGATAGCAAATATTTTTACAGTCGCATTGGTCTGACATGCCATGCAGATACATCTATAGTACACACATACACCATATATGTTATATACATATAACATATATGTGATTTATTTAATTTTTTTCATAGGAGAGGGCAAGGCAGCTCAGAGTGGTTAAGAACTTGCCCACAGCCAAAACCGGTTTGGCTCAGTGAATAGAACGTCCAGTCTGTGGACTGAAAGGTCCCAGGTTCGATTCCGGTCAAGGGCATGTACATTGGTTGCGGGCACATCCCCAGTAGGGGGTGTGCAAGAGGCAGCTGGTTGATGTTTCTCTCTCATCAATGTTTCTAACTCTCTGTCCCTCTACCTTCCTCTCTGTGATAAATCAATAATATATATATATATATATATATATATTTTTTTTTTTTTTTTTTTTTTAAAAAAGAACTTGCCCACAAGTCCCACAGCCACCAAGCAGTGGATCCGGGCTTCCATCCCTGGGTAATGCAGAGCCTGTGTTTTATCTACTCTGCCTCCTGCGAGGGCAGTGCTGGGGTGCGAACTACCACTCAGTTCACAGGCAAAACGTTTCTGCTGTGCATGAGAAATACCTTTTTGACAGCCGCTGTACAAGATTCTGCCTGTAGTAACAATACTTACCCTTCAAATTTGTTAAGGGAGTCTGTCTTAAGTATTCTTACCCCTGTAAGGTACAATGTAAAACAACAAGAAGAAAATAAACCATGCCCAGATTGGTATTTCATAATTCTGTTAAAACTCACTTCTATGTATGTGCCCATTCTTTAACAATTTCGGAATGGAAAATATGGCATCAGTAACAGTAAAAGATGAAATGGGGTCTTTGTTTAATATTGCTTTAAAACAGTTGGAGGTAGAATACCAGCCTGGCAAATCCTCATGGCCGGGGTTGTGCCATGGCACCATGATAGTCATGGGAGAGGAGATCACTTCTGAAAGGTCAACTGGTAAACTGGTTCTCCTGGAGTTTAGGTAAGTCAAAGGAATTCCCAGGTAGCCTGTGAAAATAAAAAATAAAAATAATAGAGATTTTTAAAAAATGTGGAGTTGGCCATAGGGAAATCTATACCACTTTCATATAACCAGTATCTTACGTGTCATAATTTCTAGTTTTTTTCCACCAAAGGAGGAAGCTCAGTTTTACTCTGTTTTCAAAAGGATATCTTAAAAAAAGAACTTACCACATTTACATTCTTCCAGCGTTTCAGGAAATGGGCAAGAGTAGATTTTAGCCTTGAAACTGCTTTGTCATCAGTTTGCAGCTGGCTAGAGGCGGGGGAAAAAAGCAGAACTCATCTTGGTCACTCTAATTGGCACCGACAGCCGACACCAGTGTGCCAACAGTTCCAAAGAATTCCTGTGGAAGAGCCGCTCTGCCCGCCTAGATTCCCCCACTTGTTTTGTTTGCTCACTTAATGTATGATCTTGTGGCTTCTGGCCCTCTGCACCACCGAAAGCAGAAAAAACATACTGGGTTCTCCGGCCGTTTGAACTGGAACTTGCTCTTCAAGTTCTGGCTGTTTCAACGAATCAAAGGACCTGAGAGTGGATTTTTTTCTTCTTCTTAAGTGAACACTTTGCTGTTACTCGAACCCTACCACACGTTCAGCGGACAAATGCAAACTGTCTCTTTAGATGTGGTCTTCACAGTTGACAGTTCAAAAGAGTGAAATCCAAACCCTTAAGACTTGAAATAAAAGCTCATCCTTGGAACGAGAGCTCATATTTCAAAGATGATATTAAAATGATAATAATTTTTCACAGCCCCCTTTAGCATACATTTCTCCTGATTAAACTCTACCCACAAGGCTGTATTAGCTTTGCACCCTGCTGAAATCTCTGGCACTCTGGAAGTTCTGGAAGATTTTTTTTTTAGCTTCTTTTTCTCCTCCTCCTCCCCCTCCCCCTCCCCCTCCCCCTCCTCCTCCTCCTCCTCCTTCTCCTCCTCCTCCTCCTCCATTAATGGTGGTGATAAGATTATATTAAATATTCTAGACTGAACCAAATATAACTCTTCACGTACTGAATTTTATGTTTTAATACTATAGTCAATGTAAAAGGAGTGCTTATTCTTGGGGCATTTTATATTTTCCTTTTCTTTCTTTGCGTAATTGTTCAGTCAAAGACATGGGAAGTATAAATAGTAAAATAATAATAATAATAATAATAATAATTGCAACTCCAGCAGCATTCTAGGCACTGACCGGATCAAATGCTTTGCTTGAATTATCTCTTGTGGTACCTCCAATCTGCCTTCAAGATAAGCACGGCTGTGTTATTGTTAATATTGCACAGAGGAGGAGACAGGCCTCCAGAAGTTGAATAACTTGTTCAATGTTATATCTGTCACTAGTTTGGGGTCCCTCCCTGCAGCACTGTCAGCAGTTTGAACTGAGGAGCTCTTGGTTGTGAGGAACTGCGTTGTGCAAAATAGGAGACTGAGCAGCACTCGTGGTTTCTACTCACTACATGACGGTAGCAACCCTGGTTGTGACAAAAATTTTCCAGCATTGCCAAATGTCCCCTAGGAGAGGCAGGCAAAAATCTCCCCTATTGAGGACCATTGCATTAGTTATGGGTATAGGGTACAGCTAGAGGAATTTCCTTCTTAACTCTTGTGCATTATTGTCTCTCTCTTTTTATACAGTGCATAGCTACAGCTCTCACCTCTTCTTATCTCTCTCCCTCCCCTCTCTCCCTCTTTCTCTTCTGAACAGAGAGTTTTAGTCCTTCATAAGGGATCACTAACGTCAGCTTGTTCACCGCAAAGATGAACTAATTGCGTTGATAAATACCTTCCTCTTCTCTTTGTGGGTGTAGTCAGTTAAAAATGGCATAGAGGTCTGGGCGGTGTGAAGATGACACATACTAGCAGGCATGGCTGCAGGAGTGAGGAAGCAGGCAGTAAGCATTTTTTAAAGTGCTCCTCTCTCTTCCCTTGCTGATTGTGTCCTTGTGTTATAGTCACGTGGTCACTAGGACAGAGGTCTCATCACTTTTTCCCCTGAATTGTGTGTGGCCTTGAGCAAGTCACTGAATCATTTGTGTTACTTCTTTTCTTCAATTTTTGACAAAATGAAAACCATCTTTCTATCATAAGGCTTCTTGCCTTTGACTTTGGAGAATGGTGGGATATTAACTGCAAAACACTTTGAAAGGAATTCTGACATTCCATTTGTTGAAGTGTAAATATACTTTTTTGGGAAAAAAGCATTATCCATGGGGATTAATTTTTGAGATGAAATAGATTAATATTCCATTGGTCAGCTATTGCTCTATAAAATACAGTGATAAGAAAGTGCAGAGGGAGCATACAAGTCTTTTTCAAACCATCCTCAGGTTGGTTGTGTTCTTCTCAGTGGTGTATACCTTCTCCGCATTTCTAGTCACTGAGCATTTGGAGACACACAAAACCATTTTGGAAAAACAGAATGAAGGCGCACACCCGTGGTGTGTTGATGTTGGTGTAACACATTCATTTCATAGAAGCTGAGGGCACATCTTGCTCTCTATCATCCTGGGTGTTTGAAGCGCATTGTTTTATGGGAATCCATTCTCCAAGTTTGAAAGTATGCAATGGCAAAGAGCTTGGACGTGGAAGATCTGAAGATGCACAGCCAGGGCACAGACCACAGCCCTGCCCCTTGCATGGGGAAGTTATGGTGCAGGTTCTGATTACACACTGGAAACATAACTGAGATGGATGATTATGTGATCAGAAATCCATCAACTTGGGCCTGCAAAACAGCCAACTACTTTTTCCCCCCCGGTTAGTACAAAAAAAAAATAGTTAACTGAGCATAAAACAAATCCTTCTGTATCTATGTGAGTAGGCAGCTAAATGGTTCTTCTTAATTGCTTTTTCATTATTGAGTGACAGGAGTACATGGCTACCTAATTTATAAATGCGTTGGTATTTTGTCTTCTGAATGTATAGCATTTTTATTGCATAATAAATATTTTGTGAGCTAGGCCCTGACTCTTATGGGTGTGGGGAATAAAGGAGCATTATGCTTACCCGGAATGCTATAGAACTTTAATTTGCATTTATCTCCTTGTTTTAAACACATATGACAGTTAAGAAATGAATGACTCACTACACTAAATTTAAATAACAAAGTAAATTACCAATTGATTGCTAAAGTGTCAAATTAATATTTCTTTCATCCTTCCACAGATGGGTGATTAAAATAAATGTGACAAGAAGAGAACAAAAATCTTTTATGAGATTTAAAAAAAAAGTGATAGGATAAAGATGGCTTTCTTGCTTCTTCATGTTAATCCAGGTATTCTGTGATGGTGAAAGACCGTATAGAAAAGAAAGGAAATTATTAGAAAAGGAAGGGGGTAGCTCCTCCTCTTTTCTGCTTTTTATATCTCAAAGCTACATTCCTGGTTTCTCTCCCTCACTGGTGGCAACTGGGACACACAGGAAGTGGAGACCTTCCCTTCCTGCTTTAATAGGTAAAAGACCGGTACATCCTTTACCCTTGGGGGGTAAACATGTATCAACTCTGAGAATAAATAGGGTCTGGTGTGTGTGAAGAAGTATTGGCATTACTTGAGTAATGGCATTGATTGAGCATTGCTCAATCAAAAACCTAATCTGTTTTGCACTTGTGCATGCAAGATGCCATAACAGAGGTGGAAAAGATTCTATATAGGTGATTTCATGAGCACAGGACTTTTCTTTGTCAATGCAGAATATTTTCAAATTACATAAAGAGTTTGCATGATACTTTTAAATTGGTAGATGGAAAATACACAAAATACATGGTCATCCACTAAACACACAGGATAACATTTTCTTTTCTTCCTTTGACAAATAATTGCCACTGAGTCATACTATTATTTCAGGTCATTTAGGTTAACTTCAAAAGAAAGGAGAAAAAGGCTATTTACTAGACATCTCTATGATATCTCTAGATTAACTTTTCCTTTCTTTGAACATTACTTTCAAATGATTAATACGTTTTTAAAATTTTCCTAAAATTTCTTCCTCATGATATTCAAACTCTTTTTCCATACTTCAAAATCCATCTCCTGTCTCAATGGCCAGCAGGTTAATTTAAGACTTGTCATACTTTTCCTATGATTTCTCTTTAAATACTAAGGAAACCCTGTTGATTCGATATGATTGAAAATGTGTTTAGCTAAAATCAATAAGGGCTGGTAGGATTTAAAATATGTCATGTACTTTTGGGGACTAAAACCAAGAGGTATTGTTCGGTGTTTATAGTCTACCTGGGAACCAATGAATAAAGTTTTATAGATCCTGCACTCTTTACATCATTGCCAACCCTAACAGTTTATTTTGGTTTTATAGCATTGTTTACATAGCTCTTAGTTTCCTGCATATTTTTTCTTCCTTAAACTGTAATAATGTTACACCTGGCTTTGAGCATTACCGTTACTCAACATTTGATTTTAAAAATAATCTTTAGAATTCCTATTCACTTTACATTCTCTGTATCCCATCACTTGTCTGCACATGTAGAATATTCAGGTCAAAATTATCTGTTATTAATGTGCTTCCAAATTAATCTAAAATAATATTATTTTACATTAAGTATACTTAGATATTATTATTTAAATAATATTAAACAAACAAGTAATGGCACTTTTGACAGTGAATGACCACATTTTTCAACCTAAAAGAATTTAAGCTGAATGTTATATTTTCAATAGTAATGATATTTTAAGTCTGCTCAAATTGTGGTCTTCTGCCTATTTTCATGACTGACTTTACATTTAAGTCCCCCTCCCAGCCCTCCCGCACCAATCCAATTTTCTAAAAAAATTCAAATTGCACTCCGTAGACCTAAGGTAATTCAGCAGTCATGTGAAAACAGAGCAGGCGCTGTCTTGACATGACCAAGACGAGCATCTCCCCGTGGTTTAGAACATGAAGCCTGGACTGGTGGGAGGAGACACATGACTTGGTGCTTTGCCCCAAATACCAGCCCCACGGTCTGTTACCCATCAGAATGGCCTCCTTCCTTTGCATCCCCCAGGGCTTTCCTGCAGATAAGAATACATTTTGCAAACATTAATCTTGAATAGAGAGGGTCTTCTAATATTAATGAGCCCTTAAAATGGAACAAGGTTGACTTTTGATTTAGAATAAGAGTGAGCCCAGGGAGTTGTGACTGGAGAAAGGACAGATGGAACAATCCATCTGACTCAAGGAGGAGACAGCGAAGGAGTGGAGCCATGAGAAGTTCTGCAGAATCAAGAGACAGGAGCGTAATCCTGAGGAAAGTTAGGAGTCCCAAGTCTATTAAAAGAAATGGCACTTCTGCAGGAGGCTGGGAATGCAGGCAGTGGTGGAATGACCGAGGATGGGTGCAGAGGCCTTGCTCAGGTCCTTTCTGGATTTCAAGTTTGCCCTCCATGAAAGGAATTGCATGATCCTAAATTCAAGAGCAATTGAATTTAATCAATTGTTTGTAATCTGTGTGCATTTGAATAAAGAATTTTACTTTTTAAAAAAAAAATATTAGATTTTTATGCCGAAACCGGTTTGGCTCAGTGGTAGAGCGTCGGTCTGCGGACTGAAAGGTACCGGGTTCGATTCCGGTCAAGGGCATGTACATTGGTTGCGGGCACATCCCTGGTACGGGGTGTGCAGGAGGCAACTAATAGATGTTCCTCTCTCATCGACATTTTTAGCTCTCTATTTCTCTCCCTTCCTCTCTGTAAAATATCAATAAAATATATTTAAAATAAAATAAAATAAAATAAAATAGATTTTTAAAAAGAAGTCTGAAAAATGGGTTAGTAATAGTGACCTACCTGCGTTTATGAGGATTAGTGAAAAGATGTAAACAAATGCCTGACAAGACAAACTACCTTGCACATATGCCTAATGTACATTTGTGTATGTTTATTATGGATGTGCATATGCACATAGCCATGAGAAATCAAAATTCCTTGCAAAGACAGGAGGAACCTTTTGAAGTCTATATGAAAAGAGCTTAGGAATTAATATCCTGCTTTTATCCAAGGTATAAGTGTCTACCAAGTTCAAAGGGCATCAATAGGATTAATATCCAGAATTTTCTTTCAAGTCTTAATATAGAAGAGCCTGGGAATAAAACCCATTGCTATGTCCACAGGGGGATAAGTTCTCAATATCAAATAACAGGCTCAGTAGGAAAAGGAGGCCATTTTTGGTTCCATGTATTTTCCTCTCTCACATATATATTTTCTTGGTGCCATGAAGAAGGTTTAGAACTCTTCAGTTAAATAGTAAGAGGTGAGCATGTTCCTGGCTTGGTTTGTCAGTCAGAGTAAACCCCCATGAGTCCCCTGAGATAGGTTTGGAGGTCTTTGAGATTTCTGCAGTTGGGATCAGTCATTTTTTCATTATCTTTAGACAGGATTGTGGCTCTACCTCTGGGGAAATGACAGGTCATTTTTGGCCTGTTCAGGAAGAGCCTTTTAAAATAGTGATGTCCAACAAACAAGCAGTCTCCTTCCCCGCGCAGGGCGAGGAGTCTGCATCTCACCCAGGGGCCAGGAAACAGGCTCCTCTGAATCTGACAGTTGTTTGTTTTCAAACGTTATCGTCTCTTCCAGATCTGGAGAATGGCACAGAACCTGTCCTCGTGGGTTTAGGTGTGGTCAATGAAATAGCCATCAGCCCTCATCGTCACAAGAAACTTAAAATGAACCAAATGCTTCTGGAAATAGTGAAACAATTGGAGACATATTTTCTAATGTAAAATGTTAATATCTTTTTTGAGATGCTCTGGCACCTTTGCTATTTGTCACACGTATGCTTTGTAAATCATGGACTAAACTGCAGATTACACCAAACATAAGATAGAGCTTTTTTTCATTTTGGTTTGTTTTACTTTTGTTTTAAGCAGCTTTTTTTATGTGAAAAGGGGACTTCAATGTGAGAATTTCTTTTCTGGATTGGTCCAATGTGCAAGATGATAAAATAATTTCAAATTTAGAAATTGTAAAGTAACTGAACCCATCATCATTTGAAGGATTCTTTCTTTTTTCCTTTCATTCTTTCTTTCTTTTTCTTATTTTTTTTTTTTTACATTTTTTTCCATTGCCTATCACCAAGGTACTTGGGAGAATTTAGGTGTTTTATGGGTGAACATTTACCATGCTACTACCCAAATCAGAACATGCTAACTGCACCTTATTATGTGATGTATTGACTTTCAATTGATTTTAAGCACACTTTACATGATAATGAGAATGCAGATCTAGGAGATAGCATATGGCCTTAGCAATTAGATCCTAAGAAAGCAAGCAAACATTGAAGAAAAATGGATTTTCATGATAGTGAAAGTCAAGGTGAAATTCGGGTGTTTGAGTGACAGAAACTATTTTTCTTCTTCTCTGTTATTTTTTAGCTGTGCCCTTATTATATTTTATTGTGTTGATAGGAAAAATAAAGAAGCAAATAAGCATTTGCAATAGAAATTTGGATCAAATTAAATATGAAATAAGGCTTTGCGCAAAAGGTCTGACTCCTTTGGTGCTGTGCAACTCAAAGCATCCTTTCCAGCAAAATGTACTATGAAAAGTCAGTTAAAACATGTTAAGGGAAAAATGGCATTCAATAAGCTAGAAAACGAGTGAAACTATGTCAAGGCATGAAAGAAAGATGAAGAAAAATATGAGCTATTTAGGGATGAACTATATCTAAACTAATAAAAGTGTAATATGCTAATTAGACCAGACCAATAGATGGGACATCTTCTGGATAACCTAGTGATGGGGGCCAAGGCAGAGGTGGTTAGGGGAAATCAGGCAGGCAGGGGGGCAGTTAGGGGTGATCAGGTCAGCAGGGGAGTAGGTAGTTAGGGGCGATTAGGCAGTTGGCAGGCAGATGAGTGTTTAGGAGCTAGCAGTCCCAGATTGTGAGAGGGATGTCTGACTGCCAGTTTAGGCCTGATCCCTGCAGGATGGGGCTTAAACCGGCAGTCGGACATCCCATGAGGGGTCCCAAATTGGAGAGGGTGCAGGTTGGACTGAGGGGATTCCCCTCCCCCTCGTGGATGAATTTTGTGCACCAGACCTCTAGTTTCTATATATCACTCAGTACATATAAACCAACTGAGAGCAGCGTGTGACTAAATGAATTGAGCCATTAGGAAATACTGGGCTTCTTTACAAGGAAAGACATCCTAGTTGTGCCATGATGCGTTTGCATTTTCTTCACTCGATTTTCCTGGCTGCCATTCCCCGCTAAACAACAAGAGTCAATGAGGTTTTCTTCTTCTTCTTCAACTGGACTGTTGTCATAGTTAAAAGCTTAATATCAGAAATTACAAAATGCCAGACAATTCGAGGGTGTAAAGAACTTGGGAGAAGTCTGGTCCGTTTACAGAGACACCGTGTTTCTCTCCGCTTCAGTCATTTCTGCTTCTGTGGAAATCTAAAGGTGTCAGTGAATTATACAGTTAGACATGCGGCTTAAAATTTCTTACTGACAGGATGTTACAGCTGAGCGGGGCTGTGGCGAGGACATGCTCTGCTGGCAGTTTTGTTTTGTACAGCAGCAAAATTGACTTACGTTCAGTCATAAATATTGCTGTCTGCAGTTCGGAAATAAACCCTTGATTCCCTCAGTTTGAGATTCTCTCTAATGGCTTGTCTACACTCATCACTATTTCACTTCAGTCGTTTCATTCAAAACTTCATCTAGTTAATTGATATAGACACAGCCCAAGTCTAATGATGAAAATTGTGATTCGCATTTATTGAGCACTTACTCATTCAGACCATTTACTAAATAAAGGCTTTGCATAAGTGCCCTCATTTCATCTTCCTAGCCATGTGGTAAGGAAATTTTGGATTAAAGAAGTTAAATGATTTGCCTAATATTTGCCCACAGTTTATTAATGGCAGAGAAAAATGTTTGGACACACAAGTCTATGACTTCATTTATTTATCCTAGAATTAAACTGTGTTTGTTGTTGTTGTTTGTTTTGTTTTTTTTTGTTTAAATATATTTTTATTGATTTCAGAGAGGAAGGGGAAGAGAGAGATAGAAACATCAATCATGAGATAGAATCATTGATCAGTTGCTTCCTGCCTGCCCCCTACTGGGGATGGAGCCACAACCTGGTCATGTGACTTTGACCGGAATCTAACCCAGGACCCTTCAGTCTGCAGACTGACACTCTATCTATTCAGCCAAACTGGCTAGGGCTAAAGCATTATTTGTTTGTTTGTTTGTTTATTTTTAATTGGATATAGGAATTCTAAACTCCCTTAGGTTTTTATGAGATTTTAGGTTTCCATTTATAAGTGATATGTATGAGAAACTAGATGCTGGGAGAAGATTCAGAAAGCCAAGTTTTTGTCATCATCATCAACGTGTTATGTCCACTCTATTCATCATAGAGCTTAATTTCTGATGGTGACACTGAATTCTTCAAATCTTAAAGACACTTCTGATGTGGACACTGTGGCTGGCACTCCATTTCTGGAACTCATGGGGTTTTCAGACTGCAAGAATCCTTAAACATTGTAAAAATGCTCAAGGCCAGAAAAATGAAATGACCTTTCCCAAGGCCACACATCTGTTTAGTGACAAAACTTTAGCCAGAGGTCATGGTCTCTGGAATCTGGGGTTTTACTTCTTTCTACTCTTCAGATAGCCTCTGTTTATAAAGTAGTGTTGAGTGATGGATTTAATCTTATACAATATATTTTATACAGCTATGCATTAAGATGAAATAAGGGAAATGGATTATTTGTTTGAAATGCAGATGAAAAATGCAAACAGTTTTTGACTCCATGAAACACCCTTGCCCCAATGAGATAAACATATTTTCCAGTGTCAGAGACGGCTGCTATTTCCTTAAACCATTCTCAAGAATCATCTTAATGACTACCATGTTGGTGGCTACCATGGATACTATGTCTGCTATCCCCAGTTTTTAAAGCCACCTATAAGGTAGATATCCTTATCTCTATCCACAGGAGAAAACCTTGACTCAGGGAAGTTCAATGACTTAACAATGTCATACAGCTGTTCACTGGAATAGTCAGGAATCAAACACTGGTTTATCTTAACTATTAAGCTTGCGTATTTCCTTCTGTTCCACATTGGACTACCAAAATTAAGGTTAAAGAATTAAAGCTGAAAAATTTATCAAGTAGGTCTAAGAATGCTATGTATAATAAAACTACCTCATTTTTATTTTTCCCCTTATAAATTTAGTATAATCATTCATTCATCCTTTCTTTCATAAGTGAGTTAGCAAATCATGTGCACTTTACAAATGAAGAAACCAGGACACGGAAAGATTAAGTAACTTCCTCAAGATCACATAGCTAGGAAGTGGTAAATCTGGATTAAAATCCAAGACCCCAGTAAAAAGATAGGATTATCTGAACAGGCAGTAGAAATGACGTTTTGAGTCAGGCAATACAATGATACTGTCAGGATGTTTACCTGCAAGTAGTTGTGGGTGGCTAAGAAAGAGAGACTGGAGACAATGAGTCTCCAGTGCAAGTTTAGCTCATTTACGGGGGAAAGCAATAAATACTTGAAGAGGAAGTTTTCAAGAAAGAATTGTGGTCACTGTGACTCATTTGGGTGGCAGGGTAGGAGCACATAGGAGGAGTGGTGACCTCTTTACTGCGTGTGACAGGATGTCAATGCCATTGGTCAAAATGGAGAAGTCAGAAGAAGGGCCTGAGGTATTTGGTTTGAAGTTCCAAACGGACGTATGGCTATTTCTGTCTATGGGTATGGACATAGAAGACTGTATTTATGATCAGATATTGGAAGTGGGTTGGAGATTTAGGATTCAGCTTTGTAAAGCAGTAGCATTTCAACATGTATCTAAGAGAAGGTAAATAAGGCTATAACTATGAGGACTGTCCACATTTAGGGGTTGAGAAGAAAACATATCAGAAAAGTAAGAGGAAGACTGATATGATATCACAGAAACTGGTGGAGGGGAGTGTTCATAGAAGGGGAAAGTGGTCAGGAATATCAGTTCTTGCAGAAAAGTCATCACGAGGAAGAGTGAAAGAGACCATTGGATTTTATATTTTGAAATAATACTGTGGACTTTTGAGGGGAGAATTACACAAATATTTCAGGAAGTGTAAGAGCCAGAGGGTATTGAGATAATTTACATGAATGCAAGGAGAAAGATGGAGTAAGAGCTTGGTGAACTCCAGAGATTTTGGAATAGTGAAGACCTTATCATCTCTGTCATCAGGAAAGACCTCATTTGAGGTTAAGTCTTTGACTTATGCACATGCTATACACCAGATCTCCTCCAAGTGCTTAGTAGATGTTAGTTGAATGACTAATTTATTCTTTTATCAGTCCAGAAAGATTGTTATTACCCACATTCTGTATGTTAAAAAATGGAATTAAAAAAATGGGAGCCATGACTTGTAGTAGGCACGAGGGTAAGGAGGAGTTAGAATGAAGAAAACACATTAACTTCATAAAGAAGCAGGTTTAGCTGATGGGCTAAGGCTAAGGAAGGCAGTGAAGATGCAGAGACAGAGACTATAGTGCTAAATGGGGTGTAGCATGGTATTGAAGGGAAACAAAATTTGGAAGAGACCACTGATGAACACGGCCCAAGACAGTAAAGGGGCTGTCCTAACCCATCAGGCTCATAGACCATTGTTGAGCCATTTTATCAGCATTGCTTACAAGTCCCTTTGAACTTTAAATGACGTCATCCATGATCCTAATAAAGAGGTCCTGGAGCACAGCCAGGCTGCCAGGACTAAACTTCTGCCCAACATCACCACTTCCCCACAGAGACTGCAGCCTCTGGATAATAGAAGGCAGCATGCTGCCCTAGTAGCTGGTGAGTGGTAAGCTGAAGTGAATTAATGCTCTGGGGCTAAAAGCCCTAAATATTTCACCCCCCAAAAAAGAGCACAGCCTTGGAATCACTTGGAGTTGAATCCAGCTCTGCTACCCATTACCCACTACCCACAGATAAGCTTGAACAAATCTGTGGAACTGCCTGAGCCTCAGATTGTCATGTTAAAATGGGACCTATGACAAGACTTTCCTTATAGAGATGCATGGGTGAGTACTTTGTAAATTGTATGTGAATATTGAACCTTTAATAATAATTATTATTATTGGTAAAGCCACATAGATGTAGATTGCTAAGAAGCAGTTCTGATAGTTCTGTGTCTGGTGTACAGTACTTAGAAAAGGGAGATTTACCCTAGACTCCACTATGGAATGTTTCGAATGGCCGGCCATATACGTGGTTGCTCATGGAGGTCAGTTAGAAGAGTTCATTGTCTATGACAAACAGCGCTTCTTGGTTGATATGGAAGAAATGTCCTTTTCACAATAAACACTTTTTAAAAGCATATATAAAAGTTGTCATTAAATACTTACTTTTAGTAAAGGGTAATACAATGTGTTACGTGACTATAAATGTATTTGTACACACACACATATTATAGTCACATAAACACATGTGAAATGTACACGTATGTTACATGAAAATATTTACATTACTTACTGCCTTGTTCTCTTTACTCATTCCTAACAAAACTGTCTTTTCCAGTGATAGTACATTTGTTCCAGCTTCTCCCAGTGTAAGTTTCTTGCTAAAACAACCTACCTCTGATCCGATTTGGAGTTCCCATTGTGTAATTATTCCTGGCTCTTTTCCCTGCCCAGCTTCTTCATTGGAAAGCTAGATGGCACTTCCAATTTATTAAATCACCCTGAAGCTCAGGGAATGAATTGGAGAAATCAGGAATGATTATATTCTGTTCTCTCTTTGGCTTTATTAAGGTTTGGTCAAAGCCAAGTTGGTCAAAGATTGTCTAGAGCGAGAGCAGCTTCGGGGGACTCTAACTTCAATATAGACAACTATGATTAGGTAAACCATCAGTTATGAAGAAGGAAATGGAAAGGGTAGGCATAATTTTGCTTTTGGAACCTTTCATTTACAACAATGTCCAATTTGCCTGGTAGCCGAATGGTTCTACAATTTCTTTATTAGGAATCAAGTTTCTAAAATATTTTAAGTGGACAATGTATTCTTTGATACATGTGCATTCTGTGTGAATGCACATGTATCAAAGAATACATGTGCATTCCTTCCTTCCTTCCTTCCTTCCTTCCTTCCTTCCTTCCTTCCTTCCTTCCTTCCTTCCTTCCTTCCATCCTTTCTTCCTTCCTTCCTTCTTTCCTTTTTAAAATAAAACTAATAACCATTTGGAAGATATCTTGCAGAGAAAATCTATCATAATCCCAAATTAATGATCATCTCTGTTCTCAGGTTTATTTTAGGGTTTGGAGGATAGACTTGAGGTGATTTTCTTCTTTACAACTCATGGTACTTTTCTTTTAAGTCTTTCATATCTTTCCAGTCAAATATTCCCTCTCTTTTCTGCCTGGATATAACTTTGTGGATACCTCTATTTTTGACATTTATGACCTTCTGTCTTCCATGATGGATCTAGTCATCTTCCTTGTCTTCCTGTCTCCTAAGTAATGTGCAGGCAAGGACTTGAACTGATACATTTGTAAGTGCTCTGAAGGCACTTGGTACCGAGTCCTCCCCTTAGTATATGCTCTCTTTGTAACTGTGAGCTGTTCAAGACATAAACTCCAGAGAACAATAGATAGGGCTCCCTTTGCCTGTGTCCATGGGGAAGAGGAAAGTTGAAGTTCTAGGGTAACAATTATCAAAGGGGGGAAAGACTCATGTCCTAATGCTTTCTAAAATAATGGCATTGACTGAATAACTGATAAGCTCAAACCCAGTACATAAAGAATACCCTGTCTTTATTGTTCATTGATGATTGAAGCTCTCTGCTGATGACAAGATAAGGACAGATAAATAACTTATGATGGGAGATGAAGAAGTTCCTTCGTTAGTTTTTCTTCTCTTTTCTTTTTTTTCTATCAGATCGTGGCAGGTAATTGAGACCTGGATTCAGAACAGAGAAAAGTTTAGAGATTAAAAAACTGTACATATTTTTGGGTAACAAAGAAGAGTGACTTTTAATTGCATCTTGATGAGACCATTTTGACGTGTTAAAATGCACTGCTTGCGCTGAAGGCTGTGTGCTTTGTTTTTCTGTAAATATATTTGTATGAACTCAAGAACTTCAAATGCTATCCTTTCCAAATTAATCTCAGCCTGTTCTATCAGTTTTTAAAAACATTTTTTGCAGGGATTTATCATTTAAAATTTTTTTAAAAATCTTTATTGTTGGAAGTATTATATTGGTTCTCTTTTTTTTTTCCTCCCATTAATCTCTTCCAGCTCGCTTCTGTCCTCCTCACCTTGACCAACCACCACCCCCCCTCAAACCCTCAACACCTCATTGTCTGTGTCCACGAGTCATGCAAATATGCATAAAAGTTCATTAGTTGATCTCTTCCCAGGGATTATTATTATTAGAAATATATTTTATTGATTTTTTTATAGAGAGGAAGGGAGAGGAATAAAGAGCTAGAAATATCTATGAGAGAGAAACATCAATCCCAACCAAGGTACATGCTCTTGACCTGAATCGAACCTGGGACCTTTCAGTCCGCAGGCCGATGCTCTATCCACTGAGCCAAACCAGTTTCCGCAGGGATTATTTTTTTATCGTGGGTGGTGGGTTGGTTGCAAATTGTCACATTTTAAAATTGAAAGGAGCTTAGATATGGTCAAATCCACCTCCTTCCAAAGAGATGTGTGGCATGAAGCCCGTGCAAGTGAAGTGACAGGCCTACTTCAGTGGACTGTCTGGGAGTAAAATGCTTCCAAACTCATACCCAGGTCCTTCTTTAGTTCTACCTTATTTCATGTATTGTTCACATGTTTCTCTGTTGCTGGTAATCTTCTCTAACATATTTTATTCATCCAACTAAATTGTACATTTTTTTCTAAGGATTTCATATTTTTAACTCATTTTGATCTCTCACAAACAAGCCCAATTCTTTGAACATGGCTATTCACAATAGGTCACACTTTAAAGATTAATGATGGTCGTGGGCCGCATTTGTTTGCACAAATTGCTGCGGGTGAAGAAATAGAGAGTTAGAAAACTTCACGTAAAAGGAGAAAAAGAAACATTAGAAGCAAGATAAATACGACAAGGACTGTTTTAAAACCAAGAATAATTTCTTTTGTTCTAAACATTTTTGAAATTGGACTGAGGGTAGAGGGAATAAAGGACGCAGATAAAGTAAATTGCTCTAAATAGCTGCAGTTCAGAGCAGTGCTAGGGAAATGTCTTCAAAGAGGGTTTAGAAAATGGGAAGAAATTAGTCTTTCCTGCTGTGTGTGCACACTGAGTGGTGGAATGCAGGGCTTAGCAAAGGAAATGTGAAGACCTGGCAGTGGCCTGCCCAGCCTTGTCTGGCTGTCAGAACTGGTTAGCAAAAGCTGGACTTTGCCATGAAGGTTTCAGAATCATCACAGGTCACTAGAAAGACCCCATTGAGAACCCATAGATAGCACTTTGGGGCCTAACTACAGTGCACCTGGTAAGTAATTCAGGTAGTCTGAAGTATGCCTGGGTCTAGAAGACTTACGCTGTGCTTTCTCATCTTTCTGTTTAATATCAACCCAGATCTTTCCTTCTATTCTATTTAAGCATCTCTCTCTCTCTCTCCCTCCCTCCCTCCCTCCCTCCCTCCCTCCCTCTATGTTCACCTGTCTCTTTATCTTTTGTCAGTAAAGGCCATTTGGGGAGTCTAGTGTTTGGTTTTCTCTCTGCTAAATTTGCCTACAATAACTCAGAAATATAGTTCAAAGTGAGGACCATTGTTTATTTCAGTAACTGGAGCTCTTTCCATTGAATGGAGCTCATTTCTTCTTGAATTTTTTTTGCCTCAATAAGCCACAGGGTTTTCCAGTTTTTAAGGCTGGTAGAACCACAATATGCAGTGTACAAATCATCCAATATCAATTGAGCATAATTGGAAAGTTATTTTAGTTAAATTAAAATATAATTAAAATATTTAATAGACAGACACACACACACACACACACACACACACACACACACACACACACTTAAGGGAAATGAATTTGCCAAGCTTTTGATGTAGTGCCCGGGTAATTATTTGTGTATGGAACCACAGATTGAATTAATATTGTTTTCTTCACCAGATGCATCAATTCTGATTTCCTGTTTGCTTTGTTATTTTTGAGTAACACTTGGAGATAATCTAAGTAGAATCATAAAATATTTTTAATATTTAAGATTATGTTTTTTTCCATCTCCATCTCTACCCTGCCTTTTCTAAACCATTCAACTAGGTTTCCACACAAGTAACTCCCTTTTGGTATTCTTACTTTATTGCTTTACAGAATATTTGTTATGATTATATAATTATAGTACAAAAGTATTATATGGTTTGGATCTCTTGGTAAACAGTCAAGAGCATGTGTGAAGGTGCTTAAAGAATACACGAGCAGCCGCTAACAACTAGTGCATCATGAACACAGAGATTTCTGCTATATTGATTAAAAATATTGATCAAGTGGAATATTAGAAAGACACTTTCTGCTACAGATAGGCCACCTACTATATTGTGTAATCTTGGGGAAATGACTTAAACATTTTATCCCTCATTTTCTACATCACTAAAATTGTAATATGATAATAATGTCCATCTCATAGGGTTGCCATGAGAATTAAATGAGTTGGCAAACCTCAAGCATTGGCTTTGTTCATTTCATTGTTTCACACCATACTCAGTATGTTAGCTATTATTATTCTGACTTCGATCCTTGGTAGACTATGGCAGTATCTCTAGATCATTTTTTCATTATTGACTCTTATAAGGAGGTTGTTTATTTTTTCCCTAAAGATTGCCTTCGCTCATGACATTTTAATACCATAGATGTTTATGAGTTTATGTTATACGTGGAGGGTCATACACTCTCATTATGTCTAAGGTTTTCTTCTCTATTCCCAAAGTCTCAGTTTTTACCCCTTAGAGATGATATCGCCATTGTTGAGAATGCACGATCTATTGGGTTTCAGATGGTGTCTCCCCAACCCAAGGCATCAGCACTCTGTGAGATTGGGGTTGACTCTTGAAAATACGGGGTTGGGCAAGTTTTAGCTTGGGAGTTTGCTCTCTTGTCCCATGATGTTTCTCACCTGAGATGTTGACTTAGAGGACCCAGGAAAAGATTGAGGCACATCAATGATTTTTAGAGTATGAAAAGGCAATTTAGTCAGTTGTTACTCCACTTCTTAACAACCACTTAACAGTTTTCATTTTTTGTTAGTGGGTTGTCATTGAAGATAGGAGGTCATTATTCATTGGCTTGAAAAGTAGGGGGTGGATGGAATCTTGGAACTGCTTGGGGTATGACCCTGACACCTGAGGAAAGGTATTCAGCTCCAAGAATGAGAATTGTTTCTGGGGAGGCCTGGAAGCTAAAATTAGGTTCACAGTGAATGTCCAGAAGGAAGACTTGCCTTCAGTTTATGAACAAGTTCTGCTGTGAGAGTTCAGGGTGAGATGTTTCTTAATCACCTTGTCTTATGATTGGGTGTGGCGTATTTTTATTTTATACTCAGCAATCAACTACTGAAGTGAGCGTATTTCTGTATTTTTATAAGGACACCAGTCATAATGGATTAGGTCCCACCCAAATGAACTTATTTTAACTGAATCACCTCTTTAAAGACCCTGTAGCCAAATATGACCACATTCTCAGATACTGAGGGTTAGGATTTAAACAAATGAGTTTATGGGGACACAATTAAGTCTATAGTTATCTGTCTTGTAGTGGGCATTCAACAATGAATGAATGGATGAATTTTTTTTTTTTGCTAAATTTGTTAAATAAGCAATTCTATCACTATTAGTACATGTGAGTTATTAATACATTGATTAAAATGTATATTTATTTCAGCCTGGAGATATGCTTAGGAGATAAAATTCCATGGGGATGTTTCTATTTATTCAGTGACTCTTTATGTGAAGAGCCACACCATCAGCATCCTGCCCAGACATTGGTTGGGCCCTGGACAAGGTTTAGAGAGAGGCCGACCACAGCTCTCACCTTTCAGAAATTATGTCTTATCAACACATTGTTTAAAAAATAGGCGCGCTGCCGAAGCCGGTTTGGCTCAGTGGTAGAGCGTCGGTCTGCGGACTGAAAGGTCCCAGGTTCGATTCCAGTCAAGGGCATGTACATTGGTTGCGGGCACATCCCCAATAGGGGGTGTGCAAGAGGCAGCTGGTCAATGTTTCTCTCTCATTGACGTTTCTAGCTCTCTATCTCTCTCCCTTCCTCTCTGTAAAATATCAATAAAATATATTTAAAAAATAAAAAATAGGCGCAGTTCTCCTGTGACTGATCTGTCTTTCAGAATGTTCTAAAAAGCCAGGCAGGTTTGCCTTTAGAATTCTGAGTGTCTACCAAGTTCTGCATGGAAAGTGGCAGCACAGAGAGAACTAGTTCCAAGCCTCTTTCCTCCTGAGGAGGTCCCAACCTCAACTTTAAGGAACCTTATAACACACTACCACCACCACCACCACCACCACCACCAGATCTGCATTCCTTTTTCCCCAGAAAACAGGCCTATAGGTGTCATAACCTTGGAAGGAAAGACCCAGGGGAGAAGTCCACCCTGGTCTAGGGAGAAGGATTGGGCAGGAAATTATGGAACCTGGCTACTTAGAACCTATCCTAGAAGGGGCTCTCTGGGCTTCAGACCGTCATGTCACATTGGCCCTGTGCACACCTTGTCCTAATGGGAGGGTGCGGGTCATAGTTCTGGGGGTGGTACTGCGGTCAGTTTCAGGTCCTTCAGGATCTCCCACTTGTTTTCATATTATCCCCATGATCAGATTTCTATGAAGAGAAAGCAAGACAGTCAGAGGGACAGATATTCTGAGAAAACCCTGGCTCAGGGCTTGACCACATCCAAAGGCACCTCAGAATTTATTTCATTAAGTCTTGACCCTGCACACCCATCGTTTCTGCACCCATGAGAATCCCAAAGGACCATCTCATCACTTATGAGGGGACTTGGGTCTATAAACGTGTAAACAGGTTTTTAGGTTAAAGCAGGCAATGGGTGGGCTCCTGACCCCTTGGCGGGAGGGCAACCTGCCCAGTACAGATGCTCATTAATGACACAGCCGTGACAAACCCTGGAGTGCACAGCTCTAGTGACGGGTTTGTCACTAGGCTCATTAAAAGCCACTTTTTCAAATTATCTATGGTTGTTTGCCAGGCTGTGCTTATAGCTTCAGAAAAAAGAAGCCAATGCTTTTCTTCACCACATAGAATAATTTATAGGTAGGGAGCAATTTACTTGCTAGGGAACAGCGGGTGGTCTGTGCCTTTCCCAGTGGAAGGGCCATTATGCTAAGCGGGGTGGCAGGCTTTAGCTCTCCCCACAGAAGGGGAGAGACCCTTGGAATTAATCACATGGCTGTCTTTACCCAGCATGGGCATCTCACTTTGTCATCAAAGTTCTCGTTTAGTCAAAGCTGTATTTCTTTTATTCATTTATTTATTATTCATATGTCAACTATTCTATTTCCAAAGAGAATTTGGAACAGCTGCAAAAATGTGCCTGTGTGTGTGTGTGGGGGGGGTATGATATATATATCCGGTTTTATATTTTGGGGAGGCTCTCTGAAATAGGACATTTGAAGATAAAACTCTGAGGGGATGAGTTTGGAGCTTGCTTTTCCTACCCAAGCTCTTTTTCTTGATATCATTTATTGCTTGAGTTCATCACTACGTTCCTGGCTCATTATCCTTCAACTGTGCTGTACAAATTCAAGTGGGTCTTTTGTTCTTTCTCTTCTCTCACCACACTCCTCTGTTCTAGTCCATTTAAGTGTTGGCTTTCCATTGCCCTTAGAATAAAATCCAGGTGATTTTCCAAAGTCATGGTGCTTGGTTTGAGCAGGTGTATCAGAACCTGAGGTCCTCCACTCACCCCACTCCTCACAGGATATCCCCCGCCATATTGGTCCTTCCTGGAAGAGGTTAGGATGTTCTTACCTTATACCTTTGCCCCTGCTCTTACTGAGGCCTGCCTATTACCTTAGCTCTCTCCTCCATGCATTGCCCTCCCTTGTCTTGGATCCCCAGCAGCAGTTCCTCATTTCTTGGAATCCCTTTGTACCTGATGACAACCTTGACCGCCATATCTAAACCCACACCCCCAGTTTCCCAATATTCTCTGTCATAATTCACTATGTCCTTCAAGACTTGGCTCACAGATTTATTATGTCTCGTCTTAGGTCTGTTGTTTTTCTTTAACATTTTTGTTTTCAGTCTTGCTTTCTGAACATCATTTTCCTCACAGCAGGGACTTGGTCTTGTTCACCTCACAGCTCAAGGGCCTTGCACTGTGTCAGGCACAAAGTGGCCACCCAACAATTGTTGGATGAATGAATGAATGTGAAGTTCTAGATTTTTGGGAATGGTGTGATGCACTTCACTTGAATTAGAAGGCCTGCTGAGAATATTTGCCTGTTGAGAGGGTAGCATTGTAATCTAAAGAAACTGGTTTATAATGATAAAATTTTAAGTGTCAGGAAACTGGTGAGAAAAGGTTTAAAAGGCAACAGAGGCCAGTTGTGATTTTAGCTAAGGAAGGAATAAATAATCCATCTGATTCAATCTCAATAACTTCAATCTGATTATCACCCCAAATTTCACGTTACTCCATAAAATTTCAGTTTTTAGTTTTCTTCACAATTGATTAGGACTCTTTTCTGGGCAGCAATTGTATAGCTGAGACAAATATAAGAAACCAGTCAAATCTATCTTCTCATGTGACTCCTGTGTGAATATGTGTATGTGTGTGTGAAGGTGTACATTGTGTGACTGTGCACATGTATGTTAAGGGACCATCTTTCTGCTGTGTTGCCTCCCTCTGGTGGCAGCTATGTGCACAGAGACCTGGGTGGCATGGACTGAGCCATACTCTAACTTGCTTTTCTTAAAAAAGAAGAAAGTTATGTTTTTCTGATTTGTGTGTATATGTGGGGGCAGGATGGGTTCTTTTTTAGAAACAGAATATCTTTAAGGAAATACAAGCATCTTGCATTTGGGTAAAGTTTGAAACCTGCTGTGCCCATAAGTGAAAGGAGTGCTCTGACTGTATGAACTTCTAGAAGGATCTGCTCAGATGTTTAAATGCCTCTGTGTTTGAGGAACATATTTCAGAATTCTTCCAAATGAGAAACGCCACCAGTATATATTTTTCAATGGTAGCTTTTACAATCATTTTTCTTTTACTATTTTCCTTTGAACTGTTTCTTATGTGCTCTCTATAGATACAGTGGGTATGATACAGATGCTTCTCATTGGGGATTTTATGTATTGGAAATCAATTGATTTTATTTTAACTCACATATGATCATGTCTCAGGTGGAGGAAGAGATATCCTTGAGAGAAGGAGGGGTCAAGGGTATGAAATAAGTATTTTTAATTTGATTTTTGTCCCCTAAATCCAGAAATAGTCACCTGAACATGACCTGATACCTCAGCATGACAGATGTTCTGAAGTCAAGCCACAAATAAAGCCCATTTATTCAGCGAGGAAATTTTAGAGCATTTACATTCAGAACATCCCTATAATACCAATATAGGATTAAGCAATGATTTTTAAAAAAAAGTATTTTAGACTAAAAAAATCAGATAACTCACGTGGAAAGGCACACTGTGTAATTTCATTCCATGTGCTGATCAATATCACTGACCGAAATCTGTATTCTTTTTGTGAGGTAGACATCCCACGACCCGTGTCATTATACAGATATCCTGCATGCAGCAATATTTTTATAGGAAAGGAGGTCATGTTTATATTTGGGGCTCCAGTTTTATTTTTCACAAGCTTTTTGTGTTGTTGTTTTTTGCTTATAAACACTTTATTTTTATTATTTTATTTGCATTGAACTTATTGTGGTGACATTGGTTAATAAAATTATATAGGGTTCAGGTGTACAATTCTATAATACATTATATGTATATCATATTGTATTCACCATTCCAAGTCCAGTCTCCTTCCATCACCACTTATCCCCTTATTTACCCTCTTTAACCTACACCCACCCATTTCCCCCTTTCTCTCTGGTAATTACCATACTGTTGTTTGTACCTATGAATGTTTATTTTTCTTCTCTTTGATTTTTTTTCTTAATGTCTTCATCTTTTTTCACATAGCCCCCCAAAAGCTCTTCCCTCTGAAAGCTGTCAGTCCCTTCTCTGCATCCATGAATCCATTTCTATTTTGTTAGTTACTTGTGTTCATTGGATTTCACAAATATGTGAAAGCATACGGTGATTTTCTTTCTGTGACTGTCTTATTTTACTTACTAGTATAATAGTATAATACTGTTCAGGTCCATTCGCGCTGTTGCAAAAGATAAGATTTCCTTATTTTTTTTTTTACAGCCCTGTAATATTCCATTGTGTAAATGTACCATGGTTTTTTTTTACCCACTCATATACTGATGGGCATTTAGGCTGTTTCCAGATATTGGCTATGGCAGATAATGCTAAAATGAACACAAGGGTGCATATATTCTTCAAAATTAGCACAAAAGTGTTTTTATAGCTCTCAAAGACACAGGCCTATTTTGTATTGGTTCTAACTCTCTGGAGCAATACAGCACGGTTCAACTGTCACAGTGAATCTATGCAAATTTGTAAGCCATTTGTATTATATGAGCAGAAACATGTATTTGTGTGTGTGTGTGTATGTGTGTGTGTGTGTGTGTGTGTGTGTGTGTGTGTTGTAGATTATAAAGACCCAAATTCAGGTCATAAACATCATTGAACTACAGTGTTTTTGTCCACAATGGTCAGACATACCTTTCAGCAAATGAAATTTGCTGTGGGTCAGATTGACCCAAGTCAGCAAGCAGTACTGTAGGTCAATAAAGGCACATAATTTGATGTGATTTTGTAAAAACAAAAATTGTGCTGTTGTAATTGCAATTATTTTCCAGTTGCATTTCTGCACCTTTTCCTAAGGGCATTGAGCTTCTTTGTGTTCAGAGACTATTCACCCATTCCTCCATCTATTCCGCAATCTCTCTGGACAGGTTAGTGTAGCTTGAACCCCTTGAAGTCTGTTCTGAGACATTAATCTTAATGATTCCTTATGGGACCTCAGACTCAAAATGTCAAAGAGATTTTACAGAGGGCCTCTTCCAACAAAGTAACCATCTGATTCTTTCATTTGTTCTACAAACACTTCTGGAATGCCAGCCATGTGCTGCTCTAGGCTCCAGGAAAACAAAAGTGAGCAAAAACAGAGCCATCTCTAGCTGCATGGAGCTTACAAGGAAGCATGATGAGGGTTAGGAGCAAGGCTCCCCAGCTCATGTCCAACCAAGTTCAAATCCCATCCCTGTCACTTAACTGCTGATTGGCTCTGGATAAGGTATTTAACTTCATAATAACCACTGCATTCCTTCTTTGGGGGCAATAACAATATAAAATGCATTACTTTATTATGAGTCAGTGCATGTAAAATTCTTAAAAAATATCTGAAACTTTAAATGCTAAATTGGAAGTGATATTGAAACCCCAAAGAGAATAAGTCCAGGGGAGCTGGGATGTACAGGTAAGGAGCTGAGAGGACTGTCTAGGATAGAGATTTAACTAAATTATTTATCTGCATAAGATGATAATTTAAGCTTAAAGCTTGGAGACTATTTCTTACAGAGGGAAAGTAAGACCAGTTCCTGGACCCCAGCCTCCCGGACTCACACTGAATGGCTAGAATTGAAGAGGCAGAGCCTGCAGAATAGGAAATAGCAGGAAGAGTGGGAAGAAAACCAGCACACTAGATGTCATAGCAACAAAGGAATGGCAATGTTTCTAGAAGGGTATGCACAACAAGTTAAATGGTTCTGGGAGCTCAAGTAGGGGGAAGACAGGCCACTCCCTTTGCATTTTGAAACCTGGGGCTGAATGTTGGCATCAGTGAGAGTTGCATCTGGGAAACTAGGGCAGGAACCAGTGTGGGCTGAGATGGTGAGAGATGGGTGGGAGGTGAGTAAATGGAGGTATTAATGACGGACTGATCTTTTTAGGAATTTGGCAAAAAGAAAGGAGAGAAATATGACAACAGCTGGGAGATGGGGCTTGGGGATTATTTTTAAGTTAAAATATTGGAGGTGTGAAAGTAGATCCAGTTTTAGAGCAACAGGTTGTGCATACAGGGAAGGAGGAGTTAGAGAATTATGTTCTGGAGAGGCCTGGAGAGAGAGAACTCTAAGGAGTAAACATGTAGTTGATATTTAAAGAAAAGAAAGAGGGTACAGATTCAGGTAGACTCATATGTTTGGCAACAAATCTCTGTTCTATGCTAGCATACCTTCCTTCTAATACAGAAAGGGAGGGAAGAAGAGAGAAGCAGGATGACTTATTCTCTCCTTCTGCATTCCAATTAAATGCTGGGAGATTGCACTTGGGTGCATAGACAGATGGGGACACTCATGTTTAGAAGGACCCCTGCCTGTTTGAACTGTAGAGTGGAAGATGGAAGAAGAAACCTTTCAGACTTTCTGGAGTTAAGTTCTCTTCCTGGAATTGCCTGGACACTGTCTTTTGTGGAGTTAAAGCAGATCTAGCAACATTTCCCTTATGTTTTCTCTTTAATGGATTACTGATGCTACTTCCTACAGATATTTTTCCTTTGAAATTCAAGAAACTCCTGATACCTATGATGTCTCATCCTCAGTGGTTGGTCTACATAAGGTGGCCATGTGTTGGGCACCTGGTGAATAGGTTCACCTTCAACAGCTTTTTCCACAGCGGCTATACATCAAGACCTACTCAAGCTATATAATGTAGTGGCAGAGAACTTGGGACTCTGACAGTGAGGTAGGCAAGGACACCTTGTTGTCTGTCTGTCTTGCTACCATCCTGTACGTAGCTGTCGAGTCAAGTCTTTTAGACACTCCTAATCTTTGGTACCTTGGTGCTGCCCTTTGGCTAGGCAGCCAGGCCACTGGTTTCCTGCTCCCTGCAGTGGTTTGGGGAGAGTGGATCATGGTACCTACCTCATTACCCTTCACCTGTACACAAGTCCAGCTTGGAAGTGTTACCCTTTATAAATTTAAATAAGGGGGAAGGGCCTTCATTTTTTACAGAGAAGTGGGTGTTAGTTTTGATACCATTATAATTACCAGCATTCATAACATCACACCCGAAGCTAGTATTTTCTTACAGGAAATTTATAATACCATTCTCTGTCCAAACCACCTATATGGCTTAGGGTAATTTATTTTCTTTATGTGGACTTCATTCAAGGCCGATATACATATTTCTTATGAGTTGTTGTGGAATTAAGTGAAACATTAAAATGATTTGAGAATTAAAAAGAGCTTTATGCAAAGAGTTATGTGATCTGGCATAGACCTCTTTTTAATACTTACGGTGGTGCCACGGTTATCTTTCTAGCAAATGTTTCTATGCCTGGCAGGGAGTGGGAATTCCCCCAAGTATTTGCTGGGCTGTACTTGGTGGTGGTCAGACCGCATTGAGGTTTTTTTTTCCCCATTCTGGGTAACACATATCAAGAAAAATATTACCAGAGAAGGGTTTACCATTGCTAAGAGTTTGGAAGACGTGGAAGAAACAGAGCATTTACACAGGGAAGGAGAAGATCTAAGAGACCCAATAAGCATCTCCACATATTTTCAGGGATAATGGTGGAAAAGTTTAGGTGTATATCTCCAAAGGAAAGAGCTGTGATCAAAACAGCGACTGAAAGGTAGAGGACAGTAAAACTGGATGAATTCAAACAAACCAACTCTCTACCAAGTTAGAGACAAAAACGCTGGAATAAGAGTCTTTTACTTTTTTTTATTTTTCATTGAAGTAAAACTGGTATATAACATTATATAAATTCAGGGGCACGGTATGTAATTTGGCATCAGATGCACTATAAAGTAATCACACCAAAAGTCTATTTTCCATTTTCACCATCCAATTGATTGTTCACTCATCTTTGTCCCTTTCCCAGCCAGCACTAGTCCCCTCTAGTAATCATCAATGTTCTCTTTATCTATGAGTTGGTTTGGTTTGGTTTTAGATTCTGCATATGAGTAAAATCATGTGGTATTTGCCTTTGTCTGACTTCTTTACCCGGCATAATACCCTCAAGGTCCATCCTTGTTGTTAACAATTACAAGATTTCATTCTTTTTTATGGCTGAGCAGTATTCCATTGTTGTTATAATTGCTTTTTAAGCAGTACCGACCAGCACATAATTAGTTTATGTTTTCCATATCTTAGGTAATATTCTAAGTAATTCATAGTCTTACAATTGCTTAAACAGTGAGAGATTGATATGACCATTTTCTTCAGTTTACATATGAATTCACTGGGGCATAGGGAGGTAAAGCAAGGTGCACAGGTTAGCATAGCTGATAAGTGGGGAAGATGTTCTGGTCAACTGTCCTTAGAGCCAACTCTTGTTCATAATACCATCTGTCCCTCTCTTCAATGACCTTTTATTGAGTTTACTTAATCCCTACTTAGCTTAGTTACTTTATATGCATTATAACGAGTCTTCCCAACAATTTCATAAGCGTGGCTTATTATCCTCTCTTGAGATGAAAAAAAGTGAGATTCCGAGAGGTTAAGTCAAGGGCCCATTGTCATGCTATTAATGAGTGGCTGAGCTGTGATCAAAGCTGAATTCTGACTCCCAGCCCTCTGCTCCCATGTTGGTTTGATCCAGAAGAGAGAAAGACCAGTTGTCTCGATATCCTGAAAGCAATTTCTGATAGTGAGAGTCTGGTTAGTGAAACCTTCAAGTGGCTAATCACCCGACCCGAATGGGGAAAGTTGATAAAATGTACATGCCCAGTCCTCTTTGAAGACCTATCAAACCAGAATCTGCAGGGGTGATACCCAGGAATCTTCGATTTTCATTACCTTCCCCTGGTGTTTTGGATGACCCTTGGGGTTGGGGAATCACTGGATCAAATGCTGGGAAAAATCTCTCACAGAGATGAGAGTCTAAGAAATGATCTCATTTTCATGCCCGAAACAGGAGCTGCTCAGTATCTGTTTCTTTGAGCACATGAATGTATGAATAAATGAACTTCAATGAACTCTTGGAGTTGGTTTGAAAGTATGTAGTTTCGCTGTAGTGGGTTCATTCTTTATGGACCATGTATGTTTTTATTTCCTTTAATTCAATTGCTGCGGTCTCAATAAAGTTCTTCTGCATTAGAGTTTGTTCACCATTGGGTTTATCCAAGACTCTAAAGGCTCAGTCTGCAGTTTAGATTATGCAGATTTTAATGGACCCAGGGGATGGTCAGTGGAGCTCCCTAGTGGATTGTGAGACTTAGAGCAGCCTGCGGCAGTGATGGATGTGTCTTCAAAGTGTATGCATTTGAATTTGTAACATTGGTTGCTTGTTCTAAGCTTATCCCTATACCTAAACCAACTGCATTGGGAATCTTAGGAGAACAACTCTTCAAATGTCTTAGAAAGTTTTATGCTTGCCGGGAGAATAGGTTTCTTTTTTTTTTTGGTCAAATTTTAATGTTTTCAATTCTATGTGGCCCGGAGCCAGGAAATTGTCAACTGTTTGAATAAAGTGTTTCCTTTCTTTCCTTCCCTCCTTCTCTCTTCCCTTCTTCCTCTCTCTTTGTCTTAGCAAAGAAAAATATTTGCCTAATGAGAAACTTTAAGGGGCTTGGTGGAGAGGTTCAGCGCATGAGATGGAAAAGTGATTTCAAGGGATGGGGTGACTGACTATTGTTATATTTTCCTCCAAATTCCTCTGCTAATCCCCACATCTTGGCCAGCTAACTATAGCGCTCTCCTGATTGTCGTAGGCACAGTATTTATAACCTCTCCTCAGGAATGTGGAAATGCGCTCGAGATCTAAAATTGCTTTAGTGCTTCCAGATTGCAACAAAGACATGTGTAGTGTCGGAAGGCCTGTGGATCCTGCACCTGCGTGCGTCTGGTTTTAAGGCACAAACTGCCTAACTCCAGAAGCTCTGAGGCCCGCGTACCCCAGGACACTTCCAGGAGAATCCCTCTCCATGTGAGCTTTTGCATCGGCCCCGCATCACACGCACCGCGCTGTCTGCTCACAAGCCAGCCAATGCTGAACCCATTAAGATTTTATTAGGTTTGTCCGAGTATCATTATATTACGCCATGGCCGGTGCTTATGGACAGTTCCTATGTTCGGAACTATGATTTTTATAGCCTGAGTTTATTAAGCGCTCCTGGAATAGAGGCTCCTGGAATTAATTAAAAAGAAATCTTCTCAGGCAGCACTAGGAGGGAAACACTTTGCGGAAAGCTTGTGCATGATTTGTGTGCTTCCCGTCTAAGTTCCCATGAACGGCGTTGCAGTAGAGGAGCTGGGAGAACCGCTGTTACTGTCATCTGCGACGGAGCGGCAGGGCCAGGTCTGGCTGCCTCCAGAGAGCGGTGGTTGCGCGGTGATTTACACCCAGGGTTTGGAGACGGTGTTCTCTGCCTTTAAATACAAATTTATGTTTTTTACCTAGCGCCTTCCATGGAGCCAGTCCTCATAATCTTCAGTTTCCTGGAGGGGAAACATACTCAATGCAGCATTCAAACAAATAGGAAAGGAAAAAAAGAAAAAAAGAAAAACCACAGCTTTTGCTCTCAATATTTGAAATCCATCCTGTGAAGCAACATCTTTTTATTCCCAGCAGTAGAGACTTACAGTGAAATGGCCAGTGACACTGAAACCGGTTTGGTTCAGTGATAGAGCATCGGCCTGCGGACTGAAGGGTCCTGGGTTCCATTCCGGTTAAGGGCATGTGCATTGGTTGCGGGCACATCCCCGGTAGGGGGTGTGCAGGAGGCAGCTAGTCGATGTTCCTCTTTCATCGATGTTTCTAGCTCTTTATCCCTCTCCCTTCTTCTCTGTAAAAAATCAATAAAATATATTTACAAAAAAAGAAATGGCCAGTGATTGAAACTTGGGCTTGTTTATGACCTTCTAGAAACTGACTATCTCAGTGAGGAGCAGACAAGGTGGGGGCAAAGGGCTGTGCAGACTAAGTTTTGTTCTTTTTCTCAGCTGGGTTGCGTGTTGCCTCTTGACCAACATTACAACCAGCTTGGATCCATGTGCAGAACTTCTTGAATCTTCCCTTGCTTGCAGCTTCTCATCCTTCAGGTTGTCACATAGGTGATCCTTCTCCATTAGTGTGTTTTGCCTGATAACCCATGGGATAGGTTACTGCTCTTTACACGGTACCATAATTCTCAGATGCCCAAAGTTGGTGCTCTTTATGCAATGCCATAATTCTCCGCTTACCCAGCATTCTCCACTCACTAAACGTTAAGCCTCACAAAAACCGCATCAGCTCTGCAAAAAGACTGCACCTCATTCTAGTGCCCAGTAAATAATGGTTAAGGAAATGCATGCAAAACATACTGCATTTTCAGTGTGTATGGCAAGGTGCATGTTTAGGTTTTGTTCAATAGAAACTGACCTTTAATTTTCTCTGTAAAATCAGAATAATAATGTCAACCCTCTCAGGTGCTCAGATGATGGGGCATGTCAGTGTTCCTCAACTTGGGGAGATGTGCATCCCCCATTTATAAATTATACATTTATGTGACAATGGCTAGAGACATGTTGGGTGATTATAGCAGCTCCATAACAAAAGAATTATGGGGCTCAACTTGTCAGTAGTTCTGAGGTTGAGAGATCCTGGGGTAAGAGAATAGGCACAGGTGGTGGCAGGTCAAAGGTGATTTTATTTTGCTTTATATGCCGGAGTTTTCCTCTTTGGATAGTACCAATAATAAGTACACAGAGAAGAACAGTTTATCATTCTTATGTTTTTGCAATGTGTCAGGCACTCTATGAGCTTTTCATAATATTATCAAACTTAATCCTCTCAAGAGTGCTGTGAGTTAGGAACTCTTTTCTCTTATGGGGAGACTGAGACTTGAAAGGTTAAGTTATCCAGAGTCCTAGGGCCACTGAAGGTCAGAGGTAGGATGGGAACTCGGGGCCCCGTCTTTTGACTGTGGCTCTGTACTACTTTCTCTGTAATTACATTCTTCAGCTTGAGGCCTAACTAGATTTCTGCCTTCAGTATTCAGTAGGACTGAGAGCTGAAAATATAAAGGATATTTTAGATTTCTGAAATTTAAAAACAAATGTCTTTTTCTACGTGTTTGTGATTTTACACTTGCGCTCCTTTGCATGAAGACACAATATATTGGCTGACATAATATGCAGGCTGTTGTTGATCCAAGGATGAGAAAAAAATCTACTGTGCACTGTTATTTTGCAGGGTTCCCAGGAAGCTCAGCAAAAACCCTGAGAACTTGTCATTTCAAATTGCACTTGTCATAGCCTATCAGCACTTTGTGATCTAGATGGATCCCCAGTAACATTTGCCCTGCAATTCTGTGAGGAGTCCTCCTTAGGATGGAATCCTCATCTCATGCAATTAGAAAAGAAGCACTCCTGAGTAGCATAACCTGCAAGGGCAAAGGCCTGGGGCAGAGGGACTTGCTCTGCTTCCTGCAGAGGACACAGCTCAGGCAGGTGGAAAATTCCCAAAATGTGGGTACATAATGACAGTCCCCAGGTCCAGTCCTGAGCACTTGGTTCACTCCCAGTGATTATGGCCTAGAGGCTGTTAGCTGAGGAACTCTCAAGTAAATGCTTTCACCCTCAAGTATTGGTTTATTACTTCTCAGGCCCTAAAATCTTGGCTAGTGGCACAGTTAAGCATCTACTGTTTTTACGTAGGAACTGACCGAGAGACCCTGGGGCAGCTGTTTTCCCCCTTTAGGAAAGTTTTATTCACTGTGGGTTACTTCCACGCTTTGAAGCTTCCTGTGGAGGACTCAGAAACACCAGATTTTGTTCTTTCAGTCTCCGTCTCCTACCTCCTTTGAAGAGTAAGTGCTAATAGCACTGCACAGTGTTTTTGTTCCTCAATAAAGCATGCAAGTGGACTCCTCTGATTACAAATGACTCTGACCAGACATAGTGCTTGTCACTCAGATAAACACTCTTCAAGTGTCCGCTGAGGCCAGGGGACATATGTGGTCATTGCAGTGCCCCACCTATAAAATGTCATTTGCATGTCAGATGTAATTTGAGACTGTCTCTTGGGGACAGAAGTAGGTAGTAAGCCTTATGCCTGTACTTTCCTCAAAAGAGTCATTGGACATCATGGTCTTACACTCACTTTGCATGTAATAACTTATAACTGAATGAGTAAGTGAGATGGCACTGTGTGTAAGACAGTGCTTCTCAGATTTTAATGTGTACACCCGGGGCTCTCACTAACATGTAGGTCAAGGTGAAGGTCCTGGACCAATGGTCCTACTTGAGTAGCAGGCTATTGGGGAATATTAAGATGGTTTGAACATTTGAAACCTGAGCTAGGGAAGGCACCAAGTGTATGACATTAAACTCATTTTTCCTTTCCTACCGTTAGTTGTATTCTTTAACCATAGAGGGATTTTGCTCGAGGGGATAGCTGTTGTTCAGTGACAAACCATATATCTGTAAGTTTAACAAGTTAAATGATGTCTGATTTTTTATATAAAGTAACACATCCATCTGTTTATGCCTAGGAGACTCCCTCCTCTTTATCCCCCAGCATTTTTTTTAAAGAACAGATTTCTGAACAATAAATAATCAATTTGACCATTTGGTCACGAAAGGCATTTTTAGATGGTTCACCATCTTTTAAATTGTAGAAGACATTTACAATATCCTTGACACTTCAACAGCACTTACAAGTTTGTTTGTTTTTTAATTATGTTTCTAAAGATAGCTAAGGGAATGATTTCCAATAGTTCCTCCATGCATTTTGATGTAAGCTATTTCAATCTCTGGATATTGGTGAGAATTAAGAGCCTCATAGCTTTCCATGTCCTGTCATGTTAGCTTATCCTGTAGGAAAATCAAATCTGACACCTTTCAATTAGCTCCTTTACCTCTCTGATCTCAACACAGATGAGACACGTCCTGGAGCATGAAGGCATGGTTGCTCTCTGTGGGCTGCCTTCACTTCCACAACCGTGTCTTCTATCCTGTCAAAGTCCTTCTTTAAAAGTAGGAAAAACTCACAGGTGGGAAGAAGGTTATGCTGTTGAAAAATAATGTATTTAATCATGAGCTCTGCAACCCTCCAAGGAATCACAGTGGCATATCTCATCTGTACTTGGGGGTCCCGAAAGAGAGAGGATAAGTGAAAATGTTATGGACCGGAGTTTGCTCATTCTAATTGATAACTCGAATGTAAGCTGTTTTGGAGAAAGACAAAGGATGAGAGGAGGCAAGAAATGGGGAAGAAATGTCTTCTCTCTGCCTTCGGTCATGCGTTAGCACCTTATGTTTATAGTGCTTCATCACAGTGTCAGATCAAAAGGCTGAATTTTTAGCCTGGTATGGTGGCTCAGTGGTTGAATGTGGACCTATGAACCAGGAGGTCATAGTTCAATTTCCAGTTGGGGGCATATGCTTGGATAATGGGTTCAATCCTCTGTAGGATTGAGGAAGCAGGAATCATCCAATTGATGATTTTCATCATTGATATTCCTATCTTTCTCTTCCTCTCTGAAATCAATAAACATTAAATTCACACACACACACACACACACACACACACAGGCTGCATCTTTCTAAATGTCTTTGTCAGTCGCTATTTTGCATTGGTTTATTTATAACTCAAAAGGGTTTCACATAGTTTTTTCCTTAAAAATCTCATTAGTTCCTCATTCTCTTGTCTCATCTTGAAAACAAGACTTGAACCGGTTGGATTTGTAGGTGACCTTCATATTTGACTCAATGGGTTCGGCAGTGCGCCTCTCTATTTTGATATGCAAATGGGTACCGAAGAGTAGATGCTGATTGGGATTGTAAAATGCACAATATGATCATCCATAGCGAGAAATAACAGTATGATTTTGTTTGGAAGATAATTGAGTCATTTTCATTTCTTGAATACCTTTGCAACTAAATCGTTGTTACTTAAAGTGCCACTTAGTGCCAATCACCTGCCTCTGTCATTTACTCCCAATTACATCACTCTCGAAAGGTGTACAATTAGGTCAACGCTTCTTCCATTACTTCCCTTAACGGATTTTTTCTCTCTCTACTTCCCTACAACAGGTTGCAGATTGAGCTTCACCGAGACGTTCGTAGGCTTACCAACGCTGACCGGAACTACTCCCGGAGAAGGGTCTTCCGCCTGCCCCGCTGGGCCCCTATTGAGTGCTCATAACTTGGCTTCCTTAGTTGCCTGGGCAGAAAATTATTGCTTGGAGCGTCTGTATAGAAAATTTTCTCTATTGAATTTTTTTTCCTTTTTTTATTTTTATTTTTATTTTTTTGCACATGGAGGACAATAGCAAGGAGGGCACCACCGGCTGATAAGACCAGAGGCCGCTGGGAGATCCTTCCACCGTGGGCCTTTGGGACGTTTCCTCTGGTTGGATGTCTGGACTGTGACAGATCCCATCCAGTCATTTTGGTTTTGCTTATTTTTCTTCTTCTTCTTCATCATCTTTTTTTGTTCTTTTGCCCAGCACATTGCATTTGATTTCTGTACTCCAGCAATGGGCCTGCAGACCACACGGTGGCCCAGCCACGGGGCCTTTCTCCTGAAATCCTGGCTCCTCATTTCCCTGGGGCTCTGCTCACAAGTGTCCAAAGTCCCGGCGTGCCCCAGCGTGTGCCGCTGCGACCGCAACTTCGTCTACTGCAACGAGCGGAGCTTGACCTCAGTGCCTCTTGGGATCCCGGAGGGCGTCACCGTGCTCTACCTCCACAACAACCAAATCAACAACGCGGGCTTCCCTGCGGAACTGCACAGCGTCCAGTCGGTGCACACCGTCTACCTGTACGGCAACCAGCTGGACGAGTTCCCCATGAACCTCCCCAGGAACGTGCGCGTCCTCCACCTGCAGGAGAACAACATCCAGACCATCTCGCGCGCGGCCCTGGCGCAGCTCCTGAAGCTCGAGGAGCTGCACCTGGACGACAACTCCATCTCCACGGTGGGCGTGGAGGACGGCGCCTTCCGCGAGGCCGTGAGCCTCAAGCTGCTCTTCCTCTCCAAGAACCACCTGAGCAGCGTGCCCGTGGGCCTCCCCGCGGACCTGCAGGAGCTGCGCGTGGACGAGAACCGCATCGCCGTCATCTCGGACATGGCCTTCCAGAACCTCACGAGCCTGGAGCGCCTCATCGTGGACGGCAACCTCCTCACCAACAAGGGCATCGCCGACGGCACCTTCAGCCACCTCACCCGGCTCAAGGAGTTCTCCATGGTGAGGAACTCGCTCTCGCACCCGCCGCCCGACCTGCCCGGGGCGCACCTGCTGCGGCTGTACCTGCAGGACAACCAGATCACCCGCATCCCGCTGACGGCCTTCGCCCACCTGCGCAAGCTGGAGCGCCTGGACATCTCCAACAACCAGCTGCGCGCCCTCACCCGGGGCGTCTTCGACAACCTCTCCAGCCTGAAGCAGCTCACGGCGCGCAACAACCCGTGGCTGTGCGACTGCGGCATCAAGTGGGTCACCGAGTGGCTCAAGGACATCCCTCCGGCCCTCAACGTGCGGGGCTTCATGTGCCAGGGTCCCGAGCAGGTGCGGGGCATGGCCGTCCGGGAGCTGAACCTCAACCTCCTGGCGTGCCCCACCACCACCCCGGGCCTGCCCGCGGTCCTCACCCCGGCGCCCAGCACCGCAGGGCCGCCCACTGAGCCACCCACGCCCTCCTCCGCCCCCACCCCGGGCGGAAGCTACCCGCCTCCGACCCCCGCCGCCTCCTCCAAGGTGCCCACGGTGGTGGTGGTGCCTGACCTGGACAGCAGGGACAGGGGGAGGGGGACCCCGCCCCTCTCGGAGCGCCTGCAGCTGTCGGTGCATTTCGTGAACGACACGTCCATCCAGGTCAGCTGGCTGTCCCCCGCGGCGGCCGTGACGGCCTACAAGCTCACGTGGGTGAAGATGGGCCACAGCCTGGTGGGGGGCATCGTCCAGGAGCGCGTGGTGGGCGGCGAGCAGCGGCACCTGAGCCTGGGCAGCCTGGAGCCCAGGTCCACCTACCGGATCTGCCTGGTGCCGCTGGACGCGTTCAGCCACCGGGCGGCGGCCGAGGACACCGTCTGCTCCGAGGTGGCCACGCTGGCCTCGTATCTGAACAACGGCAGCAACACGGCCTCCAGCCACGAGCAGACGACGCCCCGCAGCAGCCTGGGCTCCCCGCTGCTGCTGGCCGGCCTGATCGGGGGCGCCGTGGTCTTCGTGCTCGTGGTCTTGCTGGGCGTCTTCTGCTGGCACATGCACAAGAAGGGCCGCTACGCGTCCCAGAAGTGGAAGTACAACCGCGGCCGGCGGAAAGACGACTACTGCGAGGCGGGCACCAAGAAGGACAACTCCATCCTGGAGATGACGGAGACCAGCTTCCAGATCGTCTCCTTAAATAACGATCAGCTCCTTAAAGGAGATTTCCGACTGCAGCCCATTTACACCCCGAACGGGGGCCTCAGCTACACGGACTGCCACATCCCCAACAACATGCGATACTGCAACAGCAGCGTGCCAGACCTGGAGCACTGCCACACGTGACGGCCTGGCACACGGGGACCCTCCCGGGGACACACACACACATACACACACAGAGGCACGCGCGCACACACGCGCACATACGTGTGTGCAGCATAGAGACACGCAGATTACATTTGATAAATGTTACTCAGATGCGTTTGTGCATTTGGATACTCTGTAATTTATACGGTGTACTATATAACGGGATTTAAAAAAAAAGTGCTATCTTTTCTATTTCAAGTTAATTACAGACGGTTTTGTAACTCTTTTGCTTTTTAAAATCTTACGAAAATATATCTATCGTTGCTGAAGTACTGTGCAGGGTGGTACAAAGAGAGCCCACCGCCAAGGCGAGAGAACCGGGGATTCTTCCTTCCGATGCACATTCACCACTTTTGCTGTTGATGCCGTCGGGGACCCATTCCTTTTCCTAGAGCTGGTGGTCAGACGAGAGGGGGCCCTGGAAATGGACTCGTCGGGGTAGGAGACATAATGGGGGTCAAGCAAAGGATGGCCCAGGTATCTTCATGCTATTTCTATTCTTCCTGGTCTGGAAGAAAAGTTTAAAAAAAAAGTCAAAATATAAGACAGGAAGTAGTTACCCTGAGTTGACCCAAAGCAGGAAATGGAGAGAGCATCACCGGGAAGGCTGTTCCTGTGAGATACCTCAACCCAAATGGGCGGCCTCAAGAAAATGAGGCGAGTTTTGAACAGACCCTCAATCCTGGGGGGGGGGTGGTGTCCTGACCAGGAACTTAAAAAAAATCACTCCTCGTGCTTCCCTGGAGGTCCTATGTGATGACAGAGTTAGAGACCCGAGTCTGATTCGACTCCTCTTCAGGGACAGGTACGATGTCCCCGCAAGAAGATTTCCCTTTAGAAAATTTCAAAGTATATGTTACTATTCAAAGTATATGTCAGGTTGAATCACATTCAACAGAGATATATTCTAGAATACTTTTTTTAGAAGAGGCTAATAAAAAAAAATAATGGGAAGATTATATTGAATGGAATTATTTTTGATAATGAGAATTATTTGGTAGAGTCACTGCAGCTATGTCAACATGATATCAAGACAAACAAGGGGCCATCCGTGTTTGGAATAGACTAACACAGCTCGGCAGTTACAAATTATCGGTACTCTTCAGAACAAAAGCAAGAGATCAGCGGTTCTGCTGTACTGTCAACTGCCTTTGTTAGTATCATGTTGAAATAGCTTGAACTAATACCTTTAACCCCTGGCAAATTCTTGTCTTCCAATCACCTCACATATATTTTCATAATGAGCTGTTTATGCTGTTTGTTTTTCTCCCCGCTCTGCTCAAAATTGGAAAGAAAGTTATGGATGCCAATCTTGGTTGCACAAAATATCCGTATACACTTTAAAACCTAAAAAATCTATACTAATTTTCACCGCTAATAATTCTATAAGGACGCATCAAAACTGAACAAAAAAAAGCATTTACAACAAACAAACAATATTAAGTTTTCTCCTTGGACTGACTTTGAGTCTGTCCCATTTTGAAATTTTATTTATTCCTTTTCAATCTCGGATGTTCCCCTTCTTTGGGAATTGCAGAGGGATAATCAATCTTATATTAACATGATAACAGATGAAAAATGAACAAGTCAGAGAGCCAAGGTTTCCCCCCCTAATCTTGGCGGGGCTGGGCACAGAGTGGAGGGCATAGAGAAGAGAGGGATGTCCCTGCTTCAATCTGGACCATTTTAGGCAATGTCCATCTTTAGGAAGCATATATGATTTCCTCCTTTCCATCCCTTAGATTTAGAAGGGCTATAGATCTCATATATCCTCTGAAAAAATATACCCTTGGGAAATTCTTTTCGAAGTCAAATTTAGGCATTTCACTCGGTGTTGCATATTTCCTCTACCACTGGCCATTATTTTAGGGACCCATAAAGTTAATGTCACCATCATTTTGTGCTTGCGCTCACTCACACACACATTCTCTGTCACTCACTTTCAACAAAATCAAACTGTGATGTGTCTTTGTAAGTTTAGTTATACAATGCTATGCAAGTTTTTCTTTCTAGTAAGAGCTTTATTTTCTTTAATCATATAGCCCCCACTTATATGTTTTAGCCTTCCTTGTCCCTCAGAATAAGCAGAAAACATAACTGATAATAATCATGTTCTAGACACAAGAATGGAAACTGTGCAGTCCGTGGAGCTGAAATTAACTATGAATTAATTGAATTAATTCTGCAGTGATGTTGATTTCCATTTGAGTTGATTAGCTAGTGAGTTTTGGCTGTTGCTTTTCTAGAGCTAGGCCCACACAGTGAAGTGATGAGACAGTCTGTGCAGGTGGTCAGTAAAAGCAGTGAACCACCTAAACTTCAGGACGAAGACATGGGGTTTTGTGTATTCAACCAGATAATTCACTCCCACCTCCCTTCTCACTTTGGCCATGTAGATAAAACTGTGTGTTCAAATGATGGTACTTGGACTTTTGAGGTTGTTTTTCCTTTTATTCACAGAATAATCACTCTTATTTATTTGTGTTGTGTGTTTAACCCCTAGTGGGATATTTGGCTGCTAAAATGATTTACTCTGGGCCAGGGTTGGAGAGGTTCTTTCACATCTTATGGGATTCACAGAATTATTTGGGGCTTCATGGGTATATTGGGAACTAGTCCTGTGAAATGGTTAGGATGATTGCAAAAGGCACCTTTGCTAGAAGATGCTCCCGAAGAGAGAGAATCTGGTTACATCTTGTAGTGCAACATGACAAAGATGGCTAAAATGGAAAGCAGTCCCCTTTGTAATCACATACCTGAGGCGCTCACCTACACAAAGATGAGAAACACATTATGGGATGTGTAATATGGCATGTGTCTTATGAAAACTGCTCAACAACCATCAGTAGTGGATTATGCTTCCAGGTATTTGGGCCTGTTTTGCCAGCAACGTTATGTATTCTGAGGTGTTCAGTCGAGAGTCAAAGTTGAAGGTGCAGGCCAAGACTGAGCAAAGCCATATCCACTGGCTTATAAAGAGCTTGATGCTGTCTGACCAAGTGAGATGATTTCAGAGAGTAGGCCATCAACATGCAGAGGGAATTCTTAAAGGAAAAGGCACCGTCATGATCAGAGAGACATTACTGACCACCATGCATACCCAAGGTCATCATTCATACCTGCTTGTTTAAGGAAATGTGTTTGATCATGGAGGGACCCTGGGCTTTCCTCAAAACTACCAGACACCTTAGTGGCCCCTCACACGGGACAGTCACAGGCAGAGACTGGACTGTGTTCCCCTCGTTCTACCCCATGAGAAATATTGCAATTTCTAATTATCTGGATGTTGGTTCAAAATACATTAGAATTTCCCCCTCCCTGAGGTTAAAAAAAAGTGTCATGTGACCAGTCTGGTAAGAAGTATTAATGAAGTAGCTAATATTACAGATCCATTTCCTACCAGTGCAGATCGTAATGGTCTCAGACATTTCACAGGAGTCAGAACTTCCCCACTGAGGACATGCTCTTTGTGTGAGCAGAGCATCCATTCCAAACACAGGGAGCAGATGTGTTCCTTGACCAGCGAACCTCAGCTGCGGGGCCCATAGGCTGAAGTGGTTACTTTCCATTGACTTCTTTGTTCACAACACCTTTCTCTAACCCATCACAAGGAGACATTATATTTCACTTTAGAAGGTGAGAATAACTTTGCTCATGACTTACCTTTCCAGCTGCCCGAGAAAGCGAAGCAGGAAAGAGTGCCCAACTGGGAAAGAGATATATACACACAACTAAGAAAAGACCCCTTCCAGTCCTCAATTCTGTCAAACCTTGCCCGAGGCTCTTATGTTTCACACAGAGCTCTAATATAGAAAGCTGTCATTTACATCCTTCTCTGATGTCTTCAGCAGGATAGGAAGACAGTACTGGTGATGGGGATGCTTGTCACGGAGTGTGGAGAGAACGTTTTGTACACATATGACACTGTTGTTAGAACACACAAATCATGTCATTTTGCTAAGCGCCTCGTTTATCTAGCAGCACACCCACCAGAAGAGCACAAAGCAAGGCCATCGCAACAGGCATTTTTAAACAAGTGTAAAACACGTGTGTGCATACACAAACGCACATGCTGGGGCATTTGTAGAGAGATGGGATGTCAGATTTATAACCTTCTGGAGGCAAGATGAAGGCGTTGCCACTGTGTGTCCCTCAGAGGACCAGTATATCTTCACTGAAAGTTAACCCTGATGATGTGTTATTGTTTGAATCTTATGTTGATTTGCTTCTGTTCTCATGCGTTCTCGCTGACAAGGGACTGTAAGGGGCTGGAAGATTCTGCATCGCTCACCCTCTGAGACCTACCATGTCGCACACTTTGTTAACTACAAATTCACTCTACACTATACAGTACCTTGTTGATATATTCAGTAAAGGCTTATTTTAAAAGAAAACCACATTGTGTTTATCTGAGTAAATTTGTTGGGTTACAGCCAATGCTTGTTAATGGTAGAGAAAGGAGGGATAGTTCTAGATCATACAAGAAGAGGGCAGGAATAAAGGAGGGAATAGGATTTTTGTTCCCTCCTACCTTGAAGATTGTTGGTGTTTTAAGATCATCTGACTCTTCATGTGAGGGTTTTACATGAAATCTTCATGTTCTCTTCTATCAAATCATGTGTTCCTAAAAATATCTTTAAAATGTAAACACATACTTTGAGCATATTATTTTGTATTTGTGAAGCCTATGTTGTTTAGCATGTAGGTAAATGCCAGTGTAGTTATCTAATCAGAGTAGTCTTTTTCCCTTATAAATTATTGACTTTAAATGTCAATTTTCCATAAGAATTCTCTTGGTTTTCTACTTCAGAATTTTTTATCCCTCATCTACCTATACTTTTAATTAGCACTCATGAAAAACTATCTATCCATATGCCCAAATTTGACTCTGGATTACTCTCATGATCTTCCAGCCCCCCTCCCTTTTTTCTAAATCCCCTCTGTGCCATTTCACTAATAATATATTAGAGATTAAACCAGGAAATAAAATCACGACACTACCGTTAACTAGCATTAATTATTTGTAGAATCTCTGTTGGAAAAATAACTATCAATGGCAGTGGTAATGAATGGGAGATTTCATTCAAAATAATGTTGATGTGTTTTGGGCTACTTTTATCAAGGGTTACAGACCTTATTCTAAGAAGACCAGATCTTTAGTTGAGGAATATCATTCATTCAAAAAAGTTAATTAAACTTCTGCTCTGTTCCAGGCACTAGGCTGTGTTTAGAGGTCTTATAGGTGACTCAAATACAGTCTTAGCCATATAAAACATACATTCTACTCCACAATGTTCCTAAAGAAATGTGTTTGCTCATTCATTGTATTTACTCTTCATCCACTTTATATGGAGGATCATGTTAGGTTATAGAGGGGATCAGAGAAAAGTATGACCCTACTGCCAAGGAGCTCACAGATTATGTAATAAACTCATGTTCTCACTCATTCCAGTGTCTGCGAGCCTATATAATGACTTAACACTCATTAAACTCAACAGAGTACCTAAGGTAACAAAAGAGGCATATGTACATGTTGGTGAATTTAATGACACGTTTGTCATGTATTAGGTGATCTTGGTGTTTAATAGATGAAACCAAGTGAGCTTACATGGATAAAATAAGAACTCGATTTTAATGTTTCAAATTTATACCGAGCACTTTTAAAAAAATGTAAAAATTGTATTTGATAATTATAGATGCAACCTCTTAAACTCCCGCTGAGTGCCAGGATGGAAATCAAACTAAAGTAATCATAATGGCACCCCCAAATCACTGAGCATCACTTTATATGTAAGACTCCATTCCAAGTGCTTTGATAGAGGTGATTGCATTTTGTCTTTTACTCTGTAAGGTGTATTCTCTTATTAATTTGTAAGGTACATTATCTCATTAATTTTTTCCCAGATTTTAAAACTCAGCTTCCTGAAAATGGCAGAGTCAGGAATTAACCCCTCACATGACTCTATGGACTTTTAACTGTTTTCTTGCCTCTTAATAAATTGACTAGCCTTAACACTGACTAGCCTTTAGGACAAATTTGTAGTTGATGTTTTAGACTTTTGATAATGGAGGTATTATCTCTTCATTCTGGATGCATATATTAAATAGTGTTTGTGACAAAGCAAGGGGAAATTTTATAAGCCTCAAAATATCTATGTCTTTGAAGTTATTTGGTAGTCCATCCCCATATTTTATAGAAATTCTGTTTTTGTGATTCTGTGATGGCTGCACATTTATCTGATTTAAAAGCTTCAAATGGAATCAGATATGTCTACACCCACAGGGCGAGCTGAGAAAACTATTAAAAGTACTGGAGTCAGGCTATTTTTAGTAATAAATTCACTTTATACTGGAGAGGTTGCTCTAAGTATTTTGTAGATCCTGCAGAAGATGCTCATACGTCAGAACCTATTAGGGCATTAGCAAACCAGTTTATGGATTTATACTGTTTTCATAGCACAAATGGAGAAGGTATGCTTTAGAACAGTGGTCAGCTCTCGAGCCACATGCGGCTCTTTGGCCCCTTGAGTGTGGCTCTTCCACAAAATACCACGGCCTAGGCGAGTTTATTTTGAAGAAGTGGCATAATAGAAGAAGATTAAGTTTAAAAAATTCTGCTCTCAAAAGAAATTTCAATCATTGTGCTGTTGATATTTGGCGCTGTTGACTAATGAGTTTGCCGAACACTGCTTCAGAGGATATTACACAAGCTTTATATTCACTAGTCATATAAAAGTTAGGAATAAAGCATTTTTTATAAGGCATTCTTAATGTCATACTCCAAATCAGATGTCATTTTAGCACAAGCACCAGCTGGCAATTCCATGTGTCCATTCCCTTGGTATGAAGTCTGAACTAGATACAAATGTCAACCTGCCCTTCGGAGGATTCTTATCATTTCAATGACATCCTAAAACTCCATATTGAGTCAATCTTTTCCTAATCAAACACCGTGTTAGCTCAGAGCCTGCTCAACTCTTTGGCCTTTGTTTGTTTAGTTTTGTTTCCATTCAGTAAATATTTGCTGAGGCCAGGCACATTTTGTTGCTGAACAGCCTGTTTTCCAAGGGAGCTAATTGGACCATCAATCTCTCCTGGCTCTAGCCAGTTTGACTCAGTGGATAGAGCATTGGCCTGCAGACCAAAGGGCTTGGGGTTTGATTCCAGTCAAGAGCATGTATATGGGTTGCAGGCTCCTTCCCGACCTAGACCCTGGGAGGCAACCAATCAATGTGTTTCTCTCATATCCATATCCTAGGCACTTACATGCTCTCCCACATGTGTTTGCTTCTCTGTTTCCTAACTTGATCATGGCTAATATGCTTGCTCCAGTCTGTTACCAGGTGAACTGAATGCCTGGTTGTGACACTGTCTGATTTAATATATAAATTAAAATATGTATATTTGTGTCACATACACATCAAAGCACACATTTCTCTCTGGTATTCCTACAAGTATTTCTTCCTCAGTCATTGTGTTCTTTTTTTTAAAAAAAAATATATTTTTATTCATATCATAGAGGAAGGGAGAGAAAGATAAAAACACCAATAATGAGAGAGAATCATTGTTCAACTGCCTCCTGCATGCCCCCCACTAGGGATTGAACCTACACTCCAGGCATATTCCATTGACTAGAATCAACCCATGACTTCCTGGTTCATAGGTCCATGCTCAATCACTGAGCCACATCAGACCAGCTGGGCTGTGCTTTATTTTCGATATATACTTAAAAGGAATAAACAAACAAGGTTTCAGGCTATATTCCAGTGATCCCGAGATACTCATACTGCTCTAGTTTCACTCAAGGTCTTTCATACTATGACATTGATTTTTCTCCTCGGCCAGGTGACATGATTCTCTTTAAATATACAATTCAAATGCTCCCTTATCCTCAAAATGTCTTGAATCACACCAGTCAGTAACTGATTCCCCTGGTGCAGTTAATATAGTTTTTAAATACTTTTGTTGATACCACCTCTGTAAGATAACTTTCCATGGGTCGGGTCCAGGCCTGCTTTCTGGGGCCCATGGAGACAGAGGGCATATTTTGTCAATTGTATCTCATTCAGGGCTGCGTAGGGTGTTTAGCCTCTGGCTGGTGGCCAGCACATGTTTTTTGGACAAAGTATGAACGGAGCACATGGGGCCCGGCAGGCTCCTTGTGGGACAAGGTCTCCACCCACAGCAGCAGCTCAAGTACCAGCTGCTTTTTCCATTCCTAGGGCAGGATGACTTCAACATAAGCCTCCGAAAGACCTGTGGAATTCTGAAATATGCCCAATAAGCCTTGTTCAAACACCACAATATGCATTTTACAAGAAGCAGCAGAGCGTACGCATTTTCTTTAAAAAGCTCTTGGTTACCCATGTTTTACAGACATTTTATGTTTGGGATTATCGGCTGGCCGCACATTAATCTGACTTGAAAGCTTTAGATGGCATCAGGATATGTCTACACCCACAGGGAAGGCTGTGAGAACGATTCAAATGACTTGGAGAACATCCTTTTTACATTTCACAGACAAACCTCAAAGCTCCCAGCCAGCTTGCAGAAAGGCATATGAGAAATATCTTAAAGAACTGTTGTAACACAATGTCACCATCATGAAAGGTATGGCAGGCACAAAGTCAAAGTCAAACATTTTGACAGTTTGCTCGTCAAAATGAATTCTTCCCATGTAAAAGCAGAGGTAGATTTTTTTTTTTGTTTCTATCAGCAATATCAAACGAGACAGACATTAGTCACCATCTTGTATCCTATATCTAAAATATGGCATAAATTATTTAAAAGTTTACATTGCATTATTTGGGGCTATTTTCATGAAAATAGATAGTTCTCTTCTAGAAAGGATATCCCCATAAAGGAGAACGGGACAGTGGTGATTATTAAGGACTCAGACTCGAATCAGGCTGGCTTCTTTTGGAAGGTTGCCTCTGCCACTGACCTGCCAATTGGCCCTGTTAATAAATTACACTTTATGGTCATTGATTTCTTTGGCTGTAAAAGGAGACAGCGAAGTCTAACACATATGGTGGTTGTCAGAATTAAAGGCATATAGAGCAGTTAACACAGTCGCTGGGACTGAATAAATGATATCAAGCTCCATTTATTTTCCAGCCAAAGCCAATTCACAAGCATAGGGTGACATACTGCCAACTTTACGTGATGAAACCGAACTTCTTGAGTATTCAGATCAGAATTATTTGTAAGGATTATCTCTTTAAAGGTGATTAGTATCCCAAATCTCCTACAAATCTGTGCAGACATTATCAATACAAGCCCGACAGGGAGTTTTTCCCTAGTCTCTCTCCTCCCTCCCTTCCTCTGCCCACTCCCCCCTCCCCAGGTTCTCTGGGAAAGTGAAGTCTCACAGGGTGACACAGAGCACCAGGCCATCTGTCTCATGGTGAGTGGGATGACTGAACGGTGAAGAGAAAAAGAATACTATTTCCTTCAGTGTATTATATTTCGTCTTTGATCTGAAGGGCACATACAGGTGTGGTTATAATTGAAAATTAGTCAGGAAATGTGAGTATCAAATAGTCCCCAAAATGAGTGTCCAGAAGACATTGGGACATTAAAACCTTAAAAAAAAATCAAGGGAATAACTTGGTTTCAAACATCTAATGTAAAATGACATCGTTTTATTTCATTCTACTACGTGATCAAACATGGTATCTACATCCACATTTGGTTGGCAGGTAGTGGGGATGGTAGGGACCAAAAGGAGGAACATTTCCATGGCTCTGTGCTGCAGATATGAGAGTATTCCAGCTGTCCCACAGTTACTTTTCGCAAGCAATACCATTCTTAATCTTGATATCTAGCTATAATTAAGAATGCATCCCCTTTGGCTGGATCATGGTATTTTTTCTTCTGCATACTTTCTATTGATGGTAGTTAAAATGGGCTCCAAGCAGCACACTCCTTTGGGGCTATGTTAGCATTATTTTCCTTTTTTTTATCCTGTTTTCCTTGCTCAATAAATGCAGAAGATGGGATGTTTGGATGCTAGAGGGAAAACTATTTTCTCTCTGAGTCCTTGACGGCAGAGTTTAATTGGTTTCAGGGCAGTTATAAATCAATACTGGCATTCCTGTGGTCCATAGCCAATTTCTATTCTGTTTGGGCCAGTGTCTGTTTTGATAGATTGGCCCCCGTCCCTTTCTGTTCTTAAATATTTCACATGCTAGCTCTCATGCTGGAATAGAGCATGCTCCGCTAGTCTATCTGAAGGGGGAATCTCATGCTTTGTAATGGAGGTTAATCACAATAGAGAGAACAGCCATTTCTATGTAGCCTTTTGGATGGGGAGCTAAATTATTGAAACATGATGAAACCTTTTAATTCTGAGTTCAAAGCTGTCTGTGACTAGATTCATCCTTGCTCCAGCCAAGGCCCATGACCTTGGGCCATGGGCACGTTTATACTTGGTGTTTTGTTTGGTTTTCTATGCAAGGGGTAATTACAAAACTCATCTCAGCAAGCACAATGCAGCATGATGGCTGCACACACCAAGTGCTCAGTATATGTAGCCACTTTCTGAAAAATATGGAATCAGTGTCCAAAAAGGTAGGCTACCCAACTCCTAAATGGGATCTCCCTTGGATTCATCACTCTGCTTTATTTCTTCCAGTGAAAGGCATGGGAGGTTGATTTCTTAAGTCCCTCTGGACTTTAAATTCTGTTCCATCCTTGTTAATTTTCCACGGTTAGCGCTAGCTAATTGGGCTGACCTATGTTCTATGTTTTTATACATTTCAGGGAGATGTGTATGGGATAGAAAACAGGAGGCATTCAAACACTCAGTGTTGTGAATTGTATTTGAAAGGCTGGCATGGCCCCCAATAGTTACTGCAACAGTAAACTCAATTTGTTTGGGAAGCCACCTGCTCAGTCATTAAAAGCCAAACTTGTGGAATCCCGGACTCTGACTGCATACCCATGTGCTATTCTTTGATGTCCCTAAGCCTCATGGGTAAAATGGAGTATTGATACTTGTAAGGAGTCAATGTTGTAATTTATATCAAGAGTTCAGTGCAGTGACTGGAATTCCTTTAAATCTCTTATGGCTGAAAAAATCATAAATGAATAGAAAGAAAAACAAGTGAAACAAAATTCATTCCTTTTCACTCAATTAATGTTCCCTCAAAATATGAAAAGTCAAGCCACATTACTAAATAGGCATTTTTATAAATTTATTATTTCCATAAAATGTATCAAAGATAGATTCCTCTACAATAAAAATTGTATAAAGCAGAATTGTTTCTTAAAATATTGAATGCATTTTCTGTCTTTGCAGGGCTTTTATGCAATAGTGATTGAGCATTAAATATTCAACAGAAAGGGAATTATGAGAAGAATATCCATGAAAATGCTAAATGTGGTTTATTTTTTGATGAAATAGAACAGATTTCAACACTTGAATCTTCCACTTATCATTGAAACTTGAAAAAAGTATATGATATGGTCTTAAAAATAAAGGATGAGTTTCTGAATAATTAGTAAATACTTTTTTCCAGAAACTTAAAAAAAAACCTTTATAAAACTGCTTAAAGATAAGAATGGATGTTAATCTCCAAATGTTTAGCCTTCAAGTTGTTGCCTAAGAATATCTCCCAGCAAACAATAGCCTCATTTGATTACATGACACACCTGAATTTTATAATGAAATATTGTTTATATTTATGTTTATATAATACAGACTTTCCAATAATTTGTAACAGTATATATATATATATATATATATATATATATATATATAATTGATTTTTTACAGAGAGGAAGAGAGGATAGTTAGAAACATCGATAAGAGAGACATCAACCAGCTGCCTCCTGCACACCTCCTACCGGGGATGTGTCCGCATCCAAGGTACATGCCCTTGACCGGAATGGAACCTGGGACCTTTCAGTCCACAGGCAGATGCTCTATCCACTGAGCCAAACCAGTTTCAGCTAAAGATTGATATTTTTAAATGAATGGCTTTTAATTGTCTAGTTGGAAGGTGCTCCTTGGGAATCAGATTGAGGTATTATCTATTCACCTCTCTTTCAAGCTGTTATTTATGGCAGCCATTCATTAGCTCTTTGTTATGAAATTTTAAAAGTTGATTCTATAAAGAGAATTTAATAAAATGTTACCAGATTAGTAATATAATTATTTTAAAAACCAGTTTAGTGCTATGCTACCTAAAGGACCAAATAGCATTTTAAAAGAAATTTATTAAAGTATATATTATAAAATTATTTAATAGTATTTTCCCCCAAACATAAACATTTTATCTGACAGTTCAGAAACATCCCTAATACTGCTTAAATACATGTAAGTCAAAGGTCAAGTCTGGGGTAAAACACATTCTTATTAATCTTAACTATTTTTCTATATTGAGAAAAATTCAAAACTTCAGAGACTTGCTTTTGAAATCATTTATTTTAATAAAGAAAGCTTTTAGTAATGAAAGAATTACTATAAAGTGGGTCTGTTTTAAAAAATGACAACCTGAAAAATAATAAACTAGCATAAGGAGGATGGAAAGACATAAATAAAAAGTTTATGCAAAATAGTTAGGATTTTAACAGCTCCCCCCAAACTCATCAAAAACAAAATTTAAACAACAACAACAACAACAAAAATCCCACCAGAAAATTTATTGAAGTGTAGGCAACTAAATAGCAGTGTGACATACATTTTTTAGGAAAAAAACCAATGTGTTTTGTGGACATATGGATAAATACATTTAAACATACAAATCAGTTGTGACATGAGAATAAGTTAAATGATCAGGTTTGTAAAATGTGAAAAAAATCTACATCTTCACCAAGAAGTTATCAAAAGCATTCCAAAGTAGTTTAAAACATTAACTTTCCAAGTACTAGAAGACAGTTGCACTACTGTTATTAAAAGCTATCCAATTCCTTCTCACCCATTCTATTATGAGCTCCTGGGAGACCATGCCGCAGAAAAAGCTAAGAAAATCTGGGATTGACGCACCTGAGTACTCTATTTCCCCAAAATGTATATTTTATCAGGGTAGCAAGGCACTCAGTGGATTAACGACCCCACCAACCTGCTGATTACATTTAGAATCATGCAATTACTAGCTTTTAATACAGGGCACGGCCCAGCTTCCCTGGGGAAGTAAAATTGAGTCACCGAAGTATATATATAGCAAGAATTAGATATCTTGAGAGGTTTTTCAATCCTTGGGAATGCCACTGAGAACTTTCTCTCCAAGAGCCAATTAGAAGAGTCAGAATCCATTAATAATAATAAAAATAAAGACCGCATTCTCTCATTAAGGCCTCTGCCATTAAGGAACCATTTGCTGCCATAAATTTCCCACTTTTTAATTAATGTGCCTTGTGACTCCTAGGGCACACACGTGCTGAGTTCTCTCACTCGCCAGGATCAGCCCTCTCACTTGGAGCTCAGCATCCTTGCAAAAGAGATTTGAGCCTCTTGATTAAAACATAGCAAAGTACTCAGACGACCTGGCAAACACATCCCTGAAAGCCACTTCCTATCCCGTTTCACTAATAGCTTGAGAGAATTAGTGTCAAGCTTTCTAAAGCGCAGGTCCTGGGCTTCATAACAGTCACGTGAGCTTGAGCACGTTGCTTCCCCTGCAGACTCAGTGTAAGCACTACATGAGTTTAGATGCCAGGGAAGCAGGGCCGTTCAGTGTGGCTCCCCATGACGCGGGTGGCAATATTCTTATTCTCCCCACAGTACACTCAGTCTGTCATGTTTCTGCTGAAGCCCACTAAAGTGAAAGCTAACAATACAGGGGGCTTTTACAACCATGACAACCTCCAAGGATAAAAGAGAACCCGGTATTTAATGCCGGGGTGACAAGCTGCGGGAGTCAACATTTGAGACAAAGCCCTAGATATGTCTGGTGTTCGTCCTTCCTAATTCTTCCTGGGTACATTTCTTTCCAGGAGGAATCAACCACATCTGCTAGACCCCTTGGCCTATACCAGGGGTGGGCAAACTTTTTGACTTGAGGGCCAAATGGGTTCTTAAACTGGACCGGAGAGCGGGAACAAAAGCAACCTCACCATGCAGGCACTCTCATCTTGGGCTGCTGGTGAAGGAGTGGAGGGGAGAGCAAGAGAACCCTCCGCTCTTTCGGATCCAGGGGCTGGATAGAACAGCCGAAAGTTCCGGATCCGGCCCCCAGGCAGTAGTTTGCCCAAGGCTGGCCTATACAATTCCATATGTGAATTAGGCTCCGCCCACTATAAGCACTTGTGGAGATTGTCTTCTTTTTAATGCTTGGGCTTAAGAATAAGAGGGAGCCGGGCTAGGTGGCCATCCATCATCGGTGTTGCAGTGTCAGCCACTAACTTCACAGGGGTCAAGAGCAGTAACAGGAGAGCCCTGATTTCTGGATAAAGGTGACAGCAGAGTGACCTTGGGCACAACAGCGTAGGAGGTGGCCTCAGATTTCTCCTCCCTTAGCCATTTCACTAATTTTGTGCAACCTAATATTTGCATTAAATCTTCTCCTGCTTAAAATAACTGGAATCCCTTCCTTCCTTCCTTCCTTCCTTCCTTCCTTCCTTCCTTCCTTCCTTCCTTCCTTCCTTCCTTCCTTCCTTTCTTTCTTTCTTTCTTTCTTTCTTTCTTTCTTTCTTTCTTTCTTTCTTTCTTCTTTTTCATTTTATCGTGTCAGATAAAGTATTTGGTACCAAAACTGGTTGTTGCAGGGCTATGTGCTCTATTTACTTAAGATGTAACTTTTGTATCACTTGCCTAATCTGGTTGAGTACGAAAGAGGAGACACACCTATCTACTCAGTGCAAAGTGGAACATGGGTAGTTCTTAGCTTGCAGGGAAAATGGAAAGAAAAAAAAAAATCCGCTACTGAAATTATTGCCTCAAGTCATATGGAAAGAAATACCCATAAAGCCAAGGTTTTGGCGGACTGTGATTTCTTCAATAGAATTTTATGATGGGAATATAAATATACTAATTGTGGGGTAGGCTTTTTTCTAACTGAACTGAAGAGTGAAGAAAAAGATAACAACAAGCTCTGGGTTTTAAATACATTGCTCGAGGCAGTCAGAGGCCTTCAGAGCATCCATGACTATTTCTCACTATTTTTTTTTTTAGATCTTGTTGCTGCAGGGCTGCTATTGGGGAAAAATGTACAGTGTCTGATCCTGTTTATTGATGAATTATAATTTGAGCTAAATCACAGCCTCACCAGGTCTTTTCTTGGTGAAAGTTATGGCACGGACTGGGAATGATTAGGAGAATTTGAATGTGAATTTTAGTTGGATGTAGATTCTTGTGACTATGTTGAACATTCAAAATCCATTTAACTTACCTTGCTAATAGAAGCTTCTCTTTCTTCCTTCCTTGGGGAGCTAATTCCATTGAGGTAACTAAAGTGTAAGGTATTCCATTTCTCCTCACGGTCTAAGCACATCAACTCACTGCCTTCAGACCAAGAGTTGGAATTGGTTTCCAGTGTGTCCGGGAGGTCAAAGGGTGCACCAGGAGGAAAAAGCTAAAACATGAAAATACTGGCAAGAATTTGTTGTTGTTTTTATCAGCAAAATCCTGGGGAGTATGTGTTGCAATGGATTTGAAGGGAACTGTAGCAGATAGGAAACATCTTGAATATATTGGTCCAAATTAACCAATATAGGTGCACCTACCAGAGTTTGCATCTAATATGTTTTTGCCCAAGCAGTCCCGGATGATAGCTGCTTTTTGGGTTGACTGAAAAACTGGACTCAGTCATGACTCACACAAAAGTAAATTGGGAGGGAAGGAATTCCTTGGCATATTGTAGAATCTGAGACTTGGGGCAGTAGGAACATTGGAGTGATTTATCTATCATGTGACTCACTTTAACATCTAATTATGTCTCCTAAGAGAGTCGCTAGAGTATTTCTTTCACCAAGGCATTTAGCAATACATTGATGAGGTCTGTCCTGTTATGGACAGAGATGAAGCTGTAGACTCTTGAAATGAGCTTCATGTTTCAGTGGGAGTGATGGAATTTTGGAGTGACAGGGGTCAAAGGACAACAGCTATGGCCTAGTTCAGAGAGGACATCAAAAATAAAGTAGTATGACAGTGGTTGACTAATTTTCTAGTAGTTAATTACTTGTCATAACTTTATGAGTAAAATAGATGTTCAATCAATTTAACTTGTATTAAATTGTGCAACTGAAGTAACAGCACAGATAAGACCAATAGAAGCCTGACTTTAATGATCACAGTGAAGAGTCAAATACAGCCACATCCATATTCCCTGACTTAAAGTATAGGGGTGGTGATTTTTGTGATGGCCCCGTTTCACTTGCTTCTTTTACCCACGAAAAAGTTGGCATGTTTTGGAAAATATCAGAGCACTTAATCAAGTGATGACTCTGGTTGCTGCTGAAACCAAATTGGCTGAGCTATGACATCTCATATTCAGCTATTAACTTAGAAATTTAGTTATTTTTATCTCAAAAAAGCAAAGAACACCAAAGTGGTATGCTTTCATCTAAATTAACATGTTTCATGGTGATAGCAGGAATTACTCCCAGGGCCCTTGATTATCTCACCGTACCAGAGGATGTCACACCGCTCTACTATTTAATGACATCAAGTGACTGAAATGGCAGAGCTGCAAATAAATTATCTAGACGGCTTCAGTCTTCACATGCCAGAAGGTAGGAGAAAACCCTGCATGAAAGCTCAGGACCTGATATCTTCTTCAAATTTCTGGGCGTTCAGTGGGGCACGCACGATTATGCCTTCCAAATAAATAGTCCCAGGTCTTTGTGGGATACTTGAATGTTTGAAAGCAACATATACTATTTTGGGATGTGCTCCTTTGATACTTTTCCCAAGTAATCGCTACAGCTGTGAGTTTTCAGTCTGTTCCAGAACAAGAGTAGACTCTCCAGCTTCTCCAGGCTGTGGGGCAAGCTGTTCTCTCTGCCACGTGGTAATCATAGCGGTTCAGCAAGCTCAATGGTGCCCAAAGTGTTTGAGGCAGATGGTTGTGCAGTTTGGAAAATCTTGCAAATCTGATAGGAGATTAATAATGTAGACCTTTGGGGTATTAAAACAAATCATGTCTTCTTCCTGAAATTATTCATCTTCTGAGAAAAATATCCTGCCTGGCTAACAGATGCTGAGAGAAGCCAGACACTTGACCATTGGACGCTCAACTGATCATGCAGCAATTATTATGTCTACTTATTATTTACATATTTTTATTTTTCAATTACAGTTGATATACAACATTATTTTAGTGTCAGGTGTACAAAAGAGTGATTAGACATTTATGTAACTTACAAAATGATCACACTAATAAGTTTGGTTATGTTTTTTTTTTTTTTTATCACCTTACCGTAAAGTTACGCTTGTGCAACAAAACACCTACATCAACTGGAAACAGAATACATAAGATTAGCTGAATGCTCCAATATGTTGCTTGAGCAATGGTTTACTCTCCCAATGGGCTCTATCTTGTTACATTACCACTTCTTCTTTAATCAATACCTAGTCACCAGTAAAACTAGAGAAGAGAAATCTTCAAGCGAGCAGATCTTTCAGCAGTATATCTGTTGCTTACCTTGCTTAAAAACAAAGGTTTCTGGATAGATGGATAACATTTGAAAGATTGATAATAGGAGGTATGGGGAAGAGATATATGGAGGGACCTTTCAGAACTGGCAGATTCTACATGGATATTAATTCCTTATGTGATTTATCTTTTGAAGATATTATTAGCTGAGGACTCTCTTAATAATTATATGAATACAATGACCCATTTTATGGTTGGTAAGCAGTTTCTTTCACCAACCGTATCAACGGATTCATGAATAAAGAGTTCATGGCAACAAGGATGTAGATTAAACACAGAATCAACAACATAGCTTATTGGGTGCAACCGATACTTATAACCCAGGTGGACAACTCAGAGACAAATGCTGATACTCTCATATTGTACCACTCAGAATGGTGTTAGTAATATATCTGATGACAGCCAATGGCATTGGATTCCTTCCACATGGGGAGGGTAACTATGTCTTCAGATGGGAACAGGCAATTATTCTGCATATGGATTTGCCTTTCCTATCACCATGCCTCTGCATCTGATGACTGACTTAATGAGGCAGCATCATAGTGAACCATACAACATTGTGTTTGAACAGTGAATTCATTTATAGTAAAAATTTTGAAAAATTGATTCAAATCAGCCTAAACCGGTTTGGCTCAGTGGATAGAGCATCAGCCTGTGGACTGAAAGGTCCCAGGTTCGATTCCTGTCAAGAGCATGTACCTCGGTTTCGGGCACATCCCCAGTAGGGGCTGTGCAAGAGGCAGCTGATCGATGATTCTCTGTCATTGGTGTTTTTAACTCTCTATCCCTCTCTCTTCCTCTGTAAAAAATAACTAATATATTTTTTTCAAAAAAAGAAAGAAAAATTGATTCAAATCAATAAAACTTACTTATGTTATCAATGCAGCAATTATTATGTTTACTTATTTACATATTTTTACTTTTCAATTACAGTTGATGTACAATATTATATTATGTTAGGAGGTTCCTGAAGCAACTGGCCTTTAAAACTATTGGAGACTCAGTTGTAACATCACTTTGGCAAAGATGCCCTTTCTAGTTATGGTGCTAGCTGAAGTCAATAGCTAAATGAATGGGAAGATGATAAAAGGTGTCATAAACAATTATGGTTTTGTGCTCAGATGCAGAATAAGGAATTTTCTTTCTTTATTTTTTAAAAAATCTATTTTTATTGATTTCAAAGAGGAAAGGAGGAGAGAGAGAGCTAGAAACATCAATAATGAGAGAGAATCATTGATCAGTTGCCTCTCATATGTCCCCAACTGGGTATCGAGCCTGCAACCTGAGCATGTGCCCTTGACCGGAATGGAACACAGGGCTCTTCAGTCTGCAGACCAACGCTCTATCCACTGAGCTAAACAAGCTATGGCAACAAGCTATGGCTAGAATAAGGAATTTTCTTTCCTTCCTTGCTCTGTTATGTCTGTACTGAGTTTCCTTTTTACTTCTTTTATTGTCCTCTACAATTTTATATAAAACGTGATGTTTCTAATTTGGTTCTTAAATTACAGATGATCAGGTTAGGATTCCGGCTGGAGCTAAAGGATAATGATAAGCCAGCTATGGACACAGTGACTAATAAAATTTGGGGAGAGGATAAGCCTCCTTCTATTTATGTAAGAAATTGTTGCTCTATGATAGGCAAGCTCAAGTTAAAATGAAAATTGCTTTTTTAAAAAAAAAATTAAGTTTAAGTTCCACGTCCTGAGCAGGGAAACAGTGAATTGGCTCTCAGCATTTATTCTCATACCCTTCTGGGTGCCCTGCTCCACTGAACATGCATTTCTTAGTATGTTTCTTCGGGTCTAGATGGGTGTTAGGTTTCACCATTAAATATACTCATACATTTTGGAAGGCAGAAATGAGGCAGAGGCTCTCCTTGTGACATTTCAGCCAGCGAGGTCATTGAGACAGGCATGTCCAGAGATGGAGGCTGCAATGAAGCAGTGTGTACCTAATTCCCAGAGACAATCACTCAGATGTGCTCTTGATCTTGATACTTCCATTGTCACCCCCCCCCCTTTCTCTGCTCCTCTAATTCTTCCTACAATTTCTTAAGTACCTCATTTCCCTTTTTTACCTAAATACTTCAGGTTAGTTTACTTTCTTAGACTGAACCTTAGTTGACTGGATGGAGATAAGAACTTTCATCTGCCTCCTTAATAGCCTCCAGAACCACATCAAGGACACTGACTCTAAGTGGTCATTTATGTCTGTGATTGTGTTTAATGCCGGTCTCCGGTTAAACTCAATGATCCATGAAAGTAGGGACAAGAGTTGTTTTGTTCAGAACTTAGCACAATGCTTTGCCCTGCCAATAAGAACCAGAGCCTGATAGAGATTGAAATAGTAGAGACATATTTTATTTAGAAATTATTGCAATCAAGGAAGAGACCTGAGTATGGAACTGGGCTTCCTTCTGAATACAGCAAGGCAAGAATCAGGGTGAGGGGTTAGTGATAGAAACACAGTAAGAAGAAATGTCAAGGGTAGGAGAATATTCTTGCTACACCAACTTAACAGGCTTCTTCCCATAGACCTGGCCAGGGAGATCAGATATCAACATTGGGAGAATTTGTCTAACCTCACTGAGCAGGATTCTTGTTCGAACTGGGCCCGGTAGGCTTGAGGACAGGCCGTAGGGTTCAGAGGAGAGTCTGAAGTTCAGTATCACAGAGAGACTGTAACACATAGTAGAACCTAAAAAAATTTTTTTTGGAGTGAATAGATTTTACAGCAGGAGCCAACAGGTACCAAATGTATATTTCTCTTTTATAACTTGCCAGTTCCTTTGAACTCATGGCACTATGTAGAATATTCTGCCCACAGACGGTGCTCCGTGAGGGATGCGAACAGAAATTCCATGCCCGCAGGGGACTTTTGGCTCTGTCCCTGTCATCAGGCCTATTACTTCAATGTGACATGTGACGGCCCTGAAGTCTGGCTTCAGAATTCTACATGTAAAAGTAGACATTTTAGACATGATGTCAGAATCTGGAAATGTACTAATTACTAATTTTCTATTCTACAGTTTCCTCCAGAAAGCCCCAGTGTATTTATTTTGGGTAACAATTTACTTGAGCAGAAATCACTTGACCTACATTTTGATGATTTAATGGCTCTTTGAAAGCGCTAGCCTGAAGTGAATAACAGAATCTGCTGTCTGTGCTCTCACTCCTCTTTTCATCTGTAGGTCTCTGGGTTTATAAGCTGTAGCAATTTGGAAACCAAGAGGATAATCAGAATCCAAATGAAGTAGATATGTGTGTCTCAAGGCAGAATTTGATTCAGAATTGTACCAATTGTTTTGTGCCACGAATTCCTTTAACCACATTTGTTCTCAGTGGCACAAAACACGTTGGATTATGTGTTTGACTACTGTGGGAGGAAGGTGTCAGGTTGATTCTATCAAACAGGAAGTTGAGAGCCAAAGCAAGAACTTTGTTTCTACTATATTAACTTTAGCCAGATCATTTAAAGATAAATTCTTTTGTAATAAAATTGCTAATAGTGTCTACACATTTCCTCATTATAAAATTTAATGAGCCTTCTCAATCATTAATAATGTTGTGTCCAGTTTCATGCCCTCATCTATCTTTATTTGAATTATGTCAACAATTATAAAGAAGGCACCATGATTTGGGCCAACGTAGTAAGTCACTTTTTAAATATTCTCTTATAGTCTGAGGAAAAGGTATTTTTGTCCTACTTGATGGTACAATGTTTTATTTCATTATTTTATTCTTTTGTTATTAAGAAATAGTTTAAATTTATAACTCATTTAAGCACCTAGGAAAGTACAAAGTAGTAACAGTAGTACTCATGTACTTGTGTACCCATCAACTAGCTTTGTCTGATCTTAGTATTATCTGAAATTGTCTTCAGATCTTTCACTCATTAAAAAATTAATATATAGCCAAAACCGGTTTGGCTCAGTGGTAGAGCGTCGGTCTGCGGACTGAAGGGTCCCGGGTTCGATTCCGGTCAAGGGCACAATGTACATTGGTTGTGGGCACATCCCCAGTGTGGGGTGTGCAGGAGGCGGCTGGTCGGTGTGGTGTTTCTCTCTCATCGACATTTCTAGCTCTCTATCTCTCTCCCTTCCTCTCTGTAAAATATCAATAAAATATATTTATTAAAAATTAGTATATAATTGAAGTCGTGTGCACTTCACCTTTACACTAACCTCATTCCTTTCTCAAATGTTTGCTGTAATCACATGTGTCAATAAATAATATATAGTGTTGTTTTACATATTTTTAAACTTAAAAGTTTTCAAACTCTATGAATCATGCTGCATTTTGCCTTTTTGTGTGCCTAATATTATATTTGAGAAGGGTTGTATTAATGAATTCATTTAAAATATAAAGTTTTGGGGGTAGGGTAGGGAGATCTGGGGGAGATAAGAGATCAACCGAAGGACTGGTATGCATGCATATAAGAACAACCAATGGATACAAAACTCTGGGAAGGGAGGGCATCTATGGGGTGGGGGGCAATGGTAAGCTATGTACACAGATAATACCTTAATAAATAAAATAAAAAAAAAACAAAAAATATAAAGTTTTAAATGAATTCATAATACAACATAGGTAATATATTTAAAATATTTTTACTGATTTCAGAGAGGAAGGAAGAGGGAGAGAGAGGTAGAAACATCACCAATCAGCTGTCTCCTGCACATCTCCTACTGGGAATAGAGCCTGGAGCCTAGGAATTGAACTATGTCTTCCTGGTTCATAGGTCAACTCTCAACCACTGAGCCATGCCAGCTGGGCACATTTAATATTTCATTGTATAAATGTAGTATTTTATAAGTATATAAGGAATTAAATTTTACTTTAGCCTATTAATGAACACTTCAGCTGTCTTACATTTTTTTTAGTATTATCAAGTTTATTTTACTGAACATTATTTTAATAGCTCATGTCATGAATGAGAATTCCTTTAGATTTATATTTAGGATTTCAGTTGCTAGATTTAACATTCACTTTTTATTTTTAGCATTACTAGATATTACAAAATAGGTCTCTGAAGTGTTTATACAAATTTTAATTACCACCAGGAATATATGAGGCTTCTCATTTCCACATTCGGGCCATTTCCTGCTATAACACATGTAAATGTTTGTCCATCTCAAGAATGGAAATGGTCATTCATTTTGATTTATATTTCCTTGATCCCTGTTATGTTTGAGCTTCTTTTTATTTATTTGTTCATGCATTTTATTTATTTATTTTTTATTGTTTCAAGTCCTGTCCTCTACATATGTTCAATAGTAAATGCTACTTTGCTGTAGTCCCTGGAGTAATTTTTAATTTTGTATTTTTAGAAATTTTATGTAAAATGTATTTTCCTCTATGTACCAGTTTAGCTGCCTTCCTTAAATCTTAGTATATAATTTTAAATTAACATTCAGCTCTAAAACATTTCTAATTTAATTCATATATCTTATTTTAAACAAGTATTATTGTTTTTGTTTTTTCTAATTGTTTTCTGCAGAATTCTATATAACTCCATCAGACTGAGCTGAAGTTGTCTCCATTTTATCTTTTGCCACATTTTCTTGCCTGTTTTTTTTTTCTTTGTCCTATCAATAATAGGGATAATGTGTTAAATAATTGGGCATGTGTCAATTTCTGTCACTTGTGTCAAATTTTGACTATTATTAAATAGGAATATTTTAGAATAGTTACATGTTCTTGATGAGATATGATTTATAATTCTGTATGGCCCACTTTCTCAGAGAAATATTTTGTTTTATTGTCTTAAACTCTATTGTGATTATAATTAATATAGTTATACCAGCTTTGTTTTGTCTATTTTCTTGCTTTCTTTTTTCCTTTTCCTTTTATCTCACCTATTCCTAATACTTACATTGTGTCTTTTATGAGTTATTTTTGTTGTTTGTTTGTTTGTTTGTTTGTTTTTCTACTGCAATTGGTTTGGAAAATACATGTTCTATTTTTTCTATTTTTATTTCTTTTAGTGGTTCTCTGAAAATCACAGCATGCATCTTTGACTTTAACTCTAAAATTAATCAGTACTTCTCACTTCTCCTTAATAATAAGAGGAATTTCAAACAAATCATTGCCTTCTTGTGCATGTCTACTTAAATACAGTTTCCAAGTAGAGTTAGGAGCCCACATATACTACAGCTAAACAAACAAACCAAAAAATCCCCTTTTATTTAAATATGAGATTCTGAACACAAAGAACATTATCCAGATTAGATAATTTTCATAACTGTTTTTTTAGGCCAGTAATGAACGAAGGATATCAAATATTCCTTAGACAGGAGGCAAAAGAAAGTATTATTGAAATATGTTCAATGTTACTAGAGATTCATAAACATTTTTAAAAGGTAATTAGAATTCTGTTTTTAATAATCTTAGCTCAGGAGATCTTTTCATGATTTGTGCTGACATATTTGGAGAACCTTTAAATAGCACTATTAAATGCTCTGATATGAAGTAATCTCTATACTGATGAGTAACTTTTTTTTCTAATTGTCTGGGGAAGGCTTGTATTTCCTGGCATTCTTCCTTCTCATTGAAGAATATCCAAGATAGCAAGTTTTATTTTAGAACCTATGAGCATTTCCACCTTGAAGTAGGTTTTCTTTGTTGCTGCAGAAAATATTTTCCGAGAAATATCTTCTTGCAATATTTGTCATCTGATTAATCAAACAAAAGCTGTCTTTATTTTTAGATGGTTAGTCTTCTAAGAAATTAGAATAAAACCTTTTTGAAATTAAAGAAGTGATCATGTCTTTTATTAGGCTTCAACTGAAATAGTATCTTCATCTAACAGCAGGAGTTGAGCATTCGATTTTTTGTTTGTGTTAAGTTATATGAAATATTTTCTCAAAATGGATATGTAACTAAATTAATACCATAAAAATAATTGTAATGATTTACAAACCCCAGAGAAATTATCAAGGCATTTTGTTTCTTATTATTTTGAACAATCTCTGCTTTCCAAATCTCCCAAATTTAATTTTTTTCAATAACAGTTTACATTTAATCTTATTTTGTATTAGTTTCAGATATACAGCACAATGATTAGATAATCATATACTTTGATAGTAACAATAGAGTCAAAGAGAGTAAAGTAGACTATATTAAATATAGTTAATAATCCTATATAATAAAAGTGAGGTGGTGCCGTGTGACGTTGTCACAAGATGACCACTATGACATAGTCACAAGATGGCCACCTCCACATCATCGGAAGATGACCACTGCAAGTTGGCTACACAATATGGCTGCCCCCAAATGTCACAAGATGGCCACCACAAGATGACCAGCAGAGGTGGGCAGTTGTGGGCAATCAGGCTGGCAGAGGAGTGCAGTTGGGGGCGAGATCAGGCCTGCATGGAAGGAAGTTGGGAGTGATTGGGGTGGCAGGGGAGCAGTTAGGTGTCAATCAGGCTGGAAGAGGAAAATTTAGGGGGTTAATCAGGAAGGCAGGCAGGTGAGTGGTTAGGAGACAGCAGTCCCAGATTGTGAGAGGACTGCTAGCTCCTAACCACTCACCTGATGTTTCTTTCTTTTGAGATTTAACCCATTGGAATTAATAATTATTTAAAGTATGTATATATATTTTGGGACACCCTGCATATACAAATGAGATGTTTTAAGCAAGGCTGTAATGAAATTACAAAGCCACACACAGCATAGTTTTGCCGGGGAACAGATGCAACTTGGAATGGTGCCAACTTGGTCATCCTAGATGACAGATGTTTTGGTGGCATCAATAGAGTGCCATTTGGCTAGTCACGCTCGGGTGAAGAATATCCGGAGGTTCTATGTCAAGCCACTGAGGATGCTCCATTAAGTCATTTAAACTAAACTGCCTAGCAAGTGATCTCTAGAATCTCAATTTAACCGTGTCCTTTGGAGATTTAAGGAAAACCTCCAGCAGGACTAAAAATGCTTCTGCCAGGGGACCTATTAGTATTCTCTGCAGTGCTGCTCAAACTCCTTGCCTTTTCCTAGAAGAACATGAAAAATATTCAGCCCCAAGTGCCCTGGGAGAACCTTCCCTGCGAGACAGAGACCTGCACTTTATTAAGAGCTCAGCCACAGAGTGACTTTGATTTCCACTTAACCTCTGTTGCAGGGGCACTTTGAGAATAAGTCCATGTATATGAATTCCTCTCTATGTATTGGAGACCTGGGGACTGAGCTGTGTAGCAGGTTTTTTAAAGAAATGAATGTGTGGGAGATATCTTTAAAAATACAAAGAAACTATAGCATTAGATATTGTGTGATATATTAAGAGTATGTGATCCCCAAATTATATTTTTCATTTCATATTACAGTTACCTGTTATTAACTAAGTGTTATATATTGTCATGTTTTTTAAAGGTCAGTCGATGAAAATCAGAGTGTTTTCACTAAGTGCAAGGGATATTAAAATAAAAGCTGGTAAAAAAAATACCTTGGCATTTATATTTGTACCAAATATTATCTTGATTGATTTCTGATGGAATGACTGCAATGAATAGATCTTTTTGTTTGTGATAATTTTATAAAAAATAGGATAGGTTTGAGACAGTTATGAAAATGGCATGATATTAATTTATAAATTACTTTCTCTCTGTATATAATTATCATATACATTTATTGTTGGAAATATAAAGAACACATAAAATACAAAATAAAAATTAACTACTAGTATATCTCACCAGTCAGAACTACCTAATGTCATGATTTTTATATATGTGTGTTTATTCTTTATTTTGTAAAATAAATTTTATAATAATCCTTTTAAATAACTTTAAATCCTAGGTTAATTCAATTTATATTTATGAAAATTACTTTTAGAACATAATATTCTATGTTTTTGATGTGCCAACATTTATTTAAAAAGCAGTTCAATAAAGAATATTAAAAATAACTTTTGGCCCTAACCTGTTTGGCTTAGTGGATAGAGCGTTGCCCTACAGACTGAAGGGTCCCAAGTTCAATTTTGGTCAAGGGCTTGTACCTTGGTTGCAGGCACATCCCCAGTAGGGGTTGGGCAAGAGGCGGTTGATTGATGTTTCTCTCTTTGGTGTTTCTAGCTCTCTATCCCTCTCCCTTCCTCTCTGTAAAAAATCAATAAAATATATTTAAAAAATAAAATTAATAAAATTAATTGTTGGTACTATATATAAGACAACGTATATATCTTCTTGCTTGTACGCTTCCAATACTTGGGAAAATTGGGTAAATGTATGAATATATTTAAGTCTTTATTTCATAATATTACATACTTTCCACAGACTGTACTAATTAAAGATTTTCCTGCAGTGGAGGTAACTCCAATTTTACTCCAGCCTCCCCAACACACTGTTAATTTAACAAGGCTGGAAATGTTACCGATGTCTTCTTAGTAAAATCTTAAAACAGACTTCCACCAGATGTCGAAATAACACCTGGCTACTAGCAACAGTTGGACAAATTGAGGAAGCATCTCTAAACTCAATCCTGTAAGCTCTTCCTCAACATTTGAAAAGCCTTAGGCAACAGAAGAAGGGAGGATGCATTTATCTGAACCCAGGGGTCCATATGCTGTCTACAAATCAGACCCATTAGCTTTGCTTACCTTATGGTTTGGCTATCACATGGAAACCATCTTTACTGCCAAGGAGAGATAAAAGTGTACACTCAAAATACATTGCCCCTTATCTCCCGGAAGTAGGTGAAGAGGCTTTCATTCTTTAGGCAGATAGACTGACTCTATCTTTTCGCCCCATGTGTTGAATGGGAACTCAACATACCTGCTGGGCAACATGGAATCTGAGCACACTGTTCCAGGAGAGTGTCTGCCATCTGCTTGGGCGAAATGCAACTGCCCAGCCCTTGCCTCCCTGCCCTTGAAACTTGACTATTGGAATTTAGTTACATGGCTATATGATAAAATCAAAGGGATTGAGAGGTTAAAAGGAACAGTCCTAGAGGTGAAGCAGGCACCGGGCTTCTGAAACAGCTGGTATTGGGGAAACAAGCCCTGTGCCCCCTCCTGGCATGTGAGAGAAGGAGAGGCAATGCACTCTCTGATGGTGACACTAATTTTGGAATTGTAAGTTCTAGGGTCTAGAAAATGAATTCAAAAGAGTTCTCCCCCCCCCCCCCCCTCTCACTCTCTATCTCTCTCTCAAGTCAAAATGCCCAAACACCACTCCCTTCCTTGATTTAGCTCTTTGTTATCTTTTGCTCTTTTTGAGTGATTTTGAGAGTCTGGAACATATTGCCTGAGGGCTAAGGAATTAGAGAGGCAAAAGGGATTCTGGAACTCACTTCCAATAGAAAATGTTGTCTCTATCTTACTTCCAACAACTGGAAGGGCCGGCATCAGCATAAGATAAATATTTTTTATGGACTTTGACCTCAATAGTGAAATTCAGCATTCTTTTCCAAAGACATGTCAGAACTCAGCCAATGAAGAGAGATGTGAGTTGCAAGTGATCTGGATTTTAATCTGCAGCCCAGAGCATAGCAAGAGGTGATAGAACTCAGCTTTGGAAGACTAAGGAGCAAGATTTGGCTCTACCACTTACTGACACGGGCATGTTACTGAACCTCTCCTTGATTCAATATTCTCATCTGGAAAATGGACTAAAAATAACACCTACCTTATGAAACCTTAAATCAGGGTTACACTGGCTAGTTACTGCTAGGTGCTTAAAATGGGCCTATTTCCCTAAAATGACAATTAGAGCAGTCCCACAAAATCTACTTAGAGTGATTATCAAATTGTAATATGTTTAACTTTTTAAAAAGCCGTGAACACTGTTGAAAAAACACCTTTGATGTGAATAGGTTTAGAGCATATTTTCTGTTGCCAATAATATCTAAAAACTTCTGTGCCTCCCTCTTTTACTTGTGGAGCCTTTACTTAGATAAGTAGAGTTATTTATTTATGTATTTCTTATGAGGTTTTTAAAATTTTATTTCTTTTTTTATTGAATGTATTCTATAGTTCATCATTTGTATATTGTATTGTGTTCACCACCCCAAGTCAAGTGTACTTCCCTCACCATTTATCCCTTTTTACCCTCTTCTACCTTCCCCACCCCCCTTCCCTCTGGTAATCACCGTATTATTGTCTGTGTATTTCCCTGCCCACATAATCCCTTCACCTTTTTCACTAGTTCCCTAAGCCCCTTCCCCTCTGACAGCTGTACTCTATATCTATGGGTTTGTTTCTATTGTGTTTGTTAATTTATTTTGTTCATTGGATGCCACATAGAAGTGAAATCATATGGCACATGTCTTTCTCTGACTGTCTTATTTCACTTAGCGTAACACTCTCCAGGTCCATCCATGTTGTTGCAAAGGGTAAGATTTTCTTATGCTGATGGGTAGCCAAGTCCCCCATCAGTAGATGAGTGGATAATAAAGCTGCAATATATTTACACAATGGAATCCTATTGGGCCGTATAAAAGAAGAAAATCTTATGGTGTGTGTGTGTGTGTGTGTGTGTGTGTGTGTGTGTGTTTCTTGGCAGTAGAAAGAGTTGTGATATCTAGGCCCCCGAAGCATCAGTTCTGCTTTATCTATCATCTGCTGACACTATGATGGTGGTCCGCAAACTGCGGTTGGAGAGCCACATTGAGTGTGGCTCTTCCACAAAATACCATGGCCTGGGCAAGTCTATTTTGAAGAAGTGACATTAGAAGAAGTTTAAGTTTAAAAAATGTGGCTCTCAAAAGAAATTTCAATCGCTGTACTGTTGATATTTGGCTCTGTTGACTAGGAGAAAATTGCACTGGTGCCCACAGGCCACGGGAATGTCAAAACTGTTAAAGAGTTCAATCCTCCCAACAGTTTGCTAAAGCTCTCTGAAAACCCCATGGATGGAACAAAAGAGCAAGAGGAGAAGAAGAGATAGAAAGGAAAGAAAAAAAGTATTAGCAGTTTTCATTTGTCCTAAACGGATGTAGCAATCAAGTTTGCAATTACCCAGATCCATTTCACTGGATTTTATCACTGGGAATGGAATGAGTGAGAAATGAGACTCTCTAATGAAGGCTCAGCTCCCCACCCATGGCGTTAGCATCACTTCCTACCCATTTCGGCATGCACTCGCCAGCTTTGCCATTTGCAGCTCATTTCCTCGCAGCTCACCAAGCGGTTCACATTCATTTACATTATGGCCCTTTACCATGCAGACGAGGAGAAATATGGTTTCAGATCCGATGGACTCGGCATTATTTTTGTCTAGTTGAGTTTGTGTGGCTGCCTAAAACAAACGTCTCCGGAGCCCCGTTTAATTCAGCATGTCAAACTGCTCCCTTCAAAGGTAATTTGGAAAAGCTTCGTATAGTATACGATAGACACAAAAAGCTGGGGGAAATAGAGTGGGAGCGATGCTTAAATGAGGAACAATGAACACGCGAGCCGAGCTGCCTATCAACTCGAGGATTTTTCCATTGTTGCCAGATACACGACTCTCTTCTGGAATTGCCATGAACTCAGGGCAGGGGTACAAGGCATTTCAAAATTATGAACTATACAAAACATGTCTAATTTAGCAGTTCCCCTTTCGCATCTTCTAGTTGTTATCATTTTTCACAACAGCCTAATTGTGGTAACTCAGTATTTGCCCAGGGGCCCAAACATTGCAGATTTTCCATGGGTCTCTAGCTCTTGGAGTTTCTTTTGTTTATATATCCTGGATGCTAGATCCCTGTCAGATACATGACTTTATTTTCTCTCATCCTGCCGGTGGCCTTTTCTCCCTCTCGATAATGTCCTTTGATGCAGAAAAATGTTTTTATTTTTAGTTTGTGGATGTCGAATTTGTCTCTCTTTGGTCTTCTATTTTTCACACAACTGGATGGGCAGATCCCAGTGCCACACACATTAAGGTATTTAATAAATGTTCTTCAGAAGTGAATCTGCTTGGACTTCCCAAAGGGGGAATGGCATTAAATATTGAAGTTGTGAGAATACAGGTTGGCCATTTCTTATCACTGATTTCAAAATCCGAGAAGCAATTGGAATGAAAAGTTTTTGTAATGCAATTGTAAAGCCTTTCCTAAACTGTCATAAAAGTAGAGCTAGTCTTTATACATTCCACTGAGTGGGAATAGTAGTCCATTTTGCTTCACAAATAACTATATGCATAATAATGAGATGCTATCCCAGACTCCACTGAATCTAATAATTGGCATATATACTCAGGATGCTAATTAACTTAATTTTTTAAGTTATACCTATGTCATGATTTAATATACATATAGAGTGTGAAATGATTATCACAATCAACATACCCAGCACTGAACATGGCTACCATTTTGTTTGTGGTGAAAATACTTAAGATGCATTTCCTTAGCGAATTTCAGCTGAAAATTTTGAAATTTAAAAAATTCAAAGTCTTGTAAGTCTTGAAGCTCTTCTGAAATGACTTGTGAACCTGCAATGACAATATCAGCTAACAATAGTGTAAAGTCTCTTAGTTTCTAAAGGGCTTTCCTGTCTGTTATCTCACCTGAGCATAGCCAAAGATTTTTATAGAGGGTGTTAATTCTACTCACAAGTAAAAACACGGATGCTCAAAGAGGGTATGTGTGATACAGAAAATCAGAGCAACACAAAGGTTAAAGCAATGATGATGCATTTTATAGAAAAAAAATGTGTAATAGGGGGAAAGAGGGCTCAATATTTAACTGGGTTCAAATCAGAAACAGTATGAACAAGTGGGAATTATAGACAAGGAACAGGGAATGTGGGGGGTGGGAGCGGTTCTGTAGATAGAAAATTACTAAGAAGAAACATTATGATTAAGGGGAGATTCTGGCTAAATTTACTTGACAAATTCTTACTGAAGGTAGGCCAGGGTGATCAGATACCAAGGGTGAGGGATGAGGAAATAGATAAGATACTGAGGGTAATCAGATACCGAAGAAGGGAATTCTCAATAAACTGACTTAGCAGGATTCTTGCTGAGACTGGATTCTACAAGGAATGGCAATGAAGCCCAACATTGAGGAGTAGTCAGGAAGAGAGCGCAGAGGAAACTGACCAAAGTTTATTCTTTGCCAGGGAATAATCTTTGTCAAATGACTTTCCCAAAGGCCATGAAGTGTCAGAAGTGAGAGGATGGATTCCAAGCTTTCTGGCTTCAAATCCCAGTGGATAGTGCAGCTTTAATTTGCCAAGCATATAGCAGATTTACAAAATAAGTTGACCCCATGAAAAATTTAGCCAAAACCGTGTCTATGTGATGCTAGGAAAAAAAACCTAAGTAATTCACTGAGAGATAAAAAGGAGGAGAGAGAGAGAGAGAGAGAGAGAGAGAGAGAGAGAGAGAGAGAGAGAGAGAATCCATAACATACATCCTATGGACTTGACTGAATTGTAATTTTCTATTACTGGATACTGGATACCTGGAAAAATGAAATTGGGAAATGGAATTAATAGCACAAAGATGATGAACAGACTTCTGACTTAGCCTCTTCTAGACTTCTCTTCCATGGGATGCTATTTATATGGCATAGCAACTTAATGAGATTTTAGTAGCCCAGAGAATATTGTGATCTTCTTGTCTGTGCCTTCTTCACCTGCCAGCACACTGTGCATTTTTACATATTTTACCGGGTTTATTTATGTTTGGGGATGATAATCCATACCAAGGGGGACACATTAAGCTGTTTTCACCTCTTATGCCTCAGTGTGAATAATAGTTTCATATCATTGTCTAAAAGCACAAGAACTCTGCATGTGATGTGGGGAAGGGGCATCAAAAAACTTGAAATTGCTCTTAAGATGTTGGTAGTTTCAGCCCATACATATTTTTGGGATGTTCTTTTATAACTGTGTGTCTTCAAAGTCATCAATAACGTTGACCATTGATTTTCTTTGTTTCTGGGGGGAAATATGCATTTTACCAAATCCCTGATGTTAGTAATGCTCAGTCCCTCTGGCAAGTATTTTGAAGTCTAAGAACTCACTTTGTGCACCTGCTATTTGGGAGGGCTGATTTTGGAGGGTAGCTACAGTGAGTGGTTGATTGGCTGAAGAGTCCTCAGCATATTTCCAGTAGAAATTCCATTTGGAAGTTTTGGAAAGATTCTCTAAGTCAGGACACTCATGCTTGTACTTGACTTTGGTCAAACCGAGGAGGTAAGAACTGACAGTGCTGGTCAGAACTCTGAAACATCCAAGCCTCCCCTTCCCATGTCTTCTACATCCACTTGAAGAAAAGAATCAGGCAAGTTCACTACAATCCAAAATTTACCCAAAAAATGTTAAAAGAAAAGACATGTATAATTCTCCCAAGCTATTAACAAGCTTAAATCTCAACTATATAAATAGGTTAGGGGGTGGGTGAATAAAATGTGAGTGGATTTTTTTAAATTTTTGTTCTCCAAAAATAAAAGCAAAATAATCAGTTTCCCTAGATGCTTAGCCTATCTTTAATATAAATTTCTTTCCTCCAGCATTTGGTGAGGAAACAGGAGCTAGAAGGTGCCTGTGCATAAAGAATATACTATATGTTCATTGCAGTGGTTCAAGTAAGCTAATTTCCACCCACACATTGCTTATTCTTTGCTCCTCCCCCCCCCTTTTTTTTTTAAACAAAACCTCCAAGGTTAGGAGTATCAATTATCCACTATTACCTTTTATTTTCCAGGAAATAATTCTGCTGAAACTAATCTTGTCATATTAAGGTAGGTATGTTAAGTAATGTTTAAGAAATTTCTCAACTTATATTAGTTATAGGGTGTCAAGATAGTAATTCTTACAAAGAAAACTTTTCCCCCCCATATGTGGCCTTTATGGTTCTATTATTTGTAGTGGTCCCAATACCCTGACGTAGTCTCATTCCTTCTCTCCCTTGGGCTGTTAAGCCGGGACAGGAAGCATTTCATGACGGGCAGGATAGATTTCCAGAACTCCCAGGTGCTTCTAAATCTCCTGTTTTGGCTGCGGGAAATTACCCAGCCCAATTTGTAATATCAGACAGGAGGGTAAGGAGAGGCTAAATGGCAGGGCTGAGGAAGCAGAATGATGTGGGATAAATGTGATTGCCTAAAGCAGGGCTGAAGACGATCTCATTAATCTTTCATTTTAAGGGCACTGGTTTCCAAGACGGACCACAGGGACACAAATAGAAGATGTGTGCTCTGGGCTACTGATGCCAACAAAATCTTCCCACACCAGCCTAGCTGGAATGTCACAAGACCCCGCTAAATGCTGGTACTTAAAGGGTACTGATGTTCCTGGGGTTGCCTCAAAGTCCTCATTAGAAGAATAAGAATAAGCATCCTTGAATCTTTGGAAAAAACTCATCGGTTTGTGGATCATTAGACAGTTTGGGGGATGTTTGTTTTTAAAGCAAACCCATCTTGTTTTTGATCATGGCAATTAGAACAACATGTGGGTGTGTGGCATTTTTAATTATAATTTATGCTGAATGTTAAATCTGGATTCCAATGGTTCAGTGCCATACTTATTCATCTGTGTTTGAATAAAAATAATGTTCACGAGATCAGTTTATATCACAATCAATTTGTATCATTTCAATTGGGCAAAACCCATCAACATAATAGGATTCTGCCCTCCAGTGTTTATTCTTTATTAGAGATAGAGTGATATAGATCCCATTTTTCCAAGAAGTTTTTCATGTGTCTTTGTGATTTTTCCATTATCAATCCCTTGGTATAATCATAAAAAAAACCCCTTCTTTTCCTATGGATATGACCTCTTGATGACTCCAATTTATCTTTTATTGTTAGAGGATATTATAAAGCTGGTATATGTAAAGAGAAAAGGAGACCAATAGATCAGGTGTTACTGCCAGCAAAACAGGAAAGATACAATAAAAAAAGTCCAAGAGCTGCAGGAAAAATTACCAAGCAAGTTTAACTGCATATACATCTTTGTGTGGCAAAGACTAGTGAAACAATACTTACCTCTCTTCAAGTCAGGAATTCAGCTGGACATAGAAAGACAGACCCAACATCATGGAAACCTGGGAACCCATGTGGAATGAAACTATTTAAGTCCATCCTTATTACTAAGGGGCCACCAGGTTGACATCTGCATAGGTGACCCTAAATGTTACCAATCGGAAAGTATAAAAAACCTTGATCTTCATTTGTGGTCCAACGTGTTCATAGAATCAATCAGAGTTATTCCCGATGAAACATAGGAAGTGTGTGATTTGGAACATTTAAGCATGAATATATGTAGGTTCTTGATGTTTTTTTAAATTTAATTTCTCCATTTGGAAAGGTATCCTGAGAAATCATAGAGGGAGAAAGCTCATTTGTAGTGTCCTAGGACTCAAATGATGTAGCAGTGAAACTATTTGTTACCACTATTGTGTGGAACTGAGCTGGTCTCTTCCTCCCGAGCTCTGGTCCGGGGTGGAGAAAAGGCTGAAAGTCCTATACATCTCTCCACATGCAGACATTTAACCCAACCATTTAAACTCAACCAGTTGCAGCACTTTGTATCAATTATCAACTGTGAATGCTCATGTGAAAAAAATGCATTCATAATTACTGTATATTCCATCTTTCTTGACGACACCATTCAATGACGAACCTGTCTTTTAGAAAATGATGCCACAGAAGGAAATTCATGAGCTGGTTTGCCTGCTGCATTTTTGAAGTTTTTAAATAACAGCACATCCTCCGTAGTTATTTAATACTTCCAAAAAGGAGGACATTTTTTAGCTACTTCATGATTAACCATCGAAATGTGTGAGGCTAGGAATTTAGCAGGTCTGCCAAAGCCGAGCACCTTCTAAATCTGACTTCCACTTGAAAACTAGAGGACCATTTAACTCATTATAACTGCCTGTTGCTTAAAAGATCACATTGAATACCAAAGAGAAGCAAATAGATCTGATGAAAGGAATTTCTGTGGCTGGCTGCTTGAGTTTGTTCTGTGTTAAGCTCACCTTTTTATTTAAAATAGACCAACTGCAGGGTTTCCTGCCTAATGAGACGGCTTGGATGAAAGTGTCACCTCCACTGTTTATCAGGTAATCATCATTAGGGCGAATGAACCCAAAAGGGGAGTGGAGACCAAGTAAAAAACTGTACTGAAAGGAAATAAAAAAGACCTCCAACAAATAGACCAGCAGGCTCAAAGAGGAGGAAACATCTACAGTGAGAATAGTGCTGGGTACCAAGGGACTTCTTCATAGCAAGTTCGAATTCAAAGTTCCGGTTTAATTAGGTACACTCCCTCAAGGAAGCCCTCAGAGCTCACGTTTCTTTCTCTCTGCCATCCAGAAAACAGCCCACGATTCCCTTGAATTGCATTTGTCCTTTCATTTGCTTGTTGCATCTTTCTGCTCTGACTTGAGTGGTCTTTCAATAATGTTGGAACTTCCCTACCTTAAAACACAAAAAGTCCCTGGAGTCAATGATTTCTATCATTGTGGAGTCCATATCTGATAGAAATACTAATTGCTATAAAACCCACTTTTTTTATTTCTGCAAAGTTTCAATATTATAAATACCTGTTCCGTTAAGGAAGATTCCTGCGGGAAATCCCAAGGTCAAGTCAGATCAAGACCTGAACTCTGATAAAATACCAGGGGGTTAGAACTTATTATGGGGATAGACAAGGCACAGTCAGGTCATTGTTTAAAATGGTGGAAAGACGGCGGTGAGAGGATTGTGTGATTAATTTGAAAGAGGCAGGGGAATACATTTCAGAGTCCTAGTGGTTCAAGAAAATAGAAAGGAGCAAAGGGATTCCAGAACAGTGACTATTACACATTGGAATGATAACACATGTGTATTCCCAGGCCGCATTCCCCCCCCCCCCCCCAAATTCTGTTTCTGTAAGTCAAGGCTGGGGCACGGAGATCTGAATATTTTAAAGAATTCAGAATGATTCTGATTTATGCTGTCATCACAGGGAAAGGCCTTTGAGGACCACTGTGCTAATATATGATTGAACTCTTTTTGCGGCAAGAGACATAAACTCATCCCACATCTATTTAAGCAAAAGCAGCAGGACTGTATTGATTCAAGTGGTCCAAAGGCTCAGATCTTTAAGGTGAAAGCGGAGCTGGTCCCAGGTGCTGAAAGGAAGTCATCTGGAAACTTTTTCTGTCTCCTGGCTCTGCTTTTGTACTCGTTGGCTTTGACTATTAATATGTTGCTAACAAATCTGGCTTACAGTACGCTGGGTTAGCAAGCCCAATAGAAAGTAGCTTCTACTTTCAATTAGTTCAATAATTTTTTCGCTATGAAATTTTTAGTTCCTAATTTTTCTATTAAAACAGTACAATTGATTAATTTCCATTGAATACACCTGTTGAATTAATCAGATTATTTTGGTGGTCAGGAGGATGGGGCATACTAACTAGCTACCTTGAGTGACAGGTTTCCCCCTGGATCTTACGATGGGTCTTTACACACAAACCAGCGCATGCAACATACTACAACCTTGGCATAAGGCATTGTTGACAAATGCAAAACAGAAAGTCTACCATGCAAAGTAAAAGAATGAAAAACAAGTGGTGAGTGTAGAGGACAAAAATGGTGAAAAGGATTTATGTAATACTGGTAATGCCGTTTAGGTGAGTATTATTCAGAAAGAAGTGCGTGGAAAATAAACCCATTGCCAGGAAGAAAGGTATAAATGAGTCCATTAAGGTCACATTTATACCCATACAAGTGACGGAATAACAGATCATAACACACTGGCAAGGAAGAACTAAGGCCGCACTTATTAAATACATGTGCCTAAAAGAGATGTATAAAAAGAAAGAATTTGCCTGGAGTTTGAGCCAAGACGCGAAAGAGGTGATGGAAAGAAATTTTTGCCTCATTGCTCACAGTGCTTATGTCAGATTCCCTTTCTGCCAGAATTAGCTCGAGGAGAATGGAGCGATTTTCACATTGAGCCCTTTCAGCAGCTCCACCTGGTTTTCTTGCTCATTGTCAATCTCAAACCCCAAATGTTACACTCACCATGTTCGCACCACATTTGTCAGACCCATGGAAAAGGTAAGGGAGGTCTTAGCTGAGTATTACCCTTGTTTTCTTTTTCAAAACCGTTTTCACGTGACACCCAGATTCTAGGGGTGAATGGTAAAACTCAACTCTGATTTTTTTCTTTCTTTTTCTTTTTTTCATTTTCATTTTCTTTTTCTTTTTTCTTTCCTTTTTTTTTTTTTTTTTTTTTTTTGCTAGAAGGCAAACTAGATATGTAATAACTAGGTCCTCATAGGTATCTTCAAAGAAATTAATGAATCCAATAGTTTATTTTTGGATGTGCAAGACTTGGCTTTTTCCTGAGGTTTATCCTTGATGAAACTTATTTCATATATTTTTCTCTGTTACAAAGCAAGAATCAACATGATAAGGAAGGAGATAGAGGGTATTGTAATAGAAAATGGAATCAGTCATTTTTAGGAAAAAAAATTAAAAAATAGTTGTAACTTTCAAAATTGTTAATGAGGAAAAGCTAAAGTTAAAACTTATACCTTGTAAACATAAAATTAAAATTTCCAGATTTTATGTCAAAGACATAAAATATTTGAAGTTTATGTGAGAGATGTATTAAAACTGAGAATATAGCACTTTTTTTTATCAAGTACTTGGTCTATTTCTCTCTTTTTCTTGCTATAACTAAATCCATCAAAACATATCCTAGATCATTAAATTTTATTCTACTTCCTAGACTACAGAAACTTCTGAATTTTGAACATATTAACTTCATATGTAGTTATCACAAAGTCAAAGCTGATATTTCTACACAGACAACAGTGTGGTGAAGGCCTGGTTGTGGGAGTGGGGGCAGGGAGGGGTTAAGGGGTGTGGGGAAGAGATTATCTGTAATACTTTCAATAATGAAGATACATTTTTAAAAAATAAAAAAGAAAGAAAAACAGGCTAATTTTATCAATTCATTTAATCCCAATCATCATAAATTATTCATTGAATATTTTAAAAAGATAAATACTACTTGGAATTGTGGGGTATGCCCTCAGCTGAATTTTTATTCAGAGTTTTAATAAAGCTGTTTAAAGTTTCAATACTTAAAAGACTAATATAAGTATATATATGTAATTAACATTCTTATATTCTGATTCTATGAATTAACATTTTAAATAACTACTATAAAACAATCAAAAATACAATTTAAAATATTGCTAAAATTTTGAGAGTAAAGTATAAAATTAATTTCTATTAATGTTATTTGTTTAAACTGTGTTATTTCAAGGCAGTATCATGCTGCAGTTTCAAAAGACATTTCATGCAATACTATTTTCCCCAAAAATGTTTTATAATTAGCTAATTTAGTAACCCAAGAAATTTTGAATATGATATTTGATGTCATAATACACATTAGAATATTAAGGTCAAAGACAATAGGATCACTCTAATTTGGCCTTGACTTGAACTTATATTTCATGAAATTTTTTATCATTCATGTGGAACAGTTCTCAGAATTGATGTTTGATGGAACGGGAAAACCACAGAATATGGTGCTTAAGAGGATACTCTTTGACCAAAATGTTTGGAATTTCATCTTGCCATTTATGTCTTCATCTTGGAGTTGTAACTTTATTACAAAAACAGTTTTATTAATTTATACATATACATACACATACACATACACATACGCATATACATATATACATATACATATACATGCACATATACATATATACATATGCTTAGAATAGTGCACTGCACAATGCTCACAAAAATGATTGTCATAATTTGATAAATTGTTTTGAAAGTGTGAAATAACCCACAATTAATCCATGTGTTCCTACTATTTTATTACATACACATGTATGTGATGTATATATGTGTGTATATGTACCTATATAGATATGGATGTATTTACATACATCTAACCTAATTTTAAATCTGTTTTAATAAGCCTTGCTTTCAAACATATTACAACATATTTCCAATGGAAAACCATAACTAACAAAATTAGTCTCATTTATTCAGATAAAATATTTAGTTGGCTAGAGAGTTGTTTACTATATTTTCTTAAAATAAAACCATGACCTTCAGGAACACTGTGCCTTGATAGCTATGATAATTACAGGTCATAGTTTCCAAGGACTTATCCCGGTTTGACTCAGCACTCTTGTTTCCATTCTACTCGACAGAACTCCTTAAATCTTTGTAATTTGAAAATGAATTTCTATATTCCATTTTATAACCAAAGCATAAATTTCTGAGAGTGATTTCCCAATACACAGTCTGGTTTCTCAATACACATGGTCTGTTCTGATTTCATTCCTACATTAGACACTATACAACACTTTTATTAAAGCCTATATGTTTATAACCAATACAGCCACTATGGAAAACAGTATGGCAGTTCCTCAAGAAATTAATAGAGTTACCATATGACCTCTTCTGGATATCTACCCCAAACTTTGGAAACATTTATTCACCCTATATTCATTATAGAATTATACATGTGACAAAAACATGGAAACATTCAACACATCCTTCAATAGATGTTTGAATAAAGAAGAGGTGGTACATATATATTCGATGCCTGAATATTACTATTAATCAGTGATAAAAAAGATGGAATACTGCAATTTGAGAAAACATAATAAATATTGAGAATATCATGCAAAATACAATAAGTTGGACAGGTCTAGCTGGTTTGGCTCAGTGGATAGAGTATCAACCTGTGGATTGAAGAGTCCCAGGTTTCAATTCCAGTCAAGGGCATACCTGGGTTGCAGGCTCGATCTCCAGCCCTGGTCGGGGTGAGTGTGGGAGGCAACCAATTGATGTGTATTACTCATATTGATGTTTCTCTCTGTGTGTCTCTCTTCTTCCCTCCCACTCTCTCTAAAACTCAATATCCATATACTTGGGTGAGGATTAACAACAACAAAATAACAAAAATAAGTTGGATAGAAAAAATCAATAACCATATGATTTCATCCTTATGTGGAATACAAAATTGAAGGCAAGAAATGAACAAACAAGAAAAACAAAAACTCGTAGACATAGACAACAGTATAGGGGTTAACAGAACAAAGTGGGGTCAAATAAATGGTGACAGAAGAAGATTCGACTTTGAGTAGTGGGCACATAATGCAATAAAAATACAGATGATGTATTATAGAATTGCACACTTGAAACCTATATAATTTTATTGACCAATGTCATTCCAATTAATTTTTTAAAAATTTTAAACAAAAAAGCCTATACATTTATAGGAAGATTGAATGAACATTTCTACATTGCCCTTATGTAGCTCCCACTGTTCCCATATTGTTATAGAATGAAAATTGTAATTAAAAATTGAAAATAACCCAGAAACAAAAATACAAACTCATTTTTGTTTTCTCCTAATGAAAACAATTGTTACTTAAAAAAATACACTATGGGTCTAATGTATGTTGGAAAAGAAAAGAAAAGAAAAGAAAGAAATGTATTGGCTTACATACTTACACCATTCAAGCTGTAAAATTTGCCTTAGGTACCTCTTAATGCAAAGCCTTAAATCATTGGATCTCAGAGGGGGAAACACCACCCTTTAGAATACATTTTGAGGATTTATGTGGCTTATGTTTAGTTATCACATTTGGGGGGTGACCACTACTAGAGTTTTATGAGTGGGGCCAGGAAGGTTAGACATTCTGCAATGATCAGGATTGTTCCACAAAAATGTATTGTCCACATCCCGCAGAGCTTTTAAATATCTTTCATGGAACCAAATGAATGTTTATAACTAAACCTATAAATTAAAACTCTGTATATATAAATTCAAACAGTTTTTTTAAACTTTAAAGGAAGTCAAATAACCAATTCATGCAAGTATTATATAAGTCAAGGGAAAGTTAGTCTGTTATAAACTTTACCAAGAATTGTATAACATTTTGAGTCTTCCACCAAATTTCTCATGGAATTTGAATATGGATCTCAATTTGTAGTTTTTGCAAATATCTTACAGAGGATATCTGAGACTCCTTTTCATAGCCAGATAGAAATATTATTAAAATTAATGGAGACATTTGAAATCTAGGCATCTCATATTTTATTAATAAGAGTTTTCTAAACATAATTGGTGTATTTGACTTTCTATTTTTGAGTATTACTGCAACACAATTAAATATCTAATTGTGAAAAACCATATTGAGGTTTATTTTTCCTATATTTAAAACTGTTTTTGTGGTATTCCTAGACATGTGAATTATTATTTCTCAGTAGATTTTTATTGCTGTTCTTTTCCCCCAAACATCCTACTTCTCCTGACTTGTCTTGATCAATATGGTCTACAAGACTTTTTTTAATGTAATAGAAGCAAATTATATGCCTCAATAATAATTAAAATATGGCAGGATTTTAAACAGATATATTTTGTGATTTTTTTTTTTTTTGGATTCTTGGGAAACTTCATACTTAAACCCTCTGTGCCACAATTTCCTATGCAAAATAAGGATTCCTATGACACAGGGTAATTCAAATGTGTTAATACATTTAAAAAGTCATAGAACTGACCCAGACAGAAATAGATAAATAAATGTTTGACAGAGAAAATAGAAATTACTGTTTTCAAACTATACTTCCCAATAATGTGTAAGTAATCCACAATCATACTGACTCCTCATTTTATCCTTTTCATCAGCCTATGATTTTTTTTTTGTGTGTGTGTGTGTGTTGGGGGAGGATTTTATACCTATAGTAGAGGCCTAGTGCCTGAAATTCATACACAATTGGGGTCCCTTGGCCTGGCAGGCAATCAGGGCTGATCAGGGCCAGGCGGATCCGGCACGAAGGCCCTGGTAGGGTTCAGGAGAAGAGGTGATGGTTTCTGGGATGGGAACAGAAGAAATGAACACCAGCTGTCGATGCCACCCTCGGCACCTGCCACCCCATGGTTCCCAGCCTCCCCTCCTCCTCCTTCTCTCTCTGCCATGCTACCACCAAGGCCTGCCAGCCAGGGGGAAGGGCAGGGTTTGCTGGCTGGGAGAGTGATGGGAGGAGGGATGAAGGGAGGTTTTGATCCCCAGTTTGGAGCGTGCAGGAGGTAGCCGATCATATTCTCTATCATCATCGATGTTTCTTTCTCTATTTCCCTCTTTGAAATCAATCAAATATATATTTTTAAAATGCAAGGTTTTGTAGAGGAAGAAAGATAGGGCAAGGGAGCTATTGAAAATAAAAAGATAGGAGAGCATTTGAGATCTTGCTCACATTTCTAATAGGATAACAAAAGATGGTCCTCCGGGGGTGACAGGTGAGGAGTGGCAGTGGGTGGAACAGGGCACTGTGGGCTGAGGAACAGGCTGTATTGACTGGGAATGTCTGTGACAGTGACAGTGAGCATGTGTTGGGGCCATCACCAGGATCATTCATCCCCAAGAGGTTTTGATTCCAGACAGGAGGAGAAACATGGAGATCAGCGGGCTTTTGTTAGCCTAGAAGGTGAAGGACAGACGGAGCAGGCTGCCCTGCTTCCCTACACATGTAAACACGCGGTGTAACTGCACATGGGCTTCAATGATACGTCCAAATCAATGCCCAGCTGGCCCTGGTGGCTGTGTCCTGCCACTCTCTGGCTGTGCTGCGGTGCTTTTGGCTGGGGAGGCCGGAGCCACGCCCCCAAGTGCAATTAGTATATGAAGGGGAGGGAGCTGGAGCTGATAGGGCGTGGCCTGCAGGATGGGGAGCAGCTGTCAGTGCAACAGGCTTTGGAGTCTGAGAGGCTGCGTTTCTTGCACATCATGGGTGAGTCAACCCTCAGCATGTCAGCTGGGCCAGGTGGGGCCTGGGGAAGCCTTTTCCTCTGGAGTAGCTCTTCCCAGGGTGATGGTGTCTGCTGCTTTTTTTTTTTTTTTTTTTTTTCCCCTCTGGCTAGCAAGCTCTGGGCTTGCAGTTCCTGGGATACCTGAGCCATAGCATACACTTCCAGGCCTCACTGTGCCCTCCTCCTGCATTGAGCTTCTGCTCCCTGGTGGTTAGTGTGCATCATAGCAACTGGTCAACCGGTCTTTCTGGTTCTTCTGCCATAATGGTTGCTGGGCTTTATATATATATATATATATATATATATATATATATATATATATGTATATATTGATTAAAATTATTTCCTTTTTTTATCTTATAATTTACAGATAAGTCTATTCTGTTATTTATTTATCCCCATATTAAGTTTTAGACCAATGTCTACATGTACCTCTGTTTTTACTTTCTGTAAAATTCATATAGAATTGCTTTTGATAGTCTTCCCCCTGTTTACTCTAAACGTACTCATTATAGTTAGTAAAATAACCTGATGGCTTTATTATGTCTTTTATTACAGTCAGCCTGAGCTTTTAAAAACTAAAGTAGAATATTTCATTACAAATTTATGTATTGTTATTCTTTGATACAAAACTTAAAACTTTAGGCTGAGTATTAAGAAAAAATATTTTTATTTGTGTTATAAATGCATTTTTCTTCAGGATAGTAAATGAAATATTTAAAAAGTATATATATATATATATATATATATATATATATATATATATATAATAGAAGCCTAATATGCTAAGTGTCTGACTGTTCAGTCGACCATTTGGTCTACCTCTTGACCAGTTACTATGTTGTACACTGATCACCAGGGGGCAGACACTCTGACTGGTAGGTTATGGTAGGTTAGCTTGCTGCTGGGTCTGGCCAATTGGGACTGGGTGAGATGGGCTGGACACACTCTAGAACCAACCTCCCAAGGTCCTTCCCCAGTCTCTAAAACATTTCTTCTAATTAATTTACTGTTAATGTGCATGAATTTGTGCACCAGGCCCATAGTATTGTTATAAAAAATGTTTTTTATTAGGTTGAGACATTTTGCGTAAGTACATAAAGAAATTTCAAAGCATCTTAGTCCTTAACTTCTGGTCTAGCCTTTTATTATCGTGCTTGTAGATAATATTGAGATGATGTAACTCTTCAGAGTTAAGAAACTACCTACAACTATACATCTAGGAAGAACTGAGAAATTAGGTTTCTTTACTTCTAAACTCTATAAAACTATACTTGAAGATAATTATCATACTGAATTTTTATAAATTACATGTACTAAGTGAAAATACAGAAGAAAGTAATCAATATATGAATCTTTATCTTAAATTCTTAACCTCTTTTGTTTCAAAGTAAAGCATGGTGCCTTTGCCACTTTTCTGATGACTCCATTTAACTATGAAAAATAACAGAGCAGTTTGTTTTAGTTAATTCTACCACTCACCGTAGGTCCTGCCTCAAAGACCTTAAGACTTGACACACCTTCAATTGTAATTGGAATCATGAATCATGTTCATCTCCTAGTCAATGGAAGACTCAGCTATGCAATGTGTTGAGAGAAAAACACAATCCCAAACCAAAACTCCAAATCTCTCTGTCTTCAGACTTAAACAGTCTTGAGTAATGGTACTCCCCTCCTTCAACTGAAAGAATGAGGGCCCAACAGCAGTTTTAGCAAGCCCCAGGTGAAATTATAAAGCATTTTTAAATGGATCCAATTCTTCTAAGTTTTAATAATAAAATGAGCCTTGTTCCTGGAATTGTGGTCTAAAAATGATGTGCAGTGACTGGCCTATGTAATATTTAAGTCTGTGGAATATTAATCTACGGAATGATTGGTTGCTTATTGCAAATTTGGTCGGAAATTTGGCAGTTCTTACTCTGGTACAGTCATTCTCTCTGTTCATTATCTTGTAGGCGCACTGCCTACTAAAAGGGTCATAAGAGCAATGCGCTCTAACTTGGGCTTTCTTGCAGCTGCAGTTCTACCTAATTTGTACTTTGGCACTCGAAAGATTATAATAAATGAAGTGCTGCTTTCAAAGTTTCAGACACACCAATTTTTCCCCTGTTTGGCAAAGGTGGATTTAATTTGACTTTCACGAGTGCAAAATCCGTCTCCTTAGAAGTTGGTCAAACTATTAATTTTATGGCAGGGACAACTGAGTACAGTAAACCTTTTCACAAAGCCAGACAGCTTAACCTAATTAAAGGGTTGTTTTGACAGGTGGTTTAAGGTAGAATGAATACTATCAAGAACATTTCAAGAAATGAGTTTGATGAATGCCCGGTGTGTGCATGCAGGTGAAAATGTGTTTTGGAAGGGTGTGATGACAGGTCTGTGTCCAAAAAGGTACACCTTGGGATTCATCTGGGCACTTGTTTGGCAATTGCTTTCTCTTTTATAGATATTTTAAGAAGATGAATCACATCAAGTCCACATGGGCATCAGAAGATATTAACAACCAACAATGACCATTAAAATAACTCCATAATAACATGCTTGCTTCTAAGAAAACTTAAGATCTCCCTTTAAGAAATTAGAGGTATTGTAGGGCAGAAATTTAAACCTGGAATTGAGATTTTTCTGAATATTAGTAAAATTTATCATGCTTGTTTTTCATACGGGGTATTGGAAACAGGACTTGAGTCAATATAGAGACCACCAGTAGCTTGTTCTGTGATGGTTTGATTAGTTAACACACAATTGTTTGGCAGTTTTTCATGTTCTTTCAGGCAGGTTTTAGTAATAAAAAATGATAAAACAGAAAGCATAAAACTTGACCAGTCTTTCAGATTATGGTTCAAAAATATGGTCTCAAGAGAAGAGTCTGTAGAATTTGTTCTGATAGCTTATCAAATGGTCTTCTACCCATGTGCAATAGGACCAATGCTCAGAAGGCAGATTCTTGACAGATTTCCATTCCTCACTCTGTGTCTTCTCGCTGTCTCCTCAGTAGAAAAATGTAAATGTAATTAAGGCAATACAAGGTTCTGGGCCCCAGAAAGCAAAATGGCACCAAATCATTAGAGGTGCCAGTAGTCACTTAATCACTGTATGGTATGTTTACCTAAAAAGTGATGAAATTCTTCAAACATCTTGATGGTACCAAGACTTTCAGAGGGGCCGGGCTTAGATAGCATATTCCTATTTCAAATTGCTTCTTTATCTCTCTGATGGTGGATACTAATCTCTTAAAATAATTCATGGGATTTTCCATTTTCATTTCCCCCCCCCTGTATCTATAAAACTTAAAAAAAAAAAAACCTCTAATTGCCAATAGTTGAAGTGGCAGTATTGTTGATGACAAGATTGGTGACACCTTAACTTGCTCAAAGTCATATACCATAAATTAGTCTGTAAGTTAATTCATACAATTGAAATTCAAACCATGTCCTTAAAATGTGAGAAATGCTCTCTTAACCATTATGATTCTCCAAATATTACTTAGCAAAAATTTTTTTATTATTCATATTTAATTAAACAATTTAAAATAAAATAAATTCAAAGCAATATTTTCCCATTCAAAATGTGTTTAGGCTAAAATAGAAGCTAGCCTCATTTCTAAAATACAGCTTCTACATAATTTATCATTATGAGGACAAAGAAATAAGATGAAAATCCCAACTATATTTAGGTTATATACAGAAAAACTACTGCCAGAACCATAAAAAAATCTACCGGTTTTAAGAAAACTGACCTGGGTTTTTACCTGGCCTTTTTGAGACAGGTGCTATCTGGGAAAAAGTAGAAAATACTTCTGCCACCTAAAAACAGGTCCACTGACTCGTGATTTGGGAACCAGTTGCAAAAGGACTCTGAACCATTTTGTCTTATTATACCTTGGTTATACCTTTCCTACACTAAATATACCCTGAAAACTCAGCAAGATGTTACTAAAATGAAGGGAGTTTTATAAACCATATAAAGTAGTCAGCGGGAAGTAAAATGAAAGTGTGAGTTTTGCATGCATTAAAAAGTTTATAGATCCAGTGAATAAAGAGACATTGTTGAGAACTAAGATGACAAAAACCAAAACAAAACAAAAACAAACAAAAAAACCCCACAGACACACAACAATTCTTTTTTTCCCCCCAAAAGAAACAATTCTTGGTAGCAGATAACTTTAACATTAAGTTTAATAGCTAAGAATATCGGAAAACTAGGTAATAGTAGTAGTGTCGGAAATAGACAGTGTTAGAATAGTAGAGATTTCTTGGATCCAAACTTATGAAGGGTGTTATGTTTGTTATCTTCTATCTTTGTATTTAGAGTCACACACCTTATTAGACAGAGTACAGGAACAAAGTCAATATCTTTTTCAGTATATTGACACGGGTGAAAATTGTTCTTTATTAGAATAAACTTTATTAGAATAATCAAAAGCAGGAGTAAAGACATGTGTACACACACACACACACACACACACACACACACACAATTATATTTACCCACCCCTAAGGAGAATTGGTACTAGAGAATATTAACAAATTAAAAAAATAAAAGATGACTAAATGTTTTGAAAGATAAACCACTGGCAAGGCTATTTATAGAAAAAGGATAAATACAAATGCTTACTATTATACAACGGAAGATAAAACCCATGCTTAAAACACTTTTTTTTTTAAATCACCATCATTTCTAGAAAACTTTGCAGAAAATTGTGGTAAACCATCAAAGAAAAGATGCTTCTATGCACTTTAGTCATTATCAAAGCTGAGAAAAATGTACATATGTGAAAAGATGTTCAATTATAATAGTGAATAGAAAAAAACACACAAACATTTAAAACAATAGAACATTACTTTTAGCTATCAGATTTACCAAGATTTGAAATAGTGGTGCTACCCATTATTACTGAGACAATTAAGAAAAAAATCATGTGTGGATCATGAATGTTAAAAGCAAGTGCATATTTTTCTGTAAGAATCTGTTACAGAAATACTGTAGGACACCTGAACCAAAAATCCTTATCTAAGAATCTGATATAAGGAAGTAGAAAAACAAAATGTACACTCAGACATATGTATAAGAATTTTTATTACAGATTTGCATTTTTTAGTATCTAATAATATTGGCATAGTTAAATCAATTTTGGTATAACTATATGTCTATATGAAAGTGTGAAGAAAAAGGAATCTTTGTGCACTGCTGGTGGGAATTCAGACTGGTGCAGCCACTGTGGAGAACAGTATTGGGTTTCCTCAAAAAATTAAAATGGGACTCCCATTTCAATCAGTAATCTCACTACTAGGAATATATGCCAAGAAATCAGAAACACCAATCAGAAAGGATAAATGCACCCCTATGTTCATAGTAGCACAACTTACAATAGTTAAGATTTGGAAACAGCCTAAGCGCCCATGAGCAGATGAGTGGATTGAAGAACTGTGGTACATCTGTACAACAGAATACTATGCTGCTGTAAAAAAGGAAGAAAATTTTACCATTTGCAACAGTATGGTTGGACATGGAGAGCACTGTGATAGGCAAAATAAGCCAGTTGTAGAAAGATAAATATCACAAGATCTCATTTATTTGTGGAATGTATTGAACAACATAAACTGATGAACAAAAATAGATCCAGAGACAGAGAAGCATCGAACAGACCATCAAACTTCTGAGGGAAGGCAAAAAAGGGTGTGTGTGTGTGTGTGTGTGTGTGTGTGTGTGTGTGTGTAGAGAGAGAGAGAGAGGGGGTAAGAGATGAACCAAATGGACTTTTATGCATCCATAAACATAACCAATGGCCTCAGACACTAGGGAGTTGAGGGCATCTGTTGGGTGGTGAGGGTGGCCGGGGAGCAGTCAATGGGGGGTGGGGGTAAGGAGACATATGTAATAGTTTAAACAATAAATAATTTAAAAGAAAAAAGTTTTAGAGGACAAGATTGAAATGTGCTTGGTGGGTGACTTCCATTGGATGAGAAACAAAGAAAACCTGCTTTATGGACAATTTATTTTCTTCCTGCATTCACCTTAAGCAACCTGAATTTATCTGAAAACTTGGTCTTCTGGAGTGAAAAATCTTTCTCTGGCTGAAATGAAGACTGGGCCCAAATTGACTCTTTTAGAACTGTGGCTTTTTGGGTGATTTATCCAGTAAGATTCTGTGATAGTTCCTGCCAGAGCACCTGGCCCCATTTGACATTCCATGATGCCTCTCAAATCTGGACAGAACACAGCGAGCACTTGGTGGATGGGCCGCATCTTGTAAATAGTTCTCTTCAGACTGTTTTTGGCAGGCACACACCACATCAGCCTGTTTCCCAGCCTGTCATATTCCATGGAAAGTACTGATGCAGGTTGATCAATGAAGAGAAACTGGGCCTATATCAATATTCTGCACAATTCCAACTTCTGGCCATTACAAACATTATTTTGGGGAACATCTTATGCATATACTTTAAAAAAATTCTTTATTGGTATGGTGAGGCATCCTCAGCATCTTCCATCTCTGAATTGTCTCTTTTGTCTTCATGGCTGGAGCACTTTTGCTGAAGGATACCCATGATCAAACAAGAGATGGTCGGACCTGCATTACCACCATTTGTCCACCAACCAGATCTGAAATATCATGGCTGACATGTACACATAAGGAACTATTTGACATTGAAACTGGGACTCAGAAGAACTGCTGGCTCAGAAAGGAACTCACTACAGACTGATTCATTTGCCTCTCAGGATAACCATTAAGGCTTATCGCAGTTTAGGTTTTTATAAGGGTATTTCTTGGATCACATGACCTCACACATCTAGACGAAATAATGAACAACATAGACTGGTGAACAAAGATAGACCCAGAAAAAGAGAAGCAGCGATCAGACTCTCAAACCTCAGAGGGAAAGTAGGGGAGGGTGGGGGTAAGGGGAAGAGATCAACCAAAGGACTTGTGTGCATGCACCATGGACAATAGGGAGGTAGGGGAATATGTAGGGAGGGGTTTGGGATGGGAATGGGGGGATAAGGACAATTATGTGATACCATAATCAATAAAAATCAATTAAAAATAATAAATAAATAAATAAATAAATAAAAATTCTTTATTGATTAAGGTATTACATACGTGTTCTTATCCTTACTATTACTCACCCAACCTCCCACTGATGCCCTCACCCGCTGTTGTTTGTGTCCATTGGTTAAGCTTGTATGCATGCACACAAGTCCTTTGACTGATCTCTTCCCCTTTCCCCCACCCTTCCCTACCTTCCCTCTGAGGTTGATGGTCTGATAGAGGTTTCTCTGTCTCTATGCCTGTCTTATGCATATACTTTTGTTTTCCTGTGTGTAAGTAGCTGCAAGATAGATCTCCAAAGTTGGTTCAAAGTTTTGGAATGCTGAGTACCTTTTGTTGCCCATTTCCTGTTCACCTGTTGGCCATTTGTATGTGTTATTTTATTTAATCCTCAACTGAAGACATGATGAGAGGAAGGGAGAGAGAGAGAGAGAGAGAAAGAGAGAGAGAGAGAGAGAGAGAGAGAGAGAGAGAGAGAGAGAGAGAGAGAGAGAGAGATTCATTGCCCAATTGCCTGCCTCACATTCCCCATCTGGTGATCAAACTACAATGCAGGTATGTGCCCTGATCTGGAATCAAACCAGCAACCCCTCGATGCACAGGATTGTGCTCAACCAATTGAGCCATTCTTCCAGGGCTGTATGTTTTTAGATAAATGTTTATTCAGGTCTTTTGTCCAATTTTTAAATCGGGTTGTTTTGTTGTTATTAAATTATATGTTTCTTGCACATTTTGTATATTACTCTTTTACCAGATATATAATTTGCAAACATTTTCTCCCATTCCATAGGTTGCCTTTCACTCTGTTGACCGCTACCTTTGCTGTGCAGAAACTACTTATTTTTGCTTTTGTGGTCTGTGCTTTTAATGTTATGATAAAAAATATCATTGCCAAGACTAATGTCAAGAAGTTTTCCCCTTGTTTTATTCTAGTAGTTTTACAGTGCCCCGTCTTACATTTAAGTCTTTAGTCCAATTTGAGTTGAATTTTGTACATGGTGCGGGAGAAAGGTACATTTTCATCCTGCTGCTTGTGGATATACAGTTTTCTCAGCACCATTTACTAAAGATACTATCCTTTCTTCATTGTGTGTTCTTGGAAACCTGCCAAAGATCAATTGACCATAAATATGTAGGTTTATTTCTGGATCTCCTGTTCCATATGCCTATTTTTATGCCTGTACCATACTGTTTGATTCATAAAGATTTGTGACATATTTTGATATCAAGGACTAAGAAATTCAAATCAAAACCAAAATGAGATAGCCCCTCACACCTGTTAGAATGGCCATTATAAAAAACAAAAGATGCTGAAACCAGTTTGGCTCAGTGGTAGAGTGTCGGTCTGCGGACTGAAGGGTCCTGGGTTCGATTCAGGTCAAGGGCATGTGCATTGGTGGTGAGCACATCCCCTGTAGGGGATGTGCAGGAGGCAGCTGGTCGATGTTTCTCTCTCATCGACAGTTCTAGCTTTCTATCTCTCTCCCTTCCTCTCTGTAAAATATCAATAAAATATATTAAAAAGTAAAAGATAACAAGTGCTGGTGTAAATGCAGAGAAAAGGATTTCCTTATATATGGTTGGTAGGAATGTAAATTGGAATAGCCTTTACAGAAAACAGTTCAGAGTTCCTAAAAAAAATTAAAAATAGATCTACCATATGATCCAACAATTTCACATCTGAGTATATATTCAAAATAATGAAATCTGGATCTTGAAGGGATATTTGCACTCACATGTTCATTGCAATATCTTTCACAATAACTAAGGTATAGGAACAATATAAATGTCCACCAGTAGAAGAATAAATAAAAAAAAGTAAGTGGTATACATATATAGGGGGATGCTATTCAGCCTTAAAAAAGAAGGGAATCCTGCCATTAGTAGTAACGTGGATGAACATGGAGGACATTATTTAAAGTTTCCAAACAGCCAAAACCGGTTTGGCTCAGTAGTTAGAGCATTGGCCTGCAAACTCAAGGATCCCGGGTTCGATTCTGGTCAAGGGCATTGATTGCAGGCACATCCCCACTGAGGGGTGTGCAGGAGGCAGCTGATCGATGTTTCTCTCTCATTGATGTTTCTGGCTTTCTATCTCTCTCCCTTCCTCTCTGTAAAAAATCAATAAAATATGTTTTTTTTAAAGTGTCCAAACAAAGAAAAACATTGCATGATCTCTCTTACATATGTGGAATCTAAAATATAAATTCATAGAAGCAGAGAATAGAATGCTGGTTGCCAGGGGAAGAGGGAAAATAAGATGTTGATCCAAGTTTTACCTAGGCAAGAAAAATGAGTTCTGAAGACCTAATGTATGGCATGGTGACAATATTTAATGGTACTGTATGGTATAATTGAAATTTGCTGAGGATAGGGCTTAAATCTCACCATGCACACAAACACACATACACATAATAGTAATCACATAGGGATATGATGAGTTATTTAGCTTGATTTTGATATTTTCATGATGTACACATAAATTAAAATATAAAGTTATACATCATGTATATATAATTTTTGTATGTTAAAGGTATCTCAATGGAGTTAAAAGGGAAGAAAAATATGTACATGCTGTAAATCTTCTCCTTTCCCACCTTTATCCTCACGGGCCTTTCCACTGCACTTATTTGTTATCGCCTACATTCTGTGATAGCTGTACTATTGTTCTTATAGATACTGCAGTGGCAATTCTGAAAAAAAATGAAGAAAGCTTATCTGCTACAATATTTCTATATATTGGCAGTATTAAAAGTAACTACAATGAATTGTCATAAAACATGGTTGAGTCTCAATGGGCTTTGTTAACTTTTCAAATTAAATTTTATTGGTGTTTTATAGCTTCACAGTGAGATTTTATAATGCTGTCTTTGGTAAAATTATTTTATAAAACTAACCCTGTGAACTAAATTAATTATTTTAAAACTAAACCCCATATAAAAATATTATCTGGTTCTTAGATTTAAAAATGTGCAATAAAAATTTAAGCAATCTAAATGTTGTTGAATAAAATGTATGGAGTTGAATTATTTATTAAGAATATTATTATGATTTAATAATACAAATTGCTATTAATACAAAATATTTGAAGATCACAGAATAACCGATGATTTAAAATATAACATGCTTTCTTAGGTTTTTGCCTCCATCATTTAGATCAATATTAAGCTGAAATAAATATAGTATTTTTCCCCAGTTATATTGCTTACTACCATATTTCCTAGGAAAACCATACTTATAATGAGTGGATCTAGTACTCCATGGATATAAAAGAAATGTTTCAGTGAATATGCCTCCCTTATCAAAGACTAAACAGATTTAGGATATTAAAAATATTAAGTAAAAAGCTTTAATTGTCCTCTTCTTTGACTTCCATAAGAATAGTTAAAAATAAAATAATTGTTTTTGTTGTTGTTGTGGATAATGGGTATGGGGAAGAAGAAGAGGGATTGAGCTAAAAACAAATAGAGAAAAAAACTCATGGACATGGACAACATTGTGGTGATTGCCAGGCAGGAGTTTGGGAAGTGGAGGAGAATGTAGGGGCAATAAATGGTAATGAACAGAGACTTTACTTGGGGTGGTAAATATACAATTCAGTGCACAAATGATGTAAAATCATGCATCTTAAACCTGTATAATTTTGTTAACCAGTGTCACTTCAATGGACTCAATAAAAAGGAAAAGGAAAAGAAAATAATCCATGTGATGCAATTGTCTGACAACATGAAGATCAATTCAAGAGGGTATGTATTAAGTAAAATCTGACTTATTTCTAAGAAGCAGACTCAAGTAAAGCTAACAAATATTCTTTACACACACATACAAAATACATTAGTGCATTATGTAGTTCTCTGTAAAGGGGATATTCATAGGTTCCTTCAACTTTATAGTTTCAATTTGGAGACATTTATTCTAATAATGCTGCTGACTACATTTTCTTTTAAAGCTTTATTGAAATATAATCTATAACAATAAAAGGATAATATGCTAATTAGACCGGACAGCCGAATGAACTTCTGGATGTCATTCCAGATATCCTTCCAGATGAAGCCGCCATAGTGGGAGTTGAGGCAGAGGTGGTTAGGGGTGATCAGGCAGCAGGTGAGCGGTTAGGGGTGATCAGGCAGGCAGACAAGCGGTTAGGAACCAGCACTCCTGGATTGCGAAAGGGACCACAGGGATTGAGCCTAAACTGGCAGTCGGCCATCCCCCAAGAAGTCTGGGATTGTGAGAGGGTGCTAGCCGGGCTGAAGGAGTCCCCTTCCCCCCATGCATGGATTTCATACATCAGGCCTCTAGTCCAAATATAATATAATTTACTGTTTTCAACTATACAATTCAAGGGTACTTAGTATAGCCACAAAGATGTAATCATAATAAATTTTAAAACATTTTAAACCACCCCCTAAAAGCACTCCATACCCATTAGCATCTACTTCCCACTTCTATCCAACTCTACTGTTTCTTCCCCCAACAGTCATTAGGCTACTTTCTCTCTAGACTTTCCTTTTCTGGACACTTCACATAAATGGAATCATAAAAGATGTGGTCATATTTAGATACCATATCAAGGTTTATCCATGCTGTAGCATGTACCAGTACTTAATTCCCTTTTATTTTCACAAAACATTTAATTGTATAGATAAACCATTTACCTATTCATTAGTTGATGGACATTTAAGTTATTTCTTCCTTTTGGCTGTTTTGAGTCATGCTGCTATGACAACTTTCTCCTATCTATCTATCATCTATCTATCTATCTATCTATCTATCTATCATCTTTTTTAAAATTCTCATCAGAAGTTATTTTTCTCATTGATTTTCTAAAGAGGAATAGAGGGGAGGGAAGAGGAGGAAGAGGAGCAGGAGGAGGAGGAAAAATAGGAGGAGAAGGAGAAGGGTAAGAAGGAGGAGGAGGAGGAGGAGGAAAGAGAGAGAATCATTGATGTAAGAGAGAAGTTACCTCCTGCACATGCCCCTACCAGGCTATGTGGCTGGAGAATCTGCAACCAAGGTATGTGCCCTTGACCGGGAATTGAACACATGACCCTTCTGTCTGAGGGCTGATGCTCTAACCACTACACAAACCGGCCAGAGCCTCTTATCTATCTCTATGAAAGAAGCCTTATTAATTTTTTAAAGAGATGAATAGGAAAAAAATCAGATGTGTTTTATCTGACAAAAAAAGAAAGACCAATAAAATTACAGACCAATTGATAACTATGTTTGAAAGGGATGGCTTAGCATAGAAGTGAGCAGCTTCAGGCCATGATTCCTGATAATAATGTTGCTCAAATAATTGAGCAAGAATTTTCTTTAAAGGGCCATTCTGGGTTAAGCATGAAATTTAATTAACTAATTAAAATCTAATATGTATTATCTCTAAGCTGCTAGTTCCAAACAGAACCTGGGGTAATGAGGCCACTCGAATATGTCTCAGAGCTCTCGCCTCCAGGGCTCTACTGGAAGCACCAGCTTTGTGAATCTGAAGTAGAAGCTGCAGTCAAACGCACTTCACATAAGAAAGTTGCCTCAAATGCAAGTAGACGGTCTGCACGGTTATGAAACATTTAGTTTCTATTTGATCTTTCCCCACAAGTAGTCGGAAAATAAGCTTGGCTAATGCTACTCAGCAGATTCTCTCAAGGGCAAGGATTCACACCATGAGTTTTCCTCAGGTCTGATGACTAAATCCCTCAGTTCATTTATTACCCAGGCACTATCTGTTCTCTGGGGGCAGCAGGGAGTAGAAAGGAAATACTTTGTAGTTAGAGGTTGGGTGAGGAGTGTGCATCTCTTTCCCTAAAGCTGTATTTGTCACATCAGCCCAGAATAAAGACAGCCCACTAAAAACCTTCTCAATGTTGTATTGTAAAAAGATAAGGAAAAGGCGCCATTGAAAGGTCAGAGAACAGAAGAATGCATTTCAGCGCTCTCTGCTAATACCCATGAAATAGAATGTCAGGCCTGTTCTCTTCTAACTTTACAGGTAATGGTGCTTTTTTTCATTTTGTAAAGGAAATTATAGGTTTCCTTGGAAAACCTAGCCACTAGAGGGTCCCTCTGTTCAAAGTCACAGCATATAATGTTGAAGAATTTCCACACAGATAATGATAGATAGATATAGCTAGATATATGGATAGATAATTACATAATTGAAAATAGGAATAAAACTGAAAGTCAGGAATTAGAAGGTATTGAGGGGGATTGATTGCTTTAACTCACTACTCTTTACCTATATTCTGCTATAGGCAGTTGGCCGTGTACCTTAAATAATATTGCTCCTCTTTGAAGGAGAATGAAATAATTTTGCTTTAAAATGCACTATAGCATATTGATAGTTACTATTTCTTGCTGGCTACTCTAACACCAGAACAAAGATTGTTTAAAGGCAACTGGTTGCATTATCCTTACCTCCTTATACTCCCGTGGAAACCCTGATAGCTAAGTTGGAAAAAAAGGATGAGCTATTGTGATGTATAAGAAAAATATACATCAAGATGACCAAAATACACAGTATTTCTCACAGATATTTGGTCTTCATCCACAGGCCTTGACTCGTAGCTGCCAAAATAACAGAAATGTCCTCACTGGTGAGAGCCATAAAGGTGTCTTTCCTTAGGTTAGTGAGGCGACTTTTGGAAACCACCTGAGGATGGGGACTGGTTGCCAGGAAAACCAGCCATGTAATTAGAGTATTGGAACTTCAGTCCCACCAGCATGTCTCTGGACCTCCCAGGAGGAGAGAGGGGCTGGTGGTTGAATCAACGGCCAGTGGCCAGTGATTTAATCACTCTTGTCAAAATAATGAAGTCTCCATAAAGACCCAAAAGGATTTGGAGAGCTTTCAGGTTGACCAACATGTGGAGGTATGTGGAGAGTGTTGCTCTCAGAGGCGCATGGAAGCCACGCCCCTTCCCTATAACTTGCCCTGTGCATGCATCTCTCCCACCCGGCTATCCCTGAACCACATATTTTTGTAAGAAACTGGTGATGTAGTAAGCAAAATGTTTCTCTGAGTTCTGTGAGCTGCTCCAGCACAGAAATTGAACTCAAGGAACTGGTCATGGAAATCTCTGATTTATAATCTGATCGTCAAAAGCACAGATAGTAACAGGGGGAACTGCTTTTTACTTGAGATATTAGGCTAAGATGCAACTAACTTAGAAAACCTGTTAGCTCTCAACCGTAGAGTGAATTGTTCCCAAATAAATTTTTCCTACACATTTGGATATTTATGAATGCAGCCCCAAAGAGGTTCTGACTTCCTTGCTTTGGAACTGGCTGTGAATTGAAAAACAATGAAGTTAAATCTTAAACATTTCATTTTCTCATTTAGAAGTGTGAGAGGTCCAGATCATTGCTACATCCAAGGTCTTTCTCAGCAATGTATGTACAAAGCATTTAGGTCCATTTTAGCTTTTCTGATGAGGGAATATATGTTTAGGCTGGCTGGGATAATGAGTCAGATTGGGCAACTGTCCCTGTGTATGCCAACTGGTTAAGCTGGGGGACAGTTCATTGCTGTTGCTTTTGTTCATATTGGGAATTTTTCCCCTATCAATGATGTTCTGAAGTCTTCTTTTTTATAAATTTAAATAAAGTCATTCTTTTAGACTATTAGCATCTTAAAACATCTTAGAAGTCTTTAGTCCTCACAAAGACTGCCACTTCTGAACTAGAAGACTCTTTAACCAACATAAGAGAAGATTTTAATTTGGCCCATGGTCACATGCATATCATCTTATAATGTATCTTCATTTTTATTATTTAAGAAAGTGGATAGCTTAGATTTAAACTATGTCTGTTTGACTTTCATTAAATCCATTCATGTAGTTATGGTATGCCTAAATGTGGAAGACATTGTACTTTTCAAAAAACACACAACATTGTCTATGATTAGACACTGTATAGACTCAATTAAACACTCCTCACATTGAGTTATAAGTGCTTGTTTCTCTGGTCCCCTTCTGTATAGAAAGTAGGAATCATTGAGGGGGAGACTTTTGTTTTATTCATCTTCATATCTCCTGCACCTAATATTGCACCGTGGCATTTGTCCCTTCTTTTCCTCTTTCCTCTATGCATCTATCAGGTCATTCATGCATTACATTTCATACCCATACTAAAGTTTTACTCTGCCCCAGGGAATCAAAAATGAATCTGGCATCATCTTCCCCCCACAATTGATCATTGGCTAGTGATGAGTCACTTACTCTTTAAACAATTAGTACAACATAATATTTTACTACAATGATAGGGATGCCCAGAGTGGGCTTCTCAGAAATTGAGGTTCAAGTTCTTTTCTTTCTTTCTTTCTTTCTTTCTTTTTTTTTTTTTTTTACTTTCTGAGGCTCAAAATATACAATATTTTTTTTTCTAAATTCCATCTGAGGAGTTACAATAAATACTAGTTTATTTTAAATGCTTTTATATTAATCACACAAAATACAATAATAATGTTGTTACTTCCAAACATGAAGAAGATTTCTAATATACCCATAGGGTACTATGGGATGAGCTTCCCTAGAATAGAACTGTGTTTTAGGAATGGGTATTCCTGTGAGCACAAAAGGAGGCCATGTATGAGGCAACCAGAAGGATTAGTCAAGGGAGGGCTACATACAAGCAATGAGGATGATTTGTTCTAGGCAAGGGACCATGTGGAATTGAATGCATTAGGAAAATAATAGCTTCTTTTTGTCTACCTCTTGGGATTAATGAGAATGCCTGCTCTTTCCCCAAAGGGACTGAGAACTAAGCATCACACACAGTATGCTGTGTGTGTGGAGGAGTTTAGGCTTGGAGGAAGGAAAGGAGGTCTGAGACAGCAGAGAGGACTGTTTTGATTTGACTCCTTTACTCCAATGTCTTCATATATTGCCACTTGGTCATTTTATACTCCTCTTGATTTAAGACTCATTTGAGTCATGTTGACCTAGATTATGGTGACAAAAGGCATAGAAAATGAGACCTAAAAATGCTTTGTTGAGTGTCAGTGAAGTATTTGACTCCTAAACTTACTGAACGTACTTGACTTGACAAAATGTTTTGTTCTTACTAAAAATTGAAATATGTATATTTATCTCATACTTAAAGACACACAACTATAACATACAGTGAATGATAAAGAAAGCATTATTAGCACTTTGGTATTTGGGACTTCAGACATGGTGTGTCCTGCCTGGTGGTGTTAATGACAAATTGCCAAAGGATATTTGAAGAGCATTTCGAGTCTCAAGTGGTAGACATTATTATAAATTATTATTGCACTGAAGCCTGACAAGTAATGCTTTTGAAATATAATCATGTGATACAGACAATGTCCCTAACCCCAGGTTAATTGCCATTTGCTTTCAGAATCTGATGGTGTTTTCTCCATAATCTCAAATGCCTTGGAGGTGAAAGTCAATACATTAAAAGTATCTCCCTGTTCCAACGGGGTGGCAAATTATAGCATCAAAAATGCAATCAAAATGATAGCTTTTAAATTTTAATTTTTTGCACTAAAATATGACTGCTTTAGGTTCATTTCATGTTATTCAATTTTACCATGAGATGAACTACCAATAAAAACGTTAGTGAACACTTTAGGAACAGCTTTTTGTCCAGAATGAAAAAAAAAAGAAAGAGTTCTGATGTGTGCGCATCTGGAACACTGTAAATATTCAAGTTTTATAAATTTGGGACTTCACTTATGAAGAGTTTCCATATATCCTTTTTCTATGGAAAAGAGATCAAGAATGCTAACAAAAAAGGCTTACAAAGAGTTAAATCCATGCTACCTCAAACTTCTCACTAAATTGATTTTATCCATGTTAACTCACCAGGCTAGTTTATTTCTTGATCTTTTTTTCTTAAGAAACCATATGTCAAGGAGAGAATTACCTGACTCCATTCAGATCAGATTTCTTCATTTCACAGAAAATAATGCCATTAGGAAGCAGGTGCAGCAATGTTTTATTCTATTTTATGTTTTTCTGAGTTTCTTACTTATCAAGAAAACACTCTGAGCTTTGGGTCTAACGGTGCACAAAGGAAATATGCATTGGGAATAACTAGGCTGAAATTAGTTATTTTTAAAGGGTATATTTTCCAATTGGACTTGCTATGAGTTCTATTCACTGGCATTGTACCTGGTGGATAGTGGAAAACCAACAAATACGACAAGAGTCTAGGTAGCTGGTCTTGTCTTACATCTTCATTAATGACCAAAAAGGAGCAAATAGCACATGAAGCTGGGGTGTTATTAACTCAATAGCTTTTGAAAGCTCTAGTGAGGTCTGGGAAATAAATTTTTAAAGGCCTATAAAACTTAAAAATGATGAAAAAAATATAGAAAGAGAGAAAGGAGACTTTCCAAAGCTTGAGAACATGTAACCCTCAGAACCAATACCTACTAAAAAAGAGCGTATTGTTAATGAAAACCATTGAATAATACCTCAGATTTATAATGGAAAGAAAAATTAATGGAGCTTGAAATATGACCAAAGGTAAAAGGATAAAGATGTTAGCATATTGTTTAATACATGAATTTTAAAATGTGGGCATTGATTCAAAAATGAAGATATCACCCACAATGATTCTTCTATAGTTCAATCGCCATGTACAAAAGCCAGAGGAATCTGTATGTGTCACTCACCCATAACACCTATGCCAAAATTATGTTATGAATAATTATTTGTAACACTTATGAATTATATCCAGGTTCTCCTATGATGTATAAGCTGAGGACACACTTGTTATTCCATCTATCAGAAATGGAATGATGAATAAAAGGGGGAAATATCTGTCCATATTAAGCCAATCATCTAGAATAGGGAGATATAGATAAATAAGTGGGAGCATATCTATGAAATATGTAAAAAACTAAGGAATATTAAAAATAAAGTGAATAAATAATAAACATACTATAAAAAGTATTAAAATGCTTTATTAGCTGCATTTGTATTAGGCTTTATAGGTACAGAACTTATAATACAAACTTATCATTTGTTTTAGTTGTCTACGTGTATAAGAATTCACCCCAAACTTAGTGGTTTGAACCATAGCAAAAATCTCTTGTTATTGTCCTGCATATTCTGGAGGATTGACTGCTGGGCAGTGTTTACTAAGGGTCTGTTCACTATCTTGGTCAAACTTGGATGGGGTTGAAATCATCTCTAAAATGCTTCTGTGATCACCTGTGATTACCTAGGCTGGGGGCTGTGGCAGCTATATCTCTGTTTGCCCATTCTTTGTGGTCAATCCTCAAGGTTACTCAGCATGGTGGTTTCACAACAGATCTGGACTCTTAAGACACATGGTCTGAGAGGGACAGAGGAAAAAATTAACAGGTGGGAACTGTATTATATGTATGAACTACTCTAGAATCAGTCAATGTCACTTCTCCCACAGTCTGGTAGTTGTGAAAGTTATAAAGTTCCACCCAGGTTCAAGGTGAGGAAACGCACACACCATGACTATTTGGGAGGAACATCAGCATCATGTTGTAAAAAGTGCACACTTTTTACATGGGATAAGATATATGCTGTTGTAGTCTTTGGAAAATAATGATGGATACTCTGTTATATATAAAGCAATTTGACAAGTTTTCTGGTAGATAAACTCGAGTAGATTGGAGTCCATGAAAAGAAATAATATCAAGTTACAATGAAAGTTAACAAATGTTACAGAACAGTATAAGATTTTAAAAGAGCTGGCACAATACACTATAATTTTATATGATTCAATTTCATAGAGAGAATAGATTCCATAAATTTTGAGGAAAGAGGTCATTGTGGGACATTCTTAGAAATTTCACATACACAAGGATTTGACTCTCTAGTCTAGAATGTAGTCAGAGAAATAGATGAGGCAATCCCCGGCTAGAGGAGGAATTATTAAAGGCTAAGAGACAAGAACATTCTTAGGAAGCCTGATTTGACAACAGTAAAAATATAAGAAAATTTACTTAAGAAGGTATGAAAACAATAACAACAAAAATCCAAGCACACTAGAAATACCATAAGATCATAAGCACCTTTAACATACATTTTTCATTGAACTTGTCAATTTTACTGCATAAGAAAAAACTTTTTTGGTGACATTTTGCACAAAAAAAGGTTTTAGACTGAAAACATTGTGAAAAAAACTCATCCTAACTTAAACTTATGTCATCTGTGATTCTGTCTTCATAAAGCAGTTGAGAGTTCAATTCTGTATAATATAATTTTATATTGTAGGCTGTTCTTTAAGAGAACACCATTTCATATTTACAGCTCATTTTTAGGTGTTTGCTTAAATAGACCTGTGTCCAGTAGTTCCACACAGCATTTCAATCGTTTTTCCAGACTTTGCACAATTGCCCCATTTGTTGACAATTTATCAGAATGGGGCAAGAAGAATGTATACTCAATATTACAGATCATTCTTATAAACCTTACCTTCTCCTCCCCCATCTTCTGCTCAGAACCACCACTAATAGTGCGCTCCTTCCTTATTTCATTTTTAAAATATGAATCAATAGCAGTGATTGGATTTCTAGCATAATGATTTAGCTGTGGTAGCATTGTCTTTCTTCCCTACAAGTTCTTCTAGGCAATATTGTGTTATATACTAACACACATTCTAGTGTTTTCCCTGAGAGGAATGGAGATTGTCTACAGAAACAAACACAATAGAGTGAAAGATTAATAATGCTCCTACTCCACCTTCCTCTTTCACAGTGCTTCTCTTGGAATAATTTATACCACCAATGCCAGCCTTGTGCAAACTACAGCAATCACTAAGGTGCACTTAAACACCACTGCTTCCAGTTTAGTAAGCCTTCCTAAAATGCTCTATCAAGCCCTTCAGTGTCCCTAATGATTTGTTTGCTCGTTTACATTTAATACTCACCTAAGAATAATTTTCCATTTATTTTTAGAGAGAGTGGGAGGGAGGGAGAGAGACAGAGAGAAACATCAACTTGAGAGAGACACATTGATTGATTGCCCCCCCGACACTCACCCAGACCAGGGCCATGGATCTAGCCTGCAACCTAGGTACATGCCTTTGATGGGACTCGAACCCAAACCCTTCAGTCAGAAAGTCTATGCTCTGTCCATTGACTAAAACTGGCCAGGGCTCATTTACATTTTTTGTTATTTATTTGCAAATATTTATTAAGTACCTAAAAGATGAAGACACTTTGCTAACCAGTGGATGTATAAAGTCAGTGGGTAAAGAAACAGAATAGACCCTGCTTTAAGGATTGGACTAGAGGCCCTAGAGGCCAGGCGCATGAAATTTGTGCATGGGGGGAGGATCCCTCAGCTCAACATGAACCTTCTCGCAAACTGGGACCACTGGTTCCTAACTGCTCACCTGCCTACTTGCCTGGTCACCCCTAACTGTCTCTGCCTAGACCTCTGCCAGAAGGATATCCAAAAGACATCTGGTGTATCTGATCTAATTAGCATATTACCCTTTTATGTATATAGATGTGTGATTTGAGGGAAACAAAGGGTGGTTTTGTGATGATAAAGTGTGTGTTTCTCTGTGTCCCTATGTATATGGTAATGGGGGGAAGGGGTTACAAAACTACTTCAAAAAGCTTCTTAAAGAAGGTGGTATATTTCTTTTTAATTTTTTTTTTATTGATTTCAGAGAGGAAGGGAGAGGGATAGATAGAAACATCAATGATGATTCACAATCAATTGGCTGCCTTCTGCCCCTCCCTTCTGGGGATCTAGCCTGCATGTTCCCTCACTGGGGGAATAAACCAGTGACCTCCCACTAGTTCATAGGTCTATGCTCAACCACTGAGCCATGACATCTGGGCAAAGGTGGTATATTTCAGCTGATACCTGAAGATGTTAATCATGTGAGGGCCATGATCAAGGATGGGGGTGTGAGAGTAGAGTTGGACAAAGTTGAAGTCAGAACATCTGCAAGAGCTCCTGTGAATAAAGAGCTTGGCATATTCAAGAGACTGAAGGCCAGAATGTTGGGAGAAGCATCAAGTGAGGCTGAGTGAGGGGCCAGACATGACACAGGGTTAAATTTTAACTTAAAAATGCTGCAGAAATCCATTGCAAAATTTAAGTAGACATTTCATGCAATTTTAATATCAATATTTACTTTTTCTCTTTGGAAGTTTGCATAGTTGTTCCTAGAATAGTTGCTTTAGTTTGTTTTTCTAAGATAAGGGATTTTTCCCCTAAGGCTTGGTCATTACCCACCAGTGTCTTTTCTATGGTACTTGATGGAAACTAGATGTTCACTAAATAGTTGTTGAATTAAATGGGAAATTAATTTACTGATTTACTTTCCTCAAACCTATCAGTTGTTTGACTGTGTATGTTATCTAGTGTTATACCACAAATCCCCCCTAAAGCTTAGTGGCTAAATAATCAATAATTATTTATTATCTTTCACAGTTTCTCTTGGTTTGGATTTTAAGAACAGCTTGGTTGGGACGTTTAGGCATGAAGTCTCTCCTGAGGATTCAGTTGACTGAGGCTGTAGTCATCTGAAAGCTTGATTGGGGAAGGATGATCCACTTGCTAGGTGGCTCACCCACATGGCTGGAAAGTTGGTGATGGTTGTTAGTTCGCAAGTCTCAGTTTCTCTCCACATGGGCCTCTCCACATGGATACTTGACTATTCTTATGTTGTGGTGGTTGACTTCCCCAAATGAGTGATCTTTAGAGACCAAGCTAGAGGCATCAATGCTTTAGTGACTTTGCCTTGATTCAGTGTGGAATAGACAGTTGCAAGAACAGGGATATCAGGCAGCAAATCCCATCGGGAACCATCTTGGAACTTGATTATGTTTGTTTACCATAGATTGCTCTGGAATCTTTACACCTTTCTCTTTCTGCTAAACCTGGTAGTCTCCAGCAGGGCTACAGGTGAAGTTGACTTTTATTGCAAAGAGTATTTGGAGGTTCCGCGCCAGATGGCTCTAGTCTGTGCAGAAGTCTACATCTGGCTGCAGAGGAGAATTCTGTCTTTCTTTCCATCTCAGCTCCATTTCCTTTCTGCCACCGTGAAAACCAGATGGGAAGCCTCTCAGGAGTACTGGTGGCTTTTAAAGCATATTTACAAGATTACATGAGACAGCATGTCTTTAATTCGCAATTTAGCTGAAGAGTAATGTTTCTCTATTTGGAAAATGGTTTTGTCAAGGTACCGGAACAAGGAACAGGAAATTAGGATTTGTAAGATCAATTTTCTAACTGACTTACAAGTTGCTGTGTACCCTTCAGCAAAGCATCTAATGTGCTTGTCTGTGGAACAAGGATATAAAGGATAAATCTCTACTTCAAGGGAATGCATCATAGTTGAATTCACATTAATGCTATAGGCTTTAAAAATATCACAAGAAAAGTACTACCGGATGCAAATTATTATGGTGTAAAGCTCTTTGGGATACAAGGTTCTATGTTCCTATGTTCTATATGCTTAGGATTGTTACCTTTTAATTTCACAAAGTACATCATTTTCTCAAGTTGTGACATGACAAAGTGAAGTCTCTTGTGTTTTATAAATGATATATTGTTTTGGTAGCTGTCTTTCATATAACCTTAAAAAGAACTTTCTATCAATCTCCTGTCAAACTCACCCCTTATATAATCATATAATACCATTCAAAAATAATAATCTTTACTCTTATGCTAAAAATAAAAGATATATCACATTAATATGTGAATTATTTTCTTGATGAAAGTGTGTTTTTAATAATTATGGAAATCTAAGGGAGGGTTAATGAGGAAAGCTAAACTGTAAGTCTATGGTATAATTATTGTATATATGTAATATATAGAATATATAGTATATGAAATATATATCTTTATATTATATATAATATGAATATAAATAATCTAATACATATATAACATTCAGCTTGTTTTGCATTTGGTATCTGATATATAACATTTTAATCAAGAATTATTATATTCAGCTTCTTGAAAATGATTTTGGTGTTGTCTTAAGAAAGGAGAGAGGAAAATATGTTATTTAATATCATAGAAATCTTACAAATGACTCCATTATAGGGATAGTTGACAGTACTCACATGCATGTATGATCATGCCCACTGATGGTAAAATTTAGAGGATGAATCTTTACTTGAATGTTCTCTCTGCTTCCCCAAGATGATTTCCCACTTCTAATCAGTTGTCCTTCCACTCTACCTTCAGCATCCATACATCTGTGTTGTTTCTCTATCAAAAAAAATTGAGAATGGAATTGAAATATTTTTTTCATGAAAACCACGAGTGACAGAAAACGGCTTAAAATATGAGTATTTGGGTATTTGCAATTGAAATGGGGATAAATGTCTTGTGTGAAAGGTGGCCAATGACCCTTGACTGTCTCTTAGTGACCAGGAGACATCTTCACCCATAACCAGTTTGATTGGCTCTGCCCACTACAATCCAACACCAATCTGAAGTCCTGTGGGAAGAGTGAGAATGGTTAGGAGGAGGCAAGTCCGAATAAGAGAAGTGCAGGAGGCAGACCTATGGCCTCTCTTGAAAATATTCTTATCCTCTGTGTATTCTTATCATTCCTAACATTTAGGCATTCTTTTTATCAAGGGAAATGCAATGATTATTTCCTTTCATCAAGGAGGAAAATACTCTGTTAATAGGAAAACAACTGTGATTCTATTTATCAGTTATTTTATGATATACAACAAATTAAAGAGCTAGTATTTAAAATAACAACTATTTATTGTTTGTCATGCTTTTGTGGTTGAACCGGATGATTTTTGTGGCCTAGGTCAAGTCACCTGGGATAAGATGATTTAGGAGCTCCTCATGAACTATCTGGCGGCTGGCAGTAGTTATTCTTGGGGTGTGTCACGGACTTATCTGATAGCTGGCTTAATGGTACATGGGGCAAGGCCACGGTTATCTCCTCACCCAGCAGTGTAGCTCAAGTTCATTATTATGGAGGTAGAAGGGACCCCAGCAGTAAGAACAGGCAAGCCTTTGCTTATGTCACATTTGCTCATACTCCATTTTACAAAGTAAGCCAAGGGGCCCAGGCATTGACTCTATTTATGGATGGGAGAAATAAAAAAAAATATAATAATGGCCAGTGTCTTTCTTCAATCTGTCATACATTATAAATTCTGTCCTGAGTTTTTCCTTTCTTTTTTTTAAAAATATATTTTTATTGATATTTTACAGAGAGGAAGGGAGAGAGATGGAGAGCTAGAAACGTCGATGAGAGAGAAACATCGACCAGCTGCCTCTTGCACACCCCCTACCGGGGATATGCCCACAACCAATGTACATGCCCTTGACCCGAATCAAACCCGGGACCTTTCAGTCTGCAGACAGAAGCTCTACCACTAAGCCAAACCGGTCTTGGCAGTCTTTCCTTTCTTATTGATTCCTAACATTAAAATATATAAGGTTTTATATTTTATTGTTAGGGAAACCGGTTTGGCTCAGTGGATAGAGCGTCATTCCGCAGACTGAAAGGGTCCAGGTTTGATTCTGGTTAAGGACATGTACCTTGGTGGGCACATCCCCAGTAGGAGGTGTGCAGGAGGCAGCTGATTGGTGTTTCTCTCTCATCGATGTTTCTACCTCTCTATTCCTCTCCCTTCCTCTGTGTAAAAAATAAATAAAATATATTAAAAAATATATATTTTGCATTTGGCATCTGATATATAACATTTGAATCAAGGATTATTATATTTAGTTTCTTGAAAATGATTTTGGTGCTATCTTAAGGAAGGAGAGAGGAAATATTATTTAATTATTCAAGGATTCAAATTTCTATTATATATATATAATTACATATATATTAGACATATTATATATATCTATATATATTTTCTTGTTTGTTTCCCAATGTATATCCAGTACCCAAGTACTCTATAGTTGTCTTCCCAATAAAAATAATTTCTTGAGAAGGACTATAAAAATTTTGTTTACTTTGACGGTGGCTAATCTTCTGCTTTCCAGTAATCTCTAGCTTTATGCTAATCAAGCTGCAGACAATTGCAAATGCTCTCATTATAAAAGCCAAAAATTCAGAGCTTGCCTACTTGTTGCTCCAGTTTTTTTATTCAGATTTATCTTCTATAATTATTGTATCTAGAACCCTGAGGGCCCTTGTACCTGGGCATTTAATGCCAGCTATTGATTTAAGTGGAGTTCTCCAGATTTCGTAATTGTCACAGATGGGAAAGTTTGCAGAACCCTGTTTCCCTACCACCTCTACCAGAGGTTCTTCCTTTTCTTGTAAATTACTTCAATTTCCTTATTGTCATTTTACTAAAGAGGTAATATCTAGCCCAGTGGGGTTTCTAGGATACTGTTTCAATATTACACTGTTTATTCTAATTGTTTATTTCTTTGCCATATCTATTGCTGAATCTTAATATCACTCCTGGTTGTATAGATGTGGAACTATTTTATGTTATTGGTTATGGAATGAGAATTAATAGAGATGATAGAAGTATGAGTTATGTTATTAGAAGATAGCAAGTACTGAACCCTGTGGTATTCCCATATTTAGAAGCCTAGCATGTAAGAGGCAAAATGTTTATAAATATTAGCCTGATTATCATTGACATTATTAAGCTTTTTATAAGGTAAAAGTCCCTGCTCTCTATCATGTCATACATTGCATATATTTAATGTCTATATCCATGAACCAGATTCAATGCACAGTGTCTGAAAAATGGTGGGTAAATTATTGGCCAAAGTTATCTAATAAAAATTGGGTGATGTTACTCAGTTAGTGAATTAAAGTTATTTTGATTATATAAGCTTTTAAAGGAATATTTCTTGTGTCTATGACTAGATTAGAATATCTAGAGTGTGATGGTTAATTTTATGTGTCAACTTGACTGGGCCACAGGGTAGCTGGATATTGGGTTTAACATTATTATAGGTGTGGCTGCCAGGGAGTTTGTGGATGAGATTGGCATTTAAATCAGTAGGCTGAGAAAGGTAGGTTGCCATCTCCAATGTGGGTGGGCCTCATCTCATCAGTTGAAGGCCTATGAATAGAACAGAAAGGCTGATGGTGCTCCAAGTAAGAGATATTCTTTCTGCCTCAGTACCTTAAACCTGGGATGATGCCTTACATCCTTCCTTTGGACTAAAACTGAAACATTGGCCCTTCCTGGCTCCCAAACCTGCTGGCCTTTGGACAGGAAGTATACCATCTTTCTCCTGGATCTTCAACTTGTTGACTCAACCTGCAGATCTTGGGATTGGCCCGCCTCCATAATTGCCAGTCCCTTAAAAAAATCTCTTTTAGGTATACCTCCTATTGGTTCTGTTTCACTAGAGAACCCTGACCAATACATAGAGTAATAAATGCAGATTAAATAAGTATTTATTTACCTAAGAAATAAGCTAGAGCAATAAGAAAACGGTGTCATCAATGTATGTTTTTCTTTTCTATGTCACTAAAAATACATCATTTGAGTGATTCATTCTTTCATCTGGTATTGTTCCATTTCCCTAAACCTATTTTTAATCCCCCATTACTGAATTAACATTATTGAGATTCTGAAACATTCATGGTAAATAAAATTAGCTAATATTTTTAAAGCACCACTACATACCAGAATTTATTCCAAAAGTTTACCCATTAATTTATTTAATCCTCACAAAACTTAAATATTCTCCTAGAAAGAAGAAATTACAATTGGTTAGGCACCTCCTTCATGCCAGCCCCTATGCTAGGTATTTCATATAAATTACCACATTTAAATTTCACTGTAACCCTATGAGTTATAGATGTAGCACTGACCATGACAGCTTTTCTAGGCCTGTTCCAGTGTCTGTTCAGAAAGAACCATGTAAACTTGTATGAGGTCCTATATTCTAAAGTCCCAAGTGAGTGCTTATCAGAAGGAATCAGTGAATCATAAATATCATGTCAATTAAGATACATCCAAACCTGTGAGAACTTGTATTTTTATTTCTTTTCATTTATTTATTGTTTTTTATTGTTGACACCATTGCAGATGTCCCCCATCACAATAATGTTCATGAGTTTAATTGAGTCAAACTTATGCCGATTGCTGGAAAGCAAAACCTCAACGGATGGAGAAAATGCTCTGGAAAAATGGCAGTTTTACCATTTATTTTATGCATTAGATCAAAGAAGACATACGAGGTTTACATGAAATCCACTGGTGATAGATTAAGGAGGCAGGAAAAAAAACTGGGGAAATCTCTGAGGTTAGATGAAAAACTAAAAAGGATAGACACATACCTCTTTTACAATGGTGGATATGGAATAGGCAATAATCAACATCACAGCACATGGAGATGGTGTACCAGGGACCAGATAATAATGAGGAGTTCTGTAGCCTTGTGTTCTAGATGGAGATTGTGCCCTCAGTGGTCTGGAGAAAGGGAAGTACTCTGGCATTCCCAAAGTATGTTACCCTAGATGCAAAGAGACAATACACAGACTCAGTTAAATTAAACATTGACCTTTGTCAAAGAAGGTTATTGCATAGGACATGCCTACCCATCATGACTTGCTTTTAAATAGGTTTTCTTTTTTCATTTCAGACCATCCTATGTGGTTACTTTAGGTCTCTGAGTCTGTGAGGCCACCATGCAGGCCTCGCACGAGCTTGTCAGGTTGCATATGTGGCTCCTATTGTGTTCAATTGCTTCATAGGAAATCATCTTTGCAATTTCAAAATAACGGAGTTTGAGCTGTAATGGAAGTGACTCTGAAGCATGTAGGTAAGACAAATACATTCAAGCCCGAGCAGCTGCCATTTCCTGACTTCTTCCACGGCTGTTCTCTCTTTCAGAATGTCTGTGTTTATTTATTGCTTCTGAGCATGACAGGGAGACTTTCTTGGCCCTTTGTTGAGTCATCATCTTTAATAACATAGTGACATATCTATTTGATTATATTTCATCAGTGTACAATTTCATTCATTGTGTACCAATCCCCTGATAAATCTGATGATGTTTTTTTTTTCTTTTAATCTAATCCTGTTTCTAAATATTAGTGGAGATAAAATTGTCCTACATCCCCAGAAAAAGACAAGCCTTCATACTCTTAAGACTCTGTTTTTAAAGGAACAACAGCCCTGTTGGAGTTTGCCCTGAGGCATTTTCATTGCTCAATGCCTGCTCAAAGGCCAGATGACCTTGGCATATGGAAAATATTCACTGTCCCTTAAGGGTCACAGAGATATCAGTTGCCTTTTGCTTCTTAGTTTAAAAAAATAAAATTCTGTTCCTGCTAGTCTGTCTCAAGACATTTAGCAGATGTTCTAGTTGTATGACCCATAGCTGGCTTCTTCTCCAGTATGTAGGTTTTTAAACCTGATTTCATGATCCAATCAGTTACAATATTTTATTAGAAATAATTTCGAAATAGAGCTCTAATTTGCTGTTATGTGAAGCTCCTTGAAAGAACAGAGATTTGCCTTGAACTATTTAACAGAGATTTAAATTGTGAAGCAAGTAAAATTAAGATGACAAAGGATATAAGATACTAAAGATACTGTATCTTATAAGTATTAAATCTTTGTATATGAGGGTAATTATTATGTTTGGTATATCCCATGTGATGTTTACAAAACATTTTTACATTTCTTTCACTAATATTATCTCGATTTTGCTGAATTGTTGTCTTGTGGTAGTTTTTTTTTTTTTTTTTACTCAAGGCAGATTTTTGATTCCATATCAATATTAAAACATAGAATAATAATTGGCGTAGTTCCTGGAAAATTAAAAAGGTATTCAAGCCAAAACTGGTTTGGCTCAGTGGAGAGTGTTGGCCTTCGGACTGAAAGGTCCTGCATTTGATTCCAGTCAAGGGCATGTACCTTGGTGGCGGGCACATCCCCGGTAGGGGGTGTGCAGGAGGTGGCTGATCAATGTTTTTCTCTCTTTGATGTTTCTAACTGTCTATCCCTCTCCCTTTCTCTCTGTAAAAAACAAAACAAAACAAAACAAAACAAAAAAACACACAATAAAATACGTTAAAAAAAAGAAGGTATTAAGATTCCTATAAAAAAAGGTAAGTCTGAAAATGCCCCATCCTCTTTCTATGAAAAAAATAAAGAAGTTTGGAGAAATATTTTGAAAATAATGAATATTTCCCTTTGATGATTAGATTATTTGTTAAAGGTAAAAATTAAATTTTCACTTATTTTCTTGGCAACTACACAAATCTTTGCATATTTATATAATGCATGATCATGCCTAGAAATGTTTTCAAAATTATTCATGGGGAAAAATATTAACATAACTTTAACATCATCATGTATGATGTAAGTTTAAGACTATGAATAAATTATTCCCCAATAATACAAAACCTTATGCCAACTCATATTTTGGTCGTTTTTAAACAAAATACATCACTCACAAAAAAAGGGGTGGATTCTTTGTCTTTTCCTCAAAAAAACTATTACTATGACTATTTAGGATCAGAATTTCAAAACAAAGTTTGAAATAAAGAGAGAGCCATCCAAGAAATTAAACTAGGTTCAAATTACCTCTTGTGTAGCTAGAGATTTTTGTCATGACCCTAACTAAAGTAGAGGATGATGTGAATAAGCAGGGATTGATATATAAAAATAAAGGCAGGGTTGTGTGTATTAGTCAAAACATAAACATATGTAGCATTTGTTCACCTTGATAAACTGGCATGGCAATAATGGTAGTAGCTAAAATACTAGGAGTACATTGGGGCCGAAATATTTCTCCAAGAAGAGGAGAATAATTAGAATATCATCATAATTATTTGTTAATGCTGGAGGCCTGGAGAACAGAAAAAGTAACTTCAATAGCACCACAAGCAGGCAGGGGACTCCAGAACCCAATCTACACAGGGTCTTAGAGCTAAATTTGCTCCATTCATCAAAGTAGAAGTGGATCATGAGGAAATCCCCACCAAGCCACCAACATCATGATGACCTTTCTCTTTCCTCCCTTATTTCTTCCTTCCTTCCTTCCTTCCTTCCTTCCTTCCTTCCTTCCTTCCTTCCTTCCTTCCTTCCTTCCTTCCTTCCTTCTCTCTCTCTCTCTCTCTCTCTCTCTCTCTCTCTCTCTCTCTCTCTCTCATCTTTTTTTTTTTTTTTTAAATCTAGCTTAAAGTTTTATGCGCAGCACCACAATTTGCTCACTCTATTATGGACAAGTATTGGAGATCTGTTGGGACTTACTATATCACCGTAAATTGTTTATCTTTGGAGTAAGTATGGTTAAACAGCATTTCATTTTTAAAGACAAGGCCCAGGAATACAAAGTTTCCATACTCTATTTCTTCCTTTCTTTTCATCTCTCTTAAAAAAATCATTTTTCCTGAAAAACAGATATAAGACATATGAATCAGCTCCTTCCTGGCAGGAATCAGATGGCACATTGTACCCAGTAATTTGAAGAAATTTCATAAAAAGACTATTAAAAGGCTTTGGCATAACGCAGGGAAATCAATAAGAAAGAGTGGAGTACCCTGTGGTAATAGTCCTTTAGGGGCAAAAAGCTATGGAAGGTCAAGAAATTTGGGAAAAGGCAGCTGTTAAGACAAGCACTCTGGATAAGGGAATGCAGGCAGGAAGGAAGTTGGCCCCATTTCCTTAATCTATTGCCACAGTCTTTCTGCAGCTGGGGTTCAGGAATCTGGAGAAGGGCTGTATGTAAATGAATAGAGACTAGACAAGAAATATAAATTTGGAAGGCATTTAGGGGGAGCCAGATGAAAACTTAGCTCTAGCGACTCAACTCCCTGAATATCTGGACCCATTGCTTTTTATTTACTGGAAAACATATTGGCCCTTTTGGGAATGCAAACAGGCATATCAAAGGTAAGGTTTGGTGAATAGGAAACAATTATCAGGTTAGGGAACATGCCTGTAGCTGTTCATCAGCAGGTAATAATAGGCAGATTATCAGCCCTACTAAAGCTCCAAGGCCCATCAGCCTTCTGATGAACTTCTTGCATAATTATGACCTGCTGGAATTTGCCTTCATAGTCTATCTCTCCTGTCTGTACCTCCTGTTGGCTAAAACCAATGCAAAGAGGGCAAGGAATCCACTGACATAATTTAAAAGGTTTAGCCTTTCAGATTTCAGAGCAGAGTAGAGAAGGAAGAGGTGAGTATCTGAAGGGGGGAAATTGATATTTAACACACAAAGGTAAATTAAAAAATCTTTTAAAGAATCTTTATATCTGCTAGAGGCAAAACTATCAGATGCAAAGAATATAATCCATCATTTCTTTTTATATTTTTAAAATTGTATTGTAGCCGAAACCAGTTTGGCTCAGTGGATAGAGCATCGGTCTGCGGACTAAAATGTCCCAGGTTCCATTCCAGTCAAGGTCATGTACTCTGGTTGTGGGCACATCCCCAGTAGGGGGTGTGCAAGAGGCAGCTGATTGATGTTTTTTTCTCATCGACGTTTCTAGCTCTCTATCCCTCTCTCTTCATCTCTGTAAAAAATCAATAAAAATATATTTTAAAAAATTGTATTGTAGACATTCAAGGCATACAAAATAAAGTCAACATGAAAAGGATTTATGAGATCAGAAATGAAGAAATCCACAGTGTGAAAAAAGTTCAGAGTAGTTGTTGTGAAACAGGGAAATCTACAGGTTGAAAAGCAGACTGCACAGGTCTAAGCAGTTGAATAAGTCCATGGGTGCCCCAAATAGGAGTCTCTAGAGTAGAGCCTACGTATGGGGTTAACCTGACTGAATTTGCCAGTCTTTCCCGTCTATCATCCTGTGTAAATATCTGAAATTATAGTACATAGCCAGTACTTTATATGAAAGTACTGAATTTTTCTCCTCTAATTCTTTTTCCCCCCTAAATATATTTTTATTGGTTTCAGAGAAGAAGGGAGAGGGAGAGAGAGATAGAAACATCAATGATGAAAGAGAATCCTTGATCAGCTGCCTCCTGCACACCCCACGCTGGAGATCCAGCCCATAACTCTGACATGTGTCCTGACTGGCAATCAAACCTTGACCTCCTGGTTCGTAGTCTGATGCTCAACCACTGAATCACACACCGGCCTGATATCTCTCTTCAGACTCTTCATCTCATCTGTCCTCACTCCTCTGGCTGTTACTCAGCAGAGACTTCTGGTATGAGCTGCAGAGGAATGGCTTTATTAGCAGAGGCAGTGACCCTGCGGTATTTGTTCCCCTGAACTCTTACCTGAATGACCTTTTTGAACATGGCATATGCTATAAGTTGTTTTGGTAGTGACAGGGAGGGGTTCAGGAAGTGGGGATGATATGAGAACATTGCACCAGAAAACTTATTAATAAGGGCTGTAAGAGAGATAAGAAAAGTGAGAAACCAGAATACACAGAAAAGGAAATTTGTAGAAAAGCAATTTTCAGGACTCCATTTGGGCTAGCTATAGGACTATCTTCAAAACAATAAATTCAACTGGACAATATGTTCAGATATGGAAGTATGCGTTTTCACTCAATAAATTGTTAGGTGTTACAGAAGAAAAAAAATGTTGGTATTATGTGGTCTGTGCGTAAGGACATTTTAGACTAGTTAAGAAGACATGAAAATCCATTCAACGATGAATTACACACTGCATTGCATTGTTATTGAAGTGCCCAGTGAGTGGTATTGGTATGTATTGAATGGCAGCCCTACACAGCAAGAACGCCTATGTGAGATGGAAAAATCATAAACTTAAAAGAAGGGACTGGAAAGATTGTAAGAAAAGATGTTTTTCCAAAGGAAGTATAAGCATCTTTTATCTATTTTCAAACTAGAGTGACAAGGAATTAGAGCAGCAGCAGAGTTGGAGAGAGTAATAAGATTCTTGACCTCCAAAATCTTTCCTATCTGCAATTCTCAGGGATTTCTATCTGTCTCAGCAAAGATAGAAATATGAACTCTTTTGTACTGTGGTGCTATGTATCTGATATGTGTCAGAATTTATAGTATCTAAGAAATCTGAAACTTGGCCATTTGGGTATCACGGTAGATCTACAATGTTTATACTATATTTCTTTGTGTATCTGTGTATATGTGCATAAAATGCCACATTTCAAAACGTGAATATGCACATGCACAAATATGAATATATTTAGAGTATTTTAAAGTGTTCAGAGTCAGAGGTACTTTGAATAATGTACTGTTTTAACAGAAATACCATTCAGATTTTAAAAGCATAGTAAATTTTATATAATCATTCTAAAAACATTTTAGAAGAAACTTTCAATTTCCCTTGCTTTGTTAACTTTCCATCAATAGTCAGTTCTCATGAGAGTATGTTTTTCTACTTGGATTTACCATAATTTCTCTTCTAATGCATAATTACTTAATTCAATATCAGAATTGTTTGTTTTGGCAAGATCTATTAGCATCTAGGAAGTTAAAATCATGCATTAAAACATATTTTGATTCATTATTGGTCAGGAATTATTTTATATGTTGTCTGTTTTATGATACATAACAGATTTATATCTTCCTTTTTGAAAATACATGCAGAGGATACAAATTAATACCAAGAAATCTATGGCATTTCTATACACCAAAAGTGAACTTACAGAACGAGAGACTAAAAAAAATCAATTTACCATAGCACCAAAAATAATAATAATAATAATAATAAGATACCTAGGATTAAACTTAACTAAGGAGGTAAAAGACCTGTACTCAGAAAACTATAGGACACTAAAAAAAAAAAAAAAGATAGAGGAAGACAAAAACAGATTGGTAGAATCAACATCATTAAAATGTCCATACTACCCAAAGCAATCTATAGATTCAATGCACTCCTGATTAAAATACCAATGGCATATTTCACAGACCTAGAATGAACTCTCCAAAAAGTCATCTGGATTAATAAAAGACCCCAAATAACTGCAGCAATCATGAGAAGGAAAGAACAAAGTAGGTGGGATCCCAATACCAGATATCAAACTGTATTACAAAGCCACTGTTCTCAAAACTGCCTGGTACTGGCACAAGAACAGAGAACACAGAAATTGATCCAAACCATTATGCTCAATTAATATTTGATAAAGGGGACAAGGACATACAATGGATTCAAGATAGTCTCTTCAATAAAGGTGCTGGGAAAATTGAACAGATACATGCAAAAAAAAGTTAAACTAAGAAGACAAACTTTCACCATACACAAAAATAAACTCAAAATAGATAAAGGACTTAAATATAAGATGGGAAACCACAAAAATACTAGAGGAATCCACAGGCAGCCAAATCTCAGACATATGCAATTTCTTCACCGATACAGCTCCTAGGACAATGGAAACTAAAGAAAAAATAAACAAATGGGACTCCATCAAAATTAAAAGCTTTTGTACAGCAAGAGAAACCAACAAAACAACAAGAAGGCCCACAGCCTGGAAGAACATATTTGCCAATGTTATCACCCAAAAGGGTTTAATCTCTAACAGGGAGCTCATACAACTTAACAAGAGGAAGATAAACACCCCAATCAAAACATGGGCAACAGCCAAACTGGTTTGGCTCATTGGATAGAGCATTGGCCTGCAGACTGAAAGATCCAGGGTTCAATTCTGGTCAAGGGCATGCCTCTTGGTTGTGGGCACATTACCCAGTAGGGGGTGATATTGTACCTGTTCACTGAAATTACATCTCTCTCTCTCTCTCCTGATGTTGTAATATCTGCTCTTTTATGCTAAAAATCTAATCTCTCTGGTCATAACATTTTATTCTTTTATATATTTGTGTTCCAGTTACCCTCTGATGACACATGGCATTTTTGGTTCTGTGAATAATAAGGCATGAGCATATCTCTCTTCCACTGTTCAACACTTCACTCAAAAAAACATTTTATATAAGAGCCATGCTGTTTAATAAGAAATTTTGAAAATAAAGTAGAATATTACTGAAGCTAATATGGTTTACATTGAATTTAGTGGATCGATGGCTAAATCCAGAGTTTCACAACAGTCTGATATAAGTGATCATAAAAGAATACCGTATTTGCCGGCGTATAAGATGATTTTTTGTCCCTGAAAAATGCCGTATTTGCCGGCGTATAAGAGACTGGGCGTATAAGACGACCCCCTAACATTTCCACCCAAAATACAGAGTTTGTTATATACTCGCCGTATAAGACTACCCCCCACTTGGAGGCATATTTTTCAGGGCCAAAAAATCGTCTTATACGCCGGCAAATATGGTATATAAAATATTACATAATAAATATACATGTGAGAAAAAGAAAAGGTTTCATCAATGACAGGTTAATAAAACTGGGTCTTAAAGGATGAAGGTAAATGTGTTAGTTAAGCAAAAATGTAGAAAGACTCCAAGATGATAAACAGATGAATTGAGAGTAGATTGCTGGATGGGTGCAAGGGATTCAGTAAAGTTAGGTTCAGAATTCTTATAGAGGAAATGCAGAAAGTCAAGTCAAAAAAAGGCTTTTGTTCCTACTAAATCTGTAAGCATCAGGAAATAACTGAAAAAATTCCAGGCTGAATAGCAATTTGCGTATCTGAAACACAGCCCAGGTTGTGGTGTAGAAAAATGATGGAGTATGTTAGATTTGAGAAAGGGGGTGAAATTAGATGATTGCTTCTGTGGTTCAAGTGAGACATGATCAAATAATGAACCATGGCAGTGGTCTTGGACATGGAGAAGACTAGGCATATTTGAGGATGGGGAGAGGTAGCCAGGAGAAATGGCAGGGTTTAATGGCTGGGGACTGCAGGAAGGATAGGGAAGGAGGGTTGAAACCACTCTCCATTTTTGGCTATAGAAGCAGGCATTCCATCCATCAAAAAGTGAATATGAGTGAAAAAACTGGTAGAGGAAGCAAAATAATGAGATTATTTTAGGAAAAGCTGAGTTTGAAGTACATTTAGAACTTTCATACTGAATTATCAATTTGGAAGTTGGAAAAAAAAGTTGAAGAATTAAAGAGAGGTGAAGAGAGTACTCAAAAAGTTTGAAGGTGTTAATTCATGACTTGGAAGCAACACAACCAAACAGTCACATGGAATAAAGTGTTCAGGGTAAGTGTTTGGAAATAAAGTAAACAATATCATTTACCATCACCATAAAGATATGACATAAACTACATACTAAACAAAATATGTGTGGATCTGTATGCTCAAAATTACAAAATACTGATGAAAGAAATCAAAGAAGAGCTGAATAAATGGGAAGACATAACACATTTACAGATAGAAATATTCAACATCATAAATATGCTTATTTTTCTCAAATTGATCTATATGTTTAATGCAAAAATTTATCAAAATTATTATTCTAAAATTTATGTGGAAAGAAGCAAGCCCTAGAATAGCTAACCCAACATTAAGACGTGCAATATAGCTATAGGAACCAAGATGATGTGGTCTTGATAAAGAGACAGACACATAGAGCAAAAGAACTGAATAGAGAACTCAAAAATAGATTTGTACATAAATGACCAATTTATTTTTGACAAAAGGGCAAAATCAATTCAGTGGAGGATAGACAGTCTTTTCAACAATTGGTGATGAAGTAAGTTGACATCCATAGGGAGCAAAAATATAATCTTGATTACACCTTACACAAATGATATGTTAGTTGGATGAAAGTTCACAAAAGAAAATGGGAACAAATTGTCCACTTATGAAATAGAACTGGAAGACCCGGTGCCTTTCCCTCCTTGTCCAGACGCTCCTTGCAGGACTCCTTTGCCAGCTATTGCAACTCCTGAGTTACTTTCATGGAACCTCTAGGAAGGTAGATCTCAAAAGTGAATGTGCATCAGTATCACTTAGACAATTTGTTAAAAGAAAGATTTCTGGGTCCCATCCACCAAAATTCAGATTATCTGTAGGTCTATGGTGAAACCCAGGAATTTACATTTCTAAGGTGTTCCTAGTGAATACTGACAATGCCAGTTTGGGGACCACACTTTGAGAATCACTGTTCTAGGTGTCCACAGTGCACAGGTAAAAATGACTGTTCATGTAACAGGAACTTCATAAAAATTGTAATGTTTGTATTTGTGATTATCTCCTTTTCAAAAAATATATATATATTTTATTGACTTTTTACAGAGAGGAAGGGAGAGGAAGAGAGACTTAAAAACATTGATGAGAGAGAAACATAGATCAGCTGCCTCCTGCACACCCCCTACAGGGGATGTGCCCGCAACCAAGGTACATGACCTTGACTGGAATCGAACCCAGGACCCTTCAGTCTGCAGGCCAATGCTCTATCCACTGAGCCAAACCAGTTAGGGCTGATTATCTCCTTTTTCTGCACCAGGCTGTGGGGCCAACTCTCCTCTCACCATCTCTTGGTTCTATCAAGATAGGGGGTAACTTCAGTTGCCCTGTCTGTCATGCATTGGACATGGGCAACCATCCGTGTAACCCAGCCCTACACCTAGGCATCTTCTCCCAGACATGCTGTATACCTGCTCTCCTGGTGCATTGGATCTGGATTCCAATCAAAGGTCAACAACCTACCACAGGCTTTTCCTAGGAAATCAAACTATAGTGTTCTCAAGTTCTTCATATTTGAATCTTCATTTTCCAACTATTGTTACTTTTTGTCAATAAGAGGGAAACAGTGGCCTTACTAGGTTTTTCCTGTAGCATTTCCTTTCTTTTTCTCTCACTTCAAGGAAGCAAAGGGATCTCTCTATTTCCTATCAGTGTTGGGAAGGGAATTCCCCTATGTCATATTCTCTTCATTCTTGAGGTGGCACTCATTCTCACACTTTTCCGGAGACCATAATCATGGATGAATTCAGGTGAAAAATAGATTTGCTAATAATGTAAAATAATGTTGAACAAATATATGCAAAACATCCTAGCCAGAGGAGGTACTTTGAGAATATGGCTTACTCTGTTTAAGTAGTGTTGTATTTAAGTCTTTCCAGATGAGATAATCCAATAGAATTTGGGGATATAGATCTGGAGTTCAGAAATAAGATTGTGCTGAAAATATAGATATAATAATAACTCTCCAAGCAATTCTTCAGGTTGCCTGGTCATTTAATTAAAAGCAAAAACAATCAGTTAATTAAAAGCTATCTCCTTGGTTGGAATACATTCAAGCTAATTGGAGTGGTTTTTAAGGTCATGTTTTTTTGTTTTTTTTAGAATGTCAGACTAGTTAAGTATTTTGACTATAACCCTGGAATACACTCTATGTTTAATAATTAATTTTGACATTTGCTGTTTGGAGAATTAATTGCCCACGGTGAAATTACAGATAGTGACAGAGTATGGTAGAAATGGTTCTATTTATTGCAAAATTGCTGTGGTTTCACCTTAAACTGAAGAATATATATGTTTTTCCATCCTTGAGAACATTCCATGTGTGTTAGAGAAGAATTCATAATCTGATGTTCTGGGATGAAAAGTTCTATAAACATCAGGGAGGTCCATTTGGTCTAATGTATCATTTAAGGCCAATACTTCTATATTGATTTTCTGTTTAGATGATCTACCCATAGCTGTCAATGGGGTATCCCCACCTGTCATAGAATTCTTGTCAGTTTCTCTCTTTAGTCCAAGTATCAGTTGCTCTGTATATTTCAGTGCTTCCTGATAGTATGTGTATATATTGAGAAGTGTTGTGTTTTCTTGGTGAAGTGTCCCCTTTAGCATTGTAAAAATGTCCATCTTTTCTCTTGTTACTTTTTGTCAATCTATTGAAGTCCATTTAGTCAGATATAAACACAGTACACCTGATGTTCTGTGGTTGCTATTTACTTGGTGGATCATTTTCCACCCTTTCACCTGAGTCTATATTTGTCTTTGTAGCTGAGATGTGTCTCCTGAAGGCAGCACAGGTTTGGTTTATTATTATTATTTTTATTTATTTGGCTACTCTGTGACTTTTTATTGGTGAGTTCAGTCCTTTTACATTTAGAATGAAATCCAACATTTTTGCCCTGACTCTAAGGGTCCTGTGAGGCTATCAACTTCAACCTCTATATCCTACCCTTCCCACTCTATTACTACACTCCACTTCTCCCATCCCTCTTATGAGTGCTCATATTCAGCCTCTCCAGCTTTGTGTGTGCTCTGTTCTTTACCTGGAATGTTCTTTCCCCAGCTCTATGAGTGGTTTGGTGCCTGCCTTCAAGGTCTGTGTGAATAGTGTCTATGGTTGTTTCCTTGTCTCATCCACCACCTATAATCCCTGTAGCCAGGTACCATTCTAGAATCTGTGCTGATTGCCCTGCCTGGTTTGGCTCAGTGTATAGAGCATCAGCATACGGACTGAAGGGTCCCAGGTTCAATTCCAGTCAAGGGCATGTACCTTGGTTGCGGGCACATCCTCAGTCCAGGGTGTGCAGGAGGCAGATGACCGATGTTTCTCTCTCATTGATGTCTCTAACTCTCCGTCTCTCTTCCTCTATGTTAAAAAAATTAATAGAATATATTGAAAAAGAATCTGTGCTTACTACACAAATGACTAAATCTAATAAAAATGATTCAGCTTGTGTATGACAAATGCTTAATGCAGCATTTGACACTCTTGGTCACTCCACTCTTTCTTTCTTGAACTTTTCCCCTTCACCTTGCATGACACCACTTTCTGGTTTATTTATTCATTGAAGTATCTCCTAGGCATTGGGTATAAAATGCATCACCCATGAATCTTACATTCTACTGAGGACAAAGGTAATGAATAAGCAATTGACTGGGCAGCATGAGGTCCCCTCTGTAGGAGAGGCCTTTTTGACTACCTTGTCTAAACCAAAGTCCTCTTTGACTTTCTACCTTTTGACTCTACAGTTTTCACCACCTTACATGCTATGATACACCAGATCCAAGCTCCTTGAGGGCAGGAGGTCAAGAACCTTATTACTGGGACTTGCTGGGATTCTGTTTTATTATTTTTTCCCCAAACACTACCTAGCATGTGGTCGCAGTGTCTCAACAAATGTTTTCCCAGTTACTGAATGAGTCACTGTATTACGAAGCCAAGGAGAATATCATTATCTGATGCTTTACATCTTGGTGTAATTTCAAGTGATTGTTTCGTTCTTATTTTTGATGTAGGAAATTCAAGCAGTCACAAGTTTTTAGAAAGTGTATACAGCATCTACATGGTCCCGAGGGAAGTTGGGTGCAGTTTACACCATTACAATGAAATTGGAAAGAGAAGAGAGAGGTATGAGCTCACTCCACGGCTTGTCCCCAGGGAGGGGTTTACAGTGTGAAAGGGAGAGATGAAGACTGTAGGCTAATTCCCCTTGATTTGGATGAAAGGCTCAGTGTGCCTGGAAAATGGTTGCACACGTCCGTGGCTCCGTGAGGAAGAAGTCACCGCAAGTTCACACTCAGCTGATTGCCTCTTTTACAATTTCTAGAAAATAATTGCAATATCCCTGGTTGTGCCATTATTTGTGCTGTTCCTGGGGTTCGTTTTGATCAGTTGCAGGAAAGAAAACGAATTCCTCAAGCTTCAAAATTAACCGGCAAAGTCTCCTGAAGCCCAGCAGCTAATAAAGTGCCAGAAAAGCACCAAGGTGTGGACGGAGCTTGATAGAAAATTAAGTGGGAAACTGAATGCATTCTTGTTGTTTTTACTGTCAGAAGCATATCACACTTAATAAATTGTACTGCGTACATATTCCTCTTTTAATCCATAATAAAATCCTGATTTCAGAATGCAACACGCACGCACACACATGCAAGCACGCAGGCACCCACAAGCACACACACGTACAAAGGCACACATAGATTTACCGTGTTTCCCCGAAAATAAGACATCCTCTGAAAATAAGACCACATGGAAATATGATACATTCCCTGAAAATAAGACCTAGTGTATCTTTGGGAGCAAAAATTAATATAATACACTGTCTTATTTTGGGGGAAACAGGGTAGATAGGAAGAAACTTGAGGGGTATAAATTGAAACCTGCATTTTTGTCAATTGTCATAGGAAGGTAGACACAAGCTACTACTTGATGGCACAGCCTCCTGTAATGTTTTCTTACTTGGAAGCAGGACATATGACATGCTTTTTACATTGGTGGAGGAAACAGAATCACTAATTGCAGCTGCATGAAGTCCTTGGCGGGATGATGTAGATGGGTGGTATTTCCACTAGCCCGCCTCCCTATCTACTATGTTTGAGAAGTTCTCTATCTCATACTCTGACATCCCTTCCAAACAAAGAATTCTGGGTAGGTGGCAAGAACTTGAAAGCTAAGACCTACCCTGTTTTCCCGAAAATAAGACAGTGTCTTATATTAAATTTTATTCCCAAAGATGCACTAGGTCTTATTTTCAGGGGATGTCTCATGCTTCCATGAAGTAGGTCTTATTTTCAGAGGATGTCTTATTTTCGGGAAAACACTGTATTTCAAAAAAATCTAAATTTTGCTTCATCAGCATTGTCGCTACTCTATGTGCTGAGGTGGCTGGGGATGGTTCTGAGAGTGGCCAATTTCCGATAAGCTGTGATAGGCAGTATTTTGAGATGGCCCCTGGATTGCTGCTCCTCTGGTGAACATGACCTTTTATAATTCATTCTCCTGCAGAATGTCAGGGGCCTGCAATTTGCTCTTAATCAATAGAATATGGCATAGGTGAAGAGGATATTTTTTATATGATTAAAGTTTCCACACATTTGACTTTGCAAAAAGGAGATTATGCGAGGTGGGACTGAGCTAATCAGGTGAGTTTTCTGAGCTTAGAGACTTGCTTTGTTGCTAAACTTTGAAGAATTAAGATAGCTTGACTTTTAAAGCTGCAAGAAAATTAATTCTACCAACAAACCGAGGGAGCTTGTTAGCAGATCTTTCTACATCACATCTACAGATAAGGACTTGATCCAGATAATATCTTGATTTCAGCCTTGTGAGACCCTGAGCACAGAACCCAAGTAAAATGTGTCTGGACTCCTGACCTATAGAGCCTGTGAGATAATAAACACACTTTGTTCTAAATTGATAAGTTTGTAGTAATTTATTACACACCATAGGAAACTGACACACATGGACACAGGATGTTAAATGGATGCTGAACAAAGACAAAGATTCAGGGCATCCGATGTGCTTCTGTTATCAGGGAAAAAGAGAACTGTATGAAGAATGCTGATGAAATTCTGAATTGAGTGTTCTTGATAATCTGAATGTCTAGATGGTATTTTATATGTATTCTACTTATCTGGTTCCTACTTATTAGAGGCCTCTTGCATGAAATCTGTGTATGTGGGGGTGTCTCCCTCAGCCCAGCCTGCACTCTCTGCAATCTGGGACCCCTCTCACAATCCAGGACTGCTAGCACCCAACTACTCACCTGCCTGCCTTCCTGATTGCCCATAACCTCTTCTGTCTGCCAGCTTGATCACTCCCTAAGCACTCCACTGCCAGCCTGATTGATTCTTAATTGTACCTCTGCCAGCCTGATTGCCCCTAACTGCCCTCCCTGCAGGCTTGGGTCCCCCCAACCCCCCAAACTGCCTTTTGCGGCAGGCCTGGTCACTCCCAACTTTCCTCCTCTGCTGACCTGGGTACCCCTAACAGCTCTCCCCTGCTGGCCACCTTGTGGTGGCCATCTTGTGTACACATGGGGGCAGCCATCTTTGACCACATGAGGGCAGTCATCTTGTATATTGGACTGATGGTCAATTTTCATATTACTTTTTTATTAGATAGGATATATCTCACAATCTCGTTCTCATTCTGTAAATCTACATTATCATTTTTTTTGCATTCCCATAAGACCGTACAATTCATTTGCTTCTCAGGTATATACTGCACCATTATCTGGATAAAAACTGTAAGAAATCAATGGTTTTTAAAGCTTCAAATATATAGATGCCTATTGTTAAATAAATTAGCATTCTGGATTATTAGCTCATTTGAATTTCCTTTTATGTTTATGTTTAGGGGCCATGCAGATATATCACCTGGAGCTGTAGATAATGATTGGGAGCCGGACTAGCTTGCTAGTGATGACAGTATGTAATATGATAATATGAATTAAAGCCCTTTGAAGCCTGTGCCTATCTGTGTCATAGAAGCAATTCTATTTATTCCCCTATGTCAGAGTTTAATGTATACTTGAAATGAATCATAACAAAACTCACAGCCTTTCAGATATTTAAAACTGCATTTGTATTTTGCTTCCCATAAATAGAGGTTCTATTGACTTACCTCTCTTTCATAGACTCCCGGTCTTCTTTGCAAAAATCCTATATATTAAAAGGGTAATATGCAAATTGACCCTAATGGCAGAAAGACTGCTGGAACAGTCACTATGAGGCACAGTGACCACCCCTTGGTCCCTCCCCTGGCTGTCAGGCACCAATCACCTGGTGGCGAATGGGTAACCAGAGTAGGGGGCAGGGGTCTGCTGCGGGCAGCTGGGCAAGATGGCCCTGATCGCAGGCCAGGCCTAGGGGCTGTACCTGAATATGAATTTCATGCACTTGGCTGATAGTTTATTATAACAGAAGAATATCATACGTTAAAACAAATAACGAGGTAGGAGTTCAAATTGGCAAAATACAGAAAATCTTGATGCTTTTAGTTGAGATTTATTTTAAAAATTATGTTTTGATTTGAGAGAGAGAGACATCAACTTGAGAGAGAAAGATAGATTAGCTACCCCCTGCATTTTCCCTATTTGGGAACAAGCCTATATCCTGGGCATGTGCCTTGACTAGAAATTGAACTTTTGGTGCTCAATATTCAGAAATACAACAGAATGTTTACATGTGTATTGATTCTTTAAGGAAGTAACTTTGGAGAAATTTTTGTAATAGCACATTCTTGGTTGCTGAGAATAATTCACAGGTAGTACCATCAAATTTGTGCCTTTAAGTTGTTTTCCGTGAAATGGGTTAAAAAAAAGGTTATTTCACAAATAATAATAATCTAAGTCAATGAAATAAAATCTCTCTTGTTGAGGTACCGTTATAATTCAGAAAAAAAAGAAGATTGAAAAGAATAAATTTTCTTTGGATGGATAGGATAAAAGTTATCAAACAATACTAAAATTTAATTTATTATAAGTATTTGATGTCTAAATCTATCTGGTGTACAAGAAAGTGTGTGTTTTGTTTTGATAACAATGTTATATACATACTTTAACATTGAAAATTCGCAACAATGCAAATAAATTTTAGCTTGCATATTTATATTTTTATTCAGCGAATAGGGTAAGTGATTATTTGTATTATTGGAAAATTGCATTTTCTTGGGACTGCTTTTCTAGACAGCCAATCTTAGTAAATTCTGGGATTATAGCACAATTGCTCTTACGAGTCTTTGGTGTCAGGAGCCATGTATGTAGAACTAGGTGACTTTTAAATAATCTCACAATGCATTACCCTTTCAAGCATTTTTCATTACAAATAAATATCATTGTCTTATTAACAAAGTAAGATTTTTTAATAGAAGGAATATTTGAATTCTAAAATGTTCCTTATGATGTTTTTTAAGAAGAAATAATCCCTTTTAGAAGGACAGAAATTATTACTTTTCTGCTGAAGGTCACCTTGGACAATTTTAAGGGAAAGCATCCCTGTGCATCCAGATTTATGAATTTTTTGGCTTGCATTTTGTGGCAGAGAAAAGCACAGGTCCCTTGCTGTTTCTTGTTTCTGGCAGGCCTAGCTGCCCGTGGGTGATCTGTAGAGGGTGAGGACAAAGGCGCATTTCATGTAGAGAGAGGTTGCCCATGGCCTTCCAACGTTGGGTTCTCCAGATGGAATTGCTAAGATTTGGCACAAATTCTAGGGAGAGACTCTAGTCACAAAAACTCTTCCCTTTAATTAATAATCATGTCTTCATTGTAGTATCTTTCCCCTTGTTTAAAGCTAAACTTACATTTGCATGTTGGTTTTTCACTTGGTTTTGTTGTGACATTGCCTTAAGATGACATTTCTACAAAGAACAGGTAGCTAATTATATTTTCTTATGTTATGTTCCAAGTCAAAATATGACTGATGTCCAAATTAATGGATAATTTTGTGTCTTACAATTATTAAATATAGAAGTGGGAGGGTATTGCTTGCAGATTAAATTTTAAAATGGATAAAGATTTAAAAGTCAAATATAAAACAGAAAATATAAAGTTTAATTTATATTGAATTATTAATGCAAAATGTTAATTTTATACTTTTCTGTCTAGATGGCACATATAAAACACCAACTTTGTTTCAGGAGGTACATTTTTCTATATTCCATTCTTTGTGCCATTTATAAAAAACGGAACTTATGTATCTGGTACCATTTTATTGAACAATTGTTTGAGATATTTTGTGTGCCAGGAATGGGGCTATGCCCTTGGCATTCAGAAATATGATGCACCTGGTGCTCACAGGCTAGTGAAGGAAAATAGACAATGCACTCTAATAGGAACTAAATGAAGAAAGCACAATGACCTTATAAGACATATTGTTTTAATCTATTTTTTCCACCCATGTGGAAATAAGAAAAAAGGATGGCACACTTACCAGTAGTTAATCATGTTCAGTTAACTTGCCTTGGTTGGTGGCCCTTTGGTGTTTGGCTGAGATGCATGAGTTATTATTACAGATGAGAAAGCAGGACTTGGAGGAGGTTGGGCTCTAGAGTCAGATGGGTTGAGTGTCAATCTCCACCTGTCCCTCAATTTCTATCTCTGTGACCTCAGATCTGCATAAGTCCATTGCAACAGCAGGGTTATAATCAGACCTTTGTCTTCAGATTGTGAAGATTAAAGAGGTGATATGTAGAAACCTCTTAGTAAGCTGCATTATTAATAAGTATGTTCTATTGTTTTAGAACTACAAATTCCATGTGAATATTACAGGTAGAAAACGTTATTTTTAAAGTTCCTGGATTACAAAAGAATTAGGGAGTTTTGATAAAGACAAAATAACATCCATTTGAAATATCAAACTACTATTTAAAAAAGAATCAAGTATTTGATGACATTTCATTAACCAATAAGAAAATTACTAGGATTTCTGGGATGAGAGTGATAATTAGATTGTGGAAAAGATTTACATGGAAATAGACTTTAAACTTATAAGAGCTCTTTCTATGTTTGAAATCATGGCCTTTGATAGGTTCATTAAGTAATCTCATTCAATGTACACAGGAATATTTTAAGTGATTATACCAAATTTCAGGTGAGTATATTAAGGTGCACATAGCATAATAAGCACATTGGCTTATAGTTATATGGCAATTGATATATAGTTTCTGGATCAACCAATGGCTTTTTACTTTGAAACCTGAACATTTAACCACTTCTTATCTCCTGTGGGATGTTGGTTATGCACTATACTTACACAATATGAAATTGGATAAATGAAAAAGGAAGGGGCAGCTATCTCAAATTGAGTGAATAGCTGGAGCAAACACACTTGTGTGAGAGAAGATGTATTTGGGGAACAGTGAGAGATCTAGCATAATAGATAGTCTGATTGGATAATATGGGTTAGTATACCTGGCATGAAATCCAAAGAAATTGAGCCTCAAATGATTCATTCAAATAACTTTAAGTGACTCAAACAAATATGTTTGTTTTCATATAATAAGAAGTGTGTTTTTTTGAGGGGGGGTAGATGGTTACTGGGTTACTAGGGATAGCTTAATGATATTATCAGGACTTCTATATTTTATTGCTATTATTTCTCTTCTTTATTAATAGCTAGCAGTCCATTGTGCAATATTGCGCACAGTAGCTCATCTGCTGCTTCTGGGGGAACTGGTGGGAATCTTAGTGCACTGCTGGGAGCTGTGCTGCTTCCACAGGGGGTGGGCTCACCCTTTTCTCTCCTGGTACAGCAACGAAGCAGGCATTCCACCAGACCACTCTTGCTCCCTGCTCTCAGTAGTCAACCCCTGGGACTGGAGGTCTCTGGCAGGGCTGAGAGGACTGGGTGCTGCCATCTTGTGGCTATGGGCACCACCAGCTTTGTGATTGAGTGACAGTTAATTTGCATATTACCCTTTTATTAGCTAGGATAGTATATGTTGTCTCTATGCTTGTCATTTTATGGTCATCTCAGTCCAAACTAAAAATAATTAAAGAAGCTTAAGGAAGAAGCCTTAAATGTCTGTGCAAACCACTTCTGTTTAATTTCTTCAAGAAAGCTATTGGTTTCCAGGAATTGTTATTATCCTCAACCCCCAATCAAAAATGCTCTTATTGGCCTGAACTAGCTCACATAGTAACCCCAGGCTATAAATAGGCTGATCAACTTTCAATATAATAGTTAGCTTTAAGGATGCTTTATGTTTCAGTAATTAACTCCTCTAAAATGTTTGATGGATTTAAACACAAGTGAAAACAGAGCATTGAACAACTATGTAATGATTTTAAAGCTTTGGTTTGGAAATGATATTCCCCCTTTTCTTTGCACATGCTCTTTTTAATTAAGTTTATTGGGGTGATATTGATTAATGATATTATGTAGGTTTCAAGTGTACATTTCTATGATACATGACCTATATATTGCATTGTGTTCACATGCTATTTATCCTTCACAAGCATCCTTCCTCTTTCCACCCTTTCCGTCAATGTCTATTTCCCATATTTTATATTGAGCTAATCCCTGCCAATTCCTGAACTCCTTCAAGAAATATTTCCCAAGTCATCTATGTGAGCTGGAGGTCTCTCTGAAGGTTCATACCTCTGTTTATGACTCATAATAGTATATTGTTTTCATCTATTTATTTTTATCACTCTGAGTACACTTCGAGTTCCTTAAGGCTTAGATGTTCTTTTATCTTTAGGTCTTTGCATCCACATGGTCCGGGATGGGGCCAAATGATCTGCACCACTGCTCCCTAGAACAATTTACTTACTAAACCAAAATAACAAAGAAAGAAATAAGCACTTTTCTTTGGTCAATGTCTAGAGTTTGAAAAGTCTCACAGACCCTTATGTGAATCTGCAAAGACAGACATTTCTAGCATGCATCTTGAATAGAAGAGAAATATTAACATTTCTTGTGTGAAATTCTCTGCTGCTGCTAATTTATAGCTATCATTTCCATAGATTTCTTGTAGTTGCCAGGTCCTCCTTACATATTGGCAATAACACCCAAAGAGATAATTTTAACAATTACTCTTTACATGCGAGGAGTGTCTAAACATGACCTTGGAGGACAAATGATCTCTGATTCCCTGTCACACAGTTTATGATATATTACCAAATAACATTAGGAGAAAATATTAGAAATAGGCCACGGTGTTACCTGGAAATGTAACTGACAAGTATTAGTCTAAAGGGTAAGTGGGCAAAATTATTCAGTGGTACCTTCCTGAAGACAACACAGTTGAGGGATACAAGATATGAAATTCATCAGGCCTGAGGTTAAATGTTTACTCTGCCAACGATTATTGTATTTTTAACCAATGTTCTTTACTTTTATGAGATGTGGTTTCTTTATCTGAAATGTCAATTTTATATGTATCCCATGCAATACACATAATTTAGAGATAAAGAAATTTTTTAAAAAAGAGAATAAACTAAGAAAATAGCAGAGGCAGGATCAGAATTTCTGAATTTCTTATTCAGTTTTTTCCCCTCATTTTTAATGCACAGCCTCTCTTTGCAACTCAGACATTATCCTTTGTATTCGTCAGGATGTGGTAGGTTGTGTTGCGGCAACAAGTGCAACACCTGAGTGGCTTAATTTTTCTGTCATTTGCTTCTCAGTCACTTTGCACATACAACCTGGTTTGCCAATTAGGTTCTGCTCATCATAAAACTCAGGGTGACTTAGGCTCTACATTAACATGTGTCTCTACAGCAGGGGGCAAGGGCCATGGCAACTCTAGCGATGGCTCTCTCTAATTTCTCCAAAAAAAATGTGTGACTTCCACTCAAATTCATTGGCCAAATTAAGTCACACGAATAATTAACAAAGAGGGTGTGGGGTTCAATCTTATTATGCACTCTGAGAAAGAGGACAGAACATTTGTGAAGCATTCTGAAGCACCTTAAAAATATGTCTCTCCAAAAGAATATAATAGTGAGCATTTTTAGTGCCACCAGGAAAACCTTGCAACATTTATTGACCTACGGATAAGTTTTACAAAATTTTTGCTTTTCCCCAGAAGTAAAGAGGTTCTGCAGTGTGCTTATCTATAACTAGGAAGTACTTCCTTGAATGTTCAATAACATTTACAATCCTTTCAATTCGGTGTAGATTTTAATAGATCAGAAAAGCCTTGCTTAGACATCAAGAGTTTAACATATAAATTGTTCTCAAGGTCCTCAGTAGGCCCTTACCTTCTTCTCTGAAATTCTAAAATAAGAGAAAAAAAGAGAAATGAAGCCTAGGCTAGTCTGGGCAAGTTATACTTATTACCACAACGTGTCCTAGCACATCCTGCCTAATACAAAAGACTATCCATGTTGAGAGATTAAAAATGAGAAGAAGTTGTATGAAATGTGAGACACTTTTTCAGATGCTGCTGCTGTTGCTATTTCTGATATTAATGCTTTTATTGACTTATTTGTTAACTGATTAAGAAAACTGTAAAAAGGCAAGCACAGCGCTTGCCTTTACAAAGCTATGAATCAATCTTTGATAGAAAAACCCTCTCCTTGTGGCTTTGAGAGTCAGAGAAATAGATTCACATCACAACTTTGCCACTTTCTTGCTTTATCACCCGAGCAACTTCCTGAACCTCCTAAAATTAATTTTCAGCTCTGAAAAATATAGATAAACCTTCATCTGTGATATGGGGAAAATGGCAAGAAAGGTAACTTGGCAAGGGGACATGTCTGTCCTATCTCAGATCTCTGTGTTTTCCAGCCATGGCATCGCCTGCGCTGCACAGTTCAAGATCAACTACAAAATGAGTATTTAATGAGTATTTAATGGAGCGAGAGTTCTTAGAAATGAGGAAACTGAGTTCTGAAAGGGATTCACAAGAAATAACTCTGTCCTGAGCAGGCTCTGGCGTTGATTTCTGTTGGCATACATTTTGTGACTGTGTTGACACGTCTTTACAATGTTTGCTCTCACCCCGCTGCTTTTGAAAAGTACCCATGATCAGGGCCACTTGTCCACTTCCTGTTTGTTCAGAATAGGTTTGGTCTGTACAGAATAGGGTTGGACTGAGAGTTTGTGTCCCTCCAAAATTCATAGGTTGAAACATAATTCCCAATGTGGTGGTATTTGGAAGTGAGGCCTTTGGGAGGTAATTTGTTAATGAGGGTGGAGCCCCCCAAAATGGGATTACTGTCCTTGTAAGATGAAAGCATGGGTTTGCTTTCTTTTTCTCTCTTCCTGTCATGGTTACAGCAAGAAGGAATCCATGTACAAACCTGGAGACAGGCACTCACCAGACATGAAGCTGCTGGTGTCTTAATCTTGGACTTCCCAGCCTCCAGAGCTCTGCAGAGAAACCACTTCTTCCGCCCCCCCCCCCCATCTCACACCCCGCTCCCCTTTAGGAGATTCCTTGTATTAAATATTAGTCCTCATCTGTTTCTCACATAGTAGTAGTAGTAGTAGTAGTAGTAGTAGTAGTAGTATTGGTAGTAGTAATTGTGACTGTAATAGTAGTGATTTTAAGACAGAGCTACAGACTGAGAAGGGAGAAAGGAGGCCAAATAGGCTCTCTTAGACCCAAGTAATATAGGACACTTTCCACAGCCTTGTACCCTGGTCCTCCTCAGCTTTGTTCCAAAGGATAAGAAGTGCTTGTGCACAAGGGGCCTTGTGTAGGTCATATTAGATGGTTTGGGGCCCTAAAATTCCATGCCCCAAATGCTCCCGAATGCCCCCACCCCTTCTAGTGCAGCAGAGACCTGTTCCCTAGTCAGCCTCTTAAAATATATTGATTTTTTACAGAGAGGAAGAGAAAGGGACAGGGACTTAGAAACATCAATGAGAGAGAATCATCAATCAGCTGGCTCCTGCATATGCCCCACTGGGGATGTGCCCGCAACCAAGGTACATGCCCTTGACCGGAATTGAACCCGGACCCTTCAGTCCACAGGCTGATGCTCCATCCACTGAGCCAAACCGCTTTTGGCCCTAGTCAGCCTCTTGAAGGCTCTGAGGAATGGTCATTGTCAGGGTCTCAGAGAAGCAAGTGTATGGAAATGGATGGAGTTTGGACTTCAGGGGATGGGTGTTCACACACATGTGCACGAACGCCCTTTAATGCTGAGAAACAGAACTGGGGAGAGGAATAGGAAAAGGGAAGTCCAAGGGTCTGGCAAATTTTAAGGGTGGGCCTTATAGAAGGGAGAGAGAACAAGAGAGGCAGAGGGGTGGGAGAGAGGGGCATGCCGTAGATGCACTTGTAATCCAGATCTGTGACACTGTATTCCTATTTCTTATAGAAAAGAGAGCTAAAGTTTCTATTAAAAAAACATGATAGGGTTGGATCAGGGAACTTCTTTGGTTTTGTTGTGATCTGAGGGGAAGGAAGCAGAAACAGGCACAGTGAAGAAGAGAAAGAAGCTGAATGTTAATATGATTATAATTGCTATAGGGAAACCCAAGGTGCTGTTGTGTCTTGAATTAAAAAAAATAATAATTCCATGAGCCTTTTGAGGTTCAAGGTGTGGACTGAGGTGGCTCTTATTTCATTCTCCCCAGTGCATCCTTATAATTAACCCCAGTTCCCTGAGGCTCCATTCAGTTTTTGTTTTGTTTTTTCCAAATTCTGTTCCTTGCAACCTAGAAGTGCTGGACTAACACAGCTGTCTAAGAGAATCATTATCCTCAGCACCATGCCACTTCCCTCGTGCCCACAGAGACCCACAGCTAACATGTTATGAGAGATCCCGGGACTCAAGTTTGAAGTTTGCAAAATCAAAGCACTGTAACAAACTACAAATCTGCCCCCTGCTTCCTTCAGGAGACAAATGCTATGAAAGCCATGACTATTTTGCAGATGGAGAAAGTGACCCGGGGGCAACTTTTAACTGGCCCTAAGCAATGGCTGAATTTCCTCCATACAGCTAGTCCCCAGCACCTGTCTGACCCCAGCTCCTTCCTCCATCCTAAGTACTCGTGTTCCTTGACTGTACATGTTAAAGGAACAAGGTCTCCTTAGTTTATTTGGGAAGTTTGGTGTAAAATACAGTATATAGTCAAAATATTTTCCCTGCCTTTAGTTTTCCCTCTGCCAAGTGCTGAAAGATTTGGCTCATTGACCTTGTCACACAGGGCCATCTTTCTCCTCACACTTCTAATTTCCAACTCCTGTGGAGAGCCATTGTGTGAAAGCATTGTTAGCTTCTGTGCCCACTCAATCCCAGCTTCTCTTTTAAACTGCCAACAGCACCAATTAGTACCACATGTGGTGTTAGTTTGCACAGTGCCTGCTGTAGCCAAGCGCTTCCTATGTGGCCAACATGCAAATTGGCCTACAGACAACCTCTTGGGTGTGAGTATGGGGGAAAAAGTTTAAGTACCTCAGCATAAATATCACTTATTTTGTTCCCTGTAGTCCCTGCCTTTTTAAGTAAAAGGTATAAAAAGACCTAGAGTGTTCCAAAAGAGAAAATATTTTTTTAAAAAATAGTGAAATGAAATAGAATTAGAAGAAGGAATCATATAACACTGAGCTGAGGAACATTAAAGAAAGAGAAGTGTGCCTGGAGTTTTGAGCCTGGAAGTGGTTATCATCTCAACAGAAGCCTCTAGAACAGGGGTGGGCAAACTTTTTGACTCAAGGGCCACAATGGGTTCTTAAACTGGACCTGAGGGCCGGAACAAAAGCAATCTGACCATGCTGGCGCTTTCATCTTGGGTTGCTGGTGAAGGAGCGGAGGGGAGAGCAAGAAAACTCTGCTCTTTTGGATCTGTGGGCTGAATAGAACAGCCACACGGGCCGGATCTGGCCCATGGGCCATAGTTTGCCCACAGCTGCTCTAGAATCTCCCCATCAACAATAAGCCAAGCACCCTCTGCCCTTCCTAGGCCTTGGATCTTTTGCCAATTACAAAAGCTCCTATGTTTTATGTCTGTCAGAAACCTTTTTGTGACTGTGTACATCTAATACCAATTTCCCTGTGTGTTTCTTCTCCAAGAATGTGCTCTGTCAATCCCAAATTGCAACAAATCCCCTGAGGACATCACCCTGTTTTCTTCTAATGCAGTCCCATGTTAATGCTGGACTCCAGTCTGGGTCTGTCTTCACTGGACAGTTAACAAAGACCCTTGAGGAGTCTCCTTCTTCATTTCTGCCCCAGTTTGCTGGGGAGAGTAATGACACAATAAATGGACACTTAAATGCAAGAGGCTCTCTTAGGTACTTTATTGTATCACTGACTTAATGATCAAATGATCCCTTCAAGATAATTATTGTCTCCCTCATTATAAGGATGAAGAAACTGCTTGGTGTGGCTAAGTGGTTGAACATTGACCTATGAACTAGGAGGTCGTGGTTTGATTTCTAGTCAGGGAACATGCCTGGGTTGCGGGCTCCATCCTCAGTGTGAGGTGTGCAGGAGGCAGCCAATCAATGAATCTCTTTCATCATTGATGACTTTATTTTTCTCCCTCTTTCCCTTTCTCTCTGAAATTAATTTTTAAAAAGATGAAGAAACTAAAGTTCAATGAGGAAAAATTATTCAAATTCATATAGCTACAAAGAGGTGAATTTGATATTCAAACCCAGTTCTGTCTCATTCACCAAATATTACTGTCACAAAAAAACATGAGTAGTCATAGAGATTACCATTTATAAAGCACTACCAAGCACCAGGTATAATGTTAGGTGCTCTACATATATTTTCATAAATCCTTACTATAAACCTGAAGGTATTGCTTGTAAAGTAGGCACAGGCAGGTTAGAGGACTTGCCCAAGGCCATACAGCTAGCAGTTTCAGAAATGAAAGTCATGCCAAAACCGGTTTGGCTCAGGGGATAGAGCATCAGCCTGTGGACTGAAGGGTCCCAGGTTCGATTCCGGTCAAGGGCATGTACCTTGGTTGCAGGCACGTCCCCAGTACAGGGTATGCAAGAGGCAGCTGATCAATGATTCTCTCTCATCGATGTTTCTAACTCTCTATCCCCCTCTCTTCCTCTCTGTAAAAAATCTATAAAATATACATTTTCTAAAAAAAAAGAAATGAAAGTCAATTACAGTTGATCTATAGAATCCCTGTTCCTTTAAATTGACCTAAACCTTCTGTTCCATTGAGAGGCCCCCGTTGTCCCTGATACACATTGTTGATCCACCTCAAGAGGCGCACCAATGCTGCATGACTTTCCCACAAGTCTAAGAATTCTTCTCAAGAGGCTGTCTACAAGTCACCATGCCATATGCTGACACATAGACTTAATGTTCTTTCTTTCTTCCCTCGTCGGAGGTAAGCCAATGAACTCTAAAGCAGACCTGATACCATCTTTCCTCTAATAAGCAGGAGGTGTTTAGCCCTTGAGCAATGGTTCCCATGTTGCTACAAGATTCTGTTTCCCTAAGTATGTCACTTGTATGAAGTTACTGGTGCAAATAGATCATTTGGGGTGGGGGTGGGGGTGGGGGTGGGGGTGCTATTCCCCTGCCTTCATTCATTCTGGTGGTAGATCATCCCCATTAATAACCCACGCATGGGCTCATCTTATTACATCACCAACACCAGCCAGTGAAACCTATTTGTAGTTGGGCAGGCCAGTTGTCATTTTTAAAAAAAATATATTTTATTAATTTCTTACAGAGAGGAAGAAAGAGGGATAGAGAGTTAGAAACATTGATGAGAAAGAGAGTCATCGATCAGCTGCCTCTTGCACACCCCCTACAGGGGATGTGCCCGCAACCAAGGTACATGCCCTTGACCGGAATTGAACCTGGGGCCCTTCAGTCCACAGGCCGATGCTCTATCCACTGAGCCAAACCGCTTTTGGACAGTTGTCATTTTGGCCAAATCAGAGTTGAGTTATTTCTTTATATTCTTCTGTTGACCTTGTCAAGCGATCATCCAGAACATAATTTGGGCTTTAGCAAGAAATGAAAACTCTTGCTGACCAAATTAACTAGTTTTCCTAATATATCAAGCTTTCATCCAAAGTTTAAAAATGGTCATTCCAGATCCAGCTGTGTGACCTGGGTTCTGTGTGTATCCTGTTACCAGCACCCAGAGGCAGAAACCACAGCCTGTCTAAGTATGAGCATGGAAAACAAGCCTAACCAAAGATTACGCAGTTTGGGTTGGGAAAAGCAACCCGTTTCTTTTACACACATCTGCCGGAAAGGTCAGACATGGGCTGGCCAGACCTTGGGCTCTGAATTTGGACACTATTTTGGTTACAAATACTGTTTCCAAGAGAAACTAAAATTCAAAGAGAACTAACTTTAAGCAGAAATCTCTGACAGTTAACTCAAGTTCAATTCAAACTAAAATTTCCAAAGGTGTTATACCAGAAAGACAAGTGATTTTATTGTTTTTATTCAAGCACATAGAAGAACAGTAGAAAGTGTGCGTGTGTGTGGGTGTGTGTACGTGCACGCGTGAGAAGGAGGGGAGAGAGAGAGGAGGGGAGGGGAGGAGAAGGGAGGGGAGGGGAGGAGAGGGGAGGAGAGGAGAAGAGAGGAGAGGAAAGGGGAGGGGAGGGGAGGGGAGGGAAGGGGAGGGGAGGAGAGGAGAGGAGAGAAGAGAAGAGGGGAGGAGAGGAGAGGAGAGAAGAGATAGAGGAGAGAAGAGAGAGAGGAGAGAAGAGAGATTACTTTTAGTTTAGCTGTCTTATGGTAAATTCAGGATTTTGGTTCCTTTTCTATAAACCCAGAAATAAATTATTTTCAGGTAACCAATATGCTGCTAGCAAAATATGAAGAATTTGATTTATTTATTTTTTCATGAAAAGCTATGCTACCACTTAAGTTAATTTAAAATAAAGTCCCTCATAATAATGTGCAGTTTAAGCAATGAAAACAACAGAGACTATCAGTTTCCATTTCAAGTCCTGGAACGAAACATTCTTTCAACTTGGGGTCAGTGCACACATACTGTTATAATTCCATACAAGCCTGAGCCCCAAAGAGCTCATTTCCCTGATCCGATCTGACCAGGGATGTATCTGTCAGGGAAATTCATTACCAGTCTCCTAGCAATGCCAAGTGAAGTGAACCGCTCAGCAGGGCACCCTCAACATGGACAAGCATCAAAACCTCCTACTATTTATTGGCTACTAAGAGAAACTTCCTTTTAGGATCCACAAATGTGGCTTTAATTTAGTGGGGTTTATTTTGAGGTGGTGGGGAGGAATGGGGGAATAAAGGAGGAAGGGAAGTTTAAGAACACTCTTTCTCATGTAAATTGAGCAGCAGTGTGTTTCTACTTCTGGTCTACCCACTGGAGCAAACAAGCCAGCAATCTTTCTTGCGCATATCAAATTCCCACCTCTGCATCTGAGCCTGAATGTGGTAAGGGTTGAATCCTCAGGTCAGGTGGGAAACAGCATCCATCATCTATCTCTTAATTTTGACGGTTCAATTACAATCCAAAGCCATTGTCTGATCCATCCAAGGGGAGAGGTTGGATGTGTTTCGTTGTTGGTTGAGGCTGTGCTTTGGTTTTGCGTGAATGTTTGTCAGGATGGCACTAAGTCTTCATTCAGCCTTAATCAGAATTTCAGCACAGGGAACATTTGCTGGGTTTGAAGGTTTATTGTGATTTGAAGCTCGATGTGCCACAAGAGTGTGGTGGGTTAAAGATCACTGCAAATTCTTTGTGGGGAGCTAGGCTCTCTTTGAATTTCAGTTTCCCTTGGACACCATTATTGTAACCAAAATAGTCTTCAGAGTCAGAGCCTGAGGTCTGGCCAGCCTATATCTGACCTTTCCGGTAGATGTGTATAAATGGAAAGGATTGCTTTTCCCAATCCTCAGCTCCCTTTGAGTTGGCCTAAGTGATGTATCCCACTAATAGAATGGGACGAAAGTGGCAGTTGGATATTCCCAGTTTAGGTTGTATGAAGTCTGGCAGTTTCCTTCCAGGTATCTTGAAATCCTCACCGTGTTAACCCTGAGCTGCCATATGAGAAATTTGACAACACCCTCCCGCCCTAAATAAAAACCATCAACATGAAGACATTCTGAGCTGATCCCAGCATTTGGGTCATCTCAGGCAAGGTGCCAGAGATGGTTTGTATCCACTGGACCAGCCTGTCCACTTGCTGACAACACTAAGGAGATGACACCTGGAGCAAAAAAAAATAAATAAAATAAATATATTCTAGCTCACCTGTCAGTCCCAAGAACCATGAGAGCTCATAATAAATTCTTCTTTTAAATAAGTTTAGTTTTGGGGATATGTCTTAAGCAGCAAGAGCTAACAGAACAAAGCATGATTCAACAATGGAAGTCCAGTATTTGATACACTTTATACTCTAGTATATTCATCTAGTTATTGTCTTTTTTTTTCCCTTTTTGCTTTTCTTCCTAATTTTTTGACTCTTAGGTCAATTGTTATTCCCTATATCCTTTTCTGTCACTGACCCTGCTCAGGAAAGATTAGGCCCTCATTTTATTTATTAACCCTTCCTTCCTCAAATCAGCTCCCCAAGGGGAGGTGATTTTAAATTTGATTGATCACTTATTCATAAGAGAAACATTTACTGTGCATCTACCAAGTATAGATTATTGTGTTTATGGATAGAAAGACTGGGGGGCCTCTCATTTTCTTTGCTGTACTGAAAACAAGCACACATGTAGATGGAGATTGACACACCGGTTTTTATAAATTCAGACTTAGACATTCTCTCTTCGTGCTGACAACTGGTTTGATCTGAATGACTGAGTTTATTATTGTAAATAGAGATCATGAGCATGGATAACAAATAGAACCGAGTTATATGGCTTGGCCATATAAAGTCATGTGACTCAAGTGAAATGTGTTTGCTTTCTTTCCTGATAAAAGTTAATCTGATGAAGCCTGAAGCCTGGGGGTTCAATCCCAATTCCACCACAGCAGCTTTACTTTCTTAGTGGGCAGAATGGGCTGATATTATCCAACTCCCAGGATGGTTATGAGAATTAAATGATATGTGAATTAGAAAATAGTTTGATTTAATATTACATGCCCAATGTATATAAGCAGAGCTCAACACACACACCTGTTAATCCAGGATTGGCTCATGTGAGAAGGATGTTGGATGGGCATGAGACCAGCAACTCTGATTCTTCATCTTCTTTTTAACTACCTCATTTATATTCATTTATAAATCTAATAGTATTGAATGACAGTGAAGTGACATTTGGTCAAATTCTAACCAATGTATCTACTGTGCACAGTTTTTTTTCCTTGATACTTATTTCAATTACTTAATATTTAAACTCCCACTGGGGTGAGGGGTGGGAGGGAGTGAACAAAGAAGGGAGATAGGAAAGTTGATTAAGCAGATGCGTTACATGTTTTTTGGAAACCCAGTATCATCAGATTCAACTAATATCTGTTTCATACAGATCTTTTTGGTGAGCCCACAGGAGCTTAATTACATTGAACTTGCTAATTACATTCTTTAACTTGGGTAAATATAGAATTAGGAACTTCTAATTCTTACAATTACTTATGGGCAGTTAGCTATCCTTAGAGCTGGTGATCACACTGGCAAATTATACTCATTGTGTTTATAGCTACATAAATGTGCATAGATACATAAGAATTTACATTTATTTCTCTGCATATAATGCTGACATTGTTTTATTTAAGCCAGTCATGTCCCAAGTGGAATGGAGCAGCCCATAGTTACAGAAACAATGAGATTTTTTTAAAAATTGTATTTATGCCTAAACTAGTTTGGCTCAGTGGATAGAGAGCATTGGCCTGCGGACTGGAGGGTCCCAAGTTCGATTCCAGTCAAGGACAGGTACCTTAGTTTCAGGCACATCCCCAGTAGCAGTTGTGCAGGAGGCAGCTGATCAATATTTCTAACTCTCCCTCCCTCTCCCTTCCTCTCTGTAAAAAATCAATAAAATATGTTTAAACAAACAAACAAAAAACACACTGTATTTATATCAAATTTATTGTTGGACATAAAATGGTGATTTTCTTAAAAAGAAACCAAACATAACACAAAGCCTACACAGTGTGGAAGTATGGAAGTAAATAAAGCAACTAGTGGACATTGCATAAAATAAACATTAGTGGGGAAAAATACAATGAGTGAGAAGTTAGAACCTATCCTCTGTGATTTTGATACCCTTGTAATTAACCCAGTTGTAAATTAATTAACAGGAAAGGAGCAAAGGGAAGGCCATACAACATAAGCATGACATTTGTGCCAGAAAGCTACAGTTTAACACTCTCCAGGTATGTCCCCTCTAATCCAGGGGTTAGGGGGGAAGGGAGAGACTGGACAAAGAAAGAACAGATCCATGCCGAAACCAGTTTGGCTCAGTGGATAGAGCATCGGCCTGTGGACTGAAAGGTCCAGGGTTCGATTCCTGTCTAGGGCATGTACCTTGGATTCCTGGCACATCCCCAGTAAGGGATGTGCAGAAGCAGAAGATGGATGTCACTCTCTCATTAATGTTTCTAACTCTCTATCCCTCTCTCTTCCTCTCTAAAAAATCAATAAAGTATATTACACACACCAAAAAAAAAAAACACAAAAACAAACAAACAAACAAACAAAAAAACACACAAAAAAACAGACCCACGCCCGGTAAGACCTGCATGATGTAGGGAAGATGATTTTCCATCAGTCTCACCTGGGAGCAGGTCATAGAACACAATAGGAATGGCCATGGCAAGGGCTGGGATCTGAGATACATAAGCTCCTGAACAAAGGGCGCTCCCTCTCTCTGGTCCTCTTGCTCTCTGGGGCTCTTGTGGTAGGGCCATGCTCTCATCTCCCTGCACTTGCCCACATGGCCCACAGCCATGGACTCCCCACTTAATGGACTGATGGGCTGCGTTTAGCCTGATCCTATGCCAGACCCACCTTCACCATGAAACAGAAACTGTGGACACTGGCTTTGTTTTTAGCTACATTGGATCTCCAGCTGTACCTTCTTCCCAGGACTGGTTTAAAGGAAGTGGGACTTTGCAAACTGAGGGATATAACTCTATGCAAATAAAAGTCACTCATTCTCCCATCTGAGGCTTAGATGATTCTTTTTCTCAAGATACCTTAAAACCCCACTGCCACTAGCAACAGATGCACAATTCTCCAACAACAATTTTACTCTAAAATTTTATATATATATATATATATATATATATATATATATATATATATAATTGATTTTTTACAGAGAGGAAGAGAGAGGGATAGAGAGTTAGAAACATTGATGAGAGAGAAATATCCATCAGCTAGCTGCCTCTTGCACACCCCCTACTGGGGATGTGCCCGCAACCAATGTACATGCCCTTGACCGGAATCGAACCTGGGACCCTTCAGTCCGCAGGCCTATGCTCTATCCACTGAGCCAAACCGGTTTTGGCATAACTCTAAATTTTTATTCCTACCTTTCATTTGTCATATAACACCGCCCATTCTGTACTCTGAGTGTTCATATTCTTGACTTACTTTTTTTTTTATCAGACTGTGGGTCCCTCAAGATATGAATCTCTCTATGTGACTTTAATTGGTTTTAACTACATTGTATTGAAATTATTTGTTTATCCACCTGTGTCCTCCACTTCCCCCTGATCTCCTAAAGGGCTTCAAATAAATTGTACCCCCACCTGGCTAATTACCTCAGAAATTCAAACATGTGACAGAAAGTCAAAAGAAAGTTTTCTTCGTGCTTAATTTGTCTAATGACCCAAAGTTAAATATAAGCAGGGGCAAGAAATCCTGTGTTATAAGGAGGGCTGCTACATACATTCCTATAGGTTTATTAAGGCTTAGGCAAATGGATCCTCAGACTACCAACTCTCTTACCTACTCCAAGGTATATAATAAAAGGCTAGACATTTAGGAAGCTATATTTTTAATGAAAATACAGAGCATAAGACAGTGCAATTAAGTTTTTTGTCCTCTGAAGGTGAAGGAAAGAACCAGATATTACTCCCTCCCCCTTCTCTCGCCCCCATGCTAAATGAGAGGGAAAAAACAACATTGAAGAACCAGTCATAAACATTTGGTGTCCTTAGTGAAGAACAAGCAGGTGGCGTCTGGGGATCAGAGCAGCAAAGATAAACATGAAGCAGATTAAAGTTCTGGGCATCAACCAGGCAGAGCTTCAATGTGTATGGGTCAGGCACCATGGCTGAGACAACAGGAAGAGATAATACCTTTATGTTGTAGCCCCAGCTTTGGAAGATGGCAATACATAACATACTCCCATAAGGCAATGGCTCCTAGCAGGATACACAGTGTGCCTCCATGTAGAACCTTTCCTCTCACCGTGGATCAATGTGTTATGCTACTGAGAACACCAGGCCCAGTCATGCTTCGGAAAGGAATTGCCTATTGCAATTTACAAGGAATCATCACATTAATAGGGGAATTGCTTATCACCCATGGGTGAGGGGGAACTACTAAATCTCCACTGGAATCCCATGTCCTGCTGCAAGTCAGACCAGTTGAAATGCATTATATGTGGCATGGAACACATACTAATGAAAGAGGGGAGGAGGTGGGTGGAGATCCTGGTCTGGTATATCCTGTCCTCCGTTCTTCTATTCACAGCTGACTGTATTGCCTCCTGAGACGACATGTTTGCTATGCACAATCAGGCCAGATTTCTCAAGGGGCAGCCACATTAATATCTAAAGGTCAGGCCACAAGTATAATTCTTATAAAAGGTAATGACCTTCCCATACAAGTTTCTATTAAATATCTGTATTTATTTTTAAATATCCTTATCATTGAAAGTATTACTGATGTCCTCTCTTTTCTCCCATTGACCCCCCTAGCCCCCATCCCCATGCCTTCACCACACTATTGCCTGTGTCCATGGGTTATGCATATATGTACTAGTACATTTGTTATTTCCCACCCTATCCATTTTTTATTCCCTTCTCCATTTTTTTGGTCTTTTTTTGAACTAGTTAAGTATATTTTATCATTCAGTGTTATTGCTACTATTTTCTTCTGCGTTATATCTCTGTATTTTTTTCACAGTTGTCCTTGGGTGTATATTATATTTAACTTATTATAGTTTATTTAATGTTATATTTTACCATTTCCTATGACTTAATAACTCTGTTTCTCTTATCATTGCCATAATTGTAATTCTATGCATATGTAATAACTTCTCAAATACATTATTACTATTCTTGCTTTAACTAGGAAATTATCTGACAAAAATTAAAAATGAGAATATCCTTTTAAATTTTTTAACACATATATCCTTATAGCATTCCTCATCCCATTGTATATACAAGTTTTTATGTGTGTCATTTATCTTTCACCTGAAGAACTTCTGTAACATTTTCGTACTGTCAGTTTGTTAGAGATACATTTTCTCAACTGTTGTTTCTCTGAAAAATTATCTAATTTGTCTTTGATGGTGAATGGTATCTTCCCTTGGTAAAAAATTCTGGTTTTATAGTGTTTCTCTTTTATCATAATATCATAATATTCTGCTTTGTACAGTTTCTGATGAGAAGTTTATGATTATTTTTATCTTTGTTTATATATGTAATTATTTATTATTCCTGGTTGGCCTTTACTTTTTTATCCTCATTAAAAATATGCTTATTAATTTTAGACAGAAAGAGAGAGAGAGAGAAGTGAGAATTGCTCAGTTGCCTTCCAAATGCCACCTGACTGGGGATCAAACCCGCAAACTACCAGTAAACCTGCACCTTTTGGTGCATGAGACAAAGCTCCAACCTAATGAGCCACAGTGGCCAGGGCTACATTGTATTTCTTAATGTAGAGCATAGTCAAAATTTTTCTAGAATGACGTACTAGGACTTACTCAACCAAATCTTTAGACCATTCTCAAACTTTGACTATCATTATATTGCAAGGACTTCTGGTATCTTATATTTTACTTTATCTCTCCCAGTATGCAATCCAGTAATTTGCTCAAGGTAGCTACATGATACAACTGGTTGTTTTCCTGATGAATGTAGAAATGTTTTACTTGGAATTATTGATGTCCATGGTTGATGGCTATCTACTTTTCTTGGATTTATTTTAGAAATCCTTTAAACAGCCGAAACCGGTTTGGTTCAGTGGTAGAGCATCGGTCTGCAGACTGAAGGGTCCCAGGTTCGATTCCGGTCAAGGGCATGTACATTGGTTGCGGGCACATCCCCGGTGGGAGGTGTGCGGGAGGCAGCTGGTCGATGTTTCTCTCTCATCGACATTTCTAGCTCTCTATCTCTCTCCCTTCCTCTCTGTAAAATATCAATAAAATTGTATTAAAAAAAAAGAAAGAAATCCTTTAAACAATATGTTTGACTTTGTGGTTAAAACAAACAAACAAACAAAAAAACTAAACAAACACAACACACAAATGGTTGGTTGACCGAAATTTTGAGTTTTTCAGCCAATTAATTTTTTCTTTATAGGGATAGAGCCCAAGCCTTGCTTATAGAAGCTATCACGAGGCAATAACTCTTTTACTTTAACCTTGTTAGAGTAGATTTGTTTTGTGAATGTTGAGGTAAAATGGTTTTAAATTGTATTATTAAACCCCAAGCTAAGCAATAGCTTTACCATCAGACTTTACATTTGTGGTTGGAGTGTTTTATGGATTTATTCTCCTTCTGTCAGCATTTAAAAAAGGCCAGCTGGAAAAGGCTACATTAAATGAAGACCACAAGATTTTGAACATGCAGAAGACCCAACACTGGAAATCTGGGATAGAAATTGCATGTGTATGAAACAATTTCATTAGAGTCTCATGCTTCTCACCATATTATTTTCTTTACCCCTCAAACTTGTGCAGGCACATAGAGACATGGACTGGTTTCGAGCATTTTCTCTGAACTATAAGGGTTCTCTGGCACCTAACCTTATGGAACATGCTGGATGAAGTCACAGAAGGAAACTACTTGTTCACTATGAGTTTAAGATGAAAGAATATCCTGGCTGGGTGGGTCAGTTGGTTAGAGTGTCATCCCCTACACCAAAATGTTTTGGGTTCGATTCCAAATCAGGGAGGCAACGAATCAATGTGTTTCTCTCACATCCATGTTTCTCTGTTTCACTTTCTCTTCTACTATCTCTCAAAAAGTCAATGGAAAAATATCCTTGGGTGAGAATTAAAAAAGAAAAAAAATAGAACAATTTCTATTAGAGCTCAGGACTTTTTTTTTTTTTTTACAAAAGTTTTATTTTTTAATGTTCATGTATTTAAAATATATATTCAGGTCAGATTCCTCTTCCTGAGGATGTTGGGGAGGCTTTGAATAACATGTATGTGTTTCATAAATCCATCCTTGTTGTCAGTTTCCCAGTCACTATGCCTAGGCCATAATATTCCCAAATTAAATCCAAGTAACATATATATTATTTTGTCCTGGCCTTTCAGCCAAGGTGTTGCTGGACACATCTTATCTTCCATTAGTATCAATGCCTTTGTTCTAATTTTCTATTTAAAATTCATCCATGCCATCCCAATCGTCTCTGAATCAGAGCAAGAGGAGAAAACAAAACTGTTCACCTTTTGCTCCCAATTATTGGCCCGTTGGTCAGTCAACATGATAATTTGCAGAGACAGCATGACTTGCCATGAAGATATTTCACACGTTTATACTTAGAAGTTTTCATCACTATAGTTAGGGTTGTCAGAATTAGCACACACAAATGCTTATACTTATATAAAAACTAGGGGCCCAGTGCATGGGGAGGGTTCCAAATCCTGATCCATAATCTGGGCCAATCTGTGGAGTGACTCGCGGAGCGATCAGAGGGCCTTTGCTGGCAACCACCTTGGCCAACCTGGCACTGGCCGCTCACTATTGCTGCCCCTGCCAACACTGCTGCCCGCTCTCTGGCCAGCTCTTTTACCAACCCTCCCCCCCCTGCTGCAAGTCTCCTCCCTATGCCTGCTGACATCTGCCTTGGCTGGCCTGGTGCCACTCACATGCTGGCCCTGCCCTCCACTGACTGGTCATTCTCCTTTTTGGTTGATCTGCATATTAGGCTTTTATTATATAGGATTATTTGTTCTTACCTGATTCATATTTAACCAAACACTAACCCTGTATTTTACTTGGCAGCCTTAATTTCAGAGAGTCTTCTGCTAGTATCATTTAAGTAAAAAAAAATCAAATAGACAAAATAATCAGATTAAGAAAAAATCAAGTTTTAAAATCTAAGCTTTCAACTAAAAAATAAATTGAAAAATTGTTTGATCCTTTAAAATAGCACTTTCACGTTATTATTTAGATATCAGTGGCTTAAGGATATTGAGGTTAAGTTTCAGGCCATCCTGCAAATGTTTATTTTCTCTTTTTAACTGGTTGTTTGGGTGCTTAGTGAGAAACTTCCCTTCAAGGTAGTCCACTGGTCTTGGTGGTGCTTCCTTTGTTTTAAGGTTGCCTAATAGGATGATTTCCTCAGATTTTTCTTTCCAAAGATCTGAAGGAGTAAGGATAACTACCTCCCCATATTCTAGTTTTTGCCATCTCCAATCCAATCTTGAGGAGCATATAAACCATTCAAACAGTTGTGTTTGTAATTACCTTCAATACTGCCCAAGAGAGAGGAGAATGACATGGTAAAAATTAGATTTGCACCAATATAAAAGTGTCTTAAAAATCTAATCTAAACCTATCAATATCCCAAATAGTGAAGCTCTAAGTTATTTCCAAATTCATAACATTTAATGAGATAGGGAGTGGGGCACATTCTGAGATTTCACTGTAACAATGTCCTGCCATAGGCATACTTGGTGCATTTGGATTAATTATTTAATGCCCTCATAGGGACTCAGCTCTGAGGGGATCACAAAAGCCCACACACTCAGTTTTCATCATTTATTTACTGTCAGATGTAGATCTGGGTTGAAATGCTTTAGCAATCAAATGAGTTCAAATCTGTCCTAGCATCTCTTTACCACAAGATTAGAAATATTCGCAATCTTGTGTTACAGAATGTAACTCGATTGGCCTAGTTCGGAGTTTGCTAAGGTAACCTTTGATCAGCTAACTATTGAACTACTGACACATTAGCTCTATGGTATGTCACCTCAAAATGCTGTAACAGATTTGAACCTTTGACCCTATCCTACAAAGTTCTAGATACATTTTGATAACACAATTAAAATTGTTTTAAATGCCTGAGCAACTAGTTGGGGAGGGTCGATTCCTGTTTTACTCTATCAAGCATCATCCCAAGGTGAGTATCATCTTTCCAATGAAATCCAATGAAATACCTAACACTTTATGAAAATAATCAACTAAGGCATATTCTGGTACAGGGAGTGTTTATATAAAGAACACTCAACAAAACAACAATCCCTTCTCCCCTGCCATTCAGAGTGAAATGGCACTTGGACCCACCACATTCTTTACAGGATGGTGGCACTGTTTGTGTTTGGAATAGTTATGAAACTCAGCTCAGGTCATCGTTGATTCCTGCAATCTCGTACAAGATTAATTTTTCCAATATACTTTGTGGGTGTAGAAAGGATCAGAGGAGGCGTGTAGGCCATGCTAGTGTCTGATGAAATTTCTCTCTGACACCTGCTGCCCATTCCACTTTTTTTCTTCTTTTTTAATGAAGAAATTCTGCTTAAGCTTGACGAGCCAGAAGACTTTTCTCTGTTATTTATTTATGAATAAATAAATCCCAGGAGCTTCCACATTATTTCCAGATTTGGTAAATGCTAACCTAATGCTGGAAAATTAAAGCATACTTTGCTCACAAACATTTTTTTCAACATTTCACATTAATTAAAGCCTTAGATGCATTTGGCAAAACTATTGAAGTAATTTTAAACCCAAGATTTCAGACTGTCGACACTTGGTCAACATAATCTCCAATCTTTAATAAATCTCATGATTGCTTCTCACAGTATTATTTCATTTTTTTTCTCTTTAAAGTGCATGTGGTATACAGGTTCTTTTTTCTTCTTCTTCTAACTGCAAACAATAAATGCATAATCAAAACAGGTTAACTTTAGTTTAAAACTTCCAATTTACTATTTTGTATACATTGAAGTATATCAAAACTTGAAATGAATATATAAATACACTGAGTTTTAACTTTTAAATATCACTAAAAAGGAGTTTTATGATTCCATGTTAGAAAAGGAATTGGTGATGATAGACCTCTACTTTATTACCATATTAGTTTATCCACATTTCCAAAGGGTACTCACTTTCACTTATTTTTAAATATGTAACTCACCTTATTCCTTATCTAACTCTCCAAACTCTCTACCATCTTCAAGGAAAAGTCTCTACCATGAGGCTATTTCTGACCACGTAAGCACATATCAGCCTCTCATTTCTCACTATTTTCCTCCGAGTCGCTAAAACAATTATCATTTATTTTTCTGATTACTTAGTTATTTTCTTTGCAAGTGAATGCTACACTTCATTCAGTATTTAGGCCCTGTATAGCTATTATCACTAATTATATAAGTCTACAATGGGCACAATAACGTTGACTTCACAAAGTTGTTGTGAGAATAAATGAAGAGTGATATATTGCTATCTAGCACAGTTTTGAGTGCCTACCACATTTTTACCAATATCATTGCTTTTGACTAAGCCCATGTCATGACCAATCCTGTTGTAGTTTTATGGTCTCTGTTCTTCTTTATTTTTCTAGGAAACATCACAAGAAATAAAGGGACTGTTTCTCAGTAATCACTACCCTAAAACTGTGATACGTCCATCTTGTTTCTATTTTATGCATAAATTGTCATCTATCTATCTAACAAACTTTCTAATAAGTTGTTTTGGAACATAGCAAAGAATGAATCATCATTAAAACAAGCAAAAATATACTAATAATGAAGTCCTATTTACTTTTTAAGGCTCTTGTAGAACTGATGTTCATTATACAATACATAAAACCTATCATTTCTCTTCTAAATATTTATATATTACATATAAGAAATGAAACTATGGATAAGCAGTGCTAATTTGGAGGGTACAAGTTATGGTGGGTAATAACACAATGATAACAGTAGAACTCTAAAACAGATGTCTGCCTGTTTTGATGAAAGTATATGAAGAAGCATTTAGGGCTTCTGAAGGATAATGGATGTATTGTTCTAACAAAATCCCAATTTTTATTTTATTTTAATTTCCAAATCATCTGAAGAGACTAACCTTGAAAGGCAATTTTAATAATAATAACAATAATAATAATAACAATTAAATCATTGATTTATTGTGACTATTCATTATTTATTAAATATTCTACTGAAAGTGACCACTATATTGCTTATTGCTCCTATTTTGTGATGTGAAAGCAATTTTTATCTCTATTTTATGTAAGGAAGTAAATGTAGAAAGGTTGTGAAATGATCCAAGGTTATACACATCTCTTGATGGTGTTCTGATTAGAATTCAGATGTTTCTAAATTTACATCTTTAATGTCTGTCTGGATTAGTAATGCATGATGCAAAACATTTTTAATATATTTTTATTGATTTCAGAGTGGAAGGGAGAGGGAGAGAGAGATAGAAATATCAACAATGAAAGAGAATCATCAATCGGCTGTCTCCTGCACACCCCCTTCTGGGGATTGAGCCCACAACCCATGCATGTGCCTTTGATTGGAATTGAACCCAGGACCCTTCAGCCTGCAGGCCAATGCTCTACCCTCTGAGACAAACTGACTAGAGCTGATTCAAAATATTTTAGCAAAATTTCCAGATTTGGATATAGCCACAAAAGATTGGGATCCCAAAACATCTTCTAAAGAAGAGTTTCAAAGCCTTATTTCAAACTCCGTGCTAGACAAAGAGATCTACTTCAGACATGGGGCTCTCTCTCTTCTGGGAAAGGCAAGTTGAAAGGGGCAGCCCAAACCACAGACAACTGCCCTTGTCAGAATGGTCATCGGTCACAGGCTGTGTTAGAAATAACAACATGAAGTCTAGAAGATAAAACTAGATCCAGACAGGAAAGAAAGAAATTATTAAAATCAGAAAACAAGCTCTATATAAATAGAGTGAAAACACTTTTTCTTTCTTCCACATTTTCCATCTGGACCTACAAAGTATAGTTTATGTTGGAAAATGTTTTCATCTCTGTCATGTTGGTTTTAGGAAAAAGTCTAACACATTAAAACTCATCTCTATCCTGACTCGTTTCCTCTCCCACCAACCTCAGCTTTCAATGAGGAAAAAATAACAGAATGCCTGGGTGAGAGCAGAGAAAACAGAGAGATAAAGCTCTGAGATGTGTTTTCTCTGCGAGGAGGCTTATACAATGATTGGAGCAGACATCAGGAAATTAGACCAAATGGTAGTGTTAAATCCATTAGCCAACCTACATTCTCCAGTGAAAAATGACATAACTTTTAACAGTTTGGGTGAAAAAATTGACTATGTGGCTAGAATCTTTAATTCCTCTGTGGGTTACTCCCCTACTAAGTATTTGCTAAAGTTTCACCATATGTAGCTCCTTGGCTCACACTTCAGATCACGTGTAAAATTTATTTAACAGGCATATTCTCAAAACAGTTTAAGCCCTGAGAGGTCTTTTCCATTTCCTTGGTTGGTTTTTATTTCTTGTAACCTATTCATGGTCTAAGGGTACAAATACGTGTGTGTGTGTGTGTGTGTGTAAATGAGACTTTAATTTTAGTTAGGAAATATAAACATTTAATTATCTAGTTTTTCATTTCTTGAAATACTTTGTAAAGTTAAAAGAAATAATATTTATTAAAATCAAATAAAAATATGTAGAAGAGAACTGTTTTCTGTTATCCAAAGCTGGACTTTGGATTTTACCTCTTGTGAAGGAAAGTTTCACAAATCAACATCATTAATAAAAAGCAACCCGAGGTCAAAAAAGTTAGCTGGCATTCTTCATTCAGAAAACACTTCAACGGGATGGTGAGAGTGAAACATTAGCTGTCAATGCTAAAAAGTTGCTTCTAATGTAAAGTGGAGAAATCTCATGGGCTTACATGTCCCTTGGCACCTGTTTCTAAGGGGAACCCCAATCTCTAACACAGGCAGACCTAAGGGAGGACAGACTCCCCACAGGATGCAATTTAAGGGGCGCTCAATTATGAAGCAGAGATTCTTCAACATCTAAACTAGATGGGTTTGACAGTCAGCTGAGAGCAAGCCCTTGGTGGGGGGCCAGGGGCTTGGGATCATCTAAAGGGCGTCCTGAGGGAAGGACTGAGCCTGGAACGAAAACAAAAAGATGCTTTGGGCTGCTTGGCACTGGGACTCTGGGAAAGCCTTGAGTCTGATGTTTAGTCATAGCGATGCAGGTTCTCTGTGGAATCCATAACTGACACATACAGGCAAGGGCTGTTCTTTTACATCCTAACCAGAAAGCACACTACTTCACTTTGAAGAAAAATGATGGCAGGGCCAATTCTTTGGAGCTATTCTGTTCAAAGTCTTTGTAATTTCAACACGATGTCAATGCTGCGTGCTTATCAGCATCTGGAAAAGGGCTCGTGGACCAGCAGACAAGGGTGAGCCAAGTCCAACTCATGGGTATAAAATCACTCCGGTTTATTCTAGAGGAAAATGAAATCTCATGTGATAGCCAGTTCACATAAATTTAAACAAGTGGATTTATTGGCCCACGAAGCTGGGAAGTCCAAGGAGGTACAGATGATGTTAAGCATGTCTCAATCTAAATGTTCGAATAAGCTCATCAGGTTTGATCTATTGGTCTCTCTCTTTTCTTTGATCTCCTTCCTTTTAAGGCAGCCTGCAGAAATGGCCATGTGAAGCTCAAATTTGTAGCATCCGCATAGCTGTGATTCCTGAGAACAAAGGGAATTTTTCTCTGACTCCGTGTCTGTATTACTCTCCCCCAAAGAACTTCTATGGACCCTTCTTGCTTGGTCCTGGTGTAGCTTTAATGTTCTGTTCCCACAGTTTGCTGTGTAGGAAGAGGCCCCAGCTTATTTCGGTGCTGAGGAAAACAAGGGCTGAGGAGACATTGCTGATAACGAATTTTTGGCAGATGCTCAGGTCTTTACTTCAATCACAGAGACAAAAATGGCTACATGCTGATACCTGCCATTTTATCAGAGTTTCACCTGATCTGACAGGTTCTTACCAACAGACATGGGCTCTGGGGAATTTTGTGTTTGTTACTAAGCTTACATTCCTTCTCTGTCAATCTCCGTAGGTATCTGATACTAATACAATGATTTTTTTATTAAAAATTAAGAAGGTTTTAGAGCAAAACAATGGTAAGGAGAAAAACTGTTGTTTCTCCTTCCTGCTATTTATAAAAGGGAACATCAACTTGAAAAATTAAAAAAATATATATATATCATTGTTTTTTTTTACAGAGAGGAAGGGAGATGTCAATGCTGCATGCTTTTCTTTGAAACCAGATGAGAGAGAAACATTGACCAGATGCCCCCTGTACATACCCCACCGGGGATGTGCCCACAACCAATGTATATGCTCTTGATCGGAATGGAACCTGGGACCCTTCAGTCCACAGACTGTCACGCTACCCACTGAGCCAAACTGGTTTCAGACAACTAGATAAATTTTCAAGAATTTGGGCAAATTTACTGTTTTTGTTGTGTATGTGTGTGCTTTTTTTTCTGTTTGTTGTTTTTCTTTTTTACTTTCTAAGATTTATACAAACACAAAAGCATGAATGAGAGGAGGAGAGAGTGGTGAAATGGAGTCCAGAAATGAAAGAAGCCTTGAGTAAAGTTTTTCTAAGTTTAAAATTTCCAAATCAGATACATCAGCCAGAAAGCAGTAAATCTAAAAATAACCAATGTGAAACCAGACTTCAAAGATATAGTTTTTGAACTGCAATAATTTTATCATTGATTATACTTAAAAAATATTGTTGAAGGCCATGGGAGAAATTAAAAAACTTAGAATTAGAGTTTACAGAGAAAAAAAATTAAACATCTATGATATAAACCTAGTGCTAACCAATGGGGGGATTATAGTTTAATTCACAAACACACATATACACACAACTTTTGAGGCGCAAACTCACATAGGATACATTTTGTCTATGGTCCGCTCGTTTTAGAATATGGAGTCAAAGCACTGCTATTATGATTAGCTAACTATTAATTATAGGACAAGAGTGAAGGGAAGGCCAGCCATTATAAGCATGTATGTCATTTGGGCAGCCTCACCAGGAAGCTGCAAATCGTTCTCTCCAGGGAACCACTGGCCCATTCTCTGCATATCACAGGGGAAGGGGACCCACAAAGGGGAGATGGACTCACAGTAAAGTTGGGATGACTAGGGAAAGTGTCTGTTAGCCACACTAACAGAGTTCTCTGGGAACAGAGATCATTTGCCAGAATGGGCATGGTCACTGCAAGCCCTCCGAAATTTGGGAATACATAGTCCCTTCAAAACACACACATTATCTTGGCTCTTGGCACTCTTCTCTTGGCTCACTCTTGGCTTCATTGCATTCTCCCACGTGGCCCATGGGCCACGTGGACTCCACATCAATGAGCTACAGCTAGAAACACATAGTAAGCTAGCCTAATGCTGTATTGAACTGTGCAGACATAGAGTGGAAGTCTGGACACTGGCTCTGATTGTAGCTCTACTAAAGCCTCACCTATACTTCTCTTACAGTGGGACAAGGGGAATGGGGACCTTGGAAACTCATAAATGTAATTCCACACAAAAAAATTACTTGCTCTCCTGTGGGGGTCTTAGAAAATACTTTTTCTTGGGATATTGCAAGAATTCTACTTCATGAGCAACAGTTGGACAGGGGGATCTCTCCCCACCAATAGCCAAAGCAGTTGTTTACCTGGGCATTCAATCAAATGCAACCCTATGGCTGGTGCTATTTTATCACTCACTTTTCAGTGATGCTTCAGAAGGGTTTGTATGTCATTAAAATTATGTTGTATTTATAATAATTGATTCCATTTGGCTTTTAATCCAGTGTTTAAGAGACCACAGTAGGCATATCTTGATACATGTGATCAACATAGTCCATAATGAATCTAATTATGCTGTATTTTGCAATACTGACTCACTTTTAATCTAAAAGTATGATATTTTAGGATGGATAATGAGAGTTCATGGTAGAGCCAGCTTTGAAGCAACTGGACTCAAATGCCAGGTGACTTAGTCAGAGTTTTACAAGAAGAAAATGCATAGCAATTTCTCAAAATGTACTCTGTCTTTGCAGAGGTGCTAGAGGGAAATGAACTGTGAAAGTGTCAATCAATCAACATTTATAAAGGACTTTCCAGCCTCATAGTGCTGTGATAAACACTTTTCACAAAACAACAAGAAAGATACACCTTTAATTATGCTACATTTTATCACTCTCAGAAAATTCAGTTTCTGTTCACCTAAGTTAATGTCCATCACGGGCTGGGAGAGGGAATTTAAGCTGACCCTTAGGCACTTGGTTTCATGGATGTGAAGGCAAATTATGCAAAGATGAAGTGGTAGAATTAGGAATGTATGTGTGGAGATATGCATAAGATGAGGACAAAGTTATAGAAATGCACTGTTTGGATATCACAAGGTTGGCTAGATAAGATAGGGTTATATTTAGGAAGGCTTTTCAATTCACTCGAGGAATTTGGGATTTTGAGTTGATATAGTAATAAAAAATAACAGCATTTATCTTTCTGAGTAGAATGATATTTGCACCATCAAAATTTGATCAATTGATGTAGCAAATTACAGCATATATGTGAGAAGGAAAATAGAAGGTCTAAATATGGAATGAGGTTTAGTGATTACTGTAAGAACTATTGAGGATTTGAGTCAACTATCAGTCAAATTTAAACTGAACATTAAAGTGACACCCTCACTTTTAAGCATTTTAAATCAGTGCCATCATCTATTATAAGGTTATTTTTAAGTATTGTTGTGAAAGAAATTCTTATGAAACATTTTATTTTTTATTAAGCTTAATATACTATTAAGAGCTGTGATTTAAAAGGGAAACAAATCTTCCCCTAAGTGTATTTCAGTATTTGAGGGAAAGGTGGTGTACTTAGTTTTTTTTTTTATATTCATCAGTATGAAGCTCTTTGTGTTGATTCTACTCAAACCAAGAGTTTAGTCTTATATTAAATTAAATCAAAACCTGAGATTTAGACCATGCATTTGCACAATAGTTCATTTCATTTTTAAAATATTTTTATTGATATTTTACAGAGAGGAAGGGAAAGAGATAGAGAGCTAGAAACGTTGATGAGAGAGAAACATCGACCAGCTGCCTCTTGCACACCCCTTACCTGGGATGTGCCTGCAGCCAAAGTGCATGCCCTTGACTGGAATCAAACCTGGGACCTTTCAGTCCGCAGACCAATGCTCTATCCACTGAGCCAAACCAGTTTTGGTAATAGTTCATTTCTTAATTAACAGATCAGAAATTTATTTTCAGGTGCAAACCACTGGTTTATGGGATCTGCTGTATTTTACCCGTTGGGTCATTGAGCACTGCACCTTCCAGGGGCTCTCAGTTTACCCCTCTGGAAAACAGAAAGATTTAATGCAGCCTTTTTCAAACGTATTTATTTCCAACCTAATGTTTGCCTGTGAACTAGAATTCACTGCCTTCAACAATGGTGATCAGTTAGTATGTTGACACCTTGACTTGCGTGGTGGTTAAATTTAAGCTGTATGCCAAGTGGGAACAAACAAGTAACCAGGAATTGTAAAGGGCTTTAAAAATGTACCATTTAGGAGGACAAACTGTAATTAGCTCTTTTCATTCCCCCAAATCTATGCACACTGTATTAAAACAATAGCAAAGACGGAATAAAATTTGCAGGCTTTGAATCTTTAGTAGTTTGGCATGTTACAGATCATTCAGTATTATCATATTGCATGTGCAGGTATATAGCCAAAAGGAAACAGAAAACAAGCTCCTTTGCCTCGTTTTGGGAAGACATTTGCAGTAGTTACCCCAACTGGTTATTGCCTTGACTCTTCTTGAAAGGTTGTGGGTTATCATCAATAATTACTCAGTAAGGAATAAAGACATAGTCTCAAATCCTCTATGTTGTTTGCAGAGAACCTAAAAAAAAAGAATATTAATATTGATCCTTTAGGGTAATTGAATCTTGAGTGATGCTAATAAGTGCTTAAGGTGTCCAAATTAAGTTAAAAAATAAAATATTTTCATGGAGATAATTGTCAGCATGGCGATTCGTGACACTCTAACAGTACTATTATAAACAACTGTGTTAGCCAAAACCAGCAAAAGGAAATGCAGGCAAATGTGCTTTTCTCTGCGAAATGTACTCAGTCTTGTTTCCCCCACTATTCCTTCACTATTCAACTCTGTAGAGTAATCAGGGTGGTGTACCAGATGACCTTTGATTTAGGTCCAAGTTTTCACACCTTGGACCTTTGCTGTTAACACTTGTCATACCAAGGAAATTTTGTCCCCATGTCAGTTTCTCAGCTTCTATCCATTTTTAAATTTTCAATTAAAATAACATCTTTCTTAGGAAGATTTGTTTTATGGTCCTCTGAGAATAATATGTTTATCTGGCTTGTCCTGAAATTATTTTGCTGACAATCTTACATTTGCTATTAAATTACTAATAACAATGTTGGAGGGAAGATATTGTGTTTTACTCTTTTTTTAAAATCTCCTGTGATACTGATACTTACAGATGAGTTTTTTGGAATATAGTTGCTAAAAATGTATCTGCCACCAAAACTGGTTTGGCTCAGTGGATAGAGCGTCAGCCTGCTGACTGAAAGGTCCCTGGTTCGATTCCGGTCAAGGGCATGTACCTTGGTTGTGGACACATCCCCAGTGAGGGGGTGTGCAAGAGGCAGCTGATCAATGATTCTCTCTCATCCATGTTTCTAACTCTCTATCCCTCTCTCTTCCTCTCTGTAAAAAAATCAATAAAATATATTTTAAAAAAATGTATCTGCCAACTGGAAATTAACTTAAATAAATTGTTAATTAAAACACAATCAGCCTTGGACTGCTATTTAACTTGTCATGCGGCAGTGTTCTTTTCTGTGTATCCTTTAGTAACAAGCTAGAAAGGGAGCATGTGACCAGTGTAGCACTTCCTTCGTTTCTCACTCAGAGCATGTTAGTAAGAGGATGCAATTAGGGGTCCAACCAACCTGTTGCTGTGCACCAACATCACTGGTTAAGAAAATTACTCACTCTGACATCAGTTTTTCTCCTCTGTAAAATGGGAGTTGAAAGAGTACCTATTTCCCAGGCTGTTCTGAAGGTTAAATGCACAAATACTGCCCCGTGGCTTTGCACAGTGCCAGTGGACAGCAAATGCTCCCTACGAACTGGTCTCCTCTAAAGTTTTGGAGCGATAGCTGACTATTCTAATTCTCCTCTTTCTTACCCATGTTCACAATCCTTTCCATTTCTGCATTTCTGACGCATTTTGCCTTGGAATCTCAACAGACAATAGATTTCCAAAGTTTGAAACATTTGGTTTTTTGTTATTGTTTTTTATCATGTAAGCCCAAGAAAAGGGATATCTTATTAAGTTGTATTCATTTTTTTATTTCTCTCCAAAGACTTCTCCATCCCAGAAGTCAAGAGGTTTTGAAGTGATAACTGTGTTGGAAGGAAGGGCAGATTAAGAAAACAAAGAGATGGGATGCATGATCGGTTGGAAACGTGTATGGAATCATGATTAGTTCACCTTAGCTTAAATCTAATATTTTTCTTCTCAGATGATTGCATATTTTCCTACTTAATAATGACCAGTGCAGAAAGGCTAAGAGACCTTTGAAGTTCAATCGATAAATCATCTCCAGGCCTTGTAAAACTCTCATCATCCAGCTGGCTGTTTGTATATTCAAATTCAATTTGGGACAAAAGAAAATTGTACCCATGTGTTGACTCTAGGGGCTGAGGTATAGGTGTGCATGTGTGCACATGTGTGATCATGCATGTGCACAGCAAGTGCATGTGCACGTATGATTGTCAGTAATACGTGTGCGCATCTGATTGGAAACATGATCTAGTTGCAAAAGCTGAGCCTCAGTAAAAAATGCTCAACAGGAGGTTTCTAGGATCCAGGAACCTATCTGACTTGAAGCTGTTAATTTTCTCTGGTATGCTCCAACACACTGCCAGGGACATATAGGGTTTCTCCCTAGTGAAGGCCATTATACTCTCTCTTATTTTGCTGCGGGAGTGGAGGCAAGGATCTCAGGATCTTGGAGAGTAATTATTCCTTCAGTTATATCAGAAAAGAGACTGCATTTTTCTATATACAGATGAGTTGTGCTTTCATCTCAGTGAACTTCTTTCAAAGTCCTGAGAATTTCAGCAAGCGGGCTTCCAGCTCTCCAGCTAGCTAGCCCACACAGACACCATACTGTGTTTTTGTTACTATGGGCTTTTATATATATATATATATATATATAATATTTCATATACAATGAAATGACTGTCCACCTCTCATGGTAAAAGCCACAGTTTGTATTTCACCTTTCAGTTGAAAACATTTCTTTTTCTCTCCCGCCTGAATTCCCTCTTCTGGAAATTGAAAATTTACTTCTCTGCTAAACTGCAAGGCATGCCAAACCCCAAATTGCTCGGGGATCATAATTCAGAAGCCACTGGTTTGGTCCCCGGTATGCACAGTCTGTAGGGGTGAGCCTGGCCCTGGCCCTGGGATATGTTATGTTTGTCAGGACAGCCAGGAAGCCTAGCAGGAGGACGCTGAGCTTTCCTAAAAGCGCTTTCCCAAAGAATAGCCTGGGTGACTGCTTCCTATTTGAAACCATGTCGGAACGCAAACAATGTCTTTTCCAGGTAGGAAAAGTCTCCTTTTTTTCCAGAAGATATGGTTCTGGAAATAGCACTTGTTTCCCACATTTTCTTAGGATTTAAGAGTACTGGACTGGGACTTAAAAATTCAAATTTCTGTCCCTGCTGAAAAGGTAACTAACTGTGACCATGGGAAAATGGCACACTCCCTTTGCCTGTTTCCTCACCTGTAATGGGGGAGGTTTGGAAGGAATGACCTCTGACCTCACCCAGGTCTAAGATCCTTTGATTGTTTGCTAGGACTCCTTCCCTACATGCCTTCCCCCTAAACAGCAGTGCCAGAGGGTGTTTGTGTTGGTTTTGCTTCATTTGTGAGGGGGGGTGTGTTCTTCACTTTATTATTTTCCCACTTGAAATAAAAAGGAATCTCCCAGGGTCTGTAAAAAGGTTTCATACTGAGCGCTGTGTATTACAGCCAGTGTTCCATTTTAATCCTCTAAAAATAACTACTAATACAAAACAAGTGTAGATTCGCACAAAGCCTCTTCCCAATGTGAAACATTACAAGTGGGCAGCACTCTATCTACGCAATGTTCAACTGCTGAAAGAGTTGGAGTTTAAATATAGCCTGCCAGCCAGGGTCTGGTGCTGTGTGGCATTCTAGGGCCTTTTGCTGTATCCCCCTATGGTGCCTGGAGTCGGCCTGAGAAGAAGCTGTGACGAATAACAGTATCTCAGAGCCTGTGTTGATTGTCCCTCTACTTCACGATTTCTCCTGGCGGGGTGAAATTAACTCATGCATTTTAACTGTATAAATGTAGGCATGCCTACAAGTACAACTGTAATGGGTAAAAGAATGACCGATGGGACAAGAAACAACAACAAGGCAAATGTATTTGGTGGGAAGAGCAGAAAGGGAAGTAAAATAAAAAATAAAAAATAATCATGATTAAGGGGCTTAAAGATAAAGAGAAATATGAGGACTTTGCAAATGGTGGAACAAGAAGTGAATGGTATCCATGGGAGGAGTGAATGGCATCATGGGAGGAGTGAATGGCATCATGGGAGGAGTGAATGGCATCCTGCCTAAGTGGGAAAAGGGGATGTCATTAAAAGAGGTAAGCCATGTTGAAAGAAGAGTTCATATCAGGACACGGGAGTCAGAGCGTTCAGGAGCATGTCCAATGGAGTTGGTCAGCAAAAAAAGTAAACTGGAGGGATTTGAGGCCTCTGCCTCAAAATCGTTTGTTCATAGGAATAAACTAATTAGAAAAGGAAGTCAAATTGGGAGTATGACATTATAAATCAATTTTATCTTACGCATGCTGTGTGTTCTCAATGAAACCAGCTGGCTGTGTTAGAATTGAAACCGAAGACCTCTAGACTCAGGACAGCATATAGTAGTACTTTTTTTTTAGAAATCACTTCCCTTTTTAGCACTTCAAGTGACTTACAGTCCAATGGAGTCGTTCCTACTCAAGAACTTATTTCTGTTTTTAAAAATTCAGTTTAGTTTACCTAGCTGTTCATTATGTCCATCTGCACAACCAACAGTGTGTTGAGAAAACTATAGGATAAGAAGGAAATGCATGGTATTGTCTCCAATGTTAGGAATTTTAAATCTAGTTGGAGAAATCAGACATACTCTTGGGAAGAAATTAGCAAGAGACAAAACCTTAGCTCTCCTCTGGGACCCCTGTCAAGACTACCTCCTCATCAAAGCATCCATGCATCTCTCTGGCCCTCATTGTCCCATCTCTGGAGCTCTGTTAAACCCATTATTGCCCCTGGAATGGCACTTTTATTGGAAGTTTTTCTCATCTACTCCCTCACTGGACTGTGATCTCCTGCAGGCAAGTAGTGCCTCATTTAAAAAAATCATTCTTGTGTCTTATGCAGCACCTGTTACATTACAGACATTCAAAGATAAGACTACTTGATAGGACAAGATAGGACAAGATTCAAATTGAGGCCCTCATTTTTTCAGTAGGAACAAGTTTCTCTTCTTTGACTTTCTATCCTCACTGTTTTCCACACTGATTTTATGTTTTTCTTTTGGCATTTTTTTCTTTTTAAAAAGATTTCTATTTGTTCCCTTTTTCTTTATACTCTCCATTCCACTACTTCTCATGATAAATCAAGCTGAACAACTTTCTTCTCCTTTTCATCTACTAAAATTTACTGAGCTTCTACTATGTACCAGATACAAAACTGGGAATTTTTATTATTTCTTAAACTTCATAACACATCTGTGAACTAAGTTCTATTCTCTGTTACATTTTACTGGTGAGGAAAGCAAGGCCTAGAGAAGTTAGTATTTTGCACAATATCACACAGCAAGTAAGCATTAAAACACACACAGACACACACACACACACAAAAAAAAACAAACAAAAAAAACACAACAAAACAAAACAAAAAACAACAAAGCAAGCTGGGTCCCATAACCATCTTAACAACTGTGCTTTGTCCTCTGGAACAGAATTATGCTGTTTTGTTTTCTTTATGTGATTTATTTTCTCTACCAAATCATAAGAGAATAATATCATGGATAGGTCCCAAAAGGAAATGGAAAAATAATACAGAGAGAAAAAAATGGATGAAATTTAAGGCAATTCTGAGAAAGCAATTTGAATTTATTTGATCTAGTTACCAAGCAAACCTAAGTCCACTACTTCTGACTTAGGTGTTGTTTCACCACATTCACCTGTAGGCCATTGTGCTCTGTGTGCTGAAATTCTGCAATACCCATCCTAAAGCCTCTCACGTGCCCAGTGTGCATCTCTCCTGCAGTTAGTCACAAGTTCTACAGGCAGCATACATTCATACAATACCACACACATGGGCACCACGTGCTTGAACACAACATACAACCCTCTCAGATTACCGGAGCTAGTTGAGCAACTAGCTCAATATTGTATGGGGTTGGATTTCTCCAGCTTCTGACCAAGCTGCATCTAAGCATAATACAGCACCTTATTCACAACCATGAATTAAACACTCCAGCACTGGATCTTTACTGTGTCAGCCACAAGTGTTTCAAGTTAAATATATTCAAGAATTTCATATTGGATTTTTTTGCTGGCAAGCTGACATCCCGGTTATGTAAGTGCCACATTAAAAATAAAATTCACATATTGTTGTAGGGAATTTGCAGGAAGAAGTGCTGACTGGTGGGAACCTCATGTTGACATCACAAACCAAGGTCAGGGCTAAGTTGTAAATCTATGTTGTATGAGCCAGTTTCTTAGAATAAGAAGAAAATGGAGTTACTGTACTTTTGAGTCTTATTAAGCTATGATTGATGAAGGTCTTCAGTCCCGGGATGTTCCTCTTGACATTCCAATTATGGTGTCATTGCAGATAGGGAGTGGAATGCTTAAACTCTAGGAATTAAGACAGAAATGTTGTTTCTTCTGTGTATTTCAAACACCAGGCAAATTATCCTCGATGTCAATGGGAACAAACTTTGTGATTAACCCTTTACCTCCCCAAAGTTCATATTCTAAGTAGAAAAGTGTTCACTTCAGTTAATTCTGTTTGCAGTGTCAGAAAATAGGGTGGCTTTTATGTGTGTCTGTGGCTCCACTAATCAAATTGTTATAACATAGAAGATTGGGGCCTGACCTCACTTTTCAGTCTTCTGGTTTCAACGTACAAATAAATAAAATGATCGGAGTTAGCAGATAAATGAATTCCCGTACATGAAAAAGGTACAATAAAGTTGGTGTTTTGGTCAAATATTGGACTGTGGTGATGCCATAAATTGCCATAAATATTTAATATGGAAATTTTCAACCCTAGAAAAAGGCAGAGAAGAGCCTAATGAATCCTAATATTCTCCCCAACACCCAGATTTAACTATTAGCGATTCAGGAACATGCTAACTTTATCCATATTCCTACCCACTGTCCTCAGCCCCAAAGCGTTGTATTGAAACTTGCTTCCCAGACACCATTTCAGCTTATCTGTAAACATTGTGAGATGTACCTCTGAAAGATACAATATTCTAAAACTGGAAACAGTCACTAAATCCACAATTTTAAATTTACTGTTATGACTCAAATATTACTCATTATCACATGAAAGTTTTACATTTTGTTTGAATGAGGAATAATGACAATGTCTTCATCAATAAGTTGTGTTTTTTTATACTTTCTTTGTTGAATAAATCAACAGGTCACTTTTAAGGCAGGATTTCTTGTAACCTGGATTTTACCAAGAATACTTTTTTTTAACACTACTGTTGATGTCATTATTTTCATTTTAAGAGGAAACCTTGCTTCCTCTTATAAGATTCATCATTTTAAGTAAAAAAATAATAAGTTTTACCTCACAACAAATATACGTCTTATTTTTCTTCATTGAAAAGCATTTCCCTATATGTCCAATTATGACAAAAGAACATATAGAAAAGGAGTGAAAATTTACCAGCTGTAGGAGGCTAAATAAGCCTCGTTTTCATAGATTGTTCCAGTAATATAGGAGATCAGGGAGCAGTCTGTTCAATTGTTTTTTAACTGTTGGAAAAACTGAGGCTCACAGAAATCAGGCTAAAATATTTATTCCTCAGAGATGACCAAGTCCCTCGGAGCTGCTCTACTTGGTAGGTTCAGAGGTGGAGATGTGGTGGGGGCAGTGGGGAGTGGGGAGCATGTGCAGAATCTGCCTTCTGGTTCTTCACTGACAAGGCTGACCTCTCTTCGGGGTCATCTGCAGTGCTGGTGCTGACATCCTAAACAGTGCTTAGTGTAGCATAATGAATCCCTGGGCCTTGGATGAGGAGTTTGAGCTGGATTCCACACTCTGAATTCTAGGTTCCTCAGGTGGATAATCCTGGTAGTGCAGTGGATGTCACTATGTCTTGTATCTAAGCCCTAAGAGAGGATTGCCCTTCCCAATGCCATTGACATCAGACTTGAACTTGGTACTTTGCTGTGCTTCTTCTATGGAAGGTGGATACATCCCACTCAGAATTCAGAAGCTGATCTATGATTTGCTTTGATCAATAAAATACGAGGAGAAGTGAGTTGGGTCATAGCTAAGATATGGTGGTTCACTATATCATTCCTCTATCTTCCCAGAAGGGGCAGTATCCCAAATGCAGACTACATAGCCTCAAGTGATTTGAAGGACATGTAAACTGAGCAAGAAATTTATGTTAGTTGTGGAACGTCACTGGGATTTGAGAGTTGATACTACAGCATAGCTGTCTGTCCTGCCTGATAAAGAAGCAAAGGCATGCTCTATTACCCTTACAGCGATATAGAGAAAATCAAATACAGCCCCATAATGGGAAGCTTTTAAATCAATGAGAATCATTGGCTTCTTTTGTATGTATATTATTTCTTGGACATGCATTTTATATCCTCAACCAGAGTGTAAGAAACTCAAGAAAACTTCAAACATACAGGGTTTTGATAGTTTAAAAAGTGTATGGACTGAACAATATTTTGTTTGCCCAGTGTTTAAAGTTAACAATTGTGTAAAGGGTGTGGACTATGACAAGTATAAGCTCTGTGAAATTAGGCAAATCACTTAATTTCTCTGGGCCTCATTAAAATTGCTGCCTTGCCCTGCTTTTGGCAGCAAGAACTATAACTATGTAAAAGTTTGTGTTAACTCCTTAGACCCACATCATGTTTTTCAAATTATAGAGGTTTTATTACATGTTTTAAGGTTTGGTCCCCCATAGTATTTCTTTTTCTTTTCATATTTAAATACTTTATTTTTATGTAAGTATTTTTATGTTAAAATTTCACAAGAAAAGGTGACTGGAAAGGTAAAACATTTAAAAATTGAAGGTAAAGAGCAGATGATTATATATATATATATATATATATATATAGTAATATTTATAAAGAAATATATAATACAGTAAATTTTTATGAGACAAAAGTTAAAATATACAGAGCATTAAATGATTTTACAATGTTAAAATATCCATATTATAGAAGCAGAGAGTCACTATCCCTACCAATGAAGTCATATCTATTTTACATCCCTGGTTGGTACTTATGACATTTAGAACAAATATCTTTCTAACAAAATGTTGTTAAAAAGTACAAAAACAGCCTCACCAGCATGGCTAAGTGGTTGACCATTGATCTATGAACCAGAATGTCATAGTTTGATTCCCAGTCAGGGCAAAAATCTGGGTTATAGCTGAATCCCCAGGGTTGGGTATGCAAGAGGGAGGCAAATAGTGATTCTCTCTCATCATGGATCTCTCTCTCTCTCTCTCTCTCTCTCTCTCTCTCTTAAATCAATACAAATATGTTTTTTTTAAAGTACCAAAACATTGAAAGTCAAATTTAGCTCATACTTAAGAAAAAAACAAAAAACAAAAGAAAAATAAATTTTAAAAAAGAATATATTTATCATCTTTATTTCATATGGTAGGATCAATATTATGTGAGTTTTGAAAGTGGTGTTTTAAATTGAGTTTATCTCTAGAGTTGGAGTAAAGCCAGTTTGTGATACAGATCACTGTTACAGGATTTAGGGAAGTCACAGTGACCAAAACAAACTCCACATTGCCTTGGAACATACTTTGTTGTGGGGTTGGGGATAGGCAAGCTGAAAATAAAAATATGTATGTTTATAGTAAGTGCAGAATACAGACAAAGGAGGTCTAGGAGACGCATGAAAGGGGAGGCTAGGTGTGGGGTCTGTTCTACCAAGGCATTATTTGATCAGAGACGTGAGACAGTAAAATACATAGGGGATGAGCCCTGTAGATACATAGAGTAGAACATTGCATGCAGGGGGAATAGCAAGTCAAATATGGAAAAATACTCCATGAACCTGAGGTGGAACAAGGGGACCAGATGGCTGGAGGTGAGTGGGCAAGAGATTGTATTGATGGGGTTCAAGTTTAAAGAGGTAGCATATGAGATGCCTGAGAGTACTCCAGGTGATTATATGGCTTTGGGATTTTGATCTAAGTGAACTAGACAGCTAGGCAGGATTTTGAGCAGAGAAGTAACAAGATCTAATCTAACTTTTGTAAAGAGCACTCTGACAACACCGTTGAGAATTTATCCCTGGGGAAGGTGGAATTAGTGGAAGCAGAGAGATGAGTGAGGTAGCTTGTGCGATAATTTGTGTGAAAAATCTTGAGAGTTGGGCAAGAATGGTTGTGATTGAGGTTGGGGGAAAATATTCACATTTTAGATATACTTTGAAGGCATAGCAAACAGATGATGCTGATGAGTTAGATGGGCTTAAGGGAAGAAGAGGATGATGACTCCGAAGTTTCAGGATTGAACAGCTAGAAGAATGGAGTTGCCACTTACTGAATTGGGGAAGGCTACAGGTGGACAGGTTGGGAGAGAGTCTACTGTGTACTTCCAGGAGTTGGAATTGTAAAGTGAAGTCCCGGGTAGTGCACAATGCATGGTGTAAAATTTCAATATCATTCTTGCTCCATGTAAAATATTTAACTACTAATTACCCTGTGTATTCATTTCTGAGTGATATTTTTATGTGTAATTCCTATAATGAGAGCTAACACCCTACATATCCCTCCATCCAACACACTGTAATTGTTCGCTGTGCTGTGCCATGTGGTACTGTTCTACTGATAATGAAGCATGTATTTCGTTTCTTTGATCAGATTGCAAACATCTCAAAATATTAATTCAAGTGCTGTAACTCCATATCTAATTATATATAGGATATTTCTGACCACTGAGGCTTGCATAATACATAATAATACCAGTTTGATTTCAACTTGTTTATCTCTGTAAAGCATCACATATCTTTAAGTAACAGAAGTACAATATGACAGAGCGTCCTTCAGATATAAACAGAAGGCACATTGAGGGGATGCGGTTCAGGATAATGTTGGTTGATGAATATTTCAAGCTGTGAAGTTTCCTTTCCTTTATGCTTCCCTTTAGTCTACTTTCCTGCAAGGTTTAATTTGAGATTATTCTTTGTCTATAGTTAATATTAACAATGATAAAGATAATTATCTTCATCATCATTATAACATATTATAGCAGAGCCAAAGAGAGGAGCAGAGCATTTGAACAGTGCAGCTCAGAATTGCCTGCACATTCTGAATTCTGCAGGAAAGGTCTTTTCACTTAAGAAAAAACATCTAACGTACATTTTGCACATGAAAGGGCAAGCACCGGAATCATGCTGCAGGTACAGGCCCTTAGCAGTAGCTTTTCTATTTACGGAAAGCACCAACCTCCAGACAAAGCAATTTATCCCTCATCACTGTGCAAGTGACGCCTCCCATATTGGCCTTTGTTGATCATTTTATAGAAAAAATATATATAATCCTGCTCCCATAATTCCCTTTGTCCCCTGTTCCTGACATTAGTATTCTCAATAGTGGCCACAAACACCTGTTGTCCTTTGTTTGCTATCTCCCTCTCTACAATTTCAGCTTTTTGAGGGTAGAGATTTCATCTGGTTTATGTATTGCTTATACACTGAGTGGCCAGATTATTATGATCTCTGAACTCATAATAATTTGGCCTCTTTCTCTCTCTCTCTCTCTCTCTCTCTCTCTCTCTCTCTCTATATATATATATATATATATATATATATATATATATATATATATATATATATTAAAGGCCTATTGCATGAATTTGTGCATGGCTGCAGTCTGGCCAGGGGGAGGGGACATGGGCGGTTGGCTGGCTTGCCTGCTGGTCAAACTCCTGATGATAGGACAATTTGCATATTAGCCTTTTATTATATAGGATATACACTGAGTGGCCAGATTATTATGTTTTCAGAGATCATAATAATCTGGCCACTCAGTGTATGCCTCATCACCAGAAAGGTGTTGATTTTAACTTAACATTTGTCCAATCAAGGGCTGACTGAAAGGCAAGGTTCAGAATGGAAAAAATGGTAAACAAAGAAAGGCTGTAAACTGCTTTGAAAACAACCTGGTTCACTTTTTATTTCATTGGGGAATGAGGCGAGTCTGTGAAAATGAATTGAATGTAACCGATCCATTGCTTTCCTAAGGCAGCCTAGACACTTGGGTTTAACTGGCTTGGGACTGGAGGAAGAAGGAAAGGCTTTCTTCTTCACAGTACTAGTTCATGGAGGATGGGGAAAGTAAGAGACACTCAGGTCATCATCATAATAACAAAATAACTAGTTACTACTCCATTTATTACTCTGCGCCAGGCTCTGTACTGAATATGTTTTATGGGTTAATTTATTTAATTTTTACCATAATGCTATGCAATAAATACCACACTCAATGCTGTCATCTGCGTGTTAATGAGGACAGACTTAGTAGAAATGTGGAAATTTCTTGTTATTTAGTGTGGTGTAGGTGTGTGTGTGTGTGTGTGTGTGTGTGTGTGTGTGTGTGTGTGTTTGTGTACAGGTTTTGATCTCTTCGGTTGGTGTTTTCTTGAGTTGTCCAAGATGGACATGGCCTTCAGGAGCGAGGAAGCTCATCCTTATGTGCTTTTCTAATAGCCACAACAAAGTCACCTTCCCAATGAGAGGACATAATTACTTTGGCAGAGGATAGAGGCAAATACATTCCTCTTTGGACATGGAAATCTCATCTATGCATCTTATTCTTTCATATAAGCAAACAATTCTACTGAAGTAAAAGTTAGACACATATTTGTCTTGGATTTCTCATGCATTTTTATAAGGACATGTAAAGGGTCTTGCAGAAAAAAAAAGTTTTACTACTTAGATATACTCTCAGATTTTCACAATGGATGTTGTACACAATCCAAAAAAGCATTTAAAACAATGAAGATTCAAGTACATTAGTTTGATTTGACAGAAAACCAATACAAATTGAATAGAGCAGAGGCATTTGGGTCTAGAAATTTGGTCTCTGCTCCCATTTATTTACATGATTTGGCCCATTTTCTTTGCCTTCTCCTCAGCTATTCCTCAACTTCTATTTGTCTGTTTTAGAATGTTTTGTACACTTAATATTGGTCATTTTCCATTGATCTTACACTATTTATTAATGTGTCTATCAATTAAGCATAGAATCCAAATCACTGTAGGCCATGTTAGAGATTGAGGAGCCAGAAATACAATTCTTCTCTCATTACTCTATGTCCCTATTCAATCAGGACAAAGTGGCCTTTCATTTCCCTTTTTTTTATTCCATATTTTCCCTAGGTCAGAGCCAAGTATAAAATTTGGAATTTTGTAAAACCTGCTGAATAAGTGGAGAAAAGTTCAATAAATTTATGAGAGTTGTCATGTCATCTTTGGAGAAATGCATTTCTTACTTACCTTCTCTCTTCCCTCAAACCCACATACGTTGTTTAAGGGATTAATATCTTGAGCAGTGCTTGGGTGGGGGTAGATTAAATGACTTCTCTACTTTCTGTTAATATTGATATTCTAGGTTTTAAAACTCCATGATGCTTAGTGATTATTTGAAGTAATGCTAGACGCTGATAGATTAAAAAAATAATTTGACATTTTGTTTATACAAGAGCTCAGTATGGGTAGTCAGCAATTAGCTTTTCATGTGGTGATGGAAGGTACTCATCTTCTGTCTTGTGACTATATCATCCTTTAGAGCATCTGGCTACTCTGCATTTAGGAAGAAGGTTGCAGAAAATTGCAGAGATGGTATATATTATTTCCACTCAAAATCTATTAGAAGAATTAGTTACAAGACACAGTGAGATGAAAGTATTACCAGGAAACACAGCTTTGCTAGGTAGCTGCTTCAATCAATGACTCTGAACTACTGAAGGAGGACACAAATCTTTGAGCAGGTAGTTTCCTGTGCCACATATAACTTATGATTTGTGTATATAACATGTAAAAACTGATTTTACATTGATCTAGGAGGTAACTAAGAATCAATAAAAAATTTAACCCAATTCCATTTTAATGGTATAAATTTATATTAAAATTCTTTCCTTAGGAAAAAATGTAAAACGATGAAGAATTAACACAGATTTTCTACATGATGGAGAAATAATTTTAAAGCAGGGAATCACCCTCAGACTCTGTCACAAATATTTAGAGGAACTTATGTTTGATGATTTATATCCCTTGACACTATTTTTTTTAAATTAGAATGTAAATCTCGTAATTTTTAATTTAACTTCTGAAAGACTTAAGAAATAACTTAGAGAAAGACTGCATTCTAAAAATAAACATACTTAAAATTATGTATGCCACGGCCAATATGGACATATCTCATGGACTGATTTTAAGGAAAGGCATTTGATTAATAACATGCTACTTAGCCTTCGTGTGTTTGAATGTTTTTGAGTGTTTTCATTATAGTTAATTTTCAGTTTCATGCTATTGTGATCTAAGAAGATGCTTGAAATGACTCTAATCTTCTTGAACTTATAGAGACTTATTTTTTAAAAAGGGCATTTGAGAGGAGCCCTCAGGATGGGCCCCAGAAACATAAACAGGAAAAAAAAAGATCCACCAGTGTTTAAACAATGGCGAAGACCTTAAGATTGCCTCCTCATATGATTTATAAATAAAACCCGCTGATCTTATCACTCACTGGCCATCAGCTATAACAATAGAAAAACATTACTATTTTATATTTGTTTTAACAGTGGCCGCTTTTAGGGATAATATTGAGGGATCCCTAAAAATATAAAAGGACGACAATAAAACTGCTCTTTTAGTTCATAAAAAATGTTGAATTTAAAAAAAAAGCAATTTAAAGAATGATGTCATTTTCAGACCTTTTTTTTAATACTTACATGTATCTCAGTCAAATATATTGAGATCTCTAAAGAAAGAATATACTCACCAAAAATGGAATTGTACCATCCTGGGTCCAATGGAAGCACAGACAAGGGAATCAGAGGCAGAGAGTGGCAGGTTCCAATATGGCATCAGGAGAGGGAAGGCTCTGGATTCAGTGGTTCTAATGGACTACAGCCTGCTTCCAGTCTATCCACTTCCATCAAGCCTTTCCCTACTGATAAGTCCACGTCTGATTTCACATTCAACAAGAAGTGACCTAAGTAAGAGTTTGCTTTCTAGGTAATTGATGGGGATGAAATGCACTGATCTGCTGATGTGCATATTCCAGGCTCTGGGATGAGCATATTTCTCATTATAAACGAATAGATTTTTTTCAGACATATACATCAGTCGTGGTTGATGAATGCATTCTTAGTGTGCTGAGCAAATAAAATCCAACCTACAGATTTGAGGGCCAGATTCTGGCCTCAGATAAATTGATTAAGTTAGTGAGTGACACATTCCTATGTAGGCATTTTAGGAGATAGTATACTTGCTTTCCTCAACTTATTAAAATATCCTCTATATCACAGCAATGACTTAAACATTAGTGTTTCTTTTAGGTTTTGGAGAAATCTTAAGTGTCATTTAATACCAAGGTCACTTTACCCAATAAGTGAAGAAACATAAAATACAATTAATTTCAAATGAATAAATAAAGAATGCCAATAACATGTTGCAAACTTCGCTCTCTATTCCATTTTAGTCTTTAGAAAACTGTGAATATCTCAAGGCATTATGAGAAATAGGATCATGAATATATCTTGTAGCCTATGTCAAAGTAAATAGCAGCGATAATTGTAACATTTTGCCCACTTCAGTCCATCAAGAAATGTGTCATTTATTAGTGGAAAGAGACCAAATGTATTAAGCAATGTTACTAAATTTTTTTTGCAAAACCATTATTGTCTCAGTACATGCAAAAAATCCTTATAGTGGCCCTCGCTGTGCTGAAAAAGAAGTGTCCCTTCTGAGTTATAATAGGATTTGATTACAGACACCTCTAGCTGTCAGGGACCTCATGTGGTTTAGGGACTGCTCTGGATTCTGAAGCCTGAGTTCACGTCACAGAGGAGGGAGGAAACCTGAGCAAACACTGCACATTGTAAAATGTGCTGAGCTGAGAGCTCTCATGTTAACCGTGAGCATGTGCCCCAGACAGAGCATGGATCTGCGCCCCAATCCAATTATCTTTATCGTAAGTGGGAATGCAACTCCCTCTGACTTTTCATCACTCCTGGTCACCTAGGAGACTCACACAGGTTCACTTGCCAAAACTGTCAGAGTTTTATTTTCACACTGATGGGAATCAAACATACTCATTATGCATGCCATCAAAAACACTGGTGAGATCAACCAAAAGACTTGTATGCGTGTATACAAGCCTAATGGACACAGACAACAGGGGGGGAGGGCATGAGTGGAGGGGAGGGCGATGGGGCAATAAGGACACATATGGAATACCCTAATAAATAAAGAGAAAAATTACATTTCCCCCAAACAACAACAACAAACACTGGCCAGGGCAATATCAGAACACTGGTTTGTTAAAGTACCTTATGGCCCTAATTTCTATGATCTTCATTTTAAAACTCCATTCCATGTAGGGAATTCACATGCAGGCCTAACTATGTGGTACACATAGAGATGTGGCCTTCAGTTGGGTGTGAAGTGTCTCAAGTTCTAGTCCTGACTTCTTTTTTTTTTAATATTGTCTAGAATATTAAGTGAAAATTAACTTTGGTTCTAAAAATTTTCACCATCAAGAATCCCTGCCATTTCCCATTCCCTGTAGTTTGAATGAGCTCACCTATCAGAATTTACAATGAAGATGCTGTGTAGGAAGTGAAGGTGGGGGGATAATATTTATTATATGCCATTCCAGACACTGTACATACCTATTAGCTGCTTACATTCCTATGGCAGCCCAATGAGGTAGGCAGGCTTATTTTCATTTATAAGAAGGAAAATTAAGTTTTAGAGGGACTAAGGGCAAACGGTTCATAAGTAGTCCCGGGCTTTGTAACTCTGAACCCATAGTCTTTCCACACTACAAATTTTAAAATGAACTATGAAGTAATTGCATAATAATTTATACTTCATGATCAAAGACAGGGATTGCCATGATTTAGACTTTCTGTTCAGCAGGTAATAATGAATTGCATGGTGAAGGAGGCCTAAATTATTGCATGTGCTATAAAACAACCTTGGTAGGTCTGGACTTATTAGAGGGGGTCGAGATAAATAATCTAAGGGGAGAAGAGTATTGTCATGAATGAGGTGAGTCAAGAGGACATCCTATTTCAAATGGAGGCAATCTAAGTTTTGAGTGTGTAATAGATCAATGACATGATCAAACTAGAAAGTCAATAATTAGCCTTCTAGTTCAGGGCAAGAGGTAATGAATTCTCAATAAATTTGCTGCCTGTAGAAATGTATCTGGGGAAAATGTACTTCGTTAAGTATGTGAAACACCAAAGTAACTTATAGTTGAGGTGATGGGCTAAAACACTTAAAAACCTTTTTATTATTAAACTAGAGGCCTCATGCATGAAATTCATGCACCAGTGTGGTCCGTTGGCCTGGCTGACAATTGAAGGACCAGCATCTGGTGTGGAAGGGCAGGTCCCAGCTGACCTCTGGGCCCTGGGCAGCACCTAGGCTCCCAGGCCCTGCTTACCCCCCATTGCTTGAGTCACGGTGTCTGAGTCCCCATGTGTAGATGTGGAGAGCAAGGCCAGACACCACAGACTGGGGTGCAGCATGGGCCTCTGGGCCACCCAGTGGGGCTGCCTGAAAGCCAGGTGGGCAGCACGCTCTCTCGGCTAGCCTGGCAGACTGCCTCCTGTGTGAACCCATGGGGAGCCCGAACAGCCCCTTGAGTCCTGGGGACTGCAGCCCCGCTCACCTGGAAGAGGCCACGTGAGTGTAGGGTGGGCTCCTTGTGGGTTCCTGGCACCTGAGCATGAGAGCTTCCCCAGCACACAAGTGCTGGAATCCTAGGGAAGGAATGAGAGTAAGCTTGGCCGACTGTCTGCATTCTCACCACACCTCCATCCCCGTCTTCACCCCTGCCCCCAGGTAGCTGGCAAGAGGTGTTACCTCTCATTGTGTCACCCATGCCCACCATGTTTCACACCACCCCCTGGTGGTCAGCACATGTCAAAGCAAGTGGTTGAACTGGTCAAATGGCTGCTCAAGAGGACAATTTGCATATTAGGCTTTTATTATATAGGATAGTTATAGATTCCTAGAAAGTTATAAAGAAATTTATAGGAAGGACTATGAACCATGCACCTAGCCTCTCTTAAAAGCATATTGTAAAACTATAGGTAATACCCTTTTGAAAGAAAAATATAAGTTTACCCATTTTTTATATTCTATTTCCAAATTGATCATAATTCAGGAGGAAACATAATTTTAAAATAAGGAACAATGTTATAAAATTACTAGGAGGAATAAGTATAAGTCTCTTGAAGGGCATTTTAAACATTATACTAACAAAAAAACCCAATAAAGAAAAATAGAGATAATACATATATTTCTGAAAAGTTTTATATGTTTAAATGCAAATAATCAACTAACCAAAAACCTATGCGTGATATTCCAGGCACTACCATAGGTTCCCCTGGCTGGCCCTGTTCCTCCTGGTCCTTATACCCCAGAGGTAAAAAGTGAGTCATCTTATAAAACTCTCTGCAAATTGCAAAGGTGGTATGGAAGGTAATTTATTCAAGTGTTGAGAGGTGAGGGAAATGTTTCCAAGACAGGGAAGTCCTCTCTGAGTCTCTGAGGGTGCCTTCCCCTAAGAAACTTGAAGGTTGAAATACATGTCAGAGTCCAACAGAGGAGGAGAGGAGGAGAGGAGGAGAGGAGGAGAGGAGGAGAGGAGGAGAGGAGGAGAGGAGGAGAGGAGGAGAGGAGGAGAGGAGGAGAGGAGGAGAGGAGGAGAGGAGGATAGTCCACAGCAGGCAACAGGGACAGCCACACACAGGCTGGTGTTGGGAGGGAGAATTGAGGAATTAATGTTCTGGAGCACTGAGAGGGAGGTGGAGTGGATTGCAGCAAGTACAGGATGGTTCTCAGCAGGTACACAGATGGGAAAATTGTGTAATGGAAGGGGGAGCACTAGAGAACATTCTGAAAGGATAGATGAAAACATCCCAGCATTCTCCAGCGGGTGAAAAGCTAGGATCATCCATGAATGGCCATTTAAGACACCTGCATTGCAAAGACCAGAAAAGGGTAAAGCAGCCAACCCACACGTGTCTTCCATAATACACGATGGACTACTGATGCTCTGCATCCCCCACCTAAATGACCAGATTGGGTCCCCGCCCCCTTGTCCATGGTTCCCATTGCCAGGTTTCATTTACCCATGGCCAACCACAGTCCAAAGACATTAAGTGGAAAATTCCCGAACTAAACAATGTATACAGTTTAAATTGAGTGCTGCTCTGAGTAGCTTGATGAATCTCACCAGGCCTGCTCTGTCCTGCCCAGGATTTGAATCTTCAATTTACCCAGCGTCTCCACCTGGATGGGTCCCGCCCATTAGCTACGCAGTAGCCATCTTACTGACTAGCGGACTGCTTGGGTTTGCAGAGCTTGTGTTCAAGAAGCCCTTATTTTACTTCATGATGGTTCCAGAGAACAAGAGTGGTGATTCTGGTGATTTGGATAAGTCTAGGAGAAACCATAAAGTGTCTTCTTTAAGTGAAAAGGTGAGTGACAGTACACTAAGATATTTTGAGAGAGAGACCACAGTCAGATAACTTTATTACAGTATAATTTTTAAAATGAGTTATTGTTGGTCATTTCTTCCTCTGCCTAATGTATACATTAAATGTTACCATTGGTGTGTTTGTACAGGAAAATCCTAGTATGTATGTGGTTCTGTACTACCTGCAGGTTCAGGCATCCACTGCACATCCTGAAATGTATCCCCCTCAGATAAGCGGGGAGGGAGGAGGTGGCTACTGTGATCCGGTTTTAAGATGTAGCTTGTTATCCAAAGACAGATCAGTTTGTGTCACTTCCCTACAGAGAATCAATTATTGATTCCTGAGAAATCTCAGAGTAAAATGTGCTTTTCTTGGCTTTGCATGAATGGCCCCAAGGAGATTCGCCCTGCTCACTGCTCTTGAATCATCTGCCGCCCACTCTTTACTCCAGTCTCACCTAGAACTTAATGTATCTCCTGAGTGTCAGCTTTTTCTTTCTCGTGGGGCTCTGAGCTTTTGTTCGTATTTCCTTTATCCCACCCTCCTGCCCTTTTCTTCCTTAGAAATATTCAGCTCTCCTTGAGTATAAGTAAGTCTATGCTTAGAAGCCTTTCTTTAATCAACCCTTTTCACCTTGACGCCAAAACTCTACTCCTATTTCTTTTCTTTACACATTACATACAATAAGCTTAAATTTTATCCCCCAAATCTGTTTGCCATGAGAAACAGTTTATATTTTTAAATGTATTTCAGTAGCCAGGCTTAACACAACAGCTACCATATATTTTGAATGAAGAGTATGCATATATTACAGATTTGTCCCTCATAATTATCAGTTGAACACATCCCTGCTTTATTATTTTAGGAACTGGGGACGTTCTGATTAAAGTACCATGGAGTGTTTCTGAATAACTACATGGAGTGTTTCATAATTTTATTCTTTTAAAAATATATATTTATTGATTTAAGAAAGGAAGAGAGAGAGCTAGAAATATCAATGAGAGAATCATTGACTGATGCCTCTTGCACACCCCCTACTGGGGAACAAGCCCTCAACCCCGGGACATGCCCTGACTGGGAATCAAACCATGGCCTCCTGATTCATAGGTCCGCTCTCAACCACTGACCCTCAATGGCTGGGCAATCATTTCATTATTCTTAAATTGTTTGTATTGTGTTTTTATATGCATGATTACATTTAAGACCATATGAGCTTCATATCTCTTCCCAGCTAGCATCTAACATAGATTATCACATATATTTGATGCTCTTAAATTGTTTATTTCTTTTGGAAAAAATACTTAAGGACAGAGATTTAAGTGTGAATTTTTTTTTTACATTGGCTATTTTACCAAATTCTTCTCATATCTTCTGCTCCTGGGTTGAGTCTAGAGACCAGAACATTTTCTCCTATTCCCACAGCGAAGCTGAAATGGAAACTTAGCTCAGATTTTATTCTTGACATCCCTACTTAGGCTGTTCTTAATAGATGCAGTTGTTATTTCTAAGCCAGTTGTTGTAATTATATTTTTGTTGGCTTTCTTCATTATATTACTTCTCCAGATGGTCCACTATTTAGAATTTTGGCTTCCTTCCTAATATCAAACTATAGGAATATTACACCATCTTCTTTTAAAAACAAATCTCAATCGGTTTCTTATTTGCCAATGGCTAGAACTATGAAAGTCCCCCTCCTGGGACCTTTCATATCTCAATGATTTCATTATGGAAGGGAACCCCGTGGGAGATCCTGTTTTTCATTTTAGTCTGAATAACGTTCTGACAAAACTCTGATACCATGGATTAGATTTTTGACATCCTTACTTTTATAAAAAACAGTACAAAACCATTCTCCTCTGAAAATTCTGCTGAATAGAAACTCGTGAACTACCTGACTCATGACAATATTAACTGGAAAACAAGGCCATTTTTTTATATATAAAAAAAGCAAGAATAGTGATGTGTTGTGAGAGGCTTTTAAGAGTTTGCAGTTTAAACAGAGAGGCCTTTTTGGCTATATCTCTAAATTTTAAAGGACATGCATGTCTAGGTTCATTTGTTTAACACCGAAAGGCTATCACATGAGTATCTATTCTCTGTGCTGCAGTATTTTTTTCCTTTTAAAATAGAAATAATAATAATAGTACATATGGTCTCACTGTTTTTCCTGAAGATGTAGTAAATTATTTCACATAAAGTGCCCAGAAAAGTGCTTGATTATAAAGAACCCCTCAAAAAATGTTAACTACCATTATTAGTACTAATATGTACTGATATGTTGTGCTAGCCTTAAATGATAGCCATAGACAAAAAAAAAAATTACTAAGTATTTATATACAATCAGTGAGATTTGCCTTTGGGGATACCTTCTTGCCTGTCTTATTAAACCCTAACGAGTTTGGCTCAATAGATAAGAGTGTTGGCCTATGGACTGAGGGGTTCCGGGTTCAATTCTGGTCAAGGGCATGTACTTTGGTTGTGGGCACATCCCCCGTGGGGAATGTGCAGGAGGCGGCTGATCAATGTTTATCTCTCATTGATGTTTCTAACTGTATTCCTCTCTCTTCCTCTCTAAAAATCCAATAAAATATACTTTTAAAAATATAATGAATAATAAGAATCACAGTCAAAAGGCCTTTTTCTTTTTTCTTTTCCTTCCTTCCTTCCTTCCTTCCTTCCTTCCTTCCTTCCTTCCTTCCTTCCTTCCTTTCTTTTTTTTTACATTATCAGCTCATTTAACTTAGTCCAAAGACAGACATTATTTAGGTTTAAGTGCTAATATGGGAAGGCATTTAAACCTTACCAGTTTATGCCAAAACCGGTTTGGCTCAGTGGTAGAGCGTCGGTCTGCAGACTGAAAGGTCCCAGGTTCGATTCCGGTCAAGGGCATGTGCCTTGGCTGCGGGCACATCCCCGGTAGGGGGTGTGCAGGAGGCAGCGGGTCAATGTTTCTCTCTCATCGACGTTTCTGGCTCTCTATCTCTCTCCCTTCCTCTCTGTAAAATATCAATAAAAATATTTTAAACCTTACCAGTTTAACATGAGGGGATAGCTGAGAAATAAATAAAGTACCTGGCAGGAGAAAGAATGAGGAATTGGGAGGGCAAAGTAAGAAAAGCTTACGTGGCTTATAAGGGACCAGCACAGGAACAAATCTGGGAGAAGGATTCCTTGTCATTGTTAATAACACCCTGGCACTCTGCGATTTCACTTCAGAAGCAGCTGTCTTCATGGCTTGAGGCGACTTCCACTCATTCAAAGACAAGATTCTGTCTGGGTTGTCACACAAGTAGATGACAGTGTGATTTTGTGTAATAAAATTTACTGTAGGTAACCATCATGGTGACAATGGTGAGCTCATACCAGTTCTTTTTGCTAACATATATCCTCTAATTAGCAAGGTGCCTAGGCAGATACTCAATACTGGTAGAAGGAAAGAGTAAAAGAATGGAGGTTAAAAAGAAACAAATATCATATAATTGCAAACGTGTACATATTTCACAAATTAAAAATGGTATATTTGTAGACAGCACTTTTGAACCTTAATTAAAACACCTGGGAACGTAAAACAATTTGATTCTCAAGCTGTGCCTCAGACCAATCCGATGCGAATCTATGGTAGTGCGGTCCAGGTGTCAATCTCAGCTTTATAGGTATTTCTACCATGTACCCTGTATTGATGACTACTGGCCTAGTCAACAGAGCCAAATGTCACCAGTACAACTGAAATTTCTTTGGAGAGCCAAATTTTTAAGCTTAAACTTCTTCTAATGCCACTTATTCAAAATAGACTTGCCCAGGCCATGGTATTTGTAGAAGAACCACACTCAAGGGGCCAAAGAGCAGCATGTGGCTCCTGAGCCCTGGTTTGCCTACCACTGGCCTAGACCAAAAACAATAGAAGACAGTAAATGAGATTCCAAAGAATAATTGACAAAAGTGAATTCATGATTACATTATAGATCAATACTACAAAAAATCATTTGGCTTCAAGGTATTTCACCAATATTTTTATATCTACATGTCCAAATCCTCAGCCTCTATATTTTAAAATTAATAGTGATTACTCAAGGATGTATACTGAAACTCAACAAACAACTCACCCCTTGAAAGTGATAGCTTGCCATTAGCACTGATGTATTAGGCCCTGTTTAGTGCTGCCTGTTGTTTCTCAGTTACTCCATCACTGTTCAACTGTTAAGGTTTGAAATGCCTGTGCAGATTAGCACTTAAACCTGAATCAGCCCTAGCTGGTTTTGCTCAGTGGTTAGAGCTTCAGCCTGTGGACTGAAGGGTCCCAGGTTCGATTCTGGCCAAGGGCACATGCCTGGACTTAGGGCTCGATCCCTGGGGAGGGGGGACAGGTGGGGGGACCTGAATCATTTTTGTCTTTGGACTAAGTTAAATTGATGCCCATTGGGAGGGAGGTGAGGATAATGGGTCATGCTTTGTTTTCTCTGGAATTTTCTACTCTAACAAATTTAACAATAATAAATAAAGAAATGCAAGTAATAAATAACAAATAATGATAAATAAATAAATAATGTATAAATATTAAAGACACATAGAAATGTCTTTATTTGTAGATGATATGATTTTTATATAGAAAATCCTTTCAGTACTAATCAATTGATTCAGTAAATTTATAGGCTACAAAATCAACATATAAAAGCAGTTGCATTTGTTTACACTGAAAATGAAATATCTGGAAAAGGTTACTCATCCATGATAAGAGGAAATCTGCATTTTTGACAACATGGATGGGCAGGAAAGCATTGTGTAAAAGAAAATGAAACAGAAAAAATACAAATTCTGTATTAAATCACTTTTATGGAGAACCTAGAACCATCAAACTCTTAGTAAGAGAGTAGAATTGCAATCACCAGGGGTGGGATTTAGGAATGGGAGATGTTGTTCAAAAGGTACAACTTCCAGTTATATTATGAATAAGTTCTGGGATCTAATGTACAGCATAGGGATTATAATGGATAATACTGTATTACATACTGAAAGTTACTGAGGGAATAGATTTTAAATGTCTCACTACAAAAAAGAAAAGGTAATTATGTGTCTTGATGGAGGTGTTAGCTAATACTATGGTGGGAATTGTTTTCAAATACATAAGCAAATCAACATATACACCTTTAACTTACACAATAATATATGTAAATTATATTTCAATAAAGCTAGAAAAAAGTGTTAGGGGGACATGTGGGAGTGGCCATTGCAATAAAAGCTAAAGGAAGCTTCACCTGGGAAAACAAAATTGTAGTAAAAATCTAACTAAAATCAGGGAACAAAAAATTTAGATATTTGAAGAATGAGCATTTTTGACAGAGGTGATGGCAAGTGCAAGTTCTTAGCCAGGGTTGTACTGGATTTTTCCAGATGGGTAAAAATTTTAGTGCATAGACAATAAGAAAAAGACTTGTAGTGTATATATATCAGAGAAATAGAAGTGACAAAGAACTCATGTAGACTTACAGAAGATCTTCAAGGACTAAGGTTTCTACTCTCGGGAAGGTGACCAGTCACTGATGGTTTTGATGTATGTTTATTATTCCTCCTAGGACAGTGGTTGGCAAACTGCAACTTGAGAGCCACATGTGGCTCTTTGGCCCCTTGAGTATGGCTCTTCCACAAAAATACCACGGCCTAGGCAAGTCTATTTTGAAGAAGTGGCATTAGAAGAAGTTTAAGTTTAAAAAATTTGGCTCTCAAAAGAAATTTCAATTGTTATACTGTTGCTAATTGGCACTGTTGACTAACGAGTTTGCCAACCACTGTCCTAGGAAAATCACTATTCTATTACTAACACCACAGTTCAATTTCTCCTGTAATTGCACTCTGTAACACTGTTATTATATGACATTAGAGGCCTGATGCATGAAGATTTGTGCAAGAATGGGCCTTCCTTACCCTGACTGCAGGCACCTCCTTTCCACCTTCCCACACTGCCCAGAGGCCCAGGGTGGCTGGGGTGATGAAGAACCACTGTGTCATTGCCATGGTGATGATGCAAGCATCCCACCCTGCCCCTGGTCTCTTGGCATCTGCATATGCAAATTAGCATATCATCTTTGTTGGGTTTATTTTGCATACTCACTCCTCATTGGCTGGTGGGTGTCACAAAGGTATGGTCAATTTGCATCTTTTTTATTAATGTAGATAGGCTCTTTTGTATCTGGCTTCTTTTACCCATTATTATGTCTGTTAAACCCACCCATAATATGTGTGCAGTTGTATATCATTCTTTCACATTACCTTATTCCATTGAATAGATATGTCACAATTTTTGTATCCATTCTATTACATGTGATTATTTGTAGTTTGCAGTTTGGAAATAGTGTGAATATGTGTGTTTTTTTTTTTGTGAAACATTTCTACAGAGTTTATATTACTAAGAGTGAAATTTCTGGTTCAGAGGTTTTGTACATATTCAGCTTTCTTACTGCATGCTGTTCAGTGGTGCCAAACTAATACCTGGGAAGTCCAAAATTTGAGAGATGAGCTTTGGCAGGTTGGCAGGGCACAGAAATGGAGACAGTGACTGTCATGGCAAGGGACCAAGTTGGTCTGATTTCCTAAGTAATGGATGGTCAAAGAAGGGTTTTAACAGGTTAATGCCATAATCAGGATTACATTTTAATGGATAATTCTGGAAGTTATGCAAAAGAAGATTTGAAAGGAACAAGCAGTTAGACAGAGGATAAAGATAATATTGACAAAAAGGAGAAAACAGCTTCGAAAACAAACAAACTAGAAGGTAAAACAAGGTCTTTGGCAATTGATGGCTGTTGGGAGCTGTGAATAATGGAGAAGGAAAGGATCAAAGGATTTCTACCCTGTTACTTGGGCAGCTGTTTAGGTTTAGGGTTCTAAAACAGAAGCAGACTATGGAAGAAAGTATAATTTCAAGGAGGAATGAATGAGTGCAGTATTGGACTAGTTGAGTTCAAGATATTGGATGAACATCTCTGAGTCTAGCAGGTATCTGGATATGAAAGTTGTAAGCCAAAGCTCATGGACTGGATAGAAATAAAGATCTTAGAATCGTTAGTTCAGGTCTATTTCAGAAATCATGACGGTACTGAGATAACTTAAAAGGGTCCCAGAATCAGAAACAGGTGAGGGTTAGAAACCTAAGGAATCCCAGTGTTTACTGGGCAGATGGGGGGGAGGCATCCTTGAAAATAGAGCAGCAACTGTGGGGTAGAAGCAAGAGTGCAAGCTGAGTGTTTCAAAACATGAACATACAGACAAATGAAGCAGAGAATGGGTTCATGAAAGATAAGTACTGTGAAATAGCTAGTAGATTTGATGCCCAGAAAGTTACTGCTGACTTTAATAATAGCAATTTTGCTTGAGTTGAGGGGGCAGAAACCAGCTTAGCCATTGAAAGGGAGGAAATGAATAAGTAGAATGGAGTAAACCCTGTCCTGTTGAGGCATTTGTATGAGAGAGGCAGAGGGGGGAATACAGATGTCATTAGAAGATATGGCACCACAAAGAGGATTTTTTTTTATTCTTTATTTTTTTAGTTTAGATTTAGGATGGAGAACAGGAGAGTGCTTGGGAAAAAAAAAGAAACCAAGGGGGTGAACCAGAATTGTGTGAGAAACTAAAAATATAGGATTGGTAGTTGAAAGGGCTGAGAAAGCAGTCATCAAGAAGAAGCCCTGACAGTTAGTACTGCTATCCCTATCCACCTTGTTCCGGTGTCTCCATCAATCTCATTTTTATAGGAGGCCAACCTCACTCATGTACCTTATCTGCCCTGGCCCACATTATACCATATTTTCAAATATTGGCAGCAAATAAATTTGATTGTGTGCATGCTGTGATCCAGGCACTGTGTTCCATGCTTTATGCATTATCTATAATTAAGAAACAATCATCCCAGTCAAAAGTATTTACCAAATTTACAGTGGGGAAACTGAGGCTCGGAGTGCTATATAGATCAATATATAAGCGCTGTGGCAGCATTGACTGAATAGCTACCAGGATTCAAACCCACTTCCATTTGGATCCAGAGTCTGTGCCCTTTCTGGTAAATCAGGCTGACTTAAAGATGTATGCCATCTTAATAAGGATCTGACAGTGACCAGGCACTGCTGAGCTGTTGAAGGAGGTAAATAAAGCTAGTTGTAGCCCATGCAGCTGCTCCACGTCCTGAGAGGAAGGAGTGAGCGATCTGTAATTCTAATTGCCCCTTGATGCTCTTAAGCAGATTTAACTTGAATAAATCAAAGGACAGTGCCTCTGTCCCTTGCAACCATCCATAGCAGAGTACTTGATGCATGTCTTTTCTGTGCATTCCTTATTACTGGCTATTAAAGAGAAAGGCAGGAAGACTGGCTATTTGGGGTGGCTTTCTAACGCAGGACGCTACCAGCCTTGAGATACAATAAAGCATTGTATTACTTTTATAGCCGTGGTTTATTCGAGTTTGGCTTGGCTGGATTTTAGCTAATATACTTTGCAAACAATCTGTATTTTAAGTAAGTACCTTTTAAATTTCACTGCTACTTCTTTATAGGGGCATTTGGAAGAGCAAAGGGAGGTTGTGTATATATGGAGCATGTCATTAGAGAGATTGTTCCCTGACACAGGCATATTGTACAGACTGCAGCCAATTGTCCTCCCCTGAGGGCTACTGACAGGTTTTAGCAAAGATGCTCCTGGGGAAATTCATGGGCCCAAATGCACTCTTTGCTCAGAAAGGAGATAATGTTTGGGAGATCCAGGCTGAATATAAATATTGAGCATTCTCCTTGAGTAGCGGGTACAGCAGCCTCACAACCCCACGGAGTAGCAGGTTGTGTAGGGGGTCATCCCTGGCTCTTAGGACTCCCACAGAGGCTTGATGGCATCCGTTTCAGCTGCAACCTCTGTAATTCACTTTTGGAGCACATGTATTGATTTTAAACAATAAAGCTTACCGAGTGAGATATTGTTCAGCTCTGGTTATGATGTTCCTTAAACAACGAAAGCATATTGCCGGAACTGGTTTGGCTCAGTGGGTAAAGAATCAGCCTATGGACTAAGCAGTGTTTCCCAAAGTGTGCTATGCATACCCCCAGGGGTATGGGAAGAGTTTGGTGGGGGTACACGTTGCACTGGAGTTTGGTGGGGATATGCACTTCACCTTGCTTAGCTGCACCTAATTCTACGTTCTCATGAGTCAAGTCAAGACAGTCTTGTGAGGCATGAGATGGTCTGGTGTGCAAATAAATGTTATTTATAATATAACTTTTATTTATATGTTATTATGAATACTTTTATTTTTCATTTATTATTATTTTGTGTATGTATAAAAATAAAAAATATATATTTTGATTGTTATTAAAATACATCCATTTTTTGATGAAGGGTACTCAGCATTATGAAAATTGTAGAAGGGGTACATATATGTCAAAAGTTTGGGAAACACTGGACTAAAGGGTCACAGGTTCCATTTTGGTCAAGAACATGTACCTCGGTTGCAAGCACATCCCCAGTGGGGACCTGTACAGGAGGCAGCTGATCGATGTTTCTCTCTCATGGATGTTTCTAACTATCTCTCCCCCTTCCTCTCTGTAAAAAAAAATAAATAATATACATTTTAAAAAAAGAACACAACAAAAGCATATCACAGCCTCGATACTTTAGGTGAAACAAAGCATAGGAACCCTTACTGGCACCTGCCCTTATTTGACATGTAAACTGTACTAATTAAAGAAAAGTTAACATGTTCATTTAACAAACATTTGGTGTCTATTGTGTGTTTGACCCTTAATGCACAGTGTGGAATCAAACAGATTGAGATCCTGTTCTTGTGAATTAGGCATTCTTGTTGGAAATAAGCATTAAGCAAACAATTATAAAGATATATGTGATGGTGAGAACTGTAGCCAGTGGGATGAAGCACATGACGGCAAGAGAAAGTGAAATGGGAGAGAGAAACATTTTATTCATAGAACCCTCCTTGAGGAATTTGTAATTTAGAATGAGACCTGGATTAGGAAGTTAACCAGGCTAACAGTAGCAGTGAGAATTTCCTGTGACATATGACACGATAGTTGGGAGATACATGTATTTAGTGAAATGAGCCTTCGTATTTTGAAATATTCTAGTCTATGGTTGAAGAAGGTTGATGCAAAATAAAAATCAGCTTTCACTAAAGATACTATTCTGTGCCTGAGACTTTCTACACACTACCTCACTCTTCACCTTGTGACATGATGTTGTGTTATTATCCTCACTTTAAATACAGTAAGCCCACCCAATACAAAACGAAACACCTGAGGTTCAGATGTCGGCAAACTCATTAGTCAACAGAGCCAAATATCAACAGTGCAATGATGGAAATTTATTTTTAGAGACAAAGTATTTAAATTTAAACTTCTTCTAACACCATTTCTTCAAAATAGGCTCAACCAGGCCGTGGTATTTTGTGGAGGAACCACACTCAAGGGGCCAAAGAGACGCATGTGGCTTGAGAGCTGCAATTTGCTGACATTGGGACTAGATTATTTAAGGTAATAGTTTTAGGAACTGATTTTTTGGGAAGGCCAATCACTTCTTTCTATTACCTACATGTTCCAAAATGTATTCTGGTAAGAGTTGTTTCCATGAGAGTTAATATTACACACACACACACACACACACACACACACACACATACTGTCAGACAGTGTATGTCAGATACAAAGACACTGTCAGACAAAACGTATCACTAGCCTGAACCCAGATAGATCTGAGTCTCAACAGATATTACCCTTAACTTTTTATCATGTTATTCTCTTTTGAAGACTACTCTGTAGTCTTTATTAAAGTCTATTAAATACATTCCAAAGTCTGAGCACAATGAATGTTTGTCTTTCTTTCTCTGGTGGTCATGCTGCCTATTTCCTGTGGTACTTTTCCAGTAGTTTCTCATGCTTGTAGCCTGATCTTTTTGAAACTGCTGCTGACAACCTTAGCCAAAATAAGAAAGAAAGAAAAAAAAGGATCATTTTGTAGCGCAGGTTACTGAATTATGGCACATCTATTTTCTCTAGGAAATGTAATTAATTATTGAGTAAACACGGCTTCCTATTGACTCAATGTTGATTACTTTCTAATATGAAAAATGGAATCATGCCATAATGCTATTTGAGCACAGCAGACTGGGGGCTGTATGGGGGCACAAATGAAATAAAGATATTGGCATTTCTGCGGGATGAGGGTGTCTGTCTGCAGGTGAAGGAGGCTAATCTTTCTATGAGTTCCCAAAACAAACCAATTGTGATGGGAAGGAAAAGTAGTATTAGCAACACGGTGCAGATTACGCAGAGGAAGGACCTCATTAGTCTTGATCTTCCCCGGTGATGGCACAGTTCCCTTTGAACATTATTAGAGTCTATTTACAGCAAATGACTGCATGAAAGCAGCTCTAAATGCTTCAGGTAACCTTTGGTTTTCAAAGTAAGGGAAGGAGAGCGTAATAAAATTTTACCAATGTGGACATTAAATGAACTTCTTCAAAAATTCATTTCCTGCACCATCCCCCCACCTAGAATCTCTGCTCCTGTGTGTGTTTAAAGAAGCTCTACAATAGCTGTAACTGGTTTGGCTCAGTGGATAGAGCGTTGGCCTGCTGACTGAAAGGTCCCTGGTTCAATTCCGGTCAAGGGCATGCACCTTGGTTGTGGACACGTCCCCAGGAGGGGGTGTGCAGGAGGCAGCTGATGGATGTTTCTCTCTCATCGATGTTTCTAACTCTCTATCCCTCTCTCTTCCTCTCTGTAAAATATCAATAAAATATATTTTATAAAAAATATAAAATAGAAGCTCTATGATATAGCCACTATCATGAGGACAAAGGAGAAAACTTGCCTCACCAAAGTGAACAGTAATCTAAAGTTAGTGGAGTCATTATAATCAAGTTCTCAGGGAATGTTTTAATGAACTTGACATACAACTCTGCCTTCACCTCTTAAAAGAAGGTGTCCCCTAAACTTAATCCAGAGGCTAAACATGACAATGGAGAGGGAAAAGCATCAAATGGCTATATGGAAATATATGTTGAGTATTTACTTAAAAATGAAGCAAAAATGCATGGATTCATTTCCCCTGAGTGAATGGATTGGCAGCTGCGTTTTATCCTTTCTGGAAATTAAAATGTCAGGAAAAGTCTGAAGTGTTCATGCTAAAATTTTATTTCTATTTCTAGTAAGAGCTATTCAGTATGCTTTTTCCAAAGGATTATTGCTGAAACTTCATGGTTTATATAAGGTGAAGGGGGATTTAATAATTAAAGTAATCCTACCTCAGCTAAAATGTGTTTTATATCCAAGTCCAGACAATGTAGGTTTATTTATTCATTATACACAATGCTAAGCTTTTCAGGTTGAATATTAAAGAATGGTTATTAAATTCAAAGCATGATTTGAAATGAATGACTAGTGAACTCTTAAGTTGTATAATTTTAAAAATACAATATTTGTTTAGAATATGAATCAAGCAAGATTTCTTCTCTGAAAGTGTTATTGTTATTTTCTACTAGTAACACATAATATGTATATAAAGTAATTTCATTGAAACTACAAACACATAGGATGCAACAGATATTTTATGAAGCATAATACCCTGTAACCCTGAAAATAAGACAGTGTCTTATATTAATTTTTGCTCCCAAAGATGCGCTAGGTCTTATTTTCAGGGGATATCTTATTTTTCCATGAAGAAGAATACGGTACACATTTATTGTTAAATGAAAATAAAGGAAATTTATTATCTGTATATGGTACTGTAGTATGGTAGTTGTCAACACAAACTAGACAAACTATGAATTCTGGGGGCCTTATTTTTGGGGGGATGCCTTATATTTCACTCAGAAGGAAACCTGTAAGTAGGTCTTATTTTCAGAGGATGTCTTATTTTTGGGGGAACACGGTAATTAAATTAATAATTATTAATAACAATATGTGAAAACTCACATTTTAATTACCTTTCTTCAATGTTTATTCATTCACTTTTTCCAAACTTTTATTTATTATTAATTTTACTATTTTTTTAGTAATGACTGAATACGTTTCTATTTGCTTTAGCATCTTGAATATAGGCCACAGTCCAAAACTTTACTTTTCTTGGGGACTTCAAATAATTCTTCTGCTTTAAGTAATTTTGTAATACATTTAGTTTGTTTCCTTTTTTTATGTAGCCTCAGCTTCCCCATATCACCCCCCATTTTTAAAGAAATAAAGTGGGTCTGAATTATCTAGTTTTTATTTTAAAATTGTAATTTATCCTCTCCTTTATTGAACCTTATTTTGTTGGACCCATGAAGAAGGGTTTTTTTTTTTTGTTTTTTTTTTTTTGCTGATAACTTGTTAAGAAGTGGTCAGAAATAAGTTGCTGATGGACCATCACTCACATGGTGTGAATTCTTTAAGCCCAGGATACTTGCATTGTTCCTATGAGCATGTTAACAGATACATGTATTCATTGATCTACAAAGTCATCATTATTTATCACAAAACAGACACTCTGACACATTTGAAGTTAGAGATACATTTATAATTTTTTTTAAATATGGATTTGGTCTATCTGGAAGACAGAAAGTAAAAAGTAACCATTTAGACAAATAGACAAATGACTGTGAAATAGTCATTCAGACATAATTATCCACAAATGATAAATGTTGCTATTTTTAGAGTAAAACACATAATTTCATAATTTGAGAGAGTTAACCAAGTCCAGTCATAGACTCATAAATGAATTACCTGAAATGTAACCGTGTTAAATCAAAAGTGAATAGGTACTTTGAAAATTAGCAATATTAGTAATGTATGATGAAGTCTACAAGTCTGTTCTTTCAAAGTGATTAGGAAAGGTAAACTATACCTGTCTCACCTCAAAGCGGTGTCCCCACCCCCACCCAGTGTTTCAAAATCAAACAACCAGAGCAGTCACTCCTATCCTCGGAGCTATTCAAAGCACTGAAATGATGGCTCCACAAACTCTAGTGCCTTTACTATTAGCTGATAAAAAGGAAGATAGAATCTCAAAGAATGACCACTCTTCACTCTTATTATGTACTTCTTTGTACAATCACAGAAGAGGTGGAGGACAATGGAGTCTGTGGTAACAGCTCTGTCACCCAGAAGGACCAGGTTCAGGGTCCCAGAAACCGTGGTCATGTTCAAGCTTGGTTCCCTGGCTGACAGAGTTGGGCTTCTGGGCTGTTATCAACTACGTAAGGAATATTAAGCAATTTCATAGTAACGAGGAGTTAGTCTAATGACAGTAGAAGCGTAACTTAGATCTTTAGGCCTCTGACCCCTTATTTATAAGTTTGACATAATATAGGCTTCTTTGACATCATTGGATATCTAGAAGTATTACATAAAATAAAAAGCTGAATATACTTTGTGAGCATTAAAAGGTATTCACTATTTTAGTATTAGTCCTAATTGACTTGCAAGGAATGCCTGGTAGATATGGTGTTTAAATTCCAGGAAGAAAGAAGCACTGCTTTTGTTATCTTAACATGCCTTGATAATCACTCCTCATCCTTGCCTTTGTTTTTGTTGGCTCAAAGGAACACATGACAGAAAAAATATATATCCTTTACACATGACCACATTATGCACAAGCATCGGCAAACCTTACAAAAAAATGAGATCGAAACAAACAGGCTGGCATTGGTAGAGTGGTATAAATAAGGAATGCGTCTTTTTGGTTTGGGGAAGAAGGGGTAACTTGAAGGCTTCCCTATCTCAATAAATTATTATGTCCTTGAAAATGCAATAAAAGCGGGAACCCGGACTATTCAGGACTGAGAGCTAGCTAGTGAAGGTGACCATCTCCAAGCTGTATTTCGTTCTTCTCATCCTTTACTCTGAGATGGGTCGGGGAGGTATTTCAGCTGCAGTGCTGGCATTTAGCGATAGTTACAATGAATTGCAGCCATGATGGCAATTGTTTTGTGATGCCTGTGGTGTCATTACCAAGATGCAATCATCAATTGCTGTATGAAATTAGTTATGCATGAAATGAACAGGGAGCATAAATACGAGGAGGGAGAGGCTGAGCGCAGGCTTCATCCTCATTGTCTCCCAGATCCACTGATGCTTGTGCATAATGTGGCCATAAAACTTTAATTTATTTCAGAGTCAGAGGACTCGGAGGGATCTTGAAAGGTCATCGAGGACACCACCCTGTTTCCAGGCCCTTGAGCAAACCTAAAAAGATAATGAATGAACCCTATTCCCAGGGGCAGATTAAAGTTCTCCTAATGGTCGTAAGTTAAAACGAGGCAAGTTGTGACAGTAAGAGGAATTTCTACCATGTAATAGCGCACATTGTTCATTGGCCAAGGAGTACAATGTGTATATATATATATATATATATATATATATATATGGATAAAATTTTGGCATAAAGCCTTAGGAAATTAATTATCATTATATGTCATGTTCTTTTTAAGCAATGATATGCTGTTAAATTTTTGTGTTAATTGAAATTTCTCAATAGAAGAGTGAAGAGCTTACTAGAAGTAGTTTAAAAGCTTTAGAGGGACATCACTTACACACACACACACACACACACACACACACACACCCCTCTGCAGCAAATCCTTATAAAATGAGACAATTCAATAACTTTTTCAAAACTAGATTTTTGTATATTGAATTTATTTAAAATAGGATGTAACCATGGATTTTTCAGAGATGAAATAATAGTCCTAGTATTCTGTTCAGTGGGGGAAAAGAGCTTTCCATTTCTCTTTCTTGGTTACTTATTATGGGATTCAATTGATGTGACTAATGGTTTGGTGTGAAAGAAGTTATCATGTTTAATATTTTATCACCAAAGTCAGGTAAGTTGATATAAAAGTGAATCAAATCTCTTTGAACTCTGATTATAAGATGGTGTCCACCAGAGCCAAAGACCTTTGAAATTACAGAATGATGTTGCTTCCCTCTTGTAGGAACACTGCCTGGAGCAAACCTTGGGCTTCTGTGACTCCATGACCTTCTCTGTCTCAGCAATAATCTCAGACTTAGGTAAGTCAGTTATTCTTATTGGACTCAGTTTCTTCCCTGTGAAATGGAGCCCACCATTTTCTCTTTTATTGCTGTGAGAGTTAAAATAACCCACTCGGTTTTCTCAGCAAATTGCTGAATACATAATAAAAGGCATATGATAGATAGTTCACTGTCTTCTTTTAAAAGCAAAGGCTGCAGAGGATTGTGACATACAAAAACTTGATGATCTGATCTCTTTACTTGGGGCTAAAGAATATAATAAAATAAAAAGGTGTAGGAACTCAAATGTGATCCAGTGCCTCAGCTTATGAAAATGTCATACTGACATAAATGTTTGCTAAAAAGTTACTATGCCAGAGAGAAATATTTTTCATGCTTCTATGTCCATTATGGTGAATTACTAACCCAGAATCTTAAGATAATTGTATATTAAGCATTGAATCACACAATGTGGCCAGTATCTACTCACCCTTTAGGATATATTGTTTTTCTACTCTATCATATGTTTAAAGAGAGGGTGAACTATTGTCCAAGGTCTTTAGCCTCCAAGTTGTGGAGCATTTAACTTTAATATCCAAACTTACGTTATTCTACTCACTAGCAACGTTGAGATTCCTAAACAACTCTTCCAACTACACAACCATGCAGCGTTTGTTATTTCTTATTAACATGGGAATGCCATAGCATTGACCTTTATCTCTAGGAGTTTAGCAATGCTATTTTGATGACTGATTGACATTGCTTTCTTACTGCACTTTTCTCCCTGCTTTGCTATCCTGGGAGTTTACAGATGGTGATGATAAAACAAATAATCTTCAGTGTCTGTGGAAGTAATCTTTAGAGAAACCCAAGGAAAAATGAACTGTAAGAGAGCCTCAAATGCAAAGTAAAGGAAGGGATAGTGAGAGGATGAACAGCTGCTGAGTACAATAAGGAATAGAAAAGTGATAATGTGTGAGAATACAAAGGTCAAATTCATCCTGATGTACCCTTACATTGGGGGACTGAGCTACATCTGCAGCAGGCATATTCCTTGAGCCAACCTTTCTTTTCAAATAATAAGACATGTGAAATGTAATGAGAATCAATTGCATGGCTGAAAGCAAGGAAAAAAAAAACACATGATCACTCTACTGTAGTGTGGAGAATAGACCAAAGAGGATAAAGGCAGAAGCAGGGGGACCAATTAGGAGGCTATTGCGGTAGACAATTGAGAGGCCATCATGGCTTAAATTAGGATTGTTGTAGAGGAGGAGGTGGTAATAAAAGTGCCCAGATATAATATTGACTTTGGAGTTTTGACCAACAGGATTTGCTATGTATTGAATAAGGGTATGAAAGAAGGGAGTGAGTCAAGTTTCTGGGTCTGAGTAGTTGAGTAAATGGAAGTGCTGTTTGTTGAGATAGGCAATACAGATGGAAGTACCAAGTTAGAAAAGGAAGTCAAAGTTGTGTGCAGGATTGGTGAATTAGAGAGGACAAGTGGATATTCAATTGGATCTGTCGCCAAAATCAGTTTGGCTCAGTGGATAGAGCATCAGTCTGCGGACTGAAAGGTCCCAGGTTCGATTCCGGTCAAGGGCACATACCTTGGTTGAGGGCAGATGTGCAGGAGGCAGCGGATTAATGATTTTCTCTCATTGATGTTTCTAACTCTCTATCCCTCTCTCTTCCTCTCTGAAAAAAAATCAATGAAAATATATATATTTAAAAATGGATCTGCCATATGAAGCAGTGTTCAAAGGAAAGGTAATGTTCAAAGAGAGATCTTCAGAAGTCAGCAGGACATTGATGGCATTGAAAAGCATGGGACATAGGAGATGACCCAGGAAGTCAGTACAAAAGGGCTAAGTTCTGAGGACAGAGTTCTGAATCAATTCAGCATCTACACATCAATAAATTATGGCATCTAGCAAAAGACTGAAAAGGAGAGAGGGCAGAAGAAAACCAGGATTAGATGACATTCCAGAAGTTGAGTTGAGAAAATATTTTAGAAAGAAGTAAATAATAAACTATGTTAAATACTACTGATAGATTAAGATGAGAGATAGGAACTGACTATAGAAATTAAAAATCTGGATGGCAATTACTTTGATGCAAGTGAATTTAGGCAAAAATATGGTGATGAAAATGTAATTGAATATTATTGAGAGTGTTTGAGGTGATGAATTAGAGATTATGACAGAGTTTTGGTATAGGTTGAGAGGGAGGGAAAGAAACAGATATGGTTTATCCATTATCTTATATAATAAAAGGGTAATATGAAAATTGACTTAACAGCTGAATGACCAGAAAGCCCATGGCACCTTGCCCTGGCCAGTCCCACCCCAAACCCTCACACTAACCTCACCCTCTAAAGGGAACCCCCCCCCCCAATCAGGTGTGGGGCTGGCTGGCAAATTTCCTTGGACCTTCACCCTGGTCGTCCTCATTACCAATTTTCCCCTATCAGGGCAGGCCAGCTGGACCCCACCAGTGCACAAATTCATGCACTGGGCCTCTAGTAACAAATAAAACACCCTCCCCCCCCCATCTTGGTGATGGGGAGTTGGATAGAAACAATCTACTTGAAGTCTCTGTTCAAATTTTACTTTATCTCATTAAGTCTTTTCAGTGCACACAATTTACAATTTATTTTTAATCATGAATAGTTGAAAATATCTTTGTATTTATACTTGAAACAACATTTTAGGGCTTGGAGCTGCATTAAATATATCTAATCTCCAAAAATGCAGAAAATAAGGCAAATCAATTTTGAATTTGGTGCTTATGGTTATTCTGAAATCTCAGAACCAGCACTACAACTAAGATATAGAAACTCTTTTTCTAGTCAAGTAATTGAGTGTTGTTTTCAGTGTCCTGATTTAAAATTTGGAGCTACAAGAATAAATACTGAAGTGCTTTCCTTCATTAATGCAAAAACAAATCTAAAGCTATTCAGTGGACGTTATGCATTTTCTTTATTTTTACTCAAAATCTCAATAAAATTGTTGTATTTGTATGTGTGTTAGTAACTAGTCTATCTATCTGTCATCTATCTATGTCTGTCTATCTATCTATCTATCTATCTATCTATCTATCTATCTATCTGTCTATCTATCTACCATGTTTCCCCCAAAATAAAACATCCTCCGAAAATAAGACCTACTTCATGGAAAAATAAGACATCCCCTGAAAATAAAACCTAATGCATCTTTGGGAGCAAAAACTAATATAAGGCACTATCTTAATTTTTGGGAAACAGTGTATCTATCTATCTATCTATCTATCTATCTATCTATCTATCTATCTAATATATCACCTATCCATTGATCCCACTGTATACCATTTAAGGCAAGTGTTTAAATTTTTTCCTGGTGTTTGTTTTTTTTCCTCATCATTTTCAGAACATCTTTGGCTTAAGAGAGCCTTTGATAAATACTTCTGATGCCAGAATTTAACTAGCTTAAATGTGCTATCACAATTCTCACTGTATGGCTTTAAGACATGAAATTGTCTTTGATCTTAAAAGCACTTATTCCCTTAAATGTCACCACTTTGTAATACTTGTTCTGAAAAGTAAATTACTCTTTTATCCTTAAGACTTGTCTAATTTTTTCAATGTAGCCTAAAGGTTGTATGCTAATGGGATGCTTGTGGTAGGTTAGTAAAAGGATTGTGGTGTTTCTCAGGTAGTTTTATGTGGTGTGCTGCTTCTCAATTACAGATGCTCTAGTGGTTCTTCTGTCTGATTAATCAACTGTAAGTCTCTTTCATTTAACCCATTACTGATGAGATACATTTTTTCCCAAGATAGGCTAGCGTGTGACAAACAATACCACTGGAATTGGCACACCTCACAGTACCTTTTAAGGAAAATCTGAGAAAGAGTAGTGAGATTCTCAGATTTGTGAGCACACTATTGTATTACTCAGAGAGCATATTTAATAGGACCCACCTACCAAACTGGCATAACATGACCTCTTATACTGTAACTTTATGTGTGAACACAATGTTCAGAGAATTACATTTAAAAAAAGAATCCAGCCATTATATTGAAGTAGTCACTTTAATTGGTAAGTGCTATCCATGAGATCAGACACTACATTGCATAAGGCTTTTGTTAAACTTTTATTTTGGACCACGAGCTCTTCTAAACATTAATCCATTTAATTATTATAATGATTTTATAAAGATTATATCCATTCAATTATTATAACAATTTTACGAGGTTGTTAATAATCATATCATCATTTCAGTGATGAGGAAACTGAGGCAGAGTGAGTGAAAGAGTGAATATTTTAGGGCATTTTTATGACATGAAATTTTGAGCAAAAAATCTTGTCTGGACTGTTATTAGCTTTGTTATCTTATTCAATTTACCCAATTTCCCTGTGCTTTAGTTTCATCATCTGTAAAATAAAGATATTAATATATGCAAAATATTAGAGTATTAATGAGCATATAGCTAACATTTATTAGTTGGATTTTTAAAATCTGATATTGGCTCTAGCTTGACAAAATAATATAGGATTTATTAATTTTCAGGCATGGGTTTTGATTTTACACAGATATGGCTAAGAGAAAATTGTGTTAGCGAGTTCATAGTCAAGATGCGGTAGATGGCATTGAATTTTTAAAAAGTAGGGTACACATAGGTAACTATGCTTTCTGAATACCCCTCCCAGTGCCATTTTTAATGTTTCCCTTTTTCTTCAGGACAAGTGGTGAACTTAGTCTATCTAAAGAGCTACCTCACAGATTATGCCAGTTTCTGTGAAAGGCCAAATCTTGTGTTCACAGTGTACAAGCACATCCTAACTGGCATGCATTTTGTGTGTGTGTGTTCTGGGTTTGATGGCCCCGTCTCCAGGATGAGTGGATCTCCTTTGAGGTTGCTGTCCAGCCTCTTATAATTCATGATGATCCTCCCAATCTTCCCATGGCCAATATCATAACACACACACATAAATTTTACATAAAATACTTATATATGTTATGCATAAATATAAAATATATTAGAGGCCTGGTGCACAAAATTTTGTACACAGGAGTGTGACCTTCAGCCCAGCTGGTACCCTTTCCAATCTGGGACCTCTCAAGGGATGTCTGACTGCCCGTTTAGGCCCGATCCAGATAGGATTGGGCCTAAATGCACAGTCAGACATCCCTCTCACATTCCAGGACTGCTGGCTCCCACTGCTCACCTGCCTGCCTTCCTGATTTCCCCTAACCACTTCTGCCTGCCAGCCTGATCACCCCATAACTACTCCCCTGCCAGCCTGATTGATGCCTAACTGCTCCCCTGCCAGCCTGTTTGCTCCTAAGTGCCTTTCCCTACAGGCCTGCTCTCCCCCAGCTTCCTTCCTCTGCCGGCCTGGTCCCTCCCAACTGCCCTCCCCTGCTGGCCATCTTGTGGTGGCCATCTTGTCTCCACACGGGGGGCAGATCTTTGACCACATAGGGGCAGCCATCTTGTGTGTTGGATTGATGGTCAAGTTGCATATTGCTCTTTTATTTGATGGGATAGATGCCTAGTGCACAGGTGGAAGCTGGCAGGTTTTCCCTGAAGGGTGTCTTGGATCAGGGTGGGAATTCCCTTGGGGCATGAGGCAGCCTGGGTGAGGGGCCTGTGGTGGTTTGTAGGCCAGTCACAGCCCCTGGCAACCAAAACAGAGGCCCTAGTATCTGGGATTTATTTATCTTCTGAAATTGAAACTTTATAGCCTTTAGTGGAGCTAAGCATCCTGCTCATTTTGTGGCCACAGCCTTTTTTGTTGGGATTTATTTATCTTCTATAATTTAAACTTTGAAGCCTCTAACAGAGGCCAAGGCAGGCCAGGGCTACAGAAGCTTGGCTTCCTCCATCATTGGGGGCCACTGAAGCCTTCTGTTCTCTCCAGCTCCTTGACTGCAGCCATTTTTGGGGGATTTATTTATCTTCTATAATTGAAACTCTGTAGCCTTCAGTGGAGGCCTGGGGCAACTAGGGTGTGTGGAACACTTGGCTTCCTCCATTGCTGGGGAAACCCAGCCTCCCTCCTGCTCTCTCCCTATCTGCAGCCATCTTGGTTTGGTTAATTTGCATACTCACTCCTAATTGGCTGGTGGGCATGGCTTGTGGGTGTAGCGGAGTAATGGTTAATTTGCATATTACTCTTTTATTAGATAGTATATTCCAAGTGAAATCAGAGTGTTATCTAGAATGCAGAAAATACAATTGTATAATCCTTAAAACATATCCTCTATAGCAGTGGTCAGCAAACTGCAGCTTGAGAGCCACATGCAGCTCTTTGGCCCCTTGAATGTTCTAACTCCACTTCTTCAAAATAGACTCACCCAGGCCGAAAACTGACTTCTGCACATGGAACAGGAAGTTTCAATCATACTGTACATGTGTGCCCACACATGGTATTTTGTGGAAAAGCCACACTCAAGGGGCCTAAGGGCCTCATGTGGCTTGTGAACTGTGATTTGCCGACCACTGCACTATAGGAATTTGTGAGTTGGCACTGTTTTGGGGTAAATGCACTTCTTGTCCTGAAACTAACTTGCAGAACTCTACTGAGAATAAGCATTAAAACTTATACAAGTTAGCTTATAGGTAACCTTAAGAGACATAAATGTCTAAGGTGCATGAAAGTATTTTCTGTATGTAACCTAAAGTGCACTATGTCTCTCTATGAGTTGATTGCCTCACAAAACATACCTGTAAAAAATTGTTCAACTTTGTATCTTTCTTTACCTTCACATTTCAGAATAACTTTACTGTCAATTGCTTTTCAAAGCACTTCAATTTATGGAATAATTTTCGTCTATGCTTGCCCTACTTCAATTTTACCTTCTGTGACTATCCGTGTTTTTGCAACAAGCAAACATATATTTAGAGGCATCACTTTATTGGCTGCCATAACCCAAATAAGGCAGACATTATCTGAAGAAATTACTGAGGCAGCCCGGTACTATTATTATTTGACTTTAGCTGGATAGGGTGAGAAATTTATTTAAAATCAATACTTTTTTTTGCTGACGTTTATTTTCTTCTTCAACACATACAAGATAGGTACATTTTGGGCACGTTCATTTTGATAAAATTTAGTTTATCAAGCATATATGAGCACAAATGATTAAAATACTGTGATAGACCTCCAAAGATACCGATTTGAATAAAACATGAAACCAGTCATTCATGAACTTACTCTCTCTTCGGGGAGTTGGCAGTAGTGCAATACAAGGAAGTAGGATGTTCTCAGATCAAAATACAAACATCAGCTTGCATAACGATTAAACAGCTATCTGACTGGGGAATAACATATGAAAAGGCTACTCGACTTTCTATGAGAATGGAAGACTTGAAAGGTCAGGCAAATTCTGCTTAACATGCAAACCTTTCACATTATAGACCTGCAACAAATGTCCATGAAAGGAAGAGAGAGAGGCAAGCAGGGAAGGAAGAACAGCATGAGACAAGGGGAAAACGGTGTGTGTGTGTGTGTGTATGTGTGTGTGTGTGTGTGTGTGTGTGTGTGGTGGGGGATTATGAACCAAAAGAAAGAGTCAAGCTTCAGGTGATTGTTGTTTATTTATTATTATTATTATTAATTATTTTGGTCCACTATTAGAGACTGGATTGACTTTTTCAGTGTTCTTGTTGTTCAATAGATTTGTATTGATTTCAGAGAGGAAGTGAGAGGGAGAGACAGCTAGAAACATCAATTATGAGAGAGAATCATTGATTGCCTGCCTCCTGCATGCCCCACACTGGAAATCAAGCCTGTATCCCTGGCATGTTCCTTGACCAGAAATCGAATCGTGACCTCCTGGTTCATAGGTTGACACTTAACCACTGAGCCATGCTGGGTGGGCTGACTTTTTCATTTTAAATAAAAGTTCTTCCAGGGATCAGTAGGTCCCTATTTATCTGGGCCAGAATTCAATATCTAGCTCTCACCTGTGAGGCACCCTCACCCTCCATTCCCTATGCTTCTTACCGTGACTGAATTCACTTCATGTGTTCAATCAGTTATTCAGATTCCCAAGCCAAATGGGCAATGTCATTTTCTGTTTTGGTAAATACCCCCATAGCACTCCCATTGGCCTCTTAGAGCTTTCTGCAAACCTAAACATATGTCCTTAGTATCGATTTGATTCAGGGTTTAACCAAGTTCAGGGCTGCTTTCTTTGTTTCTGCATTTGTGATTCCTGAGGCATACTGAGAAAGAAAAGCTGAAAAGGTGTACAAAATGTGTGCACCTGTGCCCCGACTCAGCCCTGAGCTGGGGGCCTGCAGTGTCTAATGCTCCCAGGTGAGAGGACCTGGCACAGGCTCAGAGCCCAGAATGCTGGCCTGGCCCTCTGCCCTCCAGTGCATCTGTAGCAGGTATCTTTGCTCCTCAGAAGCCATGTGGCCTACCTCTAATTAATACTTCCCCTAATCTTCCAGTAATAGCACTAATTGTTCACAAACCGGCAATTTAATCAACACTCTGTTAACAGCCAAAGTTCTTTTTTTCCCTCTCCACTTTTTTTGTGCCTTGACACAGTGCGAACTTCGGCGAGAATGTCCCAATTTAACAGCGAGACATTATTTTCTCCGAAGAGGTGCTTTGAATTTTTACGGCTAATGAATAAATTAACAACAAAAAAAAAAGGTTAATCTGCCTACATGTTTATGAAACATTATGCAAATCGTTCTCCGCAAGGTTTAATGGTAATTGAAAGCAATTGCAAACCATGGTACATTTCCCCCAATTTTCATCTCTTTTGTAAAAGTGTGCGTATGGAGTACCCGGATCTTTGCATTTTACAGATGTGTATGTAGAGGGGATTTTGTGAGGTTCTGACATGGTCTCTGTGGTTTAAGTACCTTAATGGAAACAAGCAGGCCCCCCAGTTTTGATTAGAAATGGCACCGGCTTTGGTAATTAATTTCAAAGTAAAGCTCTAAAAGTGAAAAGACTCTGTGATTAATATTATTACAGTAAGCAGCAAAGGAAGTAATTATGATTAGACACTCATTGTAAAGCTTTGACAAAAAGGTTCTTGCCTCGAGTTCAAATTGCATGCAGCTTCTGACCTGCTGTTCACTGTGGAGGTACGTTATGTGAATGGCACAGGTGTGGAGGGCTGAAAGCCACCAAGCACGCACTTGAGTGTCACTTTCTAAGGAAACTGGTGCCTAATAAAGGGCCAGCTTTCCCCATCCCATCTATCTCTCTCTTGCAGGGAAGGTGGGCTGACTGATCCGCTGGAAAGGGTCTTTTTAGAAAGAAAAATGTGCTAACATGCCTGTGTGGGGATGTGCATGGATATATGCATGTGCATGTGTGTGTTAGGGAGTAAATAATGGGCATATATTGGGGACTACATACTAAAGTAAAAGGAAATTAAAATTTTCCAATCTGACTCTGAAATGCTACCTCTGAGAACCTGAAGAATTAGTAAGTGATGAAGAAGTCTCTGTCACAATTTAAAAATCTCTATATAGAGAAAGACAGCTAGCAGAATGCAGGAACCACCAAAACAACCAGTCATTATGACGCCCACTGTGGCAGCCAACCAGGTCATCTGGAGTGTGGCTAGTGGGCCAATATCCCACAGCCCCTTTCCCCCTACCAACCACCCCCCATTGTGATTGGGTGAGGGACTGGCCAGCCAACCTCCTACATCCTCTTCTCACCACCGACCTGGTCCCCTTTGGCCCCCATCAGGATGGGCTGGCCAGACCTCACCTATGCACAAATTTGTGCACCAAGCCTCTAGTATGTTATATAATAAAACTGTGATCCTCAGACCTTTTAGTATCAGAACACCTTTACATTGTTCAAAATTATTGAAGATACCAAAAAACTTTTGTTTATGTGCATTATATCCAGTTAAACACTGGTTTCTAACAACAGGCTCTCCAGGAAAATATGGAGTATTTGCTGTAAATACACTCACCACGGCCAACACAAGCTGCCAGTGTGAGCTCAATGAGAAGTCTTGAAGAGATCCACATAGCGGCTCCACAGGCCACTGCAAACTGGCTTCAGCACATCATTGCTATACAGTGACAGTTAAACCAACACGTTTAAAATATTTATTTATTCATTTGTTAAAAAATAACCCAGGCTAGTTACATAATTTGAGAGATCTAGAAAAACACACAAACAAACAAACAAACAAAAAACCCACGAACAAAACAAAACAAAAAACTGGGCCTTTGGTCAATAGTAAGAAATACTAATAAAATCCATTTTTGTGTCTCTATTATAGAATAGTATTGATGACTTTTATACTGATTATTCTTTGAATGTTTAGCACAATTTCTAGCAGTAGTTGGATCTGGGTTTTTACTCAGGAGTCCATAATTTTTTCTCTATGTTATAATACTTTTCCTAAATGCTAAAAGCAACATAGAAATACATTGGGTAAGAACTGGTTTGACTGATTAGTTAAGAATCCTCCTTTCTTTCAATACAGAAAAACACTCAAAAATCTGTACATAATACATAAATTCTTTTATATATAGAACACTGTATTGAGCATATAAAAATAGTTGTTTCTCAAGAACTTAATGCAAATAAAATAGGTTTTCTATGGAAGAAAACAAGGCAAAGCTGTAAGGTACCAGACAACTTTGGTAAGAGAGACCTTGTGCTTTGATTTATTAAAGGTTTTCTTCATATGATTTTTATGGAATTGATTTATTATCGAGTAGTTGTAGTTGGTTATGGGTAACATTCTCCCCCAACCAAAGTAAAAACATGTCATTCACTGTCTGTGAGCAAATACTGGATTTTAACATGTGTAAAGTGATCAATACATATGAGATATTAGGAGGAGATGAATCCTAGAACTAGAGTTTCAAACACAATATAAAGGCAACCACTGGCAGACTGTAGTTCCCTGATTTAGGTTCAGATAAAGTTGCTGGAGTTTTAAGGGAAGCATCTCCAAATCCAGTACACACGGTAGTCTATCCCAGTTGAAGGGACTCCCCCACTGACACAGCCTCCCTGCCACTTATCTGAGTGGCCTGTTTTTTCATCAAAATGAAAAAACAGTGCTTATCAACAACTAAAATTATCTTATATATTTTATTGAATCTCTAATATCTTCAGTTATAAGAACTTTCATTATTTTACTAAAAATTTGCTAAATTATGTTGGTATATCAAAGTATTTAGTATTTATTGATAAAAAGCTTTCAATTTCATATTTTATAACTAAAATCTATATATGTAAAAGGCTAAGTTGACTCAGGCAAGTGTGATACATAATAAAGCTCTTGCTGGCACCAATTGTACATGTGTGTTTCAATCTGTCATTATTGATTGTGAATTTGGTTGACACTTCTATTATAGAGAAAGGGTGAATAGTGGTATTAAAATATTTCTTCTAATTATATGTCCTTTCAATGTATACAAATCTGTGCACTGGGATGATAGTAAATATATATCTATTTTTTTCCAAGCAAAATCATCCTCTTATATGATCACATCACATTATTTTTATTTTTTTAAAAAGTTCCATCCTTGTCTCTGAGATTTGTTTAAAAGAATAAATAGTTTTGATGACTATATTTTTGAAATCTTACCAAAATTTATCAACAGATTTTAATATATCAAATGGGACTAATAGTCCATCTTTAAATGGCCTTTGTAGAACAACCAAGATGGCAGCATGAGTAAACACTTGGACTTCGCTGCTGCACATAACCATATCAAAACTACAACTAAAAGACAAAATGAATATCATCTAGAACCATGAGAAGGCTGGCTGACTGAGTGGAAATTATACAACCAGAAGGAAAGAGAAAAGCATATTGAATCAGGTAGAAGGTGTGGAGGTGTGGAAGTGTGGAGGTACAGAGGCACATGGGAAAGGGCTAGCAACTGGGTATAATGTTGTCTTTTTCAATCAGGAGAGAAATATAAGCTCCCAAATGCTCTGAACTCCAGTTCCTGGCAAGACTCTGGGGACCCAGACTCATACAGAGAGAAACTGGACTGTCTGACATTGGGCCAGAATGCAAAGGCAGGTTTTTCTCAGAGGTGCTTGCGATAATCATTGTTCCTGCTGCTAGACACAGAGACCCAGGGGCCTCTTTGGAGAAGGGCTAATGGGCAGCCAATGCTGTTTGTTCTGACCTGTGATTCCCTGAGGTCCCTCCCTATCCAATTTACAACACTGCTCAAGCTGTGCACAGAGGATTTTGCATATGAATGGACTGGCCTTTTGCAATCTAAAAACCTAACAAACTGCAGCTGGGTCAGAGAGCCCCAGAGTTTCCAAAAGAAGGACCCTTGGCTCCAGAGCAGCTTGCATTGCCTCACAGTTGGGCCTCATCTGAGCACCTTCAAACCCAAAACAAAGAGTATCAGCAAATCTCTCTGAAGCTCCTTCTGGGTGGCCTCAGGCAGTGGCTGACTTTGCACCTCCTTAGAGATCCAAGAGTCAGTGTACCCAGTGGTCAGAATGAAAAAGACCATCCAGATTACAGCTCTTCACATCCATAACAGACACACTCAGAGAGCAGACTCAGTGCATGGCAAAGCCCCACTGAAGCAAGGCCTTCCCCATAAGGGTGTCTCCAGCACAGAAGTTATCCCATTGTAGACACAACTGGTCCTCACATCCAATTGGCCTGGAGTTCAATTCCTCCCAGTGATATAACAATCAAGGCTTAATTAAAACAAGACTGTGCACACAGCCCACAAAGAGGTACACCAAGAGTGTCCACCTCAGGTGATTAGGGAGTCTGAACCACTGGGCCCTATAGGACACCTAGCACACAAAGCCACTCTATCAACACATGGAAGCAGCCAAAATGCAGAGACAAAGAAGCATGTCACAAATGAAAGAAATGAAGGAAAGCAAACTACTGGATATAGAGTTCAAAACTATGCTTATAAGGTTACCAAGAATCTCCTATAAACCTCTGAGAAATATAGTGAGACCTTCAAGGATATGAAAAAGGAACAATTAGAAATTAAGCATACACTGACTGAAATAAAGAATATACAGAGATCCAACAGCAGACTAGAGGACCCTAATAATCTAGACAAAGATTTGAAATATGAAGAAGGAAAAAGTAACCAACTGGATAGTTATATAGTTATCTGGTTATATAGTTATATAGTTATATAGATAGATAGTGCAAGGAGCATCTGGGACAACTTCAAGCATACCAACATTTGAATTAAAGGGGTGCCATAAGAAGAGATAGCAAGATATTGAAAACCTATTTGAAGAAATTATGACAGAAAACTTCCCCTACCTGGTGAAAGAATTAGACCTAGAAGTACAGGATGTACAGAGAACCCCAAACAAAAGGAATCCAAAGAGGACCAAGACACATCATAATTAAAATGCCAAGGACAAAAGACAAAGCGAGAGTATTAAAAGCAGCAAGAGAAAAACAGCTAGTTACCTACAAGGGAGCACCCATATGATTGTCAGATGATTTCTCAACAGAAACCATGCAGGCCAGAAGGAAGTGGCAAGAAATATTCTAAGTGATGAATAGCAAGAACCTACAACTAAGATTAGTTTACCCAGCACAGCTATTATTTAGAATTGAAGGGCAGATAAAGAGCTTCACAGATAAGAAAAAGCTAAAGGAGTTCATCACTGCCAAACCAGTATTATATGAAATACTGAAGGGTATTCTTTAAGAAGAAGAAAAAGAAAAAGGTAAAGATAAAATTATGAACAACAAAGTGACAACAAATACATATGTATCAACAAGTGAATCTAAAAACCAGGTGAATAAAAAATCTGAGAAACAGAATAAAGTGGTGAATATAATAGAATCAGGGGCATAGAAAGGGAGTGGACTGACAATTCTTGGGGTGGGAAGAATGGGAGGGTGTGGAAGGAGACTGAACAGAAATCGTACACCTATGTATGAGCACAGTGGTGGGAGGGGGGGTGTTAAGGGCAGGAGATGAGGTGGGAACCTAGTAGAGGGGAGCTATGGGTGGAAAAAAGAACAACTGTAATAATCTGAACTATAAAGATTTATTAAAAAATAAATAAATTGCCTTTGAATGGTTCATGAGCTTGTAAGTCCATGGGCTGAGGTTGTCCTCTCATGCTATCAAGAATGACAGCCAAGTTCACCCAGTTATAAGCAAGGACTACAGCTCCCATTGTACCCTGGCATGCCATAATGAAATAAATTATTCCAGTTTCACAGATGCTGAGATTTTGGGCAGGGAGTAGGTGAAGGATGGGGTGACATCCAGTCTTTTTTTTTAAAAAAATATGTGTCATTTCTTTCCCCAGTGAAATATAAGCTTGTTGAGGGGAGGGATATATATTTATGGTCTATTGAGCCATTTAGCTAGAATATTCATTGCTCAATATATGAAATAAATAAACATGATTTAAATTAATGATGAATAAAAGTTAAACACAGACATGCTTGCTATAGGATATGGAAATATGGGATTCTTGAGTAAAAAATATGGGACTTTGTTAATGAGAAATACCCCTGACTCCCTACCCTGACTTTGACACAGGCCCTGTGACATGGCATCACTCTAATTTTCAGAGGGAGAATAAAATCACCTGCTTGTAGCTCTGATATTATGTGTTTTGACTACTAGAGTGGAAGGTAAACTTTAGTACAGAATCTAGAAGTAGTTACCACTAAAGAGGAAGCATTTTCTTCTCATCCCTTTGCATCTAGTGCTAATTTCAGGCCTGAGATCAGAATTCTTGCTGTGATGACTTTTTTCTTTTCCTTCTTTATTTTTTTTGATTCTGAGATTTTATACAAAAGTGGAAAAATAATCTTGAAAATAGCTCTCTTTAGATTTCACCATCTGGAGTTTGCTCTCTTCCTCTCCACTTGTCTAGTACTGAAACCTGGAGAAAATACGAGCGCTAAGACACAAGCACAGTGCAAGAAGGAATAAAAATAATTCATCCATTCTCTAAAACTTGAAACAAAAATGCATGCTGTTATTACTCTGATGAGTTTGCAGTGTTTCACAATATAGAATTCCTCCCATTCTCAGCTGGCAGGTGTCAGAATCCCACTGCTCTTGTTCGCTGTGGAAGGGAGTCAATTGGGACTAAAGTTTGGAAAGAATACTTGAGTTTTACATCTGAACTATCATCCATGTGTCCTGCAGCTTACAGCAGCTTAAAAGGAGGCTGTATTTCCTCCTTCCACACACATAGGCATAAAGGAGTAGGCTGATGGGCCTTTTACATTAAAACGGATTGTAAGTCGGAAACTGAGGCAAAGTATGTGAGTAGATTCTAGGTCACTAAAAAATTCAGAGATGGATTGGGATGTGAAACAATTTTTGAATTTTGTTATCTTTCCATCTGATATTTAGCCACAGTTCTTCATGCAGAATTTAAACACACATCTGAAACTTGCCAATATATCCCCTGGATAATTTCAAGAATTTTACCAATGTAATTGAAAGCAATACTGCATATGTTTAAACATTTGATAGCACTCTCATTTTCCTCATAATAACTGCTTTAGAAACTTGAGAGAAAGGGAATGAAGTTAAAGGCACTTCATATTATAAACAAGCAGAGAAAATCATATATCCAAAGTAGTTATAGAAATTCAAAGTTATAACGACAGTGATAACACAATATGCAAAGGAGACTGTGAATTTAACGGTGTTCCAACATCTTAGAAGGAAAATACTTCATTTAAATGTTGAAATCCTAAAGCATAGAAAACAATGTCAGTAGTATCAGAACAGATGCTACTGTTGCTATTTTCAGTGGTTTGGATAGATGGCAGTATTGTGAGAGGACTTCCGTTGCATCACTTTGACAGCTAGAATTGTGATTTTAGGTCCAAACTGAGAGAGGGTCTTCAAATAACTCCGTCATTCATGTTTAATTCCACATTTGGTTTGAAATAACCTCTAAGTTAATACCGTAAAGGCATGCATTTATAAAAAGTATTTTTTATTCTATTGCTTTCCCAAAAGTTGATTACATCACAGGAATATTTTGAAAAGCTTTTGTTGATTTTCCAACATGCCTTTACAGTTCCTAAGTCTCGGTGGTCTCAAAATTCAAACCATTCAAGTTTCTGGTTTTATTTTCACCCGACATCTTGGACTGTGCACAGTCTCATGATGTCAGAGAATAGACTGGGTCCATGTCTTGTCTCAAAATAAACTTCTTGAACTAATAAGAGTTTGATTTAAGTAAGAAAAATTACAATTTTCCGTATCTTTTTTCTTTCTCTTTAATTTATGAAACCATGAACTGATTTGAATGTTTAGCTTCCCTTCTGGTTTGAGTTCTCTCATGCCAAGTGATGCCCAAGGGAGCATTTCACCTGGTGCTATAATGGGGAACTTGGCAGGACTTAATATATCACTGCAATGTTTTTCTCAATTATATACTTTTTTCCTTGTATTTTTTTGGACATATTTCAGATGGCCTTGACCATTAAGTTTCTGTAAATGAATATTTTTCAGAAATTTACTTAAAAATATCCTTGTACAGCAATTTAATCATCTCATATAGACCTTATTATCAAGGTAGATAAGATTTTCAGTTATTCAGTATGTGAAGATGTTCTGTAGAGATGAAGTTGGTTGACATTACTGCATGTAGTCATGGTATTGAGCCACTGTTCCCAATGCAGTAATCATACACATATCTGAAATAAACAATTGAATTTTCCACTTTCTGTCCAGTTCTGAACTCAGCGGTTGGAGGAGTTTGAACAGCAAAGTGAGAGATTTTTTGAAAAACAAAAGGACAAGACAAACAAAGGAAATAGCCCCTGGTTACATGAAGGCCCATAATAGATTAAAAAAAATAATAATAATGGTTAATTTAAGTTTTATTCTTGGTTATTTTATAAATCATGTGTTTATATCATTCTGACATTTTTTTTTTGATATCCTTATTGATTCATTTATACAACAACTACTTTGAGTATCTGTTATGTGGCAGGCAACAACCAATTTTCAGAAAACAAGTGGCAAGTAAACAGGGTAATTAATATTAGTTGTGACAAATGCTAAGAAAGAAATATGCACAGAATACAGAAGCAGGGAAAGCAGTTAACTGAGATTTGGTAATAATGTCTATTTCCTGCAAGAAGTGGTAACTGTACTGAAGGGAGTCAGGGCAAGTCGGAGTGAATTAGTTGGAATGAATTAGCATGGAGGATCACACATCGGATCCTTCATGGTAAAATGAGTAACGAATCCATGGGATAGGTGGGTGTGGTCCAAAATATCTCCTCTGGGTGCCGCCAGTTAATTTATTTTAGCCATCTTTATAGACAGCAACTAATTCTACAAATTCCAAAATCCTTTGGAAATATGTATAACAGAATATAATATGCTCTTATTTAAAACTGCCTGTGACATTTTCTGCCTTTTAAGAGAAGGGAAGAAAGCGGCACATTTCTCTCATTGGAAAATAATTTTCTATTACTACATACAGAGATTGGTGAGTAGTAGAAAGGAAAGGGTAAACCTTCTATCTTCCACAATTTATTCATTACAGTTAAACTATAAGAATAAGATACACATAAAAGCTGTATTGGAAGGATATTGAAAAGATAAAGGAAGACCCAGAAGTCTAAGCAATAGAAAGTGGAGTAAGTAGGCATAGTAACAGAAGAAAATGAGGAGAGAAAGGAATATATTCTTTTAAATTCTCACCTAAGGACTTTTAAAAATTAATTTTAAAGAGAGGAAAGGAGAAAGAAAGATCAATGTGAGAATATTGCCCACAACCCAGGTATACAACTTGACCTGGTAAATTGAACCCACCACCTTTCAGTGCGTAGGATGATGTTCCAACCAGCTGAACCAGACTGCCCAGGGCAGGAAATGAGGCTTAAGAGAGGAGGCCAAGCAATTTGGATAGGTAGCCAAAGCCATTTAAGAGAATAACTAAAGAACATCTATGCTGGACTGACCGGCAAACCTTGAACAATGCATGAATGAATTCCTCTGACACATGTTTTTGTGAAAGAGAGGCTAAGGGACTGCTTGGCTTAAGGAGCCAAAACAGCCCCCATTCAGCTGCCTCCTCACACTTTTGTTGTAACAATTGCTTGAACTAAAATTAACTATTAGATACTATCAGCAGGGTAAGCATCCTTGACAAGACACATGAGTCTGTAGTGTCCTTTAAGCAAGGATGTGTCTAAATAAACACCCAGGTATGCAGGCTTGTTTAGAAAAGTCAAGGCAGGGACAGATGCCTTCAGCCAACTCCTGTCCCGTGCCTCCCAACACATCCATGCATGGCCCATGGACACAGACAACAGTGTGGTAAATGCCTGAGGTGGAGCAGGGGCTGGGTGAAGGTGGCAAAGGGAGGAAAATGGGGATCATTGTAATATTGTCAGCAATAAAATTAAAAAATAAAATATTACAGAAGAAGGTTAAAGAATTAAGATAACTATTATTTAATTCTAATCAGTTTGGGTTTTGTGATTACCCTTGATATGGCCATAAAACTTAAACAAGGCTGTTACGTGAATGCATGTAATGTTGCTTTTGAAAAAGTCAAATAGTTGGGTTGAGTTGCATACATGGTTTAGTATGGAGCAGAGAAAAGCAACAAATCAGTGGGTCACACAGTATTCTTGAAGGACATAGGACATCCCAAGAAATATGGGTCAAAGGACTCCATCGAATTTTGAAGAAATGAACTTCAACTAATACCTGGCTGCCATAGAACATTTGAAGAATTACAATGCAATGCTTTTACACATCAATGACAACATTATAGGGTCAATTTTTAATTGTTTGTGCTAATGAAGCGGAGCGGCAGCAGCAATAGTCTCAAATTGTTAATTTCCATTGTGCAAATGTTTTTTTTTAATGTTTGATTTTAAATGTATTTTTCAGTTGATTTAACTTCTTAATTATATTTTGCTTAGCCTTGTATTAACATGCTTTTTTTTTTTTAAATTTCCTAAGCACAGTCTGGCTAGGCAATAATAAAATAAGGCTAAACTGTTTTATAAATGATATATTATCTTAATGCATGTAACTGAAAATTGACTTGCATTTTGAATACTGTACTTTATTCTTGTATATGCAGTTAAGTTTGCTTCAACAACAGCAAATGATATTTGATCAGCCTCCCCATGCATGTGCTGAAACAAACTAAAATATATTTTGATTTTTCAACAATTAGATAAGAGTTAATGTTCCCTAAATAGTTCTGTTGATTGCAAGCTACAATTATACAAAAAAGAAGTATAACTGTAAATTTTAAGCTTACTAATGTGTTGAAGAATACTTAATTTAGAAACAGCCCAAAACAAAGTCATTATTTTATTGAACTTTTCTACCTCCTTGCAATTCTGTTAGGATTATAGAAATAGGAATAAATATTTGTCTTGCATGAGTTTAAAAAAAAGGGATACTGGGGTCAGGTTTTTGTAAAAACATTGTTTAATCTTCTTACTGTGATTCCAACAGCAATCTAGGCTCTGTTGGAAAACTGAACACAATCTAATAATGCAATTTGCTTCTGAGCCTTCATGGTGCTGACTTTGTACATCTCATCTTGTGTGGTCAATAAAAACACGCAGGTTTTTCTGGGTGTAGGCAGTCTTTAATCTTATTATCTTTTAAATTTTAATTTTCTAGCACTTGCCATGGACATAAAACCACTCTCAGTGGATCTCTGGGATGGGATTGAAAGGTTTAAACAAAACCAAACTCTGTTTTCATCGGGTGCCAAAAATAAACTCATTAACTGGTTTTATTCTTATTAGGTTTTACCGCTCTTCAATCTCCACTCTTTTGTAAAATGGAAATTATAGATCAAACCTGAATAGTCAGTGTCTTTTTCATTTTAAAATTGTGCTTTAAAAGCTAGTCCCTACAATTTGGGTGTGATCATGTCATTTAGATTAGAAAATACCTTTCACTGCACCAGTTGCCCATAGATGCCTTGTAAAGCCAGAGAGGACTCCAGAGATTCACATCATCACCACAATGCTATTACATGCGAGTAAAAATCTTAAAGAACTACTCTTGCAAGAAAGTTAATTCAGTTTGATTCTCTTAGAGGTCTTTTCTATCCCCGGCTTGGATTTGTTGCTTCAGAGCAGAACCGTTTATTACAGCAAATGATAAATGGAAAAGAGAATGTAGGAGAAAATGCCTCTACATATACTAGATGGTATCACCTTTTTCTGGGTCCATGTATTCCCTAAGGGTTTTAAAGAAATGTCTATGTCCTGAACAACTAACTGCTGGCCACTCTAGTTCAGCCTGGAATTATATGTAATTGAAAAATGGAGTGAAGAAACAGTAAAAAGCAAAACTGATGAGATTCCTGTGGCCAATGAATGCTAACTCATTTGATTTTCCTGAAATTCTAGACTCAAAGCAATTCCACGCACATTGCTAGATGTTGCCTGTGGCTTATATTAGAAATGTCACTTGGCTGAAGCTCTTTGAGGGTATTACATATGTGCACAATATAGCCTTGTTCCGCCAGGGTAGAGGGATTTATTGTATGATCAACAGCCTAAGTACTCCTTCACTGAACTTGAAAAATATTGGTTTGTCCAAGTGGCTGTTGTATTCTGCAAATATTTGTGATCCAAGTTTTATTTTCTCTGAATTTATCTGCTGAGATGTCTGTTTTTGTTCACATGTTGTCATGGTGTTTATTGATAGAGTAGCATGTCTCTAATTTAAATGAACAGAAGAGATAATTAGAAAGGATGGGCAGAATCTGAAAACTATTCACTTACCCCTCCTGAATATAGCACAGAGCTACAAGGCAGACAAAACATTTGGAAACAAAGATGTGAATGTCAAATTCCCAAGGCTTTCTTGGTTCCCTTACTTTATCCTTCTGTTTGCTCAACTTCCTCACTAACCCAACAACGGTTTATTAAAATATCTTCTATCTTCAAAGTTCAGTGAAGAAACAAAGGAGTGAAACATACTGTCATATTACTCAAGAGATTATAAGCTAGTGTATATAGAAAACTAACCACAGTACCAAACCATCGACCATGAGAGTTTTTCTGTAAGTGGTATTATGCATGTGAATAGCTTTGTGGATGTGTATGCACAACATACATATTAGTGCATAATACAGGGTGGGGCAAACAAGGCTTAAAGTTGTGAGTATATGAACCACCAAGTTTATTCGTGTATTATTTATTAGTCATTGCTTTTTTTTTTTTTTATAACTGTAGCACTTTTATTTTCCTCACAATGATGTGTTGCTGGGGCCTAATGTTCTCACATAACTGTAGAAAACCAAAATTTGTCATTTCTTCAAGAATCGCATACAAAAACCTTATGCAAATTAAGAGGACTAAGATTTACAGGTGGAAATGCAAACCATTTTACAACTCAAGCAAGTAACAGCCCAGGTGTCCTGGCAGGAACATCAACTAAGAAAGAAAAGTGGGCCCCAATCCTTGCACCCTCTCAATCCCATCCCCTTGGATGGCAGGGCAGAATAGTAGTGGTGCAGGGGGTGTGCCAAGCTCAGAGCCCCTGGAAAGAGCAGCTCCCACAGGCCAGTGCCCTGTACACACGAGGCCCTATGGGCTCCTGGAGCCACTGGGTTTCTCCTACAGAAACATATTCTCATGAACAACACATACGTAACTATCAACAAATGAAACTAAAAACCAAGGGAATTAAAATACCTGATGAACAATATTAACTGGTGAATATAATAGAATCAGAAGTATGGAAGGGGAGTGGACTGACGATTTTCTGGGTAATGGGGACTGTGGGGTGCGGGAAGAGACTGAACAAAAACTGTGCACCTATGGATGAGGACATTGGGGAATGGGGAAAGGACAGAGGGTGGAGTGGGAACCTGGTGGAGGGGAGCAATTTGGGGAGAGGGGAGGAACACATTTGTAATAATCTGAACAATAAAGATTCATTAAAAAAAAACAAAAAACATGTTCTCATCTCGGCCACCAAGTGACCTACAGACACGTGTACAGGGGTTTAAATGGAAGGTACAAACAACGGTAAACCTACTTTTGCCCGACCCTGTATTTTTCTTCCCTCTACACAGTGATGTATATTTGTATAAGTAAATTAAAATTTCATATTATACAGACAGTTGTAAATATTAATGGAACAATGGATTAAGCCATTTGACCTCCCTACCAAGGTATGATGAGTGTAAATGTAATCTGTTTTCAAAGCAGTCCTATCCATCTTCTTACACTTTATATTCAGTTACTAGATGCTCAGTGCATGAAAATTCATGCACTGGAAAGAGGGTCCCTCAGCCTGGCTTGCCCCTTCTCACAGTCTGGGAGCCCTCAGGGGCAGGGGGTGGTGACTCGGCAATCAGGGGAAGGCCATGCCCCCATCACACCTCTGCTGCTGTCACTGCTGGCAGCACAAGTCTTAGCCAACCCAGGTTACCTGAACCTCAGGCGGCCCTGGGCAGCTGGGCAGCTGCCATCTGAGGCTTTCCTGCACCTCAGGCCAGCTGCCATCTGAGGCTTGCCCATGCCTCAGACTGGCCCTAGACAGCTGGGGGGGCTGACAGGACTGGGGGACTCTGGAGGCAGGTGTGCAGCAAGGCCCCAGTGGGGGTAAGGGGACTGGGTGCCACCATCTTATGGCTGTGGGCATTGCCATCTTTGAGGGCATGGCATCAATTACCATATTCCCTACTTATTGGCCATGCAAACTGTCATCTTTGAAGGAGGGGCACAATTAGCATATTCCCTCCTTATTGGCTGTGGGTGCTGCCATGTTTGCTATGGTGTGAAGGTCAATTAGCATACTCCCTCTTTATTAAATAGTATATACTGCTCCGAGGAAGGCCATGGGTGGCTCTGTATAGTGTGCCTTTTCAGTTCTTCATCTTCATCTGCACTAAGGACTATAGTATTCTGTTAGCTAGAATCATATTCCCTGTCTGAAATCCTCTCTTGATTCCTGGGCCCTTATTTTCCTGTGGGACTGAAAAGCAACAACCTACAGGCACATTCAGATTTCCAGGGATGTTACAATTGGGACATCCTGATAATGGCAGAGAATTTAGGTAGAGAATTACAATGATAAAGTCCAGGAATAGTTAGCCAGTATCAAGAGCTGAGCTGTGCCATACAGTCCAGTAAGAAATGGTACCTCATGATGTGGGAAGAAGCCACCTCCTTGTTCTGTTTCTTCTGTGAATCCCTTTAGTTGCAGACAGCATTTTCTGGACATAAGTTATGCACCTAAAACATTGCTAGTGAATACGAGTGGATCTGATGCACACATCAGATTACAGAGACAGACTGTAAATTTATTAAGATTAGTTAATGACTAAAACACACTTTCTCTTCTCCTCGCTGTTACCATACCTTTGTACCAACACCTCCCCTCCATTCCCTTTTCAAAGAATTGAATCACCTAAACCTTACTGGCTTTCATCATGGAAAGACCACTGTGATGCTAAATGAGGATGTGAGCAAAGAGGGATTTATGTCAGAAGGATGATTAGCAAGCATATGAAATACCGTCATATGCTAATAGGAGGTCAGGTTGTAATTCCTTGCCAAAGCACAATGGCAATAAGCAAAATCACCGGGGTGAAAATTATGGATTATATTTAGAAAAGGTCAACTTGTTCAGAGCATACCACTCATGCAGAGAAGTAATTACATAAAATGGCAGATCCAGTCCCCAGATTTCATCTCCTAGAGCAGTGGTTCTCAACCTTTCTAATGCCGCGACCCTTTCATACAGCTCCTCATGTTGTGGTGACCCCCAATCATAAAATTATTTTCATTGCTACTTCATAACTGTAATTTTGCTACTGTGAATGAATCATAATGTAAATATCTGTGTTTTCCAATTGTTTTAGGCTCCACAGCAGTAGTTCTCAACTTGTAGGTCACGACCCACAAGTTGAGAACCACTAGCAGGGTTGCCTAAGACCATCAATTAACATATTCCCTCCTTATCATCAGTTGACTTGCTCTCACATGAAGAGAGTAGTATGGATGCAAGGGACCTCTAGGAGGCAGACATTATTTCTAAATAGTTATTGGTTGCCTAGTATGTTCTATGTTATCTTATAAGGTTTAGCTGTAATATAACCAGAAAATCCCTACTCTATGAGGTTTATTTTCTGGGCAATGAAGGATGGTAGACAATCAATAAAATAATGAGTAAAATATGTTAGTTCAGAAGTGTTCTGAAGAAGAATAGAACAAGGAAGGAGGATGGCAGAGCAGGGATGGGTGGTGGTACAATTGTAAAAGGAATAGTTAGGAAAGATTCCACTGAAGAGGTGATATTTTAGCAAAGACATAGCCATGTGAGTATTTTGGGCAATAATTTCTAAGCAGAGAAAAGCCAGAAAAGTGCACAGCTCTTGTGCCTGGCATGTTCAAGAAATACAAGAAAAAATCTATGTGGTGGGAGGAATGTGAGCAAGTAAGTGATTAGTGGGCTGTGAGATTGGAGAAAACTGGTGAATTAGTTGTCATCTTTGCCTACCTATGCTGGCAGTGTTTTTTAGAGGTGATTTATTTTATTCTGAGCAGAGACTTCTTGGTGGTGCATTCCCTAGCTCCATCCCCATACTATCGATCGGATTAGAAAACTGAGACCCTAGCCATGAGTTGGTATAAGCAGTTAAAATGTTAGCTGAGGGGCTCAGGGATAGGAAGGGAGACGTGTCCAGCACTTGTTCTGTAGAAGTTTCCTGACTGTGTTAAAGGTAACATATGGACGATAAAGGGAGAGTTATGGGAATTCCTATGTTGTCTTCTAAACAACCACAAAGTGTGATTGTAGCATTGAGTTGGGGCTTTTGCAATGCAAATGACTGGTTCATATCATGTGTCTCACAAAGGGAGGGGCACTATGTAGATCGTTGTGATGAACATTTAACAATGATTATAGAGATGGCTAAAACTAGAGGTTTTGATACAAGTGCAAACAGTAGTCAAGAGACTGTTTTGCACCTATCCTTTTATGCAATTGAAAATCTACATATTTTGCCTTAGATATCAAATCTCCCTCATTGAGCCATGACCTCCCAGATCACATGAAGTCTGGTGTGCCCAGTTGATCACATCATATGCATTCAGTAAATACCTAGAGAATAATTCAGTGTGCATTATTAAAGTAAATGGCTAATTATTTTATTTAAATATATACTAAATTGATATTTTAAACAATTACAATGAATGTAATGCTGTTTGGTTTAGACAATAATAAGTAGTTTTATGAAAAATTTATGTGATAGCTTTATAGCTGAAATATGGGCATTCAGAGAGATGGAATCTGAGAGTTTGCAAGATTGAATTATTAGTATACATACCAAATGACTTATCAAATTAATTGAATTCATCCTAATTGTGTTAAGATAATGAAATTCAAATGAATCCATTGCGATAGATTTTTAAATACATAATTTGGCTATTATGTATGAAACAAAATAGTTGTTTTTGTTTTTGTTTTACATATTCCTCTATGGTGTGGTGAAAATAACAGCCAAGTAGATGATAGGAACTTTGAGTTCTGGGTTTGATTTTTTGTTAAGGAATTTACATGACTTTGGAAAATACAATTATGTGCTTGTTTGTGTCTGTTTCCTTATCTGTATAGTGGCTACCTTTACTGAAAGCTTACATTAGAAATGCATTATTCTAGGCATTCTCTATACACTATCTCATTTAATCTTCCCAATATCTGTCATGTAAGACTGCCTCTTAATGAGAAATGTAAATTGTTATTATGCTATTTTGGACCTTTCTCCTACCTCTAAAATTCCAATTTATTCAAATTAGTTCATTTATTTCCCCAAGAAAGAGAGAGAGAGAGAGAGAGAGAGAGAGAGAGAGAGAGAAATACCTTGCAGGCAGCAGAACATGCTGGTAGCTGACCAGGCAAGAAATCTGATGTCCTTTCATCGCCTGCCTTACCACCTTAACAGCTGCATGAATGTTGAACTGAAATTGTGATGCATAGTCTAGATTTCTGAACCTCTGGCTACAGAGTTGGGTATTAGTACATGAAATATGACTTCTATCTGTAATAATAGACTCACTGAGGGAATGCGAGTTAATTACAATATCACTGCAAAAGCTTGGGCAATAGCCCATTAAATGTCACAACTTCAGCAAACACAGATGGTAGAAAAATTCTATTTTATAGAAATAGGTTCACATTATCTTGTCATGGGACAACTTATAACTCCTGTCACCACTGTAACCCTACCAAAGATTGTTTTTTTTAAAATATTTTAATTGATATTTTACAGAGAGGAAGGGAGAGAGATAGAGAGCTAGAAACGTGGATGAGAGAGAAACATCGACCAGCTGCCTCCCGCACACCCCCACCGAGGATGTGCCCACAACCAATGTACATGCCCTTGACCGGAATTGAACCCGGGACCTCTCAGTCCACAGAACAATGCTCTACCACTGAGCCAAACCAGTTTCAGCCCTACCAAAGATTGTTAACTGCTATTGGAGGGAACCCAGGTATAACAACACAAAGCAATAGTCCATATGGTCCATATTTTTCATTTGCATGAAGACAAGGACAAGAAGATTGTAACAACATGTATAAAAACTCATGAAACAACAAGCCACATACACAAAGTGATATTTGTGAATATGTTTCCTTATCAACACGTGTCTTTGTTTTCAATGGGAAACACTTTCCAGGTAGTTTCAATATCAAGAAGAAATTGCTGTTTTGTGTCTACTAGCAAATGCTCATGTGTCTTTAAGGAAGTCAGGAACAAAAGAAATGTCTAAATAGATATAAATAGGATAATTTGTTTAAGTATAAAGGGATAAAGGAAAACAAATTCTTATTTAATAAAGCTTTGAGTCCAAGCATGTTTCCTGTTACTAGTGATTATTGCCTAACTCAATAAGCCAGCAAGTAGTTATTGGAAAACGTTTGTGAAAATATAGTATCACTTTACCACCACTGGCCTCTGCCTGCCTGCATGAGTAGCCATTGCTCTTTATCACTGAGTTTGTTTATGACTCTGCTCCAGTTGGAAAGGCCAAATGGTAGGTCCCAAATTCTGGGAAGAGGGTAGCTCACCTACGATTTGGACTGATTTGAATCTCATAGGAGCAAGCCATATTGAAATGACTGATACCGATTCAAGAAATGGAACTCAAATGGGCTGCTATGGAAGACACAACATTAATCCATTGAAATGAGATTGAATTTATTATGATGGAAGCTGGGCACAGGTTTGCCTGATAACAGTTGGTTGCCAAAATCTAGGATAGTTTTTAATGCTTGTTCTTATGATTAACAATGTAAGTTTATGTCAAGAATGCTAAATAACAGAGCAGGGAAACAGGTTGCAGAGAACAAGTGTAGGGAAAGCCATTTAGTAATATAAGAGCGTCCGATTGTGAAATGTCTGGAAGGCCTAAAGGCCAAGCTTTTCACTTACCGTATTTGCCGGTGTATAAGACGACTTTTTAGCCCTGAAAAATATGCCTCCAAGTGGGGGGTAGTCTTATACGGCGAGTATATAACAAACTCTGTATTTTTTAGTGGAAATGTTAGGGGGTCGTCTTATACGCCCAGTCTCTTATACGCCGGCAAATACGTATTTTTCAGGGCCAAAAAATCGTCTTATACGCCGGCAAATACGGTACTTCAGAGTATTGTATTTTGAATGAACCGCATTTTGTACTCTATATTTTTGTCTGAGATAGCAGTCCTTGAGAAACTACAGCTATAGAACAATAAAAGATGAATGGTTTCAACCAGTTTTTAAAGATATGAGGTGAATTAAAATTGGGAAATGATAAAAACTGCAAGAAATAATAACTAAGGAAAATTAGAATAATTGTTAAATCAGAGGAGGTATTCATTTTTTATATTTGATATAATTTGCTTTGCATTAGGACAAAACTCATGAAATTTTGGACCTCCAAATTATTTTATATCTAACTAGAGTCAAGGTGCACGAATTAATGCATGGATGGAGGGGTTGGGGAAGGGCCTGCAAGGATCAGGCCCCAGCTTGCACCCCCAAGCTTGCAATCCCAGCTCATACCCCCAGCCTTGTAGATCCAAAGCCCTGCCTGGCACCCCGCAGTGGCCTGGCACCACTCCCTCACCTGAAACATCAACCCACCTTCTGGGCAATCAATCAGGGCTGGGGACCCCCACCTAGCTCCCTAAGTGCCTGGGACCGTGCAGTGGCCCCTCCCCCCACAGCCTCTGCTGGTCACCCTCTGCGGGACAATCAGGCCCCTGCTGGTACCCTCCTTAGCCTGGCACTGTCTGCTCACCTGCTCCACCATCCTGCCACGGTCTCACTCTCATCAGGACTAATCAGGGCTGGCAGCACCTCCACTGCAGCCCACTGCCAGCACTGTGGTGTCACCAGTGCCTGCCATATTCTGTGCCACCCACTGGTGAGTGGTTGAACTCCAGGTAGAACCCCAAGTTGAACAATTTGCATATTAGGCTTTTATTATATAGGATGTTATATAGGATAGGATTTTATGCATTTTGAATAGTAGAAAGTGAGTAGTATCTGGCAGTTGGTAGTGATGAAGCCTGAGGCTACCACCAGGGGGCGAACTGAGAGGACTCAAGTGTGAGACCCTTTACATTACACCAATGGGATGACTGGTGTTTTCATCCTTGGGTGAGTTATTGCACTTAAATATAGATAGGAGAGCATAGATCTTTGTTGATAATGAGGGTAGAGTAAAGCTCAGTTAAAAAGTTACTGAGTTTTCTACAGTAAATCAGGAGAGGGTACATGGAAGACATTAAATGAATTTTCATAGAAATAACAGTCACAGACTTAGCATTAATATTTGGTTAGTTTTAAGTCAATGACAATACTGGCATTTAAATATCAGAACAGCCGGAACCAGTTTGGCTCAGTGGTAGAGCCTCGGGCTGGGACTGAAGGGTCCCAGGTTCGATTCCGGTCAAGGGCATGTACATTGGTTGTGGGCACATCCCCGGTGGGGGTTTTGCAGGAGGCAGCTGGTCGATGTTTCTCTCTCATCGATGTTTCTAGCTCTCTATCCCTCTCCCTCCCTCCCTGTGAAAAATCAATAAAATATATTTTAAAAAATAAAATAAATAAATAAATATCAGAACAATTCTGCCCTAGCCAGTTTGGCTCAGTAGATAGAGTGTTGGCCTGCGGATCGAAAGGCCCCTGGTTCAAATCCACTCAAGGGCACATGCCTGGGTTGTGGGCTCTATCCTCAGTAGGGGGCATGCAGGAGGCAGCCTATCAATGATTCTCTCTCATAATTGATGTTTCTTTCTCTCTCTCTCTCTCTCTCTCTCTCTCTCTCTCTCTCTCTCTGTCCCTTCTTCTCTGAAATCAATTTAAAATTATTTTAAAAAGTATAAATATCAGAACAATTCTAAAAATGGTGAATGCTTTTCATCAGACCATACCTAAACTATAGCTCTCAAGTTGATGTTATTGGTAGTGGCCCAACTTTTAGTTTAGAGGTTTCATTAAAAAAAAAAAAAAAGAAAAAAAAGAAAGGTAATTTAATCTCTAAAAGCGGACTCTGATTGTCAAAAGTTAAAAACATTAGTATTGCCCATGATTCAAATTCATCACTGACTTATTCTCCATTAGGGACTGTGGGCTGGTCTACCCAGCGATGTTACCACTGACATTACCCAGAATCTAAGCTGACATGATTCAAAGCTGAATTTCTCATGGCATGTACTAGAAACAATTACTAATGGCAAAATGCTATGGAGGGCTTCCAAGTCACTGTTGCTGAGGTAAAATCCCTGAAGACTTAATAAAATTTAAATAGGGCAAATATGGACTGTATCAAGTTAATTACTATGAATGTTCAGAACAGAGCAGAAAGACAAGACCTGGATGAAATGCTTGGAATAAAGCAAATAATTGCACAAGCTCTTTAATAAGTTTTCCATAGCCAAGGAGATGGGGTGCATACTTAGCTTTTAAGAGCTCATTGTGAGAAGAGGATAGGCCCATGAAATTTCAGGGACACTATTTTCTTGGTGGGTACAGATAAAATTGAATCAGTTTCTCATGACTTAGTTAGTTTGATAATGCAAATTTATGAAAATTAGGCCTGCCTTAGAATCTGCTATTTCATTAAGTCTGGGCCAATTTTCCAAAGAAAATTAAATTATCATAGTCTTTATTTATCATCTAAGCAATTTAATTCATATAATATTTTCAAATGTTCTAAGTTTTAATAGGGGTTAGTATTTTTTTTAAATATATATTTTTTATTGATTTCAGAGAGGAAGAGAGAGAGTGTGAGAGAGAAACATCAATGCTAAGAGAGAATCATTGATTGGCTGCCTTTTGCATGCCCCCTACTGGGGATTGAGCCCACAATCTGGGCAGCCCTGACCAGGAATCTAATCATGACCTCCTGGTATATAGGTCTATGCTCAACCATTGAGCCACACTGGCTGGGCAGAGATCAGTATTCTCAAGTCCCTTGTCTTATGGGCCAAATATAATCTAACAAGTTGTGCTTCTTATTTAACCATAAAAAATTCTTTCATAGCCCTAACTGATTTGGCTCAATGGATAGAGCATTGACCTGCTGACTGAAAGGTCCTACATTTGATTCTAGTCAAGGGCATGTACCTTGGCTGCCGGCACATCCCCAGTGGGAGGTGTGCAGGAGGCAGCTGATTGATGTTTCTCTCCCATCGATATTTTTAACTCTCTATCCCTCTCCCTTACTCTTTGTAAAAAAAAATCAAACATATTTTTTAAAAATTCTTTTGCAAAAGAAAAAGAAAACTGAAAAAGGAAATGAGCAAAAGATCTGAACACACCTCACCACAGAAGATATACAGAAAGCAAACAAGTGTATGAAAAGATGCTCAAACTCATGCATTATTAGGGTATTTTAAGTTAAAATAACATTGAGAAAACCACTAATCACCAAATAGAATGGTGAAAATTCAAAACACTGACCACATAAAATGCTTGCAAGGTAGGGAAGCAGGAGAATACTTAGCCATCACTGGTGGAGATGCAAAATGGCGCTGATATTTTGGAAAATAGTTTGACAATTTCCTATAAAACTAAATATATTCTTTTTAAAAAATTGAATTTATTGGGGTAACATTGATTAATAACATATACACATTTTAGGTGTGCAGCTTTAAAATGTGATATCTGTATATTTTTGTATACTCACCATTTCATGTTTTATACTCATTTAACTCCTTCCATCCATTTCCCTCCGGTAACCACTATACTGTTGGCTGTATCTGTGAGTTTATTAATTGCTCTTTGTTTTATATTCTAACTAGAGGCCCAGTGCAAGAAATTCGTGCACAGAGAGGAGTGTCCTTAGCCTGTCCTGCACCCTCTCACAGTATAGGACACCTTAGGGGATGTCCGCCTGCCAGCTTAGGCCTGGGGGATCCGGCCTAAGCCAGCAGATGGACATCCCTCTTGCAGTCTGGGACCCCTTGCTCCTTACCTCTTGCCTGTTCACTGTTCCTTAGAGGCTCCCGCCACTACCACTGCACACGCCAGCCCGGCTTCTGGCTGAGCAGTGTTCCCCCAATGGGAGCACACTGATCATCAGAGGGCAGCTACTGCACTGAGCATCTGCCTCCTGGTGGTCAGTGCACATCATGGTGACCCGTTGTTCCACAGTTCATTCCACAGTTTAGTTGATTTGCGTATTAGTTTTTTATTATATAGGATATATTAAATCACAAAGTTGTTGTCCTTTCTATGTGACTTATTTCACTTAGCATAATACTCTCAAGATCTATCCATGTTGTTGCAAATGGCGATATTTAATCCTTTCCTATGGCTGGATAGTAGCTATCATATACTAGAATATTTATCACATCTTCTTTATCCAACCATCCATCAAAGCACACAACTTATTTCCATGTCTTGGCTATTATGAATAATTCTACAATGAACATCAGGGTATATATATCTTTATGAAACAGTGTTTCCTAATTTTGATACCTAGTGAAGGAAATGATAGGTCCTATGGGTAGTTGCATTCTTAATTTTTTAAGGAACCTTCATACTGCTGTCCAGAGTGGTTGCACCAATTTACATTCCCACCAGGAGTGTGTGAGGTTGTTTTCTTCTCCATATTCTAACACTTGTTATTTCTTGTCTTATTGAAAATAACCATTCAAACAGGTTTTACGTTGTAGCTCATGTTTTATTTGCATTTACCTTATAAATGGTGATGTTAAGCATCTTTTTGTATATCTATTGGCCATTTTTATATCTTCTTTGGAAAACTCTTTAATTGGGTCTTCTGCCCATTTTTTTAATTGGACTGCTTGTTTGTTGTTGTTGAGTTATATGAATTCTTTATATGTTTTGGATATTAGCCCCTTAGTAGAGGTATTGTGTGCAAATGTCTTCTCCCATTTAGTTGGTTGTGTTTTTGTTCTGTTGATGGTTTCTTTTGCTTGCATAACTTTTTCATTCTATATAGTTCTATTTACTTTTTTCTTTTATTTCTTTTGCATTTGTGGTCAAATTCACAAAAAATACTCTGAGACCAAGATCAATAAGTTTAGTAACTATATTTTCTTCTATATGTTTTATTGTTTCTGTCTTATATTCAAGTCCTTAATAAGTTTTGAATTAATTTCTATGTATGGTGTCTGATAGCAGTCTTCTTTCAATTCTCTTGAACATAGCTTTCCAATTATCCCAACATCATTTATTGAAGCGACTTTCCTTGTCCTCCCATTGTATATTTTTGACTTCTCTATTGAAAATGAGTTGCCCATATACGTGTGGGTTTATTACTTGTTTCTCAATTTTGTTTCATTGGCCTATATTTATAAAACCAAAATGTTCTTACCATATAACCCAGCAGTTATGTTCCTTGGTAGTTACTCAAATAATTTGAAAATGTATGTCTCCACCCAAACCTGCACATGGATATTTAGAGCAACCTTTACTCATGATTTTCCAAACTTGGAAGGAACCAAAATGCCCATGTGGTACATGCAGTGAAATATTATTCAACACTAAAATTAAATTAACTATTAAGGAAGGCATGAATAGGTAAAGCGCAGATAATTTTTAGGGTAGTGAAATTGTTTTGTGTAATGGTAATTTCATATCTTTATTTATTTGCTAATACTCTCAGAATATGCAACATAAGACTCTGGTTAATAGTGATGTGTCAGTGTAGGTTTATTGGCTGTAACACATGTACCATAATAATGCAGGATGTTGATGGTGGCTATCATACACAAGGAAAAAATCTTGCCCACTGTCCACTATACAAAATCAAAGTTGCACAAAGTGATGTTTAAACTCAGATGATATGTGTTCAAACTTTTACTCTATAATCTGCTACCTAAGTTATTTTGTGCAAGGCACGTAATTTATTTCCTAATAAAATTTGTAGTTTTATGAGATTGTTTCAAAGATTAAATGAAGTAATATACTTGGAATCTATGGTGTTCTTCTTGATACATAAATGTTAACTTTTCTTATAATTAAGTGGATAAAGAAATAGAGGCGAGGCATAGTATGTATTTTTATACATTTCTTATTTCCTACTCATATCTTTCATTTCAGATATGAATCTGTGGCAAATGAACTTAGATTGTCCATGTTTAGGCCAAATCACTTACATTTCTTAAAACAGATGGTTCATATGCATAAGCTAATTAATTAACAGCATTTGTCTGCCCGCTGGCTTTAGATAAAGTCCACACAGTTTTTGGATATATGCTCAACACCCCTCTATAGGACATTAGCATTTTGTTTTATTAAAAGAAAACTTTATTGAATTAAATTCATGAATTAAATTCATATCACACATCCACTTATTTAAAGTGTACAATTCAGTACTTTTTAGTATATTCAAAGATTGTGCAAACATCCCTATAATCCATTTAAAACATTTTCATTCACTCCAATTCCTTTACAGCCCCAAAGAAAGCACTAATATATTGTCTCTATAATATAATAGATACTCTCTATTAAACTTAGTATTACTGTCTCTATAATCTATTGTCTCTGGATATTTTATATAAATGGAATTATAAAATATATGGCCTTTTCTGATTACATTCTTTAATACCATATTTTCAAGCTTTATCATGTTTTAGCATGCATCAATACTTACTTTCTTCCTTCTTAATGCTGAAAAATACTTCATTTTATGGATATTCCACATTTATTACCATTCATTAGTTGGTTATTTAGTTAATTGGTCATTTGGGTTATATTCTCTTTTTTACTATTCTAAATAAATCTACTATGAACATTCGTGTAAAAATATTTGTGTGAACATTTATTTTTATTTATTTTACATATGTATATGCATAGGAGTAGAATTACTAGGTCACATGGTAACTCTATATTTAATCTTTTGAGGAGTCAACAGATTAAATTCAAAAGTGGCTACACCATTTTACATTCCAGCCAACAATGTATGAGGGTTTCAATTTCTCTATATCCTCACCAAAACTTTCTATTATCATTTTATTATAGATATCCTAGTGGATGGAAAGTGGTATCTCATTATAGATTTTATTTTATTTGTAATTTCCTGATAGCTAATGTTGTTTTGCATGTTTTCACATGCTTATTGGATGAACTCATTTCCTCATAGAATGTAATTCAGAGAGTAATATCTGAAATTATGTCTACATTTAAATAATAAGTATGTAAAGTAGATATAGCATGTTATATAAATGCAATATATATGTTACACATAAAGAATAGTGTACTTGCCGAAACCGGTTTGGCTAAATGGATAGAGTGTTGGCCTGAGGATTGAAAGGTCCCAGGTTCGATTCTGGTCAAGGGCATGTACCTTGGTTATGGGCACATTCCCAAGAGGGGGGTGTAAGAGGCAGCTGATCAATGATTCTCTCTCATCTATGTTTCTAACTCTCTATCCCCCTCTCTTCCTCTCTGTAAAAAAAATCAATAAAAAAAAATATATATATATGTATATATATATAGTGTACTTAATACATTATATATATATATATATATATATATATATATATATATATATAATCTATATATATAAATATATAAATAATATATCCAATAAAATAGTAACATGCCAATTGACTGTACATTCAAAACAGGGTGAGTATGCAAATTAACCCAATCAGGAGTGAGTATGCAAATCAACCCAACAAAGATGGTGGGTTAATTTTCATACACAGGCACAGAGCTGCCAGGGACTGGCTGGGAAGCTTGTGTTGTCACCGTGGCAACGACTCAGGCATTCTGCACCACCCAAGCTACTCTGGGCCTCTGGGCAGCATGGGAAGGCAGAAAGGCGGCTCCTAATAGGAGCAGAAAGGCTGTTCTGGCCAGAGCAAAGGCAGTGCTGACAGCCAGGGGAGAGAAGGCCTATTCTTACATGAATCTCCACTAGTGCATTGGGCCACTAGTAAAATAAATAAATAGTATGCCATATGTAAGTATGTTAAATACAACATATAAAAATCTCTTGGCTGTTTCTTTTAAAAAATATATATTTTATTGATATTTTACAGAGAGGAAGGGAGAGAGAGAGAGCTAGAAATGTCAATGAGAGAGAAACATCAACCAGCTGCCTCTTGCACACCTCCTACTGGAGATGTGCCCGCAACCAATGTACATGCCCTTGACTGGAATCGAACCCAGGACCTTTCAGTCTGCAGACCGATGCTCTACCACTGAGCCAAACCGGTTTCGGCTCTTGACTGTTTCTTTTGTATTTATACCTATCCAATTACAAGCCACAACATTCTGCTCCCACCTTCCAACAAACCTGAAACATAGAAAGGGAGGCATCTTTAATATCCTTTATTATGTTCACCTTGTAGATGATGACCTCGCAGCTTCTCAGTCAGACTTAAACTGCTTAGGTGCTCTTATTGGTGAGTTGTACCCCCACTTACTCTGGGTGTCATACAGTGAGGAAAGGGAGGTGGGTCTCCCTAGGCATGCTAAGAGGACAGTTTCTGCCAAATTAGGAAGGAGATGTTTTAGGTTTCAGCAGGGTGTTGTGATATCAGATTAGGTAGGTAATAAACATGGAAAAAACAGCCAAGAGATTTGATTCTTGTTGTAATATTTAAACTATCATTTATTTAACATGCATAATATATAGACAAATGTTACATGCTATATGTAAATATAATTTACATATTTTATAATATTTATTATGTATTACCTATACTGGTACAATACTAATTTTATATGCAACACACACATTAATATTATATTTTATAATATTAATTATAAGTTAATTAATATTATATCCAATTACTAGAATTCCTTCTTAAAATTTGCCAAATTATAGATATTAAATAACCTGTAGACTTACTTGAAATCATTCCAATAAACTTTCAACAAACAAATTATGCTTTTTGTAGGAACAGTTTCCTCTGTTATGAATTCTCTTCTTTTTTTTTTTTTTTCATATTGACATACCCTAAATCTACATTTCTAATCTTCCTTTGCAGTTAAATGTGGTCATGTATCTAAGTTTTGGCCAATAGATATGAGTGGACGCCCCTGAAACTTTTAGCTCTTACTCTTGAAATGAATGAATATGCTTTTCACTCACATTTTTTCTTGCCTTTTGATGACTGGAGAGGAGAGGAGGAAGTGGGAGCTAGAGCAATGATTTTGGACCATGAGACGGAAACATTTTGTGGCGTATGGGAAAATAAGTAGAGAGATCCTGGCTTCCCCCAAACCTGGAAGCTGCCATATGAGCCCTGAACTGCTTAGTTCAAGTTCATACTTCATTATTTTGTGCCTCTCCATTAAAGTAGTAGAAACTATATTCTAACAAGGAAACTGCCTCACTCACAAATGCTATTTGTTCTCCAGGGCAACCCTTTAAGTATGCAAAAGGGGCTGTATTATTGGTCTTAAGTATATTCTATTCTACAAAATTTCCTTCAATTAGATTTCATATAATACTACTTAAAGACATCTCACCTCCTGATCCCATTCTTTATCAATGTGTCTCTGAAATTTTGTTGCTTAGGATGGAAAACACCACTTTGGATTTGAACTGAAAAGCATAGAACAAACTGATTACTTTCAAGATAAGAAGCACAGTCAGTTTTGAATTAGCTTATATAACAACTTCCATTACTTATTGTCAGTCAGTTAGTCATTAGGCTGAGATTATATTCCATGATAGGCTCCGGGTAGGGAACTGGCCTACTCAAAAGTGAATATGCTTTGAATACTTATAAAATTTGCAGTGAATTAAAATGTGTTTTCATTGTTCCTCAGTCAGAACTTCCCCATGCTGTATCCATGAAATTAATAAATAACAGACTTTACATACATTTCATACTTGTAAAATTGCGTTATGTTCTTTGCTTATATGGATCCAACCCGCTGGGTCAAGTTCAAGGGTTGATTTTGAGGCTTGGACATTCCCTGGATAGGTATTTGTAGTGCACTCAGATATTTCTGGAACTCAGAATGAATGGATAGAACTGTATTTCCCCTACAAACATTGGAGCATTTTCTCCCCAGATGTATGGCTGTGAGCTTCAGACATGATGCTCATTTATATTCAAATTCTTGGTCCATGTCTGACTCCTCTTTTTGCCATCATTTTTAAAGGGGGGGGGAACTTGCTGGCAAGGACATTATGAGGATGAACTTACTTCCCTTGAACCACTAACTATCCTCTTCTGCTTGATTTTATATTCCTTTTGAACTTCTTCCCATGTTTGCCTTTACTTCCTCCCTGAAAGCCCCTCTGCCAATAGTGTCAAATAATGTCATTCCCTTTCATTCCTTTATAGAGGAACTAGGGTGAGGAGTGGTTAACGACTGTTAAGCTCCAACCATTGAAACACAAGAAAGCAACTGGAGCGCTGCTGGGAAGGGGCTTTCACCACCAGCGTGTGTTAGTCATGAGCAACTGGACACTTTCTTTAGCTCTTAATTACCGCTCACAAAGGGCAGTGTTTGTTCCTCCTGCACATGGACTTACCCGCCCACTTTCCATTAGTGGTAATGGGGGGGTCTCTGTACAAAGCCTCTTTCCTTCGCCCGGTATCAATGGTGGAGGAGATGCCAAGAGCTTTCTGCGCTTTTGCTCACTGGTTTCAGATGAAACACAAAAGCAAATGTCTGAGCGTGGGCACTCGCTTTCTCCACACACTGCACTCAGGCTTTATTAACACTCATTGGACTCCTTGTCTCCTTTGCCATTCCAGGAGTGGCCAGAAAGATCATTAGTCCCACTGTGCCCCACTTACCCCCTCCCAAGCCATTGAAAATTAGTTACAATTTTTTTCTCAAAACCAACTTGACTTACTTTATTTTCCTGCATATGAGTAGATCAATATAAGAATAAAAAGCCCCAAATACAAATTTATCTTCCTTACATCCTGCAAAAACTCTTCAAATTGCTTTCATGTCCTCCAGGTACCCAGTTCTACATAGATAACCTACCTCATCTGAGAGTATTCACTGGAGAATGATGTCATTTTGCTGCTGCATTCCTCTCCCCAAATCTATTCTAGTGCTTTTCAGGATCTTCACATTTATATCTTAATTAGTTTCAGGATTCCTGGAATCTCCACATTCTCACTTAAATTTGGCTCTTAGGTTGTCAGAATATTATTCATTAATTGGTGAGAACTGGCCAAGTTTCCATTAGTGACACACCGAACTCTCTTTGCTGTTATTTATAGTCACCTTATATCATATATTCTACCTATACTGCCTTTTCTTTCTTTAGTTTTATTGGTTGGCTTAAACCTGGATATACTTATTGATGAATCATCCAGCTACCCTGGGTGTATGTCAGGGAGAAAAGGGGTGTGAGTTTCCTTGGCAGCACTAACAGGGTAGTTTCTTCCAAATCAGAAAGGGGATGGCCATCCCAAAATAGGACATAAAACCCCAGATTTTTATTCAGCTGCTCACTGGGATTACACAGTTCCTTTATTACTTGAGGGAATGAGAAAGACAGTCCGATGAAAGAGAAGATGCAATGTCTTGTACTAATCATTGGTGTCTTCTCTCTCTCTCTCTCTCTCTCTCTCTCTCTCTCTCTCTCTCTCAAATAGTTGAAATCTAGAATTACTGTTTTTGGAATTGTATTTTTTTCCCTAAGCCAAAATTAAATTATTAAATTTATTATTTAGGTTAGTTTTATTTACAAGAGCTGATAAAACAGATTAAAATTTTCAGAGATCAAATTTCTTACTTAAACACTAAACTTTTATTAAAAACGTGACTTATGATAGCCCTGGCCAGTGTGGCTCAGATGGTTGGAGAGTTGTTCCACACACCAAGAAGTGACAAGTTTGATCCCTAGTTGGGGAGCTACAGGATGCCACCAATCCGTGCTTCATGTTTCTTCTCACATCGATATTTCTCTTCCCCTTCCTCTTTCTCTAAAACAATATGACACGTGATGACCTTAGTACTTTAGAGTTTTACCAAACAGTGCCATCTATCTCACTGTAGTCTGTCTCTGTTATTTAGGGATCACCATCCTATTTTTAATAGTAAGGGATCAACTATTTTTCTTGAGTGCCACGGACACACATCTTTTGTCATAAATCTAAATTTTTTTTTTTTGCTCTTAAGTACATCTAAGGGAGAAAAAAAAATAATCAAGCTAATCAGGAGGAAAACCCTCTACTTTTTATTGCTTTCCTTTGGGATACTTCTTAATTTCACTTACTTTTCAAGTATTTCCTCTTCTCTATCTCTGACTCCAACTGTTAGCTCCAGAAGTATGGAATAAGGAAAAACACTAAAGTACAAAATTAAAAATGTTAAAGGCAAAGTAACAATAACAATAAAAAAGAAAAAAAGAAAGAAAGAAAGCAATTATCATGCTTATTATCCCAGGAATTCTCTCCCCATCACAAATGCAGATTTAATATTTGACATGCACATTCTTCCCTGAGGTTTAAAGGTCTAGAAGGTGAAGGACTGACTACTGGTCTTTTGAGGTTGATGGTTTACATGTCATTGGATTGATGTTTGCAAGGAATAAATTATCAACATTAGGTATGACTTCAGGCTTTTTGGTGATCTGTTAATTCTTCAGATTGTGAATTTCTCTAAGAATCTAACACATTTGAGAAAGTAATGGATCCGATTTTCTGACAAGCTGTTTGATTGGTTCCAAGGACTCCTTGGTGTGTCTGTGAAACAGTGTCCACCTCTTTTCCAAGAACACCAGCATGGCTTGATAATTTAGAACAAACAGTCTGGATGACAAGGTCTGCAGTACTTAATAAATTTTCCAGGTGTAGGAGCAACATTGAAAGATGAAGTGAGACACTCAGGGAGGAGCCTCTAAACCCAACTCAGCATGGGAGGGTATGAAATGTCAATTATTGCTATGGATGCAGGGCTAGGGATTTTGAGGGGCTCTAGTCATGAAACAATCTGGCTAATTATGTAAAAGTGATAAACGCCTTAACAAAAGCATGCATCTGAATTAAAAATGAAATAATTTGAAAGTCAATGCAGCATAGACTTTAAATTGCTTTTAGCCGGCATGCTTAATACACTGGCACACTTGCATAATAATTAAGCCTGGGAGTTAAGTTCTTGGAGAGTATAGTGATCACTCTTCTTGGACAGGCAGGAAACCTGTAATCCTTATATCCACAAAAGTCTAAAAAAAAGGAAGATAAATTGAAAGACAGCCTTGTGTCTTAAAAAGTCCAACTCTTGTGTGCCTATGGGGGAGAGGGGGGAAGCGGGAGTGAGTGTGTGAGCCTGCTTATAAATATAACTACCTTTCCACACAAGCTTCTCATTCATGGATGGGAAATGATTAATGCCCAAGAGCCTGGTCTTTACACTCAGCAGCTCCAGGGGATGTGGTTTGATTGGCTGTGGGTTTGGCGGTCATTGTTTTCCACATGATGAGAAAGGACCTTGCATATTAAGCATCTGCCCACTTTCCTCTGGTCCGCCTCCACTGACAACCCTGCTAGATAATGTGAAGTGAAATTAAGAATGAAGGTAATACTCAGCGCAACACAAAATTATGCATCTGGAAAAGGAGCTCAGGTAATGGATGTTGCTGTTATCTTCATCAACATCATGAATAACCAAGATAAATAGGCATGGAGAGCCAGGAATGGACTTGCTTAAGAAGACAAGAAGGGCTAATCTGTTTTATTCTCTTAAACAGGCATTGCATAATGCTTGTTATGTATGCTCACTCTAAGTAAGAAAAGAAAAAAATAAAACACAATTTTATACTCAAGATAATTAATGCAGAATTCTGAGAGGAAGAGGTGAGGCAACTTTATAGGGATACATAGATAAGGAATAAACAGTGGGGCATAAGAGAATGTGGAGCAGAGAGTGGCTTATGAGCCCAGAAATAGGCCATCTCCAATTTCATTTAGAAAACTAGGGTTATAATGCTCCTATTAAAACATATCCCAGTGACTTTGTAAGGAGGTGGCCTATATGTAGAAAAAGGGACAGATGCTCTGGCTGGTGTTAAATCCTGCCCTAGCTCATGGGTAAGAGGGCAACTTAGTTGGGTTTAGTGCAGTGTTGGTCAAATTATGGCCTTTGCCTCAGAGTTACTTGGAGTGCCCTTTAGGTGCAGATCTGTGGTATCTGCCCTGACTTTTCTAATCAGAATCTTATGGAGCAAAATCCAGAACCTGCATTTGAAACAAGTCCCTGGGGTAATTCTTATCCCCACTAGAATGTAAAAGAAAGTGTCAGGAGAGAATGTAATTGTAAGAAGTTACCAGTGATTTTATCAAGGGTCTTGGTTAGGTGTAGCAATACTACAGGGGATCTATTTTCTATCTCTATATTTCCAACTTTAACATAAGATGGGGGGAATAATAGAATAAATTATGGAAAGAGTGACACAGAAAGGAAATTGTCCAAGAATACCTTTAGAACTTTAAGATCTCTCTTCTTCACTCAACTCTTGAGACATTCTGTATCAAGAATTTATGGGCTAGATGACAAAGAACTAACATGTGTGCCTCTTTTCATACCTCCAATACCCACAGCAGTCATTATTCAGAGGTAACAACACTTTGCAGGATACCCCTAACATTATCCCACAATTTGTTCTGACATAACCCTCCACGCAACCACCTTCAGTCAACTGGAATTACAATGGGTGATGAAATCTTCACGCCACCCTGGGACACACACACACTTAATCTATGTCAGGTTAATAGAAACAAACAGGCCCAAATCTAGTTCTACAGGAAGAACCTTTTGAGGGATTTCTGAAGGTACATGGTGCGGTGGGCTTATAGTTTGTTTGGGATCATTCCAAAAATGCACACACATATTCATTCATAGATGGTTGTTAAGCTCACAGTGGGCCCTGGAGTAGGGAACAATTTTTGGATGGTTTAGGCAGGCTTCCTTCTAAATCTTGGTGAGAAATACTCTTACACTCTTATCAAGGTGGTGATTGGGAGACAGGTTCTGACACAAGGCTGTGTGAGGTGGGTCATGTCCCTGTTCTGCACCCTTCTCATCGTGTGGGTGGACAAGCTCAGATGTTTCATCTCTGGTCTCCTCATCTGTGAAATGAAGGTGATAATCGTAGCTCCATCACGGAGTTGATTAAGTGAGAAAATGCATCTTGTCTGGCACGTGAATGCTAGTGATTACGAATTAACATCAGTACACTTGTTGCACTTACTTCTACACTGGCATATGGAGGCCCAGAGGACTAATCAGGATATAGAGTTAAAAATAATAATAAAACACAAGAATAACCACAAAGTATTTGTATTCTTTTTGTGCTAGTTTTAAGCTTAAGTGGCATAAAGAATCCCACTACACTCATCTATGATCCAACCTACCAGAGCAGGAAAGCACATATGTGAGTGGAGTCTAAATTCAAGCATAGGAGAGTATGCTTTGCCTGTTGAGACCTCTGAGTTTTCCCAGAGGGTATAGATTGAATGGCTGTGACCCAGAGGAACACCTGAGTGAAAATTTAAAACAAAAAAAGTGTCTGTCCATTAAGAAAATGTCATGAAAGGCACTCAAACATGTCTTAAGCAATACATGAAGAGCAGATAAGACTATTGTCATTCGGACACTGCCTCTTATCACTCCAGCAGTTTAACAGGCTAACACCTTCCTAAACTTTTTTTCTGTGGGATTTCCTGCAGAAAATTTCCACTTCTAGCCCTAGTACCTCCTTTTCTGTAAGTGCACAACTGCCAGTTTCCTTCCTCTCTGTGTTGGCACAGTAATGAACTGTTGGTTATAAACAGTTGAAAACAAATATTAGAAGGTCATTGTGCTGCTAAACGTTGATTTATTGAGAACTGTGAACTTTAGCAAGGCTTCTAAAGTATTGTCACGCAGGAAGCGGTGGAGTAAGTAGATTCATCTATCACTGGTGAAAACATGGGCACGGCATCCCTGCTTGAAGGTTGAGCATGGAAATGCTCGACCCTGATTAAATGGCCATAATTCCTCAAGGCTGTGACATAGCTGGCAAGCATGGGAAGCTGGGGCCTTAAAGTGTAAATTGTTGGAATTTATAATACACTGTCAGTCTGTCAGGGAAAAAAAAGGAGTGTTATATTCTCCATAAATTTAAACTATTGGATAATTATTTTAGCATTTTTAGATGCTGGTTTGTAAATGTGCTTTGATCGTCAAAGGGAAATTTATATTTTTTCTACTTAGAAACATGAAAACACACACACACACACACATACAAAAAAACTATGCTCTTTTTGACAGCTAGAGTGATTTGATATTATCTTAAAGTATGGATTGTGAAAATTAGGGATGCTGAGCATTAGACTTATCCTTGAAGCTTCAGACACTTGCATCGCAGCAATGAAAAATAACCTGGCGAGTGCATTTATTTTCATCTATGAAGATACTTTTTATATATACACTGTACTTATTTCAGTTCCTTCTGGTAATAGCGGAATGTATAGGTAACAATTTGTTGAAGCAAAAAACAAGGCATATGTCTGGCATTTTAAATTGAGGCTTGGGCCATACTTGTAATAATATTGAGTCACATCCCTAGAGGTCAAAGTTATGTCAGTGTTCCATCTTTTTTATAGCACTTGGCATATGCACATAGAAGTACCAGATAAATATTAGGTAAGAGATTTGATTAAGAGTCTTAAGATCATAAGTCAACAAAAGCCATTGCTGACCTGGATTTTCAGGGAACTTTTCTAGCTCCAAGACATGCTGTCTGGTTAGAGCATAGTATTATTTAGCTCTCATTGTGTCTTGCCATGAAGCATGGAAAATAGGACAGAAACAAACAAAAACAAACAAACAAACTTCCTTCAATAGCTTACCGTCTTATGAGATAAAACTCAACCAAATGAGCACTCAGCCTATGTACCTGTATAAACATGATCGTTTTTGTGGGCTCATGGAGCTGTATGATTCCAATAGTTGCAGAAGGTTGCATGGAATAGGTAAGGTCTCAGAAAGCCCATGAAAGATGAGAGCAATTTTTAAAGTTGGATAGAACTTCTTCAGATGGGAAACTTCGAAAGTAAAGGCGTTCAAGGGCCATGCATGACATTGAGTCTTTCTGTACTTGCTCTGCATTTTATAAAATTCTCTAACTTCCCTTATTTTTTCTGAAGCTGATCTTTGAACTTGTTCTTCCAGCCCAGCAATGAACTCAGTCCCTAATCTGCATTTTCCCCTCCCTAGCTATCCTTTTATTCATGAAGGATCTACGATGTGATCCCACCATAACTTAACTCTACACAGTTTTGCAGGGGTCCCACCAAGTTTCTGTTCCTGCAATGGCCATTCCTAGAGGGATAGACTGTCCTCACACCATGCTCTCTTTATTTGCACACTTGTCTATGTGTCTCCCTTTCCCTATCTCTCATCATATAATGCACCCAAAGAATCTTAGCCATGTGAACATGCCGTAAAACACCTAACAGTATTTTGCTTATGCTAGCAGTCAATGCTGTTGGGTTAAATTTTCAGCTCTCAATCTTTCTATAAATAACAGGGCTCAAAATGCTCAGTAAATGAAAATGGGAAAAACAAATGGCATTTTCTTCAATACTGAGCATGATGGCTGCTGGTAGGAGAGAACCCCTTGAAGATTATTGGGCCTGCCCGGCTTATTGCTGTCTTGTTGGTGTTTTATTTTTCAAAGTCTGGTACAGAGTCAGTGCTAAAAAGTGTTTGATAAATAAATGAATGAATATGTATGGGTGATCACGATGCTATCTGTCTACTTATGGAACTCACAAGTGTGTTATCACTGCACCTGTCAGCACTGTCTAGCTTTGCCAGGTTCCCACAGGTGGGTCTAGTGCAGCCATGGGCAAACTAAGGCCCGCAGGCCGGATCCGGCCCATCCGGCTGTTCTATCTGGTCCGCGGAGCCGAAAGAGCAGAGGGTTCTCTTGCTCTCCCATCCGCTCCTTCACCAGCAGCCCAAGATGAGAGTGCCAGCGTGGTCAGGTTGCTTTTGTTCCGGCCCTCCGGTTCAGTTTAAGAACCCATTGTGGCCCTCGAGTCAAAAAGTTTGACCACCCCTGGTGTAGTGAGTCCAGTCAACAGTTACCCAGATGCATGTGCATCTCTCAGACCTAAGGCCCTGTCCCTTCTCCCCCCGAGGACAGTTTTTCAAAGAGGAAGCTGCAAAAGGGTAAGCTACTATGGAAGTAGACAGACAAACTTTATTCCAGATCTTGATTCTCATAGTCAAAATACCATGCCCTGATTGCAATGTGAATATGTAACAAAACCCCAAATCTTTATCTTATGACTTAAGTCAAAATGACTGAGATTTTTGTGATTTGTTTCTTAGAAGAAAGTATCATGTCCCTCCGATAAGCTATGAAAAAATCCTGGTAATGAGTTTAGTAATTAGATTATAGTCTGATATATATTTTCTGTATGACTTGTGGTTTATGGTTCTGCCCTGTTACAGAGTATGGAGAGGCATAGACCACTTTTTCTGGGATCATGCGATTCCTGTTTGAGACTTAGATTAGTCATATTTCTTGATTATGCAGAAACACGACACTGAGGTGGTTCCTGTATAAAAAAACACACACAAAAAAAAACATGCAAATAAATGGAACTATAGTTTTTAAGTTTATAAAGGATATGCAAATGGAAGTGACAAATCTCATCTAGATAATAGTTATCCCCATCTAGAGGGAGAAATCTAGAGAAAGCTAATACTAAATTAATCACAATCACAATGATCAGAATTGTAATCTTATTAAAGGGAATATTGAATTTTGAAAGCAAAGTTCAGTTGTATCCATAGAGAACTCTGAATAGCTTTCACAATATACAAGTTCTCCCTAGTCATTTTATGGATGTGCTTTGACATCTTTGCATACAGGTCTCATGCCATACCTTATCGTGTTGAGGAAGCAAGCAGGCTTCTCCCCCAGATTAGTTGGTACCCTTGACACCTTACAAAAGAACAGATGATGTCGCTGAGCGAGCAGGTGCAAGCATTAGGCCTGGCTTTGTTACACTGAACATGAGGAATTCCATTCAATGGTGAGGATATATCTGACTAGTTCAAAGTGATTCATTAACACAAAGAAATAGCAGAGTGGGAATAGTTCTCAGAGCCTTTGGCAAGCATGTTAAAGCAGGCCCATGACAGATGAACTCAATGAACTAAGAGCTTAAATAGCAGTTGGGAACTGGGAGTGCTGCGAAATGAATGTGCTGACCTGACAATAGTGAGCAAAACTTCATGACTAGAAAACACAAACTTCCAGGCCCTTGTGGGAGAATGTATCCCATTATGTAGTGTTTAAGGGGACTTGAAGGGGACTCTACAACTGTACATGCCATTAATTAAACTTAGTATAGAGAGGCCATGGATGTGTCTACCTCACTGCTTGATTAACATATCGGGTCAAGAGCCTCAGATATTTATCGACTGTTTTTGCATCAGAAACCATAAGGGAATTGGCCCTTCTGAAGTGCATCTATAATTCATGGACTAAATCAGAATCTGTGCTTGTAGAAGTACATTGCTATGCATTCTTCCCTCTCATTTAAGTGGGACCCAGTCATGCACGACCATGAAGGTCCCGACATGCCATGCGATTCCATTCCTGTTTGTGTTGTCTTCAAGATGGTTTGATATCCTGAGGCATGGACAAGGACAGTGGGAGAGAGTGGGCTGTGCAGGTTAAATTTAAGTAAGTTTATTTTAGTAGATCTTTCTAAGACTTTCAAGAATCTAATTAGATAAAAACAAATTATTACATGTTTGGAATGTATAAAGATGCCTCATAGGAACTACTATCAGATTAAATTGTAAATATATATGTACAATATATTTAATCCCTTTGATACGTCCTGATTATTTTGTAGAGCTATTGCATTAACCATTATGGTATGTGTTTTTCCCCCCAAGTGTTTGTATTTGCATCTAATTTTATAGCCTGCTGTACAAATGTGGTTTGTTTTCAGTAATTGTGTTTTTTTTAATATTTTGGAACACATGTCTATTATTGATTTTTAAAATATTATATTTATTTAAATTTTTTAAATTAAAATCTCTGTTTAAGATTTAAAAAAATAAAATGACATGTTGAAATTTTTCTTACAAAAAATTAACGATTTTAGAAAGCCATTAATAGAAATTAAGTGAACAAACAAAAATTCTTTTTTATATTATTATAGAATCTCTCCTTTCAATTGTGAAATATTAAAGTGGAGATTATACGTCACCCATGAGGGCTTTGTAACTAATCAATTTCACCATGAGATAGCAGCTCAGAAGTACACTTTCCTATGCACCAGGGAACAGCCTCCTTGTCTCACTAAGTAATTGTGGGGTTAATCAAATCCCTAGAAAACGCTGGGGGGTGATGTTGGGGGTCAGCAGCTGAGTGGAGACTAGAACAAAATATAGATGGTGGATCCTGCCATCAAAGACTAACTTGCCCTATATTTTACTTATGCTCCAAGTCTCTGTTGAATCCATGTTAGGGTAATTACCTTGAAAAGATAAAAACTATCAGTTTCCTGAAATAAATCTAAATCTGATACTACTAGAACATACAAACTGCAAGTGGCCTGTTTCTGATATTATATTTCAGCTTTCAGCCTGGTGAGCCTGTCCATCTCTCAGTCAGCAACAGGATTGCAGATAAGATAAACATTACATGTGCTCTTTGCCTCGCGTGCTGTAAGACAATATGAACAAAGTTATGTGCATACATTAAAAAGACTCTGCTCATTCTCCAGTGGGTGTTGGGTGTGTAACTTTGCCTCCCGTGTTGCGTGATGTCGTTCATAGCAATTTCCAGCCACATCCGCCAGGTCTTACTTCATTTTCTTTCAATGAGGTGACTCCTTTAGATGTATATTTGCAAAACTGATTTCTAAGTCATTCAGTTCAGGATGATCACACAACCCATTATCCGTCTGACTTTACCCAGTCTCAAACCCTCCCTTTACCCCCACCACATCCAAATCCCCCTCAGTCAGTTTCCATCAGCCTGCAAGCAAAGGAAAGACAAAGGTCCCGGAGACATCAAACAGACCGAAGGCTCTTGATTGACCACATGGAATTGGGTAGACATTCAAAGATGTCTCTTCCTCTGCCCAGGCTGGTTAAAGGTGGGTGAATTGGCACATCTGCACACCAGCTGTTGCCTTCATCCCCATCCCATCTGAGGTAGGACTCACAGGAGGTCAAAGAGAGAAGCTCTTCAGTTCTCTGCTGAGCAGACATATGGTAGAGCAGGTGGATCCCTGCCCAGTCCAAGTGTCAGGATGCAGAGAAGGAAGGTGGCCATGTTGACCCCTTTTCCTATTGTTTTCATCTGCATTATGCATTCATACAGTTCTGTGTATTAGTTAAGACAAGTACCCTAGAAACCGGAAGCCTTTGTTCTGTGTCTAACCAGCTGAAAATGACCAAATGGAGCTAGACAGTCTTTCCAGATTCTTTACTCTTTCTTTCTTCATTTACATTTGTAAATGTGGAGTGCTTCATGAAACAAGAGGATGGTGGGAATCATTGTAAATTTTCAGAGGACTTGACCAATTGTATTTGTCTAAGGAGATGAGAAGAATTCAAAGTTAGATTATTCATTTGGAGGAGGGAGGTCACCTTTGACTTCTGTTCTGGTGTGACCCCCTTGGAGAAAACATCAATCAAAATGGGAGCTGATTCTGACATGAAAAAACAGAACAGAATTAAAGTAAAGGAGAAACTTAGATGAAATATGTGGGAGTGAGCAAAAAACGATGAAGGGTATTAATAATAATTTAAGTGTTTCTTTAAGGGGGTCAAGTATAATATGAAAGAAGCAAAGACAAATTTCTTCTGCAAGGCAAGCAATCAGAAAGAATGAGTAAATCAGGCCTTAATGAGCAGAGTGAGAGTCCCTTTGGGGTTTTTGAGTTTAAGGGTTTCCTCTGAAGTCAACTCCGGTTGCTTGTATGAAACACTGCAACAGGCATGGCAGGAAACAAGCTGTGTGATCTAGCAATAAGCTCTATCTTCCATCTCCAATGTATTCTGAGAAGAGCTCAGTCAGGTATCTCTCTGTCCCTATAGGGGAGAAGGGAGTAGTGTCTCTTTCCCAAAGACTATGTTTCTGGGTTCTGGGCCTTTCCTGCATTTTAATTGCTTCCTTTGTCGGTTTGCCCAGCACTGCCCTTAGTCTTTTCTGCAAAACAGGAACAGGGTCTAATAAAATCAGTTGCCTTATGGAGTTAATTATTATCTTTTCCCCAAGGGATAATTGCATTATCCCTGGAAACAACTTTAGTCTAAAAAAACAACAAAAAGAAAAAGAAATCCTGGACAGTCATTGTATAGCCCACCAGCATAGGGGAGCTTCAGGTGTGTTGGTGGCATATTTGGAGGACATGTTTCAAATCACTCCACACAAACACCACTACTTTGTTTATGATAAAGTCAACCATCCTATATAATAAAGAGTTAATATGCTAATTAGACCAAACAACTGAACAACCTTCCAGAAGGCATTCTGGACAACCTTCCAGATGAAGCCGTGCTGTGAGGGTCAGCAGGGGCTTTGAGAGCCTGCCAGGGCTGTGCATGAATTTTGTGCATTGGGCCTCTAGTGTGTCTTTGGCCATCTTATTTATTTATTGTTATAAATATACTTTATTGATTTTTTAGAGAGAGGAGAGAGGGATAGAGAGCTAGAATCATTGATGAGAAAGAAACATTGAGCAGTTGCCTCCTGCACAACCCCCTCCGGGGATGTGCCCGCAACCAATGTACATGCCCTCAACCGAAATTGAACCTGAAGTGTGCAGTCCAACTGAAGGCATGCCATCTCATTTAAAGCAAGGGGACTCTCATCCTCTATCCCTATGTCATGGTTGTAGTATAGACACAAACAGGAATATAGAAAATAGTTTGGAAAAGAAAGGAAGCAATTTTCATAACATTTTGACTGAAGCCATTTCTCTTTCTCTCTTTTTAAAATATATATTTTTTATTGATTTCAGAGAGGAAGGGAGAGGAAGAGAGAGAGAAACATCAATGATGTGAGAATCACTGATCAGCTGCCTCCTCCACACCCTGTACTGGGGATCCAGCCCACAACCTGAGCATGTGACCCTGACTGAACAGAACCCAGCGTCCTTCATTCCCCAGGCCTGCACTCCATCCACTGAGCCAAATTGGCTAGGGCGAATACATTTCTCTCTTAAAGAAGTCTCCTTATACCAAAATCATATTTGCTAGATTCTTTGGGGAGTAGAAAACAGCGCGAATTATCAGTATGCTTCCCTCATTTGGTTGATGAAACCAAGGGACTAGTCTCTCATTAGTGAAAATCATAAAACTATGCAAACTTACATCCCGGTGTGTGTCTGTCATTTGTTTCTCTCCTATCCCTATTTCCTCTCTGAATCTATGAGACTGGTTATGACTAATGGTTGTCTCCTAGAAGTTTTTAATCAAACAATTTCCTCATTTCAATTTGCCTCCAGATAATCGTTTGCTTTCTTAATTAATGCTGTGAAAACACACATTATGATCTTTACCTGAAACATGTTTTGATTAACACTGGTACCTATGGTTTCTGTTGACTAAAGTACACTTTTCCCCCCGGCAGGGAGGCTGTGCTCTGGTAAGCAGCTGCTTCATTTCACCCCAGAGGTTGCTGCATTTTGCTAGCTGTAGAAACAATGCTTATTTATGGTAGAGTTCGTAAAGTTCTTCCTATCGGATGCAAAAAGGAAAACCCATTCTCTGAACAAATGTGTCTCTCTCATTCTTACCCTTTCTTTTGTTCTCTCTTTCTCTCGTTTTCTCTCCCTCTCCCACACAATCTCAGTACCTATAAAACTTCACATAATAGAATGCCTCTGAGCATTCTTGAAAAAATCACTCAAAATAATCATGATAATAACAGTAGTGCATAATAACAGATTGAGTGACTCCTCTGTATCTGGCTTTATTATAGGGCTTTTGCATTGCATTAGCTCACTTGTTTTCAGGACAATCCTATGAAGTAGGACATACTATTATTCCTCTCACACAGAGGAAGTTGAGTGTGGTTACACAGCGCTTGGAGGGACAGCTGGACTGAGCCTGCTCTGAATCTGTCCATTCTTTGAGTCCAAATGAAGCATTCTGGCTCTCTACCTGACTACTGTTAGATTGAAATGAGACACACTGAAAAATCTGCATATTGCAGAGGTTTTGTTTTAAGGGTCAGTTCTGATCATGATTCTCTACCAACTTTTATTCCATTCATCCCAATTCCCCTCAAAATTAAGTCCAGTGCATATTACAACGAGGGAAGGTATTTCCAACCTTCATGCCTGGCTTTGGTTTCCATCTCTGCCTCATGCCTACCCTTCCCTTGAAGTCAGCCTCAGGGACAAGAATTTGTATATTTTCCTTTTGTCTGTTTGCAGCTTGTTTCCTACCATGGCTGAATCCTACTCCCCTTCAAGTCTCAATTTGGATAATTCTATTTCTGAATGGCCATCCTGACAGCCTCTGCCTCCTCTCCTTGGCTCTCTCGTGTTCCCAGGGCCCCCTGAGCTTGACTATTCTGTTTAGACTGGCTTTTCTTCTCACCTACTACCCTGTCTCCCCCAAAATAAGACAGTGTCTTATATTAATTTTTGCTCCCAAAGATGCACTAGGTCTTATTTTCAGGGGATGTCTTATTTTTCCATGGAGAAGAATAGGGTACACATTTATTGTTAAATGAAAATAAAGGAAATGTATTACCTGTATATAGTACGGTAATAAGGTAGTTGTCAGCACAAACCAGACAAACTGTGAATCCTACAGTATCAAGAATTTACTCATTTATTCAATGACAATAATGTCATCATCTTCTGGAACATCATCAGAACAATCCAATTCCTGAATTTCCTGGTGAATTTCTTGTGACGCCATTTCTTTCAGAATCAGTGGGCCAAATCTCTCAGGTTTAGCAATAGCACTGTCTTTAAATGAGTACTTCTTGTCAAGGTAGCCTGCTCGCAGTGCATTTGCAATGCAACTGTCAGTGATTTTCTCCCATGAATTCTTCACCCAAGTCACAACTTCTTGCAGTTTAGGTTTCACCAAGTTTCCATGCTGACTTCTCTCCATTCACACAGCAGTGAGGTCAGGACTCTGCATAACTGGGAGGCCTTAGCGACCAGTTTATAGTAAATTAATTTTCATTCTGAGACAGAGCCTGGGGGGCTTATTTTTGGGGGATGCCTTATATTTCACTCAGAAGGAAACCTGTAAGTAGGTCTTATTTTAGGAGGATGTCTTATTTTAGGGAAAACACGGTAGATGGGCAGATCCTTGGAGGCAGGGACAGCTTCTCCAACAACGTGTTTCTATCCAAGTAGGGGTTGCACCAAGTAACGATAAAACAATATATGCTCAACAAATGAAAAAATAGAGAATCAAGGCTAAAGTAACACCTTGATAAAACTTCAAAGAGTTATTATATATTCATTTTTATCATTTCAAACTCATTCAAGGGCAAATGATTTCTGTCTTCTTTCAGATCAGCACACAATGGTTGGCTTAGGGTGTGGCATGAGAAAAAGACAAAATAATTTGGGTTAATTTGGCTAAAGTTATTGAGAAGGAATTTTCCTTTTTTGAGGGAATACACATCTGGATCTATGGATGACTTCTCCATAATGAATAAGCCTGCATTAAAAATATAGTTGTGTGTGTGTTTAATTATTTATCTAATTTATTTATTTTTGCCTAAATCAATGCAAGTTAGGTTTCTATCACTTTCTATTAAAATAATTCTAATGTTCTTCCTTGATTAATATTCTCATAAATCTTATCTCTTTTGGGGGAGGGAGGAGGAAAATGTCTAATTTAATTACATAATTTAATTATATAAAATTTTAAAACAAATAGTATTTTTCAGGTACCATTTCCAACTCTCCTTCCCATTTCTCACTTTGCCATTCAAAATTTGTATGTAAAACAAAATTTGGAAAATATCAGCAAATCCTACACATTTGGGTGGGAACATTTACCTCCATAAGGAAAAAGTTCCATGAAATATCTTTTTATTTTCAGTGATTGTTTTGGCCCAAACCTTTTATAAAAAACAATACATATGTTGCTCATTCTCAAGTGTAAGATCTCTGCCAAATAACTTTGCTTATGCACTCTTGAATAATTTTACCATATAGTTTAAATTGCCTAGTACTAAACATGCAGTGCCAAGCTAATAAACAAGGGTAAAGGCATGGCTGAGTGTTTGTGTGTGTGTAGATCATGGGTGGTGAACACACAATGCAATATACAGATGATTTATTATACAAGTGTACACTTGAAAACTATCTAATTAACCGATTGAATCCCAATAAAGTCAATAAAATGTTTAAAATGAAATGACTCATGCTTATTAAAAAGGAAAAAATAATAAAAAATAAGAGTATTTTATGACAAAGGAACTAGAGAATTAATGACAAGGGAACTAGAGAATTAATATGTATAACTTAAAATAACGCTATAACCAATACCAGAAAATACCATAAATCTGACTTCTTACCATTAATAGGTCAATTGTGTTATTTTCCTGAAAGAATGCACTTTGTCATTAAATGGAATTAACTGGAACACCATGTTAACAGTTTTAGCAATAGTCTATAAAGACCTAGAAATTCTCTTGTATTGCTGACTTGGGGACTACAGTGCATCCCACCTTAAATATAAATAGAGTGCTTTTGCCTACTCTTCAGTTTATTTCCATTTTTAAATTTTTGTTTTATTTACATATTTTTTAATTTAAATTCTTTATTGTTTAAAGTATTACCTAAGTCTTCTTTTATCTCCATTGACCTCTCCGCAGCCACCCTCACCCCCCCAGTCACATGCCCTCACCCACTCTCTCCCAGTCTGTGTCCATTAGTTATGCTCATATGCATGCATACAAGTCTTGATATTTTAGCCCTTCACCCCCTACATTCCTTCATATGTTGGGCATTCTGTTTGATGCTTCTGACTCTGGTTCTATTTTTGTTCATCAGTTTATGTTGTTCATTATATTCTACAAATGAGTGAGATCATGTGATATTTATCTTTCTCTGACTGGCTTATTTTTCTTAGCATAATGCTCTCCAGTTCCATCCATGTTGTTGCAAATGGTAAGAATTCCAATCCTTTTTTTTAAAAAAAAATAAGACGTCTACTATCAAAGGATCTCTTCCCAATATCAAATATATTACAGATGGTTTTTATAACTGGCTAATTTTTTTCCGGATATTAAATTTTAGAAGACCATATTATTTCTCTAATTGTGCTGTTCTTTGCAACATTCCCAAGTTAATGACTTCCACTGACTTTGTTAACATCCTTGCTGATCTCTAATCCTGCCAGCTAATGTGAAGTGCTAATCTTATATATTCTTCACTACTGTCGGTTCTTAAATGTTTGCCTGAGTTTTTCTGTAAATGTGACCATGCAGCCGAAACCGATTTGGCTCAGTGGATAGAGCGTTGGCCTGCAGACTGAAAGGTCTCGGGTTTGATTCTGATAGCCCCTCTGCATAAGATGATGTTTCACTCTTCCAGGATTTGGTAGATGCATCACTTTCTGTATGAATGTCATTCTCATCCCACCTTGTGAATGAATGCACACTTTTACCTTAAGATGCTGATCAAATAGCATCTCTTGCCCACTTCTCTAGTAGTCGCTTTGTTCTCTTCTCTCAGCTAAAATAAATTTGTTTCTTTTAGCATCTATTGCACTCCATGTAGTTGTTAATTTCATAACTGCCTCTGGACAGAATATTCATCCTTAGAGCCAGTTGTGGTGTCTTGTTCATTTTGTAGATATCCTGTATACTAAAAGGTGGGATTCACGATTTGTAGTATGCAAACCGACCAAATGGCAGAACGACCGATGCTATGACGTGGTCACTTTTACAGAATAACTCAGGTGCACTGACCACCAGGGGCTGACACTCAAGCAGGAACTGCCCCCAGCCCGCAGGCCCCCGTCACCTGATGGCGAATGGGAACTGGGTTGGGTGGTGGGGGTGAGGGGATTGAGGCTGGCTGCCTGCAGCTGGGAGATGGCCCTGATCACATGATCACCGGCCCAGGCTAGGGACTGTACCCATGCAGGGATTTTGTGCGTCAGGCCTCTAGTATTTTATAATATTCTTGAAATGCAGTAAATGTTCAAAGAATGGATACATAAATGGATTGAGTTAGGTGGTGATCTTTTTATTTCATAGGTATAAAGCAGGGACCAGCAAACCTTTTCTATAAAGGATCAGATAGTAAATATTATCTGGTTTGCAGGCTACACCATCTCTGTAACATCTGCTCACCTCTGTCTTGTAGAGCCAAAGCATAGACAGTATAAAAAATAAACTGGCATTGTTGCATCCCAAAATTTTTTCACTTACAAAATCAGGTGACAGGCTAGGTTGTCCCTGGGCCTTAGTTTGCCAACCACTAGTTTTAAAAAAAAGACAACTTGTAATTCTTAAGCTGACTACAGGTAGATGTTGAACAGAGTCCCTGCATGAAAAGAGGGGGTTGTATGTAGTCTTTGGATTCTGGTGAAGTCTATGTCCTTTCCATATAAAGGCTCTGATTTGCAACCTCTTTGATATAACATTTCTTGCCATATATTTCATTAGCTTTTTTACATGTTATTAAATCTATCTGGTCACATAAGTGTTGACTGAATACTAGTCATACCCTTCTTAAAGACATTTCAGGTAAGATGTTCAGAGTTAATAATGAGTATGTTCTCTGTGAGTAGATAATGCATTTTCCTATAAAGTCAGTAGACGCCAACATGTATTCTTGAGAAATACAGAGCTCCTTTAATTTTCCCTTAGTTTTTAATGAAATGCGTTTTTTTCCCCATACAATTCTATTATTTAAACTGTTTTCAAAATCCCCAAACCAAATGTGAGTCCTCTTACCTAAAACCAATCTATTGGTCTCATGCTTAGGAAGGACTCAGCTTTGCAGATTAAATGAGATGAGTTGGCCATTGCAGGTATATTATTTTCTTAATCATTTAGCTGTAGCATATTTGATTTTTTCCCCAATATAAGCCATCACTAAGCACGGAGCCAGCACAGTCAGAAGCATAGGGCTTGGGAAGAGAAGGCAAAACTCATATTAGATAACTATACATGAGCAAACATATGGATATTATTTAATTACTTGGAGATCATCTATTGGACAGTGTCTGGTGGGCCCAGCTGGAGCTTAATGCAAAAAACGCAAAACAGTACCCTCTATCCCTTTCAGAGGATTTCACCAAAAAGCCACACAAATATACATGCTAATAAGGTTAAACTTTTTACTAGATTTGCCCAAACCGACAAAGGGGCTTTTACACAGATATGATATTATGATAGCTATATCCTGTTTTTCTGTGTTTTTTTTAATGCCAAATTACACATATTATGGTTTTTAAAATTTTATTTATTTATTTATATTTGTTCAGCTAGCTAAGACACATGATGGAATTTTAGATGCTTTGCTTTTATAAAGACATCACCATATTCAAATGGTCTTTTGTATGAGCACTATAAAGTCATAAATGTAATATCATAAACTCTCTTCAAAAGAAAACTTCAGGGACATATTTCTTTGGTGAATTCTATCAAACATTTTCAAAAGAAACATCATGTGAAGGTTATACAACCTCTTTCAGAAAATAGAGAGGAATGGGTCTTGTAACTCTTAAAACTAGGTTCATTTAACCAATGCTTCATATCAAAGGCCAGTGATTTTCTTTTCTATAAAGATTTAGTTTATAAATATTTTAGGCTTCATAAGCCATACGGTCATTGTCACATTACTCAACTCTGCTGTTATGGTGCAACTATAGCTGTAGATGACATATAAATGAATGATGTGGCTATATTCCAATAAAATTTTACTTACAAAATTAGGTGGCTGTTTGGATATGGCTTTGGGACTGTACTTTGCCTATGCCTTTGTATTCATCTCAAAAATTGTAGCATGCTATATCTGAATTATAATTTATTATTATATATGATTTCTTCTAAATTATTTGTCTATGGATGGACTATTTAAAACTGGATGTTTACTTTTCAAATATTTTAGAGTTTTTAAATACATTACATATTGATTTCTAATTTAATTGCTCTACACAATTTCAATCTTTTGAAATATAAGATTTTTAAAATATATATATATTTTATTGATTTTTTACATAGAGGAAGGGAGAAGGATAGAGAGCTAGAAACATAGATGAGAGAGAAACATCAACCAGCTGCCTCCTGTACACCCCCTACTGGGGATGTGCCCACAACCAATCAATGTACATGGTCTTGACTGGAATTAAACCCAGGATCTTTCAGTTTTCAGACCAATGCTCTAGCCACTGAGTCAAACCAGTTTTGGAAAAATATGATTTTTTTAAAATGCAGATCATATGTTCTATCTTAATATCTATGTATGATTTAAAAAGTATATGAATTCTATAATTGTTGAGTATTTAATAAATATCAAATATTTCATGATGTTTGAACATGGTATACTAATTTAAATATATAATTTTACTGCTATATATATATACATATATATATATATATATATATATATATATATACTTATATACACACACACATGCACACACGCGCACACACACACACACACATATATATATATATATATATATATATATATATATATATATGCTTTTGTCTGTGTTATCTCAATTACTAAGAGTACTAATATCTTCAATAGTGATTACAGATAAGTCCTTATCTCCCTTTGTACTGTTTTATGAATTTGATGTATATACATTTGGAATTGGTAGTTCTTCTTCAATCTGTCTGCCAGTGTTTAGAAGAAAAAAAATAATTTTACATTTTTGGAGTCTCCTATGAAAATGTTGCCAATTTACATTTTCAGTGACAACTTTTCTATTGTATAGGAGCTGTAAAACATAGACATACTGACTGGAAACACTGTGGACTAATTATCTACATGTCATTCAATCATCTTCACGTCATCTCTCTGAACTCACAACCTCGGATGCCTCTCTGTGCCCAGATGCTAGCCTCTAGCAGCTAAAACATCAGTGCCTATGTAGCCATGGCAAAAAGTAGAAACTCTTCGCACGAGATTGGTAATCTGGTGAGGCCTCCAAGCCGGGAACCTGCGTTTGCTAATGTGTATGGTAGTCCTTTTCAATATGTCATTTGCATTTAGAGTAACATGGCTGCTCTTAGGTGATGACATATTAGGACACTTACTTTTGATTTTACAAATCCAGTAAGGGGTAGAGTGAATCTCACATTACTTGGGGGAAAAGACAATAAATTCAATTTAGGTAAAAACTGAATTGGGATTAAAGATAAGAAAACGAAAGAAAGAAAAGCATCCTGTGACCCCCGGAGAGAATCTGACAGCTGAAATCTAATTGAGGAATTCAGTTTTGTCTAGGTGCGACTGGCCACAAGAACAAAGCCAACATTACAGTCTGCTAGGTGAATGGCTCTGTGGGTGAAGGACCAAAAGATTGACCTAGTTAAGGCTCTTTGAAGTAGAGTCAAGGTCCACTCAAACTATCCATGAAAGGAGTGATTTATGGCAAGGTGTTAGTGCAGAGCCATTGAAAATCCGAGGCTAACTACTAGGGCATAACTAGGTCCCATGACGAATGGGGCAAAGGGAAATTTTGACATCAAGGCCAAGATGGGTGGTTGAGAGCTTGAGAGCCATTGTAATCTGGAGAGTCTACCGAATAATTCAGCTATTCCTGATCTGTGGACTCTAGGTCCATCAGAAGTGGGCAGATAGTTAGTCTAAAGGTCTTTGATTCTACATGCATACAAGGTACTGTGGTCTAAAAAAATTATCATGGTCAATGCATATATGTTCTTTTGGATATAGAAATTGATGTTCCTGAGAAGCTTGATCTTAGCATCTCTGTAAGCCTCTCTATATTTTAAATCATTCAATATGTGTTTAAAAGTGGGGCCTGGGGCCCTTCACAAGAGCTACAAGGTTACCACTTGAGGGCGCTATTTACTGCAAGCAGGGACCTAGAACCAATTTACAATTCCATAAGAATTAAACAAGTCAGAGTTGAATGGCAAACTATTTTTATTTATTTCAGTGGTTCTTTTAGTGCCCTTTATAGATTGGTCAACTGCCTGGCATGTCTCTTTAATCTGTTTTCGTCCATATGTACCACCTTATTTATTTTTTGTTTTGTTTTACTTGCTTACTTATACTGCTGTGACAATGTTTTCTGTTGTGTGTGTGTGTGTGTGTGTGTGTGTGTGTGTGTGTGTTTTGTTTTTTGTTTTTTGTTTTCAGTATTTGAAAGTGTCAGTAAATTTCCAATAGCTTTAAGTAATTTTATTAAACAATAATAGTTTTTTTAACTGTATTGTAGAAATCTACAAAACATTCTTTTGGTTTCTAAAAGGGGTCCCCATACATGAAAAATGTGAAAACTACTGTATTTAACTCTAAAGCAACCAGCTACTAAAAAAAATCTGTTTTTCTCTTACTGTGGGTTATTTTTTTTATGTATAAGCTCACTCTCATTTACAAACACAACCAGAGTGTCCTTTTTCATTCAATGATTACTATTCCATTTTATTTATTTACTCAAATACCTACTTTCTCTATTACAGAAATTGCTTCTCATTTGATACCCCCTTTTCCTCTTATTCCCACCCATCCCCCACTGAATAAAGTAAGGCAAAACCATTTGTAAAAATGTCACAGTTTACATCATCACCTGTCTAGTTTTCTCTTTCAAAATAATTATGAATATGTGGCATTATAAAGGGCATTCAGCTTAAACAATTCTGAAAATTTTCATAGAGTTTTCCAGGTGTTTTTTGTGTTGTTTTTTTCTTTTTTCTGAATGGAAAATTTGTTAGACCATAATCTGTCAGGACCTCAAAACATATTTGGTTGGTTGTTTTTCCTCTTCCTCTCTTTGCTCCAAATTGAAATTGAGTTCCATGTCATCTCTGTTTGCAAAGATTTTCCTCCTTTCTTTTCTTTCTTCAATGGGCCACTCACACTTTTAGAGTAATAAAACATAATTTAAATGAAATGTAAAAGGCAGTAGCCATTGAGCTCAGTACCATTAAAGAGTTATCAATACAGTAGTACAAGTTTGTGAAATAAACATCAGGTCCTGTAAATTTAATAGTTTCCTGTAAAAGAAAAAAAAAATCCAATCCAAGTTTTTTCAGCTCAGAGTATGGGGCTTAACAAATAAATAGTTCATAGTGTGCCAAAATCAAATTGCCAAATGATTGACTACATCCTACTCTGCACAAGGAAAAGGCCACTGATGTTTATACAAGTGTGTTTCATTCAATATTTGACTTTGGTAGATAAATAGGCTGACGTTGGCATTTTTAAATTAACTTTTGTTTTCAACTAAGTATAGATGGGGGAGTGTAGGTGCAGGGGAAAGAAGCTGAAGGATTTATAGAAAAAGGAAAACCAAGAAGTCTTGACCTGATGTTTCCAGCTCAGATTCAAACTTTACTGATGTAAATTTGGGGGATTAGACCCAATTTAGTGATATTTGTAATACTTGCCTTGCTATATAAGAAAACTGCCTATGATTTATTTTTGTTGTTTTCAGGAAAGAATAGCAAAAGTAAAAACTTAAAGAAATGGGTAATGGTTTTAAGGTAGTAAGAGACAGATAAAAGTATTCTTTATGATCATATGCTAACACCAATAGTGTTATATTAGCAAAGGAATCTTTGGACAGTTATATATGTCTTAGTACACACTATTTTACATTAAATAATTTTTTCCATTTTCATTTTGAATGGGGCATACTATACTCAATATATTCTATTATGTTTATATTGATGAATTAGATCACAAACACCACACTTAAATGTATTTTTAAATTTTAAAACATTCTTGTTTATGCACACACACACATACCCACTCTCACCTCCCCCAACCCCCAACACACAAAAACAAACAAATAAAACAAAACAAAACAAACAAAAAACAAAAAAACACATAAGCATCACTCAATCGGCCTATTGTCTTTCTAAAGCAATAAATTACTCAAAGATTAAAGATGGTGCATATTTATATAATTGTTAAAAAATAATACAATATTAATTACTTGATGTATAAAGAGCTATATATTTAAGAAAGAAAGAAATATAATGATGGCTATATTTAAAACATTTATACCATGAATTATAGTTTATAAACATGCCTCATCTCTCAGCTCCTTTGATACATAGTCTTCTAAAGAAAAGATGGCTAGACAGCTAGTGTTGCTCTGTGGTTGTGTGTTGCCCTGTGAAAGGAAGTCATGATTTGATTCCTGGTCAAAGCACATGAAAGAGGCAGGGATGCATGATTCCCAACATTGATCTTTCTGACTCTTTCTTTCTTTCTCTGAAACCAATAAAAACCTACATAAAAGGAATGGGCCAGGCTGGTGTTGCACAGTGGTTAAAGTGTCAACTTATTAATCAGAAGGTCAGGGCTTGAATTCTGGTTGCAGGCTCCTTCCCTGGTGTGGTGTATGCAAGGGGCAGATGATCAATGATTCTCATCCTTAATGTCTCTCTCTCTCTCTCTCTCTCTCTCTCTCTCTCTCCCTCCCTCCCTCCCTCCCTCCCTCCATCCCTCCCCCTCCCTTCCTCCCCCCTCTCTTTGTCCCTCCCTCCCTCCATCTTCCTCTCTGAAATAGATAAAAATATATTAAAAAAATAAAAAGAAGGGATGGGAAGTTTTAGCATTCTAATATTACAGATGGAAAACCTGTGACTCATAGAGTTTAAGTTGCTTGCCCAAGATAACCACAAATAACCAAGGACAGTGCCAAACAAAATCACAGATTCTTTTCTTATAATACTATGATGCTTCTAGTCAGGGAATTACCTAATTTTTAAAAATAAGTAAATTACAGCAGAGGTTTTTTTTTTATTTAAATAAATAAAAAATATTATCATGCCCATATATGGTCATGATACCAACAACTTAATCAGTTTTCCAGTAACTCTCACAGAAGATAGTTTAAGGTTAATAAAATTGAGGAGGAGATTATTCTCATTGAGGAGGTGGTTGGAAAAGCCAATTGTCACCGTGATTTTTCTGAAGCACAAAATTGATATGTTATAAATAACATTTTAATGGACCCTGTTTATATATATTTTTTTCATTCTGCATTTAATGAATAAATGGCACACTTCCTATGCAGTCATACCCTATAACAAATGGGAATCATTCTTTATTTCTGCCATGTTTTCTTCCCCTTCAACATATCAACCTCTTAACCTATGTGTATCACTAAGTATAATTTCCACCTAATCTCAGCTCCCCCATAACTCCAGGAGACTGTTATCCAATTTCTTCCCAAATAAGAAGGGTGAGAGATGGAGGGAAGTTTCATGTTAGGGTTAAAGATATACAAATATACTGTTTAAATATAGACATTAATATACTAGTATATAGAGACAGAAAATATATAAAATCCCTAGTTTCATCATAACCAGAGGCTTGACCAACTGGAAGTCAGTCCTGCAACCCAGCACTGACTGCTACCACTGCAGGTGCAGTGAGCCAGAACTGACTGCTGAGGGGGCTGTGAATCAGGCCCAGAGAGAGAAGTAAGGTCTTATCTGTAGCCTGTGTGGTAGCTTTAGATCAGCACTTGCTTCTCTTTCCCAGCTGGACTAGCAGCCACACGACCATTTCTCTCCAGGCCTCCACCAGGGTTGATCAGCCCTGCCTTTCTGATCACTCCCCAATGTTAGAACCAGAGACACTGACTGGCATAGAAACCAGCCAATCAGATCCTAAACTAGGTGAAGTGTAAGGAGCCAATGGCTGTGTAGGGGGCAGAGATTTTGACGATGACATATACACTGACCAATTAGAACCAAATCTGGGTGAACTATGAGGAGCCAATGGCTGCCTATGAGGTGGGGCTTTTGTAGCTAAATGGCATAGGAACTGACCCATCAGAACCAATTTGGCTGGCAGAGGAGGGCACTTGGGGGCAATCAGGCCAGTAGGCAGAGGCAATTAGGAGCTGTCAGGCAGGCAGACAGGTGAGCTATTAGGAACCAGCCACAGGGATTGGGCCTAAACTGGCAGTCAGACATCCCCCAAAGGTTCTCTGATTGGAGAGGGTACAGGCTGGGCTGAGGGATCCCCCCCCCCCCCATGTATCTGGCAGTTAGTCTGGCTACTAGGTGATTAACTTGGAGTGTGTACAGAATGGAGATGTTGAACAAAGGGAGGACAGGACTGAGTGGAATGGTGCAAGATTTTAACCCACTTCTCAGAACAGTACTGGATTTAAAACCTCTGAATTATTTCTGGAATTTTCCATTTAATATTTTTAGACCACAGTTGACCACCTGTAACTAAAACCATGGAAAGCAAAAGAGCAGATATGGGGGACTGCTGTACTAGCCTTCTGTGATAGAGGCTTTGAAACGTTCCTGAGTGAGCTCATTGCCTAGTGTCAATAAAACATGATCATTGAACTGGAACCCGTGGTGTTCCCCTGGGCAGGATGCAATAATGGCCTCCCGGGTTCTTGTCCAAGTGGAGTCGAAGAATGAAACTATGGACAAAAGGTGGTATAGGAAAAGGTGGAAATATATTGAGAAACAAGCACAAACTCCCACATGAGGAGGGGGAGAGAGTCCTACTAAGTCCCTTTTTTCTAAGGTTTATAAAGGCTGCAGTTCTTTATGTCTTGATATCCCTCCAATTGGTTACTATAGCAAGCTTCAATGCTCAAACCTCATGTGAGATTCCCCTCTTCTACATTAGGTACATACCTAATGTATACCTTAGGGCAACTCACAGCTTTGCAGCCCTGTGGTTCTCCCCCATGGCCCTGCACCTGCTCACAGTCTGTGAGTTCTCAGGGGATGTCTGACTGATGGCTTAGGCCCACAGGGAGCAGGCCTAAACCTTCAGCCAGACATCCTTAGTGTGGCTGCAGGAGTGGGAGAGGCTCCCCCCAGTGTGTCTACACTTTCCAGCCCTGAGCGCAGCTTCTGGCTGAGCAGTGCTCCCCCTGTGGCAGCACACTGACCACCAGGGGTCAGCTCCTGCCATGAGCATCTGCCCCCTGGTGGTCAGTGCACATCATAGCAATCGATAGCTCTGCCATTCAGTCAATTTGCATGTTAGGGTTTTGTTATATAGGATGTAGACTCTTGGACCTCACACAAGGTCATGGGATTAGAATATGTGGGGTGGGGACCATGAATATGAATGTTAAATAAGCTCTTTCAGTAAGTCTCAATGAATGCTAAAATATTAGAAATACCCTTATAAACAACCATTTTCCAAAAAGTCTAAATGAATTTTTTCCATCTTAAAGTCTCTACAGATTTCTCTATACTATTTTCCTTTCCAGAAGGTCATGGCTAGGTCCACTCTTCTCTCCAGTAAGAAAAGCAATGCTGTGCAACTTTATGACAAATAGCCTTTTATTTTTCTTAAATTTTTTACTGAATTTAATGGGGTGACGTTGGTTAAGAAAATTATATACGTCTCAGGTGTACAATTCTATAATATATCATTTTTATAGTGTATATTTACCACTGCAACCCAAGTCTACTTCCATCACCTTTTATCCCTCCTTCACAGTCTTCTACCTTCCTCCACCCCAGCCCACTTTCCTCTGATAATCACCATAATGTTTTCTGTGTCCACGAATTCTATGAATTTTTTATTTGTTTTGTTTTTGTGGGTTTTGTTTTTCTGAGACTCTTCACCTTTTTCATCCAGCAGAGTAATTCTCCTCCCATCTAACAGCTGTCAGTGTGGATCTATGATTTTGATTTTTTTTCTTAGTTTATTTGTTCATTTAAGTGAGACCATGATATTTATCTTTCTCTGACTGGATTATTTCACTTATCAAAATACTCTCCAGGTCCTTCTATGCTTTTGCAAAAGGTAAGATTTCCTTCTTTTTTTTATAGCTGCAATGGATAGTCATTTTCTATTCATAAGTCTCTTTTCTTCATTGGAATTCAACCCTCTGGTTCTCCTTTCTTGGCTTCTTTTAGCCTAGCTTCCCCTCCCTATTCCTCCTTTGCTACCTCCCTTCCAACCTCCCTTCCCCTCCTCTCCCTTCTCTCTCTTTTACTATTCGATTAATTTTTTTTTTTTTTGGTTTATTGCTATAGCCCTGTCCCTTTCATCTCATTTTTCTCAGGAAGGATAGATATGGTAGACTAGAGGCTTGGTGCATGAATTCATGCACAGGTAGGGTCCAGCTGGCCTGCCAAATCGGGCTGATCACATTATCAGGACAGGCTTGCCAGTGGGAGGGCCTCGGGCAGTTGGCAGGCCGGCCCCACCCCCTAGTCGAACTCCCAGTCAAGGGGACAATTAGCATATTAACCTTATTATATAGGATACCTTTTGCTGCATGTACTGTATACATTTTGAAGGTAAGCTCCTGGAAGATTAGTGAATAAGTCTAAAATGTGAAGAAGAAGGTCCAGTGTCTGGTGTGATATAATTCAGTGAAATGTGTAATGAAGGACTTATCATTTGAAGCAGCAGGGAGGCTCTGGGCCTTCAGTGAGGACTCCAGTGAACCTGGTGCCACCAGACTGGGTATAAAAGGTAAGAGTGGTGCCAAAATGTTAGCCTAAAAATTTGGTAAATAGCAATGGTACCTCTGGTCATATTAGAACCTATGACATCAGTTTGGGAATTGAATTCCTTTCTCTAATGACATTGATAAGTTTTTCCAGTTCAACAAAGTTGACACTATGAAATTGAAATGTTGGAATATGTATACACATATACTGTCTGTGTTTTCTTAATAGTCCAGCTACTAGTTTTGTTCTGTGCTAACTTTCCAAAGTTCTAGCAAAACCCATTGCCTCATGTAGCCATAAAAAACAAAGGCACTGCACCAAGCATTTAGTGATAAATGTGTATTTCACTGAAATTTTTTTATAAGAACAAGAAGTCCTCTATGAAATTTTCCACAACAAAGACCAATACAAGGGCCCATTTGTCTTTTCTGTTCTATTCTAAACGTATGCTTTTTTCTTCTGTCACCAAGTCTTCTCTGTAGACACTTTTATCTTTCTGATAATATTGGTTCTAGAACCAAGAAAGGATCATCCTAATAGGTCTTTCTATACTTTTTTATTCCATATTACTTACTTAATGAGTAATTTAAATCTGTGGCACTCTAACCTCCTCATTCAAAATAAACCATCCCCTTAATTATGAAGATCTACTTTTCTTAGAAGTCAATGGAAAATTAATATGTCCATTTTCTGTCTTGATACAAATAGAGTACTTATCCTATATAAAAAAGAGGTACTATGCTAATTGACCATCATACCCTCACAAGATGGCGGTGCCCATAGCCACAAGATGGCAGCACCCAGTTCCCTCAGCCCTGCCAGAGTTCCCCAGTCCCCTGAGCCTTGATGGCAGTGAATTTTCATGAGGCCATTACCTTTAAAAAAAATCCTTACCCAAGGATATGATTATTTTAGATCATCTGTTCTCAGGGAGCAGGCTTAAGCTAGCAGGTGGGCATCCCTCAATGGTCCCAGACTCTGAGATGGCACAGGCTGGGCTGAGGGATCCCCATGTGCATAAATTTTCATGCATCAGGCCTCTAGTTGTGTGTGTGTGTGTGCATTATATATATATATATATATATATATATATATATATATATATATATATACACACACATATATATATATAATGTATTTATATGATAGACATATATTATACATATGTATTACTTTGAACTGTTTGATGTAATGCAAAGTCCTTAATTCTGATCATAATTGTACTTATCTCAAAATACAATAAAAGCCAAATATGCCTGTGTCAGAATAGTGTCTATCTATAGAAGTATATGCTGCTGTTGTTATTTTTGTTTATCATATACATGGCATCATTAGAGTTTAGTAAAGGAGTTTTTTTTTTTTAAATAGAATCATCAAAAAGAAAAAAGAAAAAACTAAAGTGACAGCTTAAAGTCTAGCTCAGGGTACAATTTTATAAACATATTTAAAGAGAAATATAGTCTTTTATTCTTCTGTAGTAGATTCTGCAAGATTCAAGTGTAGCTCTCTGACCTTGATTTGCCCCCCAAGCAAAAGTCTTATCTCCACCAGAACCTCTGCCTTCTTTCTGGTTGCACTTAGAGGGAATGATTATATGATCTACTCTCTCACTTGGTAAGTGTCAAAATTTACATAGGAACCTGAATAGTGAGCTGTCATTGCCTTGCTCTAGGCATCTTGCCAGGTTGTGAAGTTGAATATTCAGTTGGTTTTGTATCTCATCATTACAGCCATGGCCTTCCAGGGGGGACCAAAAGGGCCAGACAGCAATGAATTAATGAAGCTCTGTGGGAAGTCTAAATAGAGACAAAAGTTTTCATCTATATTTGTTTAAGAATGTTGATGCAGAGCCCGCTTTCCAAATGCCATGTCTAATTTAAGAGCAGGCCTGCCGTGGTAATAACCCAATATCACCATGTCTCCACTGCCTGCTAAAGCTGATACCAGGAGATACCATGCTGTGGAAACAATTATATCAACATAATTGGACTTTTTTTGGGGGGGATGCATTTCTGCCTTAATTAAAGCTCATCTTACATCTTTGGGAAGGAAGTGTTTTCTTAAAACTTTAGGATATATTCAAATGTCTTTAAAAACAAAGCCTGGATGAGGTGCACAAAGGAAGACAGAGTTGCCTAGGGATACAGAGTCGAATGGAGATTCTTACTTTAGGTGATCCAGGTTTGAATTTCAGTCCTGTCCACGTACTGGCTATGTGACTTTGGGCAGGACACTTCAAATCTGTAGGCCTAGATATTTTCCTCTCAAAATATCCGTGAAAAACATGAAATTCAGAATGCCGTTGGGACTGGTAAGTTGATCATGAAAATATCTTGAGAAGCATATGGGTAGAGGCGAGATCCTGGTTAAGTATTTTGGTTGTTAAACTGCTCTACATGAATAAGTAAGAATGTATTATTTTATGCTCCGTAATTTAGAAGATAAATGGGAAAGGGAGAAGAGTTCTCAAAATGGCACAAAGCTAGACCCATGTGGGTACCTGTGAGTGGGTGACTGGATTTGAAGACTTTTAAGGCATTATATAACAAGAAACTTTAATAGAATATTTTTATAGCCTCACTCTGGTGTTAATGTAATCCCTCCCATTATTTTGGAATTCTCAGTTGTATCTACTAATCACATAGTGATTATGTGTTTTATATTGTTGGTGGTATCAGTGGTGGAAACTGAGGGGAAAGAGGACTTAGCTGAGTTTTATTCATGTTTCTACAGGATAAAGAAAAAGGGTACTGTTAAAAGAAGAGCTTGGTCACAGAAATAACAATGACAATGTACTAGTAAGCCCAGCAGAAAAAAAATCACAAATATCTTACAGAGGTTTACCATTGGGTATGGAAGAGAGATTTGAGTTGAAGATCATTTAACTTGGAAGACTCATCTGATATTTAGGCTACTGACATACAGTAACCACTGCCCATGGCATACATATATACTCAATACATTTTCATTATGGTTGTTAAACCAATAAGGGTTGCTCAAAGCAGCAACAATATTATATTTTGGCTAAGCGATATTTTATCTCTTACAATGACACTTCCCTTTTCTTCTTGCCAAGTATTCCTTCCCACTCCAAAGGTTTCCCCAAGAATATTAGTCATCACAAGATCTTCAAGTTTGGGTACAGTTTTGTTTTAGGAGAGATTCTCTGGGATTGAAGTTATGTCCATTTTGTATAACTGTTTGAAACTCTTAGTAAAGTGCCTGATATAAAGTTGCAATCAATACATATTTGTTGAATGACTCAATGAGTTTGATTTTCTCAATAAGAGATAGGAAGGACATTGCTTCTTTTACTTATGGGCAAATTGAAGACCAGACTGATGTGCCCAAAGTTACATAACTAATAAGTGATAACATCGTGACAGATCTAGGACTTATTCAAATTTAGAATTCTCATTATATTTTACTTCACTACAAGCTTCGTTAATAGATAAGGAAAAAAGTAGCAAGATTTAAAATTTCTGAGATAATTAGCTTAATTTTATGGAAAATTAAACAATTCCCTCTTCCTAATGGTTATTTCTCTAAAAAGAGATTGAACATTTAAGGACAGATTGTATAAATTTGTAACCCTTGATGTTGGATTTAGCCTTTATTCCTCAAGTAAACATAACTTTTGGTATAACATCTTCAACTATGAATAAAGGAATGGGCTTTGTGTTTGATGTATTACATTCATAACGTTGAGATGTATTCTAGGATCTTGAAATCCTGTATAAGTCCTTAGGCTTGATTTGTAAATGCTGTTAGCCCAGACATTGCCTTTAAGTCTTAAAAAAAATTAAACCACAGAAAAGAGGGGTTTTCAAAGAAGAACACTATCCACATTTATGGGCACCTGTCATTTACTTTCCTCTTTCTTCTTGTCTGGTTTTATCATCAAACTCTGCTCTAATTGCAGACAATTGCTTGAAAGTTATTTTTTTTAACTTCACAGATTTGTCTGCTCCTTGCTATTCATTAAGGGTATGATTTTTGGCTAGGCACTCTTAGCCACGTATTATATACCTTATCAACTGTATCAGTTTCAGAGCTTTGAGGCTAAAAATGGCAGAAAACAGAAATATAGTTGTTGAAAAATACACAGGTTTGTGTATTATGCATAAGAAGTCCAGAGGAAACCACTCACAAGGGCTGGTAGGGTTGCTCAGAGATCATGTTATTGACCTGCTTCTTTTTCTGTGAATTGCATAGGGAGGTCTTGCCTTTGCATTCACAAAGGATTTAGTCTATATCTTTTTGTTGTTAGAGTTGGATTAGAAAACAAATAATTTCTACCTAGATGACTTTCTTACCATTCACTTCAAAATTCTGTCTTTACTCTTTTCAGTGCTGCTATTACAGATTTCTAAGAGGTAGGTGAGAGGACTCTTAATATGCCTAATATCTATGGTAAGTCATGTCCCAGAATTCCTGAATCTTAGTCTTGGCAAGGACTTCAAAGTTTTCTTGGACCAATTTCATATTCAAGACTCATTTTCATGAAAATGAATGTGTCCAGGCTGCATTAGGAAAACTTCAGCAATTTCCATGAGTTGGTGGCTCACTGAGGCTACCAACAATGCACTGTGGCTTTTGATTTGATTTAACTCTCCTTAAAGGAGTCTCCTACCAAGTAAAGTATCTCTCTGGACAGCATTCCACTGGGCTCAGATAAAAAAAGAAAGCTCACAACAGGATACATGAAAGCTTACTGCTCTGGAAGACTAACAGACAACTGGAATATTCTGAGAGTGAAATTAATGTTTAAAACAAGAAACGCTGTCAGACAGATTACCCACAAACACCCTTCCTAAAACAGTAGCCATTCTCTGAAGGAGATAGGATGGGTAGGTTCCATTGTCAATTCATTTTGCTGGATTAAAAAGAGAAGAATGTTAGAAATAAGGACTGGAGGATTCTGAAGGTGGTTCCCCATAGAAAAACTAGATATTGAGAGGCTTGAATTAGCCAAGCTAGTGAAGACATTTTAATATTTTATTGGCAACCTAACTAAATATCCTAATATATAAAAACCCAGGTTCCTAATGTCCAAAATGATCAAAGGCTTGACCGACTATATGTCAGTCCTGCAGTCAGTGCTGGGTGTAGCAATGCAAGCACTGACTGCTGAGGGGGCTGCAGATCAGGTCTGGAGAGAGGACCAAAAAGAGAGGCAGGGTCTGATACGCAGGCTCCATGGCAGCTGTTAATCAGCCATGGCCTTTCTCTTTCTCTCCAAGCTTCACCAGCAGCCATGCCTCCGTTTCTCTCAAGGCCTCCAAGGGGGCTAATGATCAGTCCCACCTTTCTGATCAGGCTAGGAGATAGGCCTGGGGATGCTGACTGGCATAGAAACCAACCAATCAGAACCAAACCTGGGTCACCTCTGAGGAGCCACTGGCTGCCTAGGAGGCAGAGCTTTTGACACTGACTGTCATAGAAACTAACTAATCAAAACCAAATCTATGTCAACTGTGATGAGCCTAGGAGGAGGAGCTTTTGGCATAGAAACTGACTAATCAGAACCAAATTGGTCAGCAGGGGAGGGCATTTGGGGGCAAGATTAGGCCTCTGGGGGAGGGCAATTGGGGCAAATCAGGTAGGCAGGCAGGCAGGCAGGCAGGCAGAGAAGTTAGGGGTGATCAGGTAGGCAGAGTGTTTAGGGGAAATGAGGCAGGCAGGCAGAAGCAGTTAGGGTCAATCACGCAGGCAGGCAGGTGAGTGGTTAGGAGCCAGCAGTCCCAGATTGTGAGGGGGATATTCTCCAAGGGGTCTCCAATTGGAGAGGGTGCAGACTGGGCTGAGGGAACCCCCACCCTCCATGCACAAATTTCATGCACCGGGCCACTAAGTGTGTGTGTGTGTGTGTGTGTGTGTGTGTGTGTGTGTGTGTGTGTGTGTGTTTTAAAAGGCACCTTGCAATGAATTTGAGGGAGGGGGGTTCTGATGGAGAGGATACTGGCAAGAGACAATACCTATCTCTCCTGGCGCCTTCCAAAGGGCACCTCTCAGACAGAGATGTTTTGTATGTCTGTCCCTAAGCTTCCAGGCTGCGGGTCCAATGCAAAGCCCTGACATGATTCACCCTGGTGATCAGGTCTAAAATACACCAAGACAGTCCATTTTGGCATTTGTGAACAAACACACACACACACACACACACACACACACTCACACACAATATAAAAGGACAAAAAACAAAAGTAAGGAAATACTACCACATACCTTAGGAAGTGAGTATAAAAGGGGGTATATTTGAGTGAGCAATTCATATTTTTAAAACAATACACAAAATGAACTTTCTCACAAATTACATCTTTTGGAAAAAAACCCACAAAATTATAAGAAAGCTCTAAACTAATTGACAACCTCATTATAGAGTAAAAATATCAAAATATGCACAATGTCCTTTTCTAATTATTGTGGACATTTATATAACTAAAAACAAGTGTTTATTTGCCCTTTTGGTGATAGTGCTGACATATTTTAGATAATACAGAAAGCCAAAAATATTTTATACATAGAAAGAATTATGTGCTATATAACATCTCAGAACATGGTTTGTTTGATATAATTATTGTTATGTTAGGATTTACTTTTTAAGTTCTTAAAATATGCACATTTTCTCTCACCAGTATTAAAAGAATTAGCAAAACTTACTCAACAATTCACAAAGATTTAATTGACAACACAGACACATTTAATAAACCACTTAACTTGTATTTTCTGTTGCTCAGTGCCAAATAAGGAATGATTTCATCTTTGGCAGTTAGCTAGTTATTGTTATAACTGCATATGTACTTACTTCACATTTCATTGCTAACTTAATTTTCTATATGCACAGAAGAAGCCACTGATCTGGTCTTTAATGGGTATTAAATAAAGGGGTAATTCACTCCTTCCCATGTGCACACAGCCTCTTATGTTCAGCCATCTAATAGAGGAGTTTCCTTTAGAAATTCCCTGTTCTCCTTTTTTTTAAAAAAATTACTTATTTGGTTTTTAATGTAATTTTCCAATTATAGTTTGCATTTACTAATATTTCCTATTAATTTCAGGGGTACAGCATAGTTAGTAGGCCATCACATACTTTACAGTGTCCCCCCTGATATTTCCAATACCCACCTGGCTCCATGCATAGTTATCAGACTATTACTAACAGTATTTCCTATGCTGTACTTCAAATCTCCATGATTATTTTCTAACTACCAAATCTGTACTTTCTTAATCCCTTCACAATTTTTTTAGCATGCTTCCCAACCTCCTCTCCCTTCTGGCAAACATCAGTATGTTCTCTGTATCTATGTTTAATTTTATTCCATTTTTAAAAGTATTTTTAAAGTATGTTTTTATTGAAGTTTTTAGAGAGAGGATGGAAAAGGGATAGAGAGATAGAAAAATAGGTGAGAGAGAAATATCAGCAATTGGCTACCTGGGATGGAGGCCACAACCCGGTCATGTTTGCTGACCAGGAATCAAACCAGTGACCTCTTGGTTCATGGGTCCATGGTCAATGCTCAACCAAGGAGCCACATGGTCCAGGAAAACTTTATTCCATTTTTAATTTACTACAATGCACTCACACTTTTGCCTAAACTATGCATCAATAATTAGATGAATGAAGAGGTAAATGTAGATAAATGCAGTGGCTCAAAGCAGCAGCTCAGGGTTAACTTCTGTATCCTTAAACAGGGTATGGAAAAACCTCCTGGTTTTCAAGGAGAACTCAGTTAAGTTCTTCTTAGCACTTTCCTTTCTTGAGAAATTCACTGGCTGGCTTTTTTTTTAAATTTCAAATGGCTGCTTGAGCACAAAATGCACTTTCCCTTTTTCTGAGTTTATTATCATTTAAGATTTATGAGAATGTGTTATTTTGGTAATATCTCCTATAACCAGGACTATGGTGCATTATTCACATCTCTAGATTTAGTATTCTTTTTATTTACTGAAATGACACATTTACCTGAAGTGAGATTATGATGACCTTTATCAAACATCCATCATAGGCTCATAAAAAGATGCCTCATAATATCTGAATGACTATACGAGTTCTGTATAGTCATTGGCCAAAATCTGCCAGTAATCTCTTTTGTTTCTGGTGTTATTGGTCCAATGGAATGTATTATTTCTATAACACTCTATAATTATTCTGATTTTATAGCACCTCTTTGGAACTAGCCAGTGAGCATGCACTCATTTCTATCTTTGGAAGAAATAATGGAACCCCAAACTGTTAAAGATAATCCAAGTATCAGAGAGCAAATGAGAAAGGAGACTAATACTCAGAAATTCATCTATTGGCCTTAATGGTGATTTGTTGAATCTTAAGGCCTGTTAATAACGAAGAGATAAATAAAACTTACCTACCTTAGGCCCTTTGTTTTTGCCTAAGATATGCAGTAGTTTGTTTCCTTTCTCTCCCCTCCCCCCTTTCATGTTATCTCTGGGTTCTTCTATTTTTCTCTGGTGTATATAAAACAACTCTAAAGTTCCTGTTGTTTTCCTTAGGTTGCTATTTATTATGATTACAGACAACCTATAATATCTAAATACAGTAATAACATGTATGATTTTACCCTTCTATCACAGTATTCACCAGTGTTTTATGCAATAACTATAAACATAGGATCAAACTGGGTTGTATCCATGAGCCCTCAAATTCAGTGGTCCGTTGACAGATACTTTATTGCATTGTGTGAGAATGTAGCTGAAACAGAAGAGGGAGAAGGAGTTCAATCACCCATTCATTCATTCAGACAAAAAAAAAGTACTATTCAATTAAGTTAGAATTTGCTATGTGACATACTCAATTTTGAAATGGGGCTATAGAGATAAATACTGTGTTTGTCCTAAATCAACTCAATGTATATTTATTTGGACGAGTTAGATGGAAAAATAAGAAGCCACTAAAATCGAACATCTCCTGTGCATACTGTTAACCTATGTTCTTTGACAAGTTGAGAATTAATATTGTGGTGGTATTAAGAATGGACCTAACCAGGAAAAGATAGTTTGATCAAATTGAGTATTGTGAGAAGAGTTAAATAAGAGAACTGCTCACAAAGATACAGGCAAGGTGTAAAGAAACCACAAAGGATAATATAGGACATAGATTTGATTGTCTGGAGAAGGAGCCTTTACTGAAACCTCTACACAGGAGCCAGGACCTTTGTTTGATAGACAAGGAATACAGCCAGCCTAAAATAATCCTGTAGAGAGACACATGGGAATAACTAACTGCCTCCATGGCTCTCCCATCAATTCCCTGGTAGACTTTATTCCAATGCATCAAGAAGCAGGGCAAGGGGACAATGCAAGTAAAAAGGCTGACCAGGGTGGAGGGTAGATCAGAAAACATTCTGAACAATGATCAAAGACACAAATTCTAGCCTTGCTGGCATGGCTCAGTGGTTGAGCATTGACTTATGAACTAGGAGGTAATGGTTCAATTCCTAGTCAAGGGCACACGCCTCGGTTGCCAGGTCAATCCCCAGGCTGGGGAGTGCAGGAGGCAGCCCATCAGTGATTCTCATCATTGATGTTTCTCTCTCCCTACCTCTCTGAAATCAATAAAAATATATTTATTATTTTTAAAGCACAGATTCTAAAACTGGACTTCCAGGATTTAAATACCGGGGTTGGCACTTAGTAGTCTACACCTTAGGCAAGTTATTCAAATTATTTTTTAATCTGTTTACCTACTTTTATAATGGAGAATAATAGCAGTGCTTCATAATAGAGTTTATATTCATGAACTATTAATCTTAGAATAGTTTTAGATTAACAGAAAAGCTAAGAAGCTAGACTGGAGAATTCCCACAGGCCTTACATCCGATTTTTGGGGTTGCTGATGTCTTATATAACTGTGGTATATTTGTCACAGTTAAATGCAGTTCGTATTTTTAATCAGATTTCTTTAGTTTTTATCTATGTCTTTTTCTGTTCTTTGAAGTCATTCAGGACAGACATTACATTTAGCCTTCATGTTTCTTTATCTCTCCTCTTGGCTATGTGTGACAGTTTTTCAATCTTTATTTTCAAAAACCATCACAGTTTTGAGGAGTACTGATTGTATACTGGTGAGAAATATAGGTCGGGATTAAATTGGCATTAAAAATTTGAAGATATAATTAACATACCATACCATGTTTCTTTATCTCTCCTCTTGGCTATGTATGACAGTTTTTCAATCTTTATTTTCAAAAACCATCACAGTTTTGAGGAGTACTGATTTCATACTGGTGAGAAATATAGGTCGGGATGGCCCTCAATTGGCATTAAAAAAATTGAAGATATAATTAACATACCATAACATTCACACTTTTAAATAGTGCGACTTATTGGATTTCAGAATATATACCATGTGGTACAACCTATTTAACTCCAGAATATTTTCATTACCCCTAAATAAAATATTACCCTCCCCTAAACCCCTGGAGACCACTAATATGCTTTCTGTCTTCGTGGATTTCTCTATTCTGAACAATTTGTATAAATAGAATCATACAGTGTATGGCCTTTTGTGTCTGGTTTCTTTTATTTAGTGTAGTGGTCTCAAGATCTATCTATATTATAGCATAGTACTTAATATCAGTACTTCATTTCTTTTATGGATCAATAATATTCAATTGTATGGGTATACAGTACCATATTTTATTTTTTTAATTCATTGGATGGTGGACATTTGTGTTGTTTTTTGCTTTTGAGCTTTCACACATAACACTGCTATAAACATTAGAGCACAAGTTTTTTGAATAAGCATATGTTTTCAATCTCTTCTCGATGTGCCTTGGAGTAGAATTCCTGGATCATATGGAAACTCTAGTCTTAATTTTTTGAGGCACTGCCAAATTGTTTCCTATGGTGGCTGCTCCGTTTTATATTCCCACCAGCAATGTCTGAAGGTTCCAATTTCTCCACATCCTTGTCAGCGCTTAGTATTATCTGTCCATTTAAACTTTGTCATCCTAGTGGGTGTGAAGTGGTATCTTATTGTGGTTTTGGTTTACCTTTTCCAGATGGCTAATGATCCTGAGCATCTTTTTATGTCCCAGTTGGCCATTTGTATATCTCCTTTGGAGAAATGTCTATTCAAACTCTTTGCCCATTTTTAAATTGGATTATTCATCTTTTTGTTTTTGAATAGTAAGAGTTTCTAATATATTCTGGATGATAGATCAAAATCAGATATGCATTGTATAGATATTTTCTTACATTACATAGGTTATCTTTTTACTTTCTTGATAGGGTCTTTTATTTATTTATTTGCTTATTTGTTTATTCATTTATTTTAATTTTATTTTATTGTTGACAGTATTACAGATGTCTTCCATCTTCTTTCATAATAGTTTTTTAAAGTAAAATTTAAAAAAATTATGAATTTTTATCTCCATTTTATGTTTTATTTTTCACTTTGGTTGCTTGTGCTAAATCTATCATAAACACACACACAAAAATAAACAAACAAACAAATAAAAAAACACACAAAAACTGCCTAATCCAAGGCCACAAAGATTTATACCTAAGTTATCTTCAAAGATTTTTATATTATTAGCATTTATGTTTCGGTCACTGATTCAGTTAATTTTTATGTTTGATGTGAGGTTAAAGGTATAATTTAATTCTTTGCTTATAGAAATTTAGTTGCTCCAGCACTGTTTGTTGAAAAGAATAAATTGAGATATGTCTATATTTTTTCATGTGAGTAGACTGGACTTATAGTTTTGTAGAAGATCATAGTCTTATCATATCACCCAATCACTAATGAAGATGACCCTGATAATCTGGATTAGATAGTATTTGTCAGGTTTTTTGCACTGTTTAATTAGTGTCCCTACATTCACTTCTACCCTACTTTCCATACAATACTTTTTAGAAAGGAGTCATTATGCTAGGCCACACTTAATAAGGGGAGAGTTGTTCCCTACCTCCATAAGGGAAGAGTTTCTACATAAAGTATCTGGAATTCTCTTGCACAGGACCATTATTCTCTATACACTTAAAATTTTTATTTATATCAGTATATACTCCTGAGTATTTACTTAATACTTGTGGGTATAACCCAATAAGGCTTTGCTTATTTTATTTCTCAAATCATTAAAATTTTGGCCACTATGCTCTCTCAATTTCCCCTTTTACATATCCATGTTATTGCATTCTCATTTAAGTACTTCTTTAACATTTGGTATTTTAAGATGTTCCATGTTAATTTCATGTATCCCATGCCCTAGTCCTAGAATCAACCATTTCTTTAAGAGCACAGTTTCTTTTTATACACAAATAGTATTAGAAAAGAACCTTAGACTTCAGTTGATCATTGTTCCTAGGAGGTCATTGCTTCTATGCCCTCTCAGTTGGCAGAGTAAGGAAATGTATGAATACATACTAATTTTTATAGATACATATATCTATAAAAATATCACCTGTTGCTTCTGCTTATTATTTTCTGAATTAATTAAATTGTGTCTTGGTATCTGTCATTAATATTGACAGATCTAAGCCTTTATTACTTTAAAACTTTTCTTTGCTACATTCTTTTTATTTTTGGTCGATAACATATAAGTTGTACCTTTTGAAATTGTACTACAACTCTTGAATATTATTATTTTTTTCCATTCCATTTTTCCATTTATCTGTATTTTGGGGATTTTCTACTGGCTTAATTTCAACCTCACTTATCTTTTTTCCTCTTAATCATGTGATATCTACTTATGAGCTATTAAAGGCATTCATCTTTTCTGTTACAGTATTCCTAGTATTTTCTTTTGACTATTTCTACTTTAGGTATTTTCTGCTTCCCTCACAGAAACTTCAGTTGTCTTTCCTTGAGAATAGAAATATGAATGAACAGATTCAACAAAGTCAACAAAGTGGTTATATTTCAAATATTTAGATGTTTGGAAATGATCACATTAAACATCCAGAGAATTTAATTTTGTTTAAAAAATATTATTGAACCATCTAAATATGTTTTTATGTCTGGCTTATTGGAAATAAGAATTTAATTTTGGCTGCTTCATGTGAGGTTGCTATAATATTTAGTGCTAAGATAGGTACAGAACACTAGCATATACTAAAGTCTAAACCCAGGGGTCAGAAAATAACCAGTGGTTAAATCAGAATATTAAAAACCAAGATCTTTTAGTCATTTCCAGTACTAAGGCAGCTGTATCTAACATGAATATCAGGTGATGTAATAAGACTGCAACAAAATGTGAGCAAAAGTAATCCTATGAGATCTTCCTGTAATTCTATTATGAAGGCTAAGAACTCCACCCTGTTGACTCATCTTTGTATAGACTAAAGGCACAGTATAGTAAGAGTAATATCTTATAACTGTTGAAGAGTGGCAAAGCTTATTTAAGTCCTTTATTTTAGAGGCCAATCATAAAGACCAATCATAAAGAAATACATAGACACATAATCCATGTGTGCAATCATAAATGCAACTGTCCCATGTCATAATAATTTTTAAATAAATGCTGTACTTCTGTATAATACATTATATGCACTACATGCTGTTGAGTAAAACATTGAAACTGTTTTGCCCACCCTCTGTCTAAATTTCTACTTTCAGCTCAGAGTACACTGTTGTTTATATATATATATATATATATATATATATATATATATATATATATATAATTGATTTCTGAGAGGAAGAGAGAAAGAGAGAGAGAGAGAGAGAGAGAGAGAGAGAGAGAGAGAGAGAGAGATGGAAACATCAATGATGAGAGAGAATCATTGATCAGCTGCCACTTGCATGACCCCTACTGGGGATCAAGCCCACAACCTGGGCATGTGCCCTTGACTGGAATCGAAAATGGGACCCTTCAGTCCACAGGCTAATGCTCTGTCCACTGAGCCAGACCAGCTAGGGCTACACTATTTTTATAATCAAAGTTTCTCAAAGCATTTCCTTATGAAATGGTTAATATTGACATGATACATTGGGGAAACTTCAAAAACAACTTTCAATGGCCGTATTTTATTATCAACACAAACCACAAACTATCACTCTTTTCTAATGTGTTGAACTGAAGAAATAAGAAAGGTATTGAAATGCCAAACATATAAAATACTCTGGTTTTCTTTGAAATAGCATGAAGAAGACACTTTCTTGCAAGCACTTGAAATGATAACACACCAGAGACCATTGTTACAGGGTACAATTCATTGTAAAAACTGTCACTAGACACTTAGCCTACATGTCTTCATGTAGTGACTCAAGATTTCAGTGACACCATTTTTCAAAACAACAGTGAAACTCTGAGCCTGACAGATTCCATTTCTGTCTCAAAAATTCAAATTCATAATAAGGTAGAGCTGACTCTAACACTGTGCATGCATTTAATTCCTGTCAAATATCACAGCAATTTGCTTTATAATGAAAATAACAAAAGGGCCATGTCTCATTTTGCAGCCAATTTTAAGTAGAAAACACAAGGGAATGGAATACAGTCAACTTATTTTCCAGTGGTAGGATTTAGTTTGTTGTAAAAAAAAAAATGTAGAAAGCTGAGATTGGAATGTGGGAAGAACTAACTAAGCCCTTGAGAGGAAAAACAAGTCTTTTTTAATTCTTGTATTCCCAGTCCCTGTGCAGGGCATTGTGCTCAATTATTGTTTGTGGGATGAATGAGTGAATGGATGGCCAAACTATGAAAGTACTTACAAGGATGTTTGCAACAACACAAAGTAAATTCTTAACTGTTTTTTTTATACAATCTTGAGAGAGATCAGTGAGGTCAGAGCTTAAAGATTCACTTCTCATATTCAACATGCCAACTGAGATGGCACCAACGGTATATATATATATATATATATATATATATATATATATATATATATATATATATATAACACATAACTATATTCAAAAAATCGCTGGGCTTGTGAGACACATGCAAGAATATTACACATATTGTCCTTCCTCAGAGAGCTACAGTATAACAAAAATTATTTAATTAAAATTATAAGCATCAATCAAATAATTTCTCAAATAGATCATTATAACTTGTGATTAGCACTGTGAAAAAAAAGTATAAGGGATTATGAGACTGCATCTGGGCTCTGATCTGCTTGAGAAAGCCATGGAGATGCCATTCCTGAGAACAGGGGCTTTGGTGATGGTCGAAAGATTGAAAAGGAGTTGCCTGTTCAATCTTTATATCATCACCAAAAGGAGAAGCTTAAGAAGGTGACTGTTGGTTAGGAAGGAAAAACAAGATATCAAAACTCTGAAGCAGGTGAGAGAGATATACGACTTAGAAAAACTGCTTTGTTTATCTATGTGCAGACTGAGACAAGTGGATCCAATTACACCTGTCTGAGCACGAGGCAGCCCCAATGTGCCCAGACTCTACTTCCTGGTCTGGGGCAATGAGACAATCCCTAAGAGAACAAGAGCCCAAATCATAGTACTGTCCCACACTGGGCAGCCACTGCTGTGACCTAGGCCTGATATCACTGCGACTTTCTACACTGAGGAGTCTCAGAGTTTACTTCTACAACCCACCTGTCCTCAGAGTTCTTGAATACAGTGCATGAGTCACTCAGATGGAATCTCCTCCTTCTATAAGGCAAAGCCTTTCTTTTTTCAAAAAGGCTCCATTGTTTTTCTATTAGCTACTTTATTAATGGCTCTACGAGATATCCTCTCACCTGCTCTGATGGTTCTCCTATCAAATATGCAAATCCAACGATGTCATTTCAAGCTTAAGCTTCCATTATTTTCTATGACCTGAAGAAACCCCAGATTCCTACTTGGGCATTTGAGCCTGTAATGTTTTGGCCTCAGGCTACTCTTCAGCCTCCTGTCTGCACCTTGCTCTATGGAATTTATAATCACATGAGCAAAAATGCTTTGGATTTTATAACAATGTAGTAGACTCTCCTCTCTTGTATATAAATGACATTCTGATTGATTAAATTAGTGACTACACTCCATTTTCATGACTGCTTCATTTCACATTTGTTTCCAAACCCAACTGTGCCTGTATCCAATCCAGAAAATATCCCCTTATGGCAATGTCAGTAGATGTAAAGTGAGGAATAGAAAACAGGGCTTTGCATTTAGATAGATGTGCTAGTGAATATTGCAACTGCCACTTGCAAGCTATGAAAATAAGATATTTACTTCTCAGGTCGTTAAGTTTATGATCAGATGAGGATGATTATACCTACAGTTTTCAGTGAAGACTCAAAGAGGGTTGCATACGAAGCAATTTGAAGAGAAGATAGGATATAATAAACAGTTCATAGTGGATGCTACTATTTTATTTTTGTTGTTATTTAGATGATCTTTTATATGTCCTGACAGCACATCATGGCATTTAAACACATGAGATTTCTGACAACAAAAGTTCAGCCAACCTAATTGTAAACGATATTTGCAAACAGCAGTGCCAACAAAGAGTTAACATACAACATATATTTTTTTTTAAAAATCATACAACTCAACACCAAATAAACTTTTTCAATTAAATAATTTTTTTTCAATTAAAAAATTGGCGGAGTTTTAACAGACACTTCTCCTAAGAGTACATATAAATGGTCAAAATATATGTGAAAAGATGTTCAACTTCAGTAGTTGTTAGGGAAATGCAAATCAAAAGTGCAATGAGATACCACTTCACACCTTGTAGAATGGCTATTATCAACAAGACAGCTAATAACAAGTGTTGGGCAGGTGATGGAGAAAAAGGAACCCTCATTTACTGCTGGTAGGAATGTAAACTGGTACCGCCACTATGGAAAACAGTATGGCAGATACAAATTTGAGAATAGAGTTACCAGATGAACCAGCAATCCCTCTTCTCGATGTCTATCCCAAATTTGAAAACATTTATTTGTAAAGATATGTGGACTCCTATGCTCACTATTCCATCATTCATGGTGGCCAGGTCATGGAAGACAATCAAAGTGTCCTGGTTACTCAGCCATAAAAAGGCTGATGTATTTGAGAGTATGGGTGGACCTTGAGAGTATGTTAAGCAAAATAAGCCAGTTCGATAAAGGTAAGAACCATATGATTTCACTCATATGTGGGATATAGAACTGAAATTCATAGACACAAACAACAGTATGATACTTACTAGAGAGAAGAGGTTGAGGGGGTACTAAAGGTAAATATATGCTGATGGAAGATTATTTGACTTTGGGTACTGGGCACACATTGCTACATAAGGATCATGTATCATAGAATTTTCACATGAAACATATATGAATTTATTAGCCAATGTCACCCCAATATATTTAATTTAAAAAATACAAATAAAGCAAAATCAAAGAATATGGTCCCTAACCTCATGAGGTAATGGATAAGCAAGTAATTAAAGATATAGGTAGAAAAAGGAGATACTGTAAAATAAATGGGTTGCCAAAGTAACTTAAGTAGATGCTAATAAAAGTGTACATACAGCTATTTCCTTATATAAAAATAAAAAATTAAGGTTTTAATGAGGAATTTAAAAAAATAAAATACATGAGATTAAAAATATATGTCTGCCTACCCATGTTTCCCTTTGAACGTTAAGATCCTGGGATACACACTCTGGTACCGTGCAGACTGGAATAAAGATACAGCCTCTGTTCAGTCTTCTCTATTCTCTAAGCAGCAAGTAAACATTTCTTTCTTTCTTTCTGACTACAAATCTGTATTCAGATAAAGCTCATAACTTCTCAACTTATTAGCTGTGTAGGTGTTAGAAATCCTCCATTAGTGTCAAGAAAATAAAGCCAAGTTGCAAAGCAATTAGCCAATTGTATTTGCGTACATTTTCCCTTCTGGCTCATTTTAAAGACAGGCTAAATAGCTTATCCAGTTAGTCTTTTAAGGTTTTTATTTTTATTGTTTAATGCACATATTGTGTCTCTGCTATAAATATAAAAAAGATATCATTGCATTTTTAAAAAATGTGGTGAATTCAATAAAATCATAATGTGTTTATGAATTTTTAAACAAATAATAAATGTTTTTAGGACAAATTCTGGCTAGTCTAAAATGTTAAAAAGTAGTTTGTGTTACTAAAGCCCTCAAATTAAAAAAAAATCTTTCTATAAAACATTGTTCAATATAGATTCTATGACATAATAGAAAACTTAAAGGAACTAAAATTCACATATTGATAACATTTTAAACCACAGAAGTATGTAATAGTAGACTTAGAAACTGAAAGAAAAGCCTCTGCTATTTTCTTAAAAATGTTAGTATGCATTAATTGATAGTAGTAGTAGAATATGAAAACGATTTCTGATTATTATAAAAACATAAGTATTCCATTTTAATTTATTGGCTCTTAAAAGTAGCTTATTTAGCCCAGCCCAGGTCATAGTTGGATTCCCAATCAGGGCATATGACCAGGTTGCAGGCTCAATCATCAGTGTGGGCTGAGTAGGAGGCAGCTGATCAATGATTCTCTCTCATCATTGATGTTTCTATCTCCCTCTTCCCTTCCTCTATGAAATATATGTATTAGCTTACTTATGTATATATGTAGCTTATTTAGCCCCCTTTGGGGTAGGATTTTGAATTTGTGGTTGGGATTGGAAGCTATCTTCCCAGGAGCAAAATAAATCTCTCTTCCTTACCAGCAAGTATCAACTACACAGTTATTGATCCCTCATTGCCCTTTATGCAAAGGAAAACCTTTTTTACAAAATGTTTCTATTACTTATTATTTGGTTTGAATGGATCCTTATCCAGGTTATTGATTGGTTTTTAAGTGTTATTCTTACAGGAAAGAGAATGGCACATTTTTGTGGCAGGAAACAGAAGGCTGTGAGCTGGGAAGAGACAAATTCTGAAAAACATGGGAGGAGGGAGGAGCGCATGAGTATCAGGATTTCTCTAGCAGGCACATGGTATCAGAGAAGGATTCTGTTAAAACAAAACAAAGATGGCAATAGAGAAAGTATATCTAATGAAAATAAAGCCTTTTTCTCTTGCTGAAATATTTGTTAATATTTTTCCAAGTCATTCAAAGCTCAGGCTCTCATTAGTCAGAATGTTGTGCCAACATTATCATCAGCCATCATCAACCAATCTTCTAGCCAACAACAGGCTAATGCCACAAGAATGTGCTCTGTGAGCCACCTGCTCTAAATAATGTTCCTTTGTAGTTTACTAGAGGCACAGTGCACAAAATCTGTGCATGGGGGCGTGTCCTTCAGCCCAGCCTGCACCCTCTCCAATCTGGGACATCCCTCTCTCAATGTAGGACTGCTGGCTCCCAACTGCTCTCTTGCCTGCCTTCCTGATTGTCCCTAACCGCTTCTGCCTGCCAGCCTGATCACACTCTAACCACTTCCCTGCCAGCCTGATTCATGTCTCACTGCTCCCTTTCCAGCCTGTTTGCCCCTAACTTCCCTCCCCTGCAGGCCTGGTCACTCCTAACTGTCCCCCCTGCAGGCTGGGTCTCCCCCAACTGACCTTCCCTGCAGACCCAGTTGCCCCAACTTCCTTCCTCTGCTGGCCTGGTCTCCCCTACTCCCATCCCAACTGCCCCTGATGGCCTGATCACCCACAACTGCCCTCCCTTGCAGGCCTGGTCCTTCCCAACTATCCTCCCCTGCTGGCAATCTTGTGGTGACCATCTTGTGTCCACACGAGGGCAGCCATCTTTGACCACATTGGGGCAGCCATCTTGTGTGTTAGAGTAATTGTCACTTTACATATTACTCTTTAGAATTCTTGAGAAATTATAAGACCAAATTCACCTCTAAGCACCTAGTAGTTTAATGCCCTAGTAGTTTAAGAGAGAAGAGATGCTACCCCTTATACTTGGTGTTCAAGAGATACTGCACCTTATATTTCCAAGCTTCTACAACTGAGATATTTAGGGATAGGTACTCCTAACATATCTCTACTTAGCCCCAAATTACCATTATAAAATTCACATATTTTAAATGTTTAACTATGTACAAAGGACTGTAACAATAAATCATGCAGACCTGCAATATAAGGGATATATTCTATACTTTTACTTACAGAATATAAACATTGGTTGGGTTGTATATTAAACAAACAAACAAAAAACTCTTAATTTTAAGAGACTGAAATGCTTACATGGGAGATTTAAGAAAAGGACCAAACATGCCAAGGTCAGGCAGATGTATGTTTTCTTCATGCCAGTTGGACTGTCTCGAACAGAAATGGAACCAGTTATAAGGGAGACAAATATTTCAAAGGGAATCTTATAGCAACAGAGTACACCTTTCTGCTTTCTGACCTACATCTTTGCATTCCAACACAGGGAGTATGTACTGTAATCTTTTTGGAGTCTAATGCCCTGAACTGCCCACCTTTCTCCCTGAGAAATATCCTGTCTCTTTACAAACTTGAGAAGCAAAATGCTACAATAATCGTGAAACTATTCAGAGGAAGAATGCCAGTTTTGCCAACTTGACTCCTCTCACTCAAAAGGACCAGAGGTAATCAGCAAATGAAATGAAAATTGAGGAAGCTCTTGGCACCAAAGGGATCATACCTACGTGTGCTGCCTCTGGTGGATCGCTCACTTTCTATTTACTACCCCAATTTGTTGACCATAAACCACCCCTTTGAAAACAATTCTTAAATGGCCTGCTAGGTGACTTAGTTCTCTCGGGCTGGAGGTGTGATACTGAAAGTTAACTTGGTACTGACAAGTGACTGGACAGTTCAGTTCTACAGAAAAATTAATTTCCCCCTATTGGACTACAGGATAACTGAATTGAGCAAATACATGGTTAGTTTTAATAAAGGATAGAGAACAACTTTTGCTTCCAATTATAAAAGTTTTTTTTTCCTTACCAGGATGCCCAACTTTAATATTTTAGTATATGATAGTTTATATAACTGTTTTCCAAAGTGATATTAAACAGGGATCATAGAAAATATTACTAAAAATGATCCACAAGCTTAATCCAGATGGCAGACTGAGAATTCAGCTTTACTTTCTCTTCTTACTAAACCTCCTTTATAAGAAGCTATAAAAGAAATAACTATAGGAAAGCAAGAAATCAGGGGGCCAAACTCTTTGAGGAAATCTGGAACATTTTAAGCAGATGGTTTGATATTAACAGATAAATTCACAAACCAAAGCACCAGAGGGAAGGACAATCTTTACTGTAGAAGCCCTGGGGACACTGAAATATGAGCTAGTTGCGCAAAGGACAGGCGTGGGACACAGGGCAATTACGAGTGTAATTAATTAAAGGACTCTATCAGGAAGAAGTGGGCCAGTTAGGATTTCCCCTTCTATTGCCCTTTCTCCACCCCTCTATTACACAAAGGCAGTTTCTCAGTCCCGAGGTAAACATAAATGAATTGTTCTCCGTAGAACAGGGATGGAGCCAGATAGACTCCACAAATTTGTAAAGAATAAGATTATTGAGTATGTTCTCTAACCACAAAGGGATTAAACTAGAATTTATTTTATTAAAATTTATTTAAAAGAAGGATAACTAGGGAATTCCAAAGTTCAAAGCATTAAGCAAGATACTTCCAACTATTCGAGGGTCAAAATTGAACTCAAAATGAAAACTAGAAAATATTTTAAATGGAGAGTTAATAAAGCTATAAGATGTTCAAAAATGTGGAATAGAGCTATAACACTGTTTCAAGATAACTTCATAGGCATAAGTTTATTTATTAGGAAGAAAGAAACACTGAAAAGCAATGGGTTGTTTATGACAAAATTGGACAAAAGTAAAATTAATTTAAAAATGTACAAGAAAATAAATATCAAAAGTAAGTGAATACATTAATTATAAACATACAATTGATAATATAAACAAAAATAAAAGTTTATTTTTGAAAATACCAATAAAATTAATAAATGACTAGGAAAATATTTTTTAAATGTTGCAAAAAATAAAACCAATATTAAATGATAGTATAGCATGACAAACTTTATAATAATAATTTTATAGTTTGGATAATTAAAGACTGAGAGAGAAAACAAATATAAATATTATTTCTTCAGTACTTATTTAAAAATTCAGTCATTTGAGATATTTCACAATAAAAATCTCAAAAACAAATGGTTTTTCCCAGTAATTTTTTCAGTCTTATCCAACTTATCCCAATTACAGAAAAGAAAAGGAGTGATTCTTAAATATTTTTATGAGGCTAACATAATTTTAATTCCAAATATTTGATAAGTATATTTCATAAAAAAAAGTTATATTATTGGCCTTTCTCAAGAGCTTAAATAAAAAAATTGTAGCTATATATTAAAAGTTATGCAATGTGGTAATTAATAACTTTTACCACGCTCATAGAAATGTGGGAACATAATTAATTACATAATTTTGATAAACATGCTAAAGATAAATATTGACATTTTAACAATATTTCATGTTTAGTTGTTATTTGTAAAAAAATACTTAGAAAATTAGAAATGAAAAAGATTTTCTACAATATGAAAAACAATAGCTCCAAAAAACATATGGCACACATGATACACAATGGTGGAATAATGATACGTTTCTCCTACAAATTGGATAAAGTAAATGAATGCTTATCAGCTGCACTTCTAGTCCATGCTTTGTTTGCCAAGGAAAAGAAATAAACAGAATCATATATCAGTAAAATTTTAATTATAACTATTTATAAATGATATGATTTGTAGATAGATAACCAAAAGTAGTCTATAAACTTAGAATTAATTACTGAATTTAGTAAGTTTGCTAAATACAAATCAATATAAAAAATCAAATACTTCTCTATATAACAAATGTTTAAAAATGAAACTAATAAGTTACCATAGAAAACATTCAATACTAGTAAATTTAATACAAGTCCTAAACGACTCCTAAAGAAAGAGCCTTAAAATATTGTTCAGGGGAATTAAAGAATATCAGTAAGTAAAGAGATGTACCATATTCATGGATTCAAATCTCAATCAATATGTAAAATTGTTAATTTTCTCTAAGTAAAACTATAACTTAAATGTAATTTTAATAATCATCCCAGCAGGATATTTTATAAAAATTGACAATCTGAATTTTAAGTTTTAGAAATCCAAAGAAAAGGCATAACAGAACAAAACTGAAGCAGAAAGTAAAAGAAAGATCTATATCAACAGATCTCACAAACTCTTTGTGAAATAATAAGATATATATTTGCATACTAGAAATAAGATAGACACACACACAAACACACATATATATGAAATAAGATATATATATGGTGCCCCAAAAAACTGAGATATGTGTTTAAAGTGTGTGTGTGTGTGTGTGTATGCACACATGTGTTTACATACCCAAATATTGAAAATAATAATGTTAAGATATATGAAACATACATATATACACACATGTATAAATCTACCCCAAGTTGATGCTGCTATTTGCTCTTTGACTCCATTTTCTGACATTGAACTCCCCTAAACCCTTATCTCCTGAGTGACTGGGGAGTTAGGAATATCCTTGGTTCTAATATTTGGTCTTTGACCCTAATTTCTTACCAAGAGCTCCCAAAACCCTTTGAACTTTCTTATGATAGGACCATCTTCTGTTCTAATGAGGTTATTGTTGATAGGCTCCTGGATGTTGGCTGGGCACCAGAAAAATCAAGTTTGGTTGATACATTTAATCTCAACACCCATTTTCTTACTAAGGGAGAGGAACTGAAAAGTGACTTAATAACTGATCATGCTTTTGTGATGAAGCCTCCAAATTCCCAAAGGTATAGGGTTTACAGAGCTTCCAAGATAGGGAACACATCCACCTGCCATGAGTGTGGCACACTCCAACTCCAGGGGACATAACCTTCTGTGCCAGGGACCCTTCCAGACTTGGCCCCATGAACTTCTTCTCTGGTTGGTTATTTGCGTCCTTTCAAATACCCTTTGTATGTTTCTGGATCCACTCTGTTCATCAGTTTATTTTGTTACTTAGATTCCACATATGAACACGGTAATGGATCATTTGATACTTGTTTTTCTCTTACTAACTTATTTCACTTAGCATGATACTCTCCAGTTCTCTCCATGCTATCTCAAAGGGTAAGAGCTTCTTTTTTAACTGCTTCATCGCATTCCATGGTATAAATGTATCAAAGCTTTTTTTTTTTTATCTCCTTATCTACTAATGGGCATTTGGGCTGTTTCCAGATCTTAGCTATCATAAGTTTGCTGCTATGAACATAGGGGTGGATCCAGAGATATGGGAGTATGGAACAGAGTGCTAAATCTCAGAGGGAAGATGGGGTTTAATCACCAAAGACCTTGTATGAATATATGCATAACCAATGGACACAGACAATAAGGTGGTGAAGATTTGAGGTTGGGGGTAGGAGCAGGCTAGAGGAGGTTAATTAGGGAGAAAGGGAGCATATGTAATACTTTCTTTTTAATAACATATATTTTATTGATTTTTCATAGAAAGGAAGAGAGTGGGACAGAGAGTCAGAAACATCGATGAGAGAGAAATGTCGATCAGCTGCCTCCTGTACACCCCTCACTGGGAATGTGCCCGCAACCAAGGTACATGCTCTTGATCAGAATTGAACCCAGGCCCCTTAAGTCTGTAGGCTGACGCTCTATCCACTGAGCCAAACTGGTTTCGGTGATACTTTCAACAATACATTTTTTTTTTAAATAAGTTATGGGGTATGGTGAAATAGACACAATGAATCCTAAGCAATCTACATAATAAAAATCATATTTTGGAAATCTATTCTTTATAATAAATTAGCAATAATAAGTAAACTATTTTTCTGGGTTCTATGAGCTACACTAGCAAATTATTGAAACTGTAGAAACCTACAAATTGTAGGCAAATAGGAAGGAAGTTGTGGGCAATATGGGGACCCACTACCTGGCAATTGGTATCTGAAGGGGCGGGAAGTCTTTGGTCTGAACTAACTCTTGTTAATGTCAGAATTGCCTCATGTCTAGACTGCTAGGAGTGCTCTTGGTTTACTCCCAGCCTCTTCTAATCCCACCTTCAAATTACTCTGACATGTTTTCTATAATGCAGCTTTTCATAAAGGATATTACTCCTTAGAAATCTACATAGGTACCCCTTGTCATTCAATGTCTCTGTCACATATAAGTTTTTTTTAATAAAACCCCTGTATGAAGATATTAAAATTGCTCACATGAGTCTCTTTCCTTTAAAGTTAAGAGAACAAAAAATAACCACATTTTACCAATTTTAGCTTTTTTGATTGGCATGCAATGAAGCATTTAGAAACACAGGTGAGAGTCAAGAAGGAGCCCAGATCCACACTTACTAGTACTCCCTGCTGAAGGCACTTGCTGAAACCCAGTGGCACCGCTGCTCATGGGCCTGTGGTGCATGGCTTTACTTTATCACTGACTAACCAGCTCTAATTGTCTTCTGTATTTAAAGTGACAAACGACCTGACAGATAATAATAGCTGATGAAGAAATTGAAGTGAGGGAATTCAAAATAGTTCCCAAGACAAGGATGAGGACAGCCGTGAGGGCTGGGGAAAGATGGCAGGATGGAGAAGATAGCGTGGAAGGTGGACCCAGGTGACAAATGAAGAGAGGCCCCACAGGTCTGGCTTGTTCCCGAGGATATGAAAATTGGAGAGAGTTTAAAGGTGTACATTTTTTTTTCCTCATTAGTAGAGTCTGACTGGGACTCTGAGGCTCACTTGTGGTGGTGAACCTAGTCAAGGAGAGCAGATAAACTTGAATGAGTCATTTTGGACTTTGTTACTCAGTTTACTTGTCCCTCATAATGTCTAAACCACAGGATACCTGATGCCTGTTTATAGTCTTAATATTGGTATAATATCTGGTCTGTAACCCTGCAATGAGTTCATGGAGTCCTTTTTGTTTGTTTGTTAATCCTCACCCAAGTATGTATGTGTATGTATATATATATTTCTTCCATTGATTTTCAGAGAGAGGGGAAGGGAGGGGGGAGAGGAACAGATAGAGAAACATCAATGTCAGAGAACAAATCAATTGGTTGCTTCCCACGTGTGTCCCTGCTAGGCCAGGGATTGAGCCTGCAACCCAGGTATGTGCCCCTGATCTAAATTGAACCTGCAACCTGACCCTTCAGTCCGCAAAACCAACTGCTATGTTCATTGAGCAAAACTGGCTAGGCCTTATGGGGTCCTTTGTATGTATTTTTTGCCTTTATATTAGTGCCTCATACAGTGTTTTATATTATTTAAATAATCACGACTGATGTGTGGTGATCCTTTTATGCAAGCAAGTGTGCTGCAGGGGCGAGGGGTATGGAGAAAGAACTTAGACAATTATATTGTACTTGTTTTCCTCTGTGTTTTTCAAAATATATTTTTATTGATATTTTACAGAGGGAAGGGAGAGAGACAGAAAGCTAGAAACATTGATGAGAAAGAAACACCAACCAGCTGCCTCCTGCACACCCCCCACCGGGAATGTGTGTGCAACCAATGTACATGCCCTTGACCGGAATCGAACCTTGGACCTTTCAGTCCGCAGACCGATGCTCTACCACTGAGCCAAACCGATTTTGGCTGTTTCCTCTGTTTTATGAAGTCTTTCACCATCCTGGCATGAAGTATGGAGGTAATCCCTAAAGGGACAATTTATCTTTCATGTGGACAAGACTAAGATAATTCCTGGTAGAGGTTAAGAACTTTATTCCAAGATGTTTCTGTTAGGCTATGATGTAATGGGAGGCCTTCCTTTTGGCAAGAATCAGGCTTTCCTCCTGAGATACGATCCATATTTTTCTTTGCAAACAAACACCAGAACTGTGGTGCAAGATAGCAAAACACATTTAAAAAAATAAACTGAAGCCATTGAGTGGACTTCATTATACTTTATAATCTAAATACCCTCTGGTACAAAGACACATTTCAGTGTTCCCTGGTGGCAAATATTTTGTAGGGAAAGAAACCAGAGCAACTTGTACATTCGCTGTTCAGGGGTCCCCTGACCATGTTGTTTGACACTACTGATGTTCTTCTAATTTTTAACTCTCTAATTTGCTTACATCAGAGAGAAACTAATCAGCAATTGGGAGGAATAATTAATTAATTATTTTTAAAAATATATATTTTATTGATATTTTACAGAGAGGAAGGGGGAGAGAGAGAGAGAGCCAGAAACGTTGATGAGAAAGAAACATCGACCAGCTGCCTCTTGCACACCCCCTACTGGGGATGTGCCCGCAACCAATGTACATGTCCTTGACCGGAATCGAACCCTGGACCTTTCAGTCCGCAGACCAACGCTCTACCACTGAGCCAAACCTGTTTTGGCAGGAATAATTAATTATTGATTGCATTAGTTAGTTCAGGTTGCCATAACAAAATACCACAGACTGGGTGACTCAAACAATAGAAATTTATTTTCTTTCTAGAGGCCTGGTGCATGAAATTCATGCAATGGGGACGGGGGTGGGGGGTGTCCCTCAGCCCAGCCTGCTCCTCTCTAATCTAGGAACCCCCGGGGGATGTCTGACTTCCAGTTTAGGCCCAATACCACAGTATGGAGTCTAAACCAGCAATCAGACTTCCACTTATGACACAATGAATAGAATTATTCCGTAGCGAAGTCCCTTTTGTACAATTGGTGTGTGATGCCCTTGAAACGTGCTTTCTGGAAAAATATCTCGTCATCACTGACATATGGTTAATATGTTTGTGGTTAGGCCAATCAATAATAAAAATATTGAGTTGAAGTGAAATCTTATTACTAAACCAGAGGTTCTCTTACAATCTGGGACTGCTGGCTTCCAATCACTAGCTTGCCAGCCTGTCTGATTGCCCCCACCCACTTCTGCCTACCAGCCTGATCACTCTCTAACCACTCCCCTGCTAGCCTGGTCATTCCTAACTGCCCTCCCTTGCCAGCCATCTTGTGGTGGCCATCTTGTGATGACATGGGGGCAGCCATCTTGTGACCACATAGAAGTGGCCTTCTTGCAAGAGTGTGACAGTCTATTTGCATATCACCTCTTTATTATAGCAAAATGTTCTGCAGGTTGGAAGTCCAAGATCAAAGTACCATCAGTGTTGGTGTTAGATGACACCTTTCTTCTCACCTTCCTGGTGTCTTCATATGCCTTTTACTCTGCGGGGTGTAAAAGATAGATAGTTGGTATCCTCTTTGTATAAGAACATTAATCCTATTGGTTCCACCTTTGTGGGCTCATTTAACTTAATTCCCTCCTTAAAAGCCCTATCTCCAAATACAGGTACTTTGTGGTTAGGGCTTCAACACATGTATTTGGATAAAAAAACACATTTCAGATAATAATATTGATATTTAATCATTTCTTTTTAAAAGCTGCAGTGGAATAAAAATTGATGTTTTACACAAGAGTTTTCAATATATGTTTGGATATAATGTAGAAAATTTTTGAAAGTTACTAAATTTTGATAATAAATTTTGTAAGCAATAATGTAAACTGCCTTTAACACTAATGAGAGCAAAACATAATTGCAAAAGAAACTTGCCACCAACATTCCTCACATAATGCATTAGCTAAATTGAGTAGAAATAATTCTCATGGCTTGTGCACCAATATGTACTAAGCAAGAAGAAGGCACCTTAGTATGCGCTTTCTTGATACTAGTGAGAAGAAACAATGGATAACTTAATACTGAGAAATGACATTTAAAAATATTTTAAAATACAATATGCTCTTACTTATCTATAGGATCTAAAATATAAATAAACCTACAAGACAGAAGCAGACTCATAGATACAGAAGGCAGACTGATGGTTGACAGAAAGGAGAGGGTTTGGGGGGAATGATAAAAGAGGTAAGGGATTAAGAAGTACAAATTACTAGTTATGAAATAGTCATGGGGATGCAAAGCACAGCAAAGAGGACATAGTCAGTAATATTGTAATAACTATGTATGGTGCCAGGTGGGTACTGGAAATAGCAGAAGAACACTGTAAAGGATATTATTGTCTAACCACTATGCTCTACACCGGGAACTAATCCAAAATGATATTGAATGTAAACTGGGATTGAAAAATAAAATTTAAAGAAACCTTCCAGGTTAGGATATAGGACTGCAAAGTAAGAATGAGGACAGCACTACTGTGTTCAACACATTAACTTCCCAGGCATTTTCTGAATCACATTCTTTTATCATGGCTTTTCATGTCACTCCAGTTTAGCTATAAATGTCAATTCAATGCTGATGATTCTCATATTCTCTTTTAGTTTATTTATTAACTATTCACTACAATAGAATCTAATCAACTTTAGGGCAAGGACTCGTATCTAGTTTGTTCATTGCTATAGTTTTAAAAATAAAGAATAGTACCTGGCAAATAGTAAACACTTAGTAAATATTTTAGAATGAATTATTTTCTTATTTTTTATTTTATGAGCATTTTGAGGAATTCTTATGCTATTAGTAATTCTTCCAAATTTCAGGGAAAACAAGACATCTGAGATAACTATTTTTCACAAGAGATAATTTTCTTTAAAAATGTACCCACAATTCCTAAGAGCTCTCTCTGCTTTCTTTCCTAAAGTAACCTCTTCTTCACATATTCTGTGAAAATCTACACCAACTGACTTGCAGAAAGTGTCTATTGAAGTGAAACAGTCCAGAGAATAAGTTCTAACTCAGTCATATGTTAGTTGTTTGGTTTTGTAAATCATATAACATCTCTGAACCTCAGTCTTGTAATCACAAATAATTCTAACTTAGAGATACAGTATAAAAATAGAGATAGTATAGGTAAGACAAGATCATAGGATCTGGACATAGGTCAGGATCTCATAAAACACACACACACACACACACACACACACACACACACACACACAAACATTATTCCAATTCATTTTATCATTATTAGAAATAATTAAAGGTTCTTGACAAGAATAAAACTTAGATGTTTTTGTTAATTATCAAAAAAGTTCAAGGCATTTTGTCAGGTCCGTCATGTTTCTTACTTTTGCTTCTGGAAAGCAGCTATGTAGGGACAGACTTAAACCCAATCTGATTTGATGGCAGGCATCAGTCTCTGTGGGGCTGGGTTTCCTCTCCTCTTTAAGTATAAACAGTCTCCTACATACAGTGGTTTCTTTACAGTTATTCAGGTGAGATGGTAGAAAAGCAAGAAACATTCAGTAGAAACTAGACTTCAAAGTGTGATATTTTTCCTGGACTAGAGATATGTAATGGATACTATCTTCTGCATGTCTCTGTAGCAGCTCCTGATCAGACCCACAGTGGGACCCACCATCATGAGGGTAAACAATGGATATGCTACAGTGTACTGTGTTGCCAGGGGTTTTTGAAAATTGTGTTTTGAGCATGTTTAAGGTAGGCTAGGCTAAATTGTGATGTTTGGTAGGTTAGGTTTATGAAATGTATTCCCTACTTACAACATCGTCAATTTACAGTGGATTTATGTGGAGGTAATATCATAAGTCAAGGAGCATCTGTATAGGATGTGAGTGGTCTCAGAGGAATGGGTAAGGTTTACCAGGATTCCTCCTTCATGCTGAGCCTGCATTTCTAAGTTCTATTCCTCTTAGCCCCTACAGTGGCTAAAGCTCCCTGCTCAGCTCCTTAGCCTGCAGACCTCCCTCCACTGGCGAGTAAGCAAATGTCTCCAAGGGGAGAGTGATGCTGATGGCTGGGCTTACATCTGAGCATCCCATTTATTTGACTAGGATCCTTTAATTCCTGTCTGCTTTGGTTTTTCTCCAGTGCCTTTAAACACATTTTGTGAAATAATTTGTTCCCTAGCTCTTGTTGTTTGTTCAGGGGAAAGACTGGTCAGCAATGATTTATCTACAGATATCAATGTTAAAATATGTAATATTAATCTTTACAAATGGTTCACCAGTGTTTTTCAAAATTAACACATACTTTTAAAAAAGATATCACATCACATTCATAAATTGGTGAGTTTTGCAATACATATTCTGAACCCAGTGAGCAAAGATTATGCAGGTTAAATTATGAGTAATGATTTTCACGACTGTAATCAGTGTTAAAATCTCTATCTTCTTACTATCATTGACTTTAATTTATAATTAAAAATATTTTATTGATTTTAAAGTGGAATAGAGAGATATAGAAACGTCCATAATGAGAGTGAATCATTGATTTGCTGTCCCATGCACACCCCCCATAGGGGATTGAGCCTCAAGCCGGGCATGTGTCCTGACCAGACCTGGGATCCTTCAGTCCCATGTCAACACTCTAGCCACAGAGCCAAACTAGCTATGGATAATTTCTATTTTTTTAATATTTCATGTTCCACATAGGTTTTTTTTTTAAAAAAAGGGTGGAATTTTACAAACCACTCAAGGGAGATTTGGGATAATATAAGGTGTCTCAAAAATGTACACACTGAATGCTTACAAAGTCAGTGTTTATTAACATATAGTTTATTTGCAAAATTTAAAAGAATCTTCAGAAATAGTATTTTTTTTCAAACCTTTCTGGTCCAGGCACTTGCTGATAATGTAAAACTATGGAATCACAATCAAGTATTTGTGTGCCCTCAATTTATTGACTGTTGCCTATTTGGTACTGCAAGTTTATCTTTTATGTTTCCCCATAATAAAGTCTAGTGGATATGTTGTATTTGTTCAAGGTTTACTCTGGCTTCTCCCATTATTTCAAATCAGTTCAACCTGAAAAAAAAGAGTAAAAAAATAATTGTGTTATCAGCTGTTAAAGTGTGTACACATTCGTAGGGACCCCAAAAACATATATACATTTTGAATAATTATAAAGGCAGTGTTTGTACTTCAGATGCATTATCAAATATCCAGTTGCATTTTCAAACCTCTGTTTGAAGCTTCAACTTAGCTAGCAGCTATTAAATAGTGTATACATGTTCTGGGCACACCCTGGGTGGACCAAATGGCCTCTTGTGGCCGCTGTAGACAAAGAAGAGCTATTTCTCCTTCAAGGCTGGGATGGAAATGCATTTTGTGTACAAACAAGTTTCAGAGCAGATTTGACTGCACTGCTTTGTTTGCTTAACATGGCCGGCTGGCTGTGAGGGCCTCGGTGTCAGTCTATATTAGCATGCACGTACATGTAAAATTAATCACCAGACCTAGAAACTTTCAGTGTAGTCCCCTTAGAGCCTGGGGTTAAACATCTGTCTGGAGTGATGTCTCCTAAAAAGCTTTATGTAATGGCCAGAAGAGCTTAGAGTAGGCACTTTAGTGTGGAAGAAAGGGCAAGGCAGACACTTGAGGGGAAATGCGGGGTTCAGTGGACTGACAGCCTCACCATCGTACCAAAGGTTACGACCTTAGACTTAAAAAGCTTTTAAAGCATCGTGCATCTGTGATGCCCGACTGCCTTTAGCATTAAGCACTTAGGACCAGGATACTCTGAGGATATGTCTTTTTTTTTCAGAGGTTCTTTACTGGAGATGAAAATGTTTAGATCTTCTTTGTGAAATATCATTCCACAAATCAGAACATTTTTAGTGTTGTGTTGGGCTAAACCAGTGGATGGCAAACTCATTAGTCAACAGAGCCAAATATCAATAGTACAATGATTGAAATTTCTTTTGAGAGCCATTTTTTTAAACTTCTTCTAACACCACTTCTTCAAAATAGACTCGCCCAGGCCATGGTATTTTGTGGAAGAGCCACACTCAAGGGGCCAAAGAGCTGCATGTGGCTCACAAGCTGAGGTTTGTTGACCACTGGGGCTAAAGTGTTTTATGTATGTTTTGTCACTCTAAAGTTGAACTGTGAGATTTAGGTGCATTTTGAGGTGGTGTAAACCTTAGCAAGTTTCCCACCGAAGAGTGGACAGAGATTGTAATGTGTTTGAAGGCACTGTGGTATAAGTGAAAAACATGAGCTTTGGGTTCAATTCTGGGCTCTACTACTTATTTCTGTGTGACTGAACCTGCCTTCTTGTCCATGAACCAGGTACACCATGTCATCTCCTTAGAGATATCATCTGTAAGTCTGTAGTTGGGAGTATATGGATTGATCATGTTCTTTTTAGAATGTGTTCTATAAACATAGTTACTCGGAAACCAGTATAAAATCAACTTTATTTGGTTGCTACCATAACTGCTAATCTTTATATATATATATATATGATATTTTACAGAGAGGAAGGGAGAGAGATAGAGAGCTAGAAACATCGATGAGAGAGAAACATCGACCAGCTGCCTCTTGCACACCGCCCCCCCACCGGGTATGTGCCCACTACCAATTACATGCCCTTGGCCGGAATAGAACCCAGGACCTTTCAGTCCGCAGACCGATGCTCTACCACTGAGCCAAACTGGTTTAGGCTAATTGATAATCTTAAAGAAATGGAGTTCTGTCCTGAAATCCTACAAATATACAGATAATTAATAGTGGGAGAGGGAACATTTAACAGTGGTAGAATAATTCCTTCCACTTAGCTGCTTGAATGCTGCTTGGGAAATATAGCAAAATGATAATAAACTCATCTCATGGCAATTTGTTTAGAATAGTGAAGAAGATTTAGAGACCTGCATTGGACAGATTTCCCAGCGTGAGCTGATGTATCACCATTATGAGTCATTCGGAAATGAATAATAGTCAGCTACCAATGAGTTGAATAGCACAGTTTCTTGTTCAATGCAATATTTGCACTGAGACTTTGAAGTTGCTTTATTAGTGAAATAAGAAAAAAAGTGGGTTTTTTTACACATGTTTTCTTAAATTGTTCCTTTTAAAATAATGGACTTAAGAAAACCTAAAATGCTCTCAATTTTTATCCAAGATCTGACAGAATCTTGCTCTTGGAAATAAATGAAATTGAAGTCATAAGCGTTGGATTTTAACAATATGCTGCTCCTGTCACCAGTGACCTTGGGCATGTTAATTAACCTCCCAGAATATTTGCTGCCTCACCTTTAAAAAGAGAATTACAAAAGAGATTAACTTTCCAAAATAACTTCTTGTTTAAAGAGTAGATGAGAGACTGTATAATACTTAGACTATTTGCTCATTTGGTGGTGAATTAGCCAATTGGAATTTGAGGAGCACTACAGTTAGGGTCTGTTGTAGATGTCACAGGTGAAGTTAACACTTGATTTCTACCTCTGCTAAGCAGAATGGCCCCAAAAGGTTTTCAGCTTCTAATCCTGCAGCCCGTGAATATGTTACCTTACATAAGACTTCGCAGATGGGATTAAATTAGGGCCTTGAGATAAAATTTTTCAACCAGGTGGACCAGTGTAATAAAAATGGTCCTTAAAAGTGAGACGAGAGAATATCAGGGTGATGCAATTTGAGTGCAATTTTACCCACCATTCACAACTTTAAAGGAAGATCACAAGCAAAAAACAACAACAACAACAACAACAACAAAAACATGTGGGTAGCTTCTAGAAACTCAAAGATGCAATGAATTAGAATTTAAAGTAAACTCTCCAGAAAGGAATATGACCAGCTATCTCCTTAATTTTAGTCCAGGAAGACTATGTCACATTATCAGGAGAGAGTGAACTGCTGGAGTGACTATGTCACGAGGGACCAGCACAATGACATTCTATGTCCTTTGTGAAAGCCCATCAGACCCTAAGCTCTGTGAAATACTAATTCATCAATGAAGGGAACAGAGGCACATTTGAACAGTGCTTAGTGATAGCATTTGTTGACATGGGTGCTGATGAAATAAGATTCTAGATATTTCAAAGGTAAAGTTAACAAGGCATTCCGATATGTAGGACAGCAAGAGAGTAATCAAAGTTGATAGCAACATTTCGGACCCAAGCAAGTTTTAGGAAGAAGATGTTATCCTCTGCGGTGAGAAATGAATCAGGATGGTCAGGTTGAATATGAGATGTTAATTATTCACCCAAATGATGTTAAGTAGTTTGCTACATAAATCTGAAATTTCAGAGACAAGTTCACAAGGAAGGATATCCCACTGATCATATTAAAAGCCACGAACATTTATGAAATTATAAAGGCATTGAATGTAGCTAGCAAAGAGTACAGTCCCCAAAACATATATGGATTTAGAATACTTGAAACATTTTACTTCTTAGGTTTGTGGTTATAGAAGTGGGAGAGATATGAGTGACTGACAAAGATCCTGTATTGGAATGGCTCATGGAATAAAGACTAATATAAAGTAAGGACTAATATAAAGGGAAGAGTCTCTGAAGTGACCCTTGTTCCAAAACCAGTTAATCAAAAGAAAAATCACATTTAAGTGTGTGTGTGTGCATGGGGAGGGGGTGTCACACATTTCATAGCTTTTATCAAAACTTGACCAAAGCAGAAGCTGTAAATATTCCAACAGAATACTATTTAATCTTTGAGGTTGGCCAATGAAAAAGACTTTGTAAAATATAGTGGGTTATCATAAGCTGAACCAAATAGACATCCCTACTGCCGAAATGATCTTGGGCATTGCCACAAATAAGTATAAAATGTCTAATCCCCGGTATTTCGATTTTAATGGAGAAATTTCTTTCTACCTCTATTTCAATAAATAGAAAGTAAGACAAGTGGTTTCTTATCTCCTGTAAGGTAACTTTTCTTTGCGATTCCTCTGAGATCAATTCTTTTTAGAACACCACATTTCAGCCCAAAGATACCTTGATTATCTCACCAAACCTCAGAATGTCATGCTGGTCTACCACAGCAGTGATTTCATTCTTACAGGACATGCAGAGAAAGAAAGGGAAAAAACCCAAGCAGCAGACAGCAGTATAGATGTTTTTGTAAGATGCATGCATTTTTTGAACAATGAGGGGTTAATACCAGGCAGCCAAGAATACTATTTCATATAGATACATGCTTGGGAGCTGGCTAGCTAGATTGATTGATAGATTAAATATAGCTTAGAAATAGATACACTGTAAATATTGATACAGATAAAGACATATACAGGTACAATGTTTGTTGCTACACATAAAAATACAACTAGGATATCATTCTTGATTTCAAAGCCCCAGAACTTGGAACCCAGAGAAACGGTATTTCCACCCATATTCAGGATAACATTTTAGATGTATTTATTATACCAAACATAAATCCAGCCTAGAATTTAACAGTGTTGACTGGCACAAACAAAATAAAATGTATAGACATAAATATAACAGTTTTGAAACATTAGAGACAAAGACATTATTTTATCAACAGCCAGGATTAAAGAAGTGATATATTATTATGATAAATAATTGTGAATATCAAGTGAAAGAAAAATGGGGAGAAAGATAATTGAATTTAAATCAATATAACTTGGCCAAAATGATGTTTTATTTTAAAAGATGAAAGTGAATATATTTCAAATCTAGAGATGAAACTAATCTGTCAGCTGGTAATCGCTATTGTAAAACCCAAAACAAGAGACTATTTTAGCTTATAGAAGAATATGTTACAGAAAGATATTTAGCTTTGTTAGTATAGATTTAGTTTTGTTAAGCAAAGTATATTGATAAAAATCAGAATGTATAGTGGGACAACTTATAAAATTTTTCTTCAAACCATTTTAAATATGATATAAAAGAAAAGGTAAGTTTTAGAAAGTAAGAAGCAATTTACTTCAACTTCATTAGTATGCATTAAAATATTTACCTCTCCCTAGCTAGTTTGGCTCAGTGGATAGAACTTCAGTCTTTGGACTAAAGGGTCCCAGGTTTGATTCTGGCCAAGGACACATGCCCTGGTTGTGGGCTCGATCTCCCTTTCCCACCATGGGGGACATACAGGAGGCAGCCAATCAATGATTTTCTCTCATCATTGATGTTTCTGTCCCTCTAGCTCTCTACCTTCCTCTTTAAAATCAATAATACATATATGCATATATATGTGAGTATACACATAATATATATACATATATATTTTTAAAATGTTTACCTTAAAATAAGTGAATGAATCAAACAAAATAATTATAAAACTATCTTTTATTTTTTATTTATTTAAGAGAGAGAAAGGGAGAGAGAGAGAGATTTGTTGTTCTATTTATTTATGCATTCATTGGTTGCTTCTGGCCAGAGAATGAACTTGTAAAGTTGATGTAGCAGGACAACCCTCTAACCAACTGAGCTAACTTGCAAAGGCAAAATGTATTTTTAAATGTTAGTTAAAAATTAGAAGAGGACACGATGATGCATTGGAGCACATTTTAAGAACTATATAGCAAAAGAAAAGTTTGCAGGAAAAACTTTCTTATTAAAAATGTAAACAACTATTTTGATGTTATAAATGTCCCACCAGCTTCTATATAATTATTCTAGTTTGAGAAAATAGTTAATCTCAATAAATATCAAATACATTTTAAAAAGAAAATAACATTTAAAATAAGTTTCTAGTATTGCTGAGAATTATATATATAAAATTTATATTTATACATATGTATACACATACTCAATACATATACACACATCACACATATGTATGTATACACATTTGTAAGTAAAGTTGTTAATATACATACATATATATTGCATATACATACATATACATACATATATATATATATAAGTAAAGTTAAATACAAATTTTCTTAACTCTCCTATAGAAATATATGCATCACTGTCTAGATTAAAAATTAGAAGTTGTCTATAAGTAGAAGACAAAGGCTAGAAACAAGAAAATAGTTTAGACTATACCATGCTTATGTGGATTACTGAAACACATACATTTATAATTTTGGAACAGATAATGTATATAAAATAGGAAAATAATAAAATAATGTAAAATACTCTAAAGAATATAGAATATATATAAAAATAAAACATTAACAGTAGTGAATGCATATATCAAACAATATAGCATTGAAATATCTTTTGGAAAATAGTAAGCAAAACAAATTAGATTATATTTAAATACATTTATAAATTTCAAAGTCCACTTTCTAATTATCTAATTTACCTGGATTATTAGACTAATATATCAAGAAAATGCAATATGCAGAGAAAATGCAATAGCAAGAGTGAGTCTAGACTATTACAATGTATTAACCAGTTAACATAATACCATTATGTTTAGGAAGGAGAAATATTGGATAGGTATAATAAAGTAAGTTGAGTTCATAAAACTGAAACAAAAGAGCTTTGATTAATGGATTGGGATCAATATTAAGAAACCTTATAGAGACATTCTCAGAACACTTTTCTCTGCCCTGTTGTATGCAACAAGTCAAATAATAAGTTAGAAGATGGCATGCTATCAAGTTTAAAGAGCAGCATCAGGTGGATGGATGACAGAATCAGATTCCAAAATCCATTAATTTGCTCATTTACTTAGTCAATAATAGTTAACAATTACTATTTGATAGAATCATTTATACCAGTTGGCAACTCTATTGAGATTCATTTTAATAAAATTCCCAATGTTATTACACTTAGGATCAAAAGGTCAAGTGTACAAACATAGGACTTATAAAAACTGACTTAAAAGTCTATTTAAAAGGAATGTTTAGTGTTATAGTAGACAATAAACTAAATATCAACTAACAGTGTGTGAATGTCCCAAGAAACCTAACATGATCATAGGATGCATTTAAGATCCAGTATAGATTGAAGTGGGAAAAGAATCAACTTTACGGGCCAAAGAATAAATAAGGTCCAAGAGTAATCAAGAAACGTAATAAAATACTAGAAAAGTCACTAAAATAATTTTTGCCAAATGGCAATTTATTCCCTATAGAATGGTTACAAATTTTAAAGAAATAACCTTTATATTCTATAAACTTTTCCAAACATGTGTGTGTTTATGTGTATATAAGTTAGTAGAAAAACAGCCAAAATAACCCAGAAGAATGAGAGTTAAATACCATTTATGAATTTAGATACTGACTAAACAGAATTCAAAATATTAAAGTGTTAATGATTAAGTATTTATCAAAGGAAGACATGTATTTTTTTTGCAAAATAATCATGTAAAATAAATGTTTTTGTTTTCTCTCCCTATAACTTTACCCTCTATAATTTCCCCTCTATGATCTCCATGAACCTTCAGCAATGTTTTTAGAAGCTTCTCTCCTTGTAGAGTTGGTAAAAGAGAACCAGAGATATACTTTGTGAGCAACATTTAGAGAATCATCTCTTGGGTTTTAGTTTATCCTGTTCATGGCTCACAAGCTCATTGTCAAAACTTTCATATCCCTCCTAAGGTCTGTGATTTTACTACTTCCTTACCAAAGTTGTGCAAAGATTTTTCATGTTTCTCAAGGTCTCAGTTTTAATGATGTAGATAGACACTAGGTCTATGTTCTTCGCTATCAAAAATGCTATCACTCTTAGATGTTATGTGTTGGCATAGAGAATGGGTAACAACTCTCCTCTAGTTATTTGCCACTTACCTAGGGAAAACTTAGATAATACTTCAGACTCTCCCATATTGGCCCAAATATACCATTTTCTACCCTTAAAATTCTCCATTTGGGGTAATTTCACAACATTTTTCATAAGCCCATTTTTGGTGACATTGGCCTTATCAATTGTTTAAAATTTGTCCTTCTAAATCTGCAACACTATGGCTTTTAGCAATAGACATTCTGCTGCTGCATTGTCAGCAGTTGGCTGCATTTTGTTACCATAGGCATATTTACTCCCCACCCCCCAAAAAAATAATTCCAATATTTTTTTTCAGTAAATGTTATCTTAGTCTCAATAATTTAAAAAAAAATAGTTGATATGGCCATTGCTAGCTATAAACCAGATGTCTGGAGAAGAAGAGTGAAATCTGCAGCCTTAGAGAGTCCTTGTTAATCTCTGGGTCTGGGCACACATCTTCCAATCACAACTGCTATGTTTTAGCAAAAAAGAATGGGTAGAATGGCTATTGATTAAGAATGGGAAAGTATATGGCCTAAATCTGTAACATTAGTGCAGTACATGGTGGATAGTATATGATGATAAAATAATAAATCAACATATGCATATAAGAAAGCCTTATGATCTTCAAGTACACCTATTAAATAAACATAGGTGAGTTAAAATAATAGTTTCCATTATTTGTTTAGCAATTAATTTGTTTATGCCAGAAGTTATGCTAAGTTCTAGGTATGTCATTGTGAATGATCTCTGCCCAGTGAAGCCAAAATTTAATGGTTAAACCAGGGAAAACTGATTAAATTCTGAGAAATCTAGTGTACTTATAATTTACCAGTCTTATTTAAAATAAATAGCTGCGGTTTCCTTGGAGATAAATCTCAAATTCTTAATAACATTTGCAAAAACCTAGGGTCATATTTATGAATGTACTTTAATTTTTCAGAAGATTCTTTTCTGAACTGTACATGGTAATTTAATGAAACATTGGAAATAGCCAAATATCAAACAGCAAATGAACAATTTATTAAACTGTACTTTATCTATACATTAAAATGCCTGCCACATGACTATGAAAACGTTTGAGGAAATAAGCTTATATAGAAATGGATATATAAAATAACAGTAGATGAAAAAGTGGATAAATAACAACATATAATCTTCCTTAGCTCTCATATCTCTGAGCACTCCTCCTTCAAATTAAGAGTGTCTCTTCTTTTCTGTCCAGTGTCTCAGTTGGTTGTAGCACTGTCCTACACCAAAAGGTTGTGGGTTTGATTCCCTGTCAGGACACATACCTAGGTTTTAGGCCCAATCCCTTGTCAAGTGTGTAGAGAAGACACCCAATCATTGTGTTCCTCTTTCACGTCGATGTTGGTCTTGTTGGTTGTTGTTTCTTTCTCTCTCTGCCCCTTCCTCTCTCTCTTAAAAAATTAATTAATTATCAAGACACATACTCCAGGTGAGGGTTAAAAACCAGTGTCTCTTTTTCTTTGGTGGACTATTATTAATATGTCATCTTCTGGGAAGTTTTCCTTGCTCCTTCTCCTCCTAATCAATTAATTGGCTTTTCCTCTTGACACTAATAAATTTCTTAATAATTCATATTTTATTTGTTATCATCATGCAATAAAATTATACATGCTTTCATCTCCCTGGTTTGTCAACACCTCTGTAAAGGAAAAAGCAATGTCATCCATCTCTATATTCCTGAGACCTGAGACATGACATGTCATTATTGTGTTTTCAATGTCTATACATAAATCTGTCACAGAAATGGTGCTCGCAGAATGTTTGCTGTATGAATTTATTAAGTGTTCAACAAATACTGGTTTAGTGACTGAAGGGATTCTCATAAGATTGTAATCATATTGATGATCAGAACTGAATTAGAAGTTGTTTATTAAAATGTAATATTCACCACATGCTTTGTTTTCTGGAGAAAATGAGAGACCTTAATTATTTTACATGCAGGGGGATCTAATATGTATACAACTTTGAATATCCTTTATTATTTATCTGTACCTTCATGTCTGGCTTACAGAACTCAATATCACATCTGATTTAGTTTGTTTGACTATGTCTATCACATAGTTGGTCAAACAAGATATTGCTGTAGTTCGGTATCTTTAAATAGAATTCTTCTCAGATTAAGTTCCTGGATAATTAATTGTACACTTGGTTTTGATGGGCTTTTATTTTTGTTAAGTTTGTTTAATTCTATATTTAAACAAAGCAGTTAAAGTCCTTTTATTTTTAATCGTCACCCAAGAATATTTTCCATTGATTTTTAGAAAGACTGGAAGAGAGAGGGAAAGACAAAAATATGGATGTGAGAGAAACACATGAATTGGTTGCCTCTTGCATGTGTCCTGACCAGAGCCTAGGCTGGAGAAGAACCTACAATTGAGGTATGTGCCCTTGTCTGGAATCAAATATGGGATGCTTTGATCAGCAGGCTGAAGCTCTATCCATTGAGCAAAACTGGCAAGGGCAAAAGTCTTAATATTTTTTATTCTTTTCCTCTGAATAGATTTGATAAAAAAGTAGTGATCACCAATGTTGTATGGATACATACATTACAACGGAGTGTGTTTTCTTTAAATATACTGAAGGCTAGCGGCCTGGTGCATGAAATTTGTGCATGGGGAGGGGAGGGGAAGGTGGTCCCTCAGCTTGACCTGCACCCTTTCCAATCTGGGAGCCCTAAGAGGATGTCCTACTGATTGCTTAGGCCTGCTCCCCATGGTTCTCTGCTCTCTTCAGACCTGCTTGATGCCACTGCAGGCTCTGGGGTCTGCTCTCTGTGGTGGCCTGCTTGCCCTTTGCCACCAGGGCCAGGGGCAAGCAGAGCACTGCTGCCTGCCCTCTGGCTCGCCACTGCAGTGGCAAGCAGGGCCCTGGTGTCTTCTCTCTGTGGAGGCCCTGTGAGGGACTGCTTTCCCCTTGCTGCCATGTCCAGGGGCAAGCAGGGCCCTGCTGTCTGCTTGCTTGCTGAGGGAGGGAGAGGCAGGCATTACTGCCCTGTTCCTGGCTGCTTGTGCATGCGCCATCTCAGAGCACCTGGGTCCCAGGGATGTTTTTACCTCGCTCCCAGCTGCTCCATGCCAATGTGCCACTCTGGGACCCTGGCTGCACCAGGACTATGCACGGGCCTACAGGCTCAGAGTGGCCCGGGTGGCAAGGACACCTGTCCCTGGGGTGCAGGCTACTTTCCTCCAGAGTATACGCAAGTGACTATTCCACCTATAGCAGCTCCGTGTGTTTATTCAAATTAACCTGCCATATTTGTTGGGTTAATTTGCATACTCACTCATGATTGGCTGGTGGGCGTCACAGAGGTACAGTCAGTTTGCATATTTCTTTTTTATTGTAAATAATGTTTTCTGTCTTCCACTTGAATTGATGATAGGCTTACACAGAATAGCCACAGAATGAGCAGTTGAAATAATACAGTATAAGTTCTGTGAGAGTCTGTAAAATAAACATAAAGTATATTGGACCTCTACTCCAAAGTATTAAGTACAGTGCCAGGGCATTTTTTCTTCCTTTTGTGGTGATTGCCATGTTTTATCCAATAAAGACTGCTATTGATTTAAATGAATGATTCTTAAAAAACACTGACAAAGGCAGACAAATCTAGAAAGTCTTTGTTGTTGAATAAACAATACTATTTTATGACATGTGTTTATACAAATCCCCATGAAAATTTAAATTTGGCCTACTTTGGGGGGGGCAGGAAAGTGTGTGTGTGTGTGTGTGTGTGTGTGTGTGTGTGTGTGTGTGTGTGTCTGTGTGTGTGTGTGTGTTGGCAGGGGATTGAAGGGGTGATATGAAATGATGCAATTAAAAAGGTGAATTCTATCTCTTTTAGCCAAATAGTTTAGGTTCAAATGTTCTTGTTTTTGTTGGACCTGAATATAAAAGTCAAGTATTTTAATCTTCTTTCTCAAAACATACAGTCTTATGGAAATTAAAGTCAACAGCTATTCAACTATCAAGTCACCAGCTAAATACAAGTCTAAACAAACCAGAAAATCTGTTTAAATGAAAGCTTATTTGAATGGAGGCAATGCGTTTTAGCATTTAAGTCTGAAGGTTGTTGGTAAAGGATCTTTTCCTAGGATGACCTTTCATTGTTGAAAATATTGAAAAGTCAGTATTCAACTTGAAATTCAGAAACTAAAGTATGCCACCCATAGAAGCACCAGAATGATGGAAGAACTGAATGCCGTTAGCCCAAGAACTCCTCAAGGTTAAAGGTTTGACCTAACATAGCACCTAGGGTATAGAAAGTCATCTAGAAAAATGTATGTTGGCTGGAGGAACAAAGAAATCAGTGGTCATCATTTTTCTTGCATTTTACAAAGGCCTTACATAATTGAGTTCTACTCTAGAAAGATTAATGCTAGTTGGCAGCATGCATAGCTATGTGAAAGATGGGAAAGTATTTGAATATTTTCCTTAACAGTTCAAAAAATTAAGATTTTGGTCAAAACTTGGAATAGTTGTTTCATTATTTTACTGATGAATGGGTTGGTTGACTATTTTTCTTCATACATGATAACAATCTGTTCATATATGTTGCAGTTAAAAAAGTTTAAAATAATTGGATTTGTCTCCAAATTAGGCTGTCTGGCTATAAGGTTCTGGATCCAATAAAAGTAATGACCTTAATGGAAACAGTGATTTAAACAGTAACTTCAAGACTAGTCATTAGATTTGTAGATGCAGAAAATTAACTATGCTAGTATACTAAAAACATTATATCATTACAAAGATTCACACTAAAAAGATTTTGGGAGGACTAATATATAAATAAAATGGCAATGTATTCATTTATAATCATGATGGTTTCTCTACCTAACTTCACCCTAAGCTGTATGTCATACAGACAGAGTTGGAAATTTGGGATTCTGGCCATTCCTGTTGAAAGAGCCAACTTTTTGGTCGTGGTCGTCATATATCACCTTGCAGGAAAGGATTATCCATCTACCATAGTTCTCTTTTCTGTTTAAATTGGTCAGTGCTCATGTAAGGCTGCATGATCTTTTGTCCAGTACTGTACTGTTTTCCAAATTTCTGTACTTGCTTTTATTGTGTGGTATAGTGTGTATCACACTGATCTCCAAAACTTTCATACCACAACCTCTAAAACTATCTGTGGGAAACCATCATAAAAGGACTATCTCCAACTTCTTCTCTTCTTTGCCATAAATAAAATGACTTTCAGCTAAAGATACCACTGTCATTACTGCCCTCTTAAAATGGCAGCTGCGTATTTTCTCCTACTTTACTGCATCTGTACTTCTAGAAATAAATTATCCACCCTCTTGTAACTCTCTCTCGCTCTCACTCTCTTTCCCTAAATCGTTTGAGATCTATGACATTTAATTATCTGTTCCCCACCACCTTTTTATTGTCATCGTCAACAGAAAAATTCAGTATGCTGCATATCATTAATAAAAATATCGGTGACTAGCTCTCCCTGAAAGTGGCCAGAGATGATTTTACTTGTCCCAGAAAACTCCACAAATTCATGCAAATCAAGACTTTCAAATCCCCATGTTCACTTTAAGAATACTCGTGAGCCGAAACCGGTTTGGCTCAGTGGATAGAGCGGCGGCCTGCGTACTGAAGAGGTCCCGGGTTCAATTACAGTCAAGGGCATGTACCTTGGTTGCGGGCACATCCTCAGTGGGGGTTGTGCAGGAGGCAGCTGACCGATGATTCTCTCTCATAGATGTTTCTAACTCTCTATCACTCTCTCTTCCTCTCTGTGAAAAATCAATAAAATATATTTAAAAAAAAAACTTAAATAAAAAGAATCCTTGTGAAAACTGCCTGAGCCACCAAGGGTATGCATATTTGAAAAGCCACCAAGTATCTGGAGAGCATCACTTTACAGAAGCAATGTGTGCTATTCCATTGTTACAGGTGGAGCTGGTAGGTGTGCCACACAGTGGAGCTGGACACAGGGCAGGAGGCCCAAAGAGAGTGCTGAATTTTTGCTGTGCTTGCTTAAAACTTCATAGTAATGCTGGACCAAAGGTCTAGATCTTCTAATCATTGAGCACATTTGAGTGGACAAAGCTCCCTAGATGCAGCATAGACCTCACAGAGCTCATGGGTGGATCAAGCGGTACTTGAGCTCTCCCTGCACCACGGAGGAGGTCCTATTGAAAAAGAGCAGAGAAGGAGGCTGCACAGAAGTAAAAGACACCCCAAAAGAAACTGAAGAAACAAAAATGTATGCCTGGGAGTAAATTCAACATAAAATTAATACTAATAAATAAAAGTAAAAGCAGAAAAAAAAAGTTTGTGACTAGCTCACTCACATCATCTCCACACCAATCCTGCCATTGCCATCCTTGGTGGCACAAATTTACATGTTTACTCTCCTTAATGTCTCATCTCCAAAACCTTTGTCCTCAGCTCCACTTCAAAATGTGAGATATATAGCAATATTGTGACACATTGCAATATATATTGCTATATATTGCACATTTTGAATTATTTTTTTAAATGAAGATTGATTCCACTATGTAATTGATAATACAGTTTCTGAATACAACTTGCTTAACTAGCTGTGGTTGTTTATAGACCTCAGTGAAACTTCCAACTCATTGCCTTTCTAAATTCATATGGTCCTTCAGGTATTTCTCTGTCTCTGTCTCTCTTTTAATCTTTTTTAATTTTTATGTTTTCAGGAATCTCATTCTTGCTATCAATATTCCTTTCCAGTTATAAACACATGAAGTGTATTAACTTCAAAGTTATTTTATTGATTTTTATTGAATTTATTAAGATTACATATACAAAAGCTAAGAGACTGAACAACCAAACAATCAGTTGACTGGTCATTATAACGTGCACTGACCACCAGAGGACACATGCTCAATGCACAGGATTGGGGTTCCTCCTGTCTGGATCAGGCCTGCGAGGTTCGGGCTCCCTACTGTCTGGATTGGGTCTGCAGGGATCAGGTTGAAACCAGCTATCTGACATCCCCCAAGGGGTCCAGGATTGCGAGAGGGCAAAGACTAGGCCAAGGGACCCCACCAGTGCATGAAACCATGCTGTGGGCCTCTAGTTGGTTAATAACATTATATAGACATCAGATATATAATTATATAATACGTCACCTGTATATTGTGTTGTGTATCCACTGCCCTGTCAAGTTTCCTCCCCAATTCTATCTTTACCCCTGGTAATCACCATAAGGTTGTCTGTGTCTATAAGTTTTATTTACTTATTTTTTGCTTAACCCCTTTGTCTTTTTTACCAGCTTCCAAACTCCCTCCCCTCTGACAGTTGTTGGTTTATTCTCTGTATTTGTAAGTCTGTTTTATTTACTTTGCTATTTTATTTTTTATTAGATTCCACATAAAAGTGAAATCCTATGGTACTTGTCTTTCTCTGACTGGTTTATTTCACTTAGCAAAATGCTCTCCAGGTCCATCCATGCCATCACAAAGGGTAAGATTTCTATATTTTTTATGGCTGAGTAGTATTTCATTGTGTAAATATACATAGCTTTTTTTATCCACTCATCTACTGATGGGCACTTGGGCTGTTTCCAAATCTTGGCTATTGCAAATAATGCTGCAATAAACATAAGGGTGCATATATTCTTTCAATTTACTATTTCGGGATTCTTTGGCTATATTCCCAGAAATAACTGGGTCAAATGGCAATTTCATTTTTAATTTTTGGAGGTAACTTCAAGGTTTAGAGCTAAGATTTATATACAATCTAAATGCCCATCAATAAATAAATGAACACAGAAAATATGGTATCTACATACAATGTAACATTATTCAGCCTTACTAAAGAAATAAATCCTATTATATGTAACAAAATGGATGAACCATGAGAACATAATGCTAAGTGAAGTAAGCCATACACAGAAATAAAAATATGTCTTGTTTCATTTGTATTAGGCATCTGAAATAGTCAAACTCATAGGACTAGGGAGTAGAATGGTGTTTGATGGGTATGGGGAAGGAAGGAAGAAATTAGCACTTGCTATTCAATGGGCATAAAATCTCAGTTATACAATATAAAGAAGTTCTACAGATCTGATCTACAGCATTGTGCTTACAGTTGACAATATTACCAGTTAACATTACTGCTCTGCACACTTAAAAATTCATTAAAGGAATAGATTTTTTAAAATATATATTTTATTGATGTTTTACAGAGAGGAAGGGAGAGGGATAGAGACCTAGAAACATTGATGAGAGAGAAACATTCACCAGCTTCCTCCTGCACACCTCTATTGGGGATGTGCCCGCAACTAATGTATATGCCCCTGACCCAATTCGAACCTGGGACCTTTGGGTCCACAGGCCGATGCTCTATCCACTGAGCCAAACCGGTTTCGGCTGAAGGGATAGACTTCATGTATGTTATGTGTGTGTGTGTGTGTGTGTGTGTGTGTGTGTGTGTGTGTGTTTCACCACAACACAAAATTAAAATATGTATTGATAGATTTATTGTTAAGTCTTATTTTATATCTATATATGAGGTTCTTTACCTCCCAAACTGAATAACATAATATCTAGAATTTGTATTCTGCATATTCAAATAAAATAAGCATTGCTCTTCTGTTTATAGTTGGCTTTGGCCATCTAATTGGTTATATTTATGTTATGGAAATATACAGTTTAATGACCATTACCTTAATAGCTCTTCTTTTGTGGTGGAGTTTCATTATACCTCTGTGGTTTCCTAGACTATCCCTCATGTTTATGATCCAAATATCCTTTCTCCCATAGATATTTAGCCAAGAATAAAATTTTTATTATTTTCAGTAAGCGATAAGCTAGGCAGAAACTGAGGCTTGGCTTGTTGATTATCTTTTTAATGTTATTACTATTAGTGGTAGTAAACATTGATTAAGTGCCCATTGTGCATTAAACAAAGCAGGATATTGAGAGTGGGCATGCTCTCACAGGAAGCTTTCGTCTAAAAACATGACCAATTCCTTATACTACAAAATATACGGTACTATTTAAATTTGCTTTATAGAACTATAAAACTTAAACTTGGAGGAAAAGTTCATTGTCAGCTAATCCAAATTGCCCTGGCAGCTTTGAGTTCTAGTACAACATCTCTTTGCTGCAAAAGTTTCTCGTTTTTTCAGGAAGCAAGATTCATTTGTAGATAGCTCTAAATGTCATAGAGACTTTTCTTCCCCTGAGATAAACCCAGGATATAGGTGAATTTATCTAAGATGGGGGCATGGTCAAGATAACCCCTAAATATTAGGGTCATTATTTTGAACACAAGACAGGAATTATTTTTACTCATTTCCCCTGTGTAAAGGGAAGGAGTCAGGTAATGAGGCTACTGGTGGACTGTTGAGAGACAATGCAGGATGGGGTATAAGAAAAACCCACAAACCATCTTCATACCATCATTCCATCATCTACTAGTAGTGTTTATTTCTTGGTCAGGGTGATAGGGAAGAGAAAAACCGTGCCTAATCACAGTAACCTTTTCCTGTATGTGAATATCTAACTCATTACCAACTTTTTACAGTGTCAAACTGAGGTTATTTTATTTATAGGGTATTTTAGGGTGTGCATTTATGATTTAAAGGGATTAATGTACATTGATTAGTTTGTGAATTTGTAAGAAAATAACTATTTCGATATTACACTAGTTTTTTAGGGTTGCCATAACAAAATATCACAAACTTGGTGGCTTATACAATAGAAACTTATTGTTGCAAGAGGCCCTGTGTACGAATTTATGCACAGATAGGGTCCCTCGGCCTGGCTGGCAATCTGGGTGGGTCAGGCAGTCTAGTCCAGTTCTGATCAGGGCGAGGCTGGCCAACCTGGGGGAGGGATTGCCAGAGGTTGGCTATACCCTGTTTCCCCGAAAATAAGACAGTGTCTTATATTAATTTTTGCTCCCAAAGATGCGCTAGGTCTTATTTTCAGGCTATGTCTTAGTTTTCCATGAAGAAGAATATGGTACACATTTATTGTTAAATGAAACTAAAGGAAATTTATTACTTGTATACGGTTCGGTAGTACAGTAGTTGTCAACACAAACCAGACAAACTGTGAATCCTGAGGGCCTTATTTTCAGGGGATGCATTATATTTCACTCAGAAGGAAATCTGTAAGTAGGTCTTATTTTCAGAGGATGTCTTATTTTCGGGAAAACACGGTAGGAGCACACTGAGTACCAAGGGACAGCTCCTGCATTATAATGGTCCCTTAGGCTTTTTTTATATATAGATTGTTCTGGAGTCAAATTGTTCTTAGATGTCAAAGGCCAGAGTGGTGATATGGTTAGTTCCTTGTGAGGGCTCTGATTGAGAATGTTTTCCAAGGCTGTCTTCCAACTTCTGGTGGTTTGCTGCCATCTTTGGCATTCTTTGGCTTGTAGTTGAGTCACTAATATCTTTGTATTCATATTTAGATGGTGTTTTTCCTGAGTACTCTAGTTTATCTGTGTCAATTTTCTCTTTTTTGTAAGGACACCGTAATATTGAATCAATGGTCCACCCTACTACAGTATGACTTCACCTTAACTAATTATACCTGTGTCAACCCTATTTCTAAATAATGTCACTTTCTGTGAAACTGAAGGGGTGAAGACTTCAACACATACATTTTTTGAGAACTCAATTTAACCCATAACAAGTATGTGTAAACATGTGTTTAGTGCTTTTTAATCATTCCTAATCCATGAGCCATGAGTATCCTTGAAAATTCAAATAGATGGATGGATAACATTTCCAAATAAAGGGATAATTATAAGCAGAACCCCAAAGAAATGCATGTCCATATAATTAATTAGGTAAGTGTAAGTATTAAGCTTTGCTACATAATGATTTTGAATCCTCATGTATAAGAGAGCTTCTATTTCATGGCTTTAGCTCCATCTGTGCAGAATCAATGCAACTGGACTGAAGTTTTTTTTTTTAAGAAAATTTATAAAAATTACCTCTTGATCTCACTCATAGGTGGGATAGAAATAACAAAATAAACTGATGAACAGAACAGATCCAGAGATATAGAAGCTTGAACAGATTGTGGAATCTCAGAGGAAGGAAGTAGTGGATGGAAAGAAATTAACCAAGTAACTTGTATGCATATTTGCATAACGCATGGACACAGACAATAGTGTGGAGAAGGCCTGGGGTCAAGGTGGGTGTAGGCTAGGAGGGGTCAATTGGGGGGAAAAAAGGAGAGATCTATAATATTTTCTTCGATAAAGATACAAAAACAAACAAAATCTAGGTGTTATTAGACTTTAAAAAAATAATAAATAAAACCAAAAAAGAGAAAGATTATAAAGAATTAGGTTTTATTATGTAAATGAAAAAAGCAGTACAGATAATTCAAAATAATAAATAATAAAAATGTAGTTTTCAATAGGATGGCGACATATTTATCTTCTAATGTGTAAATTAGTTTATTTTTATTATACGCATTTTCCAGGGGCAGCAGAGAAAGATGGGAAATGTATGGTTATGCTATTTATTCACTATGCCACTTGGGGCTTGCTAGTTTACCTTTGAATCTATAGTCTACAGATGAAGCATTCTCATATGTAGAGTGGGAAGAATAAGCCAACTCAAAGCAATGCTGTGATGATAACATAGATTTTGCCATTAATATATTAGTGCTGTTCTGTAGTATTTTCCCCTTCAGATGTTACTCCCACTTTCCTTTCAAGAAAGTGACTGACCTTGACCCCCACTCATGTTGGTTTTGAAGAAGAGTTGGATATTATTTCTATCAGTACATTTTCTGAAAATATATGCAGTCACACTCAATATGGAATACACAAGATTCATAAAGAGAATAATTTCTCAGATTGATTTTCTAATAACAGCCAGAGTATAAATTTGTAAAATATAGGTTATATGTGTTTTCTTTAAAACACATAAGGAAAATCAAAACTAGAAGATTTGAAGCACACATCTGTTTAAATTGACCAGACCTCACACCTCCATAAAACCTTAAAACTTCTACCACTTAGGTTTCTTTTTGGATATACATACTTATGCTAGCAAAAATAATCTAGTAATTATCTATTCATCTGATTTGAAAGGATAAAAAAATACAAAGACCCTTAGGACATAATGGCAAATAAGAGTAGTGAGAGTGTCCTTAATACTTTTAAGAAAACTTAACACTTGTTGAGCTCAGCATCAGTAAGTATTAATACCAAAAAAATCCATTATATATCTGGTCACTAAGCCTGAGGAGATTATTCAGCTTTGGTTCTCAAGAATCTAGTGATTATACTTTAGCTCATATCTCTAATATGGGAGAGAAAAGAAATGGATGCATACATTTCTAGAAAAATAAATGTTTGTTATTTTCTTTTTAATAGGGCATTATACATCTAAAACCCTGTCTAAAATAGGGTTATTTCTATTTTTTTTACATTTTAAATTTATTAACTGAGTTTTAATGCAATCAGTTTTCTTAATAAGTTGGTCAGTATTTTTGCATTATGAAAATTGACATACAGTTTTGCCTGCAATTTTGTTTTTATGATTAGGCTCTGTCAAAAGGTCATTAGCAAATATCATTTCTAAAGTTTCCATATTTACTTCAATTTACTTTTGTGAATGAGTTGTTATCTTAACCCTGTTTATTTCTGAATAGCTTAAAAAAGATGGACAGCTATCTCCAGATCCTTAACAGAAAATGAAAAAAAAATCTTATTTGTTGATTGCATGTAACTAAGAAAAGCAAGTTATTAAGAAAATTAAAAATCCAACACAAGTTTTTCCAAATAAATGATGTGACCTATTCATTGGATATCAACTTTTAAAACATTTTACTTTCTATTGAGCACAATAGAAATATTGCAAGATGGTTCATCACATTGACTTATTCACTCAATCATTTGTTTTTCTTTGTTAAATTACAATTATTTTTGGTCCAAATGCAAAATGGAAAATATTTTACTATAAAGTTGTGTATGAAAATGCAATTATAAGCACTGCATCCAGACATATGGGGATGTTTCTATTCCCTTGGTATTCAGATTTGTTTAAATAATAAACACAGCAAAGGTGAGTCTACAACCTCCTACCTGTGGTTCTCAAATACAAAAACTGGATCTCCGCTCCCCCACCTCCTTTACTCCCCCACCCCTGCCCATAAACTCCTTAATGGCAAAACTTAGCCTCATGAATTCATCTGGTTGTAACAGCCAGATGTTTCACTGTATCTATGTGAATATTTTCATTACTGACCCATGGAAAGGTATTACTTTACTCAACTCTCCAAAATTCTGAATCCCTAAACAAATCTGGCACCAAGAGTTTCCAATGAGAAATCATGAGCCTGTGTTTTCTCTCTTCTTTTCCAGGGGAAATGATACAGCCTTACAAATGTCACAAAAGCCTACCCCACTGAATGTGACTTTGTGTGTTTGCTTTTTACTGTAGGTATGAAACTTGCATAGTTGTGATGCATCTTAAAAGACTGAATTATTGGTTCAGAAAGGTGTACATAATTGAAATTAACTCAGAAGAGAAAACCCACATGCTCACTGGTAAGTCAGCTGATTTTACCAATAATGGTAACCATTTGGATAGGGCTGGTATTCATCGTTGTTGGTGATAGCTGTGGGTATTGTTATGATGCAGGTTATTGGAAGAATTTATTTGTGACAGAGAAAACAACTCAATAAACGTAAGTGTCTTTATGCCTTGAGAACATAATTCATTCTGCCATAGTGATTCATAGGTAAGGGAGGCTGGGATGCTACAGGGTCAGATGAGATTTTGGCTTTTAAGATTAAAATGTTCTATGTTAGATGAAGCAGGTCTCCTGGGAGGCGATTTCATCAGATCCCCCACGTTAGCACCATTTCTCTGATAGACAAAATTGTCATTTTCCTGGTTTCATTCCATTGGTCCTTGTCCCTTTGCACTACTCTAAATAATTCCATATTTTAGCTCCTGGTAAAGGGCTTCTTTTAATTCTATTTCCTGTTCATACATAATCCAAAAAAAAAACCTATGGTTTAAATTTGCTGTTCTTTAATATCTTTTCATTTTATTCGCTAGATCTCAGACTATGATTCATCTGGTCAGAGCTACTTAACGAGAATAAAAATACATTTTTACACAAAAGTGTAATCAAATCCAGCAATTCTTTTTTTTCCCCCGAACAGTTCTGGGATGTTATAGGATTTTTTTTCCTGCCAACATTCAGCTGTTTTCCAATTGTTGTTAATACAAATAAACCTAATAAAAAAGATTATTTTATAATAATTAAAAACCAAATTATTAGGATTTTTTCCCACTTAACAGTTGCAAAATGACTTTATCTATACTAATTAAAGAGGTTAGGTTAGGGGCGATCAGGCAGGCAGGCAGGTGAGCAGTTAGGAGCCAGTGGTCCCCGATTGAAGAGGGTGCAGGCCAGGCTGAGGGGCATACACCCATGCATGACTTTTTTTCACGGGGCCATCAGTGTTCTATGATTAGCTAACATTTGACATTTCGTTGTTTTCCTTGACTGATTTTTAAATCACTGTTTTTATTACTTAACATCGCCTAATGTATCTATTTAGAAAATTTCAAGCTCAATCTCTGTGTACTGTTGCTATGTTTTCTCTAACCCTATTTTCATTTCATTAATTGTGCTAAGGGAAATTAATTGGAAATGTATACCCCCTATTGTTTTTGTACCTTGTACTTAGTAAATTACTTACAAGATAGGAGAGTGAATGTCACACATGAGTTCTACTCCTAACAAAACTTGCTATATTCTGAAGAAAACAACAGATACAAAATTAGAAAGGATGCCATGCCCGAACTGTGGCAAACTGTGGCTCTTGAGCCACATGCGTATCTTTGGCCCCTTGAATTTTTAACATAAGCCAGCTTAGGAGTACCCTAATTAAGTTAATAACAATGTACCTACCTATATAGTTTATGTTTAAAACATTTGGCTCTCAAAAGAAATTTCTATTGTTGTACTGTTGATACTTGGCTCTGTTGACTAATGAGTTTGCCAACCACTACCCTAAGGCACTGGTGAATCTATGTGGGTGGTGAGAGGCACATGAGACCTGAAGAGCTATATAAACTAGTGTCAGACTTCCAGAAAAAAAATTATGATTATGAGGTCACTTTAAATTCATTTGCAAACTGGTTAAAATGAGAATCAGTGCTGTGATTTGGAAAGATTTAAACAATGCTTCAGCTTCTTCTTTCAAGAGGTGGGGACCCATCTTTGAGCCCTTGAGTGTGGACTGGCCCTGCCCTTTGCTTTGCTCAACAGAATGCTGTGAAAGTGATTTTCTAGTAGTTCTGAGCCTAAGCCTCAGAAAGCATTCAGCTTCAGTTTTAATGCTGTTGAAACACTGAATCTACCATGGGAAAACTCCTGAGCTAGACCATGCTGCAAGAGGGACCCAAAGATAGCCAGCAACTCCATTAGGGCTGTGACAGGCCAAGGTGAGTTGGAGAATGGACGTGGCCACATGAGTGACCCCAGGAAAATTATTTTGCAAGCTGAGCTTAGAATAAAGTGCTTACCATGAGATAGAAAACTTGAATTGATCAATAATCATAGAAAAAATGGAGAAAATATGTCAAAAATTAAATATGTTAAGCCACTAAGTTTTGGGACTGGCTTGTTAGGGAGCAAAAGGTAAGTAATGCAGATGGATACAAAGGTGGACAGGGTGATAGAGGAAATGCTTTCAAAGTGTTTTTTATGAGAATACAGTATTGGTGGTGTCTCTGGAGGTGCACACTAGTCCTGCTCTAATCCTGTTGAACCAAATCAAAATCAAGCAATTGCATCACAGTCAAGCTCATGTTTGCACTTTCCTCAAATGATAGTTGCTATCTAAAATATTTGACCACCCTTGCCGGTGTGGTTCTGTTGGTTGGGTGTCATCCAGTGCACCAAAAAGTTGCTGGTTCAATTCCTGATTGGGGTTCAAGTGGGAGACAGATGATCTGTTTCTCACATTAATATTTTTATCTCCCTCTCCTTTCTTTCTCTTTAAAAACTTAATTAAAATGTATCCTTAAAATAAAATAAAATATTTCACCTTTCAAGTTTAATGGGTTTAAACCTGACTCATGGTATTAAAAAGTTTTTTTTTAACTTAAACATTAAAAAAATTAATTCGATATGGTGATTGATGTTAACAAAATATTTTGGTGATAATGTCTCAATATACACAGATATTGAATTATTATGTTGTACACTTGAAACTAATATAATAAGTCAATATATTATAATAAAAAGAAACATTGAACATTTTATTTATAGCTTTTGCAAGTAGGAATAATCATAGCAACAAAATGATTAAACTTGGTGTTTGAAAATAGATAGTGATATATACATTTTATATTTCATTTTAAACTTATATATCAGAGTAATATATGTACAAATACATTTTTTTCACTCCTACACACTACTGATTTTCCACTTCTCAAAGCCAGTCAGACTAGTCTGTTAGCCCTTCTATTTATTTTTATATTCTCAAATAACATACTTATAAATAATACATTTTGGCTATCAGTTTTAGATCTTATCACTTGATTTCCTACCATGGGCAAGAGGATTTAGCATTCACATATACAGGCTTCCCCTTTCCTCTCTTTCCTAATGTATTACTTTGGGTTTAATTAATATACAGAATTAAATTTTGATTATGACATACATTTTCTTGAAAGTAAAACCATGCAAAGTGTACTTCTTTGTAATCTTTTTTTTATTTTCTCCAGAGTTAGTAATTGCTTCCATTATTCATTTTCTTAGTCTTCAAAGTCCCTATTACTAATTTATTACCATAGTCGCCTCTGTATTTATAAAACTTGTCACAACATGATAAAACACATCTGGGAATCAATAAATTCAATGCTTTTCTTTGTAGAATCCAAAGCTTTAGAACTTTTATTTTTGTGTCCAATACGGACTTATTTTTTTCTAAACTTCTCCTTAATCTCAATCCTGAGTATTTCTTTTCCATTCTGCCAAGTTGGAGCCACTGTTTCCTATATCCTAGGTCATCTTTCTTTCTTGAATTAGTAACTTATTTTCTTGAGCCCATTCTCTGGAAACTTTATGACAAAGGATAGATAGAAACAGTCAACTTGATGTGGAATTGTAGTATAAAATTGTACACTTGAAACCTACATCATTTTATTAACCAATGTCACTCCAATATATTTAGTATTCAAAAATCTTGAAATTCCATACACCCTGCAGCTGATGTGAATAGTGATGATGCCTAAATATTGTTACTACACAGTTTGCATAGCTATAAAGTAAATTTTGAGGCACTTTTTCTTTACTTTTTAAATAGTTGCATTACTTTTGAAAATGTATTCATTTGAGAGAGAGAAAGATCATTTTTTGTTCCACTTACTTATGCATTCATTGGTTGCTTCTTGTATATGCCCGAGCAAAGATCGAACCTACCATCTTTAAATTGTTGTTTCTTAATGTTTAAGTCCAATTTATTAGAATTTTAAAATTTTAGGATTAGTGATTTTTTTTTCCAAGTTGTTTACCCTCATGTTAAGGAGAAATTGGGCTGTTTTCTCTAGCTGTTTTTTGAGCATGTAGATATGACAGTGTCTTAATCACTTAACATAATCTCCTCAGAACCCCTTGAAAATTATTATACCCATCGTTACAGGATCTGAGACAAAGAATATATAACTTACCTGAGGTCATAGTAAATGACCTTAATCCCAGAGTTTTTATCGTAGCCCTCATGTTCTTAAGCACTAAGGAATTCTGTATCATAAATATAAAATCTCTGATGATTAATATATTTCCCTTAGAATCTCTTAGTTCACTGTAATATGACTTTGACCTTGAATCATAAAATTTCTGAATGGTCAGAAAATTAAGCTTTCCATGCTTCAAGCTCTATACTTTGTACAGAAGAACTCCTTTAGCTCTTTGAGCTTTAGATTAAACTAGAACTGGGCAGATATTTTTCAAAATGTGTTAGAAATATTGGAATTGATCAACCCTCCCCAGAGGTTTCAGCTCTGGAAGATGAGACCTCTCAAATTATATAACCTAGGCTTTTAAATTGAGTGAAGGGTGTATCTGGTGTGGGGGGAAAGTATGAGAACTGCATAGTGATTTCTGAGAAGAGGGCTATTCACTCTGAGAAAGAAGCAGAAGCCATTAAATGTTCTGTACTCTAGCCAGTGGATAGTCATTTCATTATTTATGAATTACTGGATTCTAAACACTTGTATATATTTGTAAACCATCACTCTTCTCATTATTTTTTAATTATTTTAATCTATCTATATCTATATCTATATCTATATCTATATCATCTATATCTATATCATCTATATATCATCTATATCTATATCTCTATAACCTATATCTATATCTATATCTATCTATCATCTATATATCTATATCCCGTTCAAATTTCTTTGTTTTGTTTTAAAAAAGAAAACCTAATAGTATTAAAAGTATTACCAATAACCTTAAGATGTATGCTTACTACTAAAAATCCTAGATTTGAATGAAAAAGAAAAAAATAGCTATTAAATGCTGTAATATAAGCAGGTGACTTCTTTAATGAGCTCTGTGATACCTACTGATTTCTCTTTAAGAAAAGGAAAATGCTACAGGCAATGCGACTTTCTAATATCAGTGACGCCTAGAAAGTGTTAACCTGCAATTAGTCAAGCAAGTGCTGTTTCTGGAACATTGAACACTTCTGTTTAGTAGTCTGACAATCTGTTAAAAAGGGAAGAGAGCCTTTTGAGAAACCTATTTGTAGTCCCTGAGTAATATTGATTATCTACATTTGCCAGTGCCTGGCAAAAGGAAAATCATTCTGATTTACATGTAAACATATTGATAAATATGCTTGACAGTGCTGAAATATATTATTAACCCATAATAAAATAAAATCATCTGCTGAAACTGGTTTGGTTCAGTGGATAAAGTGTCAGTCTGCGGAATGAAAGGTCCCAGGTTCGATTCAGGTCAAGTAGATGTACATTGGTTGCAGGCACTTCCTGGTATTAGGTGTGCAGGAGGCAGCTGGTTGATGTTTCTCTCTTATCGATGTTTATAGCTCTCTGTCCTTCTCTCTCTTCCTCTCTGTAAAAAATCAATAAAGTATATTAAAATAAAATTATCTTCCAGCCAAAGGAAGGGGATAAGTGGCAATGGCAACGCAACTCGTTCCTTCTTTATCCCTCTTTATTCCCATCCAAAGCTCATATTCCTCCTTCTCTATAGATGATCTCCCCATGCATGCTCATAGCAGCTTTGAGCCTCCCAGACACCCTCAAATGGCTCTGAAAATTGCTGTGAAAAGAGATTTGCCCATTTCCTGTGAACCAGAATGACTCAGAAGCTAAGCACATATGGGGATTGTTGAGCCTCTGGATCCACAAAGCAGTCTCTCATTTCTGATAAGTTATTCTTTTCCTACCTGCACGTGATTCTCACCCAGATAGCAAACAATCTGTGCAGGAAGGAAAAGAAGAAATGGACAACTTGGATCTATTGAGACCATCTCCAAAGCAGCATTCGATGAGCTCAGGCCTTGCAAGAGAGCTGAAACTGCATTAGCTTGTGGCAAATGAGAATTATCATCTCTCTCTGTCAAGTTGTTTGCATCTTTTGATAGCACAGTGGACAATATGTACTCAGAATATTTATCATGGCACTTAACCCACTCTGAGAGAAAACTCTAATACCCCAAGGGACAGCTTCCATTGCCAAGATGATATCCAATATTCATCTTGCCCTAAATGCAACCTCTGAAGATAAAGTCCTATTTAAATAATCAATTCTAATCATCCCACCCAGCAATGTCTGGAAATGACTCCAAAGAAAAGAGGAGCAGGATAATTAACTTTGAAAGAAATCCCTTTTCGTATTACATTTGAAAGTATTTTTTCTCTCTCACTCTCATCCTCCATGTTTTGCCAATACATAGTATCAACAAACATACACATCATCAGCACATACCACTCACTGAGCTTATGGAGTACATCAAGGCCTCCACAGGGGACTGGTATTTGTTTAGCAAAAGAAAAGAAAAAGAAAAAGGAAATTAAAGAGAATTGAATTCTAGAAAGGAAGTTATAATGTAGCTTAATATCTGTGATTATTTTATTAATGAAGTGGAATTTGCATTGAGCGGAGAGATTTGAGTATGTTCTCATGGTTGGACACAGGTCACAGGGGAAACTGACTCATGGTGTTAGAAGGTTTAAAACAAAAAAGGAGTTTGGGAAATTAACTGGTTATCCTGACATTGCAAAAAAAAAAACACAATAGATCTGCACTGAGAGTGAAATAAACACTGCCGAGGACCTGGAAGAAGTCCATTTTATGACGAGATGTGAATTACCTTAGTTTGTTATTCTTTATTGATCAAGAAACTTGGCAGTGATGGAGTTCTACTTCATTATGGTGCTATGTACAGAAAACTACAGCAGAGCAACAATCAAAGAAATGATTCCAGATTATAATAATTCCAATCTTTTGTTTTTTTAAATGACACTTTGCCCTCTGTTCTTTCAATTGATCCTTACACAAACCATGTGGTTTTGGCAAAAACTGATTAGTAGTGCTTCACAGAAAGTCTGTTTTTCCTTAGTTACGTACTTTGATGGGACTTCCATGTTGTACAGTGTGTTAGAATCACACATAGCAAATCATAAGCAGCAAATACTGGAAGATCTGAATCTACCAGTCTCTGCAGATTCTATCTAGACATATCAGACCGGCATGAGTAGGGCTTTCCTAAAATACTGTGTCAATGAATAGTTTTTGGTTCTATGATTAGTATTATAGGTCTTAAGACAAAATTCCATTTTCTTCAAAATACTGGTCACCTTTCAAATAGAGCTAATGTCTTTTCTGTCCCTCAATTACCCATAGGGCTCCTCTCAGTTTAAGGTAATAAACTTCCTTTTCAAATTTGATGATTAAAGAAATATGAAGGATACACTCCCTGAGGTTTGGGAAGTTTAATTGTATTTTTGTAATGTAGTTTCTCATAAAAGAAGCACAGATTTTTCAGAAAATAATGAAGTTAAGCAAAACAAGATAAAACTGGAGTAACTATTTCTGATTTTTAAAAATACTGTATTAAGTGATTTGCAGTATAATTGTATGGGTTTTCCTGTTCATAATAATATGTGTAATTACTTACTTACACAAATTTTGTTCCTATTTGCACAATAGGACCAAAATCCAACCATTATTCTCTAACCCTGGTCAATCAAATTAATGTTTGGAATTGTTAATCTCATGAGGGTAATGTTAAGGGAAAGGATGTTTACTTGCTTTCTGTTGCAAACATATGCGTATCCCATGGGCCAGTAAAGTTGATAAGCAAACTTAACCACTGCAGTAGGAGGTTGGTATAGTCAGGGTTAAGGCCTTATAAAATGGTTTAAATGAGTGTTCTTCTGGGTCACTTTTCTATTGAAGATCCATGTTTATTGCTATGGAAAGTGATTTGTCTCAGATCAATTTCAATTCAGCACACATTTGCTCTGCTCCTATACTTACAAGATATAATACTGACCTGTATGAGAAAATGAACAGTTTATAATTTGGTATGGAGAGATAGATGCCTCTTAATTGCAGTGAAAGGCAAAATATAATGTGACACCAGATGTACACTACTTTTAAGACAAAAGAAGGAAGAAATTACTTCTACTGAATTAAGGAATATATTAAAGTCTGAATTTCTTGGATTATGAAGGAGGAAAACCAGAGCTTTAAAAAATTATGGAATTTATATTAGTACTAGAGGCCCAGTGCCCAAAATTCATGCAGGGTGGGGTCCCTAGGCTTGGCCAGAGATGAGGGCCAATCAGGGCTTCCAGCTGCCGGCCAGGGCCTTCCTTTGTTCCATGCTACCCCCTGATGGTCAGCACACATCTTAGTTAGCATTTGAACCCCCACTGGGTCAAACTCCCAAAGGGACAATTTGCATATTAGCATTTTATTATATAGGATAATTAATCCACTATAAAATAAATTTATTTCTGAGTCCAGAGAATTCCTTGTTGAGTAAATGTGAATTGTAATAAAGGCAGAAAGGGATCACTAATTCTGTAATGAGATTTGCACTGAGACATTTTTGGGCACTAAAGTACTTGATAGAACCCTCAAGGAATTCCCTGACAGGTAACCCATAGCAAGGGTATTATTTCTCATCTTCTCACTCAGCTTTAATCATAGAGATATAATAATTCAGAAAACAAGGTGCTCACTGAATACCATTGACTAAGGAAAGAATGTAAATCCAAGAGGGATCCTGAAATATAAATATTAATAACTAGAGGCCCAGTACACGAAATCTGTGCATGGTGGGGGTAGGGGGAGTGTGCCCCTCAGCCCATCCTGCATCCTCTCCAATATAGGACCCCTCAGGGATGTCCAACTGTTGATTTAGGCCCGCTTCCTGTGGCCTATACCGGCAGTCAGACAGCTTTCTTACAATCTGGGACTGCTGGTTCCTAACCACTCGCCAGCCTGCCTGCCTGATTTCCCCTAACCACTCTGCCTGCCAGCCTGCTAGCCCCCTAATTGCTCCCCTGCCAACCTGATTGATGCCTCACTGCTCCCTTGCCAACATGATTTCCTTCAACTGCCCACCCTTTCCAGCCCGATCACCTCCAGCTGCCTTTCCCTGTGCAACTGAGGGGACTGGGGCACTCTGGCTGGATGAAGTGGGGCTGAAGGGACTGGGGGACTGAGGCTGGATGAAGTGTGTGGTGCCTGTCACTCCTTGGTGGGGCTGAGGGAACTGGGAGACTCTGGCTTGATAAGGCAGGGATGAGGGTACTGAGTGCCACCATTTTGTGGTGTGAGCGCTACCATCTTGTGAGGGCATGATGGTCAATTAGCATATACTCTCTTTATTAGATAGGATTTCTCTACAGAAAGTGGTCTCTATACGCTACAGCATTAATGTTCTCCTCTGAGGTACTGAATTTGGAGTAATGGTACAATGAGCTTTTTGGTTATAATGTATATCTGTGATAAGCAGCAAAACATTTATGCAGGAAACATATTTTTGATAATTAGCTTCCATATTAAATGGGAACTTATTGTATGTACATTCTTTCTATTTTGTGGAATGTAATAGAATAAAATGGTACCAATCAATACATCAGTAATTAATATTTGATTTTTATTGTTTACACCTCATAATTTTGATGCTTTGTGTTTAATGGCTTTGGTATATATGTGCAAGACAGTAGAATAGGATAGCAAATATTTACCAGGGTAACAATGAAAGAAAGGAATAAACACAAAAAAAATGGATGTTCTTAACCACAAATTAAGTTGAAATGGGGAAACAGAAGTTCTCAACTATAATATTATACCAATGATGTGTGTCATTTACATAGCTTTTTGTATTATGTTCTGTGCTAGGCACCCTCCCAGTGAGAGATTTAACATTATTTACCAATCTTTACAGGGAAGAATCTGAGGTTGGTAGAAAATTAATAGCTTTTTCACATTTACATGGACAGCAAGTGGTGGAGTCAAAATTCAATTGCAAATTCAATCTTCACCAGTTCCAAAGCTCATATTTTTTTTCCAATATGTATTGGTCTCAGAGAGTAAAGCTAACACCTATCTTATATTTTTCACCACTTAAAAATCTTTTACTTTCATTCTTCCTTTTGATATACTTTCTCTGTCCTGGCCTTGGTCTGAATTGATTCTATCCTGTATTATTACAATAGTTTCTGAATTGATTTTGCTTACTTTCTTTCCGTCTGTGCCAGTTGTCAGTTTATTGCTTTTTCACTTCAAATCTATCCTTGTTTATCCAGATTTCTGTATCGATATCTGGGCCCTTTAAATATTTCTCCTTTGCCTAAAGGCAGGAAGTTAGGCATCGTCAATAGAAGGCACCTGTGGGACACTACAAAGCCACAGCAGAGGAAAGGACTCCTCCTCCTCATTCTGGTGTTTGTTTGTTTTTTTTCTTAAATACCACCAACTAGAACAATGCTTTGACACATAAAAAACCCTCAAAATAAATAAATGAATGTTTATCATATGAAGGTATCAGAGCTGTGCCATGGGCGAGAAGGAGAGAAACATACCGGTATGTCGGGAGCTACAAAGAAATAAGCCTTGTATTAATATAGATAATAATTTTATTACAGTACAGATATCTTAACAAGAAATCATATAATGCCCATGTAGGGAATTGCTTACACAAAGTGTTTCTCAATAGTACATACACATTTTAGGAAACAAAAGAGTAAGTCAGAATGAATGTAGGTTGCACAGTAATTCATATCCCAGGTGAGGAGTTTGGTGGTAGTTACAGTTCAGATTTAGATTTTATCTTTTATTTCATAGAAAAAAATGCACTGAAAAATTTATTATATGTATCCTAAAATACAATTTTTTCATGTAATCTGCCATTATTATTGCTCCTTTTTTTCTTTTAGAAATATTCTTGATGCTACATCAGTAATGTAATAGTTTATGTATCTGCAATGAAGCAGCATACAAGTTCCTCCTTGTCGTTTTCAGTCTTAATGACCAGAAAATGCATGGCTACTTGATAGAAAATATAAGTTTAATATCAACATCTTGATATCAACACTTCACTTTCCCCTCATTGCCTTGTTTCTCTACCAAATTCTAAACATTTTCCAATGTTAGTAGACAACAAGGCATTGTTGTGACTCGTTTAATAGTCTATGAAGTTTCAGAAGTTGGGCTACTCAACTATATATCTTTGACCCCAAAATCCACATCAATATAAATATAAAACAAGCAGCAACATTGGGGAAAATTATGTCTCTATGGATAAAATCACTATAAATAAAGTGAGAACACACTCTCCAGGCCATGTAGGTTTGCTCTCCTCTACGCTGGAGCGCACATTCCTTGTCCATCTACCCTTGTCAGAGGAAATCCCATTGGGTTTTAGAATCTGAAGAGTTCTATAAATTCCAAACAGGAATCTACACACCAGAACCAGCCAATGGTCCATCCAGTTGAGCATCCTGCTTCCTACTGTGTCAAATGATGGATGTTTTAGAAAAAAAAGCAAAAAACTCAACAGGGTGCACCTACTTGAGAAATATAGCCTCACCAAAGAAATTTCTTCTTAATTCTTGTAGCTGGTTAGTTTATTCCATGGTGCCAAAGGCCTGAGACTATTTATCTCCACACTACTATTACAGAGAAACTCTTGTTTTTCCTAAGATACTCTACTACATTTCTCATAAGCATCTGATCCTTAATTGGATCTCATTAACCTCTTCTGATTAACAGCTCACTGTAGAGTGGAGTAATCACATTCTACCTTTTAACTTGGCTTAAAAACTTTCAGCCAAATGTATATAAAGTAGCTGTATCTCTCTCCATGATGGGTTTCTTAATATAACACCTCTAAAAATAATAACCCACTGGAAGTCACCATAAAAAATAGTCTGTAATTAGGTATAGAACACATTGTTTGCCTATTAAGATGTAAGAAGAGAAAGTTCAATGCATGACTTGTGAATGTTTCAAGGGCTCTCTGTATTATTTACTTAAACCTTTCAGGAACCCCATATTTCTTTACTGGGAGAAAATTACCACTGAGATAGACTGTATTAATATAAAATATGTTTAACAATGTCCTTGCTTGGAAACTGCTAACAATGTGTTAACAGTCTTCCAGGACACTATGGACAGTGTATTTTTTTTACAACAGGGCTGCAAACCACATTATGCTCCTCTGTATAACGCTGTTGAGCTGTTGGTGGAAGGGCTATAAGTAAACAATCTATGTCATCAAAAGACTCAGCACACTGTCATCACCTATTAGAATTTGAGCAATGTGGTCAAGGTCAAAACCTCGCATTAGGACTCTGCTGCTGTGGGTTAACTGCTACTTAGGCTTGGAGAAAGGGCATTTATATTTGCTGGCAGACTAATTAAAGCTAAAGATATGCCAGAACAGTTCTCTTCTCATCATTTTTTATACTTACATTTATTCAGAGCTATGCTTGATTTAGTGGTGAGAGTGGCTAGAAAAAACACTAATTCTCTATTGAATTTGATTTTTTTTTTCAAATACAGCAGAATTTATCACCTATTTTGAGTGAGAAGTCATAAGCAAATCCCAAGTAATCCTATATAATAAAAGCTTAACAGCAAATCTACTGAACAGTGGAATGACTGGTTACTATGATGCACACTGACCACCAGGGGGCAGATGCTCAACACAGGAGCTGTCAGCAGCCTGTAAGCTCCAGGCCACCCAAGGCAGATGTCAGCAGGGGGCCCCCTGTTTGCCCTGCAGAGGAAGGCGACCAGTGGCCATGGTGGATGGGGCTGGTGAGCGGGCAGCGCCAGTCTGGCCAAGACAGGTGCCAGTTGGGTCCCCTCAATTGCTCTGCTGGTCATCCCACAGATTGGCCCTGATCGCCAGCCAGGCATAGGGACCTACCAGTGCATGACTTTTGTGCACTGGGCCTCTAGTAGTACAATAGTCAGTCAAATTCTACAGGTTGTTCTTCTGAATAGAAACATAACAATCAAATGTTTTATCTATTGTTATGTTCAACGTGATGGCAGTGGGATATATTCAGACATCATAGAACAGGCATTAAGAACACAGGATTTCCAAATGGATGCCCTGAATCTGAATACTGAGCCTAGGCAGTCATTGCTTTATTGGTGTCAGGCAAGTCATTTACCTGGTAGAAAATAATACTAAGCATAAATATGTATAAATAATATGAATTATAAGTATGTATAAAATAATGTAAATTTAAGCTAGTTTTCCTAGGTAAATGACTCACTATACTTCTCATACAACATAATCCATGAGGAAATAATTCTAAGATAGATTCCAATTCACTCCCCAAATAAACATCCCACCCCCTTTCTCTCTCTCTCTCTCTCTCTCTCTCTCTCTCTCTCTCCTATACATTACAAACACACATGGTTATACTGTAAACATCATTGGAAAACATACACATTTACATCCTAAATTCTAATATTTTCTAAATCATTGTTTGTATTAGTATTACCATTGTTATATTTTATAAGTTATGTAATGTGATTACCATAAATCAGTAAATTATATGAACAGAACTTATGCTATAATTAACGCTAATTAATTTTGAGAATGAGTACAAATTGAGGGTTGTTTGGAAAAAAATTAAAAGAAGAAAAACTTGATAATATTTTGTATTTATATAGCAACTGTTATTAGTGGGGGTTTTTTACACTTGAGACTTGCAAAAATCTTATGAAGTGTGGAAGGATTATTATTATTATAAAATCTTGATAAAAGAGGTGTTTTTTCCCCTCTAAGAGTCAGGATCACGTATGGAAGTGACCTACACATTCCTTTGTATTGTCGCAGGAAATGCTATACTGATAAAATGCTTCCCCCTGGGTCCCTTCTTCAGGGAATGGATATAACAATTCTACTTAAATAGCTTTGGAGCTTTATGATTCTATAAGTGTCATCATCAAGTTGTTTTTAATTGTTTATCATTTTCTTTAAGCCCAAAACCTGTATGTTTAGACATCCTGATAGGGTTAAACCGATTGACTACAATTTGTTTCTTTATTCAGACTTTTAGTTGCAAGGCAGGTATGCTAAACAGCCACTGCTCCATGCACTTGAGGAGAGACACAAATATCCACAAATGTAAACATTGACAAAGGGTTACCAAAAATAAAAATAAATAAATAAACACATGACAATTCCTTTGGTTGAATTAACTTTGTTTTGCTTTCATCCTTTTATCCCATATAGTTTTCTTCCCGTCTTTATCCTTTTCCCCCCTCTGTGTATTGCACACAAACCACACCTTTTATTTCCAACCCCAACATTTATATAAAGGTGAGATTACAGAACAATAGGAATCATCTTGAAGTAATGGTGGCAAGAATGCAGAAGGAGATAGCAGCTAATGTGTCAGGTTGCTCAGTTTGTGATTGCACTTCAGAGAGATTACCCCTGGAATGCCAGCTCAAGGAAGGCATTTCCAGGTCCTGATCACTGTTCCCATCCTTGTAACCCGGATTGTGCCTAGAGGGACTGAGTGAATATTTACTGAATATTTTGAAGACATCTAAAATCCTCCAAAATGATGCAGCAATAAAGATATTATTACATTTTATTTCAATTTTGCTGCTTGGGAACAGAATCTCACATGGGATTCATGTGTCCAAAGGTACAGGAGAGGCATGATAAGCCTGCTACTTGGATCTGCTGAGCTAAGCTTCTGGAAAATTACATTCACACCATCCATTCTTATAAATGCACAGAAATATGTAATAGTATTTAATACCAATCACTTATTCCCAGTTAGGACTGAGGTATATGAGGCTATATAACAGGAACCAGAAATCAAAAAGTCTGATGATAGCTCCATGTTTTCCTTTAATCTACACTGCCTGACATGGGAAAAGTAGGATGGTGTTGCGATGTAAAAATTCTGCATGTTAGCTAATGTTTACAGTTTACAGTATCACTCTGTGTATATATAAGGTGTGCAGGTGGGTGTGTAGGAGCAAAAGTCGTATTGGGGGAGTAAGTTGAAATATATATTATAATTTTTTTTCTCATGGATTATTTTATCTTTTAGAATTATAGTGATTTATCCATCAAGGAAAACTAGCTTAAATTTACATCTTTCATAATATATTTATTGCTATTTATCTGGTAAACTTGATTTCTCACATATCTTTGCACATAGTGTATATTGCACATTCTTTATTTAGTACATATCTTCATTTTTTTTCAATCACAACATAATGCATTAAATTAAATATTCTTTCCAAGGAGAGAACTGTATCTTATTTTATATGTGCCAGACAGAACATTGTCAAGTCTCAAACAAATGTGTTCTGAATTAAATTGTTGGACATATAATAACTGTTTTAGCTGCAGAACAATAATAACTTACCTTTAGCAAACAATTACTCTGTGATGCTTTGTATTAAAACTCCATTTAATCCTCACTAGAATTCTACCAGATAGATCCTATTGCTATTATTCTTCTCATTTTTTATGATGATAAAATTAGGGCAAAAGCATATGCCCAAAGTTATACAGTTAGTAAGAAGGAGACCTGAGATTTAAAATAAGACCCAATCCTCATCAGTTTGTGTGTGTGTGTGTGTGTGTGTGTGTGTGTGTGTGTGTGTTTGTTTGTTTCTGGTGAGGAATGAGGCTACCACTTAACCCCGTGCACAGAATTGGCTACATCTTTTTTCAAAATATATTTTTATTGATATTTTACAAAGAAGAACAGAGAGAGATAGAGAGCTAGAAACTTTGATGAGAGAGAAACATCGACCAGCTGCCTCCTGCACACCCCCTACTGGGGATGTGCCCGCAACCAAGGTACATGCCCTTGACCGGAATCAAACCTGGGACCTTTCAGTCCACAGACCAACGCTCTACCACTGAGCCAAACCGGTTTCGGCGAATTGGCTACATCTTAATGAATGTAAGAGTGATGGTCTGTGCTATCCTGCTCACTAGTTCAATAGTCAAAAGCAGGATCCAGGTCTCATCATGGCCAATATAGTGATATTTATGCTACTTCACTAAACTCTAAATTACTGTAGATGAAACCACATCTGTCTTATTGAAAGTTGTGTCCCAGAACGTGGTAAAAGGCCTCTCAGATAGCACATGCTAAATAAATATCTGTTTGTTGCATTCATGATTGCAAATAACAAAAACAATTTCCTTACATTTATATAATAATTTGTTCTGAAGTGGAAAGTAGTTATTTCAGACACACAATTGCAGTGGTAAGGCCTCAGTTTCTAAAGGAACACATTCTTAATTGCTTTGTAAACCAATACTCATTAGGGAACTGTGTTTATTATTTTGAATATCAAGTCTTAATAAACTGAGCTGGTTTTTATAATGACATTGGTTCGCATGTGTATCTTGAGCAACCTCCAAGGACTTTGTAAAATCCGAATATAGAAGCTACATGGTTCATTGCTTAACTAGGCATCTCTAGGGTAAGTCATGATGGCTAGTATTCAGCCACAAGTTGTTGAGAGATATTTGGAAACGTCAGAGCTAGCAAAGAAGATGATATCTACAATTGAAAACCCACCCAGAGGTTTCAGTGAGGCTAACTCTTCTGAGCTCTGCAAGGGAGAAGCATGCCAAGTCCCAGCACTATCTCAGCAATCGAACAAACACACATCTATGTGTGACAGTGACAATTGACAGATGATTTGTGGGAGCTGGCCAGGAAATGAAGCTGGGTCAGCACTGGACTGGTTGTCTCCACTCTGCTTTATACAGTGGGCTGATGTCTGTTTGGTTGTTCAGACAAACTTACTTCCTTGTAACTCTGGTATGCAGGCCACAGTTTGGGTCTATTTAATCTATATTCTCATTTGCTTTTTGTTTTGTTTTTATTATTTTAAATATATTTTATTGATTTCTTACAGAGAGGAAGAGAGAGGGATAGAGAGTTAGAAACATTGATGAGAAAGAATCATTGACCAGCTGCCTCTTGCACACCCCCCTATCCCCCTACCCCCCCACCCACTGCAACCAAGGTACATGCCCTTGACTAGAATCGAACCTGGGACCTTGCAGTCCTCAGGCCGACGCTCTGTCCACTGAGCAAAACCGGTCTTGGCTTATGTTTTGTTTTTTAAATGTGAAATCATTCCTCAAGGCTTTATTTGGAGTCCTAAGATACATAATAAATTTGTGGAGTACTTGCCTAAAGGCTAAATAAACATTTTTTCTTACATTTATTTTCTTGGGGTAAAAAATAAAATAGAACAGGACAAAGAGTTTGTGGGATTCTAGCAGGAGCTCTCAGATTACCAACTGGGCGCTCTCTGCCCTAAGTGTGATTTTACTCTTGGTCATGTGAGAAATGAAGTGATCTCTGCCATTCTATTTTCTTCTCCATAACTCAATAGTATTTTTTATTTGGAATATCATTCAACTTTTCTGAAAATATTACCCAGCACACTCAACATAATAATAGCTTCATAGAAGTGAAATGTATAATCCTTACAATCCCATTTATTTTTGGTGCTATGTGGATTAGCTCTTGGCTTTAAGTACCTTTATATGTTTTATCTATTTGCTATATAGATATTCTTCAAGCATTAGATCTGTTTCTTTTTTTCTCCCTTTTATTTTCTTATGTAAATTCGGTACAGTGAAGTAAGAAAGTGAAAAGTATTAAAATGTTTACATGAACTGGATAATTAGGAACAACTTCTTTGAAACTTCTACATCTGGCTATAATAATTACAATTATAACCATGGATTATCCAGTCATTAGGCCATGCATCTGGCTATTACAGAATCACAACTATGGAGTATCCAGTTCAGAAAAGAATATTTACAATAAAACCACAAATTGGTCATTCAGCTTGAAAGGACTCATTGGTCTTGGGTTTGAATGTAAATCAAAATTACAAGATACATTCATCCTTATCCACCACCAAGCTTATTTAGCTATGAGAAAAGACACAAGAATTGCAACACATCACAAACATCAAGAGCACAGCAGGAATCTTAGATTCGGTATCCAACATCTCTAGGATGTTCTCAGATGGTGGTGGTAATGAGAGATGAGACTGGATATGTGGGACTACTTCAGCCCAGAGAAGCTAGCCTCATTGGGGTAGGGGTGGGGATGAGAGGGTAGACTCTTTTAGCTTGTATAGCATGCTGGTCACCCACTGCCCTCTGAGATGTGCCTCACTACCATCATTTAGAGTAGTTCTATCTCATTAATCACAGGTTACTCAATAAATATTCTTAATAAAGTACACGTGCTCAGTCAAAACATAACATTTATCATGGATCCATTTGCTCCAATGAATTTCTTAACTTATTACTGTAAGAGCATTCTGAGATGCATCAGCTCCAAGTGTTTCTGTGGTTAGAGGAAAGAACGCAGCTAACCCTTAACTAACCTTCCAAAGAGAAAACTATTAGCGTGCAGATAATTAAAACGCATGCAAATATTCAGGAATTAAACAGTAAATTTCTAAATAAGCCACAGCTCAAGATAGAGACAAAATAAAACGAATTTTGTAGGATATAGGTAAAATCTGTTTAGAAAAAAAGTTAGGATAATATTAGCAAATTAAACCCAGTTAACATAGGGAGAAGAAAAAAATAAGAGATATAGTAAATGCACAATAGAATTATAAATCAAAGCTAAGTTTATTTTTTAAAATAATTTCTAATAAAATTGATAGAAGTAATAATATACAATGAGTATACACATATTAAAAATATTCAAAATTTACACAAATTTGAGGAAAAATAAAACTAGACACGAGGCAGTATGCCCTCTGATAGTTCTGCCTTATAAAAATGAAAATTGACAAAACTCACGGTTTTAGACATCAGAGTAATGTTCACCTTCCATGGAATGATGTCTAGGACAGGCCCAAGGCAGACTTCTGCCATGCCAATAATTCTCTATTTCTCTATTAGGCAGCAGTTACACATCTGTTTACATTTCAATAATTGTCAAGCTGTAGTGTTATGATCAGTGCACCTTTCTCTATATAAGCCATATTTAAAAATGAATTAACAAATATCCTTCCTAAAGCACAGAGGTTATGCTATGAAGTCTTCTGAGTTGTTCTTTATAAGCTTGAAGAGCAGTAGTATCAGATACTTTTAACCCCAAGGGACCAGTTAAAAAGTGGAAAATTGCCTCGTTGTGCTTCTGAGATAATTTGTGGATAACAAGAGAATTGGAATTGAACTAATGTTCTGAAAAATTACAGTGCTTTGGCAATAGAGAGTCAGCCTTAGGGAGGTTAAATGGCTTTGCCAAAGTTTTAAATAAGATATTCAATCATTTTAGCACTGGTTGTATAACTAGTTCAGGGAGACTGAGCAAGTTTAAATGGAGGAAGAGGTAGAAATAAACAGTATATAAAGGAGATTACATTGACAATGAGATAATGCCCTGAAATCCAGTCGGAGCTATATCCATCTTACCTCCTGGGTGTGAAGATAGAACAGAAAGTAATAACTCATAACTATTTATAAATTTAAACCAGAAACTTTGCTTCATAAGTGATGGCCCTGACTATACTTGAACTCAAACCAACTCAGAAAAATAGAAAACACACAGCCTCACTTTTGCATATTTTCAGCAAATGTTATATAATAGTTATATTTCACTTATTCATTTATCAATTACACGACACATTGATATACTGAAATAGTTGAGAACCAGGTAATGAATAACAAAGTTCTTAAGCAAAAAAGATGTCAGTAATAAAATTAATTTGTCCATAGGAAATGACCCTAACACGTTAGATTATGAATCTAGACTCTGAATCTAACACATGTCCTTTGACTCTTTAATGCTGTTGTTGATTTCCTTTCCATAAACTTTCAAAACCAGAATTGGGTGGTAGTCTAGAATGCCAGTATTTGTTTACTCAATTTTATTTTAGACACTAGCGGCCTGGTGCACAATATTTGCATACAGAGGTGGAGGGAGTATCTCTCAGCCTGGCCTGCACCCTCTCCAATCCGGGACCCCTCTGGGGATGTTCGGTTGCCAGTTTCTGCCTAATTGGTATTGGGCCTAAACCAGCAGTTGGACATATCTCTCACAATCTGGGACCGCTGGCTGCTAACTGCTCACCTATCTGCCTGCCTGATTGCCCATAATCACCTGCCTGCCTGATCCCACCAACTGCTCTACCCTGCCAGCTTGATCCCTCTAGCCGCTCTCCCCTGCTGCCATGACCCTCCTAACTACTCCCCTCTGCCAGCCTAACTGCCTCTGTCTCGGCTCTGCCACCATGGCTTTGTCTGGGAGGATGTCCAAAAGTTGTCTGGAAGATGCCCTGTCTAATTAGCATATTATCCTTTTATTAGTATAGATTGATTAGTAGCCTTAGTCATTCTGTTTGATTTAAGAGAGCTTGGTTCTTTTGTCACTTCTGTCCTTTTCCACTGACTCTGAGAATCAACTCTTACTATGCTATCATTCAGTTCTAGCCACAAATACCTTACACCCCCCCACACACACCCATCTCATCTTGCTCGCTGCCAAGGACAGAGAAGATATGTGCTTGGATCTTGTTGGGGGACCCTCTAAATCAGGTGATTATTCCACAGGAAAAAGATGAATTGGAGGTTTTGTGCCCTAGCTTGGTGGGAAGGGAAATTAGAAGTGCTGGAAAGAACTTCCCAAAGTGGTGCTTCTGGAAGATTCAATCTGGGAAGAAGAGCATTGCAGGAACCCATTGTTGAGAGAAGGCATAACAGGCAGGAATTGAAGTAGAATAAAGTAAGAACCCAGTAGTGGCTAAAATCATCCATTAAAAAAATGATTCTGCTTGTTTAACATGTATAGTAGAGGAAATGTGTATTTTTATTATAGTCTTGAAATATTTATACATTTTAATGTTAGGAATGCTTTTTCTGTCTCATTGAATTTGCTTCATGAATAATTTGACTTATGAATTATAAATCTATAACATTATATATATTTTATATAAATATAAATATATCACAACACTTTCTTTAACCAAAAATAAAACATCAGTGTTTGGTATTACACAAAACAGGTAATGTAAATGTTTGTATATATACTTATATAATTGATAAATGAGAAAGATGGGTAGATGAATGAAGATCACTACAAGATAAAGCATATTTAGAGCAAAAACAAAAAATGTAAATAGAAGGTAGGTAGAGGCAGGTTCGCCAGATGCAGTGAAAAGTGACAGTAAGTCTGATAGTGATAAAAATAGAGAAAAATGTGTCTAGAAAATATATAAGAAACAAAATTTCCCTATCTGGTTAGGGAAAATATGATCCCCTGTGAACCTCTCCACCACAGCCTGGGACAATTTTCACATTCATACTGATGACCCTGAGGGGTAGGGAAACTTAATGCCTTTATTTTATAAGAAGGAATCAAATACTATCGTTCTGGGTTTGTAAGAATATCTGGGTTTCAGATGTGCCAAGGAAACTTGCAACATTAAAACATAATGTACAATGTAATTTTTTGAATATTTTAAAAATGCACTTATCTGTATATCTTTTTGAAAACCATCTCCTGGTAGAAGTTCATTGAATGTTTCTATTTGAATAGAAGAGGATTCATCTTGTTAAGGCACTTTTGTTAACTGCACACTTCATGAGTCTCTACAGGAGGTCCATCTTGAAAACATCAGGGTTGTATTCCCCAAGGAAATGTTACTCAAGCTTCTACTGACAGGTGTCCCCAAGTGAACCTTCCTTGTTTCTATCAAGGCTCTAATAGTGTGGAGACCTGGAGAAGTTCAGCAGGGGTTGATGTCTCTTTGCTACAAAATATTAATGTATTAGAGATTTGTGAAATTTCTGCATTGGTATTTAGTATCAATTAAGGGAGATTTTGTGAGGTGTAATAATAGCATTGATTTTATGTTTTAGTTTAAAATACTATAAAAATTTTATATTAGTAATTATTATATTTTCTTAAGGGATGGCCCATGAGATGATACTTCTCAAGCCAAGAGAAGTGTCATGTATTGGGCCAATTGAGAGACAGGCTTCATATACACTCATTAAATAAGTCTGTAACCAGGCAGCTTATAATAATATTACTTGAGAAGAATGGAAATTGATTAGCACATTAATTATTAGCATAGTTAACATAGTGTAATTTTTTACCCTATAGTTTAGTTTGACGCATAACTACAACACTGTTCATGAAGACGTAGGAAGTAATGTCTAACACATATATGGGTTCTATAATGCACATTTTATAACATATGCAGTAATTGAAAATTGACATAAAGCAAAACTTTTTGGGAGTTACTTTAATGAAAGTGAGTAACTTGCAATGATCACATCTTCAATTATAATTCTTCATCTGTTAAACATTGATTTTTTTCTTAAGCATAATAAACATTACAACTGAAAATGTCCTTAAACCACTAATTTCCTTGCTAATATTTCCCTCATATTAAAAAAAATATATAGTAAATTCTAGCTATCCCATGTCCACACACATTAGATTTCAATTAGTGGAGTCCTGAGGTATGCATTTTTACCTCAAGGAAAACGAATATATTCTGGAAATAGTGATGATGGCTATAAAATAATGTGAATGCACTGAATGCCTCTAAGTTGTGCACTTAAAGTTGTTTAAAACATTTTTTAAAAATAAATAAAAAAACAACCCCTCTACAAAGAAAAATGTCTTATAGAAAAAAAGTAAAACTTATAAATATTAAGCTTAACCAAAAATCCCATAAAACATAAATAACTGGAAAGTCAGTAAAAACTATGTAAGTGTTTAGCCAGCCTTTGAAGTGCTTCTGGATGTAGAACTGGTAGAAAGGCACTTTTTAAAATGTACTAAAGGAAAGAGGTCCAGATATATTTTTGTAGGAATAAGCAGATTTGTAAGACATCATAATTACTGTTTATTCTGTGTTCTCTGACCTTCAACTCATTTAAATAGATTATTCAGAACAAAACTAGAATTAATTTAAAATTAAATTAATTTTACAGAGCTAGCAGCATCTGATGTTCACAACAACTGGGGCAAAGCTGTGTCATACCTGACATTTTCCACATTTTTGTCATATCCTGCAGTTTTTACTATAGGGGGCTTCGGCTTTATGTGCTGTGTTCTTTCCTCTATCTTTAAAGCTTAAATGGCACCTAGCAGATAGCATGTGCTCAGTAAAAAACAGCTGAAAGAAAAAAAATGATCAAAGTCTTATGACTTATAGCTTATTAAATCCACATAATACTAAAAAAATTAATTATGAATTATAGTACAGACTGAAAAGAACTATCTTAGTGTTCCTCCTATTTTAATATATATATATATATATATATATATATATATATATATATATATATAATTGATTTTTTACAGAGAGGAAGGGAGAGGGATAGAACGTTAGAAGCATCGATGAGAGAGAAACATCCATCAGCTGTCTCCTACACCCCCCCCCAACTGGGGATGTGCCCGCAACCAAGGTACATGCCCTTGACCGAAATCGAACCTGGGACCTTTCAGTCCACAGGCTGGACACTCTATCCCCTGAGCCAAACCGGTTTCGGCTACCCCCCCCCCATTTAAATAAAGCATAGATACTATGGTATGTTTAATATAAGACTATAGAAAGGGATCAGTGATTTTTTTCAACATACTTTCAGTAGATAATGGAGAAATGCCTTTGAATATCCTAATACTATAGCAAAGGAACTTTCATTATTAAAGGGGGAAAAGAAGATAAATACTGTATAGGTGAGACCATTTGAAATTCTACAATTTGCAATAAGTATCTGTTAATCGGGTAGCTTTGATAATAGATATGCCAGTTTATATGAATATATTTCAAATAAAAGTGTTTTAGGAAACTTTCATAAACCAATCGATCCTACATTTTTAACTAGTACCTTAATGTATTGGTTAAGAAATTGTGTGATGTCTTTGGTTTGAAAAGTTTTATTTCAAGTAATTGAATTGAAATCCTCAAAATATTTATCTGTAAGCTCAACCATTTCAGCCATTCTGATATATTCTAAATCTATTCATGAACCAGTTGAGTGTTCATTTCTGTGGATGCTCGTTAAAATTTGAATGATAGACAAAAGAATATCATGGCTCCAGAGAAGCACGGGATGCATAAATGTGAAGTATTATAAGGGTATCATTTATAGAGAAACAAAAATATGAGGCTGATCAAATTTCTCCTGGCATCACTTAAAGTCATATGAGAATGGAGCAACATTGATCAGATATTCAGGAGAAAATTGTGTCGGCCCTAATGTAGAAAGTCAGTCAAGCTTGTCTAAAACTCTCAAGTCTATGGAGAGTTCTGCACTTGTTAGAAATCAAGGAATATTTCCCCACCACCTCTTTACAAGAACACTACTTGAAAATGAACTAAAGCCAATGAACGGATGTCTGGGGTAACTACATACAGGACTCATTTTGGACATTTTTAAAATGCTTAAGTGTAGCACGAATAGTAACACGAATGTGGGATTAGGTTGTAAACAGAATGCAAATGTAGATGCTCTCACAATGTAAAAGTTACACAATACTTAGGAGGAAAAGGATAAAGAAGTTAAGAGACAGAGTAAGTAAAATGTTTGCCTCTTCTCCAAGAGTTGGCAAGTTAAGTGATAGATTCATAAACATCAGAAAGTGTACTTACACAATGAGTATTGAGGAAATGTGAATCTGTGAAGAATGTTAATTTATCAGTTTTCACTTGGGCAAATAATAGATTAGCTAAAGAAATAGAGAAATTCAGTTTTATATAGCACATTATTTTATAACATAATTCTATAAAATGTAATTTTAAAGGTACAGAATTAATACAGGGCCTGGTTGTGTAACTCAGTTGTTTAGAGTGTCCTCCTGACATGTCAAGATTGTGGGTTTGATCCCTGGTCAGGGCACATACAAGAAGAAACCCATGAATGTGTAATTAAGTGGAACAAAAAATCATTGTTCCCCCACCTCAAATCAATAAATAAAAAATAACAAAATAACAAAAAATGTAAAAGTACTGAATTAGCACAAACATTCCTATATACTAGTATTAGGGATCCTACATACACAGCAATGATGTTTGACCTAGATTATTATGTTAAAACTATAAAAATGTAGATTATAACCTAAACTAATCTGACAAAAATAATATGAACTATATCTTCCATGCAATAAATTTAAACTAATTTAAGAGTTTCAGTAAAAGAAATGATTTATCAAATGAGACACTAGCTAAACCTCAAATCTAGGTTATAAATTTAGAATGGTAAAGAGACACAGATAAAATAATGGCTTTAAAAGTTTGAAAATAAAAGGAGAAGTAACAATATATTGTGCAAATGCAGATAAAAAGGAAGTCTGAAATTCAGAGTATTATCTGAAACTTTTGAATAACTCTACTAAAGAGCATAACATCTATATTTATAAAGCAGGTATTAAAGGTAAACTTTTATAATTCAACCTCCTATAACAGGAGACTTCATGTCTTTCTTAGTCCATGAGAGACTCCATATGTAAGGGGGAAAAAAGAAAAATAATTCAAACTGATTTTGATTAATTCTGAATATAATTAATTCTGAAAACTAGAAAAATAAAAAATATAACTTTCTTTCAGATGTTCACTGAACATTCAAAAGCATTAACCACATATTAGTTTGCAACAAAAGAATCATAATGCCAAATAAATTATGTAAATTAATAACAATACCAGAGATAAACTGATCTTCCCACAGATATTAATACACTAATATAGTATGTATTATATTACTCTTCAATAAAAAAGAAAAAAAATCAAACACAAATAGCAGAATTTCAGGAAAACCAAAATAATGGATTAAAAATATCATTATTTAAAACAAAAGGGACCAAGAAAAATTAGTGCTGTAAGGAAAATGTGTATGATTTTAATTAGATGAAAAATAAATATAATCAATTAATTATATTGATTAAAATAGAAAGAAAACAAGTTAATGAAATTTCCATGCAACAAAAGTTAGAAAAGTCCCAGAAAAGAATATGAAGGAAGGAATTAATAAATATAACATAAATTAGTTTTTAAAAATTAGTAAAGTTGCAAATAGTTACAAATTCTCATTTTTTTGAATGCAAATAACAAAATAGAAACATCAAACCTAACCTAAATAAGAAAACATTTTTGAATGCAAAATAATAAAAAATGCGTCGGAGAAAAACCAAGAGTTAATTAAAACAATAAGAAGGCTGGATACATTGTACAAGACAAATAAACTTGAAAAACTGAATAAAAATGGATGTTTTTATAAAGATATGTATTATCAAAGTTGCATGGGGGATAAAAAAAATCACTAAAATGAATAGCTTCTGTAGAGGAATAGAGGGTGGGTTATCTATAATAATAAAAGCATAATATGCTAGTTAGAGCAGACTTCCTTCCGGACCTTTTTCCAGAGGACCTTCCGGAAGAAGCCAGGGCTAAGGGGGAAGCACGGCTCTCAGGTGCCAGAGAGAAGCCCAGGTCCCGGGTGCCAGAGGGAAGCTGGTGTTGGCAGCCGGGGGAAGGAAAGCCTACTTTTGCATGAATTTGGTGCATCGGGCCTCTAGTAAGATGCTAAAGAAAACAATTTACATCTCACAACAAACTGAAGCACTTCATGAGAGGACAGTCTCCTTTTGGAGAGCTGCAAACTAGGAGAGAAAGCAGGAAGGTTTTATGGGATAAAGGATAAAGGATAGGAAAGAAAAACATAGAAAAGGATAAAGAACCGGGAAGAAAAATATAGAATATTTCTGATTGGGGCCACATGGTCAACCTGATTCAGGGTGAGAAGGTCCAGAGCTGGTGTGGTGTTTGGGGATTGGCTGGTGGAAATACTCAGTTTGTGGTCCAGTGCAATGTTTATAGGAACATGAAAGTTACTTAAGTGCTGGTTTGCAAACGTGGCACCCAGGGCAGGAGTGACTCCAGGTTGGTCCTAGAAATGTGTCTCATTGGTGTTATAAAAGTTCTGCTCTCAACAAAATACCACCATAGCCAACGATTTTACAAGGAAATTTCAGTTAATATTTAAAGAGATGATTCCCAGGCTATTTAAACTATTTCAAAACATAGAATCAGGAAGGAAAACTTCCAAGCCTCATGTATGAAGCAAGTATAACATTGACTCCAACTGTTAACATATAAAAATTAAAAGTTTCATTTACCACTATTAATAAAAGTCATAAACAAAGTACAAACAAAATTCCATGGAACATAAAAATAAAAACACATGACTAGTATTTATTGCAGGAATGCTAGTGTGTATTAATATTAGAAAATATTTAATAAACCAATGAAATGGCAAGGGATAAAAAAACAAAAATCATTGTTAATGGAAAATAGTCTAAATAGGAACAAATATTTGTTAACAGCACAAAAATACATCTTTCTCAAGTAAAAACCAAGAATATACTTAAGGAGTTGAAATCGGTTTGGCTCAGTGGCTAGAGCAGGGGTGGGCAAACTATAGCCCGTGGGTCGGATCCGGCCCTCGGAGCCGAAAGAGTGGAGGGTTCTCTTGCTCTCCCCTCTGCCCCTTCACCAGCAGCCCAAGATGAGAGTGCCAGCATGGTCAGGTTGCTTTTGTTCTGGCCCTCTGGTCCAGATTAAGAACCCATGTGGCCTTCGAGTCAAAAAGTTTGCTCACCTCTGGTAGAGTGTCGGCCTGCGAACTGAAGGGTTTCGGGTTCAATTCTGGTCAAGGGCATGTAAGTTGGTTGTGGGCACATCCCCAGTAGGGGGTGTGCAAGAGGCAGCTGATTGATGATTCTCACCGATGTTTCTAACTCTCCTATCCCTCTCTCTTCCTCTCTGTAAAAAAATCAATAAAATATATATTATTTTAAAAAAAGAATATACTTAAGGAGAAAACATCATGGTGAAGTCCCACTAAAGGTAGCATCAAGACATGGATGTCTAATGGGTTGGAGTGCCATTCTGTACATTGAAAGGTTGTGGGTTCGATTCCTGGGCATGGCACATATCCAGATTGTAGGTTTGATCCCAGGTTGCGGTTCCAACAAGAGGTTGTTCATCTATATTTCTCATCAATATATTTCTTTCTCTCTTTCTCTCTTCCTCTCTTTTCCTCCCTTTCTCAAATCAATAAAAACATATCTTTGGATGAGGATTAAAAAATAAAAAGTGGATGTCTACACTGTCCACTGATATTGAAAATTGATGGCAGATATATTAGACAAGAAAAAATGTGTAAAAATTTGAAAAGGATGCGGTAAAACTGTATTTGCAGATTATATGATCTATAATAATAAAAGCCTAATATGCTAATTAGACCAGATACCCTTCCAGAAGGAGCCAGGGCTGCAAGGGAAGCCTGGGTTCCAGGTGCCAGAGGGAAGCTGGTGCTGGCAGCCGGGGGAAGGAAGACCTACCCTTGCATGAATCCGGCCTTTACTTATATAATAAGATAATTTATCTAAGTTGCAGTTCATAAAATTACATACAGAATCAATGGAACATATTTATAAAAACAATTTGGAAGATATAATTAAAAAAATTCACTTATGAATAATTTTAAAATAAGAAAATATTTAGAAATAATGTTAATTTGCATAGACTGATGTAAAAATGAAAACTCCCACTCTAGTCAAAATAACAAGAACAAAAGAAAATAACAAGTAGATAAAAATTCTTGTTTTAAAAGACAAATAATGCAAGTGCCAATGTGATTTAGTATAATAGTATTCAAATAAAAAAGTGACATATTTGATATTTAGAAAAGACAATTCTGAAACTTGTGAAAAAATTAAAAATTGGTATCTGCTCTAATATGTAAAAGAGCCTAGAGGGAAATAAAAATTAAAAGTGAAGAGAGAAGGAAAGTAGACATTTGGTGACAAGAATTTCTATTTTCAGCATTTTATTTTATTTTTTAAATAAATCTTTATTGTTGAGATTATTACAAATGTGTTCCTCTCCCCCCCTCAACTGCTCCCCTCCAACAGGTTCTACCCCACCCTCTGCCCTTTCCCCACCCCCCAATGTCCTCATCCATAGGTGCATAGTTTTTGTTCAGTCTCTTCCCACACCCCCCCTTCCCATTTGTCCCGAGAATCATCAGTCCACTCCCCTTCCATACCCCTGATTCTATTATATTCACCAGTTAATATTGTTCATTAGATTTTTTACTTTCCTTGGTTCTGAGTTTCAGTTGTTGACTGGAAGTAGGCCAGCAGTGAACTCGGCCCGCCCTCTCCCTCTCCGTGCATTGGGAATAAGCCGGTAGGGAACTCTGTGGCCACCATTTCCCATGCACAGTTCTCCACACCTTCACAGTTTCTGAGGCTCAGTGTGCCTTCTCTCTACTTTCCAAATGGTAGAGCCTCCACTTAGCCAGCCATCTGGTACTTCAGGGCAAAGTTCCCCCTGCTTTCCAGTTCTAAATTCAAAATTGTTGTGGTAGGCTGCGTTTGGGTGTCTACCCTATGCTGCAATCTTGGTTTTTCCTATTTTCAGCATTTTAGATAGAGTTTGCCCCTATAGCTTCCCAACTGAGGATATTAATTTTAAAGGTTGTTTAAATATTTGTCGATTGTTAGTTATAGAAATCAATACAAAACTTTCCAAATTTTGGAAAAATGTTTAAATTTATGAACATTAAAGCTTGTCCTGAATGTGTATATGAAATGCTATTAATAACAATATTGTACAGTAAAAGTCTATGTGTTTAGTCTAATGACTCGATTTAGCTACTTTTTCCGATATCCCTGTCCTTCAGGAATTTTAAAATGATAATTCAAGGTAGCATAGTATCTGGGACATTATTTTATCATTTCTTTTCTGCTTAATGTACTGATACAACTCTGGTATTAACACATCATTCTATTCCCTCACTTTTTTACATACCGAGGTTGATGTTTTATCTACAGTCAGAATTCAGTTTCTTTGAATTTGTCCCAGACTTTGAATTGCTGACTACCTTTTTAGGGGTTACTTATTTCAGAACACAAATAAAGATGTTCTAACTGTCTGAGTTTTTCTGAGGATAGATAAGACTTTTGCAGGTTTCGGAATTGCAATGATAAATCTTCATGTATATACATGATGTTATCACACCACAGACAAAAGAGAACAAGACTTGATAAATCAGTACTTTTTTTCAGTTGATTCACAGGTTTTTCACTAGGGTTTGGATTTCATCCAAATTGATCTCTGCATATATTCCAGCAACTCAACTAGACAAGTTCATAGTAAACAGACAGAAGCAAAGAAATAATGAAGATGAAAGCATTTTTGCATGCCTGGCCTAACCTTGGGCAATGTCACTCTTAATAATAACAGATGGTAGTTACTTCCTCTGAAGTCCTGTTTGCTGATGTTTATACATGACAAAAAGTTGGGATTTTTAGTGAAAGTCAGAGAAAAGCTATCCTAGATCATCTCACAAAAAGGCATAAACTTGCATCTTTGGTAACTGTAAAGGCAGTGTGTTCTTATTGTGTTATAACTGCATTGCATTGTGTATAATCTGAAATCCCAGAGCACTTAAAATACACATGAGAAACAATAGGAAGTTAGCATTGAGCAAATTGTAAAAGGTTACCATGTCAGTAAGACAGTCACTGGTATTTTTATCTGTATAAATTTAAAAACATTTAAATTGGAAAAAAAACATTAAAAAAAAAGAATTATACATTGGGATTCTGAAACAAAGGTCCCAACTGGTCTGGGAAAACTGTCAAGTAGCCATTTACTTGGGTCTGCTAGTTTCTGGTTTTGAAAATCAATGAAGACCAAAGGAGGACAGATGAAACCGATTCTGCAGAACCTGGACGTCTCTCCCTCCTGGGCAGGTGCCATGTTTAAAAAGGTCTCTCCTGCCGAAACCGGTTTGGCTCAGTGGATAGAGCACCAGCCTGTGCACTGAAGGGTCCCAGGTTCGATTCCGGTCAAGGGCATGTACCTTGTTTGCGGACATATCCCCAGTAGGGGGTGTGCAAGAGGCAGCTGATCAATGACTCTCTCTCATCGATGTTTCTGCTCACCAGCCAGCACCATCCCTCCATTGGCCCGCTGTTTGCCTCCTACAGAGGGAGGCCAGACTGCAACTTAATCCTGCTCCCCAAAGAGTGGGCTTACGTCATCAGTTGGATATACCCCAAGGGCTCCCAGACTGCGAGAGGGTACAGGCTGGGCTGAGGGACACCCCACAGTGCATGATTTTTTGTGCACTGGGCCTCTAGTTGTAAGTAATAAAAGGGTAATATGCAAATCGACCAAATGCTGGAAAGAGTGGTAGCTATGACATGCACTGGCCACCCGGGGGCAAGATGCTCAATGCAGGATCTTCCCCCTGGTGGTCAGTGCACTCCCATAGGGGGAGGGCCAGTCAGCCAGAAGCTGGGCTGATGGCTGGTGAGCATGGCGGCATTGGGAGCCTCTCCCACCTCTGTGGCCAGGGGGAGCACTAAGCCGTCAGTCAGACATCCCCTGAGGGTTCCTGAACTGCAAATGGGTGCAGGCCTGGCTAAGAAACCCTTCCCCTCCTCGAGTGCACTAATGTCACACACCATGCCTCTAATTTCTCTCTCTCTCTCTCTCTCTCTCTCTCTCTCTCTCTCTCTCTCTCTATATATATATATATATATATATATATATTGCTAAGTGACCATTATGACTAGAATCATCAGAACAACTGGTCAGCCATTTGCTATGATGCACACTGAACACCAGGGGGCAGCTACTCAATGCAAGAGCTGCTCCCTGGTGGTCAGTGCACCTCTATAGCCAACCTCCTGTGGCTGGCTAGTGGCATTGGCATCTGTTCCTTCTGCTCCTGGCCCGGCAATCACTACCTTCTCTCCTGACCCCACCAGGGCCTTTTGCCCCAGGCTACAACAGAGAACCAGGGATGGGTGGTGATAGATGCGGCCCCTTTCCTGGGGCCTCATCCCTCTGCACCCTGTCCCTCCACACCAGCTGGCAATCTCCAATCAGCCCAGCCCTGATTGTCCCTGATTGCTGGACAGGCCTAGGCATCCCACCCATGCACAAATTCATGCACCAGGCCTCTAGTGTGTATATAATAGAATAATGGGGGGGGGGCAAAAAAACCTGAGTTACAGAGAGGATGAATACAGTTCTTCATATAATGCTATACTCCCCTCACCACCGTTAGATAGGTTAATAGCAAAGTATACCTAAAACTCAATTTTCCTTATTTCTAGTTGAGCATTTCTTCAACACTATTCCTATTTCTAACTTGTGGTGAGAGCCAGCAGAAAAGGAGGCTACGTGTAGGTGGAAATGGGCAAAGAGCAGTATCAAAAGGAAACTTTTTAAGAAGATGAAATGCTCATTATCTTTATAGCAGTGACTTTTTAATGGCTGTATGTATATGTCAACATTCATCAAATTTTGTACAGTTTAAATGCATGCAGTTAAAAAATGTTGATTTTCCTTTAATTTACTCAGTGATCCTAATGCCAGGCTAAGAACCAGAAGAGAAGAGAGTCAGTGAGGGTTGAACTGAGGCAAGGGAACAAGTGCAGCGTTAGAGGATGCTTTCTTGAAAAGGATACCCAATAAACAGTGCCAACCGTATGGCACCCTCTGTGTGTGCTCCAGAATTAATGGGATCGCATCAGGACATGGCGGCAGAAGCCTTTAGGCAGTAGTCATTCTTGTCAGGTAAATGGAAGCTTCCTGTTTCCAGGGATCACTTTCTGGGTTGATTTATGGATTGATGTTTGGTGAAGATAAAGGATCTAGTCTTAACCCGTGGGGCTTTCTCATAGTCAGTAGTAAAGCAGATGAAAATTCTAAACGAAAGAAAACTGAGAAAGAATAGCTCATGAAGTAAGCGGGGAAAAGCAGATAATGTGAAGTTATGAAATCTGTGAGAAAGATACATATTTTATGAACTAGGAAGTGGACACTGTCAAATGCTGTTGATAGATCAGGAAAACTAGGGCAGTGTTGGGACTCACCCCTGGCACACTGAGATTGATTCTAAATCTCAATTTATGATGAGGAGATTACTCAACCTGCCAGTCCTAGTTATGGTTTGCTCAGTGGTTAGATGGAGCTTACACCTTTGAAGTTGGGATAGGGTACTGATTGGCAAACTCATCAGTCTTCAGAGCCAAATATCAACAGGACAAAGATTGAAATTTCTCTTGAGAGCCAAATTTTTTAAAGCTTAATTTCTTCTAACACCACTTCTTCAAAATAGACTTGCCCAGGCCGCGGTATTTTGTGAAAGAGCCATAATGCAAGGGGCCAAAGAGCCACATGTGGCTTTTGAGCTGCAGTTTGCCGACCACAGGGATAGGCTAAGAGGTAGAAACATTCCTTCTATGCCATCAAACTGGCATGTTATTGTCAAAGTAGGCACCTGATACATATTTGTTACGTCATTATCACATCAATAGAAGCAAGGAATTTTCATGTAATAGTAGGCTTGAATACTGCATATGACTCCTCTGAAAAAATGAAGGGTAAAAGATATGATTAAACTCTATGAGATTTTGGAGGGTCTGAATTGAATTAATCCAAACATCCTCATTAAATGCTTGATTATTAGTATGTTGAGTCTCTCTTTAATCTTGATAGAAACAACTGTGAATAAATTAGGGCAATTAAGTCTAATGATAAAAAAGATTAATATACTTTTGGACCTAAAGTGGCAAGATGGGCTGGATGTAAAGGTAAGCTGAAGAGAGAAAAAAAAAGTGTTGAGAAAAGTTGACAAATGATAAATCCAGCAGCGTAGAAATTTTAATATAATTCCGTAAGCAATTGTGGACAACCCTACAGCCACTTGAGGTTGATGTAATGGAACATAACAGCATCCTTCTGTAAACACCTTCTCGTTTTCCCCCTTAAGGTCATGATGATCTGAGCTGATGGAGGTTATGTCATCTCTCACACATTCTCAATTAAGGACAACTATCTAGAATGAGACCACAACTATTCAAAGACTTTGTAGCAAAGAATGTTTCTTCTCTGGGAATATTATCTTCAGAATCAAGGGCATAGCTTCGGAGTGCAGTTGGCTTCCTAGATCAACTAAACCAAACTTGGAAATGACGAAGGGGTGCTGAAGCCAAATAGTTTTCACCCAAAGTAGGAGGATATATATTTTCCTATGATTGTGTTCTCTGCATTTCACGGGTAAAAGCATTTTGAAGAAAAGGGGGAGAGAGTTTTTGTTGATACTAAATTTGAGACTCCCTATAAAATTCAGTTTATTTTGTGATTGCTTTATATTAAAGGTACCTTACATCCTGTTGGACATAGTATTTTACTGAGTTAAAGATTTTCTCTGGATACAAATGATTCAATTATTTATTAATAGTTATTATCAGTCAAAGATATTACATAGCATTCATATTTTTCCTTCATATTTTATTTGATTAAAATTTATATCTAAAATTTTACCTCCTTTATACTAAAGAATGGTAGAAGTCGGGTTCCAAAATTTTTATTAGTGGTTTATGTATATATTTTATATAGATAATTTAGAAGAGGAGACTCTTTTTACATTAAATATTAAACTTAAGAAAAGCAGAAGACTTGTAAGTCATGTCCATATTAACAATCAATCTTTATAAAAGCATTTCACATCAAAAGTGTTTAATTTAAACCTAAGTTTGGAATACAAGTACTTTTATAAAAATATTAAAATGCAAAACTTCAGTTGGTCTACAATTCTACAAATTTTTTTAAGATGGTAATTTCTGAGCCAGTATGCGTGAATAACTTATATCTTATAAACACTTTCTATAGAAATAGATTCTTAATAGAGGGTTAATTGCTAGTGTTTTATTTGACCTGACAGGACAGCCAGTTTCCCATGTTCCTGTGTCAATGTGCCAGCACCCCCTGGTGGGCATTGTTAAAATAAAATGTAATTCTACTGATAAGAAAGGTTAAAGGTGTTCAGTTGCATTAGGTCTTAGTATTATGGAATGCATTTGTACCATACAGAGAGTTTGCATTTTTTATTTTGTATTATCAAAAGACTATAACATAACCATAAATATCCTAATTAGGATACCACCAATTATTATTGCCCTGAAACATCTGTTATCTAAAAAGTTTACATATACACTAACTTTATGTATGTGTGTTTTTATGTGTACAAAGTAACAAACTCTTCATTTTCATTTGTTTAACAGCCTTTTAAAAGATAATTTAGATTTGTGCTATATATACTTGCAATGTGGACAAGGTTTTGTCTCCTAACTGGGGATATTATAATATTGAAGGAAAAAAAAAGCATGAATTTCTGCAGAGACTGATTATATTTGAACTCTAATTGCCTCAATTATCAGCATTCTGATCTAGAGCAAATTACTTAGCCTTTTCTGAACCTAATTTGGTTCATCTGTAAAACAAGGGTAAACGTGTACTGGCTCTTGACCAAGTAAAAATGGTCAATTGTCTCCACAGATTGTTAAGCGAAATTTTTTCCCTGTAAGTTATGTTGCATCTGTGCTTTACAACAGAAATATTTATAGTGTACAAAAATGTACACATTTTTATTATTGAACACCAATAATAGTGCAAGGAATTGTAAGGATCAAAATGCATTATAGACCGTGCTTTGGGCTGAAATAAATGCACTGTTAACAACTGGATGCTTATCTTGATAGAAATAAATTATATACCTTTTCTGTATTTTCCAAGGAAACTGATAAAGATCAGTTATAGAGAAGTTACAATAACTGCTTAGCAATTAATTGATAGGACATACAGGAGCACTAAAGATAGCCAAATCCAGTGGTAGAGCTTATTAATGAAATGAGATTAAACTTGATAGTGTTTACATAAATGCTGTTTTAGTGAAACTATGTGTAGATGTAAAAACAAAAAACAAAAAACTCTATTTGCAATGTATTCCTTTGCCTGACAGCAGTGGCTCAGTGGTTGAGCATCAACCTATGAACCAGGAGGTCATGGTTTGATTCCTGGTCAGGGTACATGCTCAGGTTGCAGACTTGATCTCCAGTCATGCAGGAGGCAGCCAATTAATGATTCTCTCTCATCACTGGTGTTTCTATATCTCTTTCCCTCTCCCTCTTTAGAGTCAATAATTGTTTTTCAAAAAAATAGAATGTATTCCCAAGACATTAGGCTGTCTCTATACATACAAACTATGTCTGACTTAAGAGGCCATTTAAAAGGATAAAGTAAAATGCTATTATGAAAAATGAGTGAAAATTTTAAAATATTGGGCAAGTCTCCTGGTAGCAAGGTTTGAGAATTGTTGCATGACTGAAAATACAGAATAGGAGGATGTGAGGCACCAAATACTCAGAGTGCAATGACGAAAAAAAGAAATAAAAAGCCAATTCCATTTTCATGTATGCCCTGTGCTATCTGGAAGCTGCCCAGAACCATTGTTTTGGTGACTACACTTCAGAATTTCTTGGTTTCATGGTCTGGAAACAATATGGTTTCTGGTTCATTGGACAAAGTCGATCCTCTGTGACCAAAGTGGTCTGTGGTAAAGCCGTTCACCAATGGACTCCAGTGCTCATTTGCATTGGCTATGGCCTTAATTGAGCATATGTTACATGTCGTATTTACATAACTGTTCATGTTCCTAGTTCTCCTCACTACTTGATGGGGATCTTCTCTGGGCATCAATGCCCCTTTTCCTTTTAATGTTACATGTTATAGACAAGTGGGCCAATTTTCCAATAAGTTTTGCAGATTTTCCAATGAGTTTGCACCTATGAGGTGGAGTTTCCCAGACATTTGTGGTCAGAAGACCCGCCTGGAATGAAGGGGGAAATATAGATTACTAGGATTTAATCCAGAGACCTGAATCATAATTTTCCTTTAGAAGTGATTGGGAATCTATATTTACAAGACACAACCGAATTTATTCTTATGGTTGTTTAAACATATGGTTTATTTAATCGATTTAATTCGCAACAAATGTCTATAAAGGATGTGAACATAGATTGCTCAATTTAAACACAAAAAAATGCTGGAAGTGCAATTGGAGGGGTAGTCTTTCCCATCACTTTAAGTCTTATTTTTGTCCTTTAGAATGTGATCTTAGAATGGATTTTTATTTTTCAAATTGGTGTAGATTTTAAGTAAAAAAACAACCAACAACTAATTTAATAATTCAAACTTTTATTTCTGATGAGAGAACACCGTCTTGTCAAAGTGCAAGAAACACTAACGTGCCAACAGCTCTGAATTTGTTAACTGGCTATTTCATGTAAAATGCTGAAAAGATGTGAGATTCTGCCGAAACCGGTTTGGCTCAGTGATAAAGCGTCGGTCTGCGGACTGAAGGGTCCCAGGTTCGATTCCGGTCAAGGGCATGTATACATTGGTTGCGGGCACATCCCTGGTAGGGGATGTGCAGGAGGCAGCTGGTTGATGTTTCTCTCTCATCGACGTTTCTAGCTCTATCTCTCTCCCTTCCTCTCTGTAAAATATCAATAAAATATATATTTTTAAAAAAAGGAAAAAAAAGAAAAGATGTGAGATTCTTAGTTAGCAACTATATTAGCTTTCTATTACGGCTTCACTAATTATAGCAAATGTTGCATCTTGAACTAGTAAAATTGTTACCATTTCACAGAATACCTGCCTCAGGATTCTAGTAGATTTTAACTAGAACCCTATTCAGACTCTGGAAAAGCTGAAACCATGGTGTCAGCCAGCCGGCTGCTCATTTGGAGGCCTGGCCAGGGAGAGATCTGTTTCCCAGCTCCCTGGACTGGTTGGCAAGAATTCACGTCCCTGTGGTCAGACTTCAGTTCCCATCCAGAAGGATTGCCTTGCTGACTGTGGGTGTGGGAACACTCTCAGCTCTTAACGGCTGTGCACAGGCCCCGTATGTGGCCATATCTCTCTCAGCAAGGGATACTTTCCTTCCTGTCAAGTCCTTTTGACTCTTCAAATCTCTCATTCTTTTTGCTACCAACCGAAGAAAACTACATTTTTATTTTATTTTGTTTTTGTTGTTGTTGCATACGTTTCTGTTACTTTAATTATGAACAGATTCAAATATTTTTTCTTGGTTAAATTTAATGGAAATATTTAAAATAAATACAGTAGTAGATGGTAAAGGGACATCTGTTGTCGGTTGTCATTTTGAATAGCTGCCTATTTTATAATGATGCTTTTTGGATACAAATAGAATTAGAATTCTAGATGATTTCCAAGCTACTAACGTTCATTTTTTTTTCATCTGCATCTAATAAAGATAGGTGGTAATGACAAACTATAATGTAGTTCTCTCTTTTCAACTACTGCTAAAGGGCTCATGTGGTTACTGTATCAGCCTCACCCATATAATCACAATTTAAGTTCAATTGATTTGATACTTTACACCTGCAAAATCCCATCACATCAATACCCAGAGTAGTGTTTGACAGCTTGGGATGCCATCTTTGATTTCTGTCCACCACAAAAGCTCATATATTGGAGCATTTCCCCCCTCACCACATGTAATGATTTAAAAATATGTTACAAAGTCTGGCCCTAGATTTCTACTGGACTTCCATAGTTCCTAATAGAGCCAAAATGAAAGAAACCATACATCTAAAGAATATTCAAGGACTACTGTAAGATTTTGGAGAAATGTTTCTACACTGAGGTCATAACCTTTTCTGGTCAATCATCTCTTTGAGAATCTGAGGGAAGATTGGAAATCTGTTCCCCATGTCCCCAAATATATGCATACATTTCAGGGTTTTCTGGAATCCCAAAGTCAGAGTTTCTGGTCTAAGTAAAAGGGGAAAATAAAGTAATCAATAGCTGTTCATACCTTTGATATATAAAGCATCATCAAAGAAGAGTGGTAAAAACAGAATAATTGTAGCAGTGTAGAAAAACAGAGAAGGAATTAGAAGGAAAAAATTGAAAATGGGAAAGAAATATAAAGAGAAAGAGTGATATCCCTTTAAAGAGTGATTCTAGTCACCAATTTATGATCTAGTACCAAAAATTAGACTTCACTACTTCAGTACAGAATAGGATTTAAACATGAGCTAATATGTGTAGGTGGATATTAGTGACATAGCATTTTGTTTATTATAATGTAACTAGGTATTTCATAATTATATATCACACTATACTGGCATTTTAAAGTCTAGTCTTTAATTCATTTTTCTGCAAATTAAGAGACCCTATAAAAAGACAGCATTTGGATATACATGGCCCATTTCATAATGCTTTTTGAGGGTGACTACACATGGTTTCCTGAGAGTTATGGTAGAGTTGCATTCGGAGAAGCACACGATGTTAAAGCCCGGGCACCTTGTGTTCAGACAACTGAGCCATCGCTTCTTGCATGAATGGCTTTAGGCAATTTAAGTCAACTTTTTCTGTGTCTCACTTTCCTTACACAAAAACATGAGATCTACTTTCAGCAACCTCTGTGATAATTGAATGATCAAATGTCTAGGATGCTGTCTGGCTCATTGCGGGCACTTTGAAAATGTGTAATTTCTTTTATTTTCCCAAGGTGCTGGCTAGTAATAGTCCTGGATTTCTTTAAAAAAAATTCTACATATTTGATTTTTGTTTGATGCATAATATCCAAAAGTTATCAATTTAAAACCTCTAAAATATGTCCAGCTTACCTATTCCTAAATAATTCACACTATATTTTGAAGTAGTTTCTTTAAAGTCCTTTAAGAGCTATGAGGAAGTAGAAAACAATATGCAGGACTAGAAAAGGGAGGAGCAGAAACCATGACGAAGAGGTTAGGCTGGAATAGCGTGTGAATTCTGGCAGTTGGGTACCTGGCTGGGTCAGAATGAAGGTCACGGAGGGAACATTATAATTGATCTCAGGGTCTTCTTTATTTGCTTTTGCCTAAATGCAATAATGTGTATAATTTCACTACTCTTTTTATCAATTATATTTTGAATTCTTTTAGTCATTCCAAATGCATTTATATTTTCCTATGCCCTTTTCTTTAAAAAAAAAAATCATACAAATGGGCAAAAGAGATGAAGCTATATCTTCAGAATCAGGGTTTAGAAAATGTTAACTAATGTTAACAAAAGTCTGGGTACCTCAAGACATTGGTTCTACTAAAATGTAAAACATACATTTTATTTTAATTAATTAATTAATTAATTAATTTTTACTTTGCAAAGCACTTGATCAGCTCACACCTGTCTACTCACATGAAACTAGTGTAGGCCCTGGGAGGCCAAGGGTAATTCTCATCGTGCCCTGAATTGAAGCACAGAGATTGTCACATGCCCAGACCATCCAGTGGGCTTGCTGGGACGTCCTTAGTGGACCTGTGGACCCCTCTAGGGTGTGAGATGAGAGCAGAAGTGTCTCTCTTGTCCATCTTTTACTGGCCTCTCTTCTCCTTAAAACATACATTTTAACCTAGCTCTCTTAAAGATCTTTATTTGACAATAAAGTCAAATACACAAACCAAAATACTGACTTACAGAAGATAATTAGAATCCGCCGAGCCAATTTTGAGTGGCTGTGTCATGCCTGGGGAGAGATGCTCTGCCCAGCTAAGTTTGGGTTCAGAAATATCTTTGAAGGAAGGAAACGAAAGACTGAGTTTAGCCTGACTAACAAGGAGATAGTTATTAAGGAAGAAAAACAGAGGGCATCATCCTTTGTTTGCAAACAACCTAATGTGTCCATTTGGAGAATGGCGATCTGTTCTGTTCTCTTCCCAGTCAGTGTGTGGCTGCAATGTATTACACGTTCATGATACAGAGAAGGTGTGACACTTGAAAAGTACCTGAAGCAGACCGAAAATACAGCTTATTCAGATGACCGGTCCCAGGTCCTGAATCTGTTAGTAAAACACTTAAAGTTTTAAATGCTGAAACTTCTCATAATGACCAAATAAAATAAAACAATGAAGTAAAATGCCACATGGAATGAAAGCAAGGGATGCTCTGGAGAAATAGACAAACCCCCTCAGTGGGTAACTGGCGGCTGCCTCCTCCAAGGTTTTGTGAAGGGAGATTTGATTTCTCTCTCCTGAGACACAAAGCGGCAGGTCCAGGATGTGTGTTAATGTGTAACAGTGATTATCTGACTTCGCTGTTTTGTGGGAAATGTACGCCTGGTTTGTGGAAAGTTGAAAATTAAATACAGACATTAGAAGGATGGGGTAAAAGGGATTGGTTAGGTGTTTGTACTGAGATGCTAAAGAACCCCCATTAAGTTACATGTTGTAATAATTAAAACCTTGCTTTGAATTGGTTTCAGATCTTAAGCAGATCTAGAGAAACTAGAGAGGGAATTAAGAACTAATTATATTAAAGTACTAAAGATCAATTTTTCATGGATTGGTGCTTCCGGTTATTGTTTCTTTTAAATACCGAAGGTGAATATTCTAAGGAAATATCAAAGGATGCTTCTCCAGAGCCCTGCAATATTCATCAGTTTTATGCATTTTTATAATAGAGCTCCTGTGAACGTACCTCATTTTAGTATTGCACATTGTACCCACTCTGAGGTTTGCTGTTCTTAGCAACAAGGGCCCAAAGAGATTTTTTTTAAGTCAGATTGGCAGTGTGAAAGACTGGATTTCAAACCAGTATTTTCCAATTCTGAATGGAATATGATATTCATATGTGATCAAAAAATTAGAATCAAATCCAGCCAGCATTATTTTATTCTTTCCTTCTTTTTTCCTGAAGAATAACACTGACACTTGATTAGACCAACCATGCAGTGAACTCCACCTTCAAAATGAAGAGAGCTCTCTGTCCCTTCCCTTGAACTTCTTATTAACTTTGGTGGCCCCTTGGGTTCTCCCACTCTGGACAGGAAGGCTGGTCCCCACATGGAGTGTCAGTTTATCATTAATTTTGCAACATTATTTCATATCTGTATCATGCTACAGGATTTCTTCTATCCTATTGATTTTGACTCTTCCTCTGACAGATTGAGCTTACTTTGTTATATCTGAGAGTAAGGGTGAAGGGCATTTTTCAGAACAAGCTGTGCCAGCCATAAGAGTGTGCCTTGAAGGCTTTGGAAGAAAGAGAATGTAATGGGGGAAGAGTATTAGAGGCATCTGTGTAAACAAAATAAATTAGTTGTCACATTGAGCAGAGTAAAGTTATCCTATATAATAAAAGGCTAATATGGCAAATTGTCCCCTCAACTGGGAGTTCAACCTCTGGCTGGCTCCACTCCCAATCACCATTCCGCCCTGATTGGGGGCAGGACCTACCAGCCAACTGCCTGTGGCCCCTCCCCTTGAATGGCCCAGCCCAATTCGCCCCAATAAGGGCGGGCCACCAGACCCCACCCATGCCAGAATTCATGCACAGTGCCTCTAGTATACTAATAGTAGTTATAAGACAGAGAGACAGAAAATAGGAATACTTTTGGAATTGGTATAGAAGCTCAGGATATTTACAGCATTCTGAACAAACAAAAATGGGACTAATGATGGAAATAGGACCGAGGGGATTTGGTTTCATCTTAGAGCACAAAGTTTCTGTTGTCATAGCAAATTTAAAATTACATGAGTGTTTCTTGTTTACTTATTGGACTTTATTAAGTCATATCATTTAGGCTATCTAAACATACGTTTAGTGTATTTAAAAATGAATTGAATTTAAAGTTTATATCTGAGTTTACATGCAGGGCATGGCCGAGTTGAGTTAAGCTCTATTATATATTCAGTTTATTCCAACTGTTATTTGATGTGACTTTTATTTTTGCTTATCTCCAGCTCAGCAGCCAAGCTTCACTAAACTAAAGGCAATGGAAACCACTATCATAAAATATAAAAAACATCCCTAATCTAATAGGCTCTCCTGCCATCATTTTCTTCTTCTTATAGGAAAAGAAACAGGTTCAGGGGAGCTTTTTCAGAGTTATGTAGAAAATATGTGTTTTTCTGCTATATATATATATATATATATATATATATATATATATATGCAGAATGGTTAGCAGGAGGAAAGAAAGCACACATTTATTTTAAAAGCAGAGATCCGTTTACAACTAAACTTTTATAATTTTAAGTCCCAACAGTTATGTAAATAATTTTTAAAACAAGTTAATTGAAATTAAACTGAAGATATTTTATCTTGAATGGGCAGTGTTACAAATTAAATATTTGGTGGGTGACACATATAATTTTGCTATCTATTGTTTTTATATCATTTCTAATTATTCTGTGTTTAAATTATAAAAAATTTAGATATGTTTATATTTGAATAAAATATTAGTGGGAGGCTGATGTCTGTATGATGGAACAAGGAGATCATAGTTTATTAATGACTGAGATAAAATATAAAATATATATAAATATCAAAGAGAACTAGATTATCTTTTTGTTATATGTGTAATATATGCATACATAAAACATTTCTATATGACACATATTTGTGGTATTCATAATTACTTATTTCCTCTTGGAGAAATGTGCTTAAGACTATGCTTCCAGAAAGAAAAATAAAATGCGTAAAACCAACTAAAATTGAAAATAGGATGAGGCATAAAAACTCAAACAGATGTCTTGTGTATATATCACCAAATACATTTTCTTTAAATTAAATTGCCATGGAATATTTATTATATGCATGCACAAAATTAAAGTTTAGTAGAGCTTTTTCACATCACTGAATTAACTTGATTTCACAGAATTGTGGAAACAGTTTTGACTCTATTTTAGTGCTTTGTGCAGAGATACTATCTTTTCCATGTTAGATCACCTCACTTAGAAAAAAAAGACCTCAGAGTGTCATTTAGAACTTACTAATTGCTATTTTTAATTAGTAGTCTTCTTCAATATTTAATCTTCACTTAAGTGCACTGTGATACTCAACATAGGTATGTACACATGTGTGTGTAGGCACGCCTGTGATCTTTATTTTCAAATACAATGCTACTGACAGTGGTGTTGATCGATGTGTGGATGTGGCTGGGAAAATGTATGCATCATTAACAATACTTTCACACAGAACATATTATATTAGTGGGTGTAGGGCTATTTGAAAAGCCTGTTATACTTTGCTCTTGTCTTTCTCTGTTTGGTGTGAAATCTGTACCCAGAAAGAACTAATCTATATTGAGGTCAAGACTACCACTAATAAGAAATTCTTTTTACAATGTAGGGCATGGCAGCTGCAGGAGATACAGAGAGAGGACTGGCAGGCTTGTGCCATTATTGTTGATCTTGATCCATCATTTAAAGTGCAGAGGATTTATTGGTAGAATTGATGAAACCATACAAAACAATTTTGCTGAAGTATAGCACGGGCAGATACAAATGGATATTGATTGCGAGTGGGAAAAGAGCATGATGCGCTCATACTTGGTGGAAATGAAATGTAGTAAAAATTCACAATTCTTCGGTGGTTAAACTATGCACCCAGTGAATGCACAATAATAAATGTTATATGTAGTGCGGATGCTGTGTTACATGGATACTGTGTTTGAGTCTCCCTGAATGTCTTAGTTAATAGTGAGGCAGACAGTGAAAGCATTGCTATTTATTGGTGCTTTTTGGCAATGACTCTAAGCTGCTTCCACCTTCTAAATCCCCACAGTGGCACTGTGAAGATTTACATTTATAACAAGTATGGAACCCTGGAGGGAGGGTTGTAGCTATGAAATTTACCTCTTAGCATATCTTTGGCAAGGAAATAGGTGACATTAAATTTCCCCCCAAACTCTCCTCGCCTTTGAGAAAAAATAATGTTCTTAATTCTACCAAAGCACTAGAAAAGCTAGGGCGAGTCCAAGAATCTGCCAAGAGGGGAAGACTACCAGGTGCTCAAATGGCAAACATCCATGGGATACCGTTGAACGAATAAAGACGAATGGGGATGAAACATTTAATTTGAAATGAATTCAAGTGAAAAATCAAGCCAGACTATGACTGAAATATAATTTAATCTCTTCATTTTGCTCTAGTTAACCCCCACAGATAAAAATATGCACTGAGAAAACAGGAACATGGTATAATATATATTGTAAAACCATATGGTGAGTATCCAAAGAAAAGTGTCAACCTCAGAACCAAGAAAACACAGTGATCCCACTGGACACAAATTAAAACCAGGAAGCCTGTTAAGTTCATAGCCAGAAAAAATATGGCATATAGGACATGGGAATGATAGGCCAAATAGGGAAAGATAGATTGCAAAATTGCCAAACTTCACCATATATTTCACCAATGCGGGCCCCATTCTGTCACTGATAGGTTATCATATCTGCCATGGAAACCTACAAACTAAGGCTTGGCATGGAGAAAAGTACTCTTTCGTCTTTATTCCTTTCTTTTCCTGTACTTTTGTAAGGACACAAGCTATTAATAGAAGCATAATTGGAGGTTAAATAGGATAAAGTGTTGAAGCCCTTCACAGGTCATGACCGTAGAAACATTTCTACGTTGTTGCTAGTGGAAAATTATTGAGGTGCTATTTATCTTGGGTTTTCTGAGAGGTCTAAGAGTTCTAATTTCTAATATTGTCTTCTGTTTTAGGCCATGTGTCAAGTTTGAAGTTCAGTACTTAGAAAATTCTGTTCTCTAAAGATAGTCTATTAGTCATGGTTCTCCAGTTTTCCAGAGGAATGGAGCTAGCGTGCGTGCTCTCTCTCATTATATATATATATATATATATATATATATATATATATATATAGAGAGAGAGAGAGAGAGAGAGAGAGAGAGAGAGAGAGAGCAAGAGATACAGAAATATAATAATTAAGATTAATTGATAGTGAAAGAGAAATATTTTGCAAAGAGAAAGATTTTGCATAGCTGGTTTTGGCAAGAGCTCATTTGAAGTCTTGAGTTGAAGGCAGTCTGACAGAATTCCTTTCTCTTCAGGGGAACTAAATATTTTCTTTGAAGGTTCCCAACTGATTGTATGAGATCCACCCATATAGTGGAGGAAATTATATTTAAATGTTTTTTACATCTAAAATACACCCTCACAGCAATATCTAGACTTGTTTGACTAAATAACTGTGCACCGTACCCTAGCCAAATGGGCACATAAGGTTAACCATGGCATCCAATAGGAAACAGACTTAACACTGTAAGTGGGGGTCACCTAAAAAAATTAAACATACTGTGAACTTGTCATCCTAAGGCCAGAGAGTGTCAGGAGAAAAAATAGGTATTTTGTTAGGAAGATTTAATATTTGGCAAGTATCTATTTGTTCATTGTAGTTCCAAGTTTTCCAGACTGTTACATTGGGGATTGTCTACAATGGATTCTATGTTTGTTACTTCTAGACTGAAGTTATTAAGAACTGGTATATATTGTTCATTTTTTTTACTATTGCAAGATGGAGGAAAGGGTGTCTTGTCTGCCATAATAATTATCTGAGAGAAAGTAAGCCTGTATTTTTTATATGCCATATAGATATCAGGAGTTTTCTGTTATATCAGCCTGGTTAACACAGTGTCATTTATTTTGTATCACAATTTATTCTCATTAAAAAAAGATTCACTTTGTTGAATTTTTAAAAATAATATAAGAATAAAATTAAGATTAGATCAACAGCACTTATATCTTACTAGATTTCAAGGCATTTTCTTCCAATATTTGAATCAATATTACTAAGTTAAAAATGTAGTTGCTCTTAACTGTGATTCACACTGATACACATATATGTGATTACACCTACACATACACAAACACATTTTGTCCTTACATTTGTAGACATAATATTACTTTTGTTTAATTTCATATCATTACAATTCTTAAAGTAAATTAGATCATCATGATAGACATTGTTAAGAAATTATATAAGATCCAATTATATTTCTGTGTTTTTCAACATGATTTAATTGTAAAATTATCTGAAATAAACATCTGTGTTATTGACAAAATTGTATTACCAATTCACCCCTTTATTATTCAGGATGTCACCAGTTCCCTACTCATACTAGTCACCTTCCTAACCTTACTTGAATAATTCTGTATATTTGTATCCCACAAATGCAAAAATTGATAAGTTGAAAACCCTGGACCCAACTACAGTGCTGAATTTACCGCTAGCTCTTGGTAAACTATTCAAGAATTATTATTCATCTGCTAATGTGAAAGTGAGTGGTGAGTCTGCAAGTGCTGAGGTGAAGGTAGCTAAACAATTCTGGAAAATTGCTTATGGGAGCAAATATTCAGTATTGATGAAACCTCCCTGTCCTAGAAATGGATGCTTGAAAGGACTTTTATCAATAAGGAGGCCAAGTCAATGCTAGATTTCAAGGCTTCTAAAGACAGAATAATAGTCTTGCTCGGGGGGCAGCATTGAAGGGTACAAATGGAATCCCTTTGTGATTTGGCACAGTGAGAACCCCTGGATCTTAACGCATATCAATAAGCACACACTGCCAGTGCACTACAAGAGCAGTAAGAAGCCATGGATGACTCAGCTCCTCTCCTACTATATCCTCCCGAGTTGTTATGCTAGTAAAAAGGGCAAGTTGTGTTTGGAGAATAACATAGAAGATTTTGTTAATTGTTGACAATGCTTCCAGACATCATCTTCTTATTAATGATCTTCATCCCAATATTAAAGTGGTGTTTCTCCCTCCATACATTACCTCTTTGATCCAACCAATGAATCAAGGAGCTATAGAAGCTTTTAAAGCATACTATCTGAGACAGACCTTTGCCCTGGCTAGTGCTGCAACTGAGGAAGACACTGAGTAGACACTGATGCAATTCTGAAAAAATTACAACACCTATCTCTGCATCGGGAGCCTTTGTTGGGCAGGGTTGAAGTTGCCAAGGAGTGTGTGAATAACTTTTGGAAGAAGGCACTTAAGAGTTTGGCCATGATTTCAAAACATTTGCCAAGGATGAGAAGTTTGCAACAACAACAAAAAAAATCAATAAGGTTGTGGTTGAGATGGCAAACAACTTGAACCTAACCATGGGTGAGAATGACATAGAGGGGCTCCTAGAAGTGGTTACTGAGAAGTTGACAATTGGGGTGTTGTGGGAACTGGAATAGAAACACATAGCTGAAGAAGAGGCAAGAGAAATGGAAACTGAAGGAGAAGAACAAGGACCTTAAGGAAATTCACAATAAAGCGTTTAGCAGAATCTTTTGCAGACCCAAGAAAGCTCTTTACAAAATTTATAAACATGGACCCCCCACAACAAAAGATTTGTGTTAATAGAGCAGATTGTTCATGATGAATTATCTATTTACCAGGAAATGTATGATGAAAAAAAAGAAACAAACCAAGCAAACCATCATGGACATATTTCTGAAAAGAGTGACACCTCTTCAAGAAGAGGCTTAGACACATCCCTTGGGAGGTAATTCCAGAAGAAGGCGTTGTTCTCGTATGGTGATGACAATTCCATGTATGTTATTGTCCCTGGAGACCTTCCAATGGGACAAGATGTAAAGGTAGAAGACAGTGATATTGAGGATACTGACCATGTGTAGGCCTAAGTAGGATAATAGGTGTTTAAAAAATAAAAATTAACCCTAATGGTTTGGCTCAGTGGATAGTGCTTTGGCCTGTGGATTCAAAGGTCCCAAGTTCAATACAATCAACCTTGGTTGTGGGCACATCCCCAGTAGGAGAAGTGTAGGAGGCAGCTGATCAATGTTTCTTCCTCATTGATGTTTCTAACTGTATTTCCCTCTCTCTTTCTCTCTGTAAAAAAAAATCAATAAAATATATTTTTTTAAATTAAATTAATAGAAAAAGCTGATTGAATATAAAGTCAGAGGAGATTTTTGTATAGCTGTATAATGTGTTTGTGTTTTAAGCTGTTATTGCAAAAGAGTTGAGAATTTAAAAAATGTAAAGTTTATAAAAATATTTATAGCAGCCTAAGGGTTACTTATGATTAAAGAAAGGAAAATTTGATAAATTTAGTGTAGCCTGTGTAGAACATTTATAAATCCCACTGTAATTACAATGATGTCCTAGCCTCCACATTCACTCACCACTCACTGACTCACCCAACTACTTCTAGTCCTGCAAGTTCCAATCATGGTCAGTGCCCGATAGAGGTGTGCCATTTTATATGACAAAATTGCACACAATTTGATTCACAGTTGATGGAAGTATCATATTTGCATCAAATTTAATCACTTGGATTCCACATACGCAGTGTAAGTAGCACACATAAACAGCACATTTCAAACTGTCAAATGTGGTGTTGCAAATTGGTTGCAAATATAATTACCAATGATATATCCTCTATTTTATCTAACAGGAAGTAAATTTAGATATATTTGTATTTACTATAATATTATTAAAATTTTTAATTAACATGATATTCTACATAATAGTCATTTTATAATTTAATTATAAATAGATTATCAAAGTAATTTAAGAAAATAAAGTATTAGGTAAAAATTAAATAATTTCTGTTGTCCATATATTTGTCCTCCAACTTTAAATTTGCAAATATGAGCTCTATGACTATCATGGTGGCTATAATTTTCCTTATACCCTGCATATGACTTCTTTTTTAAAAATATATATATTTTATTTATTTTTTTTACAGAGAGGAAGGGAGACAGATAGAGAGTTAGAAACATCGATGAGAGAGAAACATTGATCAGCTGCCTTCTGCACACCCCCACTGGGGATATGCCCCCAACCAAGTTACATGCCGTGCCCCTGACTGGAATCGAACCTGGGACTTTTCAGTCTGCAGGCTGACACTCTATCCACTGAGTTAAACTGGTTTTGGCTGCATATGGCTTCTTATTCTTACCTTCATTATCCATGAAAGAAATTATCTTGCCTTCTCTGATTTTTTTTAAATTTAAAGTTGAAATAACCCACCTCTTCTGAGGTTTCTCCTTCTTCAGATGTTTACTCACCCCAAAATGGGCGTGACTTTGAGTTAGGAAAGACTTGCACTAGAATTGGCTCAATCGACCTGATTGAGGTGAGAAGCAGATTGGAGATTCAGTTGCCTTTGAAAGATTAATAAGCATATTTCAAAATGGCCATAAGGCAGCTCTCCAAACCATAAACAATTCCCTCACCAAGAAGTCATGCTTCTAAATCTGCAGTGCTCCTTTCTCAGAACAGCTTATGTGGAATCTCTTCAAAAATAGCTTTAATTTGTGCATTCATTAAGCTATTGAGGGGGGAGGGGTGGGACTGGGGAGGGAGAGGTTGAGCAAAAAAAAAAAGAGAGAGAGAGAAATATATTAACAACAGCTTGCTGATTGCAGGTGTGGGGGATGATGTATGAGGGGAGTTGGAAGAGAGCACAGGAGGGATAAATGGGGATGGACAGAGACTTGTCTTGGGTGGTGAACATACAATACAGTGTAGAGATGATGTGTTGTAGAATTGTGAACTGAGCCAAAACCGGTTTGGCTCAGTGGATAGAGTGTCGGCCTGTGTACTGAAGGGTCCCAGGTTCGATTCAGGTCAAGGGCATGTACTTTGGTTGTGGGCATGTCCCCAGTAGGGGGTGTGCAAGAGGCAGTTGATGGATGTTTCTCTATCATAGATGTTACTAACTCTCTATCCCTCTCCCTTCCTCTCTGTAAAAAAAAAATCAATAAACATATTTTAAAAAAAGAATTGTGCATCTGAAACCTGTATAATTGTATTCACCAAAGTCACCCCAATCAATTCAAAAGGAAATAAATAAATAAATAAATAAATATGATAGCTGCATTCATTAACATTAAAAACTGATACTCAATTTGGGGGGGTCATTATTTAAGTTAAAATATTTTTATTTACAGTTTACATCTGATCTTAGCTATCCAATGTTGTGCATGATTAGATTTTTACTGCCTTTGGCAACTGGAAGTGTCACAGGTAAGGATTCCTCAAAGGTCACCCCATTAGCCTTGTGTCATGGAGATGCTGAGCATGCATACCCCTGTACAGATGGTGAACATACATGTATATAATCTTCCAAGAAAAGGCTATTTTTCTAGAGGAGAGATATGAAACACTGAGTAAGTAGATGAATGGAGATGGAGAGAGGTGGATGTAATAGAGAGATGGTTAGGAAATGGACTCAGGTAAAGAGTGCCTCATCTGTATGCCGGCTCTCACATTTCTGATATTGAGCACATCGCTTACCCTGCTTTTTAGAAAAACTGGACTGTAAAACCTCTGAGATTATGGATGCAAACGTAATCTAATACCACTAAATCAAATGGCACATCCTTGTCTTTATAACCCTAATGCAGTCTGACACATCCTTGAAAACAAATGGAAAAAATAAGATAATGAAACTCCTGGCTGTAGTAATAATACATTTGTTTATTCATCTAACTATTCTTTTTCAAGATAAAGAACTATACTGGGCCCAGCCTTCTGAATTGTTGCACCAATATTTCTGTGCATCTTTTATACGTGGTTTTCTCTGATAGCTTACATTCTTCTCTCGAAGCTTCGGTGGCATAACCAAAAGGGCACTGACGTTGGAAAAAGAGAATCTAGGGTTGTGAGTCCCTATTCTGGCACTTTTCAGCTGCCTGCCTTGGACAAGTCTATAATAATGAGTTTCCTCATCTCTCAGTCTTGTTGTAAAGACAAAACAAGGCAATACACATGACAGGTCCATGGAGGCTGAAATGCTCTAATCAAATATGAATTGTTTCCATCATGTTGTTATAGAAAAAGGAAAAAAAACACCTTTCAATCATGTAATATATTGTAACTAAAAAATTCTAAACTATATTATACTTCATACTAGCCTTTGGTCATTCTGTATGTGTTTGCTTTTTTGTCCTAATGAACCAATTAACTGCCGAGTGAGAAGTTTAGGGGGGAACGAAATGTACATTTTTGTATTTAAGATGTAAAAGTTGTTTCAGGTCCTAGTTTCCTTGGCTGTTCACAGTGTAATGTGGTTCCTTTTAAGCTTTGTGCCATGGAAGGTGTAATTGCTCTTAATACATTGTTTTGCTTCTTATATGAAACTGTTCTATGACATAAAGAGCTGTTTTTATGATAAAAACAAACAAAAGAAAGAAGTGAGAAAGGAAGGAAGGAAACTGAAAAGGAAACATGTAAAATATTGAATCCTGATTCAGGAGACTAATACTGGAAAAGAATCATAGAAGAGCTAGAGTCCTTTTGCAGGAAGATTCCTGCACTGGGCCTTCCTGCTGTGGTAGCTGCCCCGCCTGCCTCCCTCCCTTCTCCACAGGCCCACTTGCTTGCCCCGCCTTCTCCACTGCCCCGTGTGCTTGTTTCTCTGCAGCTTTGCTCCCTTCTGCAGTGCTTGGCTTCTTTCTACACTGTCTTCACTCTTTGCTCTGGCCTGGATATGCAGATTAACTGCCATCTTGGTTGGGTTAATTTGCATACTTTCCCTGATTGACTGGTGAGCATGGCTTGTGGGCATAGCAAAGGTACAGTCAATTTGCATGTCTCTCTTTTATTAGATAGGATAACCAAGCAATGCTGCCTTTAACTCTGCTTGAGCATTGTTTTAATGTCTAACAAATGTAGGAAGAGAAACAAAAAATATAAAAACAGCACACACACATACACACATACACACACACACACATTTGACAAGCTATGACAGACTGAAAAACAACTCTGAAACAGATGTTTCTTTTCGCCCTTTAGAATGAACATTTTATTGAGGTTTCACATCAGGTTTTACTAATTAATCTGGAAAAAGAAGTGACGGGTGCTGCTGATCCTAATCACAGGAAACAGACACCAAACTGCAGTCCATTTGTCCTGTTGGTGACAGCAGCATCTGGCTCCTTGGCTGGCCCTGTCAACCTCTGCGCTGACGTCCTAAGGAATTGCCTGGGGTCTGTCAGTTCCCTGGGATGTCGCCCTTGGGCTGAGGCTCACCACAATCATTCTATTTCATCCTTGGTCACACAGGATCTTGAAAAATATCCTCCCTTCTGTTTCTGCAATCATGGAACTAATACATACTAAGTCAACACAACAATATTTTTCTATAACCCTGACATAACCATAGGGGTGTTTGACTTTTTAAGGTTGAATTTCATCTTTGATGTACTTTGCATTTCAGCCCAGAAGGAATGGCCAAATGGAGGAGGGTCAAATGTATCTTTATTAAAAATGCCCTAACCAGTTTGGCTCAGTGGATAGAGTATCAGCCTGCATACTGAAAGTCCCGAGTTCAATACTGGCCAAGGGCACATCCTCAGTGCAGGAGGTAGCTGATCAATGTTTCTCTCTCACCAATGTTTCTAACTCCCTCTCCCCTCCTCTCTGTAAAAAAAAAAAAAATTAATAATAATAATAAAAAAATTAATAAAATATATTTAAAAAAGAAAGAAAGAAAAGAAAAGAAAGAAATTATTTAGAGGAGTATAGAAGCTTATCATGGACCCACTGATATAAAACCAAGATAAGGGAGATTCAAAGAAAAGGGAGGAAGTGCCCCTAAATGGAATCTCATTACTGGAATGCTTGGCCAAAAAAAAAAAAAGGGGGGGGGTTGCAAAATAAATCCAATAGATCAAGGATTAAATACCAAGTACAGAGGAGAAATGGGAACACAGAGGAATATCTTAGTTTAGAACTTTATAGCTTATAGTTAAACTAGAGGCCTAACGCATAAAATTCATGCAAGAGTAGGCCCTCCCAGCTGCAGATGCCTGTGCCCTCACAGCTCCTTCGCAGCCCCAACTTCATCCAGAGGGTTGTCTGGGAGGTCTTCTGGATAGTCATTCTCTGGCCATTTGGTCAATTTGCATATTATACTTTTATTGTTATAGGTTTAATATAATTATGGAATCTTGGGTCATGTCAAGTGGAAAGCTTTTTGTCACAAGTTAGGCTGCAAGATATTAGTAGTAATCATCTTGAGAAACTTGTTCTTGTTGTGTATTGTATATCAGGTATTTAATTTGTATAACTTATTTAATGTTCATCAGTTATTAAAAAAACTGAATATTTTCTCTTTAAGGAAGAATTTTGGTTCCGGCTTCAAAATGTAGAAATGTTTATAAAATGTATTATTTTTTTAAATAGTAAAATGAATATCTTTTATGTTACCAAACATTTAAACTACATAGAAAAACATTAAAATGGAATATCTCCATAATCATTCCCCCACACTGTCCCCTCCTAAGAGACATTCCCTATTAAAGAACTGACCAACCCTTTCTATGCCTTTATATGGGTACCTTTTATATAAATACCATTTTTAAAAATATAAATAGGGACATATTTTATGTGTCGCAAGACAACTCTATATTAAACAGTATGTTTTTTTGGACATTTTAATATCAATTCATAAAGACTTCATTATTTGTAATGGTTGTATAATATTCCATATCATGAAGATTCTAAACTATGTGATGTAAAATTACCTATTTATTTACTTATTTTAAAAAATATTTTATTGATTTTTTATAGAGAGGAAGGGAGAAAGATAGAGAGCTAGAAACATCAATGTGAGAGAAAGATAGACCAGCTGCCTCCAGCACCCCCCCCACTGGGTATGTGCCCGCAACCAAGGCCCTGACCTGAATTGAACCTGGGACCCCCCCAGTCCACAAGTTGATGCTCTATCCACTGAGCCAAACCGGTTTTGGCAAAATTCCTTATTTAAAGGGCATTTAAGTTGCTTCTAATATTTAAAAGTATGATATGATTTGACAGTAAATATCATATTTATAAGTATTATTTATATGTGAAGATACTAACTATGATAATATTATAGAGATGAAGTTTCTGAATTTAAGAATACAATCATTGAAATTTTTGGTATATATTACCAAGTCAATTCATTAACTTTTGCTAATATACACTCAATTGAGAGTAGAAGAAGAATCTCATTTCCCCACAACATTTTTCAACTCTTAAAAATTTTTGTTTGGCCGGTTTGGCTCAGTGGATAGAGCGTCAGCTTGCGGACTGAAAGGTCCCAGGTTTGATTCTGGTCAAAGACATGTACATTGGTTGTGGGCACATCCCCAGCAGGGGGTGTGCAGGAGGCAGCTGGTTGATGTTTCTCTCTTATAGATAGATGTTTCTAGCTCTCTAACTCTCTCCGTTCCTCTCTGTAAAAAATCAATAAAATATATATTTTAAAAAATAAGTTTATAAATTTTTTTTTGTTTGCCCTAGCTGGTTTGTCTCAGTGGATAGAGTGTCAGCCTGTGGACTAAAGGGTCCCAGGTTAGATTCTGGTCAAGGGCACATACCCACGTTGTGGGTTTGATCCCCAATGTGGGGCATGCAAGAGAACAGCAATCAATGATTCCTTCTCATCATTGAGGTTTCTATCTCTCTCCCTTCCTCTCTGAAATCAATAAAAATATATTTAAAAAAATAAGTAAATAATAAAAGTTTTTTTTAATGAGATATCTTTCTATGGCTTTTAATGTATATTTATCTGATTATAAAATATTTTTATCATTTCTATTTATTGGACTGAAAATTGAATTACTAAATCATTATTTTTATGTTGAAGCATTTCTAATTTTCTTTGTTATAGAAAATAATAAATTTATATATTCTGCACATTAATAGTTCATTAAATATAGTATAGCTTTTTTTAAGTATAATTTATATTTTAATTATTTGAATAGTTGAAGTTATCATAATGAAAATTTAAATTTTGACACTTAACTCTGTAGGTTTATTTCTCCATAGCTTTGGTTTGGGTTCTTTTTGGAAAAATTTCTATAATTCAAAATTACCAAAACCTTTATTTTTATATTTTAATAGTTGTTTTGTTTTTAATTCCTTAAACCATTAAGTATTTATTGCTGTGCATGATGGTTCTAACTCATTTTTCTTTCTTTCATTATAGCAATTTTCTACTGTTTATTGACCAAGCAATAATTTCCCAATTATTTGAAATTCTCTCTAATCTTAAAGCTTCTTAAAAATGGTGATTGTTTTATTCTATTCTGGTTCATTTGTAGATTTTGGGGTTATTCCACATCAGAATGGTAAATACTATAATTTTGTAAAGGTACCTAGTGTGTAAGTTGTTTAAAGAAATCATAATTACTTACTAATTTGTCTTAATTAACTACTAATTTTACCTTAGCTTTGTTTAAAATAAGAAGAAAACCAGCTAGCTTACAAAATATCTATATTTCTGTATATTCAAACAAATAATCTACTTTGAGAGAAGAGCCATTGTTTCTACCAAGATGATGAAACTAGGGATGTTGTAGTAGACATGCTGAAATTCAAATCCATATGGCTTTTTTGTTATTGTTGTTAAACAGAATGATGTCTTGTAAGGCAAGGAAAGCAGGGAGACCTCCTGACTTAGCCTGAGTAATTTAAAAGTCAGTCTGTTGGCTTTCTGGCATTTTCTGTTCAAGTAGACATGGATTCCTCAATTATATTTAAAGCTAAGTACTCTAAACAATTTATGGGCTTTTTGTAAATTATTTACAAATTAACTCTAGAGTCAGACTACTACTCTCATTTCATCAGTGATGAAATTTTTTGTAGGGTAGCTCTTGGCTGAGAAGCAGTGTTAGTGGATGCTAATCATGTATGTAAGTATGCCAGACAGAGGTCCAAAATGCATTCTCACTTATCACACCCCATTAATAATAAAAAATGCAAACCATTTAGTAAATTGCCTCATTTTTCTTAGGGTACTCTGTTTGGAATAACACACACACACACACACACACACACACACACACACACACACACACACTAGAGGCCTAGTGCACAAAAATCATGCGTAGAGAGGGGAGTCATTCAGTCCAATCTGCACTCTCTTGTAATCCAGGACCCCTTGGGGTGTCCAACTGCTGGTTTAGGCTCGATCCTGCAGGGCCTAAACTGGCAGTTGGACATCCCTCTCATAATACAGGACTGCTGGCTCCTAATCATTCTCCTGTCTGCCTACCCGATTGTCCCTAACCACTCACCTGCCTAATCACGCCTAACCCCTCTGCCTGCCTGTCTGATCGCTCCTAACTGCTTGCCTGATTGCCCCTAACTGCCTCTGCCTCAGCAAGCACCACTGCAACTTAGTCTGAAAGGATGTCTGGAAGGTTGTTTGGCTGTTTGGTCTAATTAGTATATTAATGCTTCTATTATTATAGATTTATTGGGATGATTTTGTTACATTAGTCAAAACTAAGTAGGGCCAAAACTGGCTTGACTTAGTGGATAGAGCGTCAGAGCTGCGGACTCAAAGGTCCCAGGTTTAATTCTGGTCAAGGGCATTTATCTTGGTTGCAGGCATATTCCCAGTAGGGGGTGTGCAGGAGGCAGCAGATCAATGTTTCTCATCAATGTTTCTAACTCTCTGTCCTTCTCCCTTCTTCTCTGTAAAAAAATTTAAAAAATTAAATATATATTAAAAAGTCTCACTTCCTATTAAAATAAAAAACAACTAAGTAGGTCTAATAATGACAGGGACAATTGCATTCTTTTATTTTTTTTTTCCATTCATGGATGTACTCCTTCAAAACACATGAACTGAGCATCTAACGTTAGTGGTAATGTATTCAGGTAGTTACAAGGATGGACGAACACATTAGCATGGAGAAGAAAAAGCTCATAAGGAGGTCACTACTGAGTGTTTCAGTATGTCTCTTTGGGGTTAGGAGGGGCTTGGGACATAAACCTTAAGCATAAATGTCTGCTCTAATACCCAGGGGATATCCTCTGAAAAATTCCCAGGTACTAAATCCATTAGAAAGAAGTAATAAGAAGCTAGGACATGGGCACACTAAATTAATAATGAGATATGAAGACATCTGCCCAGAGGACATATGGTGTTTGCTGCACCCAGAACCATAACTTTAGGCATATTGGAAGTCCAAATAAAGATGACCACCTCAACGTGCTTCTCTGTTAGCTTTCTGTTATTGCTGTAACATGTACTTCAAATGCAGTGGCTTAGCCAACTCATATTTATTTATCATCTTACAATTTCAGATGTGCAAAAGGGGTCTCATTTGGCTAAAATAAAGGTGTTGGCAGGGCTGCATGCCTTCCTGTAGTCTAGGGGAGAATCTGTTTCTTTTTCTTTTTCAGCTTCTGGAAGTTGTCCAAATTCCTTGGCACATGGCTCCTTCTTCTATCATCAAAATCAGCACTTGCACCACCCCTCTTTCTACTGGCTTCTTCCATTGCATCTCCATTTCTTATTCTGACCTTTTTTTTTCCTGTGACTTACAGGACCTTGATGGTTACTCTGGTTCACCTGTATAACCCAGAATAGTCTCCCTGTTCAAATATCAAAATCGGGAAATTACATCTGCAAAGTCCCTTAAGCTATGTAAAGTAACACACACCGGGATTCCAGGGGTTAAGATTTGGACATACTGGAGGGCCATTGTTCTGCTTGCCAAACATGCCTACTTGCGTCTTATAACAGCCAAAGCAGGATTCAATTGTTTGCAATCCAGAGCCGTAATTGAAACACTGGGTTTCTAAAAAAGTGTGCTCCATGTATCCAAAGACAGCCTCAGGCACACTGAGTAGAATCGTTTAAAATTGGACCACTGAACCTTCCATTATTAACCAAGTCATTTAGATGCACAATAAATACCTACATTTACTATTTTAATGTTTCATTTACATAAGAAGAGATCTTAAGGCCTCTTCTCTTTCAAACATTGTCTACAATTTGTATTCCCAGTTTAGAGTAAGGGAGTTTAGGAGGCAGTATGGTTAAATAATGCCTAGGCTTTGGAGCCAGACTTTAGTGTGAATTTGGGGTCCCATTCTTTTCAGCCATAATCCTTTCTCAGCTCTATGCATTTGCATTTACTACTGATCAGCTTCTAACAGTAGTTTCCTCATCCACAATATAGCTTTATCATCTCTGAGTAGGACTACTTTACAAGACTTATGTTAAGGTGAAATAAGAATCTAACAAATAATAGTGTCTCGATAGAACATGAGAGCTATCTTAAAACACAGCATATGTGTGTATTCTACTCCATAAAACTAATTTTTCCATTAATGTATATTCTACTTAATAATTCTTTTACTTTCCCCAGAATCCTGTGTTTTCTAACTGTTCCTGAGTCAGCACAGAATTGTTAGAGAGATTATTTCAACCCCGCCTTCCCATCCAGATGTCCTTTCTCTCCACATTCTTTCTCCAGTAACTTCCGGATGCAGACTCTTGTTGCCTGTTGACTTTTGTTCAGGGTTTTTGATTAAAGGTTTGTGGCATGTTAATCTGTGTAATGCATTTCTCTGTGGATTTTTTCCAGTCAGTCCTCCTTTCATCTGGACCTCCTTTAGCCTTCAAAGGAACCATTCAGGGCCAAATTTGAGGTTTAAGGCCTGGAATAAATCACATCAGGAGGCCCCTTCCTTCCTGGCTAAAGGAGGAAAGAGAGGTGATAAGACATAAAGGGAAGAGGTCCCTCAGTTTGAAGGCAAAGGCATCCATGCTCCAGGTGTCTGGCTTCTGGGCTCTCTGAGATTCAGAACTGTGTAATTGTCACATATTTCAATAAATCACCAATTAGTATTATGGGTTTTCTGATGGTATTTCTAGAAAGCTGTCAGTAATTTTCATATTTTTTCCTGCAAAACTAGTTTGATAGTAGATCTTAAATTATTAGCACCATTAAAAAAGTGGCATACACATTTATAGTTGGCATCAAATGAGCTTGTTTTTATAAAGAGCCACTGAATTATATTAGCATTGAAGAAGAAACTCCACCACGTTTGCAATGATAAATCCAACAAACTCAGTAAAACATCTGGCCAACCAGCTGTATTTTGCTGTATGTAAACCATGAAATTGAAGTGACTAATTTTTATGAATGTTTTTTTCTCCCTCTGTTTAAAAAATATTGATCATAACCCTGGCCAGTGTGGCTAAGTTGGTTGAGTGTCATCCCATGCACCCGGACATTGCCTGTTCAATGGTTCTATTCCTGGTCAGGGCACATGCTCGATTTGTAGGGCCACTCACCAAGAGGCAGCTGATCAATGGTTCTCTCTCAGCAATGTTTTTCTCTCCCTCCCCCTTTCTCTCTTTCTAAAAAAAATAAATAAAATAACTAAAAACCCATATTTAAAATGTTGCTATCATTCTATTTGCTTTGTAAAATATATTTTCTATTTGCTTCTCAATGTAGTTTATCTAGGTGTTAGTATCTGGCTGTGAATAAGGGAATGGGATAAGGACCTCCTAGCACCTGAGTCACTACAGTGCTCTGCCAATGCCTTCAGGTCAGACTTAGAGAACAGATGTCAGAAATAGCACAGAAAATGCACTCACCTACATGTTCTATAAAACATTTAATCATTCATATGAATACCATGTAACTAAAATCAATCTTTTTGTCCTCTAAAAACAAGTAATTCAGACAAACTTCTAGAAAATCAGGCTAGTCCTAGCTGGCTTGGCTCAGTGGACAGACAAGAGTGTCAGCCTGTGGACTGAAGGGTCCTCGGTTTGATTCCAGACAAGGGCACATGCCAGAGTTGTGGCACTCCATCCCCAGTAGGGGGCATGCAGGAGGCAGCCAATCAATGATTCTCTCTCATCATTGATGTTTCTGTCTCTCCTCTCTCTCTTCCTCTCTGAAATCAATAAAAAATATATTTTAAAAGCATAAGAAAAATTAAAAAAAAATCAGGCTATCCTCATTCCCTTAACTGTTGCCCAGTTAAAATTAACAGATGCTCCTTTTGGTCAGTATTTACAATTTACTCTCACCTCCCCTATCCTTATATGTAGCTGAAATACCCACAAAGTAATACCAGTGACATTAAACTTTGTCCCTCAGTGTCTTGCTTTGTGGAGAGATGCAACAGATTATTTCTTATTCTTAAAAGGATAACAGTTACCTCTTTTAATTTGTCTTCCTATAAACTGGAAAGACTTATCAAACAAGTGTAAGCAAATATTAAAAATATACAAATTTATTATGAGTAAATATAAACTTGACAGTGATTCATGTCTTGAACAGTTGTCTCCTTTTACAAGCTCCATCCTCCAACCCATTTTCTGAACTATAAGGGAGTTAAGGTATTGCTTTAAAAGCCCAATGCATTTTCTGCTCAATCTGATATCATTCTGCCTTCTGTTAAATTGTCACATATTAAGCACCCACCATATGTACAACATAGTGTGAATGACAAAAAAGTCATATATTAATTTCTTGTTCTTAAACACACACACAATTGTTCTTCTGTTTTTTTGGACACTGATTCCTACAGAAGTTTCTCAGTACTGATCTCTATCTAAGGTAGTAAGAAACTTATTCCAAACATGGTAAAGAAGAGTCACCATTCTCATCTCTTTTTCTTTTTCTTTTTTAATATATATTTTATTGACTATTTACAGAGAGGAAGAGAGAGGAATAGAGAGCTAGAAACATTGATGAGACAGAACCATCAATCAGCTGCCTCTTGAACGCCCCTCCATTGGGGATGTGCCCACAACCAAGGTACATGCCCTTGACCGGAATCGAACCTGGGGCCTTTCAGTCCGCAGGCCAACGCTCTATCCACTGAGCCAAACCGGTTTTGGTCCATTCTCTTTTCTTATATGTGACACCTCCAAGGTCTATAACATCCTACAGTTTGTCATTTTCCTGAAGCTCAATGTAGTCCTGAGCTGCCCGGCCAGGTTAGGAAGAATTCACTGTCCTAGTGAAGATGAACAGAGAGTAGGCATAATGGGAGCACTACTCGTTGGCAAAGGCAAGGTTTAGAGAAGAGAAGGGGGCCTTCAGGGAAAGATCTCTTCCACTTACTGTTTCCCTATACTGAAGCAAAGTAAGGGGGGACTAAGGTGTGTTTTCTGTATCTTGTCCCACTAATACTGGAAGGAAGGCATTGTATCAAGTGTCATCCTCATGTTGGAAGGGAAATGCATAGAAGTGGCGTGTTAGGACCCTTGGCCAAGATACAGCTATTCTGCTGGCTTGGGTGAATGTGGCAGATTTTGGGAGCAATGCTGAACTGGTGAGGTGGGGAGGGGTCGTGACCTGCAGAGTGACAGGCCTCAAGAGAGAGGGTGGAGCAAGAGGAAGGTCTGAGATACCAGGGAGAAGACATAGACCTCTCCTATGCATGTCTGCTCAACTCTGATGCCTTTGAGAGCAATGCGTGCATTTGAAGTTATGGTGTAGCATGCCATTGTATTTAAAGCTGTAGTATTGTGTTGGCATCCATGGATTTAAGAGTTTACAGAGAAGTCGAGAGCCTATTCTACTGAATTCTATCCCTGCATTTTAAACAGCTTTTGACAGGTAGAGACAACTCACCCATCCAATGGATTTCCCCATTTTACTTTATTAAAATGTTACCTGTAGCTCCTATTACTTGGTAAAATTTATGCTGACACATGCATTTATACTTTTTTTTTTCTCCTGCTATGCTACAGTCTCAATTGTAGGAGACAGAAACGAATTTGTCAACACTTTTTGAATGCAAGAACAAATACAACATGCATTGGCAATAAAGAAAAGGGTGTGAGCAGTAAAGGGTGAGGTAGGAAAGTACATGGTAACTGTAGTTGGCAAAGAAAAAGATTAAAATGCTGCAAAAGTTGCCCCTTGCTCCAGATTGGAGATTGAAGGGATACATCCAGTACTTCCGAGTCGACGAAGCTGTCTTTATGCTAGCAGCAAATAACCCGGCTTTCTGGTATTTGTTGAGCCAATTACTGGGAGCTGAGAAATAAGAGGCATGCAAAATCATCTTTCAGTTGTTCCACCGTGTTCAGAGGATGTAAGGGGTGAGAGCTGTGCCTGGCAAGGAATGAGAGAAATTCAACAGCTAAAAAAAAAAAAAAAAAAAAAAAAAAAAAAAAAAAGCCTGCCACCCACTGCTCCCTATTAAACAAGAATTACAATATTGGCAGTGGCACCTGGATTTTTCTCGAAGAGGAAAGAGAAAAATGAACCTGGGCAAATGAAAGCCACAATGTCTACACACACGCGTACACGGAGTCTATAATTTTTTTCATTTGTTTTTCTTCAGGCAAATGAAAGTGTGGACTTCCCCACTAATTACCCTTATCCTGACTCCCAGAGAGCGGACCACTTCTCAATAACTTACAGGTGACTCCCCCCCCCCCCCTTCCCAGTTCTGCTCTGTGTTTAAACTAAAAAGGCAGATAGCCCATTTGTATCAAATTAGGCATGACAGTTTGGGGAGTGGGTTATATACTTTTATGAAAGACACACACACACAAAAAAAAAAAAAAACCAAACACACACACACACACACACACACACACACAAAAACCCAAGCTATTGTATTTCATTAAACCATACCACCTTTAGTTCTGGAGGGAAGGGCTTTTGCTTTTTTTAGAAATAACTTATTTTTTGGTTATTCCATTTGTCTTGGTGTGAGGAAATCAGAGACATTTGTCACAGAAAGGCTTAAAGAGATTGCAAAAAATGTTCTTCCTCAATATGCCATCTGTTCCTTGAATTAGGAGGGACAGAAAAGCAAATGATGGAACAAAACAACAAAACTACAGTGTGTGGAACAACTGCAAATGATAGACTTGTTTGTTCTCCACAACCAGCAGTTCTTTCTGATGCCCTGGGAGGTTATACTAGTTGATATATTTGATTAACTAGTGTCACTGGGATCTTCTCCTTTTGAAGTTGACTACATCCCCTTTGACTCTTGAACAATATAGGGATTAGTGATTCCAAGCCCCATGCAATAGAAAATCCAATGTATAACTTTTGAATCCCCCAAAACATCATACAGTTGTCCCTTAACATCTGTGAGGGATTGGTTCCAGACTTCTAAGAACACCAAAACCCACAGATGCTCAAGTCCCTTACATAAAAGTAGTAGCTCTGTGCACGAATCCATGCACCAGTAGCTAGACAGTAGCTCACTGCCACCCTCCTGTAGCTCTCTGCCCACTGCCTGCCCTCCTGTAGCTCCCCTCACCTCCTCAAAGCTTGCTGTCTTGCCGAAACCAGTTTGGCTCAGTGGTAGAGGGTCGGTCTGCGGACTGAAAGGTCCCGGGTTCAATTCTGGTCAAGGGCATGTACATTGGTTGTGGGCACATCCCCTGTGGGGGTTGTGCAGGAGATGGCTGGTCGATGTTTCTCTCTCATTGACGTTTCTAGCTCTCTATCTCTCTCCCGTCCTCTCTGTAAAATATCAATAAAATATATCTTTAAAAAAAAGCTTGCTGCCTTGCCCCCTCCTGTAGCTCTCCCCAGCCAGCTTGTAGCTCTCTGCCTGACCATCATAATGATTCAAATCAGGTTGTTACGTGGTTGGTCTTTACACTTCACTGGATAAAGACCATTTGCATATTACATCTTTATTATGTAGTATGGTGTAGCATAACGTGTAAAGTTGTCCCTCTGTGGATTACCATCCTTGGGTATTCATGGTTGGTTGACTCTAAAGATGTGAACCCGGGGTTATGGAGGGCTATATATTTACTTGGGGGGAAATCAGCATATTGCCTGGCCAGCGTGGCTCACTGTTTGAGCATCAACCTATGCACCTGGAGATCACTGGCACATTGTCTGGGCTGCAGGATTGATCCCAAGTAGAGGGCATGCAGGAGGTAGCCGAACAATGATTCTCTCTCTCCATTCATGTTTCTATCTCTCCCTCGCCCTTTCTCTCTGAAGTAAACATATTAATAGATATTAAAATTTGTCATATTAAATGGACTGTTCAGTTCAAACCCATGTTGTTCAAGGGTCAGCTGACCTTGATTTGCTACGGCCATGGGCAGTTTGACCAAGCTGGTGGCAGAGCACCCAGTTGAGGGCTGTGTGGTAATATATGGAACTTCTACCAGAGCCAGAATTTTGTTGCAAAAGGAAAATGTGTGTGCCTAAGAAAGCATAGTGTTGCCCCCGAACCTTAAAAACCTTACTGAGGTGAAACCAGTTTGGCTCAGTGGATAGAGCGTCGGCCTGCAGACTGAAGGGTTCTGGGTTCAATTCTGGTCAGGGGCATGTACCTTGGTTGTGGGCACATCCCCAGTGGGGGTGTGCAGGAGGCAGCTGATCAATGATTCTCTCTCATCGATGTTTCTAATTCTCTATCCCTCTCTCTTCCTCTCTGTAAAAATATCAATAAAATATTTTTAAAAATAAAAAAAAAACCTTACTGAGCTTTTATTCAGCATTTTGATCTGTTACATAATAGGATGGCTCATAAAGTTCAAGGAGAAGAGCTGCTTGTACTTTGGCTGAAACCAACTGCAGATACTTTTCTGGGTCCTGGGTCACACCCACAGTTAGCCTTTCGGTCACTTGGTAAATTCAGCAAAACTACTTACCTGGTACCTGTTGGCTTCCAAATCAAGAAGTCATTACATAGCAATAAGAGTTGCAAGGGGTAGTAATGCGTTCTTTACATTTCAGTTGATATCCTGACATCCCAGATCCGCTGATCCCCAGAAACTTCAGAGACAGTAAGTGCCCTTCTTTTCATAGATTTTACATCTCACCCTCTTCACTGTGTCTAAGTCTTCTGCTGCTTCTTCCTTCCCAATCCAATTAACACGATGCTTTAGTGATGTGCACCTGTAGGCACTTCTATAGCTTGTGTAATGGTCACGTTCTCTCCCAACTCAATTGTGTCTCAGAGCAAGAAGGTCGAGATAATCCTGAGGCAAAACAATGAAAGTATATGTTTATTCAATGTCAGTAAAGTGGATGTAGAGAAAAGAGCACACTTCTGAGTAAGTGCATGCATGGATTGAAGTTTTACTCACTTGTAGCAGTGATTACAGAGAAGTCTTTATCTGATTATGTTCATTGGTAGTCCTCTGCTCCTCTCCAAAACCTACTTCTGCACTAGCTGAGGTGGATAGCTGGAAGAGATGTGATCAGAATCCTGGTCTTTGCAAATTTCATGGCTTTGATTATGAAGGTAATGTCTGTGATTCTACTAGGAATGCGATTATTCTTATGTATGTTGACATGTAAATGAAGTTCCACAGAATTCTCTATGACCTTTCCTATCAAAACAGCTTACACTGCAGAGAGCTAAATTAGGAGCCTTTCAGTTGCCAAGAACATATTCAACTATGCATTCAAGAACTTGGATGGTAGCATGCGATATTTTTTGAGTTGTAGAGGGTATGCTAGGTCCTTTGTGGGGTCGTAGTTTGATTGAGTGAGTGACAAACAAGGAAATTTCACTGATTATTGTGATCTCCCATAGTCTTTGGATTCCTTCCTCTATTACCCACCAAATGTTTTTTTGTCACCTTACTGAGGCCATGAGCACTAAGAAGTCCAGGTTTTAGCTGCTAAGCCAACCAACACATGGGATCTAGGTGAGTGCACCTGCATTGCCAAAGTCAGCTCGGTCTAAAAGTGACATTATTTGCTCCTGTGCCAAGTACTCCCAGGCTCTATTTATAAGTATTCGCCCGAATTTTGCAAATCAAATGAACAAAGCCTCTATATTTTCGTATACTTTTGTTGGCAGGAGGAACTGGGAGCTGCTTCCACTTATAGAAACAGAGACAAAGGAGTAGCTGTTGGGAGGAGGGGTCCCAGGGAAGATTCCATCAGCTGAGGAAGTACTGACATCCTCAAGGAAGGGAGAAGTTCTTTGCATGACAAGGGAAGTTTGGTGGACCTGGAGCCAGGGGTGTTCTACATTCACTGCCTTGTGCCCTGTAGCTCTGTGTCCATTTCAGGATACCCTCTCTTCTGAGGGATGTCTTAACTTTTTCAGAAGATGTTGTGAATTAGACCCACTTTATTTTATTTTATTTTAATTTTATTTTTCTTTATTGATTAACGTATTACATATGTGCCCTTATGTCCCCAATGTTCTCCCCACTCCCTCACCCCCCCTCATGCCCTCACCCCTCTGATATCTGTGTCCATTGGCTAGGCTTATATACATGCATACAAGTCCTTTGGCTGATCTCTCCCCATCACCTCCTATCCTCCCCTTCCTTCCCTCTGAGATTTGACAACATGTAGTTTTGAATTTTGCACTTAGATCTTCATTATTGGGGTTGTGAAGCTGCTAAAGAGTAGAACTTCTGTATCAAGTCCTAGAAAATTCTCAGGTTTTAGTTATTATTATCTTAGCGAGTACTGGGGCGGAGGGACTGTGTCACCTCATTCTTTCTTTAGCCGTATAGAGCAAACACAGCAGCCACTCCATGTTAGGTCCTCAAAGTTTCCCTACCTTCTTACTTTTCTCTAGAAGCAGCCACCCACCTCCTCAAGGCCCACCAGTGAGAAGGTGACTTTCAGTTGTCCCTAATATCCCTTCCTCGAATAGTAAATTAATTTTCACTAGGCCGGATAACCGAGACCAGATTATCTGATTTCCCTGAAGGTTTCTTGCCTGCAACCCACGTCTTGTGCCAATTTTTTACCAGTCAGGGGTCTGTAATGCAGAAATCAAAAACAGACCCATGCTAATTTTAGTAGGAAAGGGATTTTTCTTTTTTTAAGAAACAGTTGAAGTAGGTCTCAGAATCCCTCAAAAGAACCAACTTCAGACATTGAAAAAGAAGCTAGAAAAACTGGAGAGTGAGAACCAACTCATGCTGGTTGGCCTGGACTCTCCCAGTTTTAGCCCTGGAAGTCCCAGGTCCTGCGAGACTCTGGTTTCTGAGCAAACTAGAATGGCCATCACCTCAGTTCAGAGGCTGCCTCACACCTCAGGTTATGCCACAAGGAACAGCCTGGTTGTGTTATTCTGTCACTATCCCTGGTTCTCAAAACCTATCACTGACTCTGTGGTGACCACTGCCTCTTGAAGTTACCCCTCTGCCAACAATTTAAATAGCCCCACCAAAGCTTTATAGGCTGCTAACTGCAGATTCCATATTTCTGTCCAGATCATCTGTTTTGATACCTTGCCTAACTGCCCAAGGTCACCTTTTGGTGGATTTTTAGCTTCTCTGGTTAGAGGTCCAGGACTTGATTCCCATTAGAACTTTCACAAGATTAAGTAGACAAAGAAAAAAGGAGAAATTCCATTATAAATGTAAGTAAACAACACAATGGGTTGAGGAGGAGAAACCAGGGGGAAAAATGCCCAACCAAAACGTGTTTGGCTCAGTGGATAGAGCGTCAGCCTGCGGACTGAAGGGTCCTGTGTTCGATTCCGGTCAAGGGCATGTACCTTGGTTGCAGGCACATCCCAAAATAGGGAGTGTGCAAGAGGCAGCTGATCGATGATTCTCTCTCATATATGTTTCTAACTCTATCCCTCTCTTTTCCTCTCTGTAAAAAATCAATAATATATATATATATATATATATATATATATATATATATATATATTAAATTCCCAGTTGCTCAACCCGGATTATTGACACCTTGGGCTTTGGACAGTTTCTGGTACTGTTGTTTTCTGTAGGCATTCTTTAAATCTTTAAGGAAAAGTGGAATGAATAATTGAAAATAAAGTGAAAATAAGGTATCCCATGCACTTTCTCTGTAACACTAGATCTAAAAATCTGAGGTGTTAAAGGCCATTACCGTATTTGCCGGCGTATAAGACGACTGGGCGTATAGGACGACCCCCTAACATTTCCACTCAAAATACAGAGTTTGTTATATACTCGCCGTATAAGACTACCCCCCACTTGGAGGCATATTTTTCAGGGCCAAAAAAATCGTCTTATATGCCAGCAAATACAGTATATGAAATAGACCATTGGCTTGGAAAAACTCCTCTCTCAGTGCCATGAAGACCTGTCTGCACCACGTCGTGTATGTGTTTTTTTTTTTTTTTTTTTTTCTGCCTTGATATTCAGTTGTCATATGGTGCTGGAAGACTGGAAAAGAAAATAATAAAAGCTATTGCAAGCCTTTTTTTATTCTTTCTGAACTTCTAATTACCTTTCACGGAGTGGCAAAGCTATTGGTTGGGCTGAATGAATTGCAGGTTATAAAAAATAAACTCTCTAAACGGCTTAGCTTTTACTCCATAAACTGAAATATAACAGTGGCTTTGACATAAATATCTTTGAAAACTCAGACAAAAACACTTGTGTTCAATCTCCACATATTCCATTTCTAAGACTTTTTTATGCTGTTGACTTCAGGGGAGAAATCATGTAAAATATAACTTAACAACAAAAATGCCATTCATGGTTATAATAAAAAATCTATATCCATATTTACCTGTATCCCCATCTACATTATCTATCTATCTATCTATCTATATTTTTTTTAAGTTCCAAAATTGAGCAATTTTATAAAATTGCATTAATATACAGTATAACATTTATTCAGTTTTAACACAATAAACTTCCTCAGTTGTGAACAAAGGTGACCTAATGACTTTAAATCTTTCTACCTGGAATTTTTCTCATGAGAATCTGACAACCCCAGCTCAACATTTTCAATCACGGAGTCCAGGTGAGAAAAAGATTGTTCCATAATCTTTTCAAACATCTGTGTAGCTGTTTATCAGATCTCTCTGTTGTCATTGCCAGTGTGTGATCTGTGGCTGACCTCAGGCTTACATCTGAGAGTTATAGGTGAAACTGTGTTATAAACTGGCTCCAACCTTCACCTGGGAGGGCCCACGGTGTTTATAAATAGCTGTGTGTGGAGTGCCTCCTTCCCAGGTCTCCAGAAGGCTGTGCATTTATCATTCACTCGTTGTGTGCCTTGGGAAGTGAAATAGTGCAGAGGAGTGTAAGGCATCAAGTATAAGGTAGAGGCATTAATAGGCCTACTGCACAGGCCACCTTTCCTTTTCATCAAGTTCTGACAGCGGCAGTGTCTACAGTATCACGGCCTATTTGGAAGAGCTGCACCTGCTAAGGTTGATTAAAGGTTTCAAATATCAAAGTGTAGCCCATCACCTGGTAAATAGTCCGCATCGATAAAGCAATGAATACATTGTACTATTTGAGCCCATCCCCTGTCACTTGAGTATTTTCTCTGTTTTACCGGTGGAATCAACCTGGCTTCTTGATGTGGCAAAAGTTCTAATGACCGCCGAAAGCAGTTTGGCTCAGTGGTAGGGCTTAGCTCTGTGGACTGAAAGGTCCCGGGTTCAATTCCGGTCAAGGGCATGTACTTTGGCTGCAGGCACATCCCTGGTAGGGGGTGTGCAAGAGGCAGCTGGTCGATGTTTCTCTCTCATGGACGTTTCTACCTCTCTATCTCTCTCCCTCCCTCTCTGTAAAATATCAAGAAAATATATATTTTTTAATAGTTCTAATGATGAAGGCAAAAAGTGATATGCTGAATATTTCCTCCATTAATGCTAAGAGCTAGGAGTGCGTTCACAATTAATTTTATATTTTATTGTTTTTTAAATATATTTTATTCATTTTTTACAGAGAGGAAGGGAGAGGGATAGAGAGCTAGAAACGTCAATGATAGAGAAACATGGACCAGCTGCCTCTTGCACACCCCATACTGGGGACGTGCACGCAACCAAGGTACATGCCCTTGACCGGAATCGAACCTGGGACCTTTCAGTCTGCAGACCGACGCTCTATCCACTGAGCCAAACCGGTTTTGGCCACAATTAATTTCAAATTACTCATGAGAATGAAGGCATGCTTACTAGAATCGATGTTTTAGATAAATCTTCTTGACTATTCTTGCTTGCTCAGAAAATAGATGCATTTACTTTAATATAAAAGTGGGCAATAATGTATCAAAAATATAAAATGTCAGTATGAAAATTAAAGTTTAAGGTCTATTTTATTTTAGCAGCCTTAGCTTCAGAAATAGGTAAGCCCAGAGTAGGTGGGAATTTGCTAATAGGGACTCTTAATTTCTAGAGATCAGAGTAAAATATATATATTTTTTCTCCATGAATTTATAATTTGATACCTCAATTTCAATGAAATCTTCTTCTTAGGGGATCTTGGAGACTGAGTTGTTTAAATCTGTTCACCCCACTTTTGTTTTTAATCTTTATTATTTACAGTATACATATGTCCCCTTTTCCCCCTCATTGACCTCTTCTAATTTGCCCCACCCCCTGCCTCACCCTTTCCCACCCAATTGTCTGTGTCTATGGGCTATGCATATAAGCATACAAGTTTTTTGGTTGATCTCCTCCCCACCCACCTCCATTCCTCAGACTTCCCTCTTAGGTTCCACAATCTGTTCCATGCTTCTGTCTCTGGAACTATTTCGTTTATCAATTTATTTTGTTCATTAGATTCCACATATGAGTGAGATCGCGTGATACTTGTTTTTCTCTGACTGGCCCTATCTAAAACAGAATTTTCAAAATGACTATATAAAAAGAAAATTTGACAGCAAAGCTAGAAACTAATAAAGATGACATCTCTATGCCTGAAAGCCCCAGTGAGTTGGAGAAGATACAGCTCAGGGGATATGTGGTAGAAAAATCAGCAAACACATGAGTTACAACATGAGGAGAAATTGATTCCAGAACTTGGATTCAGTGGGAAGCACAAGGCTGGAAAGGCAGAGAGAGAGGAGGTGATGTCCAACCTTGTCTGCATATTAAGTCACCTGAGGAAGTTTATAAAAAATAGTCATGTTTAGACTTCATCCGAAAATGCTTAAATTATCCTCTCGGTGGGAGAGAGAGCTGAGGGTCTGGGAGTTTTTGGTACAAACTTCCCAGGTAATTCTGTTTGCATGGTCTAGGAACCAAACCTCAAAACACACTTGTGTTTCCTGGGAAGTACAAGGAAGCACTGCACAGAGCCCAGCTGTCACCCTCCTGCTCAGCTTATACTTGATGTTGGTGATAGTCAAAGTGAAGCCGAAGTCACTGCTGTGATAATAAGCCTGTGAGGGAAGGTGGGGGAGGGAAGGAAAGATTTTGTGTTGACCTATCAAGTGTGTGTTATCAAATCTGAAATCTTCATAACAAGTGTTTGAGGAGGAAAAATAAAATGACAAAAGTTTAAATACACCAGGCAAAAATAATATATAGAAGTAGAGTAACAGGGTCTCACAATAAAATCGCATAAGGATGCAGAAAAGCAATGCCATGCTATTTATAGAAATAAGATAGCATTATAGGCCAAAATGTTATAAATAAATAAATAAATAAATAAATAAATAAATAAATAAAAGATACATCTGGCAAATGGAAACATAATACTGCTAGTAGTTGCAATCCAATATCAATGCCAGGTGAAATTAAACTCAAAGCAAATCTATTGAAAGAAACAAGGAAGAGTCGTTTTATATTGATACAGGATGGAATGCACAAAGAATTCTCAAAGCTCTTAAAATGTCCTGAATAAATTCATTTCAAAATATATTGCAGAAAATGAAATATATTTCATTTCAAATTTGAATGAAATATAAAATAGTGGAGACTTAAATACTTAATTCTCTCTTTGTATTTGTGACAGATTTTTTCAGATATCTACAATTAATTACATTGTTGTATTCATTAACCTAACACTCCAGAGTTATGTGCTTGCAAAGCAAACATTTATAAGAATAAAAAGCATAAAGTTGGTTATTAAAATTGATGCTTCATGTGAAAATCATATTGAGTTATATACTTAAGATACTAGAGCTAAATAAATTTTCCAAAAATTAAAACACTCTGCTCTCCTAAACTCATGTTTTCCAGACAACTTATATCTTACAGTTTGTATTTTAAATCCAAAAAAATGCAAAACTTTACAATCAATACACTGATCCACTATCTACTTGTAAAACTGTATAAAAATCCATTCACCAGAAAACTAGGGACTGTAGTTTATCTATGTCATTTAAAGACTGTGTTTTTTTTTTAAAAAAAATTATCAAGGAAAAAAGTGATTAACCTGAATTTTCAAAATACTTAAAATAGAGTATTTAAAAGTATTTTAAAAACCCTCTGATGTTCACCTTTATATTATCTATTAAAAAAAGAATGACTGGAAGGTAATTATTTTATAAAGAAAAAATTATAAAAGAATAGTTGTGAGTGGTTGGATACCTGAAAAATGGCTTTCTAATTTGCCCCTTCCAGGGTAAACCCATGGATGGGGAGTATTAGTTCTATCCATTTGTGGTCTTAGGAAGAATGTAAATTCTCAGAAATCTTGATATTCACCAAGGACCCAAAACGCTATGACATCTTGATGATGAATAAGCACCTGGTGGTGAATGGTCTGGATTAGAGAATACTACATTTTATGGACCTAAAACCTTACACTGAGCCTTTGATATAAGCAATTTGTAAGCAAAGGGGTGTCTTTCCCAAGACGGTCTTTCTGTAAGGCACATTTACACACTGGCATGCCTTTCCTAATCGCCACTCACTTCCTCAGCTTCCTGTGGCTAGCACTCTCCTATCAGCCCTGATCAGCGAGGACACCTTTAGGCTTTCGGATCTGTCTACCAGGGCTCTTTTAGAGATGCATGGGCCCTTAATGGCCGAAGCATGGATCACTGGTCAGACAGTCCTGTCGGCTTCTGATGCATTGCAGCAATGTATCTCCCCAGAGGTGCAGGGGGCAATATCTAAGTGCTATCAACGAAAACATATAGTTCCTTATGCTATAAAGTACAATAGACTTTGGAATAGCTGTTTGCATTTGGATTCTTAGTCCTTTCTTACTTTCTGTGTGGCCTTGAGTTAGATTATTTAACCTCTCTGTGTTTCAGTGTCTGAATCACTTCATACTTGAAAGGTGTAGTGTAGAGAGTACCCATAAATGTGTGGCGTTTATTATAGCTCCTGCTGCATATTAAATGCTCAATAACTATTGCTCATTGTTATTTTGCTTACTAATAAGCATGTGAAGATCAAAAGGAAAGCTAGATGAAAGAAAAAATGCAAGACGACTGATTCATATTATTTATCATCAGACAGGGAGAAGAAGTATCTTAGATATGAAACATTTTACTTGCTCTAGATCCTACAGAACATATTATTTTTTAAAATATATTTTATTGATATTTTACAGAGAGGAAGGGAGAGAGATAGAGAGCTAGAAACGTCGATGAGAGAGAAACATCGACCAGCTGCCTCTTGCACACCCCCTACCAGGGATGTGCCCACAACCAGTGTACATGTCCTTGACCGGAATTGAACCTGGGACCTTTCAGTCCACAGACCGACACTCTACCACTGAGCCAAACCAGTTTCCACAGAAAATATCATTAATAACAACAATTGCCTTTTGGTGAATGGCTATACATTACCATGGACAAGACTAAGCATTCTGGTAGGTAAAATGGTTATCTTGGTAGAGTGATGTTATGGGTATTTTTATTGCATCACAGCTGTATGTTAGAATGAAGATGTGTACTTTGGTTTTTTTTAAAAAAATAGTTTATCCAGGGTCATGCTAACAAGCAAGGGCTGCACGGCCCTCCTGAGCTGTAACTCGTGTTGCCCCTTGCTCTGTGACACAGGACTGAATACGCGTTGTACTTTCAGCCACAGATGTTATCATTCAGTGGTGTTTGAAAGGACCTCTCTTCATAAATTCTGTAAAGTACATAAAGGTCCTTTCATAAGAGATGCAGTTCTGGGTTACTCTCTATACTGGGTGTGAATGTACACATCTGTTTTTGCTGGGAAACTGAGTATTTTTCAAAGATGTGTGAATTCATAATTTATTATGTGGATAAATGATGTTTCTACGTTATTCTTGTTTTTTTCTTTCTAAAATTTACTGAAGGACAAAAAAAAATGAATCCCAACTCAAATCATGTGTGAGAACTAGAATATATAAAAGTATGGCATTTTCGGTGGTGCTTATTATATAAGGGGGGGGGGTAAAACATAGAAATAAAAGTATACTCAGGGAAAGTTAAAGTAAGACAGAGATAAAATAATTTCCAACCTGGAAGTGTCCTGGTTTTTGTGGTCGTGGACTTGTGGGGGTGGGGATAAGGATATAAAACAAAGATATAAATTGAAAAAAAAATCAAAAAGATTTATTTATTTATTCATTCAACACATTTGGCATTGAACATGTGTCATAAAATAAACCTTAGAGTCAGAATATCAGGTCACTCACTATCAAAATAAAGAAACTACATTCTAATTGAAATAATTTTCTCTGTGGGCTAGACTTGCCTCTAGTTACTCATGTAGGCACCTGTGCAGCAAAAGGAATTTTAGGTCTATGATCCTATGTAATAAAAAGGCTAATATGCAAATAGACCGAACAGTGGACAACTGGAACAACTGGTCACTATGATGTGCCCTGACCAGCAGGGAGCATTGGCCATGGTGGAATGGTGAGCTGGGGTGCCAAACCAAGGTGGGATGCTGGTCACTGTCATTGAGGCGAGTCTCTGGTGGTTACTGAAAATTCTTTGCTCCTGTGCACCACAGTCCTGGCACTTAGACCCACAGCCAGTGCTGGAGCCACCACTCGCACCCACTGTTAGCACCCAGTGCTGGTCCTGATTGCTCAGCACTGTCAGTGGGTGCAAGCAGTGGCTGCTGGCACCAGTCACCCTTGGGCGCTTCTCCACTTTCCCCTGCTCCTGAGGAGCAATCAGGGCAGCAGCCACCACTTGTACCCACTGATGGTGCTGACCCTGATTGCACCAATAGAGCCACACCATCAGTGGGTGTGAGTGGGGCTGGTGCTGTCAGTGCATGGAGTTGAGCCAGCGGAAGTGGGATCACTGGCAAAGAAGGGACCAGGGACCACAGTAGGAAAGGCTGAGCAGAGGCATGGATGATGGTCCCAGATCCACGCCTGTGCCCACTGCAGCCTCATGGCCCATAGGTCCTTTCTAGGTGTACAAATTCATGCACTGGGCCCCAAATACTCTAAATAAAAGACAGGAAATTTGAAGTCAGTAATGTCCATATTATCTATTTTGGAATATAACTGGATAAATTGAAATGAAATAAAAAATATGTAGTTATGCATTTTAAAAAAAATTTTGATAAGGCTAATCTATAAAAATGCTGGTTCTTTAAAAATGCTCATCAGTTCATTGTAGTAGAAAAGTCAATTTAACATAAAAATGCTATAAAACATGCATTTTAGGAAATATATTTTGGATACATACTAATTATAACATTTTATATAATATATTGTATGAAAATATGTATATACATAATTTATATTACATGCATTTGCATATACATATAAACCACTATATGAATACATATAAGTATTCATATAGTGGTTTATATGTATATGTGTACATATAAGTGTATTCATTAGTCTGTTTATGTACATATATATGTGTAATATAATGTGCATAATAATAATTTAAACACCATAGATCATTAAGTATAATATTTGCATATTTTAATTTTTAAAAGTTAGAATATCTTGAATTCAAATGGTTTATTTTGTAAGTGAAGTTCCAAACATTCTTTTACAAACTTATCTTGTCATTCTTTATTAAGTCATTTCACTTGATTTTCTTTGAAGTGCCAGTTGCTATCGGTTGACTCGTTTCTTCTCTATTTACCTCCAGCCAAAATGTGAGCTTCCTGAGAATCTTTGTTTGCAGCAAATCATTGGCTCCAAGGATGGCTCTGGGATCTGAGGCATGCTCTATAAATATGTTTTGAATGAATAAATAATAAGTCCATGACTGTATATCAATACACAAGCCATCATTTGCAAAACTATGTTCTATGTCCTGTGTTGTCTTCTTTTACATCCTTAAGGCATACTTGGAGCATCCTTAATTACCCAATATTGTTAAGGAAAATGAGAAAACTTCACTACTTCAGTTATTCCCTACCCCATGATAAGAGATGCGTATTGTATCCCATTCATGTTAAGTATAATGAGTTTCAAAAAGATCCAGTCCAGAAAGATTAGTAAGTGTCCTGTGGAGCATGGGATCAGTGGCCAAAAATATCTACAGGTGTGAGGCTGGCTGAAGCCTGGCTGTGAGAATGGGGAGAAGACGGGGATTTGAGATGTAACTGAATTCTTATTGATAAAGTATCCCAGGTCCTCTGGATATATTTGATTAGGTATGTTCAAGGAAGATCCTGGGGATTGTAGAGTTTACCAATAGTGAAGACACAGAGGCTGGGTCCATAGAAGAGGTGAGAATAGTGGCTATATTCAGATTATGTAGGCACTTGATAAGACTTTGGCTTTTAGCCTTGCTGGTGTGGCTCAGTGGGTCAGCATCAACCTATGAACCAGGAGGTCATTGCTCAGTTCCTGGTCAGAGATCAAGCCAGGGTTTTGGGCTAGATGTCCAGTAGGGGGCATGCAGGAGGCATCCGGTCAATGATCCTCCCTCTCACTTCCTCTTTAAAATCAATAAAAACATATTTCAAAAAATAGATTTTTGCTTTTATATTGAGTGAAGGAGGAGCCATTGAAGGTCTTTGAAGAGAAGATGGCCTGGTCTATAGATCACACTATGCTCCTATGTTGAGAATAGGAAGTAAGAGAAAGGAGTAAAGGGGAAACTCTAATATGAAAAATAGATCAAGATATACTTAATATATGTGATCTAGGATAGCAACCATTATCATCACTCACCTGGAATGTTACAAATATTTCCTGTTCCCTTTAACTGGCCTTTTTATTCCTTTCTCTCAAACTGGTGAGGTTGGGTACCCCACAAAGCAAGGGAAAGGATAAAGAAGGCAAAAGTGAGCAGGAGTCTTGGGTTTCCCTGGTAATGGAGGGAGCCAAGCTTTTTGCATACACTGGCCAACCTAGGCCTCAATTCAAGGCTACAAATTTTCAATTATAGAAGATAAATAAATTCTAATAAAAACAGCTGCTGCCACTGAGCAAACAGGAGGCTTGGCTCCGCTCAAGTCTACAAAGTTTCAATTATAGAAGATAAAGAAATCCCAGATACCAGGTCCTCTCCTTGGGTTGCTGGGATGTGGCCAGCCTGAAAACCACCACAGGCCCCTTGCGCAGGCCACCCAACACCCCAAGGGAACCTCCACCTTGATTCAGGACACCCTTCAGGGCAAACCAGCTGGCTCCCACCCATGCACCAGGCATCTATCCTATCTAATGAAAGAGTAATATGCAGATTGACCATCACTCCAACACACAAGATTGCTGCCCCCATGTAGTCAAGGATGGCTGCCCCCATATGGACACAAGATGGCCACCACAAGATGGCCTGCAGGGGAGGACAGTTGGGGGTGACCAGGCCTGCAGAGGAAGGCAGTTAGGGGCAAACAGGCTGGCAGGGGAGCAGTTAGGCATCAATCAGGCTGGCAGGGGAGTGGTTAGGGGGTGATTAGTCTAGCAGGCAGAAGCAGTTAGGGGTATTCAGGAAGGCAGGCAGGTAAGTAGTTGGGAGCCAGCCATCCTGGATTGTGAGAGCAATATCCGACTGCCCATTTAGGCCAGATCCTACCTGGATTGGGCATAAATGAGCAGTTGGACTTCCCTCAGAGGATTCCAGATTGGAAGGGTTGCAGTCTGGGCTAAGGGACACCCCCTTCCCCCCACCACACACACACCCATGCACAAATTTCATGTACTAGGCCTCTAGTCTATAATAATAAAAGCATCATATGCTAATTAGAGTAGACATCCCTCTGGACAACCTTCCAGATGAAACCACAGTGGGTGGGGGCAAAGGCAGAGGCAGTTCTGGGGCAGTGGGGGCAGAGCCCCTTGCAAGAATTGTATGCATTGATCCTCTAGTGTTACTGTAAGAGGACGATTTAGTACTTTGCTGCATTATTTTTTTATGGTATGCATACTTTCCCAGTTATAGACAATTGCACTGCTTCCAACACTCCATCTCCCACAAATGAATTTGTGGTCAACATCTATAGCCACACCCCCAAAACAACCTATGTGAGCATTTCTTTGGGGTATTTGCCCAGGTGTAAACAAATATGTGTAAAAATTGACCTAAGGTTGTTCCATAATTGTTTGGAACGGCTATCCCCACCAGGAATGCCAGAGTGTTTTTACTCCAATGTCCCCATCAATTTCACTTACCCAGCTTTCTAAACTTGGCCAGCTTGAGAAATATAGAGATATCTTCTTGTTTTAACGTACACTTCTGTGCTAAATAATTTAATTTAGAATCCCTTGTGGTTTTGATGGTTGCTCTTGTAAATTACTTTAATATAACATTGCTTTGTTTTTTCTTTTGGGTATTAGTCTTGTTGATTGTAATTTGCAGGAGCTCTTTGTAGATTCTACATAGTCAGTCTTTAATGTTTTCTTAATTGATGTAATGTATGTAGCATTTTATGTTATATAATATTATAATGGTATTCGTACACACTACAAAGTCATCATCACCAAAAGTCCATTACTGGTTTTTTATATTGAAGATATTTCACCCAATTAGTCAAGGGGAGATTGCATGCCATCATGATAAAAAAAAATGAACTCTTTGTTTAATTATCCAAATGACCTTGGGCAGTTACTTAACTTTTTATTTTGTTGTGGCTATTATGCTTCTTTTTTATTTAGCAACAGAATGAGCCACCTATATAATAGAGGTAATATGAAAATTGAACCTCATGCCCTCACAAGATGGCTACCTACAACCAGGCCAGTAGGGGGGTTAGTGAGGGATGACCAAATGACTGAACAGCAGGCTGCATGGGGCGATCAAGCTGGTGGGGGAAGGAGGGTAGTGAGAGACGACCGACCAAACAACTGAATAGCAGGCTGTTTGGGGCCACCAGGCTTTTGGGGGTGGAGGGCATGAGGGGTGACTAGGCTAGTGGGGGGAAGTTGGGGGCAACCTGGCCAGCAGTGGGGGACAGTTAGGGGTGACCAGGCAGGCAGGCAGTTGAGTGATTAGGGGCCAGTGGTCCAGGATTATGAGAGGGATGTCCTAGGTTGAAGAGGGTGCAGGCAGGGCATGAGGGGACCCTCCCCCATGCATGAATTTCATGCACTGGGCCTCTAGTAATAATATAAAAGGTTTATGGCACACAGTGTTCATTATATAGGTATTAACAATTATCATGTTTCATGTCTTTTTTTATGGTATCCTTTGTTGAAGAGAAATCCTTTATTTTGAACTGTAATTGAATTTCCCATAGTTCAGTGTTTTGTGACTTTGCTTTGACAGCCTTTTCCTACTCCTATATCACATAGGTAGTATAGTGCATTCTCTTCTGTTAAATGTATTGTTCAACTCTTTTTTGGGGGTAGACTTTTAATCTGCTAGATCTATCAGGATTTCTCCATTGAATGTAATAGATAAGAATCCAGTTTTCTTTTTCTTCAGGCTGAGTCAGTTTTGACAATCTCAACTGTTAAGTCCTATTGATTTGTGGGGCCACCTGACCACTTACCTTTTAAAAATGTAAGAAAGCAAACAAAAACTGTAAACTCAGAGTAGAACAGTAGCTTTTAGTTTAGCGTTGGAATAGAGAATAAAACTTATAAAGATTATAGAAGAGCATCTAGGTTTATGGGCTAAGCCTCTCTTAGAAATTGAGGATTTTGTGATCTGCATTTTCTGATTCTTTTATTTTAAATAATCATTTGACCCCAATAAAGTAATCCTGTCCCTTTTCAAGGGAGGGTTGAATACATGTCAAGTAAATAGATGTATGTGGTTGTGTGATTGCTATTGGGAAATTGTGCTTTATTTTTCAAGCTTCTTCTGCCTTCCTTTTCATTCTAACCCCCATATAATCTGATTCAGTTATTGGTGGACATTAAAAGGATTTTATCAAGGAAAGATAAAGTGTTCCATTCACAATCGCTATAATTATCATTTAGGGTATAATTATCATTAGGGTTAGAGGAAGAATAGAATGGGAAGCAAAGTAATGATGGGTCAAAGGGAGCATGGAATATGAATCTTGGCTCCTTGACTTTTAATTTATTTATCTGCTCTGATGTTTTATTTTCTCATCTCTACTGCTTCTATTTGTCTTCTCATTTAAATGAAAGAACATATCTCTGAAGTTTCTAGCCAGATGGTTGATAATATAACAGTCAATATATGTTAACCTACCTCTTTTTCTTTCTTAAATATAAAAAAAAAATAGAAAGCCAGTTTCTAATAAAAATGAAATTTCTTTTTATAAAAGCATAGTTTTAACTGCCTTCCACTTTTTTAAAGTTTTATAGAGTTAGATCATTTATATTTTTAAGTCATCACAAAAGAATGGGAAAAAAAAACTGATTAGCATGAAATCTTTGAACATCTCCTCCTAATGGGAGACTAGCTAAACCCAAGAACAGAAACCCTTGAAATGTATTTTGAATACTAAACATGCTTTCACACATTGGCTTCTTTGGTGCCAGCTAATTAGAATTTGTAATTTGGTCTTAATTAAATTACAGACTACTCAAAGGCCTGGATCAGTGGCCTTTTGACTGCCTCCATCCTGTTTGCAGGAGGACAAAAATCACATTTTAACAATATACCTACTCAATACTTGTTTATTTTCTCAACTCCACCCAACCCCAGTAGATATATACTTATATTGGGTATAATGTCAACATACATCAAATGTGCCAATTAAAATCAGAGCTTCTCTCTACCACACTGCATGCGCTTTATTTCTAACTTCAGCAGCGGGCATCTTGGCGAGGCAGTATCGGTGTCTTCATAAGTACCACCAGCTTTTCGAAAGCGTTATCTTGATGTGCTCTTCTTCTTTTGCCTTTTTTCTTGCCCCTCTCTGTCTTTCTTCTTTTTAGTTTGGTTCTGATAAGCATGAGAACAAACCAGAAATTTTCTACTTTGCAGTTATTTAATGAGATGGTTGTTGTCTTTAGATAGTAAAGGGGAGTTCTTCAATCTCTTGGGTAAGATTCAAGTAAAAATCAAGAGAATTTATATTTCAGTTGAATTTTAATTAATTAATTATTCATTTCTTTTATTTCTTTATTGATTAAGGTATCACATATTTGTCCTCAACAGTTGAATTTTATTGAGTCAGTTATTAATGTAGTGTACTCCAGATCAACCATCTGAAATTAAAACTAATTCTATAGCTAGATAATCCATTGTGTGGCTGTATATTTACCTCATCTCTAAAATGAGGATAGCAACAACTGCCTACTTCACAAGATACATATAACATTAACTAAAAGCCCCAAGGGTAGATTAGGGAAAAGATCATTCCCTTATTTGGAATGACAAAGCAGAATAGTGTTTTAAATCCATTGTCTTTGTTAAAAGTAAATTCACATATATTATTAGACTAGTAGCCCTGTGCACAAATCCATGTGCCAGTCACCCTCCAGTAGCATCTGCTCACTGCCACACCCTCCTGTAGCTCACTCCCCTACCTCCCCCTCATAGCTTCCTGCTCTAGCTCTCTCCTGTAGCTCTCAGCTGCCTGCTTGTAGTTCACTGCCCCACCCTCATAGCTGATCCTTGTTCTAGTCCTTACACTGTCAGTTGTTACATTTCATGGCATAACGATCATTTGCATATTATATCTTTATTATATAGGATTATTGATTCCTTCTTATTATCCATTATTAGTTAATAATTTTAAGAACATAACATATTGTCCTTTTATATATTTCATATATGATTGTCATTATTATTTACTGAAGGTAGGTCTTGTAAATAAAAAATTAGTGTCAATTTTTATTTAAGATTAGCACTAGAAATGTGCTCTGAGTTGTTAGAAGTTAAATTAATACACTTATTTTTCAATAATACCTAGAATATAGAGATAAAAATACATTTTAAATATAGATTTAGAAATTATATAAATGAGCAATTTATATAGGTAAAATAATTAATAAGCTATATAAGAATAAAAATAACTTAAATAATTATGAATCAAGTACCATGAATAGAACACATGAGATTGTTTTCTTTTCAGTTAAAAAAAAGTCTAAATTGTTATTGTTTTACTAATTCAAAAATGGTTGAGTATTTATTCAGATCCATCAGTTGTATATTTTTTAAAAATTTCTATTTAATGATAGTCTAAAATTATCTTATTAGAATGTCAATGTTTATCTCTGTGGCTCATTACATTGATAATGCACAGTGTTTCTATGTCAAATATAAGGTTTCTGGCTATGGCTGGTGGGATATATATCCAATGCCTGTTATCAATTCTAATATCTGTATTTTTCAGTACCTAAAATTTTAATAATGATAATGCTATAAATTATCTAAATTTTGTAATTTATCATTGTTGACTTCTGAAAATATTTTATATGTGTCATATAAATGCATTTGGATTAAACTTACTTTCATAAATTTTATTATGGTTGGTTAAGATAATTACATATTAGACTTCAAGAAATTTACATAAATAAATAAGATGTACATATGTTTACAAATTTATAAAGCTCTTGCCTATTTAAAGACAATTGGGCCAAGTTAAAGATGCATAATTCCTAGAGTAATCACACACACACAAAGCAAAAGACTATACTATAAATCTAATAGTGTGGAATATCAAAAATAGGTGATGAACCACAAAAACGTGGGAATGAAAGACATGAAATGACAAGAAAAATAAAATGAGACAAATGGAAAACCAATAATAAGTTGAATGGCCTAAATAAATCATATTTATTATTACTTCAGAAAAAGATTTCCAAATAGGATAAAAAAGTGGACAATCTTTATGCTTTCTATAAGAGATATACTTTAGACACATGGAAATAAAAGGATTAAAAATAAAAGAATGGGAGAAGATATAAAATGTGAGTGACAGTAATCTTAAGAAGGTAGTATAACTGTTAATATCAGAAAAAGTCAACTACAAGATACATTGTAGGACAAAGGTTGTATACTTCATAATGATAAGAGGATTAATATTAATATTAATATTGAAAAATTAGCTGGGATGCCTTAATAGTCTCAACTGGCTTAGGAGGAAGTTGCATGTGCAGATGGGTAGGAGGGGACTACTTGCACTGTGAGGTAAGCCATGTGTGGTGCAGCCCCAAAGAGGAAAGGCAGAAGTGTGTGCCCAGACCACCACCATTGGGAGACAGTGCCCCAGCAAGCTTGCCTCTGCGCATCAGCTGCAGAAGAAACACTTTTCTTATGACTCATTGGATAAGCTCTCTGTACATCACTCATAGGATTCTTGATAACTTGGGTAATAAAAATCCAAGAAGGTTATCAAGGATTTTTCCACCTCCTGGATGAAAAAAATGAAGGTCCACTGCTGGAGGGGCTAAGAAATGTCATATCCTGCCCTTACTGGTTTGGCTCAGTGGATAAAGCCTTGGTCTATGGACCACAGGGTCCAGGTTCAATTCTTATCAAGGACATATACCTAGGTTGCAGGCTTTTCTCTGATTAGGGCCCAGGTCAGGGCTCATGTAGGAGGCAACCAATCAAAGTGTCCTTCTCTCTTTAACACTCTCAAAAAAAAAAAAAAACACAATAGAAAAATATCCTCTGGTGAGGAAAGAAAGAAAGAAAGAAAGAGAGAGAGAGAGAGAGAGAGAGAGAGAGAGAGAGAGAGAGAAGAGAAAGAAGAAAGAAAGAAAGAAAGAAAGAAAGAAAGAAAGAAAGAAAGGTCATATCCTATGAAAAAGACATCTTGAAAATGTCTAAAGAAAGTTGTCATTTTTTAATGGTGAAAGGACTGGAGTCTGTTTAATGAAAACACTTTGAGGGCCAGTAGTGGCAACAGCAGCAGGGTGATGGGTATGACCCCTTCCCCTGATCAACCCACAGAGGGAGGCTAAACTGTGGTTTAGAACTGCTCCCCACACATGAATTCCATACCCCAGGCTTCTAGTTATAAATATATAAGCCTTATTAAAACAAACAAACAAACAAACAAAAAACAAACAAACAAAAAAGAACACTAAAAATAATGAAGCAAATGTGCAGAACTAAAAACAAATGTATAAAAATTCACAATTATAGTTGGAGACTACCTCCCTTAATTCAGTAATTAATAGGTTAAGTAGAAAAATAATCAATACATATATAAAGATGTGAGTGGCACTATCAACTACCTACAATCTGCATTTTAGAATACTGTACCCAATAGCTACAGAATGGACATTTTATTCAAGCTCCTAAAAAATGGTCACCAACATGGACCATGTGATGTTCTATAAAACAAGTGTTAGTAAATTCCCAAAGATCTGACTACAACAAAATTATATTATAACATATGAAATATCTTGAAAGAAACCAAATAAGTAAGAATTAATCAACTAATTTTTAAACAACCTATGGTAAATTAGCAAATACCATTTTAAATCAATGACCATTAACATTAAAAGGGTGCAACTAAAATAGTACATCAGAGGAAAATGTTATAATAAGCCACAGTTGAAAATTCAAAATTTTCATCTTTGTAAGCTAAAAAATAAAAACAACAACCAAAAATTAAACAAACAAAAACAGGTTACAGTCAAACTCAAGCAAAAGGAAAAAGGAATTAATAAAAACAGAAGAAACCAATATATGTAAAAGGTTTTTAATGTAAAATATATGCATAAAATTTTAGCTAGACTGTTCAAGAAAGAGGGATGCTACCAAATACCAATATTATATATGAAGGACAGAGCACAACTCCATAATTTATACTCATTAAAAGCTAATAAATATTATGAAGAGATCTATGTCAATGGATTCAACAAGTGAAATGAATGAACAATTGCAGGAAGACACAATTACCAAAGCTCAGGAAGCAATAGAAATATCAAGAACTCTTATATTAGTCTCCTATTGCTAATAACAGATTACCACAAATTCAATGACTTAACATAACTTATTTTCTTATATTTCTCAAGGTCAGTTCAAAATGGGTCCATGTGCCTAAAAACAGTCTGCCTTTTTTTCTAGAATCTCTAAGAAAGAGACTGTTTCCATCTTCTGGAAAGCACGTGAGTTCCTTGGCTTCTGGACTCTTCATCCATCTCAATGCCGGCAACATCTAAGTTGAGTCTTTGCCAATTGTATCAGCTCCATTACCAGCTTTTTTGGCTTCTTTTGCCTGTAAAGACCAAATTGATTGCATTTAATCTGAAGGCATATTCTAGGACAGTGGTCGGGAAAATCATAAGTCAGCAGAGCCAAATATCAACAGCCCAAAGATGGAAATTTCTTTTGAGAGCCAAATTTTTTAAACTTCTTCTAACGTCACTTCTTCAGAATAGACTCAGCCAGGCAGTGCTATTTTGTGGAAGAGCCACACTCAAGGGGCCAAAGAGCCACATGTGGCTCACGAGCCACAGATTGCCAACCAGTGGATCTAGAATAATGTCCCTATCTTAAAGTGAACTGATTAATAAATGTTCTTTTAATTCTCCTTTGCAATGTAAAAGAAAATACTCAATGGTTCCAGGAATTAAAAGGTGGATATCTTTGAGCTCATTATCTCAAGAATAAATTAAATTTTAAATTCAAAGCCTTAGCCCCAAACATTCTAAGGCCAAATGTCTTCATGGGTATTAAATGTCCACAGGAAAACTACCAAAAAATTATTCAGTACAAAATAATACTTTTTATCTGGTCAGTGTGGTGCAATGGTTGAGTGCCAACTTATGCACCAAGAGGTCACAGTTCAATTCTTTTTTAAAATATATTTTTTTATTGATTTCAGAGAGGAAGGAAGAGGTAGAGTGAGAACCATCAAAAGTGCGAAACATCAATAATAACAAACAAATCATTGATAGGCTGCCTCCTGCACACACACACACACACCCCTGGGGGATGGAGCCAATGACTCAGGCATGTGTTCCGACTAGGAATCAAACCTTGACTTCCTGGTTCATAGGTCGACCTTCTGCTACTGACCCACATCAGCTGGGCACCAGTTCAATTCTTGTTCAGGGTACATGTCCATGTGTTGGACTTAATCCACCACAGGTAATTCATGTTGAAGTTTCTCCCATGGATGTTTCTTTTTCTCTCATCTCTCTCTCTAGAACCAATAAAAAAATGATAAGGATAGCCTGGCCAGCATGGTGAGCATCCCCTATGAATCAGAAGGTCATGATTTGATTCTTTTCGAGGCACATGCCTAGGTTGCAGGCTCTATCCCCAGTGTGGGGCTTGCAGAAAGAAGTCAATGAATGATTCTTTCATCATTGATGTTTCTATCTCTCTCTCCACCTCCCTTCCTCTCTGAAATCAATAAAAATATATATTTTTTAAAATAATACTTTTCAACTCATTTTATGACATCAGTGTCCTGATATCAAGACTAAATGAATACATTGCAAGAATAGGCACCATACACCAATATCTTTCATACACATAGAGGCATTACATGGAATTAATGCTAACAATTCAAGTTTGTATAATATTTAAAAATTATTCAATACTCATTACAAAATTAACAGGCTCAAACTATGAATATAGCCAAATTTATATGAAGCTCAAAAAACTGCATACAATTGATGGCATGTGGAATATAGAAAAAAATGTGGATTATAATCCATGCTCTTGCATACATTTGTATATTTTCTGGGAAAGTCACTTTCCTCTTAGAGTTTCCGTTTCTTCTGTGATATTTAAATCACAGCTTTCAAGTTCTCAACATATTTTGATACTCTTATTTATGCTATCTTAATATCCATGCCACTAAATTTATCTTCACTTTAAATTGTATTTATTTTTATTTAGTTAGTTATATTTATCCTCAAGCATTGAAAAGGGCAACATGTTGAGGGTTTTAAGATCTTTTTTTTTTACTTTGTCTTAATTGATGTCACTTAGAATTCAATAAATATTCATTGAGGGCCTTTGTCATTTTCATGACATGCTGGGGCTGAGGCCTGTCTATATTGAAAATGTCAAAGGTCATTAATGAATATTTGACATGGACCACTGGCCAACAGGGGGTATGCAATTCCAATTTTAAGATGCACACTTTTTGTAATTCTTTCACAATGAAATTTGTAGGGATTAAGAAAACCTCACAGATGAGTAGAAAATGAATGCTAGCTCTTGAATATTTGAACACCAAATTACCATAAACCCTATGCTGCCAATATCTCCTCTTAACAGATGCGGTAAGATGGCAGCAGGGGCATGGAGAAAAACCTACTCTCTTAGCAGGAGAAGACAATGGGCAGTGGCCTCAGTCCAGCCATGCCCATCTTGGAATCCTGCTGACTAGCCCTTCCACTTAAGGCAATTGAACTAAAAAGACAACTACAAAACAAATAGAACTGGCGTAGGGTTGGCATGATTATCACTGGAAAAATATATAACTCATGTACAGCTTTGCTAATATGTTTTAAAGAAACCTGTCAACAAAGGGAAATGAACCTGTTATTTGATGCCATACAAATACAAACTATGATAACCCCTAGAGGTATTCCTTTTTTGTTGATGAAAACTGCCTTGCAGCCAATGTGATTGAAATAATCTCCAACTTCATAAGCAAACATATTTTTCTCTTTAGATTAGTTTAATTTATGGAACAAGGTATGGTCATCATTCATGTATTTCTCCCTATTTTCTTCTTTTTCTCTGCATATGTAAATCTAGCTCTTATGTAAAACAAGCTCAAATTACATTCAGCTACAAACATTTCCTGAGTAATTATTTTGAGTTGGAGTATTCTCTTTCTTAGTATTTACTGATGACTATAGACAGCCTGTTAGTTTAACTATTTATGGTTTGTTCTCTTGCTTACTGCTTCCTTGCTTCATAAGGATCTCTTTTATTTCCCTAAGAAGATTTTAAAGTTCTGGCATGCTGATTAAGCTAATGTTTATGCTGGGTAGCTAGGATGCTATTCATATACTTAGCCTTACTTAGCTGATTATTTGTTTAATTTAGTATTATACAGAGTGTGAGGACTTGCAAAGTAAAAAATAAGTGACATTTCACTGCACATCTTATATAACTTTCTATGTGAATGATGTGGATATACAAACGTGTTACTTCTCTAAGAAGGTTATCATGACCCTCCAATACTTGTGTATTTTTTTTAATATTACTAATTCTGAAATATTTTCTTTAAACAAAAGACAGCATAATATGATGATTCAGAGGACAGTTGCTACTATCGGATTGCTGACATTTAAATACAGTTTCTCCTTTTACTGTGTGACCAAAGGCAAATAAGCTCTCACTTCAATTCCTCAACTGTATAATGAGAAGGATACCCCTTTCCTTGTAAAGTTAGCATGAGGATTAAACAACTTGATTCCACTAATGCACTTAGAACATCACCAGGTAAAGAGAAATAGTCAGCAAGGTTTGGCTATAACTACTATCCACTGCATTGGGATTTGAAACAAGAGGCATTCTCATGCTGTTTAGAAAGACAAAAACATGCAATGCAAAAATTAGGACTTGGGTTTGTAAGTGAATTCTGTAGATACTATCAAACATGTTCTGTGGCTGTGCCCACCACAGTCTCTTCTTCGACTGGGAATTGGTAAGGGTGCTCTGGCTGGAGGTGATTCTACTGCTGCCCTCTTCCAGGGGTCTTCATTGGCCAGTTTGTTTATTCTTACACAAGTTGCATGGGCTATTGGAACTCTCTCTGCTTTAAAACATTGTCTATTTAAGAGAATTTTACTACTCAGACTGCCAGTTTTTTAAAGTCTTTTTATTTTTATGATCTCTATTTCCTGTGTTATTTTACTGGGCACATTTCATTCCATTCTCCAGAGAAGGTAATTTATTTTTCTTTTACAATGGTGTTTTCCTGTCCGGCTGTGTGCCTCACTCCTTCCCTTATGGCATAATTTCCTGTGCTTGAACTTTACATAGTTCCTCTGACACATGTGCCCTGTGTACTTTTGCTGGATGCCCATCCCCTTATGACATTTGCTCTGTGTCACTGGTTAAAACATTCTATCATTCAGCAAACACTTATTCAATAGCATCGTATGCCAGGGCATGAGCGTGGCGTTTGGGATATGGTGGTGAGCAAGAGGCAGACCTGCCTTTTCAGTTTAGTGGGGATGGGAAGAGGATAGATATCAAATGAATACATGTATATATTTAAAGAAAAACAGCAGGACCATGACCATAGGAAACTATAACTGGGAACTCTAATTTAGATAGACTTTTGTGTGGTCAAGGCAAACTCTTTGGTTTTAGGTGTTGTTGAGAGAGTGAAACTATGATGTTAGAGGCAATTGGATATGATTTTGAAGAGGATACATCACATCATTTAATGGCATGTCTTAAAGGAAGGTTTAGAGTGGAAGAGATCTTAGAGCTTAATTCTGAGGAATTCTAAATAAAAAAGCTGGATGAAGAAGGATGATCCAGTAGTGGAGACTGAGATAGGAAGAGATGTATTCATATCTGAGGAGTATCTGGTCATACAATAGGCTGTCCCAGGAAAGAGATTATCAACTATCTTGTGACTACTGAGAAAACTAGTTGGGAGGGGGGGAATGGCATACATAGTAATTGAGAGTTTACGGATGACCTCTGCCAAGAGACTTAATGTAGGAGTGGAGATGGATGCCAGGTGAGAGAGAATGAGAGGAGAGTGGGGAGGGAGATGTAAAAAATAGGGTCAGGGAAGTGTGGGAGAGATTACTGGTCACTACCTTCATGCCCTGTCTCCTTCCTTAGCTATTAAACCTCCAACTTTGACAAATCCCATAGCTAACTGAAATATAGATTACATTCTCCATTGCTTTTTTCAGCTTTGTAACGAATGCACAGGGTTCTAGTTTTAAAAGCATATGCTTGATGGGTAGGATGTCTTTATTAAAAAAGCACTGCCAAGCACTCAATGATGTATTTCTCCTTTATCCTGTCTTCCTTCCTGTCACCTGGAATGAAGGACAATGGTGCAGCTGCTATTTTTGGCCAAGCTGATGAGGGCTACACCCTATTGATGTCACTGCAATAAATTAGAAGGCCCTTGTTTCTTAGCATATTCACAGATCTCCAATGCTAGTCCTGGATTATCAGCTTTTACATTTTATCTCAAAAGACAGCAATATATTTCCATCTGGTGAACCACTCTTGCTTCGGGTTTTCTTTTCTAGAAAACTGAATTTAATTATAACTGAGAGCACATGACTGACTGTAAAGAAGAGAAAAGACATTGTGTAATAGAATTTTAAACTCTGTTTAAATGCAAAGCAAAAGCACAAATGAAGAGTTAAGAGATAAAGAAGAGTGGAGTCCTTAAAATTACACAAATAAATAGAAAATAAATTATGAAAGATGAATAGATGGGTGATAGATCAATAGATGAGTAGATAGATAGATAGATAGATAGATAGATAGATAGATACATACATACATACATACATACATATATGAATGGACAAATATATGAATGAAACCTGGGATCCAGAAAATGGATGGATGTGTTATACAATTTCTTAAGGATAATAGAAGAAAGGGATATTGTGGATTCAGAAACAAACAGGTTTTTAAATTTGATGGTTGGAAAATAAGGGACTTCTTATTTGATAAGTCCTATACTTTTAATGAAGATGCTCAGTAAAGGCACCTGGCAAGATAATTTTTATGAGAAAGATGCTCCATACTTTGTGAAAAAAAATATGTATTTCAATTAAGAAATTGGTCAATTTTGAGTAAAGTCTGAATCCCTGGAAGATCATTACTCCCAAGAAATAAGATATTTTTGTCCCTTAAACTCTCTGGTATCTTTACTTTCCAAACAATGTTAATGGGCCAATTGCTTCTTCCTGGGACAGCAGGGGTCAAAAGAAGACAATATTTTTCTGCTTTTGTTTATCCCTTACTTGCCATTACATATTGATTATGTGGATCAATGAAAACCCACGTTTTATTTTTTTTCATATATTTTATTGATTTTTTACAGAGAAGAAGAGAGGGGGATAGAGGGTTAGAAACATTGATGAGAGAGAATCATCGATCAGCTGCCTTTTGCACCCCTCCTACTGGGGATGTGCCCCCAACCAAGGTACATGCCCTTGACTGGAATTGAACCTAGAGCCCATCAGTCCACAGGCCAACGCTCTGTCCACTGAGCCAAACAAGTTTCAGCCCCTAATTTTTATTTTTAATGATTACTAAAATACCAATAGAATGATATTTCTTTAGGTGAAATGAATCATTATCCCAAATATAAAAATGTGAGAAAATTAGAAAATCATCTATATTCAGACTAGGAAAGGATCATATCACCTCTTTATGGGATTTTTGATAATGAAAAAGATGTAAAAAATATCTTGGCCAACTTTCAGTTGATAATGCTACATAATGGTAAGTGGCTCATTGGCTGAGACAGTGGTTTCTGTTTCCCTTGAATTGAATCATTCCTTAGGCCTCAAACCTATGCTCTTTGTATACTGCTCCTGAATGATTCTCAGTAATGTCAGAACTCCATGTAATATTAAGAGTTTGACTCATAAAAAGGGTCAGGGAAAATGAAATAGGTTGATCATAATGTTCTCTTTAAGACATTAATAAATACAAATTGTGAACAGGTGCTTCAATTTTTAGAGTTCAGTTCAATTTCTTTTCAGGGAGAATTGCGTTATCCTAGTATTTCCGACTACTGAAGATAAAATACATTAAGTAAGAGTAAGGAAAAATATTCCAATAATTAGACACAGGGAAGACTCTTGGGCACCTATATCATTTTTAATGCCAGAATTTTAGAAGGAGAACTAAAATAATATGAGAATATCATATTTCAAAAGAATTCCCTATGTAGGTTTTAACCTAGCCAGATTTCACTTTTCTGGGTAGCACTAGAGAGTTCCTCATTTTTGCAGCTCCTAAAATTAATTATATCAGTTTAATCAAACGTGGTAAGCTCTGGATAATAAGGTTAACCAAGTTGTCCCGATAAGAGATTTGATAATAAGATACCAATAGCATTAGATTATGAAACATATAGATTTCTCTAAATAGTTACCATCGTGAGGCAGATAATAGCAAAATTAATTTTTGTTTTGTGGCAAAATTTTTATTTTCTGAATAAAAAGAGCATTTTTCTTTTAAAAGTGAGTAGTTATATCTCTACAGTGCTGGCAAGCCATAGGCCCAATGTGTGATCATGGTAATGTTTCTATATCAGCACTTACACTCTCCTCTTGACCTATGTGACTTGACATCATAACCAGCTTCCAGCCTATTCATATACATTGATTATTTTTTAAAATACAAAACACTGCCTTAGGTCCTGGAACTGTGCAAAATTGGAAAGCAATACTACATAAAATGACAGATGTCTCATTAACAATAATTGCTCCAGAATTTCAAAGGAAGAATTGATTTTCTTGAGTAGAAATAGTCAGGGAAGTCTGTTCATTAACTCATTTAACAACCAATATTGAGGACCTATTATACCCCAAGCACTATAATAAATCTCGAGGTAGCAAAACAGGATGAGATAGGCAATTGGGAATAATTTCCAGTTTTTCTTTCTTTCTTTTTTTTCTTTTCTTTTTTTTTTTTTACAGAGATCTTGCAAATCAATAGAACTGGCCCTTTGCTAGCATTCAATATTGGTTGAATCCAACTAATGAATGTCTGATACTCACATTGAAACTGATACCAAAGCCAAGATTTTCATTTAAGCCTAAGTGTATGTCCCAATATTTAGATTTTTGAGAAGAAATAACCTGGCCTCTTTAAACTTAGCAGTGTCTAGCATTTAATAGGAACTAATTTTTGTGTCCTTTTTTCATAATAAATATAATAGAAATAGTCTATATGTATTTAATATTACAATCTTATTAAATATAGAGGAGAGAGGGACTTGAAAATATACTTTAGAGATATAAAATGTGATGTAAATGTCCAATGATATTGTAATTTCAGTGCTGTATTCTTTTTTAAAAATATATATTTTAATTTATTCAGAGAGGAAGGGAGAAGGAGAGAGCTAGAAACATTAATGATGAAAGATAATAATAGACTGCCTCCTGCACATCCCCCACTGGGCATTGAGCCTGCAGCCGGGCATGTGTCCTGACCAGAAATCAAACCATGACCTCCTGATTCATAGGTCTATGCTCAACCACTGAGCAACCTTGGCTGGGCTCAATGCTGTATTCTTCTTGCTGTTCATTATTTAAAACTCAGACCTCTAGCATTTTGTGTCGCCTTTCCCCCACATACCCCCTGCACTTCAGTTACACAAAACTATTTAAATCCTTCTGTCCACCATATTCTTGGTCTTACAGTGCTCTTTTCCATGGCATTACTTCTGCTTAGAGATTATGTGAATCGGTGAAAATTATTATTGGTAACAGTGGTATCTATTCTAACTAAACAAAAATATGTAAAGATATACAAATAACACAGATTATTGAAAAGGCTGAAAAAAGCACACTATATATTACTCTTCCACAAACGTTCTTCAAACTACTCCAGAGATCCGCCACCAAGGGAGCCGTTGCTTCTGCTCATGAAGAGATGACACCAGTGTAGGCAGCTAAGTCCTCAGCGGCTGGATCCAGAGGCACATTGTCTCTGGTCTGGAGGGGGCCAGCCACATGGAGCTTCAAGGCCTTTTCTCAGCCCTCAGCAATTCAGTGGCAAAGTGGCAGATAGGGCATCTGATAGGCCGAACCTAAATCTCATGCAAATGTCTAGCTCCAGTGGAGTCTGAGAATTATAGTTCTCAGCTTTCCTGACATGGGGGCTACTTTGTAAGCATTTGGAGCGCATGTTAGTGAGCCAATTTAAAATATCTAATACGACCTTGAGGTTCATTCCTTGCTTCTTCAGATCATTCTGTTTTCTTTCCAGATTTACTCGTTTAGTCATTCATTGTCCAGTCAATTTACTGGGCACTTCATATATTTCTGAATATACTGAGGGACTTTTCATAATTCAGTATGGTGTTTTTTTGTGGAGTTTTTTTTTCTCAGTTACCCTTTAGACTAAGGTGTTTCTATCAGAGATTTTAAAACCGGTTATTGTAAACATCTGCTTAATTATTTATCTCCCATTACACTGTAGAATTCCCTGATTCATTCAGGGAAACAGTTATCATCCATTGTTTCAAATTGACAATAGAAGTATATGGATTAGAAACATATATACTGTAAAGGGCCAGGGCAATAAAGGGCGAGTAAGATGCTACTGAAGTTAGTCATAGAAATGGGAAGTGCCAGAATTATAGGAAAAACCCTGGGTGTGACCTCAGCTGCCTGCTGCACAGAATCAGGGAAGTGACAGGGGCTTGCAGGGAAAACTCTGTAGGCTTGGAAATCCCAGGAGAGATGTCCTCATAGCTCATAGCTTCTTACAGCCTTGGATCAGCAGTTCGCAAGGCCATGCCTGAGATTCCATATAAGCCTTACATAACTAGTTTTACTAGTTCTGCTGCTTAAACTTCTCCCACTGGTTCCTCTTTTCCATTATATGACTATTAAATTGAGTAGACTACTTTAGGAGGATATACAGGATATCATCTATACTTTTAAAAAATATATATTTTATTGATTTTTTTACAGAGAGGAAGGGAGAGGGACAGAGAGCTAGAAATGTCGATCAGCTGCCTCTGGACACCCCCTACTGGGGATGTCCCCACAACCTTGACCGGAATCGAACCTGGGAACTTTCAGTCCTCAGGCCGATGCTCTATCCACTAAGCCAAACTGGTTTCGGTTATACTTTTAATTATTTTTTCTTTTATTTGTCAGATTATCTTAAGATACTTTTCAAGATTACATTAGATATGGATTTTTAAAATATTGTAAAATATTTCCTGCTTAATAATCTAAGGCAATTATTAATGCAAAGTACTTGCAATCCAGGCTCTGATAGAACCCAATATTATGTATATTATTTATATTTTACTGATGGGTTTGTTGCCATAGCCATGTTTATAGTATATTGGACCAGATAACACTCCATTCATGATGGGCAGCTCAGTTTGCATAATTGTTTGGTGTCTCATAAACATTCAATCAGAACCAGGACTAGCAGTAAGCCAGTTGCTATTTATCAAAGGTTTTTGCTATATGATTATCTTCAAAGAAGTAGTATGCTCTGTGTCCCTTATTGTTGCTTCACAGAAAGGCTCGTATCTGCTGGAGACATTTGACTGTTACTGAACCAACTGGGTTAAAAGATCTAAATACAAGTCATTTGTACTGATCTTGAACCTGCTTAGTCTTCTTTTGCTTCTCAGACTGCAATTAGTTATGCAGAACATCCAACACATAGTCTATTTGGCCACCAAACATACTCTATGTACATCAAATGTTGTGCCTCTTGCTCAGTTATAGAGTTTGAAAAATACAACTTTTTGTCCATTTTGAAGAATATATATTTTCTCCTTTTTTTTAGATTAAACTGTTGAATCTGAGAACATTTAGACAGTTGCCAGATAGGAGGATGTTTGAGGAAATGGGTGAAAAAAAGTGAGGGGATTAGGAAGTACAAATTGGTAGTAACAGAATAGTCATGGGTATGTAATGTACAACATAGGAAATATAGTCAGTATTATTCTATTAGCTATGTATGGTGTCAGATGGGTACAGGATTTATTGAGAGGTTCACAGGTAGTTATATATCTAATCACTGGGATGTACACCTGAAACCAATATAATATTGTGTGCCAACTTTAATTTAAACATAACAAATGATTTAAAAAATATATATCTTAACATGCTCCAAATCACCATATACCTAGAAACTTCACAAAATGGCAAGATCCAGCTCTGGCACACAGGTCTAATAGTGGCAATCTAAGGTATTGACTTTCATCTTCAGATGCACAGGAAAGTACAGAAGAGACAGGATATGACACTCAACTGTCAGTCTGCAGTTCAACTGTAAACTCTTCAGAAGCAAGGAATCTGTATTCTCATTCTTTAGTAAGGACACAGATAGATGGATGGATGGATGGATGGATGGATGGATGGATAAATGATTGCCTAGGTCAGTGTGTTCATAGTGAAACTCAACCTCTTAATTGTTCTTGGAGAGAAATTGTGACTCACTTTTCCAGGATTACCTCCTTAGGAACTGATGTACAGCTTTTGAGTCAGTGACTGTATTTTAGTGTTTACTAGAGAAAATGAGTCAAATCCATGCAGCGCTGGCCTATGAGAAAACCAAGATAATTTTACCTTCACTTTGACATGTTTTTCAATGTCTGTGAATCCAAGGCATGAGGATCAGCAGTTGAGTTGCAGATACATTCTCAGCATCAAGGGAATTCACCATCAACTAAGTTGAAAAACTTGATTGTAGTCACCTTACCATGTTTTGACTGGTTGAAATGGATTCTGACCAAGTATTTTAGGTTGCATTTGAGAACATATCTAACTTATGCCACCAAACTTCTGGAATTTGGGAACCTATTATTTCTCAGTTTCTCATGTAACTATTATGCCTTTCATTTTGGTTCCTTAATACATATTCTGAGAGTTCTATTGGATTAAAAAAAATCACATTTCCTCAGAAGCAGCAATATTTTTTTCTATTTACTGATTTATTTATTCAATAAATACTTGTTGAAATATGCTAGGTATCAGGCATTGTCATAAAAAGTTATGCCGATGGTCAAGCATCCTTCTATCCGAAAGCTTACACTCTAGTAAGAAGCAGTGACCATAAATAAATGGATCATTAAGAATGTTAAAAATAACATGCCAGATGAATGTTATTCCTGTGAAGAGATTTATATTTAGGCTATGGAATAGCGAGCAGCCTTATATTGGATACTCAGAAAATTCTCTATAGGACAATATATTTTTGCAAGAATCTAAATGAACGAAAGGAAAACACTTTGTAAAGATAAGGCGAAAGAGCATTCATACAGTGGGACCAGATAGTGCAGGAGTTAGCAAACTGTTTTTATAAAGGGTCAATTACTTTAAGCTTTCTGAGCTCGACAGTGTTGGACACACTTTGCTTTGTAGTACACAATTAATCACATCGAAAATACAAAATGGAATGGGTGTTGCTTTGTTCCAGTAAAACTTTATTTATGCAGTCAGGGAGAGACTGGATTTGGCTCTCAAAGAGTTATTTACCAGCTCCTGAGCTAGCACACAGGCCATAAACTGGACATGTTATAAGAACCCAAAGAAAGTTCCACTTCAACCACTTCTACAGTTAAGGTGCCTTAGATGTGTGGGTTTGATTTCCATTTTCCTGGATAGAAGTTTGCTATGTAGCCCTGGTATAACTATAGGACAAATTTCCACCAATTTGTTCCATTTTCCCCTCCTTCCCTTCTCATCTTCTTATATTCCTTCTTCCTTATTTCCTACCCTTCTACCTTTCTGTCTTTTGTCAGCTCCCAGCTAAGCACTGATCTGAGTGCTAGAGGTTGAACATCACACAAGACAGAAAATAAATCCTACTCTAATGGAAATTGCATTCAAGCATGGAAGGCAGGCAATAAATAAATGGACAAATAAGCAAGGAAGCCATGATGCTCTATGAGTAGAGAGCATTGCAGGCAAGGGGGCAGGAAGTGCAAATGCCCTGAGACAGCAGTATGCTTGGCATATTTATGATAAGCAAGGATGTCAGCTTAGTAAGTGGGGAACCTGTTGGAAATTACATTTGGAAAGTAGCCAGCAGTCAGACCATATGCAGCTCCTATATTTTACTCTAAATACACAATAAAAGAATGAAGAGTTTTGACCGAATAATGGCCTAATATAATTTACATTTTGACAGGATGGCTCTGGTTGCTGTGTAAACCTCAGACTGTAGGGATTTAGAAGGTGGAAGCAGGGACATCAGGCAGGAAACTCATATAATAGTCCAGCTGATGATGGGTTTGTAATGCAATCCTGTATAAAATAAGCCTAATATGCTAAGTGTATGGTTGTCCAGTTGACCATTCAACCAATCAAAGCATAATATGCTAATGATATGCTAAAGCTGCTCAACTGCTTGCTATGATGTGCACTGACAACCAGGGGCAGACATTCCAATGGGTAAGTTAGCTTCTGCTGGGGTCATGTCAATTGGGACTGAGTGAGATGGGTTAGATATGCCCTGGATCTCTCCCTGGGGTCCCTCCCCAGCTGGCCAACTTCCTGTGTCCCTCCCCAGCTCTGGTCATGCACCAGTGGAGTCTCACAACTAAGGTATATGCCCTGTACTTATGCCCTCTTGCAATCTGGGACCCCTTGGGGATGTCAGGGAGCCAGTTTCAGCCCAATTCCACAGGCAAGGCTGAGTGCACAAATTCATGCACTAGACCTCTAGTTTAATAATAAAGATAGTGATCTTCAGAATATATATTCAGTGTAAAACTGACAGAGTGTGCTTATCATTTAGTTATGGGGTACGAGAGAAAGACAAATCAAGGATGGTTCTATAGATTGTTTTCTGAGCAACATGCAAAATAGTAATGCTATTTATTTATAAGGGGGAGAGTAAATTTGGATAGAAAATTAAGATTTCAGTGTTGACATGTTAAGTTTCAGATATTTCATAGATTTGCAGTTCTATATGAATCTAGAGTTGAGGAGAAGGATCAGGATTTGGTTATAAATGTAAGTCATCTGCAGAGATATGGTGGTGTTAAAACCAGGGTCACAAAAAGTCTAAGTGTATTTGGGAAGAGGCCAGAATATTGATTTTTGTGAGTAAGAAAATGAATAAAAAGGCTCTGAGACAAAGAGCCACTGAAATTGGAGAAAAACCAAGAGTGGTTTTATGTCTTGGTAAAGGAATAAATGTAGAGGGTGAATATACAAGAGGATGCTTATGGCTTTCTTTCTCACTAGGTTCTGTATAACCCAGCTGCCTGTATCCCTCCTTCTCACCACAAAGTTTCTATGGCTAACTGACCTTATAGTAGATTCCATGTTCACTACCAAAATGAGCTGTTGACAGAGGCACAGCCACCTGACCACTAGATCTGACATGTCTTCTTGTCACACCCAGTAGGTGGACATTAGGTATAATATTGGACAACTGGATATATTACCTGTTACCTCTCCTATACTCTGAGAATTATGTTTATTTATTTTTGTAACAAATTCTACATTATCCCAATGAGATGATGCATTTTAAAGCTCTCGAACATGATAAAGTACTCTATTAAAGCCAAAATTCTTTGCTATTATTTGTAATAGAAGTCAATGGTGGTGAGGAAAGACAAAGCAAGGGAAATGATAAAGTTTGGTTCATTTCCTTCTTGATTTAGAACGAATCGCTGAGTTTATTTAGTTTCTGTTCCTTGTCTTTAACATGAGTTTTCAACTTTGCTACTCATAAGTTTAAGTCTTATAAAGTGTTTCCTGCTGAAATGCCATGCTGACTGGAACTCGGCAGCAAATAAATATTGCTGTCCTCACTAATTTGAAACAGTATGAGTTTTAAACCTCTAGCTGTGGGAGATTTATTAAGATTACAGTTTTCATCACCATCCCTTCAGTCCATCAAGATAGGTCAGACCTGTATAATTTGTTAAAAACGAACAGCAATTTCTATTCTTTTTATACTATGCCCTCTGAGCCAGCAATAATGTTAGAAACACAAGCTTGAAGTAAATGAAACACATATCTAGATATTCTTATAAATATTTTAACCTAAGCCCTGTTTGTGTTGAATATTTTATTTAATTGTAACTCTAGACACACAACATATTTATTTGTAAAAAGACAAACTTAGTACACATAAATTTATTTCTATACTTTATAAATAATTCTATTGTACTAGCTAAGTGTTATCCAGTCATTCACTCTGAAATGGTGAATATTGGCAAGACACTCTTTTTAACTATTGTACTTGTCTAAGTATCATTTGAATGAATTGCCTAATAAATATATCTATTGATTTAGAGTAATTGCCCTTTGGTAAATGATTAAATGGTCAATAGCATAAGTAATGTTGCTCTGACTTCACCAGTACTCCTACAAATTGTGTTTCAGAAATACTTTAATATCTGTGATGGGCAATGCATATAACTATCTTGAGAAAATTACTGAAATGTTGCAAGAAATATAAGTGACAACAGCTAGCATTTGAAATAACCCCTTTTTGTTGAATGGATTTAAATTAATTCAAGTGAATGTTAGTACCTTGTCTAATAGGCCAGTCATAATCATGAATTTTTTAGAACATCCATTTGCATCATTTTTTCCTAATAACCTACATTGAATACATTTACAAGGCCAAAAAACAAAACAATACAAAACAAAACAAAAAAAATTAAAAAAATATATTCTCCAAAGCTAACTATCAATTATATAAACCAAATATCCTTGGAATGCATAGGTTTTCAATCAGTATTTATTCAGTGAGTAAATATTATTTATTTTATAAGCCTACATTGTTTTATTAGATTCATTTGTTTTAAATTACATATGCATATCTATGCATGGAAGGAGTATTAGATTTCAATAAAATTATCTCATGTACATTTTGAAAGGTAATACTTTATTTGTACTAATAAACTTTGAGAGGAAATTATGCATTTATCAATTTTACCTTTTATCCATCTATTCGTTCTCTGAAAAAATACTGTTTATTATTATTATAATATTTAAAATAGTTTAGGAAAGTAAAAAAAAAGCACTGAGCCATTTTGTCACTTATGATCCTAAACAAATCACTTAACTTCTTAATAAATTCTTTTCTGCCTCTAGAAAATGATTAAAATGGTTCAAAATCTATGTGATCAAATCCACCTACTCATTACACATTTGCTTACTCTCATAAATTGCTCCATAAATTCAATATATGATTGTAGAAACATATTTTTTTTCTAAGTAATGGCCAAAGAACCCTAAAAAGCAGAAAAATCTAATACTGCCTTTTTTATTTACTCTATACTTCTTAAACTGTTCAACTCCTACTACTTACTTGGTCAGTGCTACCTCTAAACTCTATCAACCACAGTTTAGATACATCTCCATTGTTTATCACTGTCACAAAAAAATCAGTGTCTTGCCTCATGGACCTTGTCCACCCTTTGATGATGACAGGTCTAGAGTGCCATTCACCCACTGTGGGGCCCATAGACATAGCTCTATCTCTATCTCTATCTCTATCTCTATCTCTATCTCTATCTCTATCTATCTGTCTCTGTCTCTATCACATTCCATTCTTCCTTAGCTATCACAGGTCTCAGCACTACTTTTCTTCAGTATAGCCCCTTAAGCCATTGTGTTAGCCCGAGTTACTAAATTAGTTTTCTTCTTTATTCAATACTAGAGGCCTAGTGCATGAAATTCATGCATGAGTATAGTTTCTATGCCTGGCCACTGATTGAAACACAAACATCTGACATGGAAGGGCAGGTCACAGCTGACCTCTGTGCCCTGGGCAGCACCTGGGTCCAAAGGCCCCTCTGCACACCCCTCTATCTGAGTCTACCATAGCACCCAAATCCCCATGTGAAGATGTGGAGAGCATGGCTGGACACTGCTGGCTTGGGTGCAGGGTGGTCCTCTGGGATGCACAGCAGTGCTGCAAGGAAGCTTGGTGGGAAGCACACTCTTTCCCAGCTGGCCTCGCAGACCAGCTCCTATGTGAATGCACAGGGAGCAATACTAGCCCCTGGCTTCTGGTGGCTGTGGCCCAGATCACCCAGGAGAGGCCACATGGGTGTAGGCACTAAAAAAAGAATAAGATACACAATAAAATTTGGTCCTGTTCCTCACATGTCCTTTTACCCTCTATGTACACTAATAAAAGAGTAAGATCCAAATTTGTGGTGTCCACCAGCCAATCAGGAGTGGGTATGCAAACTAACCCCACAAAGATGGAGGGTTAATTTGCATATGCAGGCTCTGAGCGGTTGGGAATGGAATTCTTGCATCATTGCCATGGCAACAATGCAGGTGTTCCATGCTGCTTCAGCCACTCCAGGTCTGTGGCTCTGGGCCAGAGGAAAAGGCTACTCCTAGATAAAGTGGAGGCGGAGCCAGCAACCAGGGTAAGGAAGGCCCATTCTTGCATGAATCTTCATGCTTTGGGCCTCTAGTCTACTATAAAATGTTGTGTACTATAAAGGATATAGCACTGAACAGAAGGATTAAATTTGAATGTTCAGCTCACCATTTACAAACTCATAACCTTAGTAATTATGTTGCCTTCAGTCTCATCATCTTGTACAATGTCACTGCTTTCTCATTATGTGATGTCACTCTGTTGGATGTCACTTCCTCATTAGTTGATCTTATCACATTAATTGTGAAAGTTTATATTAAACTATGGTTAATTTTTAATGAATATTAACTGAATAAAAATAGTTGTTGGTGAACAGATCATACACTAGCATAAATGAAGTTGGATGCATTTGTAAACAAGTTGTATTTTGATTGTTCAGATGTTTCTAATTAACTTGCTGAATTATGGGTTGTTTCAAGAACATTGATTTATCAGCTATTTCCCAAGCCTCTAGTGTTTAGAACATGGTGCTAAGTCTTATGGAAAAGGAGACTCAGACTAGAACAGTAGCCATGAGACCTCATTCCCTCCAATTGGACCAACTTTTCTCCTTTGTGCCAAGAGCTTTTGTGCTTCCTTCTATTTTCGTAACAATTTGAACACAAGGATTGTATTTCCTTCACTGGTGTAGGCCCAGGTTTTTTTGTTTTGATTTGTTTTGTGGTTGTAGTGTGTTTGTGTGTGTGTGTGTGTGTGTGTGTGTGTGTGTGTTTTGTTATTTTTTGTTTTTTTGTCATGCAACACATTTCAACAAATATCAAAATAATTAAGGAATAATTTTATTTTCATTAAAAGTGCTGGGGATTACTTACATTGGATGGATGTGAGTGGATGCTCAGGCAGAGAGGATGTGCCTCAAGATTACCTCCCTACAATGCCTGAATTTATTCTCTTCCATAAGTTTGGCCCTGGTTCTATTAATCACAATTGAGCTTCATCTTTAAAATAAAGGCACCTAAGAGAGAATCAAAAGCTACTATTGTTCTCATATCAATACCAACTAATGATTGTGTGTTCATTTACTTCCCCCAGCTCTAGGCTCCAGAAGTACTTGTAATTAAAATAAAATTAGTTTGCTTTCCTTCCACACCTAACTAAGTTTAGCTTCACCAGTGCAATGGGATCCTGGGAGGAGATTAAGACTCATTTGAGATCCTTGAAGAATAGTTTTTACAGGGAGCTTGAAAGGGGTACTGCATTTGATTGATTAAAGCTAATTGAAAATGTTTTGTAAAATAGATTTTGCCATCCTGGCTTAAGAACCTAATTATCAATAAGAACATTGAATCCATGTAAAACAAAAATATGTTCTACTTTTAGTAACTACAGATTGTTTGAACAGGAGGATCTTTCTGTAATTTTTATTTTCTCTCACATAGGCATACTAGTAAAGTTATATTTCCTTTAGGTGAGTGGGGCAATATATGTCACAAAATAAATAAAAATGAATTAATGAATAATTAGTTAATGATTACATAAAATCTTTAGTGCTTCACAAAATCTTTATGAATTTGGCAATATTATACTATTTTATAGAGGAGGAAGGGGAATTTCAGAGAGGAGATAGAGCTGATAAATGACAGAGCCAAAATTTGAAACCAGGTCTCAAATAATGCCATGTCCACTCAGCATTATTCAATTACACTGTAGCTCTATTCATTTATGTATACCATATTTAGTGGGTGACATCTTTCTGCCTGGCACAATGACACAGCAGAGTATTAGGGCAAAACCTCTTGTTCTTATTTTGTAGAGCTTAGACCCCAACAGAAGGAGAGAAATTACACAAATAAACAAACAAATAAATATGTATTCACATCTTGTAACTCATTAGAAGTAAAAAGTTAGATTATAAGAGAAACACACACACACACACACACACACACACACACACACACACAAGAATGGGACCAAGTTACATGATGAGATTGGAACAATCAAGAAAGACTTCGTGGAATGGCTTGATGGCAGGAGCAGGGTGTGATCAGGGTCGTAAAGCAAGGATATTAAGTACATAGACTAAGGAAGTAAAAGGATTTGTACAATCAGGACAAATATTTAAATGATCAGTCTATGAAAGCAAATGTCTTGGGTGTTCTCTAGACACTGAGATTAGCCTGGGAGGGCCTTGTGTGGACTTGGTCATTCACCTGGCTGCGAAATCAAAGCAAAAAGGTTTTAGAGAACCTGCCTGATCTTGTCTGCCACCCCTTTCTCTGGAAACTCTTCCACCATAGCGTTAAAGCAGCAGAAGCTGGCTCACTCCCGCCCTGACCCCCTTTGGTAGTCAATGCCATTTCTCCAAGTTTTTTGGAAGTTGGGTCTTACAGACATCATAGTTCTCCAGGGATCTTCAGACAGCAGTATCTCACAGCTTGAAAAGGAACAGACACACTCTAATTTGATTTTCACCAAATACTTGCCACTAAGCTTTTGGAAAATGTTTATTTCATGGGCTATATGCTGTGGAATATATGTTTATACATCATGGAATATATTCCATGGAACAATTGGTTTGGAAAGTACTGCATGCTACCATTCTCTGACATCATAGTCTCCAGTAACAAACAAACAAACAAACCATGCTCAATGTTGAAGCAAAAATCATGTTTCATATATTTCAATTCAGCATTCCCTAAACTCATTTGGTCATGAAGTGCTTTTCTGTTGCTGTTGAGAACTTTACTCCCTAATTCACGGGTTAGGAAAATGGGCTTAATTTGACAACATAGACCATAATAAATAGAGTTTTTTCTAAGGAAGGAATTTTACAACTTAAATTACCACCAGACAAAATCAGGTAGAAATAAGCAGCTAATAATTCATTCACATTGATATTTTGTTGACATGTTAACAAATTGATTTACACGGCACTCAAGAAACTATTCATAGGCTTAATCTAATCTCTCATTTTTGTGTTATTTTAATTGCCCAAACTATTAATCAATTAGTGCTAAACCAGTCCTATCAGGAGGAAAATTTGTACATGTTTCATTTCTACGGTGCTCCTAAAAATGGAACCTAAGTATACCTATAAATAGTATAACCCCATACCATCTTAGTATTTACCTTCAATATACATTTTTAATTAGTATTCTCTCCTGCTACATGTTAAAGGATTGATGGTTTCTAAAAAAAATAAATTAAGCCTAAACTTTTTCAAAGTTGTAAATTAATGCAAGTTCTTAATCATGTTTTCTTCTTCAGTTTTTCCCCCTATAGACCTATATAAATATATACTTGTAAGATTTCAAAGATTTTCTTGAAGTATAGTCATTAATATGTGTTGGTTTTATATTAAAGGATACTCTCTGCCAAAGGCATTGAGTCTCAGGATCTTGCGAGCTTGGAAGTACTTGCTTTGTTTTGTTGAATTTCTTAAGGTGTCCCCTAGGTTGCCTTGGACTACATTCACTTCATGCTGGGATCATCTGTTCATTTTTTCTAATTTGAGTTTGCCAGCTCTTCTTTTACCCCTCAAATTTGTTTTAAAATAAAAATACCACCATTAAAAAAAAAAAAAAACTTGGATAAGAATTTGATGCATTTTCTCTCTACTTCTGTCTAAAGCAATCATGTACTATATCATAAATTATTTTCAGTCCATATTTGTCTAGAACAATTAGAGAATTTGTAGTTTTTATTTTTTAATTTTTAAATATATATTTTTATTAATTTCAGAGAAGAAGAGAGAAGGAGAGAGAGATAGAAAAATTAGCAGTGAGAGAGGATTTTTGATTGGCTGCCTCCTGCACTGGGGATCCAGCCCAAAACTCAGGGATCAAACCTTGATCGCCTGGTTCATATATAGACACTCAACCACTGAACCAAGCTGGCCAGGCAAGAAGTCATACTTTTTTTTAACAGAGGAACCATGGTAGTTATTTTACTAAAAATTACTCTTAAGCTGTTCCTAATACTTTGAAATAATATTTATGTGAATTTGGGACCCCAAAAAATGACTTGTTCAATAATAAATAGCTAAAAGAGGCAGAGCCTAGATTAGAATTCATGCTTCTCTACCATAAAATCTCATCCATAAATAAAATTCTAAGAATGGCTGAGCTTGGTACTAACCCATGCACATGCTACTTGTCATGACTTTCCAGATGATTCTTTAAAAACTCAATTTGGACCCCAATGATTAAATCCCATGCAACTTATTGCTTTAAGTATGGAGAAAGAAAATATTTAACTTTTATTTTATAAAGATAAAAATGCTATCATCTTTCTTAGTAGATGTTAATTAATAGCTAAGTATGACAAATGGTCTTTTGAGACACAGTACATTTAGATTGGAGAATTTATGCTTTTTAGCTATTTCTTGTTCCATTTGGAATACGTTTTCATTGATTTTTTTAAATCAGGTGTGTGTGTGTGTGTGTGTGTGTGTGTGTGTGTGTGTGTGTGTATGTGTGTTTATAAAAACAGAAGTTACCATTAGATAGTTCTCTTTAATAAATAAAAAAATATATATGGAGAGCTTTTAAGCTTTTCTAACCCTGAAAGGAAGACAAGTAGATATTCTCAACTTAATATGCATCTGAAATATCTTCCTCATTGCTATTAATGTTAATGCTATTCTAATCACTTTGGTAAATAATGATAGATACAATTTATTGATTTGTATTTTCACATAACATATATTTATGGATTGATTGATATGGGCCCAATACTGTACTATACATGAAATACAAGGCAAATATAAGACTAACATGGTCCTTACCTCCTGATTTTCCTTTAAAGTGTTCAGTGATAAACAATGAACTTGTAATCAACTTTTTACAGATTTTGAAAAGTGTTATTAAGTTGTTACACTGGAGAGTGAAATGTGAGGGTGACATTTAAACAATGTCCTGAAAAATGAGAAGGAGCTAGTCATGCAAAAACTTGTGGAAAACAGTCTAGTCAGAAGGGACAGCGGGTGCAAAGCCCTAAGCCAGGGACTATCTTGTCGCATTTAAAGGACATTAAGAAAACCAATATCTTCAACTACAGTGAACAAGAACAAAAATGATAAAGTGTAAGATTAAAAAAGGGGGTACTCCAGATCTTAAAGGATCAGTAGTCTATCTGTAATAAAAGGTTTTAGTTATATTTTATGTGCAATGGGTACCCCAATTGCTTTTAACCAAAAGAAAAAAATATGATTTGATTTATATTTTATAAATATTAATCTGGGTATAATGTAGAAAACTAGTTTTACAAACTATGAAAAAATAGTAGTTCAACCAAATATCCCATGGGTTGTATTTTTTATAATTGAACTAGAGACCTGGTACATGAAAATTTATGAACTCCAGGGTCCCTCAGCCCGGTCTGCACCATCTGGCAGTCCGGGAGTCCTCGGGGGATGTTCAACTGATGGTTTAGGCCCACTTTCCCATGGAGAGAAGGCCTAAGCCACAGTCTGGTCTCCCTCTGTGGGAGGTGACCCCAGGTGATCTTGGGATGGTGGGTGGCTGGCCTCACCCTGAATCACCCCACCGCCATTGCCGGTAGCCTCCCTTTGCAGGAGATGACTGGGCGGGAAATGAGGGCATAGCATCAGACCTATCACCCCACCACTGGTCACTGACACTCCTCCCCTATCATAGTCCCCCGCCCTCTGCCTGCTGGCATGTGCCTTGGATGGCCTATTGCCACCTGCTCACCAGTCCTGCCCTGATCATTTCGTTGTTCAGTCAATTTGCATATAACACTTTTATTCTACAAGGTAGGACCATCACTGAATCACTAGTGCACTTATTCAACAAATTATCATGAGCAATTCTCTAGTTCTTCAATTTTCACATCATGACAATGGAGAATTCCAGATGTTACTTCTATAAGATGGTGGGGGCTCAGTCAGCCTGGGCCCCTAAATGAACATATGCAACAGAGGCATATAACATGAGCATGAAAATTTATGGGAGGCATATAACATAAGAATGAAATGGATACCATTTAGGTTAAGCCACTGAAATTTGGGGATATTTTGTAAACATAGCATAATCAAACTTATAGGGCAACGTGGAAAGAGGAAAACAAGATCAATATTGTAATAGTCCACATGAGACAGGATGTTGTATTGGATTACTGGTAGTTGCAGTGTATGGAGATCCAATTGAAATGAATTTGAATTCCATTTTGTTGGTAAAGCAGATAAAACTAGTGGGCGAATTGAGTTTTCTGAGTGTCTTCTATGCGGAGTCAGCTTATTTTATAAATTGTCTGTTGGAATCAGAAACCCATTCCCACATTGTTCTCTGTTATCACTTCTGTTGCAAGAGCTAAAAGCCTGGGAACTACATTCTCTAGACTGTCTTGTCAGCAGGGGTCCACTTTATGCCCTGCAAATGGGAAGCTCTTGTTAGAAAGACTTGATAGGGGAGAGATGGAGAATTGGTTTGGCTTCCTTATGGTGTGAGGGCTTTGGGAGACGGAAGACGGGACGTTTTGCCAGTACATTTCATGAATCAAATGGGAATCAACCTTCTTGATGCTGAAAGCCTAATGGGGAGCTGTCAGTGATTTTTGCACATCATGCTTTCTGGCGAGCTTGCAGCTGTTTACCTAATTTTTGCTGTCCCAGCTCACCTAAGAGTTTTATATGCCTCTCATTCTTTGCATTAAAACTCTTTTTGATGGAAACACCTAGAATTCTTTTGTGTGTGTGTGTGTGTCTTTACACAAACTATTTCTACTTTAGGCAGCATATCTTCTACTTTCTAACAAAGCATCTCAGTAATTGGGAAACTGAGGCTCAGAAAGTCAAGGGCATGTCTAAAACCTTTTCATTATAATGGTTGTAACTGACCAATAAACCCAGTTCATAACTTGTGTTTTCATTACTTGTGCTCTTTCTAGTATAGCATGCCTCTCTAGATCTTAATATTCTTCCTACCAAATAGAGTTTTAAACAATTCTCTTGTAATCTTAGTGCCTATGATTGACACAATCACAATTTATGCATTCCCACTCTGCAGGGAAATTTGTGCCTATAAAGAAAATGACACCTACTAGTGCATCACGGCACAGTTTTACTTCAGTGTCTTTTCCATATGATTGTCATTTAGCTAAAGCCACCAAATCAGATTTCATCAGCTGAAACTCCTTGAATTTGCTGGTTTAGCTTACAGGTAAATGATACTCTGCAGAACTGCTGTTATGAATTCAATAACACCGCAGTGGGAAATGAGAAAATAGACATTTTTGAAGAGGTGGGGGGAAAGGCTTTGAAGAACTGATTTCTGAGTCAAATGTCTTTCATCACAGAGAGAGGGACTCCATGGAAATGCGTAAGGTAAGCAAAATGTTACAGCTGTAAATTTCTTTTTAATTTTATTTTTGCAAAGACATTTTGCTTTTAAATGTTCTGGGAATACGTTTTTTTTTTTTTTTTTTTTTTACCTTATTAAAATAAACTAGGTCTACTCTTTCTTGTTCATATTCAAGAATGCCCTTTCATTTAAGATGGGCTTCAAGTATAAATAGAACGAGCAGCCACTGGTTACAAATAGTTAGTGAGGCATCGTAAAGAGGAGCAGACACACATACACATAACCAGACACCGGGAGGAAATTGAACCCATGAGGACATATGTAGAGTAAAATGCACCATTTTAGATTTTGTGTGGCAAATATGTTTGCATACCATTCCTCCAAATAAACTGTGAGTTTCTAAACGTCAAGAGAGATTTTCCAAATGTAGATCTATTATCGTAGCAGGTGTCTTAGCCCGCTCAGGATGCTATAACAAATTACTACAAACACACGGGTTAAACAACTATCTATTTCCTCCAGTACTGGAGGCTGGAAGTCCAAGACCAAGGTGCCAAACACCCACCTTCTCTGTGTGTCCCATGTGGCCTTTCCTCTGTACAGATAAATCTTTCATTTCTCCTCCTCCTTTTTATAAAGACATCAGATCTATTGACTTATAACTCCATTTTTATGACCCTATTTAACCATCATTAACTTCTTTTTTTTTTTAAATATATATATATTTTATTGATATTCCACAGAGAGGAAGGGAGAGAGATAGAGAGCTAGAAACGTCGATGAGAGAGAAACATCGACCAGCTGCCTCCTGCACACCCCCCACCGGGGATGTGCCCGCAACCGAGGCACATGCCCCCGACCGGAATCGAACCCGGGACCCTTCAGTCCGCAGACCGACGCTCTACCGCTGAGCCAAACCGGTTTCGGCCCATCATTAACTTCTTAAAGGCTCATCTTCAAATACAGTCATCCTGTGCTTATAGCTTCAACATATGAACTTGGGAGGGGGACACAATTCAGTCTAAAACATGCATCTAGGTAGAACTCAAATATGTGTAGGAATAAATTTGAGGCTAATAAATTACAAATGGAAATTATGATTTATGTAACCATGTGAATTTCTAAGTGGCCATTACAAAGTATTTCCCTAAAATGTGGACAGGAATACACCTTCAATTACAAAGCCAATCTGAAAGGAAATGTCATTTTTATGCTTTAACTGTAAGTTAGTCAATATTTTTCCTTATATTTTTATTCATTGACTACATTTTCATTGTTAATTGAAAATATAATTAAAAACGAAGGCAATAGCATTGACCCTACCCCTGGTTTCTGGAGAAAAGTGGTATTTCTAAGCTTAAAATAGAAAGAAACCAAGAAGAAAAAAATGTCTGGATCAATGTATGTAAAAATTTAAAATGTTCCATCAATAATTGCCAATTTTTAAAAGTGTACAGCACACTAAGCAAAAGAAGAGTTGAGAACAAAAACAGTACTTGATATACTGAAAATTATTCAGAAAGCAAACAGAAAAGTCTTCCATCTTACTAAAATCAAGAAGATAAAATTCATATTCTATTCCCCTTCTGACATAGTAATTCAAAGTACTGGCAGCTTCTCAGTAAAATTATGCCCTTATATGTTGTTAAAATGGATGTAAATAAAACCTTAGACCTAAAAACATGGTGACTATATATTGGGGCCTTAAAGTTTACTTCCCACTGAGCCAAACTGGCTAGGAAGGGTACATTTTTTACAGTAGATACAGAAAACAGTACATGCAGATTTAAAAAAAAAATGTTTATCACAGCACCATTTTAATAAATCAAGCAGTTAAAATTCCAGATAATGGAAATGGTTGAATTAGTTATGGTACAGTTATTTAAGTGGGTATTATACTTTTAAGAAAAAAATATTTTAATTCATTTAAGATAAAATGTACATAATCCATGATCAATTGGACAAAAATTATGTAACAATAATTGCAATTATAAAGTTAAAGAAAATACCTTTTGTTTTCATATGCAATTCTTAATGAGATGGAAATTAATCACAGACTGGTGTGACTCTCTCTGGCCTAATTCTGGAGTTAGTGCAGAAGTTAAAGGAAAGTGTAGGAGTCTGAAAATCTCTGAGAAAGTAACAGGTAAGGGAAATATAAAGCAAGTGACACTGTCATTGCCCTGCCTTCCACCTGGAGCAGCCAACAAGGACAACTCACATAAGCACTGGGTGGAACAATGCTTTACTCACATAGAAAAGAGAGGGAGCAAGATAAGCTTCTAGAGTGAGCATTCCCAGATCATCAAAAACTCCCATTAGCCTTTTAACTTTCAACTGATTTGAATGTGCCTTGGATAAATCAATAAACACTCAGTATCAGATGTTCATTAGATATATTTTTTCTCCTGTGTAATATAAGGGGGGTCCTTGTTCTGATTCATCTGACAGATGCTGAACTCCTAAAGAGCATGAAACTTCCAGCCAACTGAGTGTTGGTCCCTATGACCAGCATCCTTAGCATCAAGTTGGTCTGCAAGGCACTCTACTCCTGCTGAAGGCAAAAGACCATATGCATTGCCTCCCTGCAATATAGTTATAGCAGTGGGGTTGGCCAGGTGTCATATGAGGCACATACACTTATGCACTTACATAGAACAAAAGAGGACACAATCCCAAACAAGATGACATGCATAGCACAGGCTATGAGGGCTCCTGTCACCTTGCAAGAAAATTCCCTCTGCTTGCCTGAGCTCTAGGCATTGAATGCTGATATATTTTGGACAGAAGTATACTGTTATCTGCAATGTATAATGAAATTATTTGAAATTATGATAGAAATGAACAGATGAACAGTAAGGCATCATGGTTGAATCTGAGTAATGGTGGTATAGAAATGTTCAACATAAACTTTTTTTTAAATTTCATTTTTTCTTTATTGATTAAGGTATTACACATGTGTCTTTACCCTCCCCAGTCCCCCTTTAGCCCCCCTTCCAACTTATGCCCTCACCCCCCTGGTGTCTGTGACCACTTTTTAGGCTTATATGCCTGCATACCATTCCTTTTGTTGATCTTTTCCCCTTACCCCTCCCCTCCCCTACCTTCCCTCTGAGCAAAATAAGCCAGTCAGAGGAAGATAAATATCACATGATCTCACTCATTTGTGGAATACAATGAACAATATAAATTGATGAACAAAAACAGATCCAGAGATAGAGAAGCATTGATCAGACCGCCAAACATAATGCTCTTGTATACATTCTGTATGTTTGAAATTCTTTATAATTAAATGCTGAGTAATAAAACTAGGAAAGCAAATATATTTTGCACCACTGTTTTATGTTTATTAAAAGTATATATATACAAGACAACATTGCATGTCATGTTGCAATAATAAGTACCATAAGTGAATGCTTACCTGGTAGGGGAGACACCATGACCACAAAGGTGGTTTTCCTAGGGTGAGACTTGTCCATTGCACTCTGGATGTGCTGACTCCTACAATTTCCCCAAATGTGGAAAACTGGACTGCATAATTTGCAGTAGTGCTCTACCCTAAAATTTTTAAAAAATAAATACCATATGTGAAACATATCTGAGCAGGTGCTCTTGGGGGAATAAGCGTAATAGAGCTGACTGGAGATAATAAAGGGGAAAATGTGAAATTATTTGTCAGAATTCATGACCAAGGTCAATGAACTGAGTGTGATTAGATCAACTCTTTGCACCTGAGGTCCAAAATAACAAATATCATTTTGACAGCCAGTGAGGGATAATATTGTCTAAGGCAATCATCACATCCTCCCTTTTACATTCTGTAACCAAGTCACAAGTGAGAAAGGATTCTTGGTCTGCATGAATCAGGCTTAAAATGGCAGACTTGCATTTTGTTACTATCGCCGCCTCCCAGGAACTGGCTGTCTCCTTAATGGTTCCTTCCTGCTTAGACCTGAAAACAGTAAAATCTCTATCTAAGCTCCATCTTAAGTATTATTGCAAAGAGAATATAGCTGAAACCGGTTTGGCTCAGTGGTAGAGCATCGGTCTGCAGACTGAAAGGTCCCAGGTTCGATTCTGGTCAAGGGCATGTGCATTGGTTGCGAGCACATCCCCAGTGGGGGGTGTGCAAGAAGCAGCTGGTTGATGTTTCCCTCTCATCGACATTTCTAGCTCTCTATCTCTCTCCCTTCCTCTCTGTAAAATATCAATAAAAAATCTATTTAAAAAAAGAGAGAGAGAGAATATGATCACTCTGATGAAGTCAGAATACTGGATATGTGTTCCCTTGTGACTTTTGTGCAATCACCTATTTCTTCATATAATTGGCCTCATGTGTAGAATGGGAGGGGTCGGATTGAATACTTTCTCAAATTCTTTTTGCTATCTGCATCATTTCCTGGGGAGGCGTCATTTGCTGGCGAGTAAGAGCAAATATTTTAAGTCAGGCCGTTTCTAGTCTAATTCTGCAACATGCTCCTGCTGTAACTATGGGCAAATGACTCCATTTCACACAGTCCGTTTCCTCATCTTTAAAATGGAGGAGAAAGCACTCAGGCTAGGACAGTTGTGAGGATGAAATAATTATCTGGTAAAGCACTTGGCACAGCGGTTCTCAAACTTTCTAATGCTATGACCCTTTAATACAGTTCCTAATGTGGTGGTGACCCCCAACCATAAAATTATTATTTTTTTAAATATATTTTTATTGATTTTTTACAGAGAGGAACGGAGAGGGATAGAAAGCTAGAAACATCGATGAGAGAGAAACATCGACCAGCTGCCTCTTGCACACCCCCTACCGGGGATGTGCCCGCAACCAATGTACATGCCCTTGACTGGAATCGAACCTGGGCCCTTTCAGTCCGCAGGCCAACACTCTATCCACTGAGCCAAACCAGTTTCGGCCATAAAATTATTTTTATTGATACTACATAACTGTAGTTTTGCTACTGTTATGAATAGTAATGTAAATATCTGTTTTCTGATGGTCTTAGGTGACCCACAGGTTGAGAACAGCTGCCATAGAGCCTAAAACCAAGGGTTGCAGCATTAGAAGGGTTGAGAACCACTGACTTAGCAGGATATGTGTCCTATGATTTGTCTTCATGAACATTTCAAATTGGTTTTCCTCTGTGAATAGTTTTCCCAGATCGTCAAAGACTCCTTTTGGCCTTTTAACTTTCATCTGATTTGAATGTGCCTTGGAGAAATCAATAAACACTTGGTATCAGCAGTTCATTAGATATAATTTTTCTCCTGCGGAATATAAGGGGGACCCTTGTTCTGATTCACCTGACAGAGGCTGAACTCCCAGAGAGCAGCTTATGCAACTTCCCGCCAACTGGGGCACTTTTCTGTTCCAACTGCAAATGTATCAACCAAACACGCGTTTGTTGAACAAGGAGCTCAAAGCATTTGTTAGTATCACTGTCGCCGGAGTCCTGGACCGATCTCTCTGCCAAAACTAACTCACTCCGTCCCAAACTCCTGCCCCTATTCTCCCACACCCTCTTCTCTCTTACTCTTTTTTTTTTTTCTCCTTGAACATTTTTCTTCATTTGCTTTTGAAACGCAAGAGCCATTTTATCAACGTTGGGCTTTACTTTTTTTTTTTTTTTTTCTTCCTGGTGTTGGAAGAGTGCTGACTGGAAACTGACAGCCGGGCACTGGAAGCCAAAGCTTTTTGGTTACATTTCAGATTCTGTTCTGAAGTAGCCAGATAGCCCTGAGTTTGTCACTCGTCCTCAGTGGGTTTAGCAATCTCTGCCCCCCCCCCCCCCCCCCCCCCCGTCTTTGACCACCGGCGCCATGGTGATCATGCTCTGAAAATACAGGCTTTGCTTCTCAACTGATGGGTCTGTGCAAATAAGGGACATGTGGTTATCTGTGTCCTGCTGTCCCTGCAGCCTTCTAGGTCACAGTTGATGAAGGCACAGCACTCTGGGATCTGGGATCATGCACTATCCATTTTTGCCAGTTTGCAACTCTGCTTATGGACTGTCCAACCCGGGAATCAGGCCATGATGTTGTGGGCTTTTGCAGATCCTCTGATGTAGTTGGTCTCTAGGTGACTTGATTAAGAGAGTGGCCCAAGGCCATAGACGCACCCTTCTTAACAATGAGAAACTAGGTAGAGGGGATTTGAGGATAAATGGTGAGATTCTTAAGGATTTAGGATGACCTTTCTATTTTTTTTTTTCCTTTTTACCTTAAGGTAGCACTCTGTTGATATTCCAAATTAGTTTAAAAGATAGAAACAGGTATTTTAATCAATGGTTAGAAGTTAGTATTGGAAAGGAAATGCCTGTGAGTTCACTAAGACTGTTACGCCCAGATTTTGTGATCCCCAAGGACCACCAGGGAGCCAAGTCCAATGCAATAAACAAAAGAGCCTCTTCCATGCTAGCATGGGCTCTGTCCCACTTATGCTGACAGTGCAGTGGAAGAGCCTGAGCTTCCACAGGTCAAAGGGCTTTATAGGGGTGGTGATGTCACTGCTTTGGCTGACCCTGATTGGTTGGGTGAGGGCTAGGGTGCAGTTACACAAAATTGAGGGTAGCTCCGCCCTGCCCCACAGTACAAAATGGAGTCAGGAGTTAGCCCTGCCCCGCTCTGCCCTCTCAAGACCACTGAGCTAAAGTAATATTTGCACTGTTGTTGGAGAGTGTCTCCCACCACCAACATCACTACCAGATGGAACCTTAGAATGTGACTTCACTGGGAACTAGTTCCATTATAGATCTAATTTGTTAAGATGAGATCATACCAGAATTCGGTGGACCCTCATTCCATTATGACTGGAAGAGAAGGGACAGAGACGCACATAGAGAGAATGTCATGTGACAACAGAATCCAGATTGGGGCGATGCACTGGTAAGCCAAGGAATGCCAAGCATTACTGGCAACACCAAAAGCTAAGGCAAGGCCTAGAACAGACTCTCCCCCAAAGCTTCTGTGAGGGCAGAGTGCTGCTGACACCGTGACTGTAGGACTTCTCGTCCTCAGAAATTTGGGATAATAAGTGTATGTTATTTTAAGGCACCCATTTTGTGGTATTTTGTTATACCAGTCATTGAGTTCTATTGTATATTGGAATTTTGATACTATGAGGGCAGCCAATCCTAAAGTGAAGGAGAAAAGAAAAAGAGATGGTCATAGTGACAAAAAAGTATCCAATTGTTCATTCGTTTACCAAAACCTTTAAGAGTGAGAACTATTCTGAAGGTAAATTTTAAAAATGAGATATGTGCTTTCTTCTACCTTCATTTCTACCATCTGTGCATCTTGCACTCCTCATGGTAACTCCACAGTCTTCATTCATGCTCTGCTGAGGTCATTATGCGTCATGTCCTAAAACTGCTTTATTTCTGTCTCTTTCATTCCTTGGGCTATCAAATGCAATCATCCCTATAGTCTCATTGATTAGTAAAACCCATCAAACATAAGAATATTTTTTGTTCAGTCATTAACTATGAATGTTTGGCTGTACTTTCTAAACATGATTAGACCGTATTCACAAAATGTTGGGGTTTGGTTTTAAACAGCATCTAGAAGCCTTTCTCTCTATCCATGCTAGATCTGATCCAAGACTCCAAGAGGGGGAAATCATGCCAAGATAGGAGTACCATGAAATGGTTATTTGTTTGCAGCTTCTAAGAGAGAAAATAACACAGTGGTTATGATTTCATTTCCTCAATAGTTTTAGTCTGATCTCTCAGAATGAAGAAGGGGTAAGAACTATGAGAGTGTAACGCTTTGTTTTATTTCAGTTAACCTGGTGGCATACATTTGGCTGAAGATTACATTTTACAAAAGTTTTTGATCTTGTTGGCATTGTATCACCTTTCCATAAGCATTTTTACTAAATATAAAATACTAAGGTTTCTGTTATTAAGATGATCGTTACGTTTTACTTTAGAAATTAGCTGAGAAAATCTAAGAACCCTTGTTCTTTTATTCTTAACTGTAACTAACTTAAGTGTGAATGTGTTAGCATTTTCCATTAGTACAGATGTTAGTAAGCTTCAAGGGATATGTGTGTGTGTGTGTGTGTGTATATATATATATATATATATATATATATATATATATATATTAATATTTATGATGTGTGTGTATTAACTATATTGATGTTTGTATGGGTTGGTTAAGGGAATAGGTGGATAGTGGTCGAAGTTAAAAGAAATGCACAAATCGTGGTGAGCATTGGAGGAGGTCACCCAGAGAATGTGACCACTGGATGACCTTCAAGTTAGACCTGGGCAATCAGAGGTTCCTTACCCCCTCCCCTGTCCTTGGGATGTGTGTTCTGCCCATAGTTCCCACAGAGGGAGCCATTTTCAGGGACACAGCCTTGAGAGAGCCATGTGTTGTTGAGATGATCTGGATTGGATACATGACTGAACTCAGGGAAAGTCTCCATATAAGCTTTTAACATTCTGGTGATGGGTAGGGAGATCTATTCATATTGTAGCAACTAAAACAAGCCTCATATATGAGTACCTTTGCTTAGTCAACCTTCCACCTACCAATCTGGAGTGGTCTACCTTTCTTTTGTCTCTCCTTGCCCACCATGTAAAGGAGCCAATTTGCAAAGCAACGGTGCTATCATTGAATTTAGTTCATATTTTGAAATTCATCAGAAATTATCCCTCCCATGTGGTCAATTAGCAATTACCATTTTACATATAAAAGAGACCATCAAAATTAATGTTATAGGAATTTTAATTTAATTTAAAAGTAATGAAAGTACTTAGTATACATTTGTCCAGAACAAAACAGTTTGAAAGATTTCCTCTTACATATTAATTTTACATGTTCCCTTGATATCTAGACATCCAATATTCAGTTCATTAGCAAATACTATCTTTGAATCCCTCGACCTAAAATTAGAGTCTACAGAATTAATGGGGGTTTTGCAAAATCTTGAACAAAGTTAGCCCTGTCATTTTCTGACAATGGGAGGCACTGTATTGACACTCTGTGATCTCTGAACTTCTCTACAATAAAGTAATAAACTGTTTTCCAGAACACAAAATGTAAGAGGAATTAAATGTGTGTCATCAAAAGAATTGCATATTAAGAAAATTATTTCTTAGGTTTTTTTAGAGCTATACAAACATACTATGGTTTCACCAGTTAGCAACATTCTCTTCAAAAGTCCTGATTATTGATTGTGTAATACTTTTTGATCATGAAAGTAAATAAATAATAATAAATAATACAGGATTTTTGATAGAGGAACATTTTTCTATAAATGTAATCTATCGGAGGAAAACAGTCAAAGGTAACTGTTAACATATAACTAACTTTGTTTGCATCTCAGCAATATTTTCAAGATGCAGAGAGATAAAAGTTACTAATAGGTTTTTGTACTATAATACAGTTAGAAATAATAAAAAAGTTGAAATAAATTGAAATGTAATATAGTAAAATAAAACAAAATGCGGAGGCTTTGTTTCCTCTTTTTCCTTGAGGTGTCCTTTATCTACTTTGAACCAATTGTCACAGGAACCTGTAAACTCTATAATGTAAGGCAGAGATAAGCACAGAATTACTGCCTATGGAGGCTAACAAAGGGAAAAGGAAGCTCCTATTTTTCCAAGAGGTTTAGATATAATTGCTGAAGGTAAATCTCTGTGTTTCCCTCCCTCTCCCTCCTTCCCTTCTCCAACTCTTCCTTCTTTTCTTCCACCCCTCCTTCCTTCATTCTCATTCTATTAGTCTAGAATGCTAAAAAAGAAAAAAGGAAAAAAAAAAAGATCGCTCTCTTTATTTTTATATCAAATTTAGAGTAATATAAGAAGTCTTATTTTAATGTTGGCAGCCTTCCCGAAGAAATCTTACAGATCGTTAAATGGCCTCATAAAGATCTAGAAAAAAGAAACTATAAATCTTTTAGAGATTGTCTCCTGTCCCTTTATCATTCCTTTTGGAAACATCCTCACCTATTTTTATCAATGTCTTTTAAAGCTGAAAACATATTCTACTTCCCCCAGGAAGTATTGTGTTCACTTCTCTCAAGCTATGAGTCTGTTGTCTCAAAGATACTTTATAAATATTTATTCTTTACTCTTTTTTGTTTGTTTTTATGGTTATGTATGTGCTTGCCTTACTTCATCTACTAAATTAGAACCTACAGATCTAAATGCAATCAAGTGCCAGGCTGAAAATATATGAAGCATCCAGTATGGGCAATAAGGGCTGTAGAAACTTAAAGGGGTAAGCTCAGACTAAATCAGAGTTCATTAAAATGCAGTGCTGGTCCATCAAAACTATGCCAACTCTTGGTATTATCCTACAAGCTAATAAAACAGGGTTACATGTCTGTTTTCTACCATAATAGCCCAGTGTATTGCTCAACTTTATTTTAAATATAGCCTTACATTAGGACACTAAACAAATAATATGTTAATTCTCTGAGTTAGCAAAATTTTTATTGTGGTCTCAGGTATTTATTTCTCCATCCTTTCATTTCACCACATTACCTGTCGCATATTTTACCTCTGAGTTCATAGGACTGTCACCCCAAATTGAGGGTGGTTTTCTTCAAGAGGGAGTTGAGGGGGAAGAGCAAAATTTATAATGTTTGTTTCTGCAGTAGAGAAGGGAGTCCATAAACATTTAATGATTGCGTTAAATAATAAAGACGAGGAATTCAGGTAATAGGATTATCAGGAGGTAGAACTTTTTTTTTTTTAAATAAGTTTCTCTGTGCATAACCTTGTACTAAATGTTAGGGAAATAGATAGTGCTAGCATTTTCTTTATAAAAATCAAGATATATTAAGAAAGTAATGAAAATGGGTAATATATATTACATTTTGATTGATTTGTTAAATATTTGTATAAGATTCTGTGAATGACTTCATCTGTGTAGACCTCTATTTCTCTTTATCTTCTAAGAATGAAAATGTGGTGGGGCTGGGGTGCTAAATAATGTCAAAATTTTTCTTCAGTGCAGAAACCAGTTTGGCTCAGTGCCGAAACCAGTTTGGCTCAGTGGATAGAGCGTCGGTCTGTGGACTGAAAGGTCCCAGGTTCAATTCTGGCCAAGGGCATGTACATTGGTTTCGGGTACATCCCTGATGGGGGGTGTGCAGGAGGCAGCTGGTCGGTGTATCTCTCTCATCAATGTTTCTAGCTCTCTATCCCTCTCCCTTCCTCTCTGTGAAAAATCAATAAAAAATATATATATTTTTAAAAAACAGTTCCTTTAAAAAAAATTCTACAGCATGGAAGTTCAATGAGTATCATTGGCAATATGATTTGGGGGAATACAAAAGAAAAAAGCAATTATTCGTGCACAGAAATATTGTAATAAATTAACACTTCTTAATTAGTTTTTTTAAAGAAATTCAAACTTATGAAAAAGCTCCCAAAACAATGCAAACTTTCTCCATATAATTATATTCTCTTGATATTGTGACTTTATTGCATTTGCTATCTCTCTTGCTCTTATTCTTGCTGTAACTCACTATGCTTTCCTCCTACTATTTTTCCTGAAATGTACTTTATGCCAAAATGTACTTTATACTAAAAGAGACAAATTCTAGTCAAGAACCAATCCAGGATCACACGTGACCCTTAGTTGCCTTATCTCCTTAAACTTCTTTAATTTGGGAGTGTGTTTCTGTCTTTGTTTTTAAAGATCTTCCCAAATTTGAAAAGTACAGACCAGTTATTTTCTACAATATCCCTCAGTTTGTGTTAGTCTAATATTTGTTCAGAATTATATTCAGGCTCTGCTCTTTCGGGGGAGAAATACTAGAGAAGGGATTTGTTTCCTTCTTATTGCATCTGGTCAGGAGGCACATGGCTTCCATTCCTTCTGTTGTATCTATGGTTAAATATAGATACACTACAGGCCCGATGCACAAAATGTGTGCAAGGGTAGGCCTTCCTTCCCCTGGCTGCCAACACCCAGGACTCGGGCTTCCCCCATCCCCTGGATCCTGCCAGCTGGTCCCACCCCCTCCCACAACTGCCTTGGCTCTTCCTGCATCTGCTGCCACCCCTCTTCCCCCTGGTTTGATCACCCTGCCAGCTGGTGGCCTGGGCCTCCCTCTGCAGGGCAATCATGGGGTGATGGTGGGGCCCCCTGACTGACTACATTGCATCTACTTTGGCTGGTCTGGTGCTAGTGTGTGTCATAGTTTGGTTGTCTGGATAGTTGTTCTGCTATTTGGCCATTCAGTCGATTTGTATATTATGCTTTTATTATTATAGATTATTATAGATTCCTTTATTTAGTTTTAAATAAATTTTAAATTTTAGAGCATGTGGATACATTTTCTTTTTATGTTTAATGCAGACTTTGAAGTGGCGGCACTATACATTTTTTTGTGTTTTGGCAACATACATTGATATATGAATATGCAAATCTGTACATTATTTTGATTTACCAATAAAGAAAAGAAAATGAGCTAATACTTAATTTACTGGCTGATGGAAATATTTCTTTACCTTTTACTACTTTTACTATTACTTTTTATTAAACTTCTTTTTTAACATTAATTGACAACTCTAATCTCTCTTAAATAGTTTATTAATCATATCATATTTGGGGTAAACAGACTATTTGTAGCATAGGCTTCAGATTGCTTTGACTCAGAAGATGTAAATATCAAGTAGTCTGAGTTATAACACAAATGATCCTTCAAAAATATAATAAAATGAGCAAGTATAATAAAATGAGATTTAATTTTAAAATTAAAAATGAAACCTGAGACCTAATTGCATAGGAAATTGGATAAAAGTCAATCACCTTTTTTATAAAGCAGATGGAAAATCATTTGTACTTATAGTGGCAGAAAAGTTAAAAAGGAGTTCATTTCCAATTCAGTTTTAGCAACTCCTAATAAAGCAACATTTATGTAAATATTATTTTGCAGAAATTCTGTTTCTTATTTAAAGTACATTCAGAGTTGATCTACAATCTTCCTTTTTTCACATGAGCCTTCCCCAGATTTTTAACATAGCGGTTTGGTGGTAGCTGGTATTATTTTGAGGAGATGTTTGAAAAATTATTTGAAGAATTCTTGTTTTTTAAATATGAGTGTCACATTCAAAATCACTTTCTAGGAAAGTTTATCTAATATTTTGGGTGCTCCGGAGAAACAGAACCAATAGGAAAGATGGATATATAGATAGATAGTAGATGATAGATAGATAGATAGATAGATAGATAACAGATGATAGATTGATTTATGAGAATTTGCTCATGTGCTTATGGAGGTTGAAAAGTTCAAGGTTAGTAGTTGCCAAGCTGGAGACCTATTGGGAGTGGATGGTGTGGTTACTGGCTGAGTCTGAAGGCAGGAGAAGATCAATGTCCCAGCTTGAAGATAGTCAAGTAGAGAGAAAGAATTGTCCTGTACTTAGTCTCTTATTCTATTTTGGCATTCATCTGACTAAATGAGATCCACCCACACTGGGAAAGGTAGGCTACTTTACTCTACCCACTCAAATGTTAATTTCATTCAGAAACACCCTCATAGATACATTCAGAAATAATGTTTAACTAAATATCTGGGCTTATTTTTTATTATTTTGCCACAGTCACATTGACACATACCACCACATTTATATTCTTATTGTGTTAGTACTAGAGAGAGAAAATATTTGGGGGAATATTAAATTTGGAGTGTTTGTTCAATATTAAGATTAAACTGTCTTGCAGGCTTTCCAAAAGAAGGTTCACACTTGGAAGGTAATTTCTGCTGAAGCTTAAAATGTGCAGATCATTGTCCTTGAAGGAATGGTTGATGATCTAGATGCATTTAGGATTGTTAAAGGAGAGATGCCTCTTTGTGGTGTCTACTACATTCATTGCATGGGCAGGTACAACCTGAGCCTTTGGTGCAAACAAGTGAATTGGGGAAGAGGTTTGGTGAAAAAGAATCCTGCGTTCCAGGTGGAAGAGCATGTGCTACCTGGTGCAGAAGGTGGAGAACTCACTCCAAGAAAAAATCCTTGGGATTGGCAAACAGAACAATCCTGAGAACAAGCTCAATAGGCTAATTGGGTAGAGAAAGGACAGCATGGTCCTAGATTTTGTGATTTAGTCCTAAATTTTCAAACATTACGTTATGAGTTGGCTTTCAGAGGTCTTTCCCCACTTCCTTTTGATAAGACAGGCTGATAGAGTGTTTTTAAAACTTAAATATGGTTTGGAAAAAGCTAATTTTGTCAATGTAGCTATTCAGAATGTAAACTAATAAGTAAATATAAGAATACTAGTGCATGAAATTTGTGCAATGGGGTCACTCAGCCCAGCCTGCTCCCTCTCACAGTCCGGGAACCCTCAGGGAATGTCCTACTGATGGCTTAGGCCTGCTCTCTCCTCTATGGGAGGCAACCAAGCTGATCAGGGAGAGGCACCACCCCCATCACACCACTGCTGCTGCCACTGCTGGCTGTCATAGCCGTCAAGTTGTTTTCATCTACACAGACGCCAGTCCCTACACCATGTAAAATGACAACTTTCTTTAGGCATTTTCAAGATGTCCCTTTCATAGGATATGACATTTCTTTCTTTCTTTCTTTCTTTCTTTCTTTCTTTCTTTCTTTCCTTCCTTCCTTCCTTCCTTCCTTCCTTCCTTCCTTCCTTCCCTTCTTTCTTTCTTAATCCTCAACTGAGGATATTTTTCCATTGATTTTTAGGGAACATTGAAGAGAGAGATAAATATCAATGTGAGAGGGATATTTTGATTGTTTGTATCCTGTATGAGCCCTGATCTGGGCCCTGGCCAGGGAGAAGCCTGCAACCTAGGTACATGCCCTTGACCAGAATTGAAACCAGACCCTGCGGTCTGCAGGCCAAGGCTCTATCCACTGAGCCAAACTGGCTAAGGCAGGATATGACATTTTTAAGCCACTCCAGCAGGGGACCTTCGTGTTTTCCTCCAGGAGTGAGGTGGAAAAACCCTAGATTACCTTCTTGGATTCTTATTATCCATGCAAGTTCAATACCACAAGCTTATCCAATGAGCAGAGGAAAAGATATCCTCTGCAGCTCCTGAACAGAGGCAGGACTGCTGATGCACTGGGGCCATGGGGCTGCTGGGGGACCAGGTTAGCTTCTCCACTCCAGCCCCCCTTCGTGTTTTCTCTCCAGCTCTGGGGCTGGGCATGGGCTTCCCTGTGAGTTGTTCTCTCCAGCTTTGGGCCCATGCCCAGCCCCTCCTCCTGAGCTGGTCATGATCATTAAGGCATCCTGGCCTAATTTGTACATTACCTCTTTATATATAGAGATAAGTGGATCTTTGGAATATAAAAAAAAGAGAGAAATAAAAATCCCTCAAAATCAAGAATGAGAGAAGAAAGGAAATGTTTTGTATTTCAGTTTATTTTGCCAAGGCTAGATTGATTTTCAAGACTAAGAAAAGTAAGTATATTCTTATGATCAAAATATCCTATCTAATAGCCGAAACTGGTTTGGCTCAGTGGATAGAGCATAGGTGTGTGGACTGAAAGGTCCCAGGTTCTATTCCAGTCAAGGGCATATGCATTAGTTGTGGGCACTTCCCCAGTAGAGGGTGTGCAAGAGGCAGCTGATTGATGATTCTCTCTCATCAATGTTTCTAGTTCTCTATCCCTCTCCCTTCCTCTCTGAAAAAAAAAAAAATCAATAAAATGCATTAAAAAATCCTACCTAATAAAGAGGGAATATGAAAATTGACCATCACAAAATGGCTACGCTCACAGTGGAGGCAGGGATTTTATAACACAAGATGGCTATACCAACAGCAGAGGTGGGGATCCCATAACACAAGATGGCCGTGACCACAGTGGAAGCTGAGTTCCATAAATGAACCTTAAGGAGCAATTAGCAGGGACCTGAGGCTCCATGGCACTGGGCCAGGACAGAGGACCTAGGACTGTGCCCTCAGCCTGGTAGGCCTTGCTAGGGGATTTCAAGACATTACCCCTTCCCTAGTGAGCCTGGGCAACCTCAGGTCACACCCCCCTCCCTGGCACTTGGCCAGCTAAACCCACAGGGTTTGATGGAAGTGGGGCCAGCCAGGTATGGATCTATTCCAATGGGGGTGAGACCAGCCAGGTCTTGGTTTTGCTTGATTTTGAGAAGCACATGGGTGGTTGGGGACTTGACTCTGGTTACTGTGTTATGCCCCAGACTCTGACAAAAGGAAGATTTTCATATACATCTTACTATTGTTTTTTTCATCTCTGACACGTCTATTATAGAAAAAGGGCAAATAGAAATATTAAAATATTTTCTGTGATTAATTTTCTTTTAATGTGCACAAATTTCATGCACCAGGTCACTAGTAAATAAATAAAGAAAAGGTGCATATTCTAAAACAAAACAAAAACAAAACCATGAAAATAATGAACATTCATTTCATGTTTTTACATTAAAGAAAATTATATTATTTTTACTTTTAAATGAAATCTAAAATAATACACATGAACTTTTAAAATAAAATAATGTTTATAAAAATATTCTTGGCAAAAAGATAAGACTAATATAGCAGTGTCCTTTGATTTCTCTCAAATGTCATTACTATTTTCCTTCTGGGGTATTTTTGGCCAATTTGAAAATAAAATAGAAAAGATAAGTGCTGATTATTGGAGGAGCTAAACCAAAAGCAAATACACTCATACTTTGAGGATATGTTTATGGTGATAATGACACTAATGTATTAATAATGAATTAGCCCACACATTTACCTGTGATCAAATCAATGGGACTTTTTTTCATCTTTTATAGAATTATTTGTTCTACTTGCTCAAGAAATAGCAACATATATTTATAGTCTCTTTAAAACTGAAACTCACCTTTCCATTATTCTCCCCTAAATATAGCTATTTATAAAGTTATTGCTAAATAGATAAATACTAGAGAGAAGAATGAGTTTATAGTGCTACATTTCTGGAAATTTATAGAAAAAGATAAAAAGAGTAGAGTTTATAATTAATAATGATTAATTTACACTTTACACCAAGATGTTTCCTAAAGGACATATAAAGTTTCCCTAAATGAAATGGCATAATTATAAGCTTTAATTTCATTTATACTTAAGAGGGAAGTAAAAACAAAAGTAGTATTGCCAAATTGTGGAGATGTCAACAATTTTGGTTTTTCTTCTCCAAGATAGATAAGATTCCACAGCATTTAATAACTCAGGCTCTGAGAGAGAGCATGATGTTGGGATGCATGGGTAGTCATAAAAATGGGAGGATAAGATATATAGGATGGAGTTTGAGGCAACGTGCTCAATAAGCCAGTAATTTCCAATTTCCGTTGTGCCTGGAACCAAAGAAAGATTTTGTAGTTTATTTGTAGTGGTTTTTTGTTTGTTTGTTTGTTTTGTTCAAGCTTACTGTTTGTTTTTAAATGAAATTTATTGGGGTGACATTGGTGAATAAAATTATATAGTTTTCACATGTACACTTACTTCTATAGTACATCATCTGTTTATTGTATTGTGTGTTCACCATTCCAAAGCAATACTCCTTCCATCCCAGTTTATCTCACTTTTATCCTTTTCTACTTTCTCCACCACCCTTTCCTTCTGGTACTTACCATGCTCATGTCTGTATGGTAAGTAACTTTGCTTAATCCCTTCACCTTTTTCACTCAGTCCCTCAACCCTCTCCTCTGAGAGCTGTCATGCTATTCTCTGTATCTATGAGCTTGTTTCTATGTTGCTTGTTAGATAATTTTGTTTATTGGATTCTACATATAAGTAAAATCATAAGGTATTTGTCCTTCTCTGACTGGCTTATTTCTCTTAGCATAACACTCTCCAGGTCCATGCTGTCACAAAAGGTAACATTTCCTCTCCCTCTCTCTCTCTTTCTCTCTCTCTCTCTCTCTCTCTCTGACTGAGTAAGTAGTATTTTATTGTGTAGATGTACCACTTTATTTATTTTTTTTTAATTCATCTACTGATTGTCACTTGGACTGCTTCCAAATCTTGGCTATTGAAAAAAAATGCTGCAATGACTATAGGGGTTCATATATTCTTTCAGATTGGTGTTTGAGTTTCTTTGGATAAATTTCTAGAAGTGGAATCACAGGGTCATAAGGCAGTTTTATTTTTACTTTTGAGGTAACTTCATACTGATTCCACAGTGGCTGCACCAATCTGCATTCCCACCAACAGTACAGAAGGGTTCTTTTTTCTCTTCATCCTCACCAACATTGGTTGTTGAGTTTATGGATGAGGTCATTCTAACAGGTGTGATGTAATATGTCATTGTTGTTTTAATTTGAATTTCTCTGACGATTAGTGGCATTGAGCATCCTTTCATATGTTTCTTGGCCATCTGTATGTCCTCTTTGGAGAAATGTCTATTCAGTGTATTTGCCCATTTTTTTAAAAATTAGATTGCTTCTATTAGATGTTGAGTTATATAAGTTTTTTTAATTTTTTATAAATTTTGGATATTGATCCCTTATCAGATGTATCATTGGAAAATGTGTACTCCCATTTTATGGGCTGTCTTTTCCTTTTGTTGATGGTTTCCTTTGCAGTTCAACAACTTTTTAGTTTGATGTAGTACCATTTGTTTATTTTTTTTTTCCTTTTGACTCCCTTGCTCCAGAAGATATATCAGAAAAAAAAAATATTGCTATAGGAAATGTCCAATATTTTACTGCCTATGTTTTCTCCTAGAATTTTTATGATTTTGAGTCTAATATTTTGTGTCCTTAATCTATATTCAATTTATTCTTGTGTATAGTGTGATAATGTGGCCTAGTTTCTTTTTTTTTGTAGATATCTGTCCAATAAACAGTGTATCAGGATATGGTTAAATATGTATTCTTTCAAAAGTTCAAAACCACAAAGTGTATTTTAACGATTAAGATTAATTGCATCATATCTGATTCCTCAGAAGGAAGAGGATTCATTTCTATTTGTTTGTGCTACACAGATTATAGACATGTTCACATACATAACTTCATTTGAGCTCACTAGGATCTTGGGAGATGGGCAAGAAAGACATTGTTATTCCCATTTTGTAGTCAATAAAATGAGACTTGTAAATACTAATGACCTCCTATAGTCAGAAAGTGGTAAAGAGGGCTGAAACTCAGAACTTCAACTTATTTCCTTGATGCAAGGAAACCATAGTAAGAATATGGTCATGTGACCCTGTCTAAATAAACAATTCTTAGAAGTTCAGTTTCTGGGAGATTCTTATAAAATGGGAAGATTTAGTGGAGAGTGACTTACATTAGCTGATCTGGCTTGTTCATCCATAAAACTCATTAAAGGCTGAGGAAATAAAGGCTTGAAATGTAAAACAGAAAGTGGGCATCTCTTTGGTTCAGAGAAACTGCAAGTCCTGAGCACTGAGGAAACCAAGTGCTAACAGCCAGCAAGAACTGCCAACTCAACATCCTCTGTGACTGGAATGAGATTCGGAAGGCTGCTCACAACCTGCGTGGGGTATTATACCAAGGAGCAGTCTCATATTCATGCTTTCTTTGAATGCTTTATCCACTGAGATTTTAAAATTTCCTGGAAGGAGGTTAGAACAGTTTTTATGAAGAAAATATTTTTATTGTGTGTCTCAAGTCTCAAAAGCATATAGATACATAGAAACATAAAAACAAGTGAAAAAGTTGAGATGCTTAAAACCTTAAATAACACACAGATAAGAAAGGTCAAGAAAGATATTGCTAATTATTTTGATAAATGATATTTATGGGGTTTCTGTCACATCCGTCTCCTGCTACGTAGCTGCCTGAAGAGAATGAGAATGTGAGTAGCAGGTAAAACCAATAAGATGTCTTTGGTAGCAATCGATTCTATTAGTTCAAGATGAGCAACAGCTTCTCTAATATATTTTTGGGACCTAGCTTTCCTAGAGGATTAATTGAACTAAAACAGATTTATTAGGAGACGTTTTTAAAACTTAATTTCTGTTCTCATTATTATTACAATTGCTGATTTCAATAACTAACAGCACTCAGTATAGACAAAATATACTGAATGTATTCAGTGTAATGTTTTCTCTTCTGGAAGCAGAAAACAGCCTAAAGAAAAGAATGGAGAATGAGAAAAAATGTATATACATAAAGTTATAAATACAAACAGCATTAATTTAAGTACTTTTTTCAGATTTTAGTTTATTGGCTGCCTAAAAACACTTTGATAATACAAGAAAACTATTTTATAAGTTGACAATTATATGCTCATTAAAGTACTAAAAATTATAATAACCTAACGTACCATTCCCTTCATCTCAGTTCACCCTGACTAATGGTGTTAAGAAAAAAAAAAAGCACTGGAAGCCTTTAACAATTTATTAAGTTAATTAAATTAAATGCAAATTAATTTATTCAGTGTTAGATTACTGCAACAGATTTATTGATGTTGTTTAGTTTGTAAGTGAATTCACTCCTCAACACACCCAACTGCCTTGGGAACCATTTTTCCTAATGAAAGTGCTTAAATTAATTCTTGAAATTAATAGTAATAAAATATATACCATTTGTGATTATTGTGCATTTTTAAAACATGGTTTTCTATAAAATAATAAGCGCTGATATTCATGATATTCCAAGTCTAACTTATTTAAAAAAAACCTTCACCATTGTTAAAAATGGTATATTATATATACTTCATGTCTAATGACATCAGTCATAGCTTCTGAAACTTACACAATATTCATATTACTAAGTACACAATTCTTTGCTCCACCAATGCAATTGAGTTTCTTCATTCAATCCTATTTATTTTTCTTTCTCTTTTCTACCTTTGTCTTCTCTCCCTTCTTTCCTTCTTTCTTCAATTCCTGATTATCAATGAAGGGTTCCTACAAGTTAGATTTTGGAAAATCAAAGATGAAAAAAGTATACTCTTTATTTGAGGAGTATGATATATGCAACAAAATATGGACAACATGATCTGATAACTGCTATCAGATGTCTAGTGCAAGGTGATCTAGAAAGAAACCACCATTGTGTTGGTGGGGACATGGCAGAAAGATCCTTCTCAATAAATGGTGTGTAGTATGAACCTTGCAGTGTGTTTTTTTTTGGTTTTTTGTTTGTTTGTTTGTTTATTTTTTGTTTTTTAGCTGAAAGTGGAGGTGGGCAGAGAGAGAAGTCTAGACAGCAGGGACAAAATAACATGTGCAAACCATTTTATAAAAGATCATAATTTATTTTGGGAATGGCAATCCATTAGCTATGATTTTAGAGTGGCATACTTTCTCCCCAGGTTGGTAGAGACTGTGATCTCTTCAAGGCACACACATGAAAGAACAGAAAGAGAGAGAGAGAGAGAGAGAGAGAGAGAGAGAGAGAGAGAGATGAAAGAAAGGGAAGGGAAGGGAAGGGAAGGGAAGGGAAGGGAAGGGAAGGGAAGGGAAGGGAAGGGAAGGAAGAGAGAGAAGGGGAGGAGAAAAAGGAAAAAAAGAAAGAAAAAAAGAGGAAACAAAGAAACAAAGAAAAGAAAGCCTGGGGAGTATCATATTCAAAGTTTGGGTTGTTAAACAAATTGCCATAGACTGGGTATCTCAGATAATAGAAATCTAATTCTCACAGTTCTGGAAGCTGGGAAATCTGAGTTCAGGGTACCAGCGTGGCTGAGTTCCAGTGAGAGCCCTTTTTCTGCTTTGCTCATAATAATCTTTCTGTGTGTTCAAATGGCAGAGACAGAATAATTTCTCTGGTATTCTTTCTTTTTAAAAACAGGTTTTCATTGATATTTTTAGAGAAAGAGGAAGGGAAACACAGAGAAAGAGAAACAAGGATTGACTGCCTCCTGTATGCCCCCTACTGGGAATCTAACCCTCAACTTGGGCAAGTGCCCTGACCAGGAATTGAACCAGTGAGCTCCTAGTGCATGGGACTCTGCTCAACCAACTGAGCCACACTAGCTAGGCTCTGGTGTCTCTCCTTATAAGGGCACTGCCCCCATCCTGAGGGCTCTATCCTCATAATCTGATTGCCTTCCAAAGACTGAACCTCCAAATCTCATTGCATTGGGGATTAGCACTGCAGTTTATGGATTCTGGAGAAATACAAACATTCACTCTATAGCAGAGGAGTACGGACAAATTTCTACAGACCTGTGTGTGGATCACATTGCATGAGTGCATAAATGATTTATTTTGGGGGTTCTAAATGATGTCTGGAAATGACTATGTGTTGGGCACAAACATAATATAAAGATTAAAATCAGGCTAAACAAGTTCTATTTTAAGACTGTTATCTCCTACCCCAATCAACATCAAAGATAAATTACTTTGTTCATGTAGGAGTTGGTAAACTAAGCATCCTTACACCCAAACCTGTAACTCTGTCTGTTTTTATAAACAAAGTTTGATTGGAACATAGCCATGCCCATATATGTATGTATGTATGTATGTAAGTATGTATGTTGTCCCTGACTATTTTTGTGCTACAAAACCAGAGTTGATTTGCAGAGACAGGGATTAGTTGGCTCAAAGAGCCAAAAATATCTACTATTTGCCTTTGTATAGAAAAAGCTTAACGTTTATTTTATTAGATAATCTGAAACACTAACTCCACATCAGATTTTTTGGTTTGCCTCATTGCCCTCTGTTGGGATGCCACCAAGGGGATATGTCTTTACCAGTAAGTCTCTAGGTAGGAGGTTTTAGGTGAAGGACAAGGTGGGAGTGCTTTCTGTGTGGAAATGATAAGAAATGGAAGTGGTCCTTGGGTCTCTTTGTTCACCAAGAATCAGTGCACAGAGGTGGAGTCCAGCAAGGCTTACAGCTGGCACTGTCTTCTGAGACTTCCCGATCAAGTCCTTCAAAAGTTTCTTCTCTGTAGGCTCCCTGGTATGATAGATCAAATCCTAGGGCCCTTTAATGGTACATATTTTTATATATGATACTGATGTTAGGTTTAATACTGGAAGATCAATCAGACCCTACTATTTTAAATAAGTTAGGGAAGTCATCAGTATTATAGTTCAAGTAAAATAGAAATTGTAGAGAGTTTTTAGAATATTCTGGAACAAACTTGAAAACAAAACTGAACAACTCTATGAAGACTACATAATTTAATTCAGTAATGGATTAAATGTAAATCTCAGAAAATAATTTCAATTTTTGTGTGTGTACTTTTTTTAATCCCTCATTGGTTTTAGAGAGAGTGGAAGCGAAAGGGCAAGAAAGAGAAAAACATTGATGTGAGAGAAACAAATTGACTGGTTGCCTCCTGTACAAACTCCTAGCAGGGCCCAGGCCAGGAAAGCTCCTGAAACCAAGGTACGTTCTGTGCCCTTGACCAACATCAAATCTGGGACCCTTTGGTCCTCAAGCTGATGCACTATCCATTGAGCCAAACCTGCTAGGGCATAATTGCAGTGTTTTGATCAGTTGCTTCAGATTTAAATTATATATACATTCAATGGCATTGTTAGGCTCAAATGTAGTAACATAAGTTGAAAATGAGGCCATCTTGTTAAGAGTCATCACTAATTAAAAAGTGGTTCTTTCATTATTATTAATTTTTTTTCTTTCTCTTTAAAAAAAAAAATTGAACTTCATCAGGAGTTGCTATAACCACTTCAAAGGCTTCATAGTCATTTTTAAAACTGCAGTGTTCCTCTGGTTGGGATGTGGCCCTATCCCTAAGGGTAGAGTGACATATGAACTCACTCTGTTTATCGTCTTGACAATAAATTAAATCACTGGCACTGATAAGCTTTTGCAAAGCACTTCATTCCAGTTATGAAAATGTTGTATATTTTGGACCACCTTTAATTCAGCTCTCCAAATTTGCAGCATTTTCCCATCTATAAACATGAATGCAAAGATTAATTCTCTGCCAATGTTTTTGTTTCATGTTATCTAACAAACTTAGTTTATGTTTAGTTTATAGCTTGCATAAAGAAGCTATTTTTCTTCATCATTTTCACTTGCATTATCATTATATCATCATCATTTTAAAAAGTCTTAGTTTTTATGTGCGGGGGCTGACCAAGAAACTCTACATACTGCAGGTATAATTCTTTCCTTTGCAAATATATCAGACTTTACATCTCCTTACAAGAATTTTATTCTATCCCCATTGCAATCCCTGCCACCACAGGCTACAACTAGACATTTATTCTAACGAGGCTGTTCTTGCTCAGAAACTCTGCTTTAGTTGTTGTCTTCAATAGATTATTTTTAATATTTTCAAAAAGGGTGAATGCTTGTCTTTAATTTTATTTCACTGTGGATCCCTTGAGGCAATATAGAGACAAGATCAGAGCTAGGGCTCTGGTTGTAGATTCATGGACTCCAGTTCCACTTGCTATGTACTGGCTGGGTGAACTTGACAGTCTTCAACTTCAGTTTTCTCACCTATAAAATGAGAATATTAAAACCAGTTAGCTCAATAGAGTTGTAGAAAGTAATGAAATAGGGGAAATGTAGAACACATTTAACAAAATCTTGTGCCTAACCAAAGTAAATACATGTTAGTTGCTATCATTCTAGTTCAAGTTAGGTAATGTATGGAAGAGTCAGTAATTCTAATATTGAATAAAATATATCTTTATTCTTGAATTATAAATTAGAGATATTTTAAAGAATGATCTCCCAAATTAGTTGTATAATTGGTATGAGTACATAGACTGTCAAGATTATTACCTTTAAAAAGATAATGTACATATCATTATCATGTAGGTACCTTGGATCATAAATTAGACTTTTTTACCTTTTAGTTACAGTTTCTAATCATTGGCTGAGAGGATGCCCTGACCTCTTGGAACTACCCATCAAGAAAGAATTTAGCCCTAATGGTTTGGCTCAGTGGATAGAATGTCGGCCTATGGACTCAAGGGTCCCAGGTTCGATTCCAGTCAAGGACATGTACCTTGGTTGCAGGAACATACCCAGTAGGGAATGTGCAGGAGGCAGCTGATTGATGTTTCTCACTCATCGATGTTTCTAATTCTCTCTCTCTCTTCCTCTCTGTAAAAAAAATCAATAAAATATATATTTTTAAAAAGGATGTAAACTGATTTGAAATGTTTAATGAAGAAGGTTGGGCATCTGTACTGGTAATGTGATGAGGGTATGTGCATCTTTGGAAGCTAGAGAGGAGGAATCCTCATAAGAGAACATTTGACTCTTGACATAAAGTTTTCATAAATTTATTTAACAGCAGTTCTAGATAGTGCTTCCACATTCCATTTTATCATAAATTTTTCTGTGGTATGTTGTTTCTCTCTGGACCCTTTGACAGCTAAGAGGGATATGCTCTCACCCTCTCTAATGGGTATCCATAGGACTGTTTATAATACACTCTGGTTCTAAAAACTATTGACATCGTTTCTTTCCACTTTGAAAATTCTTTGAGAAAAGGGGTTGCTTATTATTTGTTTAACTCCCTGGGAACTGTGCACTTAAACTATAAAATCCCCCTCTTCTAAACAGAGCCTCTCAGTACTACCTTTGCCAAAGGCCAGGAAGCATTTATCATGGTGCTACATCATGCATTTAAATATGAACTGACACAGATATATAACACGATTTAGTTGAAGTAGTTGATGTTGTCTGAATGATAACTCTTGACCTGTGAAGCTCTGAAGTAATGAAAGGGGGATAAATTTGCATGATTTGTGCCATAAGCAATATTTATAATGTAAGAGGGCTTTAAAGATTAATACGTTCCCAAAGCAACACATGAAAGAGACAGGAAAGGTTATTCGATGATCATCCAAATGCACAATTTATTTGCAATGCTTTCATCTGCAAGATTTTCTTTTTTTTTTTTTTTCTCCTCTCATTCCCCCCTTCCCATTACTTTAGTATACAAAGAGGGCATTGAAATCTTCCAAATTCCAATATATTTTCTGCAAGTTTAACTCCTTTAATCGTGGAGGTGAGGCACAATAAGGCTCGAAGAAATAGGTGATTGATTGTCTCTCATTAGGTAAATGGCCTACAGTACTTTGTAAGGTCTTATAACATTAACTCCTAAGGTTGAGAATCAAATAGCTCGAAGTATGACTCACAAAATAGTTATATTACTGTTTTATTGAATTATCAATTGGTAGAAGAAATGGACTCATAAAGCCCCTAAGGAAGTATATAATTATAAAGGTTGAATATTAAAGTCCGAGGTTGATAAGACTCTTAAAAAGAGTCCTCAGAATAATTTCTTCACAATTACTTAACAGGCACTTTTTTCTCTAAAAATATGCAGTTTTAAAAATGGCTCTGTAACTCCTTATTTTTCCATCTTAAAAATCAAATGATCTAGATGCAGTATGAAAATGAAAAGCCTTGTTGGAAAAGCATTAAAGAAAAATATAATGATTAGATCAGTTTTGATATGTACACATATTTGGACTTCAATTCCATTGGTAAATGGTGCTATGGTAGTATAGTTTGTGTCTGCACACCTCCAAAAAAATTAAATGAACAGAAAAGTAAAGAATTATGTCAGTTAAAAAATTAGAATTTTCCTGTATAGTGCCTAATTTTTTGGTTATCCCTGAAGGTACAGAATCCAATGTTTATTCTGGACATGTGGATATAGATTGAACAGCCAATAAAATGATTGGCGCCGGCATCAGTGCCTGTCTCATAGGCTCACACTCCTACTTTGATTTCCCATTGCAACCCCTTTTGCATAGTTTTCATTCTCTTTTTGGCAGATTGAGTCCAAAACTGGAAAGAAATATAGAAATTATGACTTACTTTATAATATTCCTCTGAGGGAAAAATGAATTAATTTTCCCTTATCTCATGTCTCATGAAGCATGATCAAATATTACTTCCATTTTACAAATGAGACACATTATTTAGGAAATTAAAGAGGTAATACAAGAAATATGCACAACCAGAACAAAAGATCTTCTAGTTTCCAATTTAAAAAACAAAACAAAGCATGTTTTTTATTGATTTCAGAGAGAAATGGAGAGAGAAAGATAGAAACATCAATGAGAGAGAATTATTGGTTGGCTGCTTCCTACATGCCTCCTACTAGGGATCAAGCTTTGGCAACTAGGAATGTTACCTAACTGAGAATTGGACCATGACTTCCTGATTCATAGGTTGATGATCAACCACTGGACAACACTGGCCTGGCCTACTTTTTTTTTTTTTTTTTTTACAATTTTAGCTTTTTTTTTTTTTTTTTTCCTTCTGGAATCAGTCGCATAATTTTGAAGAGCAATTTAAGGAAAAATATTTTTATTTTCCCATTATAGGCATCCAAAATATATTAAAACTAGAGGCCTGGTGCAGTGATTCATCCAGGGCATGTCTGGCCCCTCTCACCCAGTCCCAATCAACTGGACTCCAGCAGCAAGCTAACCTATGGGTTAGACTGCCTGCCCGCTAGTGGTCAGTGCCCATCATAGTGATTGGTCAAATAGTTGAACACTTAACATATTAGGCTTTTATTAAATAGGATGGCAGTTGATTATGGTTAATCACTTGGATCCATTCTAGAGTTCTTAAGAACAGCAATACTTGTACATATAATGTAAAGATACCTTCAATAATTAACAGTTATTGCAGTAAATGAAATACATCCAGATTAAATTGTTTTCCAAGCATATAGTCTTGACTTTATCATAAAAAAATTATTTTCTCCAGATAGTCTCTGTTCCATTCTAGTTGCAATTCTTGAGAGTATTACAGATGACCTTCTTTTTATGCCTCCATTGTCCCCTCCCCCTGGTTCCTGCACCACCCCACTGAGTCCTTCACCACACTATAGTCTGTGTCCATGGGCAATTTATATATGCATATCACTTCTTTGGTTCATTTCTTTCTGCTCCCCTCCACCCCCATCTCCCTTCCTTCTGAGATTCATCAGTCTGTTACATGCTCCTGGTTCTATTTTGTTCATCAGTTTATTTTGTTAATTAGATTTCACATATAAGTGAGATCATGTGATAATCAAGATCTATTTTTAATTGAGTGCCATAGACTCACTGCAAAGATCTCTCAGCCTACCTAACCTAAACTTAATAGGCAATTCACACTCTCTCTACTTTGTTTCCCTCACATCTGATGGTATCAACTAGAGCTGAAATTTCAAGCTGTGGATACTCCATTCCAGTTCTAAAGCTTGACTTTTTAGTTGTGTATTGGGTATGCAGCTGCTCTCCTGAAACATAAACATGTACATCTTTGTAAAATAATGATAAAATTGTTCCAGAATAATGGTAGGATCTGTATAATACAATGCATAAGAAAATCTTTGATACAGAATAAGTGGTCAAAATGCTTGACTCCAGCTCTGCAGTAAGGATTCTCTCTGCAGTGAAGAAGGGTGTCTGGACTTTTACCATATTTGCCGGCGTATAAGACGACTTTTTGGCCCTGAAAAATATGCCTCCAAGTGGGGGGTAGTCTTATACGGCGAGTATATAACAAACTCTGTATTTTTTAGTGGAAATGTTAGGGGGTCGTCTTATACGCCCAGTCTCTTATACGCCGGCAAATACGTATTTTTCAGGGCCAAAAAATCGTCTTATACGCCAGCAAATACGGTAATTCTTTGTTAATATGTACTATTAAATATAATAATGCATAATTCATACAACTTGTTTGAATCTAATAGAGCTTCACAGGTATTTTTTGAAAGAGCAGGCCATGTACATAAAGTCAGATTACCTTATTTCCAAGTTGTGGTTCTTATTCTCAGTAAGCTACTTTTCCTAGGGTAAGTCACTTTATCCCAAAGAGTCAGCATTGCCCTCCTTTGTAAAATGGGGTACCACTGCCTCCCCATCACTTCAAATGGTGTGACTCACACAAGATAATACAGATGAAGGTACTTTATACTTTAAGTATATACGAAGTTAAGAAGTGAAAACTCTAACATGAAAGTAAGAATGAGAGCTGGCTCTTATAATGAAGTCTCAATGCATAATAACATAACCTTTAGTTGCATTTATGAAATAGAAATGAACATATGCATCTGAAAGTACACTCAAATACAGTAATTTGTAAATGGATTCTTATAAACGGGAGCTAGAGTTAGTGGTATTCTGTGTGTCCTGAAATCTCTTATTCCATGTTACACAGACATATTCATAAATGTAAAGAAAACAATCATGGGAAAGTGATCATGCGCATGAATGTCATATTGCCAGCTCCGTGCATCCCCATTAGGAATGAGGAGTCAGCCTGAAGAAGAACGAGAGTGGAACCAGAATCATTTTCATGTTCTTTTCACTCCCCAACTGACCTTTCACCCTTCTGGAAGAACAATCTTGAAACTCCTCCTCTTTTCTAGGGCCTTCATAGACACAGAGAAGGTTTATTTCCATTTCTTTCAGAGGCTGGGGTGAGACATGTTAAAGCACCACATGAAAGACCTTGCTTATTTATAAGGTTTCCAGCTGAGACTGGAGGTTGACATCCTGATCCAGGACACAAGGGATCCAGGCTTCATGTTTTTTCCAGAAAAATGCTGGCCCCTGGGCACAGGGGTAAACATAGGGTGAGCTGTTCAGAGTCCTTCTACCCTTGGTGTCCCTCCAAGTTGTCTGACAGAAAGGTTAATATTGGTGGAGAATTTTAGACAGGTTTTCACGATGCAACTTCTTTTTTTTTTAAATGACTTCTCAACAAGAGTATGGTGGAAAATGAAGCATTTCCTACCTTAATAGGATTCAGACTCCTGCACAAGTTTGAATAGCTGCTTCAGTGATATTTTGGAGTCAATTAAAAGGAACTCACGCCGAAACCGGTTTGGCTCAGTGGTAGAGCATCGGTCTGCAGACTGAAAGGTCCCAGGTTCGATTCTGGTCAAGGGCATGTACATTGGTTGCGGGCACATTCCCCGGTAGGGGGTGTGCAAGAGGCAGCTGGTCGATGTTCCTCTCTCATTGACGTTTCTAGCTCTCTATCTCTCTCCCTTCCTCTCTGTAAAATATCAATAAAATATATTTTAAAAAATAAAAAATTAAAAATAAAAGGAACTCACAACTGGCCAGAAGTAAAACACCACCACATAGTTCCTTGAGGCTCTGTTTTAGAGATTAGCAAAGAGAAAAATAGCAAATATGTTATTTATTAATTTATTTTGTTGTTGCTTTTTCTCTACTAACAAATTATGATAATTACCAACAATGTACCCTAGTAAAGTAATGAAGAAATAAAACTGAGATAAAGTCATGATTATTGAAGTAATAGAGCAGGTAAAAGTAATCTTTGGTTTGAAAAGTAAAATATTATAACAGTCCTTCAGGATAATCTAGTATCTTTATTTTTTAAATGGCCAATTACTTATTACCCATTTCAAATGATTGGCATAATTTTTTTAAATAATGTGACGGAAAACATGAGCACATGAGTCCTTTCATATTCAAACTCTTGTCTCATAAATATTTTATTGTTACCTGATGTAATACTGCACCATTAACTACCATATGTTGACTTCATCATGGGCAAAGCTATGGGGAAAAAAACACAGGGTTTTCTCTTGCAATGTATGCCTTGGATATAAAACAGAGAATTTACATATAAAAACTATCTTATTGATTATTATTTCATTTTTTAGTTGTAAAAACAGAGATGATATGGAAGCGTATACCCAATGATTTCCATATGAATAACCATTCTATAATCTCTAATTAAATATTTCTGTAATCTTTGTTGGAAGTATTACATAGGTCCTCCTTTTTCTCCCATCAACCCCTTCCAGCCCACTACTTCCCCCCCCCCCCCCCCCGCCAGGCCCTCACCAACCCATTGTGGGCATCCATGGGTCATGCATATCTGCATACAAATTCATTGGTTGATCTCTTCCCACCCACCCTCACCTGCCTTCTATATGAGGTTCAATAATCTGTTCATCCTTCTAAGTCTCTGGGTGTATTTTTGATCATTAGTTTATTTGGGTCATTAAATATTATCTTTTGAATGATTGTTGAGTTTAGTTTACTTTAAAGCAGAATTCTGACTTTCTTCTCTGGCACCTACTTAAACAGAATACATAGAACAATGCTTTAAACCATATATTCCTATTACTTTGGGCAGAAACATGAGGAAAATGCAGAAAAGAGTGTGACAATTGTTTATATATTTATTTTTCATGATGATACAAACATTTCTTCTTGTTTTAAACTGTATTTATACTCTTCCCAGCATGATTGATGACTCAGTGAGTTTGGGGAAGCAGACATACAAGACAAGTGAGAGTGATTTGTTGAATGTTTTGATGCAAGCAGAGGGTAAATTTATTTTTTATGACTTTATCCTTAACCATAAATACTTTAATCATTGATCAACCTCATTATGCCAGCCCCTTTCTATTTTTCACAGCTTTCCTAGGTAATTTATTGAACAAAATGGCACTGCAGTTAGGCTGACCAACAATCCAGCTTTGCCCAAGACACAGGTATTCCTGATGTGAGTCTCTCAGTCCTAAAACCTGAAATACCACAAGCACACTGGGTTGCTTAGTTACCCTAAATGAGGGGTGGGGAATGTCTGGCTGTCTGGCTATATAAGGCCCACGAAATCATTTGGTCTGGCCCTACCACAGCATTGGGGGGTGAATTGATTAAATGTTTGACCAAATACAGCAGGATAATTTTAAGCTGATAATTTTGTACGGCCTAAGAATGATGTTATACATATCCAAATGGCCCTTAGCAGAAAAACGATTCCCCACCTCTGTGCCTAAATGAACAGTCTAGATGTCACGTGACTCTGAATTTCTTCATGTTTAACTCAGACTTAGAATCCTCCAGTGCAGCAGGTTCTGAGGGTCAGATTCTGCACTGTTTCTTACTGCTATTCTCCTCTTCCTTTCCCACTCACAAAGCTGCATTTGGCAGCTCCAGGTTTGATTTGGAAAGGGGCAGAAAGGTCGGCCTGGACGGGTACAGATGAAATTTATCTCAGTAACCCTCTGAGAGCTTCCTGCCTTTCTTACTTCTTTGCAATCAATTTTAACAAATGCAAAGGAAGGATCTCTCTCCCAAATTCTTTGTATTACTGCAATGTCGTATGTCCAGGATTTGGAAAGAAATTGTTTCATTTTGTCTTATAATAGCTGCCGCTCATGATTAGGAAACTCAGTGCAAATTATATTTGTATTATCCACAGTTCACACTGCCTTGATGTGGGTCTTCTTTAAGACCTCCAAAACATTGGATGGCATACTGAGATATGTTATTGAAACTGCTGAAATGATTTTTTTCAAGTTTTAATGAATAATTTGAAACACCTTTTATTTATTGGGGAAAAGGAAGAGGAGGAGGAGGAGGATTGATGGGCAAAACCTGTGGGCTTCTAGTGACAGATCTTCTATTGCCAAACAAGGGATAATCCTAGGCAATTGTTCTGCCTTTTTATCGAGTGAGAAAGAAATGTCAATAATTAATAAATTAAAGGAAGCCTGCCTTCTGAACCCATTATACGTTGTACGTAGTTTATGTCAGTTGTCTGGATTGGGAGACAATTCAGGAAACTCACCAACCACAGAAAAAAATTATATTTTAAAATTTTATGTAAGGTGCTCAGGCTTTACTCTCAGCACAAAAGCTCCCCGGAAAGGAAGAATAGCAATTTTGAAGTGTCTTTATTCTTTACTTCACCTTGATGTACTTCTCTCCTGAATTGTTTTAGGATTTAGACATTCTCTTAGTAGCTTAATCACTCTGACTCTACACATCCACAATGTTTACAAAAACAGTCTGCATTCACAGTGGGATGGGAATCACTTTGAGAACTCAGAAAATTTCCTATAGTGAGTGAAATCTAAGACAAATATTTACATCTCAACATGCAGTATAAAAGAAAACAAAGATATACCTTAACTTATTATATTGGTTATCCACCTAAATTATTCTAATGCAAGTTTTGATTAGCTTTTATATTTTAAATCATTAGAAAATTCTCTTTCCTGTTACAGGTCTTAAATTACATTCTCTAAAAATGGATAAAATTATGAAATAAGTGTGTATACATTCTTAATTTTGACACAATTTATTATTTACCATTCAATTCTATTTTTATATAGTTAACTTTTTAAAATACATTTTCATTATTTTTTTACAGAGAGGAATAGAGAGTTAGAAACATTGATGAGAGAGAAACATCCATCAGCTGCCTCCTACACACCATCTCCCCCTTCCTCCCCCACCTCCGACACTGGGGTTGTGCCCGCAACCAAGGTACATGACCCTGACCGGAATCGAACCTGGGACCTACATTCCGCAGACTGACACTACCCACTGAGCCAAACTGGTTTCGGCCCATTCAATTATTTCATGCAGTGTGGAGGTGTTTATTGTTGGTCAGCAGACCTGGGCTACACTCTCACCTGTGAAATATACCTAAAATAACTGTGGGGATACCTTATTTATTTATTTTGTTAAAACCAAGCTAGCCGTAAAATGACCACTAAAAATATCTAAAATAAGTTGGAGCATTTAGTAAATAAAAGGTGGTTTAAATATATTAGGAGGCCTATAGAATAGTTCTAATAACTTTAATTTCAGGAATAAAAATATCCATAACAACATATGAGTATTTGAAAAATAAGCAAGAATGTTCATTACAATTTCTATTATATTATAGTAGCAGGTGGGGACAGTGCTGAAACTGGCAGTCTGACATCCCCCAAGGGATGTAGTAGTGCACAAAGCGGCAGGCAGCTGAGGAGGAGGGGAGCCCAAGCCCAAGCCGGGGCAGGCCCTGCACCAATTCCATTCATCCTGGCCCCACCGTGCCTGCCTCTCTTGCTGCTTATTAGCTCCACCACGGAGGCAGGAGAGGCTGTGCTGCCACAGCTGCCCTTGCCAGCCATGAGCCCAGCTTCTGGTGCCTGTAGGTCAGCTGAGTGGTGCTCCCACTGTGGGAGCATACTGACTACCAGGGGGCAGCTCCTGCATTGAGTGTGTGCCCCCTGATGGTCAGAGTGCATCATAGCAACTGGTCAAATGGTCATTTCAGCTCAACTGTCTTTACTGTTACTTTTTTTTTTCTTTTTGCCTCCTTGTAGAGGTTATTAATTCACAATTATTTTTACAAAACAAAGCTGGTAAAATATTTTGTCAATGCTTATTTTGAAAAATATGCCAATTATACATACTGCAATCAAAGTCCATCGTTTCATTCTAAAGACAGGCAAAAGAATAAGAAATCATGTGTGTGGTCTAAAAGAGTTTTAGGCATTTAGTACCAGCTTCATCACAAAAATTTGGTCATTTGGTTATTTCAAATTTGTACACATAAAATATAAATATGAAAAACTATAAATTTGTTATTTAACATCACAACTACTCTAGACACTAGACTTATAAAAGCCTAAGAGACCGTTTGACCGGTAACTATGATGAGCACTAATTTCCAGGGGGTAGACACTCAATGCACAGGTATGAGAACATGGAACATCCGAAACCGGTGTGGCTCAGTGGATAGAGCATCAGCCTATGGACTGAAAGGTCCCATGTTCAATTCTGGTGGAGGGCATGTACCTTGCTTGCGGGCACGTCCCCTGTAGGGGGTGTGCAGGAGGCAGCTGATTGATGTTTCTCCTCTATGTTTTTAACTCTCTATCCCTCTCTCTTCTTCTCTGTGAATAATCAATAAAATATATTTTCAAAAACAAACAAACAAACATGGAACAGACTGATGAATCTCAGAAGGAAAGGGGTCGGGGGAGAGTAGGAAAAGATTAATTAAAGATCTTGTATGCATACTAGAGGCCCAATGCATGGATTTGTGCACTCGTGGGGTCCCTTGGCCTGGCCTTGCCTGCAGGGATTGGGCCCAAACTGGCTCTCCGACATCCTCCAAGGGGTCCCAGATTGCGAGAGGGCACAGGCCAGGCTGAGGGACCCCACCAGTGCACGAATGGGCCTCTAATAAATTATATCTGTCTAAAATCCAATCCTTCAATACATTTCTGCTTCAAAAAGTTCTTAATTCTAATATATATTTTTATTATCAAAATAAATAATGTTATGATTTTTTAGCTTGAATCTGGATTTGATATGCATGTGTTCAGCTCAAAACAAATAATTTTATCTAATGAACTTTTTAACTCAATTACAACAGCATTTACAACAATGTTAGACATTTTGCCTCTGACAAAAAGCATTTTGAAATATTTAATTTCAATAATAGTATCCAAAATTTTAATTATTAAAAAATTAATGAGTTTTCTATTTAAAGCATCTCATATAGTCTCATATAACTGGTATATCCACTGTTTGCAAATTTCTTCTGCTGATCCAACACATTAACAAATATTGCTTTATTTTCTGGTTCATTCATAAGCAAACTTGAAGCAGAAAATAAAAAAGTAATTTAGAAGAATAGTCAGTTAATCTAAATGAGAAGTCAAGCTTCACAGGATGGTATGTAAATTCACTTTATATATGTTAAATAATTGTGTTTATAATAGCCTGCTTTCAACAATGCATTAGTTACTTATTGTTGCTTAACCAATTTTCTCAAATTGTATGTTAAAATGACCCAGTGTTTGAGGTCAGAAATCCAGGGACAGATTAATTGGGTGGTGTCTCTGACTCAAGGTTATAGTAAAGCTCTTGGCTGTTATTTCAAGACTCATCTACAGCTGGACCATTTGCTGCAAAGCTCACTTCCATGGTGGCTGGCAGGCCACAGTTGCTGTGTGGCCATTGGCCAGATGCTTCAATCTCTCCGTGGGTAGGAATACCAGGAAGTAGGACTACCAGGAGGCAGAGGTCACCAGGGAGTGTTCTTGAGGCAGGTTAACTCAGAGAAACAACTACTTGGTCAACTTAGAAAAACAACTACCAACTTTGAAACAGATGAAAGTATGAATGTTCTGGATTCCAAGTGGTAGTAGGTATCACCACACCCCTCATGGAGTATGGGAAATATTGACTGACATTGGCTCAAAAACACTCATCATCAACTTTCCAGAGAAACAGAGATTCAGTGCCTAATTTTTCCAAATATTCGTTTTGTTTTGTTTTCTTGAATTGAAAGATTTTATTTAAAAATAAAATGTTACCACAAAATGAAATAAATTGCTATAGATTGATGCCATGTCAGGAATAGCAAAACAACAACATTGCAGCAACAGTATTCAGACAACTTTTTGTCTTACAACTGAAGGGCTATGCTTATATGTCCACACTTATCTCAGAGAAACCAAATCTATCATTGTCCTTATTTACCTCTGCCCAGTGGGACAGTAACCAGGCATACTTGTGTATATAGAAGGCTTTACCATGGACAATGACAGACCTGAATGGTGCAACCAGCCAGCCAGGGGGAACACCTGATTTTATATTGCCCATCTACTACAAGACCAGAAGGGTTAACTTCCTAGTTGCTGGTTTCTGAGAGTACAAGTTCTTTCACTCAAGGGTTTCACATCCCTCCCTGAAATAAGATGTTTAGTACTTTGCATTTAGAAAGGCAGAAAAAAAGAGAGAAATTATATGATTCATCATCTATTAGATTTAAAATTCTGTTTAAGTAAGAGCTCCATTTGTGGCAGTTGATTCTCACAAATTATTAATGGAGACCGTGTGAGACGCTGGGAGCACCACCAAACCTTCTTAATTAATGGTAATGTAATAATAACAAAAAATGCAATGATGTAATAATAATACTTTATTTTAAAAATAATAAAACTTCAGAACAAATGATAAATGGAATGGCATCCCAGGCCAATAGAAATAAACCAAGATTGCCCTGGCAAACTTAGTGTGCCATCACTTCACTGTATTTAGACGAAGGAGTGATGAGGAATGTAGCTTGCTATACATATTATAGGAATAACATTCCCAAACCTTTCATGGTAGTAAGAAATCTGTCGCTGGTATTTTTCCTGGTAAATGCATTACCACAAATTGGAAGTTAGGGGGAGGCTGGCAAAGACTTTGGCCTTGTCAAAGACCTACTTTTTATTATGTTTTTTGAAAATGCATAGAAACCATCCCAAATATACCACATTTGCTTCAGAAACAGATATACTTTCATACAACGAGAGGATAATGTTAATAAGGGTGTAAATAATAGATAAATAGACAGAAGGTAAACAATCCGAACAAACATCAAGTAATAATTGGTGCTTTTGGCAAATGTTAATTACATACCTAGTTCTCACACTTTAAGAAGCCTAGAGTCATTTTGAGTCCTTTCCAACAGCATGCTGGTGCTTCTCCAAAGAGGAATTAAGATTCAGGGAATGGGATTCCTGGTGGATGTGTGCTCCAGTCAGGGTGTGACACACCCTCTCACTGACATTACACCTTTTTCAGCCAACACAGTACTGTATTTTCTCACTTGTTGGCTCATGTGTTGTTTTTTTTTAAAAAAAGGCTTTTAAAAAAAGTATCATTAGGGAAAAATTCAAGCCCAGAGAAAACCTAAGCACCTACTACTCACATTTAACCAAAGTAGAAATGTGCTCCCCATCCACTCATAATTGGTGCATTATGAGTTTTTCTAATACAACCATATATTACAAATTGGGCTTAAGTGTATATTGTACCAATATCTTGGTATCTTACTTGGTATTTCTAGAATATTTGGCTTTCCTACTATTTTATTTGGTATCATATGTGCTACTTTGAATTTACCTGACATTAAAAAACTCGAGCCTATCTTCATATAGGCAAGAGATTGCAGGGCTTGTTTCCTTGTCATGGCTGGTCAGATTCTTTACATTGTTTCCTTGACTTTTCTTTTTATTTATGTGTAGAGATTCTATATATGTGTTGTATAGTAATTCCTTGACCCTTAAACATTTTAAATATCCTTTTGAAGCCTGAGACTTATGTTCTAATATTGGGATACTGCCTTTTGTCATAAAGAACTTCACAGTTCTACTGTGGTTCAATAAAATAATCCTTTGGATATGATTTGTACTTTCTGCGTTTTTTTTAAATATTTTATTGATATTTTACAGAGAGGAAGGGAGAGAGATAGAGAGCTAGAAACGTTGATGCAAGAGAAACATCGACCAGCTGCCTCTTGCACACCCCCCACTGGGGATGTGCCCACAACCAATATACATGCCCTTAACCGGAATCGAACCCAGGACCTTTCAGTCCCCAGACCGACACTCTACCACTGAGCCAAACCAGTTTCGGCAGATTTGTGCTTTCTGTGTTTTAAAGTATAGGAAGTTTTCCTAAAAATAAGCTTTGGATTTTATTCTAATTGGAATAGGTCCTATTTTTATTATATGATCTTCACCTCTTTCTGTCATTACTCACTGTATTAGTTTAAGTAGAGTTGTCATAACAGAATACCACAGATAAGGTAGCTTAAACAACAAACATTTACTTTCTCTGGAATCAGATGCCTGTAAGTTCCAGATCAAGGTACCAGCAGCAGGATTCCCCATAAGCCTGTATCCTTGGCTTGCAAATGACCACCATCTTGCTTCTTCTTCACATGGTCATCCCTCTGTGCACACACCTTTAGTGTCTATGTCTCCTAATCCCTTCATATAAGGACACCAGTCAGATTGGAATATGGAATACCCTCATAGCCTCACTTTATATTAATCACCACCTTAAAGGCCCTGTCTCTGCAAACAGTCACATTCTGAGGTACTGGGAGTTAGGGTTTCAGCATATGAATTTTGGGGAAACACAATTCAATTCATAATACTCATTCATCTCTATGTTGTATCCTTTCTCATGATTTTAAAAAAACTTCTATGACTGAAAGTAGCGCATTTTTCTTACTAGCCTAGACCAATCACCCAAAATACAGTCATAGCAACCCATGGCACCATCAGGGCTTTAGACAAATGCCTCCCAGCTTACCAGTTTTTTTTTGTTTTTTTTTCTCACCCTCAATCTAGTCCACTAGCAAACTCCTGCCCCCGCCCTTGCAGATTCTGACCAGCACTTCTCACTACTTCCTCTACAATCACTGCACTGCAATCCACCACCTTCCTTTCCCTGATTGTGTAAATGACTTCTGTCTCCCTGAGCTTAAACCTTATCTGTGTTCCATCTTTAATCCCCTAGAGTTTTTTGTTTTTTGTTTTTTTCACAACACAACAGCCAGAGTGATCCTTCAAAAACTAAATCAGGTTATGTGGCTCTTCAACACAAAGATATCTAGTAGTTTTTTTGTTTTTGTTTTTATCTCAGTCAAGAAAAAAGCCAACAATACTATGGCCAATACTTCTCTGTCTTCAATGACACCACTGTTCACTCATTCTCTTGCCACATAGTTCTCATTGCTTTCCTTCTACCTCACCAGGTGTGTTTCTATCTCAAGGATATTTCACTTGCAATTCCTTCTGCCTTGGAAGGTTCCACCCCCAAGTGTGCTTTACTTAAATGTCCCCTTATCTGTGAGGTCACCTTCAGACATAAACTAATAGACCAACCCTTATCTCCTACACCCTACTATCTTCTTGGTTTTACTTTTTCCCAATGGGCTTGGAGGAAATATTATATATTTAATGATTCATTTCTCTTTTGTCTCATCTGCCCCTACCTTGCCACATTTAAACCCACTAAAATATGAATTCTACTAGTATAGAAGAAACATTTCTGTTTTATGTATTCTCTAGTATATACCCAGTAACAAGCACAAAGCATTAAACATTGATTGAACAAGGATATGTGTATGAGGCCATATGTACCATTATAATATTTTAGACACCTGCACTGTGAAATGGCTATTTGAAAGAGATAGCTGATCATTTGAATAGAAGGCAGTTGAAGACACAACAATCTTCTGTTGAGAAAGACTCAAAGAGCTGTAGACTGTTTCAGTAATTGAAATTTGTTCTGCCCTTCTGGAATTTTGGTTTGTTTATTTTATATTTTTATGGCTAAGTGTATGTTGTGTTTTGATTATTTGTTTTTATTCCTTTTGAAAGGCAAATAATGTTTCCCTGTAATGACATCTCTCCTTAGGGTCAGAGGAAAAAGTACTAAATCGTGAAATTATCTTTGGACACATTAAATCTGAAAAGTAAATGGATGTGCTTGTCAGTAACAGCTATCACTAAGGACTGCTTTTCTGAATACCAGCACATATAGAAAAGTTAAAAGAAAAGTGAATTAGTGAACATATTTTTTGTTATAATATACTAGGGGCCCAGTGCACGAATTCATGCACCTTGAAGTGAACTGTGAGCCACAAGACTGCGGTGGACAGAGGGACAGGTCTCGGCCCATCCTCTATGTCCCTGGCCCCCTGTCTGCTGACAGTCATTCTCCCATTGCCACCACACCCATGAACTGATGGTGCTGGCCCCACTTGGATGCTCTGATAGAGCAGAGTGATTGGGGCTGGAGCCAGCAGTGGGCTCAAGGGGGTCTGGCACTGTCAGCAGATGTGAGCTATGGCTTCTGCCACGATCACCCCTCAGGAGCAGAGGGAGGTGGAGAAGCCCTCATAGGGGATCAGGGCTGTACAGGGTACCAGTAGAAGGTGCAAGCAGAGCTGTCACCAGCAGCAGGTGTGAGCGCCAGGCGGGACCGTGGCATGTAGGAGCAAATAATTTTCAGTAATCACCAGAGGCTCTCTCTGATGACAGCTACATGCACCCCGCCTTGGTCTGGCACCCTTACTCACCTGCTCCATCCTCTTCTCGTGGCTGCTGCCTGCCATGTTTCCCACTCTGCTGCCTGCTGCCTCCACCCACCATGTTCCACCTGCCCCCCCTGGTGGTCAGTGCACATCATAGTGACTGGTTGTTCAGTTGTTTCACTGTTCAGTATATTTGCATATTAACCTTTTTATTATATAGGAGGATAAGAAAAATAAAGGTTGTATGCATGACCAACAGTGATTAAAGAAAAGTTAATTCTTCAGATTTGAGATATTGTTACAAATATTCTATGGATATTATTGTTTTTATAAGCTAGAGTTTCCTTTTTGTTAATATTGATAAAGATAGATTGTTTCTGAGTTCTCAATCCAAAACATACATTAAGTGTTCTGTAAATATCACATATAAGTGACGATGATAGTAATATCTTATCACAAATTTGCCAAATACTGTTATGTTTCCTAGTTTTCAGTAAGATTAAAATATGATTATTTAAGGAAAAATGAAATTGATCTAGTTTCTACATGGATTATCAACATTAAAACCTAGTTACAAGCATATATGTGTTAATACTTGCTTGTAATTAGGTTTTTAATACAGTCCTTTTTGACCCAACCAGCAGAGTCCAGCTGTTCCTTGATGTCCCTATTATTATTCTACCCACTTTAAAGCATTTTTAGAAGAATTGAGCTCAGCATCTGTGAAGAGAAGAGCAAGTTTAGTTTAGTCTCAGGTCATTGTTCTGTGGAGAATAGGCTATACTGAAAACATGGATGTCAATCCTTAAATCTAGGAATACAGGATATTACACATTAATTCCTGGTCTTAAATAATCTCAATGTTTAACTCTGAATTTCCAGTGTACGTTGGAGCCATGACAGGTAACTATATTTTTCTGGAGGTCCCTTTAAGCCTAAGAGCAATACAAATCCTTAATCATTTGACATATTGTGGAGACATCTAGGAATTCCCTTTACTCCTTCCTTGTTCTTCTGCCTCAGTTTCCATGGAGACCCAACCTTCACAGTGTCCCCTCAGGCCTGCTGGTGTTACCACTTCTATGTCTCAATTGGTCCCTAGAAGTCAATGGCAAATCTAGATTCAGGTAAGTATCCCTTTTGAAGTTACCACCTCCCAAGTCAAAGGCAGAGAGAGAATAGAACACAGAGTAACTGATATTTCTTGATCACAAAAATTCATCTTTCTCTTCAAAATGTCTCTGCTTCTTAGATACTCACAGGGCATTCAGCCAAGTCTCTTCAAGGCTTTGAGGTTTTGAGAAAAACAGATGCCTTGAAGGTAATTGTCTATGAACAACTTCTGCTTTCTGCATTGTTACAAACCTTTAGGGTGGGGGGGGGGGGAGGAGCATAAAAACCTGCCTCATGCTTGAACAAAAAGCATAATGGAAAAATAAGGAGAGAGGAAAAAAATACATATGCACATCTTTATAATGTCACTGCCAAGATTTAATTATATCTGGAGTTTACATCATCTAGAAAATAAAAAAGAACAAAAGCACTAATAAATGAATGAAGTAAAGATGAAGTAAAGGTTTTAGGATTTCATCAGAAATAGTTAAAAGGAGTAAGAGTAGTTATTCTTTAAAAAAAAGAAAGAAAGAAAAATGTTATGTAGTTATCATGCTCTCTGTTGCTCTGGGGGGAGAAATGAAGAAAGGCATGTTTCAGGTTAACATGAAAAAGGACATCAAAGTTTGATGAATATGGAGTCAGAAAAATCTGGATTTGTTCCCAGTTTCTCAACTTTTGGGCAAGGCCAATAGTACATGAGTCTTAATTTCTTCAGTCCTTCGATCTTTCTCTCTCCTTTCTTCATATATTTGCTTATGTGATACCTTCTATGTTTCGGGATTTATTCACTATGTTCAGTTATTTCATTTTTATTTTTTTGTCAATGCACAGCAAACTCTAACTGCCTTGCTCTCATGGTACTTACTTTTTGTTGAGGGGGGATAAGTTAGCCAAATAGTAGTTTAACTCAACGAAGAATGATAACAGTAATGGAATCTATATAGGGAAATACATAAAGCTAGGGATGAAAGTTCTAGTGGGCTGAGGTATCGGCGGGAGCAGCCGGCGGCGGGAGAAGCCGTTACGGGAGCTGGAACTGCTGATCTATCCTGATCAAGATGACAACCTCCCAAAAGCACCGAGACTTCGTGGCAGAGCCCATGGGGGAAAAGCCAGTGGGGAGCCTGGCCGGGATCGGTGAAGTCCTGGGCAAGAAGCTGGAGGAAAGGGGCTTTGACAAGGCTTACGTGGTCCTTGGCCAGTTTCTGGTGCTAAAGAAAGACGAAGACCTCTTCCGGGAGTGGCTAAAGGACACATGTGGCGCCAATGCCAAGCAGTCCCGGGACTGCTTCGGGTGCCTCCGAGAGTGGTGTGACGCCTTCTTGTGATGCTCTCTGGGGAGCCCCCAATCCCTAGCCCCAGCCTTGAGTCTCCGGAGTCCGCAGCTGACTGGGGGCTGCTCCCTTGTCCTCTACAAAGGAAACCATTGCTGTCTGCTCACCACCAATGGCCTCCGGGTCCTCGGGGGAGTTCTCTCCCTCACCATTTCAACTTTTTTGGAATTCTCACTCTTGCATGCACCTCCCTTCTCTTTCCTGCCAGTTTCAGGTCGATCACCAGCTTTTCTGAGTGGATTTCTGCCCCTACCCTCACCCCGGTCTGTTTAATGACGTTTGGCTTCTCTTTTGGCAAAACAGTCACTGTCCATATAAAGTTTTTTAAATCAATAAAGTCAGTGGCCTTCCAAAAAATAAAAAAATAAAGCTAGGGATGGAGTTTTGATGAAAACTCTGGCTTATTCTGAGAATGTTGGAGAATGAGTTGGAGGTTGGCTTTGTTGTGGTTTTACAGTGGGTGGTGTGTCAGGTGTCCCAGACAGATGGAATGAAGGAATGGGTACAGATTTTGAGCTGGGAGGGGAGCCTGACATGCTCGTGGAACAGAAAGAAGGTCAACAAAGACAGGGAACAAGAGGGAAAGGAGAGAGAAGCTGAAAAGAGAAGACAGGGTTCAAAATGCATAGAGCTATGGAGGATTAAGAATGTGATAAGGTACCCTAAGGCTCAAAAGGAACTGGTGTAGTAGTAATACGATTTGTAAAGTGAAGAGCTCGTGGAGTATTCTCATTATTGAAATAACATTGAACGTGATTCCATGGGTCAGACCAATATCAGCTGTATGTAACAATTAAACTTTCTGGAATATAAGTCACTGCATTTTGAAATAGTTCACTCCCAGATGTGTACATATTTAAGCAGAAATCATATGATCACTCATTTGGAATGTCCTTTGAATTATTTTTGCCTTAGAAGAGAGGTTGAATTTCTAGGGACATGTTTTGCTTGAGACTCCATGATTTTCCTTTGGAACATATGTTCTTATATACACCTTCTATGTTTATTTATATCTTCCTTTTCTTTTCCGAGACTCTTTTTTCATTTGCTTCCAGTGTTCATAATTACTCACTGATACAACTTTATGATGGTTGATTTCAAATCTTTGTCAGAAGTTCAGACATCCTGGACATCTCATTGCTGGCACAAATTATCTTTGCTCTTTTTTAAAAAAAAGATCTTCCTGGTTCTTAGAATGATGAGGGATTGTTTTCATCAAAACATAGACATTTTGGATATTATACAGGGTGGGGCAAAAGTAGGCTAACAGTGGAGATTACATGAAACACAGAATTTATTCCTATATCATTATTTATTAATTATAGTATTATTTTCCATATGAACTACTTACTGCAAGCCTACTTTTGTCCCAGCCTGTATCATGAGACTCTGGATATTATTACACCTTCTGTTTTAGTGAGATTTTGCTGGTACTAATTCTGGAGTGGTCAGAGGGGGGCATCTCTTACCGCTGATGTCCAGAATATTTTGTTAAAAAAATAAATATTGCCTTGACACTGCCAAGTGTGGGAAGTCTGGGTTTCCCACTTGGTCTCCATTGATACTAAGGGAAGAGTCTCCTTGTAACTGCTGGTTGGAGTGGAAGCTATGGCTTCTAACTAGGCCTTCACTGATACCCCCCGCTGCTGGGAAGGGTAGGAGTACCTAGTTACTCTTCCCCATGTGGTCTACTTGACAGCACAGTGGGATGAGATATTTGGTAGTGGTGTAACCACTGAACAGTAGTAAAAGTTCTGTCTCCCTACTTGGACCCTAACACCCCCTCTCCCCCCCAATTGTAGCCTGCAAGGAAAGAGGTCCAGGATCCCCAGCTTTGAAGGTAGAGAGACAGTTTTTCCCATGGTGTTTTACTAGAGCAGAGTGGCTATTATTTGAAAGTTTTATGGGGATTTTTTTGTTTTTCCTTTTCTGATCCTTTGTCTAGAGAGAGAATGCTTTTAGAGAGAGATTTTTGTCTGCATTCAGTGGCATTTCCAGATTTACACTTTCATCTCTTCCGAGTCTAAGATCTATAAGGCATGAAGAAACCCCAGGGAACACATGATCATGCATTCCTTGGGTACAGAGTTTTATAGCCATTTTTGCCTTTTTCTCTCCATACTTCAGAGTCTTCTTAAGCTTGTTTTATGTGCAATTTCCAAAGCTTTTAGCGTTATTGTAGGAAAATAGAAAAATATGTCTTCTCCATCTTTATGGAAGCAGAAATGATGACGGCTGACATTTTAATAGAAATAATGGAATTCAGAAAAGGACAATGACATATTTAAAATCATAAAAGGAAGGAAAGGTCAAGCTATACATCTATATTCCATGATCATACCCTTAAAATGTAGGTGAAATGGAGATTTCTACAGATAAGCAGATAAAAATGATAAAATAGGAAGTATGTGAGTAAATACATAATGCTTATTTTTGACACCCACAAACTGTAACTTCTCTATTCTTTCAGGCAAGTCTACCCTATGCTTTCATACTTAAGAGATGAAAAATATGCTCCATCTCTTCAATATCAAGTAATTTGTGGACTTTTTTTTAAAAAAAGCCACCACAAAAGAAGCCAGACACAAAAAGTACATATTATATAAATCCACATACATTGATTTTTCAAAAAAATCCTTACCCGAGGATAATTTTTCATTGATTATTTATTTATTTATTAGAAAGAGAGAGGGAAAGTTGAAGGGAGAGGGAGAGACAGAGAGAAACACTTATATGAGAGAGATTTTTAAATAAATCTGTTGCCTCCCACATGCCACTGTCCAGGGTCAGGAGCCTGCAACCAAGGTACATGCCTTTGACCAGAATCAAACCCTGGGACCCTTTAGTCCGCAGATTGATGCTCTATCTACTGAGCCAAACCAGAGAGGGTCACATGCTGATTTTTTTAAAAGGCAAAGTAATGTCTACTAGCTGTCAGAATAGTGATTACCATCCGGATGTCTGTAGTGACTAGCTGATAATGAAAGGAGTGCTGGTGCTATTTTGCTTCTTGATTCATGAGTTGAATAAATAAGTCAAACTTATTTTTAAACATTATTTGAGTTGTGCGTTTTTTTTTTATTTAAACACCTGTAGATATATTTAGTTCAAAAATACAAAAAAAAAAAAAAACAAAAACAAAAAACTGGAACAGGATATCCTTTTTAAAAAAATTCCATAATTTTTATTGGCAAAAACCAGACTGGGAGAAAAGCCCAAACAGAGCTTCTCAGTTGAATAAAAATCCCATAAGCACACTACTTGATTACCTGAATTTACTACCTTTTTCTGATGGCCTAATTTAGAATTACTTCTGGTTCCAGTTTGAGGACTCACTGTAGCTCTTGCCCCCTTAATCTTCATCCTTCCTCAACCCAAAGCACTTGGCATAGCTTTGAAATCTAATGGAAAAACAATGACCTTTCCCTCCATATTTTACTTTTTCTTTGATTTTTCCCACATTTCTATGAAGCTTCCAGTAATATACCCTTGGTTTTGGAGTTGTTCGGACTGCAAGTAATATGAATAATTTTATTAAATTTATTGGAGGGACAATGGTTAATAAAATTATATGGGTTTTAAGTGTACAAATCTATGATACATCATCTATATACTGCATTGAAAAAAGGTGTCCAATAGGACAATAAATATATGTAAAAGTGATCAAGTTCAATAGTTATTAGAGAAAAGCAAACTGAACCAAGTAGATTACTATCATCACACAGATCAACTCAACTCTTATGGTATTGCTGGTGTGAACACAAGTTGGTAAAAACACTTTTGAAAACCATTTGGCATTATCTATTGAAGCTGAATAGGTACATGTCTTAATCTATACTTATTTCCTCACCTAGGTTTATAGTTATGTTCATATGTATATACATATTTACCAAGGATACATCCACATAATGATCATAGCAACACTCTTGATAGTAGTCATAAACAGGAAACCACTCAAATATTCATCTGCAATTCATGCAATTCCATAAATACCAAAAATTTCATACTGAGAATACTCAGTAGTAATGGAGATGAACAAGCTATCCTCATAAATATGCAAACATGTACAAACATAATGCTGCACTAAAAAAGCCAATCACAAAAGTGTACATACTGTCAAGTTCAAAAACAGTCAACATAAATCTCTGGTAGAAGCAGATAATAGTTACATTTGGAACTAGGTGATATCCTGGAGGTGGCATATAAGGGTCTCTAGAGTTCTACGATGTCCTGGTTCCTCTAGTGCTGGCTTTCTGATGATGTTCACCATGAGGACATTCTTCAAACCATACAGTTATGATTTGTACATTTTGATAGATGTCATATATTAATTAAGATAAAATTAAAAAATAAAATGTGGAGGGTGCATACATGTACACCATTGTGAAGAGAGACTAACTTTTGCAGGAAAAAAATCTAGTTAGAAACATTATCTTGACTAAAATTAGGAGTTTTTTTTTGTAATTGTCATGTTATTGTTTAGCATGGTACTTTCTTGTTATAACTCAGTAGCACAATGTCAGGAATACAGGCAAATTCATAAAAAGCCACATTGTTTAGAACTTTGACTATATTTTAAATATATTTTATTGATTTTTTTAAAGAGAGGAAGGGAAAGGGATAGTGAGTTGAAAACATCTATGAGAAAGAAACATCGATCAGCTGCCTCCTGTACATCCCCAATGGGGATGTGCCCTCAACCAAGGTACATGCCCTTAACCATAATCAAACCTTGGGCCCTTGAGTCCACAGGCAGACACTCTATTCAGCACCAAACTGGATAGGGAAAACTTTGATTATTTTATGTAAACAGCCCTGCATATTATGGAAACTTAGTGGCTAGAGCAAACTTAGTATGTCTAAAACACTTCAATGGCTAATTTTGATTAATTTTAAATAAAAGACACTTAAATTTTTATCATAGACTTTAAAAAGGATCCATTGGCTCTTTGAAAACCTCTGTAACATTGTCCTGGAAACCCCGTGCATAGCATTGAGAATACTGGGATGACATGGTGAGCCAGGTGACGTTTTGGACTTGCTTTTGCCTGCTCTGCAGGGGGACACAGCATCAGTGCTCAGGGAGCATAATATGGTTTGGATTAAGAAGTCTAAATGCTGGGAAGAGAATCCAAATCTGAAATTTCCAAGTGACAGCTCAGATACAGAGTGCCAAATCGTATCCCTCTCATGCTGTGCTACTGAAAGCCAAGAAAAACTGAAGCTCAACAAAGAGACTTTTCATGCTATCTGTAGTGATCCAAATCAGGAAATCTGTTCAGGCTGGAGGCCATTAAACCCAGAGCTGCATGCGAAGCCGTGAATCGCATAGAGGTGGACTCCACCTTACCTCACTAGCAGGCTAAATGTTAGGTTCTGGTTGTGCTTCACCGCTGTCGATCTGAAAAAGAGGAGCTAGGAGAAGGAGGTGCTTGTTTGACTGGCTATATTTATTGGATCATAATATTTTCATTAATGATGTGTGTGTAATTCAGGGGATGTGTTAACACTTGGAAACATCTGAACCGCATTATGGGATAAAGTGTAGGCTCAGCATTGACTCAAGATCGCCAATATTGCCAACATATCCAGATTATTTTGTTAAAAAATCAATAACGTGCCCAGATAACTCCAAACATCTGGATATTTGTAAATAGATGTAGGAACAACCTCATGTTTTGGCATCATGTATAATCGGTGACACTGATGAGTTAATCCTGATCATTTTTCCTTGGAAACATTGACCAAGAAACTGTAACATTAAAATTTCATTGTCATAACACATTTTTATTGTGCTTTGTATATTTTAGAATATTTTCACATTTATACTTTGTTTGCAATATGTGACAACTTTTCACTCAAGCAGAGCTTTTTTATTTGTTTGTTTTACAAAGGAATGGTTAACATATGTTAGAGCACCCCACCGAGGTCACAGTTGGTTAAGTATAGATGAGAACCCGTTTTAAGGAAAACATTCTCATTTCTTTCCTGCAACTCTGATCCTATGAAACTAAGTGCAATGCATAAAGGTTGTGAAGTGCATATGTCTATTGATATAAAAAAAAACACACAGTCAGCCGAAACCGGTTTGGCTCAGTGGATAGAGCATCGGCCTGCGGACTGAAAGGCCCCAGGTTCGATTCCGGTCAAGGGCATGTACCTTGGTTGCGGGCACATCTCCAGTAGGGAGTGTGCAGGAGGCAGCTGGTCGATGTTTCTCTCTCATCGATGTTTCTGGCTCTCTATCCCTCTCCCTTCCTCTCTGTGAAAAACCAATAAAATATATTAAAAACAAAACAAAACACAGTCACATATTTTAATATGTTCTCATTTTCAAGACACTCCTTCTGAGATTATCACCATAATGAGTGTGTCCTCTACACAGCTAGATCCCTTTTCCATAGAAGAGAGAGCTTTCCTGTGGGCTTTGTGGCAGAAGGAAGCTTGTTAGTCACTTCTACAAGCTCATGGGAGCTTTGTAACCAACCGCATGGTAAACTCAGAGCCGGTACTAAAACTAGTTCAGTGGGGAGGGCCAGTCAGTATCTTTGCACGACACTTCCCATTAATTTCTTTAGTTGAAAACAAAGAAAAAAAATCCTACATAAATACAATGTGATGCTTCCTAGAAAAATATTCTTGAACAATAGTATGCTGACATACCATTTTCCAAGATTATTATAAACGATTTTAGTAACATTTTGGAAAAGCTTCGAAATGTTCTGTTTCAATTCATACGAAGAGCAGCCTTGTGTTATAAGAGTATTTAGCCCTTTGAGACAGGAGGCAGGGCCAGACACACAGCTTCCCTAGAAACAGCCCTTGTGGTAGTATTGGAAGGATAAACCTTATTTAATTTGCTCTGTGAATCTATCTGAATGGCTGCAGCCTCAACCATACACCACACGCTTGTTTATAAACTCTGTATCTTTTCAATGTATATAAGCATTTTTTCACTTAAAGTAAAATGCCTCCACTAGATAGGAATTTGATTTTAGTGAGTAAATAAGCAATGTGTACATCCATATTTAATTTTCAGGGGCAAGGTAATTAAAAGAGCAAAAGTAAAAAGTATAAAGATGAAAAGTGTTCCTGATTGCAGAGCAAAACTATATTTTACAGTTCTTTATCAACATTCTACTTGCTGTAAATCAATGCTGTAGTTTTTCAGTACATATTTTATTGCTATATGTACGTTTATATTATCTTTATACACCTTCTCTACTCAGTTTAATTAGTTACTCTGATATTTATGGGCGCACATTATCAATCCAATACTAGTAATTGCATAATCTATAAAATACTATGACGTGTTTTCAGGGCCAGGAAATTAATTGGTGTAAAATAAAAAAATAAAAAAAACATTTGTGTGGCATAGCATGCACTAAAAAAGCAACCAACTAACTTCAGTCTATTTTCACCCTTTTTAATAAAATGTTTTGATGTCTAGTTCCTTATAAAAATGGGTGCAGGAAAAGGTACTCACTGATTCTTTTTTTATTAACCACAAAAACCAAAATTTTCTTTAGAACACTCATATAACTACTTCAAATGGGATAAAATCACTGAATATTATAAGGGGATGATATTTTTCACTTTTCCAAGCATGCTCACTTAAATGCAATTGAATGAAGTATGCCTATTTTAAATATAATCGTTTGTAATTTATGTAAAGGTAAAGCCCTTTTTATAACTGTTTTATAAATGTTTGGTTCTAGGTCTTAAAATTTAACTTCATGATTGACAGATTTTTTAATGGGAAATTACTATTATTTGCTTATTTTTGCATACTTATATATGCCTGTGGATATATGCATGCATTTATATTAAAGTTTCAAAATGCACAAAAGCTGTTGCTTTTAATATGTAGGTGCATATGTAAACTGATGCTATTTTTCAGACTTCCCAGCTTGAGAAGAATAACATACTTATCTAATTGTCATCAACAATTTAGATTTCTGGCTATACATTTTCACTTATTTAATTTAATATGTTTCTCTTTCTAGATTGTGATCTTAAGTCCAATCTTTTTAAATAAAACTTGTACTTTTTATCAATTTGTTTCATTGCTTATAGATTTATTAATTTGCCCATTTTAATATTTTTTTAAAAAATCTTTTTTTACATTGATATTAAGTGACAAAAAACCCCCACACAGCTGTTTCTGCCACAACATACTATATATTAGAACATGATATAATTTAAAACATCGCATCTGATATTATTCTGATACACTATAGGTCATGAGATTTCTCTATGATTTGGGCTTGTTGCTTAATGTTTCCTGAGATGTGTAATAGTTGCTAATAACTTGTTATCAGTAGATCAATAGATGTTTACATTCTTATTAACTTGTATGAAGAAAAATCATTTAGGTCTGTGGGTCACTCCCAAGTGAGTCAACCTTTCAATTGATGAGCTCATTTTTTTTTTTTAAATCAGGGTAAACCAGTGCAGTATCTTTCATCCATCTAGTTAAACACCAGTTAATTTCTATCAGAAACTACATTACGTGTATTCTTAGAAAACTATGCAGTTGAATAATTTAATGCAGACTAGATTTTGCATCTTGGAGTAAAAAGAAAAAAAACAATAACAAAGTGATCCAAATGTCATGGAAATGTGGATGTGGGTAAAAATCCTATATAATTAAAGTCCAATATGCAAATCAACCTAACAGTGGAACTACTGGTTGCTCTGATGAGCACTGACCACCAGGGGGCAGGCACTCAGTGTAGGAGCTACCCCCTGGTGGTCAGTGCAGTCCCACAGGAGGAGAGCCCTGAGCCAGAAGCCCTGAGCCAGGCACCTGGCTGGGGAAAGCAGGGGCAGTGGTGGGAGCCTCTCCCCCCTCTGTGGCAGTGCTAAGGATGCCGATGGGGAACAGGCATATGCTGTCAGTAGGACATCTCCCAAAGGCTCCTGGACTGTGAGAGGGTGCAGGCTGGGCTGAGGGACCCCTCTACAGGTGCACAAGTTCCGTGCACTGGGCCTCTAGTCTCTTAATATTATCTGTTTACAAGTTGTTTGTCAGCTTTTAAAATGGCCTTTTTATCCCCTTGCATTCATAAGTAGCCATAATAACATGTTCAAATTAGTACCAGTGAAACCAAAGATGTCTGCCATTTTCTTTTCATGAATGTGCATTTATTGGGGTTTAATTGGACTCTTGGGATTCCCAAGGCCTTCTGTAGAGTGCAAGAGAAGAACCAGTGAACACTGAAATAATTACCATAGATTAAGTGTCGGGCCAAATATGCTAAAATGTGGATTACTCTGCTGGTTTCTATAACAGAGCTTCTAATTTGGCCATTTTTAACAGATTTTTAATTTGTTAATTTTTAATCCATTAAAAATTAATAGGTAGAATTTGGGGTTTATCAGTCAAAGTTATCTGATTCATTAGTGTGGATTCAACCATGATATTACAAAATACTTAAGACATAGGGAAAACTATTAGCATACTACAATGACATATACCCATTTCAGAGATGTAACATCTAAGTTTCATGTATTAATCTCTCATGTATCACTGGCACCATAACATATGAAAATTAGAACTCATACATGAAGGGATAGTATTTGGGACCCACTATGTGGAGCCCACTTAATAACAGCTGATGTGTCCCATCTGATCCTTCTGCCTCCAGTTTTTTCTCGTTCATCTCTCTTCAAAACAAAATAGATTTTGTGTTCTGCTTGGTGAAAATACAACTTTGAGCTATGCCCCACCCCCAAAAAGAAGAATTAAGGAGTTTGTGTCTTCCCCCAAATTATTGTCTGTCCTTCGGGTCTCTGAAAGGAGGTTCACTCTATGACCAAAGGGCACAGTAAAACTGAGTGGCCTCTCCTAAAATTGAACTAATTGCAAGCATAGTACTCTAAACCACTACAGTGACAATAATTTCACGTATAAGAGGTGAATGCATGTAAATTACAAAATGAAGATCTAATTTACCTTTTGAACTCAAGGAACATAGCTTGAATGGATAACATTTTGAGAGTAATTGGACGTTGGAAAACTGGATCCCAGCCATTAAAGACTAAGCGTTGATCCAACTATTACCTTTTACCTCACTCTGTAATTTATTCTTGCCCTTTCCAGGATCTCCAAATACCACACAAACATTATATTTATGACAGCAAAGCTACAGCTAACTTCCTCCAAACACACACACACACACACACACACACACACACACACACACACACAAACCACATTTTCAAATCATGTTCCTTTGGACAGACTACAAAGATCTGCTCGCAACTCTCTTGTCATTTTTCTTTTTATGAAGAATATAACTTTAAACTACTTTTGGATTATGTGAGAGGAGGCAGTGTATATTTTCTACTTTCAAGCAATTTAAGGTGGGGTTCTCTGGCACAAAGGCAATTCAAAAATAGCTGGAGCTTAAGCATTGAAACTCCCTCTCCCCTTGTCTGGTATACATTGAATGGAGTTATTAGCAATCAGAGCTGTTTTCAAATGCTCAGTGCAAAACTGCAGAAGCGTTTAGGTTTATAAATACTTTGCAGGCAATAAAAGATTCAGATCGAGGGTACCATTTGTTCCATTTACATTTTGAAGAGTGATGAACCATTGGGTGTCATTTTAATCACCTACACCCTTCCAAATGTATAAAAGAGGACAGAAGTTAAATGTAAAAAATATAAAATCAGGACATCTTGATAGTTCATGTGAAGTGTTATTATATTACCTTACTTACAAATCATTAAAATGCAACATTGGGGTGGGAGAAAAATTAGTATAATACTAAGACTAGGACTTCTGGATTTAGGAAGCATATGGTTCAATTCCTGTCCTCAATCTTTTCCTAATTATCATAAGCAATTTCCTTAACCTACTGAGCTTGCTCAATTTATTTATCTATAAAAATATCTATATTAGTCATATCTCACCCCACCCCAAAATTAATTCACAGCTTTTTGGAATAGGAAGTGCCTTCTATATTAGAACTGAGATTCACAAGGGAGATGAGAAATGTTTTAAAAAACACTGTTTAAGCTGCCATGTGTTTCATGAACTAATATATTAGAAATAAGTCGTTATTTTTATATACTATATATAAGAAGCAACTCACTGCAAAATCCCATACACAGAATTCTTGACAAAGACCGACCCTAGAGACATATGAGTGTAACGCCTGTGGGTAGCTCTGCACTCATCTTTAAGATGCAATGAGTTGTTAAGGGGCAAGACAACATTGCTCTATGCAAATGTCAAGGTGGCTCTATCCTGATAGATGGCATAAGAATGAAACATTAGCATATGAAGCAGGTCATGTTTAAAAAAGGGAACTTGAGTCTATATCACTGGGGAAAAGCTGAAGTAATATGCATAAGGCAAGGAAAATGATAGTTAACTAGAAGCACAGATATGCCCCCTCAGGGTGACTCATTGGTGAGGTTGTAGGTTCCATTCCCAGTCAGGGCACATATCTAGGCTGCGGGTCCCATCCTCGGTTGGGGTGCAAAGGGGAAGCAACTGGTGGATGTTTCTCACATTGATGTTTCTCTCTTGCTTCCTTCCTCTTTATCTCTAAAGTCAATGAACATGTCATTGAGTGAGGATAAAAAATATATATATATAAAATATAAGTTCTAGTGACGTTTGTTGAATTATACCATTGAATTTAATGTAAATAGTCATGATAGCTGTGCATGACAAGTTAATAGATAGGTAAAAGTATCTTCCTGAATTTTTTTCATGAACATGTGTTGAATTTTACCCAATTGTATTCCCCCATCTATTTACATGATCATGTTATTTCTCCTAATTTTTTATGTTAAATCACCTTTGCACTCCTGTTGTACAATCTGCTTGGTTCATAGTAAATTAGCTAATTATATATTGATGATTGGACTTCTTATGTTTTTTTAAAAAATATATTTTATTGATTTTTTACAGAGAGGAAGAGAGAGGGATAGAAAGTTAGAAACATCCATGAGAGAGAATCACCGACCAGCTGTCTCTAGCACACCCCTTACTGGGGATGTGCCCGCAACCAAGGTACATGTCTTTGACCCTTCAGTCTGGAGACTGATGCTCTGTCCACTGAGCCAAACCGGTTTTGGCTAGACTTCTTATGTTTTGAGAATGATTTTAATCTATGTACATAGGGATAGTGATTTGTTATTTTATACTCTCAAATTTTTCTTGTCAGATTTTTTATTTTAGGATGAAAAATAAAAATAATAATAAAAAAGAATAGCCCAGGAAATGTGGTTCAGTGGTTGAGTAGTCAAACCTATGGACTAGGGGGTCACGGTTTGAATCAGGTCAGGGCACATGCCCGGGTGGCAGGCTCGATCCCCAGTGTGGGGCATGCAGGAGGCAGCTAATCAGTCAATCTCTCTTATTATTGATGTTTCTACCTCTCTTTTCCTTTCCCTTCCTCTCTGAAATCAATAAAAATATATATTAAGAGAAAAAATAATATAAAGTACTTTTAAAAGATTTTATTTACTTTTATTGAATTTATTAGGGTATCATTGGTTAATGAAGTTATATAGGTTTCATGTATACAATTTAGCTGGCAAATATGGGATAATTTTGAGCACCAGAGTGCATAACAATTAAAATAGATTAAAAACCATTATATCAGTTTAAAAACTTTGTAATAGAGAACAATATTGTTATTCTGAAATATGATTTTAAGGAATAAAACACTTAAGTTATCTTTTTTTTATATAAAGAGTACATCATGTAAGAAAATAATGAAAAAAGAGAAATTTAACTTAAAAAGTATTTTAGCTAATAAACAAATGATGTGAAATAATTAATATATCAACATTTTCCAATACCCTAATGGTTTATATTTCTACTCAAAATTCATTAATAGCTTATAATAACTCAGAAATAGGTTATCTTATTTAACACACATGCATTACCTCACACAACATGCATAACATTTAACTTATGTATCTCATTGTGAAAACTTCTGATAAGTTTTACCAGAATATCCTTTAACCTCAGTCTGCTCAAGATTCTAGATCTAATTCCAAATTGATAGAAAATACATGGACTAGAGAATGATGTTAAAAGATATTGAAAGTATCTAATCAGCAGTATCCAGAATCAGCTACTCTATGGAAAAAAATGACATGGTTTCATAAAAAAAAAAAAGTTTGAGTAATATTTATATTTAAAGAGGCTTAAGAGATATATCATTTATTGAAATGTTTAACACTATTTGGAAATTAAATTATAATTAAATAAATAATATATACTTGCATATATATGAATACATGCATACATAGTGCACATGCATATTGTTTATTTCTACTTTTTAATGTGTTTGAAAATTTCCATAATAGCAAAAAATAATAGAAAAGTAGAAGACATAAATAGGTAACGTGTTGTTCTAATATGCTTAAATATACATTAGTGGTACCACCTATGAAGTTTTTGTGCCAAATATGATGAATCTGATTTCAATCAAACATTTTGTGAGAGTTTCCAGTTTAAATCAAACTCAAGGTTAGAGGGATAAATTAAACAGCAGTAAGAGGACGCAATAGGCATTTTCAGTATGTGAAATTATTCTGGAAAACTGAGTAAGGCAGTATGATGAAAAATGGAAGAAAAACTCTTCTAGATTTAAACAGACTGAAGAGACAACATCCAAAGAAAATGTGTGCACATCAGTTAGATCCTGACTGGAACAATCAAGTTGTGAAAAGATGTGGCATAGAGGCAATTGATTATGGCCTAGGTAATGATGTTATTAATTTTGTTAGGTGTTTTAATTGAATTATGATCATGCAAAATATATTTCCCATAACTTTTATTGTGTGTGATGATAATATCATGGTCATTTAAGAAAATTTTATTTTTTGGATTTGTATTCTGAAAGTATTTAGGGATGAACTATCTAGGAACTTTTAAAAATATTTCAGCAAAGAAAATATAAAAGATGAAGCAACTATGTCAATTTTTTTTATGATTTTTAAATTTCAGGTTCTGGTTCATTATGCTATTCTTTATTTATGAATGTTTTAAAAACTTATAATTATAAAGCTTTGTTATAAAAGTAATATTAATGAAATTCACTAGCAGCATCCTATCTACCATCAGTAACATCCATATGATTGATGCTTACTAAAATTTACAATATTTTTATTAAATCAATTTGGCCGTATATTTTCTAAGAAATATTTTGCTGTTTAGATTTGTGAAGCATGTGTGAATTCTTGAAAGTTGCAAAAGGTATGAGTTTTAGAATGCCATTTAACTTAATTCAATCAATTTCCTAATAATTCTGAATAATTAGGACTGACTTTAACAGATATCTAGAATTAATTACTTTTAAGAGTAACTAAAACAAAACTATATATTGGTATATACATATTGTCATTGCATGCCAGGTACCTCTTCTCATTAAATTATTGATTTTCTTAATATAGATACTGAGGGTATTTTTTATGGCTTTAACCAAAATGGGTAGGAAAAATATCATAAAATTCCAGGCACCCAGACTCCTGAAGTCCTTAAGGATACACAGTAAAATACAGTCATCTTGTAAGATTTCTTGAAAATAAAGTTAATGTTACCATGATTGTGGTATCTTTGATAGCTGGAAATCAATATACTAAATTGCATATTTTATATCCACATATAAATGCATTAGATACATTCTGATCATTCCCCACATACTTGTAAATTTCCCTAATGCATGCTGTTTATGTCCCTCTATAAACAAATACTTTCCAGATAGCTAGGTTTTCTACTTTAGCACACAGTAAACCGTAATCTTTTATATGCTGTAAATTTGCACCTAAGTAATTTCTCATTTATAAAACTCTAATCACACTCAAAGTTCATTGTGAACTTGAAATTTCCCCTGAAGCTCATACCATATAAAGGTCAGTGAAGAGGTAATAAGTATTAAAAAATAATAGGATACACCATGATGACCTTAATAACCTGCTTTATCTAGAGCTGTTTATTACAAATATATTTTAAAATGATAAGTTCAGAATAAATAAGTCTGATGACTTAAAGAAATCTCTAGATAGAGCAAGATACAACTAGGGTGCCTAATCTGTGACCTGAAATTACTCAATTTTATTAATGGTGACAGCAACTTTGGGATTCCAATGGAGAAAAAATCACATGGAAAGTAGAGCAAAGGGGAGAGAATAAGTATTCTTATTTGAAACAATAAATCATCTTACGCACAAATTCAGCTTAGTTTCTTCTTTTATTATCAAACTGTTTTTAATGTATTTTTTTTCAAAATCCACATCTTCCCATCTCTGCTGATCTTGGGAATGCATCTCTCTTCTTGGACCCATTACTAGGCATTGGATGCCTGAGTGTCCCTAAGCCGTTACTTCTGGGTCTTTGTCATGGAGGAAATATATAATTTCTCTTCCAAACCAGAACACATTTCAGAGTGAAAGGAACTGAATAATAGCACTAGGATAATAAGCTTAACTGGTCATCTGCTTACCCTCCACATGACCAGTCTCTTCTGAGTCGCATAAGATCAATGCCTCATACTACATGGTCATTTATGTCCAGTGCCAGGGACATGATTTTTACTACAAAACCATCTGGGTCTCAGGGAGTTTGTCAGATAGTCACCATAATGTGGAGTTAACAGAAGACACTGGACCCAAAAATAACTCAGTAGATTCACAGATTCACTGACTGTCTCCCTGTTTTCAAGTCTCTTGCATGTCTCTGATCCCAACTCAGCCTGCATTCCCAGGGATATGACCTCCTTGTTCTCCCACATCTCCCATTCTTCAATTTGAATAAGAAAAGGCAGGTAGCCCAACCGGTTTGGCTCAGTGGATAGAGTGTTGGTCTGTGAACTGGAAGGTCCCGAGTTCGATACCGGTCAAGGGCATGTACATTGGTTGCTGGCACATCCCAGTGGGGGGTGTGCAGGAGGTGACTGGTCGATGTTTCTCTCTCATTGACGTTTCTAACTCTCTATCTCTCTCCCTTCCTCTCTGTAAAATATCAATATTTTTTTTTAAAAAAGAGAAGGCAGGTAGCAGCATGAATCTGTTCCCTGAACTTATTAACTAGATAGATTTCTTGGAACCTGATGATTTTTTTTTTATTATTTGTAAATGAATGACGTTACCTTCCTTTCTCTGTTTTCTTGTTAACTATAAGTAGGTCTGTCTCAATAGAACAGTCTCATTTGGAAAACTATCAGCCACATGTGTCTATTGAGCTTGAAATCGTGTAGTTAGAATTGAGATAGAACCTAAGTGTGAAGTGCATGCTAGATTTTTCAAGACTTGACATGAAAAACAACATAAAGACTTCAATAATTTTATATTGTTGACATTTCAAAATACAATGTTGGGTATATCTAAATGGACCACTCACTATAGAATACCGTTTTCATTGGCTACCAGAAAATTTTAAATTACATATGTGTTCATTCTTTATCTCACAGAAAGTTTCTGTTGGTGATTTCTGGTAAAGATTTGCTCTAGTTTGCCTTCTGCTGACATATTAATGAGTCCCTTGCATTACTCTGTCTTTTACTTTACATCTCATTGTTTCAGACAGCACTGTGCTTCCCAATCCATGTGTTTCTTTTTGCAGCCTCTTTTTTTTTTTTTTGCCATGCAATGGCAATATTCTTATAACCTAGAACCTTCTACAGTATTAGGAAGACTTTTTCAGAACAAGGCCCAGTGCTTCATCTGGGTTCTGTGTACACATATCTCCAGTAGATTTTTCAGCAGAAACTACCACCCAACACAGCAACTGACATAACCACTATTAGCAGAACATGTTATAAGACTAGAGGTCCATGCACTAGGGGGGGGCGGGGTCCCTCAGCCCAGCCTTCCCTCTCTCACAGTTCGGGAGCCCTTAGGGGCAGGAGGTGACACAGTGATCAGGGGAAGGTGACACCCCATCACACCTCTGCTGCCCCATCACACCTCTGCTGCTGCCCCATCACACTTGTGCTGCTGCCACTTGGCTGACCCTGGTTACCTGAGCCTCTTACAGCCCTATGTGGCTGGGAAGCCAATATCTGAAGCTTGCCTGTGCCTTAGGCTGGCCCTGGGGGACAGGAGGGCTGATGGAACTGGGAGACTCCAGAGATAGGCGCAGAGTCCTGGGGGCTGGCCCGACCTGGCCACACACCTGCTGGCCCAATGGGGCTGTGGGACCTGGGCGCTGCCATCTTTAAGGGCGGGGCAGTCAATTAGCATAGTATCTCTTTATTAGATAGGATAGGCAGATAGCAGTCTGTGGAATAAGGCTACCCTTTTATATCAATTTGGGGAATGTATTATATATAACTTTGATCAATATTAAAGCGCACACTGTTCCCTCTGATTAAAAGTGTAAGATACACATTATATCCATAATCCACACTTTTTGTAGAGATCATATCAGCCAAAAAAATCTCTAATTGTAGGATTTTTTTATTCCTATTTAACTACCCTCTCCTTTTCCCTGCTATAAAAAAATGACAGCTGTTCCATATTTACTGACTAGAGGTACTTACATTTTTATATCTCACACTCTGCATCCTATGTATTAAATATATACATATATTAATAACATATATATTATATAACATATATAATGTAGAGTTTTAGATATGAGCATATGTATATGTATATACGTGCATATATACATGTGTGTATATATTTATATATTTAAACTATATATTTTTCAACTATTGTTGTCATTTCAAAAGTATTTAAGTTATTCACTAAAAGTTACATTTATAGTATTACATACTGTAGGATGGCCATCAATTGATGTAACAGATATAAACTATCAGCAGACATAATCTGACAGCTACTTAATGTAACTACATCTTTACTGACTTTAGTAATACATGCTTCTCACACTATATACACTCATAAGATTAAAAAATATAAACCTCTGTCCTGATTTATGGATGGAAAGTTGACTTCTGAATTTACTACCCACTACCAATAAATAAAAAATTTTAAAACCCTGTTAATTCTTCACTCTGCTTACATTAGTTTTGGTCAATTTAAATCATCTCAGGAAATACAGTTACAGAACCATGGCTCAGAAAAGAAATGAATCATTGAAATTTGTTCCCCCACTAGAAAGGGCACTGTACAGAGATGGCTCTGAATAAATACCAGCCATTATCTTCTCCTTTTTTTTTTTTTTTTTTTTGTTTCATACTCCGTCCCTAAGAAAGCTGAAAAAATCATCTAGAAAATTTATGGTGGCTTGGAAGATGTGAAATCACAAAATAAGTTCTGAATCCCAAATTCTGTAAAACAATGAGGTGAACAAAAAGGATGCAAATAGAATGGGTGCATATGTAGAGCTTGGTAACTTGCCCTTTGAAGCTACGTGACTCCCCTATGCGAATTGATTTCACATGTTTATGTATTAAGAAAATATTTATTAAACAGGGCAATCTGGTAGGGATTTGGCACAAAGATGAATTAAACACAAGCATGTACTAAACATCCTTTAAGACATAACACCCTAACATTTGCAACTTGGCCTGTCCCAAAGACTGACAGCACAAAAATAAGGTGTCATGAGATTTCAGAAAGCAGGGGGAAATGAAAGTTATGAAACAGATTGCTTTTTCCCCTCTTAATAATGATAAATGAGAAGTGGGAACATTGATGGACACAATAAAATGTCATCCAGCTTCTGCAAATACATTTGCATAATTATCAAACAAAAAACTGCTAATTTTTTTGGCTTTCCAATTGAACTCCTCCTCTCCCCCCAATTTTAAAGAATTAAACAAAGTTTGTTATGACAGTTAGAGATAACATATGAAACAGCTTTCTTTCTATTTGTGGATTTTGTTTTTGTATTCTTACCATTGTGAACTATCTATATATATCAAGAGCCAGGGTCTGTAACAACCAAGGCTCGACTGAGCACCCAGCACTGACTCCCAAGGGGGCTGCCCATCAGGCCCAGAGAAAGGCCTGCAGAGAAAGACAGGGTCTGAACCCCAGCCTTCATGGCAGCTATTGTTCAGCTGTTGCCTCTCTCTCCCAGCTTCACCAGCAGCCATGCCTCTGTTTCTCTTCTGGCCTCCTTGGGGGTACTGATCAGCCCCGCCTCTGCCTCTTTGATCAGGCCCAGAGATAGGCCTGAAGATGCTGATTGGCATAGGAACTGACCAATCAGAATCTAATCTGGGTGAATTGCAATGGCAGAACCTAAGGTGGGGGCTGAGGAGGGGTTTTAAGGGCAACCATTGTTTGGTGTAAGGTGTAAGAAAGCAGCTCAATTGTTTTTCATGACTGGTTTGGTAGTATAATTCATATGGCTAGGTATCAGCCTAGATATAGGGATTATGTATTTTTGTCTGCCAAGAGCATCTCTTCCTGCTGGAAACCCTCCCACCCCCCTTAAACAATCATATCCTATATAATCTATCTATACTGCTAGAAGGTTAATATGCTAATTAGACAGGGTTGACCAGCCATCTTTTAGACATCCCACTTTCTTCTAGACAAAGCCATGGGTGCTAGGGGTCAAGCAAAGACAGTTAGGGGCAATCAGGCCAGCAGGGAAGGGCAGATGGCAGCAAATTAGGTCAGCAGGGGTTTAAGGGCAATCAGACTGGCAGGGGAGGGTGAGATCAGGTAAACAAGGGAGGGCAGTTGGGGGCAACCAGGCCAGCAGGGGCAATTAGGGGCAATCAGGCAGGCAGACAGGTGTGCAGTTAGGAGCCAGATTATGAGAGGGATGTCCAACTGCCAATTTAAGCCTGATCCTAAAATCTGGCAATCGGATATCCCCTGAGGGGTGCCACGTTGGAGAGGGTGCATGCAGGCTGGGCTGAGGGGACTCCCACCACTCCCCCTTGCATGAATTTCATGCACTGGGCCTCTAGTCTCTTAATAAAGAGGAAAAGATAACTTGAGCAAACTTAGGAGATGATCTGAAAGTGTGTGATGCTGGTTTTTTATTACCAATACCACACACTTGAATAAACAGAAACATTTATTATCTGAACATTTTTTGAAGCTGCAATCAATTTTCTTCAAAAACAACCTGGGGAGGATAAAAATGAATAATTTATCGGAATACCTCTTAATTCTGGTATAATTAATTGCCATTTACAACTTTATGAGATCTCAACAGAACAGGGGTGGGTTTGGAGAGGGGGCAAAGAGATAATACATTCTTATAGCACAAGAAGAGAGGGAACCAAATGAAGGTTATCCTGGCCTCTCCTTTGCTCTGATTGTTTTGACATCATGTAGACTAAACATTCCCACCCAATAGAGTCAGGTGTATTTAACCTCCTTGTGCACTGTACTCTCCCAATTCTCTTTTGAATCCATTTCAATGGGCAAGGGATTCTTCAAAAGCTGAGCCATTCATAGCCTGAAAGACTCAAAATGAAGACCTTCGATTAACCATAAAACAGTGGACATGCAGACAATTACCTAATCTAGAAGTCAAAATATCAGACCAGCCCTAGGCAGTGGGCTCAGTGGATTGAAGGGTCCCGGGTTCAATTCAGGTCAGGGGCATGTACTTTAGTTGCAGGCTTGATCCCTGGAGGCAACCGATTGATGTGTCTCTCTCATATTGATGGTTCTCTGTCTCTCCCTCTCTCTTCCACTCTCTCTAAAAATCAATGGGAAAATATCCTCAGGTGAGGATTATCAACAACAACAACAATCACATCAAACTGTCAACCATGGAGAATATTCGCAGGGTGCAATGGGATTTGCTAGTGAGGCTGAGGGGTTATTTTGCTGGAGCCAATTCTTCTCAGTTTTTATTTGCAGCCAGTCTTTGAAAATGGGCTTAATTAATCCAGGCTTTGACATGGTACATTTTTAGATGAAGAAAATAAAAGTAGATTGCTAAGGGGAGAGAAATTATTTAATTATGCATTATAGTTTGAATCACCAAAGAGAAAAACAGCAAAATTAGAATTGATGATGCCTAGGGTGGATTTTGGTCTTAGGGTTTCTCTTTGTTTTTGTCACAGACACAAAGGAACAAGAATATTCTTTGCTATGTTTTCATCTTCTCCGGGACAAATCCCATTCTTGTGTTTGGGATGAAGGCACTGATGTAATTTGGGCATAAATGGCATCCTTTGATAGGTCCTTTTTAGAGCCCTTGAGAAACTATTTTTCTTGTCAGAGCTTAAATCTTGAAAAATGAAGTGATCTCTGAAATATGGTCTTTAGAACCCACTGTATATTGAACATTTTATTAAGTATAATACTAAATCATTTGAGAGAAACTCAAAACACCTTCCAAAAGCTTTACCTCAGCACTACCGTATTGGAGGTTAGAATTTCAGCCTATGAATTTGGGGGCAGGGATGTAAACATTCAGTCTATAATGGGGTGGGGGTGAGGGGGAAGGATGGAAGATTAATGGGTCAGTTAGCAGATTCAGGATAAAAAGTGAGAGCTGATTGGGTGATAGTGGAGTAAATAGATTCATTTGATCAATATTTGGGATGAGGAGTTGTCACATTTCTATGATGATTTTGCTTAGGGGTCAGGGAGAAATCAAGGATAGACTCCCAGCTTTTAGGTGTAGCCAGTGAATGATAAGGCGGCATTTACCTCAGTGGGCAAGAGCATAGGAGAGACAGGCCATTGGAACATTTGTAGAGAAAATCAAGGTTTATGTCCTAAACCGATGAATTTAGAGATGCTTTTAGACAGCCCCGTGCAGATTGGTAAGTGAGGAGCTAGTGAGTTTTGAGTTGTTAGAGGTTTGGGGAGAATAGCTTATTAAGAAGCTTTCAAACCAAGAAACTGAATAATAACTAAATACCTGTAATATATTCCCCATAAAGATGAAGGTAATAGGAATGGTGTAATGAGAAATTAGTTTGATCTGGGTATTTTTGGAAGATGTCACCTTACTTGCCTCGGGGAATGTACTTCAGGTAAGACCTGGTGCTCAGATTTTCACCCTCAGAAACTTGGCATGTCAACAAATTGGGAGCCAACTCTTTCAAATATAAACACAAACCAATAAATTCACACAGCCAAATCATAATTTACCATATATGTTGGCTGCCACATGGAGCTATACTTTTTAAGCAAAAGTAAACATTTTCTTTTCACAGTAGGAATTTCTATAGATGAGGCTATATTTTGTTTTGTACCATTCTTATGCTAATCCCTTAAATGCCTCTTGTTCTGATGTCAATCCTGTTAGAATTTCCTACAATGAAAAGAATGTGTTCTTAGGTTGACAGAATTAGTTTGAAATGGCCTTCCTCTCTCCAGGAATGGTTTACCAATAGCACTATGAATACCCTGATGAAGGTGTTCTGTCTAGAAAAACCTTGAGTTGTGCTGTAATGCATTAACAGATATTGGCCCCTGCAAATGATGCTTGCGGGCTCCCTGTTTTCTGATTGAGAACTTCGTCTCTCAGAATATATTAATGTACTCAATGAGATCTCTTTAGAATTCTCCTTTCTATTACTTTAGTAACTGAGCTCCTGTAGGGATGGAACATTTTCTTACTACCTTCCGAGTTCCTTGACTGGTCTAATAATCAAGTGGACATAAACAGATCAATAAAAGGTGAAATTAAATTATGTATATGGGAGCCCTAAAGGATACGAAACCCAAGGGCAAGTTGGGCAGTTAAGGCTTATATGCCATCCTGAGTTAAGGGATGGGATATCAGACTGGAGCTTCAAAGGGGAGGAGGGTACTTGGCAGGACAATAAGAGCAGATGTTTGGTTAGTTACATATTTGCCTTATATAGGTAGATAATTCAGATAATAGTTATCTCTGGTAAATAGCTCTCTTTCTTTGAGCCAAGCCTCCTATCTAATTTTTTTAGGTATTTAAGGGAAATGTAAACTTCTCTTTTGAGGCTTCTGTGTCTTGATTGCTTTGAGCTCAAAATAGTCCACATCCCAAAGTGATATATTTTTGAGTCACATAAAATGCTTCCCTTCACTTCCTACTAGCAATGCTGTATTTATTGGGTGCAAGTTCTTGTGCGAAACCTATAGGTGCCCTAAAAGATCATGAATCATGTAGGAAACCTTCAGCAGTGCTTACTCGGCTATGAATGAAAGAAAAACAAAGTACATTTATGACAAATTCAAATTATTTATATATTGAATTAGCCATATTTTCCCAGCCCTAATATGTCAGGGAAACAATACTTTTTATGGTAGTTTATTTAATTTGTGGATTCAGATGACCTTATTTAAAAGTGTGTTTATTCCAGTCTGAGAATTCGAATTGGGGAAAAATTATTTAGAAGTAATTGCAACTCTTCTAACAATTTGCAGATTATCCTTGAAGCTTGAAGCAATCCTGCCATGCGTGAAATTTCCTGGTTAGTAAATATTAAGCCAGGGTTTGGAAACTGCTACCTGTGAACACTCAGTCTTATAATATTGATAGCTTGGATATTTCTGATAAGCTGGAAGCATCTTTCATTTGCTTCAGTGATCATTTCTGCTTCAGGGGTCAGTCACTTTTGTTAGACCCTTTCAATGCTGTTCTGGTCTTCTTTGGTTTATTCTTGGTGTCTTTCTTTCTTCCATGTTCATAATTTCCTCTGCCAAGAAACTTAAGGCAAATTTTATAGAGCAAGACCACAATTTTCCTCTGAGACCTCACTATGTGCTTCTGCGAAAGCTTTCTTCTTTTCTGCACAAAAAAAAAAAAAAATGATTCCCAGCATTTCAGCAAAGTCTTCCATTAGGAGTTTCTATCTGACTGTAGGGAAGCCCTATTATTCTGTCAAAACATTCTTTTGCTTTTTTCCCCTCTTGGTTCATAGCAGAATTGGTAATTCAAACTTCTCAACACAAGTGTGATCATAAGTCCTTTCTGAAGTACAGACAATGCTATGTGTTCATCAGTTCTTCTAAGTAGCACCCACCAACTACAGAGTAGGCCCCAGCCATTTCTGTATGCCATCATCCCACAGTTACTCAACCATTGATGTTTGAAACATTCAACACAATCTGCAGTTATCAATCTAGAAATTGAGCTTGGGCAGAACAACTTCACATAACTGGCTGCTAAGTACATAAAGGTTCAAGGAAAGCTAAGTCGGGAATAAAGTTCTTCATCCTATAATCAACCTCTTCATTAAGTTATTATATTATCTTTTTACACATCAACATTCTTCCCGTCTATAAAAGGAGGTTGTACCAGATGTTGCCAAAGGTCCCTTGTTGAGCTTCTGTGAGTCTATTTTTAGTTGTGTTTCTTGATTTTATTTATTTATTTATTTATTTATTTATTTTTATTTTTTTATTTTTTTTAGAAATCACTTATAGAAACTTCAAATTTAGGCTGGGGACCCCTTCTCACTTCTCCTTTGGTAACTTGTATATAGCTCTGTCATGTCTATTGCCACACAATATTGTGATTATCCATTTACTTGTGAAATACTAGCATCACTGAGACCAGGGATTTTGAAGCCTAGCACATAGAAATGTATTACTTCTGAATAAATTATCTTGTAGTGATTACATATGCAATAGGGTTGAACTCCTGAATATAATTTACATCAGAATTACAGATAATTCTGTTTTGACCAGAATTCTCTCTCTTCTATGAAACATCTGCCATGTACTACAAGAGTACAAGACCTTTACCAAAAGCAGATGTTGTGAAGTTGGATGAGGCCATCTTTCAGACATGTGGAATGTCCAAAACTCTGTCACTTTTTGGCAACTGAGGCCACATGTCTGCTCTGATATCTTGATTCAGAGAAATGGACTATTTTCAACAGGGATGTATTATAAAAAGTTTATTTAAATCTCAAGGTTGCAAGGAATATTTAAACTCATTTCTAAATCCAACATGAATCACTACCAGTTCTACTATTCTATTTTTGGCTTTTATCAGATTGGCAAACTTTGTGTATTAGATCATATTATGCTTTATTTAATATTATAAAAACTATTTTATAAGTTTCCTGTGCATATAATATATTTTTGGGGTAAAGTATGTTACATTTGGGGATATTATTATTAGTATTTTCAAGTCACAACTAAAGCTCTACTTTTACACTTTAACTGAAGCCAAAGTTGTCTACTCTAAAAAAGTATAATATGATTTTACTGTAACTTAATAGTAGTCAGAAATATAACTGTTCATGCACAGTATTGTCAAACTAATACATTCTGATTACATTTGAGGAAATATCAGATTTGGGGGGAATATTCCTAATTTTGTCTATATGTACATAAAAATAAACCTTTCATTATATAAACATTTTATTACATAAAATAAGCAGACTAGAAAAGTAGAATTTCAAACAATTAACATTATAACAGTTAATCTATCTATTTAGAGGCAGTAGGGGTGTCCACCACTCTTTGAAACATCTTACAGCCAAGGAAATAGACAGAGGTGTGAATGCAGAAAAGCTCAGCTGATGAGGGAGAGAAGACCCAGAACACACTTGCAAGAGAATAGAATAATTAGAATAATAGAATAATTACAAGAAATTTTGTGAGGCTATGGATGGACTTGGAGATAGCTGGCCTGTGCCCTTTCACAGTCCGGGAGCCCTCAGGGATGTCCAACTGACAACTTAGGCCCACTTCCCGCCAGTGGGACATCTTTAATGCTGTAACTGAGGCAAGAGAGACTCCTGCCACCCCTGCTGTGCTCACCAGCTGTGAGCCTGGCTTCTGGCTGAGCAGCACTCCCCCTGTGGGAGCATACTGACCACCAGGGGGCAGCTCCTGCATTGAGCATCCCTCCCTGCCACCATCACCCCCAATCCCCTGTGGTGGTCAGTGCGCATCATATTAGCCTTTTATTATATAGGATATGCATCTTTTAAAAAAAATATATTTTATTGAGTTTATACTGAGAGGAAGAGAGAAGGATAGAAAGTTAGAAACATCAATAAGAGAGAAACATTGACCAGCTGCTTCCTGCACCCCCCACCGGGGAGGTGCCCGCAACCAAGGTACATGCCCCTGACTGGAATCAAATCCTGGACCCTTCAGCCCACAGGCCAATGCTCCATCCACTGAGCCAAACCAGTTTCGGCATGATATGCATCTTGAAATGGAACTCTTGTCAGAGAGACAATTTTTCTGAATTCATCTCTGCCTTCCAATATCTAGTTGAACCACAGATGTTCATGGCATTGAGTAGAAAACTACAGATATAGAGTAATATTCTATATCTAGAATTCAGTAGTATACAATATTTTGAGCTTTGACATAAAAACTTTTGAATTATTGTGCTCTGTCATAGAATTTTGACCAAAAAATTAGAATTTGGGGGTTAGGGGTTCTTAAAAAAAATACTCCATTTCCAAGCAACACAGTTTAAATATATCTTTATTACTACCAAAAGAATGAATGTGAGTAGATTTTTCCAAAGGTATATCTATCTATTCTTGCTTCTCTTCCAACATTAAACTCTTTTTTTAGCTTCACCATTATGCAGAAGATTCCTTCCAAACTCTTATAAGACTTATGAAACCCTCTGTATTTTAGCTTCTGTGTACTTTCATAATAATATTTTTTCTTTTTTTAATCAGACACTCCTTTATAAAGAGAAGCACAACTAATATACACTTTAGCCTATTATGAAAGGCCTATTATGAAAGTATCAACATAAATATGCAGAATAAACCAAGGCAGATGCCAAATATCAGCATCATGAATAAAATTAATTTATAACTTACCAAAATGAGCCTGAAATTTCATCCGTATTAATTACGGGAGTTGTATCAAAATGTTAGGTAGATAAATTTAAAATGTTTCACATTATCATGTAAGAACAATAATTTCTTAGCACTATCAGCTGCTGATGGATTATTTCTGTAGTCCCTCATTTCCCTTTGAGGGTGGAGCAAGTGTCAGATTTTATTTTGACTTCCCAATCATTGGGTATTAATGATTATTGTGTCCTAGTTAGTATAGTGTCTTTCCTCCTGAGATGACTACATAAGGTATAGGTAGCTTTGTCACTCTTCTAAACTAGAAGACATAACTACAGAGTTTCAGACCTTTATTGATAGGCTCCTAAAATGAAGCTTAACACACTCATGTAACAAAGTGGTTTTTAATAATTTCAGGTACCTATCTAATATAATTATCTTCATTTAACCTTTTGTTTTATTCATTTTAAAAAATTAATTTCAAAGATTTCTATAGAAGTTTAAAGAAAAATTGTTCTGATACTGTAGGGTCAAAATAATGGCAGTGGAGGTAGTTGATTTTAAGATAAGAAAGCAATACATTAAGGTTCACCTGCCAGCATTCAGACCATGTACACTTATTACAATAACTATGCAATGGATTGATAGCAGCAACTTTACAATAGAAATCAAAAAAAAAAAAAAAAGAAAAAGCTTTACACTCTGAAGTTAAATCAGTCCTGGTTACTTAGCAGAAACTACTTGATCTTCAATTAACCATTAGCAGTAAATAATATCAGGAGCAGGAAATACAATTTACAAATTATATTCAAGAATCCTCTTTAACAATGATGACAAATTTGTCCTTTTTTTCCCCCTAAAACGCCAGTGTTAGGATAGAACAGCCATGATCCAATCTATCCTGAATGCCATATAGTTCTTTAATGTAGAAAAAAATATGCTGAAAGTGGTCACTCAACTTTGCACTTTGGTCATTAATTCTGTTGCATATAAGCTGTTCTATAAATATTTCCTGAACACTCAACTGAAGGATATGCACAAAACATTGTGTGCTAGTGGTCACTAAATCATTCACAGCCAGTAACAATTCCATGACACTTTTGTATTGATTTTCCATTGTAAAAATACCGTCCATTTTGAATCACTCTCTTGTTGGCTCTAGGAAATCCAATAGTCAGTTATCTCTCAATAAATCATGAAGGAAGTTGAATTCATTTGTTGTAGTCAGCTCCAGCTGCTATAACAAGCACTATAGGCTAGGCAGCTTAAACAACAGGAATTTATTTCTGCCAGATCTGGAAACTGGGAAGTCCAAGATCAAGTTGCTGGCTGATTAAGTTTCTGGTAAAAAATCTTCTTCCTGGTTTGCAAATAGCTGCCTTCTCATTTTATTTTCACACTAGGGGCTCAGTGCATAAATTCTTGCACTCTGAAAGGAACTGTGGGCTGTAAGGCTGTGTCTCAGCCATCCTCTGTGCCCCTTCCCAGCCCCTCCCACCATGGCCCCTGGTCCACTGTCTACTGGCAACCCTGCTCCCACCACCACTGCTCCCACACACTGACAGACACAGGCCCCACTCGCACCCACTTCTGGCACTGGCCCATCAGGTGCATGTGGCAGCTCTGGTGCCAGCTGTGGGTGAAAACTGCGGCTACGGTACTGGCAGCAGGTGTGAGCAGGACAGTCGCTAACAGCAGGTGCAAGAGGCAGCTGCCAACCTTGATTGACCCTCAGGAGAAGGGGGAGGTGGAGAAGCTCTGAGGAGCAATTGGGGTGCGCAGGCACTGCTTTCACCCTCTGAGGGTGCCGAGCAATTGGGGCCGGCACTGGGTGCCAGTAGCAGGTGCAAGCAGTGGCTCCAGCACCAGCAGCAGGTGCAAGTGGGGCCAGCACCACACTGGCAGGGGGTGTGAACTCCAGGAGGGACTGCAGCATGCACGAGCAAAGAATTTTCAGAAACCACCAGAGGCTCTCCCTGATGACAAGGACTGGCACCATGCCTTGGTCTGCCACCCTTGCTCACCTGCTCCACCATCCTGTTGTGGCTGATGCCTGCCATGTTCTGTGCATGCCCTCTGGTGGTCAGTGCATGTCATAGCAATTGGTTGTTCGGTTGTTCTGCAGTTTGGTCTATTTGCATATTAGTCCTTTATTATATAGGATGGCGCAGAGACTGAGCCCTCTTTCTCTTCTTATAAGAACACTAATTCTACCCCTGGGACACCATCCTCGTGACCTCTTCTGTATTGAATTATCTCCAATGGCTCCACAGTCTAAAAGTATCCCTTAGGTGTTAATGTTAACATGTGGTTTTTTGGGGGTAGGGAGGACAAATGTCCAGTCCATAACATTCTGCCTCAGACCTACTAAATTTTGTATTCTCACATGTGAAAGAAATTAATTTTATCCCAATAATCCTTAAAACCTTAATTCATTCTAGATTTAACTCTTAAAGTCTACAGTTCAAAGTCTCATCTAAATATTATCTAAATAAGATATGGGTGAGACTCGAAGCAGGATTCACTCTAAAGCAAAATTCATCTCCAGCTATAAACCTGTAAAACCAAAATATGTATGAGATTATAAAATACAAATATGTTCTCCCATACAGTGGGCTTTCTTGTTGTTTTGTTGATGGTTTCTTTTAAAAAAAATAATATATATATATATATATATATATATATATATATATATATATTATTGATTTTTCACAGAGAGGAAGAGAGAGGGACAGAGAGTTAGAAACATCGATGAGAGAGATCCATTGATCTGCTGCCCCCTGCACACCCCCTACTGGGGATGGGCCTGCAACCAAGGCACATGCCCCCCGACCAGAATAAAATCCGGGACCCTTCAGTCCGCAGGCCAAGGTTTTATCTACTGAGACAAACTGGTTTAAGCTGTTGATGGTTTCTTTTGCTGTAAAAAAGCTTTTTATTTTGATGTAGTCCCATTTGTTTATTTTCTCTTTAGCTTCCATTGCCCTAGGGGAAGTATCAGTGAAGAAGTTCTTTTGGCATATGTCTGAGATTTTGCTGCCTGTGGATGCCCCTAGTATTTTTATGGTTTCTGTCTTATGTTTAAGTCCTGTATTCATGTTGAGTTTATTTTTATGTATGGTGTAAGTTGGTGATCTAGTTTCATTCTTTTGCATGTATCTGTCCAATTTTCCCAACACCATTTATCGAAGAGACTGTCTTGACTCCATTGTATGTTCGTGCCTCTTTTGTCAAATATTACTTGAGCATAGTGATTTGGGTTGTTATCTGGATTCTCTATTCTATTCCATTGATCTATATGTTCTTGTGCCAGTACCAGGCTGTTTTGAGAACAGTGGCTTTGTAATGCCAGTGTAATAACAGTAGCTTGAAATCTGGTATTGAGATACCTCCTATTTTATTCTTCTTTCTCAGGATTGCTGTGGTTATTCACGGCCTTTTTTTTTTTTCCAGATTAATTTTTTGAGAGTTCCTTCTAGGTCTGTGAAATATGCTGTTGGTATTTTATTGGGGAGTGTATTGAACCTATAAATTATTTTGGGAAGTATGGACATTTTGATGATGTTTATAAAATACAATGGTGGGCAAATATAGCACAGAAATTTCATTATAAAAAAGGAGAAGTAGAGAGAAAGAGTGGCAATCCAAATCAAAGGAAGACAAATCCCATTAGGTCTTAAACTTGAGAATAGTCCTCTTTAGCTCCATGTTATGCCTCCTAGGTCCGCTGAAGTGGCAATGTCACCTTTATGGCTCTCTGGGGCATTACTTTTGAGTTGCCCTGTCCATCAGAGGCTCTTGAGTGGGGTACACGTCATCAAGGTTCCTATTTGGGGGAATCATACACTAAGCATTTCATCTCCCACAGCTTCTGTTGACTTATTGGAACATAGGTGGCAGTCCTAATGACCCTGAATTGCCTTTGAACCATTTTTCACTTTTCTTGAAGAATAGTGCAAGTTTGCAACCAGATGGCTTTATAATCCTGTCTTGTAAATTCTAAATCTGAAAAAGTTCCTCTATTCAATCCTATCTTCTTCTCCTTCAGTTCAAAATGATAGTTTTTCTTCTGGGGTGGCTGATTAAGTCAGTGGTTTATGCCCATGGTTGCTGATTTTGAAAGGACGCCAACATGTAGTCCATAATATCACTGGATCTCAAAGTGTCGAGCTAAGAAAAAAAAATTCTTACTTTCTATGCATGTACCAATACTTGATATGTTATTAAAAGGTAGTGTATTTTAAAACATCACCATTTTATTCACAACTGAAAATATATCAAGAGTGTTGTATATTGTTTTCAGGTCAAGAACTAAAGAAATAAGTGTGTCTCTTTCTTCAACACTGCTCTCCCATTCCTTTCTCTGGTTATGAACAGATAATCATATGTCTCTAGGGGGACAGGGAAGCTGTAAAGTGGAAAGTTTGGGCAACTAAATCACTACATGGGAGTGATCTGTCTGCTAAGAACACCCTCTGTGAATAGGTACATGAGCAAGAAATAAACTGTAATTACAACTGGAACACTACCACCTATTTGTGATGATTTTTCAATACTGTCTTAGGTTAATTATTTGTTTTTCCTCTCTTTTATAGATAAGTTATCTGTTTCTCCTCTCTTTCCATTTTCTAATGCTTGTTTATGTTTTATGCTTTAAGGCTGTATAAAATCTGGATAAAATGTGAATTCTCCTAAGTGGTGTGTATGATATTGGAGTTCTTTTTGTAAAAAAAATTTAGATGACAATGTTGATATAGTGTTAATTCATCCTCTCCAGATTAAAATAATTTTCAATTCTCAATTTATTTTCTTAACAATTATTTAAGTCACTGGTTTTAAATGACTACACATTTAAAGGTTATGTTTAGTGGTACAAATGCTAAAACAATAAACACTTATATGAATAACAGAATTTTGATGCAGACTCATCTGCATCAATCTTACTACAAGTTAAAATTATTTAAACATAGTTCACTCAAAAAGGACATAATTTTCTTCCAAAGTTATTGTACTTGGGGTAACTTCTTGGTATTTTTTAGTCAATCAATCTACTCTTGTAATTAATTGACTATATTCCATCATTGGACACTTAACTTTTGAAATGATAAACACTCATAATAAACTCATGATAAACACTGATAATCATTTGGGCAAAATTAATCCTAAAGAGATTTTATTCCTAATTATATCCAAAATGCTAATATATATTAGAATGTGACTACTCAGATATTAATTCTAAATCCAAGTATGTTGTTTTGATTGTATTGCTGATGTTTTGGGGATGATTATTTTGATCTTAGAAATTCAATCACAGCATTATTAATGACGCACAAGTTCAGATATGATAGAAATGACAATTATGTTGCTATTTGACAGTTTCTTGGTCCAAAGCCTACAGACAACATTGAGCAGCAAATTCTTGCCAAATACTAAAGACAGAACTTAACACTTTGGTATGTTATTACTACTTTCATAACACTGTACGATATTTCACACCTCACTAGCTTTGCACATATAGTCTCCTCTCCCCATTTACCTCATCATTACCTCATCTGTCTGATAAGTCCGGTTGAAGCAGCTTCTCTTTCCAAGAAATCAACCTTGAACACTATTTTCTCAACCTCTCAACCTCTATAATTCAGTGTGCATCACACTGAATTTAGTGATTTAGTTGCTTGTGTGTATCCTATAGGAAGCTAGTAAATGCTTTTTGAATGCTAGTAAAATAGTCTGATAAGACTTAAATATAATGAATATCAGGGAAAAGAATAGTTGCAAGCTTTTGGTGAGAGAGAGAAAAATGTGCCCATGTACTGTCAGACTAGTTTACAATGAAATGCCTACTGTGCTCTAATGTGCAACCTTGAGGGAAACTCCATTGCTTCCAGCAGATGTGGGAATGGCAGGCTCACTGGCGATCAGAGGCACTCACTGGGTTTCTGGAAACCAGGAGATGCAAGAGAGAATACCCACAGATATCTGAGGAAGCCCTGCGGCATGGGGAAGATCCATGCTGTGGAGGTGGGAGTGTTTCCTTAGTGCTGATTGAGAGTCCCCAGCAGCAGAAGTGGCTGCTGTGAAGAGTGGGAGTGAGTGTTTGCACACAAAGCCAGGACACTCCCTGGGGAGCTGACATAGCGCAGATCTGAAGCCAGTCTTCCATGCTGGGCATCCCTTTCTTCCACCCCAGGAGTCCTGATCACCTGGGATAGGGACAGACAACAATAAAAATAAGTAAATCTTTTGTTCCTCTTTCCAGCTGGGGCTCCTCCAGGTGCTTTGCCTCATTCTAGCATTTGAAAGAGGCTTTAGCACAAGCTACAGTGATTCCTTTTTTCCCCTTTCAATTTTATTTTGTACTGTTTTTAGGTGTATCGCTTAGTGGTTAGATAATCATATGCTTTACATAATATTCTGATCTATATTTCCAGTAAAAATGATATATAAAGGGCTGCTCCTAACTTGTTTTCTGTGCTGATACTTTAATGCAATTGATGGCAACAATGCTGTGATTCCCCTAATAGAAATGCCATGGAAGATAGGCCAGATCTATGAAACATTCTGGTGAATAAATCTGCTGCATTAATATGATCTTAAATAATAATTATAGCCATTCAATTTTATGTAGCCCTTCTTCATGCCAGGCATTTTTCCAAATGCTTTACACATGCTAACATATGAAATTCTCACAACAAACTAAAGGGAATGCATTTCTCTTCTCCTTTTATTTAGGATGATTGAACTGAGGCACAGGGAAACAAATTTGCCCAGATGATGTGCTGATTACCTAGACATTGTACCACTTTCTTATCTTGGATTGACCAATCTCATATAATAAAAACCTAATATGTAAATGGAGTGAACGGCATAATGACTAGTTGGTGAAGGGTGGGGCCAGTGAGTGGGCAGCACTAGGCCAGCCAAGGTGGGTGCCAAGGAGGTAGAGGGAGGGGATGGTGATTGGGAGGGGTTACAGTGGCTATTAGAAGCTGCAGATGGGTGATGGGGGATGGGGCCAGCCACTCCCCCACCCCGATTGGCTCGCCAGTCGCCTCCCACAGAGGGACATCCCAAAAGGGCTCCTGGACTGTGAGAGGGTGCAGGCCAAGCTGAGAGACCACCACCCCCCATCCCAAGAGTGCATGATTTTTGTATACCAGGCTTCTAGTCCTATATAATAAAGTCAGAATATTCTAACTGACTGTCACCCCATCACAAAAGATGGCAGCACCCACAGCCAATAAGGAGGGAATATGCTAATTGACTGCCATACCCTCAAAGAATGTGGCACCCACAGCCTCAAGATGGCAGTGCCCAGTCCCCTTATGCCCCTAGCCACCCAGGGCCAGCCTGAGATGCAGGCAAGCCTCATATGTCAGCTGCCCAGTTACCCAGGGTCAGCCGGAGGCACAGGAAAGCCTCAGATGTTGGCTGCCCAGCCAGGTAACCAGGGCTGGCTGAGGCTTGCACTGCCAGCATCGGCAGCAGCAGAGGTGTGAAGGGAGCATCACCTTCCCCTGATCGCTGGGTCACTGCCCCTGAGGACTCCTGGACTATAAGAGGGGCATGCTGGGCTGAAGAACATCTCCCTCCAGTGCATGAATTTTCATGCACCAGGCCTCTAGTCTATATAATAAAAGCTTAAGGGATCATTACAGCAAAACAACCAGAATAACCGGTTGCTATAATGCACACTGACCACCAGGGGGCAGATACTCAACACAGGAGCTGGCCTCTGGTGGTCAGTGTGCTCCCAAAAGGGGAGCACTGCTCAGCCAGAAGCCAGGCTCATGGCCGGTGAGTACAGTGGCAGTGGTGGGAGGCTCCCTCACCTCAGTGGGAGCGCTAAGGAGCAGCAAACCAAACAGTAAGGAGCAGCAAGCAGGTGGACAGTACAGAGTGAGGTGTCCCAGACTGTGAGAGGGTGCAGGCTGGGCAGAGGGACCCCCCTACCCCAATGCATGAATTTCATGCACTGGGCCTCTAGTTTTAATAGAACAGAAATCTTCAGTCCTCATGAGCAATGATTTTGTTCTTGGTTTAATATAGATCTTTGAGATCTAAATTTTATACATTCCTGTATCTAAAATTAAATAATCTTGAAGAAGAAACCATCAACTGTAAAGAGAATTCAAACAATTCCCATTATCAACAATGTGATTATGTGTTGTTTTATCACTTTTACAGTTTTTTTTAACTTATTAAGTAATTGCATAGAAAATGAGAAAAAAAATTTTCCATTATTTAATCCATACTATGAATCTAGGCACAAGGATTTAATTTCTCTGAATCTATTGATTGTTCTTCAAATGGCTTATTTCTGTAAATAGGACATGATGTAATCAACTACATTCTATCTGTGCCTTCATTTCAACGACCATTGTGGCATTCCCCCCCCCCCCCCCCCAATTACTCTTCTTTAAATATAATCCTGCCTCACAAAATTTCAGGTCTTTAGGTAAAGCATAAATTAATTGGGAGTTCTTGCTAAAAAATCCTAACTAAGTTAAAATGTGTTTGATGATGTTGCCTTTAAATGTAGCTTTTTATATTGCTCACTTGGTCCTCAAAAACATTTTTCTGTTGGATGACACTGCATAAATTAAGCAGTGCTGATTTATGTTATAATTAGGTATATGGTGCAGTGTCTTAAAATAATTTCTCAGAAGAAAATTGCCTTTTATTTTAGAGAAAAAAATGGTATAAATGTTTTTAATACCTAAAACCAGTTAGCTGAAAAAGTCAGTAATTAAAGGGCAAATGCCATATGCATACATCAAAGATATTGCTACAGGGTATTAGCCAATGTGCTAAATTCCCTTGAAAGCATGCTGTACATTAAAGAAAAAATACTTTTTAAAAAGATTTCAAACCTCAACAATGTTCTTCAGTTTTTCTAAGTTATCTCTATTTCCTCCTGTGTTTTTAAAAAAGTTTGTACATACATGTACAGACACATACACACAAATTCAACAATTAAAATACACATATTCTAAGCCCAATATATGTGTTAGGATTATATGAATTTGGTAGAAATACACTGAAAATTAACAACTTATTCTTATGCAAACAACTGTGTTAATGGGAATAAAATATGGGATATAAACTGGGAGAAAATATTTACACATCACATATCTAACAAAGTCCTTCAATCCAGAATATGTAAAGAACTCTGTAAACTCAAGAATAACTAAATTGGCAAGAAAACAAAAATGATACATTACCATAGATAACCCCCAATAGGGAACATACAGAAATAAAAATGAAGGACACAATGAGATATCCCTATGAGCAAATTAAATGGCTAAAATGAAAGCCTGATCACCCCCTGACCACTCCCCTGCTAGCCTGATCACCCATATGGCTCTCCTCTGCGAGCCTGATTGCCCCTAAATGCCTCTGTCTTGGCCCACCGCCATTGTGGCTTTGTCTGGAAGGAAGTCTGGAAGAATGTCTAGAAGATATCTGGTTTATCTGGTTTAATTAGCATATTACTTTTTATTGGTATAGATATTATCATTGAGAGGACCTGGATGAAAGATTCACATAAGCTTACTGTGCTATTTTTGCATTTTCTTGTGAGTCATGATTATTTTAAGATTTTTTTTAAAAATTGATTTTAGCGAGAGAGAAAGGGAGAGGAAAAGGGAAAGAAACATCCATATGAGAGTGAAACATCCATTGGCTGCCTTCTGTATGCTCCCTATTGGGGATTAAGCCCACAAAGTGGGGGTTGTGCCCAGACCAAAAATGAAACAGTTAACCTATCAGTGCTTGAGACTATGCACAACTTACTGCCATACCATCTAGGATTACAATTATTTTAACATAATTTTTTAAATAAATCAATTTGAAATATTGATTTACTATTAACCATTTTTATGTATATCAAATTACAAATTGAATGTATTACCCATAATATTAAAATTTAAAACACGTAGAATCTGGCCAAATTTATCTCTACTTTTTTATCTTTTATTTCTCTGTGAAAAATAACTTTCACACAATCTATCAAGTAAATGAGTATACGAATGAGAGGAAACTTATACAGATATCATCATTTTAGGAAGGATTTATAGATTTATACTTTAGTAGATATTTAACTGAATTGGAAACAATTTTTATGAAATAGAGAAATAATACTTTTATACTATTACATTTACTTTATTTTATGCTTATAATACATATTTTCAGCTAACTCATCATATAAATAAAACCCTCCTAGGCAAAAAGATATAATGAAAGTATGTAATTATAGCATTATAAGAGAAGCTGTGATTTATTAATTTGATCACTACTTTTGTTTCGCTTGTGATATATTAAAAGCCTTCATCCTATAGCTTTGTTCCATTTTTCCTTAACTGATTTTATGGGCTAGATTTCTGAATGGCAGCAGAGGACTTGGTAGATAGAATGCTCATTTCAACCTTAAATTCTCCCATTTTCTTGAGTCTGGTGATTTCCATAGTCAAATGCCTGTGTGGACTGGCTCTTTTGTGAGAAATCTATTATTATATATTTTTCCAGACAGAATAATTACCTAACAACAGGAACTGCATGTTACAGAAAACTCATTATTCTCTTTTCTGAAAAGAAACAGAACTTTTCATAAGAGAGAGAAAATAAATTAACAAAGCACACCAAGCAATATGCTTGAGGACAAAGGAAGGTTAAATTAAAGAGACACCATGATGGTATGTTCTTTAATAGATAGATTGATGATTACTGTTAGGATAAAAGGTCGAATAATTATTAGAACATTTAGATGATTATTTTGATTTGCTGTTCCCATTCATATTGAAGATATCTGACTTTGACAAAGATTTCTTTTTATGTGCTCTTCAAAATATTGAGGGTAAGAAAGAGAGAAAAAATTACCATATAAGTTATTTTAAAGTAGTATATTTAAGTAGTAAATCCATAATAAAGACAGATTTCTGATTATACACACTAATAAAAGATAATTATCTACGCTAGTTGACCATACCTTTGCAACGCTCATCAGCCAATCAGGAGTGAGTATGCAAATTACCGTATTTGCCGGCGTATAAGATGATTTTTTGGTCCTGAAAATACAGTATTTGCCGGCATATAAGACGACTGGGCGTATAAGACGACCCCCTAACATTTCCACTAAAAATACAGAGTTTGTTATATACTCGCCGTATAAGACTACCCCCCACTTGGAGGCATATTTTTCAGGGCCAAAAAATTGTCGTATATGCCAGCAAATACGGTAAATAAACAACGATGGCAGGTTAATTTGCATACACAGGCACTGAGCAGCTGGGGGCATTTTGCACCACCCTGGCTGCTCCAGGCTTCTGGGAAGCTTGGGAAGGCAGAAAGGTAGCTCCAGGCCAGAGAAAATGGTGGCTCCAGCCAGAGGGAAGGTGGTACAGGCAGCCCTGGGAAGGCAGGTCCATTCTTGCAGGAATCTTTGTGCATTAGGCCTCCAGTTACAATGTAAGCTGTTATTTAGAAAAAGTTTCTATATCCTTTAATAAAATACTTTAGATTATTTTTGACAAGTGTTTACACTGCACACTTGATACTGGAAAGTGAATAAACATAGCTCATTTTTTTTTTTAGCAGACATGTTTGTCTATTAAACACCCTGTATAGTAGACAAACATGTGTCCTCTGAAAAGAGATGGCCCACTCCTAACTCCAGATTTCTGTGTATGTGACCTTATTTGGAAATAAGGTCCTTGCAAATGTAATGAACTTAATGATTTCATGATGATATCTCACTGGATTTAGTGTGGGTCCTGCATCCAATGACTGATATTCATCTAAGAAGAGACAATGACACAGAGACCCAGAGATCATAGGAAGGTGGAGGTGGGAAGCTCGACTTCATATCTTTCTCATCCTGGGAGAAGCAGGCCATTTGAAAAGTGTTCTCCTGGCAAAGGCAGATGTACCAGAGTGCAAGTAGAAACATGCAAATCCTTAGAAAACCTGAGAATGGCCCACTAACTTGCCCATTTTATTCTGCTGGCCAAAAGAAATCTAAGATATGGAAAAAATATATGTCACTTCTTCAGTCAGAATGACTTCAAAGTTCCATGGGAAAACACAGGAATACCAGGAGATTTTTTTTTAAATGGGCCAATAAGATCTAGTTAGTTTGGCTCAGTGGATAGAACATCGTCCTGCAGACTAAAGGGACTCAGGTTCGATTCCAGTAAAGGGAACATGCCAGGGTTGCAGGGGACATACAGGACGCAGTAAGGGACATAAAGGACACAGCCGATCAATGATTCTCTCTCATCATTGCTGTTTCTATCTCTCTCACCCTCTCCCTTCCTCTCTGAAATCATTAAAACTATATTTAAAAAGAAAAAGAAATAGGCCCAAAATACCACTGACCATACTTGGCTTTAGAGCACAAAGCATCCCACATTTTCTATTGTACGTTAGGACATTTCTTCTTTTAGACCAGTGGCTATTCTTTCTTATCCCCTAAACCTCTCATCAATGGATTGTCTTAGGGCTCCATCCTTGAAATCCTTGTCTGTACACTTTTTTTTAAGTTTTCTCATCTCATTTAGTTTCCTAGGCCTCCAATAATATACATTCTATAAAAGCAGGGGTTTTTGTTTTGTTTGTGTTTTACTGATATAGCCCTTGTGCCCTATATACTAGAGCTTGGAACTCTTTTTTAATTTTCATCTGAGAATATTTTTTTTTCATTTACTTTTAGAGAGAGTTGTAGGGAGGAGGAGAGATAAAGAGAGAGATATATTGACTTGAGAAAAACACACCCATTGGTTTCTGCCCACATGGACCCTGACCAGGGCTAAGAATCGAGCCTGCAACTGAGGTATATGCCCTTGACTAGAATTGAATCTGGGACCCTTCTAATCAAACCAGCTAAGGGTAGAATTAATTTTTAAATAAATGCATTTGTTTTTTAATAAATTATTTTGTAAATCTCTGTGATGATGGCTCTGAAATGCGAGCCCCGACCTCTCCTTTGAACAACAGACACATCATATGTGCTACTACCTTTTTCAGATTTCTACTCAGGTATCTTTTAAGAATTACAAGTTAACCTTTTGAAAACTAAACTCCAAATCTCCCCTGCCTAAATTCTCTACAAATAAGTAAATGGCAAATTCATAGTTCCACTTAGTAATAGGGAAAACTTTGAACTCATCTTTGATATCTCTTTCTCTCACAACCAGTATTTACAGTACATATATTTGCTCTGAAAATTGGTCTGGAAATTTCTTATAAAGTTAAACATGTTCCTAGCAGCTTTTTCATATTAGCCTGAATTTGGAAACAACCCAAATATCCACTAACAGGAGACTAAATAAACAAAGCTTGGATATTCATACAATGAATACTACCCAGAAATGAAAGGGAAGAAGCTATTGATCCAATATTACTTAACCTCAGAAACATTAGGATATATATATATATATATATATATATATATATATATATATAAAATTCATTGTACATGCATTTCTGAATTATGAGGAAAAAATTAGAACAGCATGACATAGGAGTCAGTGATGGACTGGGAATGGAGATAATATTTATTAATGATGGAAATGTGATATATATATATATATATATATATATATATATATACACACACACACATATATATGCTATATTGCATAGATTTGCATGTTGTAATTGTGCGAAACTATATCACAATAGAAGTATGGTTTTGCAATTTGCTTTACGTTTCTTTAGATGAGCAGAAGTGCAGTAGCCCCCCCCCCCCCCTTATCCACAGGGACACATTCCCTGAGCCCCAGTGGAATCTTGAGACCATATACTAAACCTTATATTTCCTGAGTCTCCAGCTTTCTGTCCTGTTCTACAAATGTTGGGTTTGCCATGTTCACATAAGTCAATTCTTTGAAATCTCTTTGCTCCTATTGGTTCTGTTCTCTGGAGAACCCTCACTGATGGAAGGTCTCAGTGAACACCTCATTCTCCAAGTTCTAGCTCTTTTCTACCACCTCCTTCAATCAGAAGCTACTCTAGGTCAGATCTGGAGACTATATTAAGCAGAAAACCTTTTCCAGCCTTTCCTCCAAATTTTGTCTTTAGGTTCAATCCCCTCTCTAGAAAAGTACTTTCATGCCTCTTCAATACATCAGAGGGTTGGAAATCCTGGTCCCCACCCATGTTGTTGTTATCTCTAGTCCTGATCACAATTTTGAGTCTTAACCCTCAAGTTGTTTATCTTTATTTTGAGGCTCTATCTATCTTCTTTTCAATCATCTTATAGTTTACTACTCTTTGTAATAGACTCTGTGCATCAAAATATGCTTAATTGCCTTTCTGATTCATTCTTTATCCAGTTACATGTCTATCCATTTAGGAGACAATTATTATTTTACGTTTTTAGATATATAACTCTAAATTTTCCACTAAGTAGGCTCTTCAGGTTTACTATTCTAAATGTTTACAATGAAATAAGTGTTTGAGGTGAATGTTTACAGTGGTGAGTCATTTGAAGGATGAATTTTAGAAAATGGTTGACCAATAAGAGCTGATAAACTATGTACTCTATTCTCTCTGAGCTTATTTCTAATGTCTTATGTGCAGAGCATAAATGCACAGCCTGCTAATAATAGGAATGGAACATTTAATTGGGGCTATAAAATGATTTGAAACTCCTCAAGGTTAACCCTGTCTATAAGCCAGGGTTCTACAGTTAGAGAGAAGCAGAATTGTAGATGTATCTATTGGGAAGGGACTTAGGTCCTCTTGAACTTTGTATAATCAGTTTGTTTCAAAGCATTTCTTTTAAAATGTTACTGTGGGCAATGCCAAAGGATGAAAGAAATACACACTGAGGCCTGACACAGGAATAAAACCCTCTTCAGACAACTTAAGAGGAAGAATAGAACACATAGATTTGTTTCTAAGTTGGGAGAAACCACAGACTGCTAAACAAATGAGCACAAAGCCTGTGTGTAGCATGAGGATGGAGGTTGTCAGGTTTGCCTGTCCCAACATGATTTTCAGAAATACCATCTGTGTGCGAGGTTAGGCTTGTGGTCACCACAGAGAGAAAACTGAGATGTGAGTTTGTCTGTCCTGCCTCACCAGTGTTTGGCACTGGGACAAAAACTCAATTCTTGGCACTTAGTTTTCACTGAAACCTCAAAACAATCTATGTGTAAGGCATACGGAACAGTCCTTTCCCAGAATCAGTCACATGACTAATCCAGAAAAGGACTGGCTGGATGGTATCAGAGTGTAAAACCTGGGATCACCTTTGAGAAACAGCCATGATTTGTGGCCTCTGAAACTGTGCGCTTGCTGGTTAGATTTCTTAACAAGATTAAGAATTCAGATATTTCTAATTTTATAATGATTTGTACAAACCACATCTTTTCTGATATACTTGCACTCCTCAAGTTTTAATGTATGGAGCTCTTCAAGTTTACTCATTTTTATTGTTTTATACCCTAACAGCAGCAATGTTTATAAAATGATGTATATTTAAATATGAGGCTTATTAAAAGTATAATATCTATGCTATTTTCTATTAAATGCATTGAAATATGGGGGTAACTTGTGTCTCCGAAGAGAGTTAATGTAGTCCAAGTGAGATTTGTAAAATCTCCCACCCTTAGGATTAATGATGTATTGTACTATGGCATATCTCATAATATATATCATTGACGTACTTTTAAAATATGTCTCTCTCCCTGAATAATCTAATATATTATTTTTGCGGTAGCATTTTATTATCTTATTTTATTGAAGTCACACAAAACAAAAGGAGATATATACATTTACTTTATGTTGTACCAGAGTATGAAAAATGAAATGTGCGCAGCTCTTACAAAAGCCTGAGGTTCACCTTTTCAAGGTGACTCTAATCTACATTTCCACAGAAAATGAGAATATATACCGTCGTAATGGGTTTCTATGGTAACTCTTCTTCATGCTGAAAAGAAACTAATAAATCTCATAAGAAGATTGCCCTTCATGGGCTTTGGGCAAATAACTGTGTCTTTTTATTTATCCATTCTGAAAGTCCTTCAATATTTATTATTCTGATCTTTTCTCATTCACAGAAGCCAGAGGGATTCAGGTTGTCCGAGTCTCTATGTACCAGGAGGCAACATGCAGCCAACTGAGCAAGTTAGATAAGTGGTCTAAGTAGGAGAGAATAGGTCTAAATTAGTTATACTGTATTTCAGGGCACACTGGTGCTTGGAACCAAGATTTCTATTACAGATGAAGGCATGGAAAGAGGCTAGGTATGAATGCTAGAAATTCCTAGAAAAGAAGGAATATCCTCTTAGTACCTATTAGCCTTTAATTACCACAGAAATGTCTGTGTTATGATACTTAATTACTACAATAAGTAACTATAGTCGCATTTAAAACGTACACAAGGCACAGAAAGATTTTAATTACCCATGTCCCAAAAGCCAGGTGTCTACAGGGCAACAACCCAAAGGTCTCTTTTGCTCAAACATTGCCCTGGATTTACCAGTGAGGCAAACATCCAATGCAAAATGGCAACAATGGGATTTCTCCTTCCTCCTTGAAGAGACTACTTGGAGATTACATAAGGGATTGAGATAGATTATTCCACTATGTACTTCTTGGAAGCTACTGCTGAAATGCCTGGTGCTTTCAGGTGACCTGAGCAGTTTTCCATGTCTCCCCAGGCTGGGGACTTGCTTCCAGAGTGAACAGTCATAGCTGTGATAGACCAGGGAAAAGGCATCAAAGCAAAGACCTGTAATATTCCAGACAAATTGCTTCTGGTGATGAAGTTTTCTCCAGTTGAGGAACCTGAAAGCCAATCTTGGCACAGTTAGACATGATATAATACCTCATTATATTGCAGAAGGAATCTCCAGGAGGTAGTAACAGAATCCTCTGTAAAAGAAATGATCCACACCATGACCCTTTTTTTAGCCTTTTAAAAATAGGACTCTCCAGTACTTTGAAACTGTTCTCACTCAGAGGTGAGGCTATGCCCCCTTACATCTGGATCAGAAGACATTCAGCGAGTCCTCTTAGGGTGGGCACTGGAAGGTGGGATGTCACCAAAGCATTCATACTTGAAGCCTTGGGTTCCCATGGAGGACATCTGACTATCCTATAGCCAGTTTGTTGTGAAGAAGCCAACCCAGATGGAGATGTGACACCCAGGGGCTCCTGTCAGCTGCCCCAGCTGAGCCTACCCTTCCGACTCACCCATCCCAGGCTCCCAGCAGGTGAACACAGGAGCTTTCATATTGGTTTAAAGACCCCAACCTATGTGTCTTCCCAGTAGACGTCCCAGACATTGCAGGGAAGAGAAAAACCATTCTGTCTGCCCTGTGTGTGAAGTCTTGACCTTCAAATTCTGCTGGAATAATAAAATAGTTGCTTTTAATTATAGTTCTAGGGTAATTTGCCTAGGAAAAAGTAAATGCTATTGAAATTTTTATTTGCACAATCGTGAGATTTTCATTTGGCTTAATGCCTTAGTTGAATGACACTTTGGAAGTGTGTGCGTGCGTGCGTGCGTGCGTGCGTGCTTGCGTGCCTGCGTGTGTGGTTGGGACATCTTGTGTGCAAAAGAAATATAAACAAGTTGTGGTTTGAAGACTCCTCTTATTCTTTTAGTTGTTGTGTCTCTCAAATTCACAGCAATTGTGGGCGATTTTTTGTGTGTTTGTTTTGCTTTGTTTTTACCTCAGTCCGAGGCTGTGTTGTTGTTTCTTATTTATGCGTGTCTTAATTTCTGAAGTTCCTGATTGTTGGCAAGCTTTTTATTATTGTTAGTAAACTGGTAATGTAAGGAATACATATTTATAGTATAAGCTAACTCTGCGATCAAAGTATAGAAGTGATGACGGAGGATCCTCAAAATAATGTGACTAGTTTTCCTTTCATTCTATTCTATTTTATTTTTAATATTAATTTGGAAAAGCAATAGATTTTATTGGTACAGAATTAATACTATTCACTTCTCTGCTTAATTTTCTAAAATAAACTCTCTGCAGATTTTTATTAAAGAGTATAAAGTTTACTTGTAGCTTAGACTTTTCTTAGAATTGCCTCCCAGGAAGAAATAAAATAGCAAACCAGAAATCATGAAGACTAGAATTTGTAGAATTTTATAGTGCATTAGCATCCAGTTTTTATTGTTATTATCCAGTGTTTATTCCCATAATTCTGATACAACAAAGATGTATGATGTTTATAGTGTACTAAAATTCTAAACGTTGATTACTGAAGACTGATTATATAATCTTGGATATATAGCTAACGCTAGCAAATTTTTTACTGGCTCACAAGGGCTTGAATATAGTGTTTGACAGAGCATGAACTGTGATTTCCCATCTTCTCTTAAGTTCCTAGATCTAATGAAGTGGTGGCTTAAAAAAAAAAGTAATCACCTTGGAAAAACAACAAGAGAAATCCTTGAGGATGAGAAAACTTTAGAAAATCCCTAAAGGCATAAGGCTGGCAGGGTCAGAACTAAATAAGAAAACCTCATCTCAAATGTAATTAGGAAAGTATTGCTGAAAAAATAGTACCAGAAAAAGGAAGAAAGTTCTATTCTAAAAGATGGGTGCCAGTTATAAAAATAAGTACAGGTGTAATTTATAAGGTGATTAGTTGGGGCTGCATAGAAGGTGGATTCACACCCTTAAAATACCTCTCAATACACACTGATATCATCTTGGACTCCTTGGACATAATAGTTGTGTGTGTGCCTCTAATGTGGACAGTAGGTGGAGGGAAGCACAGTTCATTCAGACAAGGATCTGGAAACTGGTCAAGTGATAGCTTGATGTACATTATCCTGGTCTTTGTCTCCCTGGTTCTATATCATCCTAGTTCTATGGTTGAAGGTCAGCAAATTTCCCAGAACTGGGGTGACTGAAGGTTGGATTCTGTATCTCCTGAAGTTAGTTTCTAGGATTTTTATGCAAACATGCTATTTATCTATAAGCTACATATTAGTCAGAAGCACTTAGATAAACAATGTCAAGGGAATGGTAGGGTGATATTACAATACCTTACTATCTCAAGAAGAGGAGTAGAGGGAATAAATCTCTACAAGTGAATAACAGTTAGCTACCACATCGCTATTATGAACTAAATGTTTGTGCCCCTACAATCCACATTGAAGCCCTATTGTGATGGCATTTAGAGACGAGGCCTTTGGGTGATAGTTAAGTTTATATGAAATCATCAGGGTGGGCTCCATGATGAGATTTGTATCCCTATAAGACTATGCACTGTAAATGGTGATAATTAGTTTTTTTATTATAATGTAAGTGTCTGAATTTACCCGTTGGATTGCAGAGCCATCCATTTCAAAGATAACAACTCACTTGAATAAATACATCGCCCACTATACAACTAAAGTGCCTGGGTGCCCCAGCCATGAAGTTCCCCTTCAGAAAGCCCTGCTTGACTAGATAGCCTATCTTTTGTAGGGCCCTGCTTTTCCCTTTAGAATCTTTAATTCCCACTGCAATATTTTAACTTCACCAATGCAAAGTAAACCCATGAAACCCTAGGCACTCCTCCCTCAACCCCAATAAAGGCAGAACCACAGGTCCACACTCTGTCACTCTTCCACAACCTCCCTGTGTGATGCTGCACCTGCCAAGTAGCCTCCAGGACCTATTTGTAATAAATCTATTTCTTTCAAAGTACCCTGATAACTATTGCTGAGGTTCATCTTGCAACTATAATAAACACCAAAAGCCACAACATTGGCACAACATTGGCACAACATTGGGAAAATGTCTGTGGGGGGTTGCCATGAATAATATAGGCCAGTGAGTGCCCCCATTTCTAGCCTATAGTATCACTGTCTATAGGCTGACTTGTCTCAGATGTCTAAACTCCTGAACTGTGAAATAAAATCATGTTGTTTAGGTCACCCTACTTATATTTTATTATGGCAGCTTGAGCTAAGACAAATTCCCACCCACAGTATTCTCAGTATGATGTCAATAGAGCAATCAAATAAAATATTGAAGAAAAATAATTTAAAACGTATCCTTAGTAAATAAATAAAAAATAAATAATAAAACCTATCCATCACAATTGTAAACTTGGTAACATTAAGGCATTTCAGACATGCAAGGATTCTGAAAATTACCCCCCACTGGTTTTACCTAAAAATGTTATTAGTGATAGATAATGAATGGCTGTGGTTGTATAACATTGTAAATTTAATCATATCATGCCATTGAAAAGGCTTAAAATGTCATTTATGTTATATATATTTCACCACAATAAGAAAAATGTTATCAGAGGATTCATTCTGGCAAGACAAAATATGAACCCAAGAATAAGAAGAGAAATGAAAGAAGCAATAGTGAACAGTCATTACAGGATAATTACATATACAGTCTCAGAATGTACAGAGCAATTCAGCAAAAAATAAAGATTAGAAAATATTTAAATACTATAACGCAAATGCCCTAATAAATGTATAACAAAATTCTTACCCCATAAAACATATTAAATAATTTTAAGCAAATGAAACCCACAAAAATGATCATGTACTAAACCACAACAAAGAATAACAAAATAATACTTTGAAGTTACTTTTATGCTATTCACGTTCAATGGCTTTCATGCAATACACCTAGAGATCAATAATCATAAGTTGCTGAATACATGACTATCTAAAATTATCATAGTTCATATATAATTATGTGTACATGTATACACATATACTAAGTTCAGTATTTGTTTTTTGGTTTAAATATGTTCAATCGGAAATAGAATTTTTTTGAGAAAAACAAGAAAAGGTTTTACCCAGGCAAATACAATTTATAAAAACATTTATAGCCCTCTGCTATAAATTCACAAAATTGTCTCTAAATATAAAACTTAAATAGACAAAAAAATAACAACCCAAAAATCCAGCAACTATGGGATCCATTAAACCATAATAAAATATCTACCTCTTAAAATTAAACAGACACAGATGTTTTGAGAGTAAGTGGCATCAAGCTCTCAGGGAACTAATAACTCCTACCTTATAAAAGATGTTTAGAACATAGAAAATAGGTGGGAAGCTCTCCAAGTCCTTCTGCAAGGCATATGTAAAGACAATTTTACTGCAGTGTTGGGACTTCCACAGAGACTATGAAGCTGAGAACAAAAGCTGTCAACTATCACTGCAGAACATCCTATAGAATAAAAGCATAATATGCAAATCGACTGAATGGCCGAACAGCACAACCACTATCTGGATGACCATCTGGGACCATGCTATGACACCCACTGGTGCCAGGCCAGCCAAGGCAAGTGCGATGTGATTGGTCAGGGGCCCAGCCATCACCCCGTGATTGCCCCTCAGAGGTAGGCCCAGGCCACGGACCTGTGGGCTGTGGTAGGTGAGGAGAGGGTCCCTCTGCAACAAAAGTCTGGGTCCTGGGTGCTGGAAAGAAGAAGCTGGTGTAGGCAGCGGGAGGAAGGAAGGCCTACTCTTGCACGAAATGTATGCACTGGGCCTCTAGAGGAGAGAGAATGTGGACACTCATAGGCGTTTCAGCCCATGGCTCTACCAAAAGGCTTAAACTGCAGGTGAAGAGATTGATCAGATGGGCTCCTTAGTCAGAACGCCTTTGCAGAGACTTAAGAGTATCCTGTGGATGCCCACTCCTTTCCCAGCCGCAAAGAGCTTCAGCTAAACATTCAGAAGCCTGATGTGGACAGACTGCGGGTTGGAGCACACAGGATTCTGAAACCTGCTTCCAGAAATTAGCGGGGCAAGGACTTGTGAGTTTCCTGTGGGTTAAATGAACCCAAAAATAAAAGCCAAGCCTTCCGCAGCCTGAAATGGATTCCTTTCAAGAGGGTTATCAGGAGGAGTAAGGTACAGGCAGATGGAAGAATATGCATAGGAAACCAGGGACTATCAGCTTACAAGAAGCAGCCAGGACAAGGGGTCTCCTGCATTAGCTGACATCACTGTGACATCCTGAATCCTGGGAAATGCCAAGAATCAATGAAAGCCCTCCAAGAGAGAAAAAGCTGGAACTCCAACATCTATCACACAGATGGTCCCATAGCAGATAAAAATGAGGGTATGAGCCTCCTAAGATCGTGTTCTTTCCCTCTACCCCAGGCCTGACCCGGGAAGGACTACAAATAGAGGACAAGTAGAGGAAGATGATAAAGCCAGGAACAGAAGGAGCGAAAAGGGCCACTTCCCCCTCTCCCCTGCCTTTGCATCAGATAATGAAGTGTAGCCTTGTTATGAAGCTGTGCTAAACAAACAATAAGAGACTTGATGCTATGAAGAGTCAGTTATGGGCTCTGCAAGATAATTGTCCCTGAACCATTTTATAATTCCATCCCTACCAAGTGGAGCTCCCCCGTATACCAGGAACACTGTGCACCCTGCAGCCAGGCACAAACAGGATGGCAAATAAAACAAAACTGCAAGAATGTCCCCTAAATAAAACAACAAATCAAATGGTAATTTGACTTGTTGTTTTATTAAGTGTGTTCATAGTATCAGAATAGGATTTGTCCCTAGTAATAAAAGCATGTTTTAATAGCTGATATTACATATTTTGTGCACATATATATGCATACTCTACATGTATATATGCATTCTGCTTAGACATATAAGAATGTAATTCTCTATATTAATAAATCAAAGAGAAGAATGTGATCCCAGTACCTGTCCAATAAGTCACAGTTGAAGTTAAATAGTAAGATGAACTAAATCCAACATATATTAGAAACTGTGGGGCCAAAACAAGTTTGGGTCAGTGGATAGAGCATCGGCCTACGGATTCCGGTCAAGGGCATGTACCTTGGTTTTGGGCACATCCTCAGTAGTGGGTGTGCAGAAGGCAGCTGATCGATGCTTTTAACTCTCTATCCCTCTCACTTCCTCTCTGTAAAAAAGCAATAAAATATATTTAAAAAAATAAAGACGATGTTTAAAAGTTAAAAAAATATATTTAAAAAAAGAAAGAAAGAAACTGTGGGATAAGGGTGGTATTCTTAATAAGGAACATCTTGGTAATTAGTATAAACTAAAGTAATTTTATGACTATAAGAAACAAGGCAACTGAATTTACCACCATAGCCATTCAAGGTAATACTGGAGTTTCCAGCCAATTGAATCATATATAAAACTGATATGGCTTTAAACATCAAAATAAATAAATTAAATTAAAAGACAAAGCTATTATTTTATTTCAGATGATATAATTGGCTGCCTAAGAAATCCAAGAAAACTGACAAAGAATCAAGAGAAGTGAATAAAAATTAAATCCTAGAAAGTAATACTATTTCTTAACTGAAACTACCAATCACAAAACTAACAGAAAAATAAACAAACAAATCCTTTTACCAGGTAACACGACAGCAAAATACCTAGGAATAATACAAACATAATAAAAAGAAGTCTAACTTCAAAAAAATTTCTTTATTGTTGAAAGTTTTACATATGTCTCCTTTTTACACCATTAACCCCTCCCTGCCCACTCCCACCCCCAGTACATGCCCCCTCTCCCTATTGTCTGTGTTCATTGGTTATGCTCATATGCATCGCTTTTTAAAAAATTAAATCTTTATTGTTGAAAGTATTGGTTTTAACAACTTAATAAAGGGAATTTTTAAAAGAAACTAAATTAGATAGAATTGTGGTCTTGAAGGGGAAGATGGAAAATAAAGGTATCACTTTGCTCTTACTAATCAATTGCAAAATATTATTCATAGAAATTGACAAAGTAGTAAAAAAAATGTTGGTTATTTTGTTAATATATTATACTAGTAAAGATTATTATGTTATTATGGTATTAACAAAGGAAGAGAGCGATCACTTTATCACATCCCAAAATATTTGTTTTATAAATTTAGTCAGTGTGGTAATGTAAAGAAATAGACAAGGAAGTTAATTGAGCAAAACACATAGTCCAGAAATAGACCTATATGTATAGGGATTTAGCTATGGTTAAAGGGTATTTCAAACTGGTGAGGAAATAGTAGATTATTCAATAAATATTTCCAGGAAAGTTTGATATTTTTTATGAAAAGAATAAATTATGTACTTAGCCCATATACTCAAATTCTAGATGGAATAAAACCATAAAGAACAAAACTATAAATATATATTACAATATGAGAAAATATTAAAGACAATTTATTTATGACTATTGGAGAAAAAAAGCATTTGTACAGAAAACACATAAAGCAAACATCAGAAATTAAAGGAGTCATAAATTCACCACATTGAAAATTTTAAACTTCCATAAAGCAAAAGACAACCAGAGTAAAGGTAAGCAATATATGAGAAAAAATATATTAAAAACATAAATACTCTAAAAAATTACTCTTCAGAATACAGAATGACATATCCCAAATCAAGAAAATACAAGATAGTGAATAGAAATAATGGATAATTTCTAAGAATAGACACTTTGAAGGAAAAGATGTAAAAATAATTGAGAACCTATGGAGTACAAAGACTACCTTTAGTAGCATCAAGGTAAATGCAAATCAAAAACAACAAATTCCAAATTAAAGTTGGAGAGTTTAGATAGGCCTGCATTTTTGCCTCTGCCAATAGGAGCAAACTTATTCCACAACTTGAGGTGGGTAGAGGAGATTTGGCAGGATCTTTTAAAATAAATAATAGTGTTCAGAATGCCAGTAGCCTGCCAAAACCAGTTTGGCTCAGTGGATAGAACGTGGGCCTGTGGACTGAAAGGTCCCGGGTTCAATTCTGGTCAAGGGCATGTACCTGGGTTGCAAGCACATCCCCAGTAGGAGGTGTGCAGGAGGCAGCTGATCGATGATTCTCTCTCATTGATGTTTCTAACTCTCTATCCTTCTCCCTTCCTCTCTGTAAAAAATCAATAAAATATATTAAAAAAAAAAAAAAAAAAAGAATGCCAGTGGCCTAAAAGCCACCAATTCAATTTTTGGATTGCTACTTCCACATGTGTATAGAAGATATGAAGAACCTAAACTGCATCATGGGTAGTAATAGTGAAAGTTTTTAAAAATACTCATGATTGTGAAATAGTTTAATTAATCGTAATGTAGTCACACAATTACCGTATTTGCCGGCATATAAGATGACTTTTTGGCCCTGAAAAATATGCCTCCAAGTGGGGGGTAGTCTTATACGGTGAGTATATAACAAACTCTGTATTTTTAGTGGAAATATTAGTGGGTCGTCTTATACGCCCAGTCGTCTTATACACCAGCAAACACGTATTTTTCAGGGCCAAAAAATCATCTTATACGCCGGCAAATACGGTATATTTTATACTAGAAGCCTGTTGCACAAAGAGATTTGTGCAATAGGCCTTCCTTCCCTTGGCTTCCAAGACAGGTTTTCCTCCAGTACTTGGGTTCCAGGCCCTCGCTCCAGCCAAAATCTGCCACCTTCGTCTTTGCTGCAGCTGGAGTGCTGCTCCTGTAGATCTCTTTGCATCCCCTTCCCCCTTCCCTCTCCAGCAGGCATCCTGCCCCTCCCAGCCACTCTGTGCCTGGAGCAGCTGAGCAGCCTCCAACTTTGTCTTCTAATTTGCATATTCCCTCCTGATTGGCTGGTGGGTGTAATGGAGTGATGGTCAATTTGCATGTTTGTATTTTATTAGTGTAGATGACCAGTTTTAAAGAAGGAGAGAGATCAGTTGGTATTAGTTATATTGTAAGGGGAAGATTTCATGCATGTACTGTCAATTAAAATTACACAATATTATTTTATGACAGTACAAACATATGTATGGGAATGCATTAAAATATATCTGAAGGGGGATACACCAAATAATGTGCCTATTACCTTCAGGAGCCTGGAACTTTGGTAGTGTGAAGGTAATAGTCAAAATGATATTTAGCATATGGGTCATGTTTTCATTTTATATAACAGTTAATCTGTCACATTATGACCATGGGCATCAAAAGAGAAAAAAAAACAACTATATGATCACCTTGAGATATTCATATATTTTTCTTATCCTATCTTTATAGTCTACTAGAGGCCCAGTGAACAAAATCTGTGGACTTGAGGGTTTCCTCAGCCTGGCCTGCACCCTATTGTGGTTTGGGAGCCCTTGGGGGATATCTGACTGATGACTTAAGCCCCCTCTCCATAGGGAGCAGTCAAACATCCTTAGCACTGCCACAGAGATAGGAGAGGCTCCCGCCACTGCCACTGTGCTCGCCAGCTGTGAGCACAGCTCAAGGATTCTGGTTGAGTGGAGCTTCTCCTATGGGAGTGCACTGACCATGAGGGTCAGCTCCTTTATTGAGCCTCTGCCTCCTAGTGATCAGTGTGCATCATAGCAACTAGTTCTTCCACTATTTGGTCAATTTGAATATTAGCCTTTTATTATATAGGATAATTATAATTTGTACTGTATGAATATTGCATTTGTAGACCTATTGATATCTCCTTGCAGGGGAAAAAGAATATAAATGCTTTTCAAATTTTATTAATGTGAACATGCAAGGATATTGCTTATATTTTTCAAAGAAATGGTCATGTGTGCAAGTTTTGTGGCACTTGGCCATAATTATTTTGAATGAGTCAACTAACATAATTTTACTTTCTTTTTCTTAAATGATGCCAGCATATATAGATAAAGAGATTAGAGAGATGTGTGTGTATGTGTATATGACAAACCTATGTATTTTACCACATTTCAACTATTTGACATTTGTCTAAAATAAGACTTTTAGGACTGAAATAAAGTGTAAACTGCAGTGAGCAAATGAACCATCATCTTTCTCCGAGGTCAAGGCACTCCATCCCTCTGGCCCCTCACTAGCTCCACCTTGCGGAGAAAAGGCAGTCTATTCCTAAAGTTGAGAGCCAACTGCAATGGACAAAAATAATGGATAGCATTTACTTGTGCACTTGAGGGGGGATAAAAAGATGCCACTATCACTTAAAATGTTGAGACAGCCATTGAGGTATGGCATACAGTGCCGCAAGGGCAGTATTGATGAATACTGTGCCCTTTCAGTCTTAACCAGCGGGGTGGGAAGGACCTCCCTCTGCTAGATGATGGACCTGGGGGCCCTGCAATCCATCGTCTCAAAGAGGGAGGCCCAGGCTACCTGGCCAGTGATGCTATGGTGGGTGGGTGGGGCCTCCCTCTGCAGAGCCATCAATCACAGAGCCCTGTGATCCATTGCCCAGCAGAGGGAGGCCCAGGCCAGGCCAGCAATTGCACCCTATGGCTATTGCCCACAGAGGGAGGCAACCAGTGGCAGGAGAGGAGTGGGAGCCACTGCACAGATCACAAGCAGTGGTAGTGGCGGGGGCGAGAAGGAAAGCCCCAACAGGTCCTGATTGCTAGCCAGGCCTATGGACTCTACCTGAGGGGTCCCAGATTACAAGAGGGCACAGGCAGGGCTGAGGGACACCCTTCCCACTCACATGCATGAATTTCGTGTACTGGGCCTCTAGTGTTGTCATAACTATCTATGGTGCCAGGAGGGTATTGGAAATATTGGGGTACCACTTTGTAAATTATATGGGTATCTCACCACTATGCTGTATGCCTGAAACTTAATGCAAACTGTAATTGAAAAAATATAGGTTAAGAACCAGGGTCAGAGGCACTTAATCATTTGTTGAAGCAAATCACTCTTCCTTTCACCCTGTATCTCCTTTCCTTCTTATTCTCCTTCTAGTATTTTTCTCCCTCCCTCTTCCCCCCGCATCTCTCTTCTATATCTGTGCCTCAAAATAACCAATGGTGCCGATTATGTCTATAATTTCACATTCTTCCTCCTCGGATCATTCCTTAGAGAACTTCTCCCATCGCCCACTTGCAACATACCTGCGGCATGTCTAGTCATTGAACCACAGGATGCAAAGTCAGATCTGGAATAGAGCACACGGAGGCCCACGGGCTGGGAGGGCACGGCGGCCTCTCAGAGCAGCCCGAGACTGAGCGTTGATGAAGCGATTGGGCTTCCATCCATACCCTGCAGTGCGCGCCTTTAAGAATTTTCAAAAGACGAAACGCCTGCAAGGCTTTAAAAGAACAAAAAAGACTAATTTTAAACTGTGGCTGCCTGTGCAAACAATAAAGAATGGTTGTGTTACAACTAAAATTGGAAAGCACTTCTGTGACCTACAACCTCTGGCATAAAAATGGAATGGGCTTCTTTCTTTGTAGTGTCTTTCTGGTGGTGGAATTAGGATAATGCTGGCCTCCTCAAAAGGGTTTGGGAGTGCTCCTTCCTCTTGGATTTTTAAAATATATTTTGAGGAGTATAGGTGTTATTTCTTCTTTGAATGTTTGATAAAATTCCCCTGTGAAGCCATCCAGACATGGGCTTTTGTTTGCTGGAAGTTTTTTTGATTACTGCTTTTATTTTATCAGTTGTTATTGGCCTATTCAAGTTTGCTGACACCGCCTGATTCAGTCTTGGGAGACTGTATTTTTCTAGGAATTTGTCCATCTCATCCACATGGTTCAGATTGGATTTTGTGGGGCTATTTTGTTTGTTTGTTTGGTTGGTTTAAATTAGAAACAACAATCGAGAAGTAAACTGTAGGTAATTTGAAGAGGAGTGGAAACATTGAGTAATTATTATTTTTAAGAGGGCCAGTGTGTCTCAGTGGTTGATCCAGGAACCAAAAGGTCAGGGTTTAATTCTAGGTCAGGGCACTTGCCTGGGTTGTGGGCTTGATCCCCAGTAGGGGGTGTGCAGGAGGCAGCCAATGGCTAATGTTTTTATTTCTCTATCCCCCCCCATCTAAAAGTCAATAAAAACATATAAAAATAATAAAAAGAAATAAACCTGTGCATAGTGAAGACATGACCGCTTTGGGAAGTCAATGCAGAATAAGAGAGTCCAGCTTTCATATATGTTTAATTGCTATGTACATTTCTACATTTTAAAGCATTTTAATCATTTACTTCCCTTTTTTTCCTCTCCCTTTTTTTTCTCTCCCGGGAAATGTATATTTAAACACAACACCACCATTTATATTCTGCTGCCACATTTTACATTTGTATTCTAAATCTTTGTTTGACATTCCAAATTTTGTTAAAACTCGAAGTCACTTTGCATAACTTGATACATGAGATCAAAATGGGCATTTCTGCTTTGTAAACGGCCATCATCTAAACTCAAGTCAGAGAAGGCAGGCCTCGAGTTGTGGCTGACTTACTGGCCACTTCTTTTGTATTATGTTGTGAAAGTAAAATCTGACTTTCTAGTCGTAATGGCAAATTTAAAATAAAATTCCACTGTCACATTGTGAATAAAAAGCAAACTTCTAATTCAAGATAACAATAATAATAATAATTTTATAAAAGCTTAGAGCTTAGACAAGCTCACAGAAAGACTTTTCTGGTATGCATACCTGTTTGATGAATAAATACACCCATGTTGCACTTTGGGTGTCAAATAGAAAAATGAATCTGCACAGCAGTTCCTATTCACTGAATGTAGATCCTTATAAAAGCATGCATTGGGGTGTTTCGTGAAAGCTCTTGAAATATAATAAGTGACACGGCAACCAATTTATCGCTTCTTATATTAATATTATAGGGGGAAAAGATCAGCCACTAATATAATCTCTTATTCTGAGACTAATAGCATCAAATAGGTAGCTGCAATGTTAATGCAAAATGTCAGCGTAAACTGTCAGGGTTGTAAGGTAGTATATTAAAGCTACATTAAAAAATGTGTGTTATGTAGCATACAATCCTGCACTGTCAAAGTCAAAGGCTTATTTTAAAAGAAGATCATTCTGAATTTGTGTGTGTGTGTGTGTGTGTCTGTGCTGTGACAGCTAAAACTGAATAGGTTCTTCACTTTTCATTCTGCAAGTGAAACGTTATGTCACTTCATCCGAGGGAAAAACGAATGGGAATAGAAAGCATCACAGAGAGTCTGGGACTCAATTATCCTCTAAATTAAATATCCATTTTGCCTCTAATGTGAGCCAAGGTTCCCTACTGCACCGAAGTGGAATTCAGCTAAAGCAAAAGTTAATTCCTATGCTCTGTGCCTGGGACACCAAAAGCAGCACACCCAGCCCCCATACCAGGCAATACTCCCACAAAGCTAATGGAGTTAGCAGAATTGAAAAACCCTTGAATATGAAAAACTTGCTGGCAAGGTGGCAATACCATAACCTAACCTGGTACATCCTAAGCTTGGTTTGATAGCTAACTCATAGGTATTTGGAGCTGGAAAGAACTACTTGGTAAGGCTCAGGCTTTTCAGAGTAAGAATCTAATTTTCACATCCTTTATCCTTTGGTTGGGCTCACGGCCTAGTCAGAGGGACTGCAGATAACTTAGTGAAGGGACCATCCCTGGGAATGGTCACCATTGAATATTGATGAGTAAATGGAAGGAAATATTGCAGCTGACAATTTTAACATTTGTTTATAGGATTCTTCTCTTTCTCTTTCCCTCTCTCTCCCTCAGGAAATATGTAATTCAATACAATACTATGGTTGATCTTTCTCTGCTACCTTTTATATTTGTAAAGATAACTTTTGTTTAAAGTTAACATATTTGTTGGTTTACAAATGACCACAAATAATCCAATGCGTGAGATCAAAATGCACATTTTTGCTTTGAGAAATAATTACCTTAAATTAAGGCTATTTCAGGAAGGTTATCAGTGGGGTTACAAGGGAAAATGGGACAGATCTACCCCACTCTACCAGTCATGATACACACAAAATCCAGGTCACAACACTTGAATAACCAGAGCTTATCAAGAACAATTATGACAAGTTATGAATGTGTGTATCCATAAATTATTGTTACTACTAGAGGCCCTGTGCACAGATTTGTGCACCTTCCAAGGAACTATGGGCAGCGAGGCTGCAGTGGGCACAGGGGCAGGTCTCCACCCATCCTCTGTGCCCCAGCCAGGCCCCTCCTGCCATGGATCGTGGTCCCCTGTCTCCTGGCAACCCCGCTCCTGCTGTTGCCACTCCCACATGCTGATGGCACCCATCCCGCTCTCATCCACTGATGGTGCTGAGCAATTGCACCTGGCACTGGGTGCTGGTAGTGGGTGCAAGTGGTGGCTCCAGAGTGAGCAGCAGGTGTGAGCAGGGGCCAACACCATCAGCAGGTGCGAATGCTAGGTGGGAATGCAACATTTGAGAACAAAGAATTTTCAGTAACCAACAGAGGCTTGCCCCTGTGACAGAGACTGGTGTCCTGCCTTTGGTGGCCTTGCTCACCTGCTCCACCATCCTGCTGTGGCTGATACCCACCATGTTTCACACTCTGCAGCCTGCTGCCAATGCTCATCATGTTCTGTGCATGCCCCCTGGTGGTCAGTGCACATCGTAGGGACTGGTTGTTTGGTTGTTTGATTGTTCCTCCATTTGGTTTATTTGCATATTAGGGATATATATATATAATTTGTATTTAACTATAAACACCAAAGGGGCTCTAGCTTTAACAGCTGGTTAAACCGTTAGAGAAGTAGAGAAGGCAGGATAAAATATAGCAAAGCAAACACACAATCCAGGTCAACATTTTAGTTAACAAATTTCTAGCAGCCTGCAAGAAAATCCCTTCTTGGACTTTTCTTTCTTGATGTAAGATTAGATAGCAGGTACCTTCTTTGGAAAGCATTTAGGTGGTTGCTACAGCTAGTTGTGATGAAATGTTTCCCTTTGTCTGTCTCAGTAGTTTAGTGAGCTCCAAGTTAGTGCTAATTTTAATCAGAGAACTTTAGAGTATTTGACAATTGAATACATAACTAATAATTTCAATTATTATGGAAAATATACTGGGTTTTACAAATGGCCATGTAGAGTCTTTACTGGTCAGCATTAGGAGTACTTAATTTAAAGAAATCAAATATGTGAATTTGTATCTCTAATAATAACTGTTAGATAACAATTATTATGATTGAAAAGCCCTTATGCTATTTGTACAGGTGTTAAAGATTTTGGTTATGCTGATGGCATTCTTTGTGATAAATTTCTCTGACTTTCAAGCAGTTAATTATTGATGTTTTTATGGATAAATATAAGTTAAAAAGATAGATATTCTATTCATTTATAGGAGAATGGATATTAACAAAATAATTTTAAATGCTACACAAAAATATTAGCATAATAATTAGAACAGGGAAATGAGACACCATTCAAATTATTAATGATCATTCTCTGATTTGTTTTATCTATCTTTCAAATATATTACCAACTGTGCCTTAATCAGGATATTTTCATATTGTAGGTAGTTTAATATTGAAACAGAAAAAACACATATACACATATACATATATGTACATGCATATGCAAATATAGCATTTTTAAAGTCCAAATATATTTTTCTCTAAAAATAGAGAAAATAAATGATCACATAAATGGAATTATAATTTATGCTTCATGTGTTTACCAGTATCTAGAGTTTTGCCTTAAAATTAGTAAAACTAATATGGAGAATTTTGGTGGTTACAGTGTATCTGAAATAGGACAAAATGGATAGAGCATTTGCTAGTACTCTCATTGATTGCAGAAAACTGGCAAGATCATTACAAGAAAAATTAAAACATTTTTCAGAAAGTTGGTTTGAGATATTAAAGCAATCCAATGTGTTTAACGTATGCCCCATTAAGGTCTGTGGGTTTGTATGGCTCTTACATTATCGAGGCCAGTTCTCACAGCAGCTGCCATTACAATACCTGGGGATACCGAGCAGTTTATTAAAGTACTTATTTTCACTAATAGTAAATCGGGTCACCAGCTCTTTTTCTACTGTTATTAGGAAGGCAAACATGCATTTCCCTTAGATTAGATTTGGTGGTCATTTGTCTTTGAAGTAGATATATATTTACCCTTATTATTTTCATATATCAAAAGAGTAGGCATCTAAAAAGTTGTTTAATAACATGAATCCACAGAAAATGGGGAAAGGAATTCTTATGCTACCAGCAATATTTTCCCAGGAGAATAAGTTGAAAGAAGGGACCCACCCTAATCCACATCTCCAGATCTCTTATTTACTCGCCTTCCTTTTTATTACTCCTCATAAGCAACAGCATTGAAACTTGGAAATAGAGATGTGGTCCGAAATCTCGAGTCCCATCATGCCAAATGTCTTTCTTTCTGTATGGCTTGTTTCGTTATTATCAAGCATAACACCAAGCTCAAGGGAAATCAAGCTGTATTTTCTTGGCTAATAGAGATAAATAGTAGCTTGAACAAAGCAAATCAGTAGGATCTTCTTTTTCCATATGTTTAGAATAAAATATTCTTAGGTACTGCATATACTTCCAGTTAATCCAGGATATTCCAGAATATCAAACCATACCGTAATTTAGCATTTATCTAAATTGGAGTTTTGCAGACATTACAAATGAATTTCCTTAATGTGAGATTATATATAATAATTAAACATCTACTGGCACTAATAATAATAAAATAACGGGGTGGATAGTTTCATTTACTGTTTGCTGTCTATATGCAAAATCCCCTTCTGGACTTTCCCTTCTTTTTTTTAAATATAATTTATTGATATTTTACAGAGAGGAAGGGAGAGGGATAGAGAGCTAGAAACATCGATAAGAGAGAAACACCGACCAGCTGCCTCTTGCACACCCCCTACCGGAGATGTGCCCGCAACGAAAGTACATGCCCTTGACCGGAATCACTCAGGACCTTTCAGTCCGCAGACCAATGCTCTACCACTGAGCCAAACCGGTTTCAGCATGGACTTTTCCTTCTTGGTGTTAAGGCTAGGCTGTGTCACGCGCTTTACCTGGAGTCCATTGTTTTACACAGACCACAATCCTCGGGGGTTTATTATAGTCCCTGCCAACTCTAATTCCATCCTTGTGCTGATTCTACAATCTCTTTCTCCTTAAATTTTTATAGCTATCTCATTTCTCTATCCTGCAAGGACTCAAAAATAAAATACAAGTGTTTTGCTTTGCTTTTTTTTTCTTTTTTTTTCTGAAACCTGGTTTACCAAGAAGAGTGTTTGCAATCTACTGGTCATTCTAGTTTTAGGATAATAATGGAGTTATGTCACTATACATTATAGCGAAATGTGTGTAATGAAAAATATGCCAGCTTTTAAAATTCTCATCCATTCCCACTCAACACACTGTCTCATTCCTCCCCTCCTGCCTGTTCTTCTCTTGGGTTCCCTCGCCTCTTGCATTTTGGTGTTCCTGATCTCATTTTATTTGGCTCAGCTCCTATCTTTGGTCTAGATGCATACCCAGAAACTCAAAGGTCCTTATACTTTTTGTGCAGAACAATTTAGCTACCTGTTTATAATCATTTATGTATATACACGCCTAATGAGTGGCTGTATTTTAAATTTGTTTAAAAAACACACGAAGCCTGCACTGCTACACTTAGAAAAATAAATGTATTTAATTCTGATTCTAGCATTTAGCAGTGGGACAGGCTGCATTTGTACCCATTGAAAATAAATCCATGTCTTCTGCGGAAGTGGTGTAATTCAGTTAGTCCATGCTGGTTGTGGCTCAAACAAATCAGCAGGCAATATAACCCAGAGAAAGAGAAATCTGCTTTGCTATTCCAGAATCACAGGCTCTCCGGCGTGGACGTGAAAGCATCCCATGCTGCCTGGATCTGGGGTCATGACATAGACTTGGGCAGAATTCCCAAAGGCTGGAAAAGTGTTTCCCCCAATTAGGTGCTCTGAAATTATGCCTGTCCCCCTGTTATCCACAGGTCTGCACCCAGAGGCCAATCTGTCACGGATGGCATAAAGTCACCTCGCCTAGAAAATACCTTGTCCTTCACACCTGGGCACTGTCTCCGTGAAGCTGAAGTCTCCCAGGGGGGCACCTGTTCTCCCCATACAGAATCTATAGCTTATTTGAGGCCCTGAATGTACTGCCTGTCATATACCTCTCTGTGTTTCTCTTTTCCTCTATCCACTATTTTTTTTTTGAGAGAGAGAGAGAGAGACAGAGGAAGGGGGAGAGAGAGAGAAACATCAATTGGCTGCCTTCTCTACCCACCCCAACCAGGGATCAAACCTGCAACCTGGACCTGTTCCCTGCTGGCATATGGGACAACCCTCCAACCAACAACCAACTGAGCCGCGCCGGCCAGGGCTGCTCTATACACTTTTCGTTGAGGGATGGCACGGCGACTATTCGTTGCATGCCTTTTGACTCTATATTTCCATATACCATTTATATGGCTGACATTGATGATGGTTAAAGTAACTATAATAACTAACAGGGTAATCCTAGCTCTCATCTCATAACTCCCCTCTAAAAACACCCGTGTTCCCACATATTTTCTAAAGTCCCCGGGAGTGACCCACAAATGCTCAGAAACAAACCCACCATGTGCTGCTCTTGTTGTGTTAAAAGTCACTGGGGAAATCTTTTTCTATGCTTTGCTGCTCTGCCCCTGTTCCTGGGTAATTAGCAAGCTTTTACCTTCAAGTTCAACAGCATATGCCAGCCTCTTCTCACACCGAAGTCATGGTAAAGTGCATTTTAAAAATTACATTCTGAGATAGGGTCTGGGGATTCTCTCCGATGATAAAACCATGCTTGGAAAATGTGATTCTCCCCGAATATTCCATCTGAAGAGTCCATGAGGGATGAAATAAACCGTTCCCATGATGATTTCCTGCTGGGAGCAAAATGATGCAGAACACTGGTCCTCGGCCCTCACTGCACAGGAGAATCATCTGGGAGCTTTCAAAGTTTCCTGATGCTCAGATCTGGTCCCAGGCCAATTAAATCAGATGCTCTGGGGTGGAGAAAGGGCATACGTTGCTTGTCAAGCTTTCCAGGTGATTCTAAGGTACAGCTAAGGTTCTATTAAGAACTATTGATGGATGTGCCAGCACTGATATGGGCTACACCATTACTATTAGAATGGAAAGAATATGCATTATCCCTCTGCAGTAGTTGCCAAAAATACAATCTGACAATCACTAGAGTTTGACCCTTAACTTTGTCCGAAAAAAATTCTATGTACAGGAACCTAAGCATCTTAGCTATTTATTCATTCTGTAACTTGATCCCAAGTTTAAACAAATGCATAATATATGTACAGAATATATTTTTATAGGAAAGAGATGTTTGCTCTTAATAAAGCTGCTTCCTGCTGCCAGCTTCACACTTAATATCATAATCTTCTGTGACATCACAATTAATTCCTGCGGAGATAATTATGGTTAACAGGGAGAGGATGATGATCTGAAGAAAATGATAAACAGCAGGGCAGAGCCATTTTTTCTCTCTCTCTTCTTGCAGATTACTACCTTGGTCAGAACAAACAAGAAAAGGAAAGGGCTTCTGTAGAATATGGTAAAATAGTGTAAAACAAGATTTGTGTCATTTGTGAAAAGCAATGAACTCTTTAAGCAGTTTTCTGTTGATTGCGCCAGCTTAATTACTTATTTTAACAGCCAATGCTTTGTCAGCTCAATCAAATATTTTATTAGCATCGCTTTACATTAAAGTCACAAAAGTGATTTAGAGTTATCCCCATCATTATTGTGAATATTGGCTATCTGTGGATGTTTCACTTTCCAAATACCTCCAACTTTAGACTTAAGAGCAGCAATGAAATAAATTTGTCTTCACAGAAAGCTTTTATGGCCACTAATGTTATAAGGAATTGGGTGATAAAGCAAGTTAGATTTTTTTGTTTTGTTTACATAAGCCCTATATTCTTTTGAGAAAAGAATTTAGCGGAATCCTTAATTCCAGGAACTTATATCCAAGGGTTAAATACAGAGGATCTGCCTATATACTATTGCTTAAACATGCACTATATTATTTGACCCACCAATCTCTCTTGATATTTTTATCCATTGACATATATAGAAAGTGAGTACCACTTACTTATAGTGTGTGTCACACATAGTCTTATATCAAACATTTAGAAATAGGAAGAGAGAGATGCAGTTCAAGTTTGACTGTGAAACTAACATTGTTCTCCCCTTGCTTTACCATCTGATGTGTACCCAAGAAGGATATTTGAGTAGCTACAACTTTTCAGGATTTTTGTTAGCCTAGACCAGGGGTGGGCAAACTTTTTGACTCGAGGGCCACAATGGGTTCTTAAACTGGACCGGAGGGCCGGAACAAAAGCAACCTGACCATGCTGGCACTCTCATCTTGGGCTGCTGGTGAAGGAGCAGAGGGGAGAGCAAGAGAACCCTCCACTCTTTCGGCTCTGCGGGCCGGATAGAACAGCCGAACGGGCCGGATCCGGCCCGTGGGCCGTAGTTTGCCCATGGCTGGCCTAGACTTTCATAGAAGGTCCAACCAAATACATAAGGAGATATAATTTACCAACTCTCTTCACTAATAATTTAAATAAAATTCACATCTCAGCCTAACAGGGGTACTTTTTTTCCTTCTTCAAATTAAAAAAAAAAAGCATAAGTGTTATTTAATTGTTATATAAGCCATACTCAGGCTTGAAGAATTCAAAAGTATCTGCTTTCTTTCTGACAGACTGAGTTATCACTACTAGAATGCTCAAATGCTACAGTCAATCAATAAATGGTTAATTCTTTACACAAGTTTGGGAAAATAAAAACAAAATGAAAAAGTGCATAAACCACTTAAGGACCCTGCAAAGAAGCATTTGCATTTGGTGAGGCTGTCTTTTTAAATAGGAGGAACTTTCTTCACAATTGCCCAAACTCCATTTTCACTTTGAAAGCTTTTTAGCTTTGAAATTCTCCTAAATTATAATTAATCGATTTAAATCTTGCCTTGATGAAAGAACCCAAGCAGATAAGATTAATTTCTTAGCCTCTAACTATCTAAGTTACCCAAGAGGCTATTCCAAAATGCTCAACACTCAGACCCCCATCGATTATAATTTATATAAATGATGTGTTTCTCTGCAAAGCTACGGAGGAGGTACAATAGATACACAAATCAGTGGGCTGGTGGGAGCACACAGAGCCGGCTCTCTCCACGTGGGCTATTATGAAAGCTGATTTAATTATTTCTTTTAGAAGTTTAATATGCAAAAAGTTAACTTCTAGAAATATTCAGACCATTGCCAGATGGCTATGAAAATTGTTTTTCATTAAATTGGGTTGTTCAAATTTTCCAGGCTCACGAATCCAAAGACAGTTTAATCATAGTCAAAAGGGAATTGTAACTCAGAAAACTGAACAGAACCCTCTAGCCAGAACTATAATGGTAATTATAATGAAATAAGACCACATGATTGGGAATCGGCCTGCAAGAAAGTAATTCTAGTCATCCAGAGTCTGACACAGGAGGTTTATCAAAGGCAACGCTTGTGGAAAATGCATGGATTGTCTGCGGGAGACACTGGGGGTTGGGGCAAGTGTCTACTCTCTGGAAGAGATGAACACGGTATCATCACTGGGTTCAACGTACCCTTGGGTTGGGATTATGGTTTCTTATTTTATATTCATTTACCCAATCAAAGGGACACTGATCCAATATCACATTTATTTTCCAAGTTCAAATACAAAGTGATGTGACTAATTTGAAAACAATCTGTCAGATGAGTGGAAAATGTCACCTGCATTTTTATGAGGAGGTGTCTGGATTGCTTCCCAATTATCAAACTATTTTGGAAATTCCCCTCTGCAGAGCATATTCAGAATCAATTTCTAAACCATGTAAGATAATATATTATGAGTTTAGATGTAGACATCATAAAAACATTCTGATTGAACTCTGGGGGCTGATGAGCATGTTGAGAATTTATTATTAATACTAGAGGCCTGGTGCATGGATTTGTGCACCAGTGGGGTCCCTCAGCCTGGCCTGTGCCCTCTTGCAATCCAGGACCGCTCAGGGGATGTCAGACTGCCAGTTATGGCCCAATCCCTGTAGGCCAGGCCAAAGGATCTCACTGGTGCACGAATCTGTGCACTGGGCCTCTAGTATGTATATAAGATCTTTGGTTAATCTTTTTTCACCCTCCCCCTTTCCCCCTTTCCCCCTTTCCCCCTTTCCCCCTTTCCCCCTTTCCCTCTTTCCCCCTTTCCCCCTTTCCCTCTTTCCCCCTTTCTCCTGAGATTCATCAGTCTATTCCATATTTCCATGCCTGTGCATTGAGTGCCTAACCTCCGGTGGTCAATGCACATCATAGCTACAGGTCATATGGTTGAACAGTTGCTTAGGTTTTTATATATATACTAGAGGCCTGATGCATGAAAATTCGTGCAAGAGCAGGCTTTCCTTTCCCTGACTGCTGTGACTGGTTTCCCTCCAGCACCCGGGACCTGGGCTTCCCACCTCTGGCCAGGAAGCAGGCACCTGGGACCCGGGCTGGCCTCCATACACCCAGCTTTGTCAGGAAGGATGTCCTTAATGATGCCCAGAACACATCTGGTTTAATTAGCATATTACCCTTTTACTATAGATAGATGTGAAATAGAGCAATTTCAAGGTCATGTAAAAATTGTACAGCAGTGTGGTGTAAGCACAAACCTCCACTAGAGCCCCTCCCCAGCACAATGAAATTGTGAATCCTCTGGCATCCTGGTGTAGTGGGGATGTTTGCTGCCCTTTACAGATTGTCAGGACATGTATGCTTGTGCAAAAAACAGGACTCTATTTTCACACAAAAATAAATAAAAACAGGGAGTGAATCTTCCCACCAACAAAACATTTAATAGACCTGATTCATTCTTTACATTTGCAAATACTTATCCCACAGAGAGCGTAGAGTTGCTAAACATTTTATTAACAAATAAAGGTGGAGTCATGATGAAGTCAGCTTAAAAACCACGCGAATAATGTCAGGGTTTTGCAGACATTGGGGAGATACACAGCTTTCCAAGAACAATTAATGAGGAGTAGCTACTTGTAGTCTGTGCATCACCTGAATGTAGAGGCAAAGCTTGTGGAAAATTATCAGATTGTGTGGGCACTGAACTAAGCAGCCTACGTCTTATCACAGGAATGTTGTTACATGTGCAGAAGACACTTTAGATTGTAATAGAGAATACATTTTAGATTGTATTCTTTTATCTCTACTGGTAAAAAGTTCTATCTGACTTTGTAAAAAATGATTCAAGTCTGATAACAGAAACTTCTCTCCTTCAACATTCTCTTATATGAATATGGAATCCTAATTATCCTAATTCTTATTGAGGAATGAATTTAAACAACAAGAGGGATCATCTGTCAAAATGGCCATCATCAACAATCAACAAATGATTAGTGCTGGTGAGGATGTGGAGAAAAGGGAACCCTAGTACACTGCTGGTGGGGATACAGACCTATGAAGCCACTATGAAAAACAGTATGAAATTCATCAAATAATTAAAAATAGAACTGCCATTTGACCCAGTGATACCACTTCTAGAAATATATTCTAAGAAAATGGAAACACCAATTAGAAAAAAATGAAGGTACCCCTATATTCACAGCAGTGCAATTTACAATAGCTAAGATCTAGAAACAGCCCAGGTGTCCATTGGTAGATGAATGGATAAAAAAGCTGTGGTACATCACACCATGGAATACTGGGCAGTTGTAAAAAAAAAAAAAAAAAAAAAAAAAAAGGATCTCTTACCCTTTGGGATAGCTTGGAGGGACCTGGAAAGTATTATGCTAAGTGAAATAAGCTAGTCAGAGAAATACAAGTATCACATGATCTCACTCATATATGGAATCTAATGAACAAAATAAATCAATGAACAAAATAGATCCAGAGACACAAAAGCATGGGACAGACTGACTAATGTCAGAGGGAAGGAGTGGGGAGAAATTAACCTGGGAATTTATGTGCATATATGCATAGTTCATATGCATATATGTATAGCTCAGCCACACAGATAGTAATGTGGTGAAGGCCTGGGAAGGGTGGATGCAGGGGGGGAGGGGTCAATAGAGAAAAAAAGGGGGATGGGCGTCTGTAATACTTTCAACAATAAAAATCATTTTAAAAAAAGAATGCTGTTCAATATTTTTCAATAAATTATTTTGTCATAGTTATAAATATCTTCAATCATTAGTACAAAGATACCTCAACTGGGAGTAGCCCACTGTGTTATTAAAGTCATGTTCTGGGGCATTGAAATATGGACAGCCTGGTAAACTTCTACTGAATAAACATCTGGCTTGAAGGAGGCCTACTTCAGCTAGCAGCTGGATGATAATGTATGTAAACTTACATTCAAAGGATACTCCAATAAAGGAATTAACTGGGACCTATGGCAATGTGTTGACCCAATGCGTGCTTCCATTTATTTTTTTGAAAGCTATTAAAATATACTTATAAAGTCACCATTAGAAAATTAGAAAAATCTCCTAATGGTGATTTTATACTAAGAATTGAGTGAAGGCTTGCCTTAACCAAAAAATTATTGCTCCCTTTCTAAATTTATTTTGGTAAAAGCCAGGAAGGAATTAGCTTTAAAAATAAGACTGTCTTACACATATTGCTACACATGCAAAATAAAAATTAAAAAAAAGGAATAAGCAGCTAAATTTTATACCAAATTATACTGCTCTTTGGGTGCTTTTCTGTTCCCTCTCCAAGACTTAAGAGCTACCTGTTCTATACCTGAAGCATACTTTGCTATTAAAATAATAACAGCAATGAAAACAGCTAAGATTTATTGAGCGTTTCCTAATGCCAGCTTCATTGTACTCCCGATGTCATTTCATATAATTCTCACAACCACAAGGGGAGGTTGATAATCCTGTTATTCCCATTTATTCAGAGAAGGAAAGCTTTTAAAGAGATTAAGTAACTTGTCCAAGGTCACTAGAGTTAAATTCGGAGCCTTTAAACTTTACATGGTATCTCTTCTTTAAACTTGGCAGCAAGTATCAACTTGTCTCATAGCTAGCTGCTTTTTTGTTTCTCATGTAAAATTTGAGTACCAACTCTCAGAAAAGACAGTTTTATATTATGCTTTTTGGCATTCTTAGACTTTGGATCCAGTGCTCAATGAATGAATAATGAAATGCTGAATAAATAAGTGACTAAAAATAATTAAAATACCTTTTAGCCAAGGCAAAATTTCACATAGATTTTTTAATGCTTTAAATATTTGCAGCAAAGAACAGAAAGCTCACATTTTTTTATTTTGAAAATACATTCCTTAATGGTATCAGAGGAACAAAGCTAAATATTATCATTTGATGTGAAGACAGTTTTTTTCATGATAATTTGGAATCCTTCTTCAGAGACAGTCCACAGGCTAACAAGGCTTATAGCATTGGCTTCAGAAAGTACAAGGGACACAAGATTAGACCCATGACGATCTGGGCCTGCATCTCTGGTTGTTTATCTAAATGAAGGAGCTCATTGGTACCTTCGTTGACCTATACAGAAGCTGAATTTTTTTTCTAGAAGTATCTAGATGAAACCAATTTTTTCAGAATAAAAAGTGGGTAAATGCATCACTGAACCACATTTCTGGTTCTTGCACTCTTAGTAATGATACCCATTGAACCCTGTGTCCGAGGTCCTATATGGAAAACTGATCCACACTACAGGGTCTTAGACATTTGCTCCCAGAAATGATAGACAGTTTCAAATGCTTTAAAAACAATATTTCTTAGCACCGTTAAGGTTAGTGAACTTTTCAAAAAATACTTGTAATTGATCTTTAGAGAGAGAAGAGGGAGTGGGAGAGAGAAAAAAGCATTAATGTGAGAGCAAAACATCCATCAGCTGACTCCTGCATCCCATCCCCCCTACTGGGCATCAAGCCCCAAACCCTGCCCTGTGCCCAGACCAGGAATTGAGCCTGCAAACTTTTGGTGCACTGGACAACACCCAACCAACTGAGACATACCAGCCAGGGCAAGATTTGTGTCTTTTAAAATAATTTAATATTTGCCAAACACCTAAGGCTCTTTGAAATATTAATGTAAATATGAAAATCACCCACACGGTAGGCGATAAATATAAATGACCCATAATGAAAACGGAAAATAATCTTGAATTAGGAACAAAGTAAATTAGGCCATTTACCTTATTTGAGTAGATTTTGCAAACACTAATCATAGAAGTTTTTCAGTTTCAGTTATTTCTAAACAAAACTTGAAAAAACCCTTTTTAGTGCTTTTCCATAGTTGATGGTAAAAATCTGCACACAAGAGTAACATTGAGCCCAGAATGAGATTAAGTTTCACACTTTTTTCCCCATAAAATGATGCAGGTCTTAAACTGATGTACATCACTCAGAAGAGGCTGGGACAGAGCAGCCACCAAATATCAGATTTGGTGATGACTATTTACTAAAACTTCTTTGAGTTTATCTCTGAGGTTGTCAATTGCCTTACACCTCTTGGTGTTGGGACACATTTGCAGTGACATTTGCCACCATGTTGGAACTGTGTCTTAAAGGTTAGTTAAAATACATAATAAGCTAGGCCAATTCTCAGAAGTTTGGATGCTTATCTGTACTCCATTCAAAAATAATCTAAATGACTTTTGGTATAGTATTCTGACACTTTTCATTTAGACCTTGTTTGAAAAAGCAAAGACAAAGGCAATCAAAAATAAAATAAAAATGTGGGGTGGGAAGAATAAATATTGAAGCTTTATGCGCATAAAATATTTAAATTAAATTTGTGCTGAAGGTCTGAAGAGTGCCTTGATGGAAACACAGCTTAGCTACTACTGTGGCAAAGCCACTTTCCCCATCTGGCTGAGAAGTGCACCTGTGATAAGATTAGCCAAATTCTTGTCTATGCAGACTGTCTATTCCACAAGTCTCTAACAAAGTGGATAGAATATTGGAGTTAAGACCCTTTTATCTTTCTTTTTATCTCATTTGCTGTTAAACAAGTCCCTGTTTTTACAAGTTACATTAAAATGGAACAAAACTTGCACAACAAAGATAAGACAAGTCCCCTCATCTTCATGACTCATCCTATCCACCTTATACTAGGACTGCTGATGCTGCTTCTCCTTGCTCAGCATGGTGCTCACTTCATGTTGCGATGGTGATAAAGGCATACCTAGGGTTGGGTAAGGGAAAACTTGGCCTCACATTAAGATGTAACCGGTGGCCGAAACCGGTTTGGCTCAGTGGATAGAGCATTGGCCTGCAAACTGAAAGGCCCCAGGTTTGATTCCGGTCAAGGGCATGTACCTTGGTTGTCGGCACACCCCCAGTAGGGGGTTTGCAAGAGGCAGCTGATGGATGAATCTCTCCCATCAATGTTTCTAACTCTCTATCCCTCTCTCTTCCTCTCTGTAAAAAAATCAATAAAATATATAAATAAATAAAAAGATGTACCTGGTGGATGTTTAGGAATCATTTTTTTAAAATTCTTTATTGTTAAAAGTAATTCATACAAAACAACAAACGACAAATGTTGGCGAGGTTGCGGAGAAAAAGGAACCCTAGTGCACTGCTGGTGGGATTGCAGGTTGGTGCAACCACTGTGGAGAACAGTATGGAACTTCCTCAAAAAACTGAAAATGGAACTCCCATTTGACCCAGTAATCCCCCTATTAGGAATATATCCCAAGAAACTAAAAACACCAATCAGAAAGGATATATGCACTCCCATGTTCATAGTAGCACAATTTATAATAGCTAGGATTTGGAATCAGCCTAGGTGCCCCTCAGCAGATGATTGGATCAGAAAACTATGGTACATCTACACAATGGAATATTATGTTGCCATAAAAAAGAAGGAATTCTCATCATTTGCAGGACCTGGATGGAATTGGAGAGCATCATGCTGAGTGAAATAAGCCAGTCATTGAAAGAGAAACACCACATGCCCTCACTCATTTATGGATAATAAAGAACATTATAAACTAATGAACAGAAATATAGATATAGTGACAGTAAAGCAACAAGCAGACTGTCAAATGACAGTGGGGAGGGGAGGGTGATCTGGGGGAGATAAGAGATCAACCAAAGGAAGGGTATGCATGCATATAAGTACAACCAATGGAGACAAAACTCTGGGGAGGGAGGGCATGTATGGGAGGTGGAGGGGGGGCAATTGCAAGCTATAAAAAAGAAAAAAAAAGTAATGCATAGGTCCCCTTTTCCTCTCATTGACCTCTCCCAGCCCACCCCTGACCCTCACCCCAGGTCTTCAACCCCTACGGTCTGTGTCCATTTGTTATGCTTATAGGGTCTGATTGCTTTCTCTACATTCCAATACTTTATATAGATTGATGTTGATCCAATGGGAGGACTAGGAATTAGGAGATGAGATCACTCTTTGAAAAGGAAGAATAATAGAAATAATAGAAATCAGATAATGTATACACTGAAATATTACACAGGCATTCAGCTTAAGAAGTGATTGGTAAATAATCACTGGAATGGTTGGTAGAACACATTTAGCATGTGTTTGACTATCAGTGACAGACCCTAACTACTTAGTAAATGTTAATACAGGAATGAGTGATTGAGTGTATAAATAAATGATAATCAATAAAGAGGCCATTCCATCTTTGTATTCACAGTTTATCTAATTATAATTTGAGGAAACAGTGTTGTAATTGGGAGGAAAAATAAGATAATCAACACAGTCCTTTAATTAATTGAGTGCAGCACATTTTTTTACTTAGGATGTTTAGTAAACAAAGTCTGAGTATATAATTAACATGTGACTATGTCATAGGCATTCCATCCCTTTCTGTTCCTTATATTATGTTTACATCATTCACTGTATTTCCTTGGAGCCCAGAATGTGCCAAGTATAATTTTATAAGTTAGAGATACACAAGGAATGAGATAAACAGATACCTCAAGGAAAAAAAACAAACAAACAAACAGCAACAACAACAACAAAACTATCAATAACCAAATAAATAAATACATATAGAAACAATGTCATTTCAGAACATAATAAGTAATACAAAAACAATGTGCTATGATAAAGTTAACCGAGACTAATTGGTGTTTCTTAATCAGAACAGGTGTTTTAGGAGAGACTATCTAAAGAGGTGATAATTAAATGTTTGACCTAGACAACAATACAGTCTAGAAACTTCCCTTTGGTGCCTGATTATGTCATGGATGTCCTACTGCTAAATTCACACCTACCTTGATAATCTCCAAAAAACAATGCTGGGCTTGATTAAGAAAGAATTCCTCAGAAGAAGGAATTTTAAGACTATACTTTCTCCTTATTTTGTGGATCTTCGAATGCTGTCAGATTTCAGGCTTCTTTTATTCTGACATTCCAAGATGCATTTATTTTCTTTCCACTAGTTAATTGGGGACATGTCTGTCATTTTTCAGTGGTTGTGCAGACTCATGGGCACAGTGTGATACTCATCCTCTACATTTGTGTTTTTTTATCAAAAGCAAACAAACAAACAAAAAAAAAACACCCAAGTTGTTGAAATTGCTGAAGCAGACCACTGTCTTTATAGATGTAGAGAAAATATTCCTTCTAATTGTATAAAAACATTTGGCTTATTACACCTTTTAAAAATATTAATTAGCATGTCAGATCTATTGTACACCCACCTGTATAAAACATAAGTAGGTCATCTGTCCAATGAAAGCATATTGGTAATAAACTATATGCATTGATGTATCAGATGAGGTAAAACAATTACTTGATTTCATTTAGTAAGCAGTTTTTAGTTTATTTTGTGTGTAGTAAGATTGACTTCTACAAAAAAATAGACTGCTTGTAAGAGATATCCTTAGTTGGAAATGAAGCCTTCTGACAGTCTAATGCTTCCTGATTTAGTGCTCTTGCCATGAAGGACACCTGGGATGTAAGGCTAAAGCCATACACAACAAAATGACATTCATCCAGTGGCGCATTCCCCCTTGCTTGCAAAACACTATCTCTGTTGTCACACACACACACACACACACACACACACACACACACACACTCTCACACACACACACACACACACACACACACACACACACACACCATCACTTTCACTCACACACAAGAAGAAAAACAAATCACAGAAACACAAAAATACAAACAAAAGAACAGGAATCTCTCTCTCTCTCTCTCTCTCTCTCTCTCTCTCTCTCTCTTTCTCTCTCTCTCTCTAATGCACACACATCATTAACCCACATGATTGGAGTTTCAAGCATAGCTTACAGAACAACTGTAGCTATCTTTAGACCTCTAACGTTTTTAAATAGTACATTATATCATGGATTCTTTGACAGTGACTAAAAGAGCCTCATGCTGACTTCAACTCAAACACAGATTTTTTTTCTTCTTCTTCTTCTTCATTTGGCAATGTAATCTCTCATTACCGCGTTAGGCAGCCCTTATATTGGTAACTTGAAGTGTAATGTAGATTATTCATTTCCTTCAGTGGGTCTCATAATGTCCTCCTTTCTTCTATCCATCGAGCACTCAAACAGAGCTTCAGGGAAGAGTAGTTCATGTCGATTGATGCTTCCCTTTTTCCTGTCAATAATGCAATTGCTTAAATACAAGCATACAAATATGCATATGATTACAGAATTGAATAATTAATTAGTGAGAACAACAAAAGTTCAGGGAAGCCTTATCTGAAGAAGTAACACTTAGCTAGGGACCAGGTGAGGAGCTGGGGAAAGAACATTCCAGTTAGTCAGAAGAGCAGAAAATAAACAGACCCCAGTGTGGCTGGTGATCAGGGAGAAGGAGGAAGTCCTCCAGCCATAATTCTAGAGGGGGAGGCAGAAGCTACATCATGTGGGTATTTGTAGGACAAGCTATATAGTTAAAAATTTATTCTAAGTATTAAAAGATAAATTGAGATGTGAATTTCAAAGAATTTACTTTGGCAAACATTAATTCCAATTGGGCAATGCCAAATTAGATGTGGTTAGGAGCATATTATCCACCGGAGCTAGGGGCAAAGTTGTGTTTTTTCCCCCATTAGTTTTGAGAGAAAGAAACATTGATTTGTTGTTCCACTTATTTATGCACTCCTTATTTTGATTGTTTTTTAAAATATATTTTATTGATTTTTACAGAGAGGAAGAGAGAGGGATAGAGAGTTAGAAATATCGATGAGAGAGAAACATCAATCAGTTGCCTCTTGCACACCCCCCACTAGGGATGTGCCCACAACCAAGGTACATGATCCTGACCGGAATCAAACCCAGGACCCTTCAGTCCACAGGCCAATGCTCCATCCACTGAGCCAAACTGGTTTCAGCAGATTCTTGCATGTCTCCTGACCAGGGACTGGACCGCAGCCTTGATATATGTGGACAACAACTCCAACCAACTGAGCTACTGAGCCAGGGCCAGGGGCAAGGGTTTTATTGAGAAGATGGGGTAGCAGAAGAAGGACATTACTTTGATTGGCTATGATTTAAGTGATTACATTATTTGGGAAAGTCTACTTGGATGTTGTGACTGGTTTTCTTTTTCACATTAAGACATTTATAGGAATTGACTCTGGCTTCAGTTTTGGCTTGCTTATGTAGGTGACTAAGGCATTAGAACCACTTTGGTTTAATGCCTTCTTTTTTGGTTATTTTAACACAAATATAATGGAAAGCCAGTTAAGGAGGTTATAGAGAAGAGTAGAATTTTATATGGTAAAATGATGCCACCTCAATGTTCTCTTCTTCTCCACGTTGCTTCCAGGTTAACCAACTTCAAAGAAAGTTTCTGGTTCACTTTATTAAACTGTTATAATCTCTACCATTGCTCTTCAAGAAGAGCTTGCTGTGTGCATCTCAACATATATGACCACTGTTATCCTTTTTGTAGGCGTAGAAACTCTGGTGAAACCCGAAACAAGTTTGGTTCAGTGGATAGAGCGTTGGCCTGCGGACTGAAAGGCCCCTGGTTAGATTCTGGTCAAGGGCATGTACCTTGGTTGCAGTTGCAGGCACATTCCCAGTAGGGGGTGTGCAAGAGGCAGCTGATCGATGATTGTCTCTCATCAATGTTTCTCTCTATCCCTTTCTGTAAAAAATCAATAGAATATATATTAAGAAAAAAAGAAACTCTGGTGATGGAGGATTTAATATTCCCACCTTAAGGATAAATAAACTCATGGCTAGAGAGTTAAATAACTTCCCAACTTCGCCCCAGGATTGCCTGACTCCCATCTTGGTGTGGGACATAGTCTATTTTCCTCCCAAATCACATTGTCCCCCTTGCCACCTCAATTCCATCTGAACTCATAAATGTCTTCTATAAAGCCTACTTGACTACATCCATACATCCACATTGACCTCCCTCTATTCCCCTCAAAATGAACTTTGTAGATTTGGCTTCCTTACCCATCCATGCCTACCTCTGACCCCTAGCATGTATAACAGGCTTATTCTATCACCTTGGATGATAAAATATATTCCAGAAAAACCGCTGATCAACAGAAGCTCAGCTTCAGTCACACCACCTCCTGTACAATTGGACCTTATTGAGCCTCACAAAGTCATATTTAAAAAAGAAATAGTAATCTTCAGCTTACCCACCCTCAGGGAATGAAGTAAGGAGTCCATGAAATATTGTACATGGAGATTCTCTCTCTCTTTTTAAGTATTTATTTTTTAAATATATTTTTATTGATTAGAGAGGAAGTGGGAGAGAGAGAGAGAGAGAGAGAGAGAGAGAGAGAGAGAGAGAGAGAGAAACATTAGTGATGAGAGAGAATCATTGATTGGCTGCCTCCTGCATGCTCACTACTGGGGATTAAGCCCACAACCCTGGCATGCACCCTTAACCAGAATGGAACCTGGGACCCTTTCATCCACTGGCTAAAGCTCTATCCAATGAGCCAAACTGGCGATGGCTGGAGACTCTCTTTTAACTCTAAAGGATATCTTGTTTTGGACTTTTAAAAAATCTCTAAAGGATATCTTGTTTTGGACTTTTAAAAAATCTATGTCTTGAGAGCTACAACTGGTTCCCCATCTTCCTTCTGTCCAAATCCTACCATGTTGAAGACTGAGAAGAAGGAAGTGCTGTGAATGCTAAACTGCTGCTATCCTGTGTGTCCTCTCTTGTCCATACCTAAGTAAGAATAAATTTGGATCTCTTCTCACATTTTCCATGTGTGGCTAGGCTATCATTGGTGCAAGGTCTGTAGAAGAATCATCTTTTTCTGCTATCTGCATCCTCACGAGGCCTTCCATGTTACCACCAGAAAATCAAAGGCCAGTGGGTCAGAGAACAAGCCCAAACAGGCAGGTCTGAGTTGGAATCCTGGCTCTTGTACTTACTATCTGGATAATATTCAGCAAAAAACATGAACTCTCTTAGCCTTAGTTGTCTCCTCTTTCAAACGGGATTATTAATTACATCTTGTCCTTTGAGTTGTTGTGAATTTAAATCAGGAAAAGCATGAGTAACACGGTGTCTGGCTTTCTATTAACTGATAGTATGATCACCCTTCTTGTTATAAATATTATAGTGCCTATTTGTGCATCTCATTATCATTAGTTTCCTGAAAGTTCCATTAATGTGCATTTGCTAAATAATTCAAAGTTTCACCTATTCCTTAGGACTTTTCTAGGTAACAGGCATTTTAAGCAATCGAGCTGATCAGATTTGTTTTAACAGATTTCCAATCAGCCTAAGGTAAAGAGTAGCCTGGTTGCCTGAAGCTTTCGATTAAAGAAATAGCATTCTGTTTTGTCAGCTGACAATGCCTTTTCCCACAGACTACAGGCAGTCTAATTACTTTTAATGACTTTTATCAGTTTTTAATCACTGTATTTTAGTGTATTTAATAATTTAAAAGTCATTACTTCTATCAAGCCTTAGTGTTCATGGAATATAGAAATAGCCCAGCAGCAGAAGTAAAGATAGAGATTGTATGACTAGTTTATTTGCTTGGGATGAATGATGCCTTTTGTAACACCGTGTAAGCAGAGCATGGAATTATTCCCACGTGACCATGCAAAGAATGCACCTGCAATTGATTTAGGTTGCCCTCCTTAACCTCTGAAACCTTTAAACTAGATATTAGCTATCTCATAGACCCACAATAAAATCATCACAAACTTTACATTATCAATATTTTGAATTTCCCTACCTAAGTTAATAAGATAGAAAATTTAGGGATAAAATATTAAGTGCTTTAGACATGGAGGACTTTGGAAAACACTTTACCCCCAAAAAATCTACATTTATTTAAAACTATATTAATAAATTTGATGTAAGAAGATTTAATCATGTCAGTTCTTATTTAAATTCATGGGATTAAACTGAAGACTGGAGGATTTGTTTGTGTTTTAAAGACATCGTGAACATAATTTGGTGTCCAGATCTTTTGTGATTGAAGTGTTTAGTTCATTAAGCAGGTTGTCTTTAGAGCTAGTGAGACAGAGCCTACCATCACTTTAGAATTTCTAAGGACCCTGAGAAAGAGCTTCCTGGCAAATTCAACTTTGCCAGGAAGCTCTTTGAAACTTTTAACTTTCATCTCCAGGGCTTGATAGAAACCTACAACAGGAATAGGGATTCTAGAACTTAACTGTACCAGCCTCACAGGTAACTGCCCACTGAGGAGCACAACCGACTTAGCCTGTCTCTGGTGCGCTGCTCTTTGTCCTATCACACAGCCTGAACTGGCATGCACAATTCTCTTCCTTAACAATGGATTGGGGGTTTAGACAGTCTGCTATCAAAACCAAATTTTTCCCACCCATAGTTGCATAACCCTAGAGAAGTTATTTTATTCTTCTTTTACTTTCATTTCTTAATCTGTAGAGTGAAGATGATATTTATGTTTAAGTTAGGAGATTTTGTGAGTATAAAATAAGATAATTTATGTAACAATGTAATGTGTGACTAATAAATATTCATCATTGTTATAATAGTCTTATTTATATTAGTAATGTTTTTAATTGATCTTAGAGAGAACAGAGGAGAAAAGAGAGAGAGAGAGAGGCAATCAGTTGCCTCTCATACTCACCCCCATCATGATCAGACCCACAACCTGAGTATGTCTCCTGGACAGGAATCAAGCCTGCCACCTTTTGATGTACAGAACAATGCTCCAACTAACTGAACCACACCAGCCAGGGCTTATTTTTTATCATTGAATAATGGTCCAGCGCACAAAATTTGTGCACATTAAAAGGGATTTAGAGGAGATATTTTAATATCACTATTTGCCCTTTCTCTATAAATAGAAGTGTCAGAGATAAAAGAAAATTAGTAAAATGTATTTAAAATGTATTTGAAAATCTCCCTTCTATCAGAGTATGGGGCGCACCGCAGGACCCAGGGTCAAGTCCCCACCCACCACCCACATGTACTTCAAAAATGCAAGAGACCCAGACCAGGCTGGTCCCACTCCCATTGGGTGAGACCCAGACCCAGCCAACCCCACCCTTGTCAAGCCCCTCTGGGCAGTGGGGGGGGGGGAGGGCACACACACAGCCTCAGGTTCCCCAGCTGGGCACTGGGTAGAGGTTGTGGCCTGAGGTCCCATATCAAGTCCGGCCAGGTGTGGGGCATGGCCTGAGGTCCCCTGTCAAGCTCTGTCAGGTGGGGGACACTGCGCCTGAGGTCCCTCATCAAGCCCCTCTGGGCAGGGGGTGTGGTCTGAGCTTCCCTATCAAGCCTTGCAGGGCAAGGGGCAGAGCCTGAGGTTCCCCATCAAGCCCCGCCAGGCAAGGAGTGTGGCCTGAGGACTCTGTCAAGCCCCTCAGGGCAGGAGGCTTGGCCTGAGGTCCCTCGCCCTGGCGCCATGCAGTATCAGGTCCCTGTTGTTCGGTTGTGATGTTATGGCATCCCAGCAGATTTGCATATTCCTCTATCATATAGATAGATATGTAAAAAAACAAAACAAAACAAAAAACACCAGTAAGAAGGTGGAAATTGCAGACAACAAAATAGCCTGCTAAGAACAGCCAGATTAAAAAGGTAGCATCTCTAAAAGTGTCAGTTTCTTCATCTGGAAAATTGGGAATAATTATATTGTCTACTTCAGAGTTGTCTCAAGGATTCAGTGAAATAGTGCATTAAAGCATTTAATCCGGCGCACTGCACATTGTAAACATTTGAGAAATGGTAGCTATTATGATGACGGCAGTGGTAAATAGAATGACACGAGATCAGGGTTATTATCCGTGGAGGGAGCTGGTGGCAGTGCTCAGACTACAGGCAGGGAAACCCTTGAAAGGAATGCTGTGTCTGTCACCGGCTCACAAAAACATAAAGGAAATCATCGGTCCTCATATGCTTCAAGCCCCATACCCCTTCCCATCTCTGCATCTCACTGTTTCCCACATGTGTCATTCAGCTGCCGCTTTCACATATCTTGGCATACGGCACACTCCCTGACTTTGTCTCCTGCTAAGGAAACATGTGCAGTTATGATATGTTGGAGCCTGAGTTACAGTTTTCCCAAACACACACACACACACACACACACACACACAGAGAGAGAAAGAAAGAGAGAGAGAGAGAGAGAGAGAGAGAGAGAGAAAGAGAGAGAGAAACAAATTTGTCACTATTGGAGTTAGAAATCCGATCATGGATGCACCAAGGAAAATTCTGCTCCATAAGCGTGTGTTCTCTTTGGTGGACAGGCTGAAACTAGCCTGTCTTAGTCACTCCCATCACTGTTGTAGGTCAGATCTAATAGAGTGAGTTTCTGAGAAAGAGCAGAGAAGTCACACTGAACTCCATTATTTTGGTCCATTTGTTGACTAAGGCTGTTTGCTGTTTCTCAAAGCCCGTTGCCTCCAGGCAGTCAATCCAAGATCTTAATGCAGGGGTGGGCAAACTTTTTGACTGGAGGGCCACAATGGGTTCTTAAACTGGACCAGAGGGCCGGAACAAAAGCAGCCTGACCATGCTGGCACTCTCATCTTGGGCTGCTGGTGAAGGAGTGGAGGGGAGAGCAAGAGAACTCTCCTCTATCCTGCACAAGGGTCAGAGTTTGCCCAGGGCTGTCTTAACTTATTACAAGCAGCTCAGACACTTATATAATGTTTTCCTTGTCTCACTGATTGTTCATAGATGTGTGTTCTTAGTGTTGCTGTGTATGGTGTGTGTACATGTATGTGTTTCTTATTATTGTTTTAATTTATGTTGCCTAGGCAGATGCAATCAGGATGCAATGCTTTGAAATTCGGGCCTTAGGTCTCTATGGAAAACGGAGGTAAAGGACTGCACTTAGCATTTCCAAAGACCCAATCCTTACCCCCAATCTCTTCCTGTTGGTGTTTTCCTTCTTGAACCTGGTAGTGAAGTTGAGTCTTTCAGCTCCAGTGGTTCAGGTATTTTCTCACCTTCACCCTTCACTCTGAAGCAGAGGCGGTTAATTGTTACAACTCCTAGCAGCCAGGGAGATAAGAAAGACAGACTAAGACAAGGACGGGCGTAAAACAGCTCATTAAGGCCCAGGTCTGCCCCTTTGGCTCTGAGAGCCGGGGAGCGATCATTATACACCTCGTGATTCTCCGCGGGGCCCAGCCTTGCGGAGAGGACAGAGGACAGCACGGTCCTCTCTGAACCCCTGGGAGCCTCGTCCGGGTTTCATTTCACACTTGACTCAGCTCCTCGCTCCGCTCCAGCGACTGAGCCCAAAGCGCACCTGAGCCTGTGTGCGCGCAGCATGGATCATTTCAGTCCCTGCTCTGGAGGGGTGGAGAGTCTAATACAAATCCTTCAAAAGCACCCACACTGGGGCTTTTAGGGTGGGTTTTCTTCGAAATCACTTCAGAAAATGACACCGTGTGGAGCCAGGAAACAAATTACTTTTTTTTTTTTTGGTTCCTGACACACCTTCCCAATTATATGATGTTTCCATGGTCTAGCTTTTCTTTCCAGGGTCTTAATAACTTGAAACAAACATTGTTCTTGAAATAAAGTGTACATGAAACAAACATTATTCCTCTTAAATGCAAAATAACCTTCTTTGGTCCAATTGGAGAGTGAGGAGGATCTGGCTTTCACCCCAAATTGGCTCTTGCCCCCCAAAATAGCCACACACTCTACTAACCCAAAGTTACTATTTCCAAACTTGGTATTTTCTACACGACACCAATATTAATTGTTTAAAGTTAAATATAAACATTAAAAGTAATAGCAACCCAATAGTGGAACCAATTGGTGATTTAAAAGAGAAACGAAATCAATAGTTGAGAACTTATGACAATTTTTATTGTTATTTTAGCAATAATAAAACATTTTGTTATTACTAAGTTTTTAGTTAATAAACTTAGTAATAACATTTGGAGCTACTGCAAAACTTTTGATTAGCTGAAAATTAAAAAAAAAACGCATACACAGAGAGATTAATATTAGCCATATTTTGAACTTAACATTTATTTGAAATTTGGTGTAATAGGGAGAAATATAATATTTTCTCTATCTTTCTGGAATCTTGGCTGAGATCTCCCTGTAATAAAAGAGATTCACAAGAGAAAGAGAAAAAAAAAACACAGACATTAATAACATGCATGCTTCTTTCATGCATGGGACACCTTCCATTTCATGGGATATCTTAGCCTTGGGTAATGAATGTTGATTAGACTTGAGAACCAATCCCAGTAAAGCCAACTTAATTGCAGTCGTAGGTTTATGCAGGAGCTATTGAGTCAACATGGGTCAATAGAAATACAGGTTTTGGGTTTGTTGGTTTTTTGTTTTTTGTTTTTTTCCGGGGGGGGAGTGGGGGGGAGAGGAGGGAGGATGATGACAGGAAACTGAGACATGAGAATAGAACAGATTCCTACCTGACCTTGGATATTAAAGGTCTTTTTTAAAAATATATATATATATATTATTGATATTTTATAGAGAGGAAGGGAGAGAGATAGAGAGCTAGAAACGTCGATGAGAGAGAAACATCAACCAGCTGCCTCTTGCACACCCTCTACCGGGAATGTGCTCGCAACCAATATACATGCCCTTGACCGGAATCGAACCTGGGACCTTTCAGTCTGCAGACCGACGCTCTACCACGGAGCCAAACCGGTTTCGGCAGATATTAAAGGTCTTAATGTGATACTTGGAGTTGCTGTAGGCATGCTGTAAACACACAGCAGAGCTACTGTCCTGGAATAATCCACCTCCAAAATATATTTTTATAGGAGATAAAAAGTTCCTTCTGTTAAAGTAATTTGTAGTAAGATTTTTCTGTTAGCCAAACTTAAGAGCATACTAATTCACTTGAACTTCAAGATTTTGGATCTGTCACTAAAAATGTATTGTGCCTTCCCTATGTCTGCTTAAATCAGATTAAACTGAATGAACCAAAGTTTCTTTCCATCTATATAAATTCTGCTGCTGTTCCAGTGGATTTCCAGGTAAAGTCTCTAAGTAGTTACTTGTAGATGAATTATTCTTCCATATTATGGCTCTGCCATCTTGATGGATGGTTTCCAGGGTTACTAAATGTGGAGAGGAGAGAGCTAAGGGGTTAGTGGCTCAAAATGATGGTGACTTCCATTCACAGTGCACTGGCCAGAGCTAGACCTATAATCCAGATCAGCCATGGGCAAACTACAGCCATCGGGCTGGATTTGGCCTGTTCAGCTGTTCTATCTGGCCCTCAGAGCCGAAAGAGCAGAGGATTCTCTTGCTCTCTCCTCTGCTCCTTCACCAGCATCCCAAGATGAGAGTGCCAGCATGGTCAGGTTGCTTTTGTTCTGACCCTCCAGTCCAGTTTAAGAACCCCTTGTGGCCCTCGAGTCTAAAAGTTTGCCCAACCTTGACCCAGATGCACCACAAGAATGTAGAGAGTGTAGAAGCTATTCCATGAGCTTTCAAACCCCATTACAGTGAACATAGTCTACACTTACAGATGTTAGATGTTAGGATTAGGGAGTTTAATTCTTTTAATATATAAGCATAATACCAGACTTGCCTGATTCCCTTTATTTCTCTTAATCATTAGAGGAAATTTTTTTGAGATTTAATTACAAAAAATGTTTTACAAGAGTTGGGAGAACAGGAAAAGTGTAGGAAACTGTACATGTGTATAACAGAAATTTCATAATGATGGTGTCAACATAAGCACGTCCAAACCTATAATTTTTATAAGACTTTATTTGAGCCAAATTGACGACAATGCCAGGAAGCAAGATCTCAAATGCTCCCCTGAATGAGGCAGTTTTTCCGTTTCTTTTATGCTTATGGAAATTAAAGAACGAGAACATGAAGGTGGTAAAGCCAAGTGAGGATTGGATTATAGAACAGTTGACAAGCTCTTGTGCTTTCTACAGGGTAGTTGTACTTCACAGGTGACTGGAAAAGGCATTTAAAAGGTGTGTTAACCCTACCCTTGGCCAGATGGCTCAGTTGGTTGGAGCATAGTCCCATACACCACCAGTGTGTTAACTTAAATGCACAGAAACAATGGACAGGACTTTCTTAAGACAAGATTAACTTTTTACTAGAGAAGTTATAGGCCTGGGGAGTGACTACTTACTATGACCTGCCTAGTTAAGCATTTATTATCAGAGCACCCTATGAGGTTACTTTGGGTTAGATTTACTACAGCACCTCTTTTCATCCCCAGTGGGACTGGTTCAGAGCCCGGACACTGGAGTCCAATGGAGCTGTGGTTTTGTACCAGCTTGTTCACACCCTGGCTATGTAACTTAGGGAAAGATTTTAAAGTATTTAAGCTTAGACTACTCATCTGGAAAATGAGAATAATATTAAACTCTATTCTATACAGTATTACATAAAATGTGCTTGACTCATAGGAAAATGAATATTAATTACAAACATTATTTTTATATGGTGCACAAAGTTCATGCACTCTGGGGGGGGTCTCTCAGGGGATATCTGACTGATGAGGAGCAGGCCCAAGCCCACAGTTAAACATCCTTAGAGCTGTGGAGAAGGTGGGTAAGGCTCCTGCCACCACCACTGTGCTCACCAGCCAGGACCCCAGCTCAGGGCTTCTGGCTGAGCAGCGCTCAGCCTGTGGGAGCACATTGACCACCAGAGGGCAGCTCCTGCATTGAGTATCTGCCCCCTGGTGGTCATAGCTACTGGTCATTCTGCAGTTCTGTCTATTTGCATATTAGGCTTTTATTATATAGGATTATAAGCATAGTGTTCAATAAACTCATTAATAACCTACATCACACAGCCATCTCTGTTGTGTGTTTTCCAATAGCAGCAGGTAATCCTCTAGTTCTCAGCAAACGCTGGTTGGGTGTCCCACAAATTCAACTGAATTTTGTCTCTGTCCTTGTAAAGAGAGTGTCATATCCCACTTGTGAGATTGATGGGCTCAGTCCCACAGGACCGCTCCCACTTCAGACACCAATTGAAAGTGTAGGTTTTTCACCTGAGCTTCTAACAAATTGCTGTAAATCAGAGGTTGCCGCCATACACCTCCTTGGATCCAATTAATTTGATCTGGCTCACAGAATTTATAAGAGCATTTATTTACACTTACCAGTTTATTGTGAAGGCTATGATAAAGGACATAGAAAATCTGTCAGATCAAGAGGTACATAGCATGAGGTCAGTAGGGTCCTGAGCACAGGAGTTTCTCACCTTAGGGAACTGGGATTTGTGGGAGCATTCATCAACCCAGAAGTTCACTAATTTTCCTTGTTAGAGAATTTCTACATATCTTTACTCGCCAGTCCATCCCCTTTCTCTGAGGAGGCCTGTGGGTGGGGCTTAAAGTTTCAGCTCTGTAATTATTTGGACTTTCTGGCAAGCAGCCCTATCCTAAGGCTGTCGTTGTCCTGCCCCAGTCACCTCATTAGGGTAAACTCAGGTGTGATTGAAAGGGGCTTATTGTGACTAACAGTCACTCAGAAAATTCCTAGGGTTCAAGAAGGTTTGTGCAAGGAACTTGGGGCAAAGACTAAATATATTTCTTTAAAATTATACCATACCGACAACATTTCCTTTCAGTCTGTAAGTTTTCCATTCAGCATGTATATATTATCCTTAAAATGCAGAATAGGCAGAATTAATAAATGTGTCTTTGTACATGTCAAGTAGACCATTATTTCTGAACAAACTTTTTCCTGCCTGCTGTCCATGTTTGGTATTTTATGATCATGTCACTATTCTGTCAGTGGAAAAGAGGGTAGCAAAAGGCACTTAAGTATATGTATGTGTATATTAAGCAATTTCAGCAAATGGAATTCCATGCCAATAAAGGGTGGGAGATTTTCTCCATAAATACAGCTTGGGTTATAAATTCTTCTGCATTGTATTTCCTAACTCTCCGCAGTTATCCATCAGAAAGAATGCCAGAGAGGGTCTGTGATATTGATATTTTAAGTGCATGTTGGCATAAATAGCATTCCTATTCTTCAAACATAATTGTGTCAAAATTTGCTACACTTTCTGATTTAAATATCCAGAAAGCAGAAATAACTTAGGTATAAAAGACTCTTAATCCTTTTATGCCACCAAAGGTCAACTTTTTCTTTAATGAATGGTGTGTGTGTGTGTGTGTGTGTGTGTGTGTGTGTGTGTGTTGATGGCATGGTTCATTGGAAGAACAGGGGAAGTGATGCTTGCTTCCCTTTCTTTTAGTAGCTCTCCATTCATTCATCAAATCCTTATTGAGCACTTGTTATGTGCTTAAAACTGGACTAAACACTGGTGACAATAGCAAAGAAAGAAAATGCATTGTGTTTTTAATAAGTGTAATATGTTATATGAATATTTATCTGGTGCTCTTAATACTGTTGTAATGTAACCTAGTTATCATGAACTGGAAAGGAATACAAATATTATGGACATGCCATTCATGCAGCTTCACCAGCAAGCTGCTGTTTAACACTCTCTCTCCGGGGCTATTCCCCACACATCACTGTGGAAAGGTGCACATGCCCACTAAAGTCTGGGTGAAATAGGGAAGGTACTTGTCTGTCAGTGACACCTGGGAACAGGTCGTTGGCCAGAGTAAGTTTGATCACTGTATGGGTGAGAAATGTGGGATATTTAATCTCCTAGACAAGGGATTCTCTCTCTTGTTTATTCATGCTTGACTCCTGTCTTGCTGGGCTCTCAAGATCCTGAATTCTTTCCCACCTCATGTATTTGTAATCACAAAAATGGGGAAAAACATAAAATAAGTATGGATCTGAGTTTTCTCAAGCTTAGTACATCAGTTTTCAAGATATATGGACTTTAGACATGAGATTAAGGTAGGCAAGAGTCCTGGCTTTCAAAAGTCTGTCTATCTGAGAGATAGAATGGGCTGATGGTAGTTGGTTAACTAAACCTCTTTTGTATGGGCTTTTCAATGACTAGAGTTGGTATCATTTACCTGAATATATGACTATATATAAATATGTATATATGATTGTTTTATTACTGGTTTTATAGACTTATTAATTTATTTAAGATATCAGAGTTCACTACGAACTTCAAATAGAAAGTATTTTTGACAACTTCTAATTTAATCTTTTTATTACTTTCAGGGGTGGGGTTCATTACTGGGCAATAATAGATGCTTTTTCACCCTGTTGTACTCATCTTAGAGTAAAAAGCATTTGTTGGTTTTTTGTTTTTCCTCTTCAAGTAATTATTTTCTAGAATTCCTGGAATGGTCCAATTTAGGGACTCTAAAGTCAAGGTGAAGGAGATTATAATAATAAAGGTCTTCAATGGTCCTGATAGTCATCACATAACCTGTGCTGTATACATGAACTTTTGTCTAATTGTGCATCACTTTGTCTGAAGTCCAGAAAGAGGTGGTTGGATGAGTAATGATGACCAATTTTGTAGGTTCTAGTGCAAAGCTCAACACAGAAACAAATTGGAAATATCAAAGATGAAGAATAAATGATGGCAGAAGTTACTGAGTTTTGAGGGGATGTGAGGAGGACAGGTGCATGTGGAATTGTGAGTGTAGATAAGGGAGGTAAGCTGGTTGGCTGTTGTGTAGCTGTGCTACCGAAGTGAGTTATGCCTGTGGACTACAGTGTGCTTATGGCACAGAAAGTTCTGTGTTCTGTGTGTTGAAAGGATGGATGCAGTGTAGTGGCCCGCAAGAATGGGTTAATTGGAAAGAATAAAATGCATCTAAAATGCAGTGCCTCCTGGACACAGTATAATTGGCTCCCAGTGGCACGTTGGGGCGATATGCCAGGTGCTGGCATTGGCAGGGAATGGGTTCCCAATTAGGCAAATCTATCCAGTTCTTACCACCAGCACTGCTCATGCTCAGGTCTTTGGCAAAGCTTATTGCACTAATCTCCTAACAAGTCCCCCTGCTCTCCCTCTTGCCCCTTTACAGCCTGCTTGCCACATAGCATCCCAAGGGATCCTTCCAATTTGTGAAGTTACATTACATCACTCCTCTGCTCAACAACCTCAAATAGTTCTCATTTACTCAGTAAAAGCCAAAGTTCTCTTGGCGTATAAGTTACTCTATGTTCTGCTTCCCCTACTCCTTCCCATGTTGACCTTAAATTCGACACCTCTCCCCTGAGTCCCTTTCCCTGCAGCCACAGGTGGCTCCTCACTATGTCTCTAACACGCAAGGCACACATCTTCCTCCAGGCCTCTGCACTTGGTGCTCCCTCTGTGGACTAAAGAGAAAATGTCTGGAGGTAAGATCTCAACAGACTGAGGAAAAGCAGTTTGCAGTTTATTTTCTGCATGTGAGATTCAAGAAGAAATGTAAGGAAGATTACATGAAGGCGGGAGAATGCAAGATGGAGGTTGGAGTACAGGATAGTTAGGATTCTCTTGAACTCTTTAGAATGAGGGATCCAAATGGGGGGATTACAAAGGTTTGTTAATCTAAATGCACAGAAACAATGGACATGGCTTACTTAAGTTAAAGATAAGCCTTTTAGTAAAGAAGTTATATGCCTGGCACATGACTGCCCACCCTGGCCAGCTTAGTTAGAAATTTATGATAGATAACCATGTGAAATCATTTTATTTTCTTTTAAAAATATTTTGCTTTTTAAATTTTTATTGAATTTATTGGGGGAACATCTACACTAATAAAAAAAAAGTAAGATGCAAATTGACCATACCTTTACAATGCCACCAGCCAATCAGGAGTGAGTATGAAAATTAACCCAACAAAGATGGTGGGTTAGTTTGCATATGCAGGCATTCCACACCACCCCAGCCACTCTGGGCCACTGGGCAGCAAGGGAAGGTGGGAAGGTGGCTCTGGTCAGAGCGAAGGCAATGCTGGCAGCCAAGGGAAGGAAGGCACAAATTCTTGCACAAATCTTTGTGCATTGGGTCTCTACTTGGTTAATAAGATTACATAGGTTTAAAGTGTATAGTTCTATAATAATATATCATCTGTATATTGTAATGTGTTCATCACCCCAAGTTGTCCCTTACATAACCATTTATTCCCACCTTTACCATCTTCTACCTAACCCCATCCCTCTTTATCTCAGTTATTACCATACTATTGTCTGTGTATATGAGGTGTTTTTTTCTTTGTTTGTTTGTATTTTAAAATTAATTTTGTCACCTCTTTCACCCAGCCCCCTCAATCCCCTTCCATCTGACAATTGTGAGTCTATTCACTGTATCTATGAGTCTGGCTCTATTTTATTTATTTTGTTCATTAAATTGCACATATAAGTGAGATAATATGATATTTGCTTTTTCTGACTGACTTATTTCACTCAGCATAATACTCTTCATGTCTATAACCCATGTTGTCACAAAAGGTAAGGTTTTCTTCTTTTTTATAGCCCAATAATATTCAATTGTGTAAATGTACCACAGCTTTTTTATCTACTCATTGTCTGATGGTCACTTGGGTGGCTTCCAAATCTTGGGTGTTGTAAATAGCATTGTAATGAACATTGGGGAGCATGGATTATCCTCCATAGAAACTCTCTCCTGACATGCCTCCTCAGACTCAGGTTGTGTTAGCTTTTTAGAGAGACCTTTTGGCCTTTGTCTGCTTTCATAGGTACTCAAAATCCATCTCTCCAACTAAAATGATCTGTATAGCAATTATCAACTTCAAATGTATGCATCTGTGTTTATTTTATTTACTTCTCCATCTCCTGACACTTAAACCTGATTTATTCCAGTACCTAAAGGTACCTGACATGTAGCATGTTGTCAATATTTGTTTGTTAAAGGAATGACTCATACAATTGGGCCATCCCTCTAATATCCAGAGATACCAACTATGTACATACAAAACATATGTTGATGAATATATATTACTTATGTTTAGTGAGCCGGAAGAGAAAAAGTAACAATAACAACAACCACAAAAAGAAAAACACACAAAAACAACAACACAACAGTGAGAAAAATAAAAGAGGTATGGGAAGGCAGAGAGGGAAGGAGACAGAGAGAGAAAAGAGGAATGTCAACATTAAGAGGTACCAAAAGAAGAGGACATTTTAGAGAAATCCTAGAAAATGACTAAGAGTGAACCACTGGCTTAAAAGCCGTGGGGTCATTGGGCACCTTTAAGAGGAGATTTTTAATTTTGAGGAGGAAGGAAGCAACACATGAAAGTGTTTAAAGGTCAAAACACACCTGGGCAAGAGAGCATAGCTTCTTGGAGAAATAAGTAATTCCAAGACTGGGGCAGGAAATGTAACTGGAATATCACTTAAGCCTTGCCAGGTTATCAGACATTGCCCTGCCACTCAGTAGAAATTTAGTGATGCCCTAGTGCAGTGGGCAAACTGCGGCTCACAAGCCACATGCAGCTCTATGGCCCATTGAGTGTGGCTCTTCCACAAAATACCATGTCCTAGGCAAGTCTATTTTGAAGAAGTGGTGTTAGAAGAAGTTGAAGTTTAAAAAAAAATGGCTCTCAAAAGAAATTTCAATCATTGTACTGTTGATATTTGGCTCTGCTGACTAATGAGTTTGCCCACCACTGCCCTACTGAACCCTGGAGGAAGTGCCCTGCTCCTGAGCACACTGTGTACTTCTGCTCCCACTGCTTTCTTGTTTGATTGCTAAGTCATTCATGTTCATTCCTAAGTTTATTCAGTTGCACTTTTTATTGTAATTATTGAATTTAGTAAAACATTCTAGCCCTAACTGGTTTGGCTCAGTGGTTGATTTCGATCAAGGGCATGTACCTTGGTTGTGGACACATTCCCTGTGGAGAGTGTACAGGAGGCAGCTGATCGATGATTCTCTCTCATCGATGTTTCTAACTCTCTATCCCTCTTCCTTCCTCTCTGTAAAAATATCAATAAAATAGTTTTTAAAAGTTCTATAAATGGATTAAAATTTGTTTAAAAAGCTAGCAAAAAATACTTGAGAGTCATTTTGAAGAGGGCCCCAGTGTCCAAAAATTAAAACAGTAATAACAATAAGTGCTATTGAGTAAAACATGAAATATGATTATATACAGTACATGCATTCATAGTGAAAACATAATCAGCAAAGAAAGCAAATTGGTCATCCCTGGGAGGTACTGGGAACATGCTAATTATTTTGAAATGGGTAAATGAAGAATCAGGCATTGACATTGGCCTTTTGATACTATAAACTAATAAACCAGGTATTAGGTGAAGGGGAATTTCTCTTCATAAAACGTTTATCTGACAAATGAGGGAGACCTTATGAAATTTGGAATGGGTGTTTTGAAATTCTATTTGAACTGGTGAACCTAGGTGCTGTTCAACTGTTAAAGAAGCAGAGCCGCCAGAAGAAGCAGAACTGAGTCTCATCAAGCTTCTATAAACAGCTACCAATTTACAGAGGAACAGATTCATTCGCACCATGGAAATGTAATCAACAAAATGCAGACGGTGGGAAATGTACAGGACAAACAACCCAGTATCTTCAACAAATCAATCACAGGGATAAATACATTAGGTAGAACTTAGAAAAGAGTCTTAAAGAAACATCAGCCAATTACAGTGTGTGGATATTATGTGGACTCTGATTTACACAAGTCGAAACTAATAGGCATGAGACAATGGAACTTAGAATACATTGGATAGTTGATGTTATTAAGAAATGAATGTTAATTTTATCTCAGCTGTGCTAAGGATGTTTCATTATCCCTTGAAATATTTATGGTTGAAATCTTATTGTGTCTGATATTTTCTTCACGATTAATTTTTATTATTTCCCCTTAAAATGTTTCTCTAGTAATTAACTCTTTGTGTTAAGCTTGTGTTTGCCAGAGCAGAGGCTGAGATGAGGATTGTGTATACGGGATTTGCCAAGGAAACACTCTCAGGGAAAACCCTCAGCAGAAAGAGGATGGGGAAGCAGAAGCATAGTGAAAGGGCAAAACTATTACCAAAAAAATTGTAATTTAATATTTATGTTTATAGTCTTTCTTTCAATCCTCAATTAGGTTATAATTTCCTTGATTAATAAAATAAAAAATCTGGTAATTTATTGTACTCCCAGTAGTCTTTCCATTGAGGTGTTCAGGGATATCTGTTAATGCTAAGTAAGCACATAATTAGGATTTTTTGCTTAATTTGAGATTTTCTTTCTTCAAATTATACCCTCTTTTCATAGTATCAGCATAAGGGAGGCATTTATTATTTTCCACTGAAGAGGTCATTTAACCATTATTCCTAAAACTACATAGCCCATAATTAATTTTCCTTCTTCATTGTATCTTCCATGTTGAAACAAATTTTATAAAAACCTAAAGAATATTCAAAAGTGGACATCCATGACCATCTGGAATCATGGACCAGCCTCATTTTCTACCTTTCTCTACTAACATTTCCCTACCATCATTTTCAATCAAATAAGTCAGCACAATACCTCTTGAAAATTCTTTGGCCTTTTCTACATTTTGTTTTTTCCAAAGAAAATTCAACAAAAATAGTGTACATGAAGAAATTTTATCTTTAAAATATTTTGAAAAACAAAAATATCCCTGTTGTTATGCCTTCAAAATGCCAATTAAGATTTTTTCTGTTTTGAAACATTTTATCAAGCTGTTGTGCATAGTAAATATAATTGCAAAATTGGTTGAACCTCTATTATACACATAATATTTAATCTCATGTGAGTTTTATCAAATGTTCAGCAATTATTGATTTGCTTCTATTGAGTTTATCCCCTGGTGTCAATATTTGGCCACTTTCCTCCGTACCACATATACTCTCCCTTCACCCCTCACCCCCTCCCCCGCCAATATCTCCATCTCTAGAGATACTTATTACTGTTCAAGAGGAACATCACAATACAGAGATTGGTGTCCTTTAATTTACCTAAACATTTCTCTCTAATAATTAACACCTTGTGCTTAGCCTGTGTTTACAAAGCAGAGCCTGAGATGAAGATTGTGTACAAGTAATTTGCTAAGGAAGTGATCTCAGAAGAGACCCATAACTGTGGGTGATCAGGAAAGTGAAGGGGAAGAAGGCAAGTAAGATAGAATCCCAGCCTCAGCCAGATTTTGCAAAGTAACCCATAATATTAATTATATATAGAAGAGCATTTCAGCTGGAAATATGAGAAAGCCTCAATGTGTGTTGAATGGGAAATCTCTAGGACTCCAGAGAGTGAGACAATCAGCTTCATGGACACAGGGACACAGAATAGTGAAGATTAAGTCTTTGGGAGTCAGATGGCTAAATTTTAAATTAAAAATCATGGCTCTTCCATTAACTGTGCCTTCGTATCCTAACCTGAAAAATGAGGATAGTGATCACAACCACCTCAAAGAGTTGTCATGGAATGAAATGGAGTGATATATCTATAAATCATCTAGAACAATGTTTGGGTCATAAGTCTTGAACAAATATTAAGAATGATTGATACTATATGTTTCCATTGATAGATGTCCTGAAATACAGGATATGTTTTTAAGGACCCACAAAGTCAATAATAAGTATCTGTAATAATAAATATGTGCCTGAGCAAGTAGGTGATGTTTATGAAAGAATTAGTAGGGATCCAATTAAATAGATGGAGATTATCTTAGTGGTTTCTAGTGGTAGAAAACTCTGAGATACTGGTTTACATGCATTAAAGAACACTCAGGAGTAGCACCTGGGAGGGTCCAGCAACGTAGAACTGGAATCTTTTGTAATACCGGGGAGGATCATACTTTCTGGGAGAAATACATGAAAATGAGGCAGGGACTCAAAGTACTACTTGAGTACATGGACTGAATCCCATGATTTGTTGTATCAAGCAAAAGCTTGAAGCCAAGAATAAGACAAGATTTTGATTACTGTAAGGGAAATATTATGTAATAGTAGGACAAACATGAAGACTAACATGATGATATAGATTGAGTTATCACATTTAACCCTTATAGAAACCCAATAAAAAGTGGTTAATGTCATCTTCATTTTAAAGAGGAAAAAACCTCTTTAAAATGGCAATCTGCATATTACTCTTTTATTAGATAGGATAGAGGCCTGGTATACAGGTGGGGGCTGGCTGGTTTTCCCTGAAGGATGTACTGGATCAGGGTGGAGGTTCTCTTGGACAAGGGGCAGCCTGAGGGAGTGGCCTGTGGTGGCTTGCAGGCTGGCCACGTCCCCTGGTGACCCAAGCAGAGGCCCTGGTATCTGGAATTTACTTTCCTTCTACAATTGAAACTTCGAAGCCTGGAATGGAGCTAAGCCCTCTGCTCACTCCGTGGCTGCCGCTATTGCTATTGGGGTTCATGTATGTTCTATAATTGAAGCTTTGTAGCTTTGGGTGGAGGCCTATGCCAGCCAGGATGTGTGGGAAGCTTGGCTTTCTTTATTGCTGGGGAAGCCCATGCCTCTCAACTGCTCTCTGTGGCCGCAGCCATCTTGGTTGGTTAATTTGCATACTAGCTCTGATTGGTTGGTGTGAGTAGCTGATGGGCATGGCTTGAGAGGAGTGATGATTAATTTCTATATTACTCTTTTATTAGGTAGTATATATAAAAGCCTAAGAGACCATTATAACTGAACAACTGGAATGATCTGTCAACTAGTCACTATGATGTGCACTAACCACCAGGGGTCAGATGTTCAATGCATAAGCTGCTCCCTGGTGGTCAATGCACTCCCACAGCCAACGTCCTGTGGCCAGCCAACCACCCATGGCCCCTCCCTCCATCTGTCCAGCGTCCCTGGCCAGAATGCCTTATTTGGCCTGCCACCTGCCTGCCATGGTAGCAGCACAGCAGTATAGGAAGGAAGGAAGGAAGTGAGGAACCATGTGGTGGTGGGACACCTATGAATGGTGGTGTCAGTGTCTGGTGTCCCTTCCTTCCATACCTGGCCAAGTGACCATTGCCTCCTCTCTGGGCCCTGAGCTGGGATGGGGAACCAGGGGCGGGTGGTGGTGGATGAGGCCACTTTCCCAGGGGTGCTAAGGGCTGGCTCTCTCCTCGGGACCAATGGCCAACCTTACTTCCCCTGCCCCTTACCCCAGGCCGGCAGGCCCTGATCGGCCCATCCCCAATTATCCTGATTGTTGGCCAGGCCCATGGAGCTCACTGGTACAGGAATATGTGCACCAGGCCTCTTGTCTAAAAATAAAACACTCAAGAGCATGTTGGCAAATTAAATAAACATGAGTCCTGTTCATAATAAAATAAAAATGCAATACATCCAAAGAATGTTCTTATATCAAACTTTCCCCCATGTCCTAATTAACTGGCTGGAATAACTTTCTAAGTTCATCTTATTTAGCATTTGGAAATGCAAGATGTTTCATTCAATGGAAAATCTGCATTTTATTCTAAAGATGGAATACAAAACTTTGGTTTTGTTGTATTTTGTGAATAACAATTCACAATGGAAACAGATTTATTTTAGGATGATCTTTTATTAAGCATAAAAATACAAATCCTACTAAATTAAAAACTAGAATGAATGTCAGGAGTCCTACTCATATTCAGAAAAAGTGTAAAAAAAGTTTGTTACTCACTGTGATATAAGCAATAGAATAAAAATTCATGAAGTTGGCACATCAATGCTAGTACGTAGCACTCAATGACAACAAGCTGAATAAGTTATACACATTCAAAGAATGGCATGAAGAACCGGATGACTGAATAACTGAGTGAGTGAATAAGTTCATAATTAAATTTGAAAAGTGAGCTTAAACAATAGTACTGGTTCTAAAATGCTTAGCCATTCTCTGACCTCATTCCAGCCTTTAATATCTATATGTTTGGATATTACATATTCTGATTAATAGCATAGGAATTTACTTAAGAAAAAATTAATCTGGGGAAGAATTGAAAGTATAAATCTATTTGGTTGACACCATATACATCAAGGTGATAACAATCTTTATAAAGTAGCTAGCAGATTTTTTGATGAAAAAATTTTTTTTTGAGTCAACAAATCATAGACTTCCAGGCAGAACTGTGCTGCAGTCTCATTTGTATATATCAAACATATGCCATAGATCACAATAGGATCTCTCCATACCCACATTAGCAAAACCTAATGTTTGATTAATGCATTATATCATTAAATGCATAGTTCTCTTCAGCTCCATATGGTATTTTTGAAAAATAATTTTTTCCTAGAAAAATAAAGAGGCTGATGAGCATTTATTTTTCAATTTGTATCTAAGAGTTATGATTTCTATCTCAATGTTTTAATTCTGAGAGTATTTCAAATAGTATAATGAAGAATTGATTTCTCTATGTTGCTTATATGGACTTATAATGCATTTTTTATTAAAAGAAATTGGATATTTACATAAAAGTAATTTGTGAAGGTACCTTGACTATCAGTCAGAGAAGTTTGGTTATTTCTATACCCAAGGTGTGTGAGGAGGAAATATATTTTATTAGATTACATTAAATGCATTTTATTATTAAAAAGCACTATCGTCAGTTTATGTGCTACAATGTGGATAACAGTTTGAATTCCAATATAATTGAGAGATGTCATAATGCATCTATTTCACACCAATAAAAAATAGAGAAAAGGACAATGTTAGAATAACTTAGATCAATGTAGGACTTCTGAAATAGTAAATTGAAAAACTGAAAAATTATCTCCCCCAAAACAATTATCAAAACTGGACAAATTATAAAAACCAACCATTTAAGGACTCTGGAAATTGGGTAAAAGCATACAATAAATGAGAAACATGAATTTAAGAAAATAGACTCTCAGTGAATATAGTGAGGGACTCGCATTTTTCTGTTCTCACCTGCCCCAGCTCTGTCATCCAGAAGTTCCATCTGGACTCACTGTCAAAAGGTCTGTATGCACAATGCTGTGTGCAAACTTAGGAGAGATTGGAGGGGCCTCAATGAGCTACTGAATTTTAGGCCTTGAGAATGGATAAAGTAAAACCAGCCACAGATTTATAAATGCTTATCTTTTTTTTACTTTTATTTATTTATTATTTATTTGTGTGTGTGAGTGTTTGTGTGTGTGTGTGTGTGTGTGTTTTCATCCTCATCTTAGGATGTTTTTCCATTGATTTTTAGAGAGTGGAAGAGATGGGAAAAGACAGTGAGAAATGTTGATGTGAGAGAGATACATTGACTGGTTGCCTCCTGCATGTGTCCTGAACAGGGCCTGGACCAGGGAGGAGCCTGAAACCAATTCCATGCCCTTGACTGGAATGGAACCCAGTGCCCCTCAGTCTGCAGGCCAAGGCCATACCCACTGAGCCAAACAAGCTAGAGCTAAATGTCAAAATTTGAATGCATTCTTCAAATCATGGTGATCTATTGGCCAAACCAAAAACCCTATTGGTTCAAAGTGTTTGAATAAGACCTCTAAACCAGCATTCAATGCTGACTAAGATGTGCTGACCCAAGACTACACCAAAGAAACCAATCTTAAAGATAAAAATTTAGGGGGGGGGGGATAAACAAACCTATAAACAAGCTACTGAGCTGTTACCACCAAGACTGTAAGTTAGTCCAAGCAAGTCACCAAATTATTATTAAGCAACTAAAAAATTAGAAATAGCCGAAACTGGTTTGGCTCAGTGGTAGAGTGTCGGTCTGCGGAATGAAAGGTCCTGGGTTCGATTCCGGTCAGGGGCATGTACATTGGTTGCGGGCACATCCCTGGTAAGGGGTGTGCAAGAGGTGGCTGGTGGATGTTTCTCTCTCATCGATGTTTCTAGCTCTCTCTCTATCTCTCTCCCTTCCTCTCTGTAAAATATCAATAAAATATATTTAAAAATAAAAAATTAGAAATAATTGTCAACCATGACAGAAGGAATCAGAATATAAAATTGCCTTAATGTATTATTTTAAAAAGTCTATGTTTCAACAATAAAATTGTGAACTATATAAAGACATGAGACTTTTTGGACCATTAAGATTTATATTGCAATTCCTGGAGCAACCATTAAGAAAACACCTTAAAAAAACATAGTAAATAACTTAGCAAAACAATTTGAATGGCAATTAGGTACTTATCAATTTAATAGAAGGAATGGCGATAAAAGAAGAAGAGAGAGAGATAAAAATACATAGGAAATAATATAGTAAATGGCAGAGATAAATCCATCCATGCCAACAATGACATTAAGCATTCATGGATTAACACCTCTAATCAATTCCCATGGGAGATATAGCAGCTATAAACTGATCTACACCTGACAAAGATTCAAAAAATTATGTGAAGCAAATTAGCAAAATTAAAGGGATAAATAGAAAATTTAACAAAAATATAGGAGGTCAAGTAGAGTGAAATCTAGCAAGAATATTAAAAAGAAGACATTTATCTTATATAATAAAAGGCTAATATGTAAACTGACTGAATGGTGGAATGACTAGTCACTATCACATATACTGACCATTCGGGTTAAGATGCTCAATGCAGGAGCTTCCCCCTGGTGGTCAGTGCACTCCCACAGAGGGAGTGCCATTCAGCCAGAGGCTGGGCTCATGGCTGGCAAGCACAGCTGCCGCAGTGGAAACCTTTCTGGAGTCTGCAACAGCATTACTGAGCTGTGGCGGTAGGTGTAGTGGGCCAAGATGAGCACTAGCAGTGTGGAACCTGGTACCAATATGGGCTCCTCCCTGGCCTCCTGCCACTTGACATACTGCTTCATCTCCCAATGGGTCCCAGATTGCCAGAGGGATGTCTGACTGCTGGCTTAGGCCTGATCCTTGTGCCATTCTCTGTAGAAGGCAGCCAGTCTGAACAACTGAGTGACTCAGGGAAGTGCAGGGAGCTCAGGGTGAGCCTGCCTCTGCACTTGACTCACCCACCCACTTGATGGTGTTCACAGGACAGACTGTGGTGGCCCAGCCCATGCACTTTTAGCAACTGCTGAAGCTCAAGCAGCAGGTCGTGCAGCCACAGGTTGACAGTTGAACATCCTCTGAGGGGTCCTGGACTGTGAGAGGGCACAGGACAGGCTGAGGGTCTCCACCCAGTGCACATATTTTGTGTACCAGGCCTCTAGTAAGATTATAAAAGAAACTCTCAATAATGATGACTAAATGACATTTTTAGACCACTCTAAAAGCAATAGAAAAAAATACATGGAACGTATTCAGGAAAAAAAAAAGCACTATATGCCAAGCTACTAGAATTCTCATTTTATAATTATTTGATTTCTACAAAGTATGTTTTCTAGTCACAGTGGAATTTGATGTTGGAAGTTTTTAAAAAAATTAAATTAAAGTGTTGATATATGCATGACCTTGACAATCTTCTCTGCATCTGAAGATTCTGGAAAAAGATAGTTGCAAACTAACCAGTAAGTTGTTTGTTTGTTTGTTTTCTTATTCATTTGAGGTTATCAACATGGTTCACACATGTTCTTAGTGGTCCCTATTTTTACGATAGCAGATGCAAATCTGTATTTGTGTCTTGTGTCACTCTGTATCCCCAGCAATTTTGAAAAAAAATGAAAAAATACTAATTGTTGAAAAGAAGTGATCTCTTTCATAACTGTAACGTATTTATAAATCAGAAATATAAATGTAACTCCATAGATGTTATGCTTATTGATCAAATCATTTTCAAGTAAATTGAGTAGGAATAATTTTCTCATAACCCTTCTAAAATGTTATATCATTAACCAAGAAAAAATTTAATAAATTGCGTATTTCTCTGTTGGATTTTTATTGCAGAATAGGTGACTGAGGTTTGCCAAATGTTGATTTTTCTTGTTAAAGGCCAATATTTTTCAAGACTAATGTGAGATCATAAACTTCACTTAACAAGTGTCTCAGGGCTGAAGCCTTCAAGAAAATCCCAATGTCCTGGCTGTTATTTATAAACTAAAAAAGAGTAAAGAAGTCAAGGAAAGGCAATAAGAATGATTCTGTCTTTCTTGCTTTTAGCATCTTTGATATATAATTTTAGCCAGAGGATTCTGAACCAACCATACAGTTGATTGATTTGAGCAGGTGATAGGGTAACAACTGCCTTTAACCAAGAAAATAACTTTGAGTTGTGCAGTGAAAAAATGAGAGTGGCCCAGGTGATTTATATTTTTAGCCTTAGGGCAAATCCATTGATTATTTTATATTTTATTGCAATTGCGTTGAAAGTGGAAGATTTCTCCCTCATGTTGTCTGTCTTTGGTCAAATAAAAAATGGCAGTAGGATTTTCAAGGAGTCACAACAATTCAAGAGTGAAGAGTGGGCTTTTTGGATCATAGTGTCTATGCTGATATTTTGTATGCCAAATACTTTATAATTGTCTACTAAATGCTGTGATACTCCAGCATTTTGCTAGTGCTACTGGAAAATACTATTGAAGAGTGAAATTTGACCCCAATATAAGTGTTTGTGTGTATGCGGATATGTGTTAAGTGATATGTACATTTTCCTCTTTAGCTAGAAATTAAGAGAAAAATCAATGCTAACTTTTATGATATTGTCTGTAATTTTAAAAATACAGTTCAGAGTGAGCATCTGAACAACATGTTTTGAAGTAAGGTTGAGGAAGACTCTAAGCTCTCCAATTCATCAGGCCTGTGAGAATAATGAATTTCAATCATCACCCCTTCCCCATCCTTTCTGAATGAAAGGGTCTAGAGATTGAGTGCATGTTGTTGTCATAAAACTGTGCTTTGAGACAAACTAAGGGGATTGGAGTTAGTAAAGAAGGTTAAAGGTAATACTTAGGCCCAAAATGATGTGTCAAGTAGATTCAAGCTCCCAAGCTGGTCTGTATTAGCTTTCCAGAGCACCATGCAAGCGAAGGATCAGTTCAGCTCAAGGTTAGCAGACAAGTATACTTATATGTAGATGTACATCCTAGCTTTGGTGGTGGAAATTTCCTTTTCTCTCAATTTCTTCCCATAATTCCAGGATTATCTGCGAAAATCTTTAGGTTAACTTAAGCTTCAAGCTTCTACTTTTACAGGCACTCCTTGCTTATTTTCTACTTTTTTTATTCAAACCAAAATCAGAAAGAAAAAAAAAAAAAAGCTCTGCCCTCTTATCTTAGTCATCTTGGGCTTTCATAATAAACTAGAGGCCCAATGCATGAAATTCATGCAAGGGCTTGACCCTCGCAATGGTGGTGGCTGCCTCAAATCTCACAGCCCCGGCTTCATCCAGAAGGTCATCCAGAAGGACGTCAGGAAGGTTGTTCAGCTCTCAGGTCTAATTAGCATATTGTACTTTTATTATTATAGACGATCTCAGACTGGGTAGTTTAAACAGCAAACATTTATTTCCTCACATTTATGGAGGCTGGAAGTCCGAGATCAGGGTGCAGGCACCTAAGTTCTGGTGGAGGTCCTGTCCCTGCTTTGTAAACAGCTAACTGTCTTTCTGTTGCATCCTCACATGGTGAAGAGGGAGAGGTCTAGCTATTTTTCTCTTCTCCTAAGGACACTGATTCCATCATTGGGGCTCTATTTTCATGACCTAATTGCTCCCAAAGGCTGAACCCCCTAATGCCATCTCCTTTGGGGTTATGGATTCATCATATGTTGAATCCATATGAATATTGGAGTGGCTCAAGTATGGAGTCCTCAATACCCATGAACATGTCACTGCTGCTAGGGTCACACAAGGAGCACCCTCATTGCTCTGCCACCCAACATTTGGAACATAGTGTTTGCATGTGTGCATATGTTTGTGTTCTTGCATGCACATATATGTGCACATGTAAGTACATATGTATATGTTACAGGCACTGTCTGTCTTTCATCAGAGGGGATCTTGTGAGTCACTGGCTCCCTGGCTGTAATTCTGTTATTATAATAACTTAGTGGCCAAAACTGGTTTGGCTCAGTGGATAGAGCATCGGTCTGCGAACTGAAAGGTGCTGGGTTCGATTCCGGTCAAGGACATATACATTGGTTTTGGGCACATCCCTGGTAGGAGGTGTGCAGGAGGCAGCTGATTGATGTTTCTCTCTCATCAATGTTTCTAACACTCTGTCCCTCTACCTTCATCTCTGTGAAAAATCAAAATATATTTAAAAAAATAAAATATAATAACTTTGTGAATTGCTGTTTCTTAAGGGCTGAGCTAGAAGACAATGTACTATGTGGTCACTACTCCCGCATTACTTAGTTCATTCTTTTCAAACCAAAGGTATATGTCTTAATCTCTCACAAAAATTAACTTTTATGAATTTGGTTTATATTTTATTTCATAAACCAATAAGATTAAACAGAAATGAAGTTCAAGCTTTCACTAATAATGAAAGTATATTCCTGGCAACCTAAATTGATAATATAACAACATACAATCTATAAACCTAAAAGTTATCACAATAAATGTAAAGCTAATGGCTTAATTTTAAGCCCTTTTGACTCAGTGGATAGAGAGTGAGCCTATGGACCAAAGGGTCCCAGGTTTGAATCCTGTCAAAGGCATGTACCTTGGTTTTAGGCTCATCCCTGGTCTCCCTGGTCGGGGTCCTGATAGGTTTCTCTCACATTGATATTTCTCTCTGTCTTTCCCTCTCTCTTCTACTCTCTCTAAAAATCAATGGAAAAATATCCTAGGGTGAGGAAAACAACAACAAAAGAACTTACTCTATTCCAATATCTTTTTAAGTCTTTTATAAATATTTCATTTTAAAATTTACAACAAACATGTGTTATATTGTTACCCATTTTACCAACAAATAGATTGTATGGTATTGTGAGGATAAGAAACTTGATTATATTTACATCGTTAGTAAGGGTAGGACCCAGGACACCAACCTAGGACATGTGAATTTGGAAAACAAACTTTTAATGTAATATCTGCTTAAGGATGGTCTAAATGATTGGTTCATCAGTCTTAGAGATTCATTAAATAATAATCTGGGTATGCAAAGTTTTATTCAATATAAATAAGCATGTTAATAGCATAAACTTTTCCATAAGTTAAAAAAATGAAAGATAAAATATACTCAGTCAATACAAATGAAAGGTTTATTCAAACACATATATCATTTCAATGTGTTAAACACACATTTAACAACATTCATAAGTTTTCCCATTAATGTATTTAAACTAAAAATAAAATAATTATTTTCCATGTCCCTATTCATTTACAGAGAAACACAGAATATCCTTTTTTCAAATAAATTGGAAAAGAACATGATCCTATCACCATTACTGTTGGGAAAAGTCATGTTAGCTGACATTAATATTGGTAAAACATTTCAAATATTATATTTTCCTCTTTATACCAAAAAAATATACAAATACCCCAAACTTGCTAACCAAGCTGATTGGAAAACTAGCCTGCTAACCACAACATTTTCCAGAAAGCTACACAGCTAGCTATATTCTCTCCTCTTAATTTCACTAAGAAATAGTTCCTATTGCAACTTGAAACACTCCACTGACTCATGTGATACCCTCCAGTTGTTTCTCCAATTATCTAAAGAGGCATGCTCCAAAGACCCCAGGCCAACTCTGTGCCAAGCTTTAATGTGATATGCAGGCTTGCTCCTGGGGTGTCAGAGCAGTGGAGCTTCTGCTTAGAAACTCCGTTCCAGTGTGAACTGGTCATTTCCAGTTCCACTGGAACATGATATAATTTTATTTGTATACTGGGTTTGACTGCTTTCATCACAGCTTTCAAGAGGAATAAATATTTTAAACAATCAATAGCATGGAACAAAAAAAATCAATGAAAATTATATGTAGAACAATATCCAAAAGTAACCCAATTCCTATGTGTAATGCAAAAAAGTTTGAGAATTAACTGGCATGATATTGATGAAATAGGAATGCCTAGAAAATTAGGATGAGTATATTTGAATAGATCAGTTTATCCTCAACTTATTTATTACTTATCCTATCTAATAAAAGAGTAATATGCAAATTGACCATCACTCCAACACAAAGATGGCTGCTCCCATGTGGACACAAGATGGCTGCCACAAGATGGCCAGCAGGGGAGGGCAGTTGGGAGGCACCAGGCCTGTAAGGGAGGGCAGTTGGGGGTTATCAAGCCTGTAGGGAAGGGCGTTTAGGGGTGACTAGTCCCACAGAGGAAGGAAGTTGGGGGTACCAGGGAAGGGCAGTTGGGGGGCTGCAAGCCTGCAGGGGAGAGCAGTTGCAGGGGACAAGGCCTGCAGGAGAGGGCAGTTGGGGATGGCCAGGCCTGCAGGAGAGGGAACTTAGGGGCAAACAGGCTGGCAGGGGAGCAGTTAGGCACCAATCAGTCTCCTAGGGGAGTGGTTAGGGGCAATTGGGAAGGCAGGCAGGTGAGCAGTTGGGAGCCAGGAGTCCTGGATTGTTAGAGGGATGTTTGACTGCCCAGTAGGATAGGGCCTAAATGGGCAGTCGGACATTCAATGAGGGGTCCCAAATTGGAGAGGGTGCAGGTTGGGTTGATGGATTCCCCATCCCCATGCACAAATTTCATGCACTGGGCCTCTACTATTTTATAAATGTTTTTCAACGTGCATCTAGCTTTGAGGATTGTAAGAATTTGACAGTTTGTCTTTGATTAGTACATGCTACTTTAAAAATAGTTGTTTTTTTTTTTGCCTTTTTTCATTATCACTATGTTTTTTACCTATTCTTTATATACTAGATGTCTGGTGCACAAAAATCCGTGCACTGAGGGGGAGGGGTTCCTCAGCTTGGCCTTCCCCCTCTCATAATCCATAACCCTCAGGGGATGTCCTACTGATGGCTGGATGGATGTGCTACTAAGTAGGATATCCTACTAAGCCACAGTCTGGCCTCCCTCAGTGGGAGGTGACTGGGCCAATCAGGGAAATGTGCTACCCCATCACCCTGCTACTGCTGCCTCTGACCTCCCTCTACTGTAGGTGACCAGGCTGATCAGGATAAGGTGCCACACCCATCACCCCACTGCTGCTGCCACTGCTGGCTGCCACTGCCATGGGAGCTACCTGCCCTCAGCCCTCACAGTGGCTTTGTCCAGAATGACTGCCTCCTGCATACACCACACTAAGGATCAAGCCCACAACCCAGGCATGTTCCTTGACCAGGAATTGAACCATGAGCTCCTGCTTCATAGGTCCATGCTCAACCACTAAGCCAAGCTGGCTGGACAAAACTGTTTTGGTTTTTATCCAATGATATTACTGTCATTTACATATAAAAATGGTGATTTCTGCTCAATCTGATAAGTTAACAAAGTAAAAATGTCATATTGCTCATGGTCAGAAAGTGTTTTGGCACACAAACACAAAAAAAAAATTGCAATTGCAAATGATCATTGGTAGCATTCTTCATGTGCACCTACCAAATACCACAAGTGTGGTTTTTTGAAAGATCTGAACATGATAATTTACAAGGATATACTAAAAGGGGCTATTAATGCTCTATTAATTTATAACAGATCCCAAACTGTTACTTTATTCAAGAGTTAGTAACACAATATCTGAATAAAATGAGTCTCATGGTGTGATCTTATAAAATGAAGGCCTCTGAAATGCAAACTTCTCAGGTTATACAATCTATTAAAGTGGAAGTAATTTAACACAGTCTGTTTCTTGTTAGTCTTTAAATATGTAAATAAGAAAGACTATTCAATTCATTTGTTTCTATTTATGCCACTTCCAGATGGGAATGTAACTAATCATTGTGAATTCATTCCCGCTTTCCAGCCTCTTGAGTTTGTACCCTAGCTTTTAAAACTACAAATTGATGCCTAAATATTACATATTAAATTTTAACTATTATAACTGATTCCAGCCCTAGATGGTATGAATTTATAAACTCCAACAATGAAGTATTGTTGTCAAGTTGTTGCCTTGTGCAGTTTATCCTTGAGTTTTTAATAATATGCATATAAGAAATTCATAATGAGTTTAAATAATGCTTCATTAGTAAAGAAATAATTTTATTTATTACATTCTCACATTTTACCTTGAATTGAGATTTTGTGACTTCTTGCATTGTTCAAATGAGGTTACTCTATTTTGTTTGTTTGTTTAAGGAAACATCTTCATTTTTCTATTAACAAAGAGGTAATCAATTTTTACAATTAAAGGAATTTTCCAGATGGGATTCTAATTCTTTGGTGGAAATGGCCTCCTGTTTGCTATAACATATTCATATAAATGAATTTACTGAATGAAATTAACCTAACCTCATGATTAAAGGGGACTCTAGAAGATCGAAGAATAATATGCTACTTATATGTACTTCTTTTAACAGATACCTAAATTTAATCTGAAGTTACCAGATTGTTCTTACCAATTATGATTCTTTATCACCAGTAAAAGAAGTACACATCTGTTAAATTCTTCATTTACTTAATCTAAAATTTTTGAGTACTTCCTAATTCTCAAATGTGAATTCTTATCTATATTTTAAAAGTACATAATTTGAACATTTATATTGAACACACATACACACACACACACACACACACACACACACACACACATTCCTGCTAGCCAGTGTTCACAACCATATTTACAGCCAAACATTGAAAATTGTCTTTATTTGCTATCTTTAACTCCCAAATACACTTTTCTACCTATTTTATCATAGAATTCACAGGGAAACTGTTTTTTAAAAAAATAGGTACCAGAAGATATCAAAAGTGATAGATCAATTAAGTTAAAGAGTGAATAATGTCAAATTGAATGATGCTTGTGTTGGATAGTTTCAGTAGATGGGAGAAGGGGTTGTTTGTTGTTAGTTCAGGTAATCATAGCATCAAATACTCTCTAACCATCCTATTACCCCAACATATTATAACAATTTCCTGCTCATTTTTATTTAGCATAGGGCACCTTTAAGTTCAAAAGTTCAAAAGTCAGTAATCAACCAAGTAACCAATTACAGCCATTCCCACTTGTTTGAGCTAGTACTTAAATCCTTCCACAATAATGCATTGTGATTGACACAGCCTGGTCAGAGGTGATATTGTCTTCCTGGTCTGGCATCCTCAGTATATCCCCAGATATTTTTTTCATATTTTTGCCAGTATAAATTAGCAACACTTCACAGTTGTTTAATTGTTAAGCTTTTGCCTCTGAAGTTCGACTTAGAGATCCTAAGCTCTTCATTTCAAGCTGGGCTATCATTCTTGCTGAAGGTCTGGAGGCAATGGGAAGTGATAAAGACATCTGGCTTCTGGATGCAAGGTGACCCTTCAGGCAAAGTCATTTAAGCAAGGCAGAAGGAGTCTCATCAGCCATAGGTAGGCAGGCTGCTGCTTCTAACTAACAACACTTAGTTGGGATTTCGCATTCAGATTCCCTAATACAAGGTCAAATATAAGCTACTTTTATTTCTTATAGCTCTTTTTTATTCCTACCGGAAGCTTTACATAAGATGCTGGATACAACTATGTTTCTAAATTAGCAGGTAACATATGAAATTTTGAATTTCATTTTTGGCTCTGTTGATCAACAATGTACTGGGCACCTTTAATACAGAAAATATCACTAGAGAGATCTACTTTGTAATTTTCTATCTTTATTCTTCATAATATAAGTAATCACATACATTTCTCTCTTATCCTGCTGTAAATACATTTTATAAATTTATGTATTTTTATTGTGGTTTCGTTTTAAACAATGTCTATTTTCCAAAATGTTTTTTTGTCTTTTATTATCATTTATTTTTAGCTTCTCTTTATACTTAAGATTAGAGTGTGTTTCTAATGGACATACTAGATTATCTTTGGCTTCTTTATGGTATATTTCACTCATCTATATTTAATGCAATTAATGATGTATTTAATTTTAAAATGTAACCTTATGTTGTGGGTCATACTTATTTCCTATTGTTTTTCCTTTCAAACTTAACTTTATTCATCATTCTTTTTTCTACCCTGTGGTGGCTTAGGGTAAAAGTATGTAGATGGTTTCAACATTGCTTAAAGGAGCCCCTGTTGATTATGGAAGAGCATCTTGGAGAAGGGATTCCTACATGAATCAGCTGCAATCTCTACCACGAGGGAGCTTTAAATCCGTGAAAGGAAGAGACACAAATAGGGATGCTAACATAAAGTAGACAAGCACTGAGATCAATCAGTCTGTGGAAGAGAGATTAACTCAAACAAGGGAGTCCTTTTGGATAACCTGAAAGTTGAGCAAGTGTATTAAAAACAGATGGTAATGCATTAAACACAGGCTTGTTGAGTGTAGGTAGAATACAATCACTGCCTTCAAGAAGCATATGACATGGTTATGTGTAAATATTTCTTTTACTCTCTTTTTATTAATTGAGATAATAACGAAAGTTGGTTAATATGTTCACAGTATTTTGAGAGCATAAGGCTGGTATCAGTAAAGTTTTAGTCTTCTGAGTTTAAGGGGATGATGGACTCTCTAGGGAAATGTTTCTACATTCACGGAGTCTTTGGACTGGGAAACATTTCATCACTGAGATTTTCTTGTGGGGAAATAAATGAATCAATATGATAGTGTATGGCATAGAATAAAAACTTGGGGGGAAATACAGTTGCATTGTGGTTGAGCAGTGTCATTCAACACACAGATCAAGAAAACCATGGGTAACTTTGCACTTTTATGTGGATTTGTCATTGAGGGAGAAGGTAAGCAATGCTCAGTTTTCCCCACAAAGCACCATGGTAGTGTTGTGTGTGTGTGTGCACGTGATGTTGTATTTTTTGTTTGTTTGTTTGTTTGTTTGCTTTTTTTTTTGTGTGTGTGTGTGTGTGTGTGTGTGTGTGTGTGTGTGTCACACTATTTCTTCAATATGCCTCAATTAAGCCCTACTACAATCCAGACACATGGGACAAATGCATGAGTAAATAAATGCACTGCAACAAAGTGTTCAATACTGATAAAAAGGGAGACTTTCTCTTTGCAAGGCCAATCAGACTTGCTGTCTAAGTAAAACTTGTTATGAAACTAGGTGGATGTTCTAGAGTTGTACGTGTCTAGCTCTACTGTAGTTCCTTCACAGGTGCCCATGTGACATTAATTGTAACAACCCAGGACTACCTTTTGAATCATGGAAATGTCCTAATATTGTAAAACTTCTATTTTATAGGTAGAAGATGTGAATGGTACAGGGGAAGTGTAGGGAGCCCCCTGGAAGAGAGCTGGACATGTTTACTGACTGAACTGGGATATTGGCAGAATCATGCCAGTTACACTCCTGCCCTGGAAGTGCTGAGATGTTCTTAGTTCCTGGCTTGTGTTTGTCCAGGAGGAAGGAGTGGGTGGGACCTGGGCCCTCCCAGGCTCCTTGTTTTTCTGTGAAATCCCCTTTTTGGATTGGAGGATAAATATATATATTTTATTGATTTTTTACAGAGAGAGGAAGGGAGAGGGATAGAGAGTTAGAAACATCGATTGGCTACCTCCTGCACACCCCTCACTAGGGATATGCCCACAATCAAGGTACATGCCCTTGACCAGAATCGAACCTGGGACCTTTGAGTCCGCAGGCCGAAGCTCCATCCATTGAGCTAAACCGGTTTTGGCGGATTGGAGGATAAATAGAGGTGCTGTGTGGCTCAGGAGGTCGTCAATCTGCCTCTTCAGCAGGGGAGGTCAGCGGCCCTCCCAGCTCCCAGTTTAAAATATTTCTCTGTGTCTTCTCTCTTTATTTCTAATATTTATCAATCCCTGGACGCCTCCCCTTAGAACCGGTTCGTTCATCTCTCTTTCCGTGCGGGACGCAGAAAAGGGAGATCCCGCCACATCAGGCCCTCCTCAGGGAAGATCTTTTTTCTAGCATATCCGGGGATTAATCAGATGGTCATTAGTACCCTAATATAATTTAATATAAATCCTAAGGTAGTTTAGCCAGTAGAGAAAAGTGAACCTACTGAAATAAATTTAATTGAATGCTAGACATATAAATTTTTGGTGGTGATTCTTCTGAATATATTTAGTATATAATTAATAACTTTTAGGTAATATCCAATATTTTTATTAGGTCTGCAAGGTTGAAAGAATCTTAATAAGGAGTTCAGGAAGTACAATGCTTACTATAAAATTGTAGTTACTAACACAGCACCACATACACTCAGGCACTCAATAAATATTTCTAGATGGGAACTTGATAGGTCTGTGAGTACCTAATGTGGCTATTTATTACGTGAGGAAATGGTAATGAGAAAAAGTAGGTATATAACATTTTAATCCATTTTTCTTTCAGGCGCAACTGAAAGCTTTTAAATAATATAGCTAGTAATCAAAAACTGAATGCAGGCCTGATTATGCAAACAATTTAGGGCTTTGTCAGTCTTCTTCAAGAACACTTTGATGTAATACTGAAATGCATTTCAACTTACCAAGGTGTAAAAATACAACAGTATCTTCATCAGGGTGCTATTAACATGATCGTGAATGCTTTCTAAAATTGTTGAGGCATCCTGCTTTTGATTTTTGCACTTGTTTGTAGGTATATGATGCTTCAAAAATAGTTTTGTTAAAAATATTATGGTGCTGTTTGTTGCTCATGGTTATAATATGTTCTCCAGTTGTTGCTGAATAAAATGGACTTCGTGTGAATTGGGAGGCAGTGAATGCAAAGGCCAGATTGGAAGTGGACATGGAATGGAAGTAACAGACAGACCATAGAATGTGTTCATATGCACAGGTACACCATCGGATTTGTCCCGAGAGAGGCGAGAACCAGTCAAGCATTTTAAGCTGAGGGTGACATGATCAGATTTCTATTTTAGGAAAAGCACTCCTGCGGGCAGTGATTAGGTGGGATGTGGGGATGTGAGGAGCGCTTAGAAGGAACACCAGTCTAAAAGGAAACGATCAGTTTCTTCCGAGGTGGTGCCCTACCTGCTCCTTATCGGATTGTCAGATGGATCACTGGTTATTCTAACTTCTCTATCTCCAAAGGAGAAATATGTCAGGCAGATATCATGATCCTCTTTCCAGAATTCCCTTAAACACCCTTGCCTTTTCTGTGATGTAGATCCATTATAGGTTCTCACTCTCTCCCTTGGATTTAAGAAATCAGACAAGCAGTGTGTTGAGAGGAGGATTAGCAGGGCATGCTGGGTACCCAGATAATGAATCCTATTTGGCTCTCCCTCCAAGAATGTTGAGTGATGCCAATATAAACTTAAACTGGACACTCTTAAATTGTATTATCCAAAGGAAGAATGTGGCTGATACTCATAGAAACATGGCTATGATCCATTATGTATTTGTTTCTACTAGTGGACATGAAAGTAGGAAAATAAGTATTGCATACAGGGTCATGATGTCCAGTTAGTTTCCAGATCTGGTTGAACTTCTTCCTTAGAACACTGGCTTGAGCTCAGATGTAATCAGTGGTGGAGTGTGGCAGTGATACTTCTGATAAAGAACAACTTGAGGACCCTGAATAATAGATTCAGTGTTGGGGATACATCCAAGTACCCAATTAGAAAACACAGTAGGCCAGATTCAATGTGTTGACTAAAATTTGGTGCTCAGGCAGGTCAAGGCATAAGAATAAAATAGAAACATAAATCTCAGTATGTGACACTGGCCAGGCTTATGGGATCAGCTTTTCTAGTGCTCTGCTATGCCCTGGATACATCTTCGATGATCCTCATCCCATTTGAACAAGAAACCTTCAGAGTTTCCACTAAATAAAGACCTTGTTTACTTGCACAATGAATGGCCGGAATATATGAACAAAAATGATCACCTTCACTTTGAAGGCATTATCAAATTAGACATTTTTTTAGGGAGCTGGATCTTGAGGCCAGGAGGTTGGTAGATCAGCTGATATTAGACATGAGAAGTTTCTGTGAATTGAGTTAAGTGAAACATAGAAGTAAATGAGTCCTGCGAATTGAGTTAGTTAAAACTATGCAAGTAAATGAGTTCTCCTAAGTCTGTAGATTGTAGGGCAGGAAGACAATTTGGCTAATCATTCTCTCTCTAAATTGGCTAAATTGGATTTCAATATATGGCTAATGCTAAAGAATAAACCAATGTGCATTCAAATAATTATCATCAATAAAGCTGGGGGGGGTTATAAGGCCAGAATTTCAAAAATAGTCTATTACAACTTTATTACAGTCTTCAAATTAAATGTGAGGAAGGCCAATGGCTACTAACGCCTTCACCAATTTAAAAATGTAAATTTTCCTTGGACTAGTTTGTCACTTTCAAGAAGGTGAAATCCAGAAAGAAATGGAAAATGCCAAAACTTGTGGAGTCTGGCTGGTCCATGACACTTAAGTACAGGCAACATTCCAAGCATAATAGGATGACATTAGTGAAGCTGTGTTCTTGATTTTCCAGAATAAATCTGAAACTCCTAATAAGCTAGATGATTCAGATAAGCATGGTTCTCAATGTAAACTTTTACAATACTTTTTTTTTTAAGTGAGCCCAACCAATAAGCCTAATAACTCATAATGCTACTTGTTTTGAATTTTCACTTGAAAATGGCTATGGTGCCTAATGGAGCATGCATTACAATATAATTTTATAGCGTTATTCATAAAAGGTTGGATCCCAACTTATTAGAGCTGTAGTTGCAAATACTATTCTTCTCAATAAGTTATAGGCCAGTGCACCTACAGGTGGAGGAAAGAGATCTGTGAGAATGGGGCCAGATTGACAAGGAAACATAACCTTGCTCATTATGCTCAAGGCTAAGATATGAAGCCTAATGACACACTGACTTATCTCTTGAACTGTTTTTGCAATACTTGGCCATCCTTGGGGAGTATTGCAGCTTGGGTAGCTTATTTTTCTTTTAGTTCTCTTTTTTTTTTTAATTTTTAAATCAGGGTGTGGGAGATGGAGCACCAATTTACTAGCCAGAAAGTTTAATCATTCTGGTTATATACAGCATATAAGATTTGACCTACAATTTTGGGAGGATTTTCTCTGCTAAAGAGAAATTTCAATTTGATAAAGACATAAAATATACATGTCATTAATAATGTTCAGATTTTAAAATGCTAGAACATTCAGTTATTGATGCCAACATTATTGAATATTTAAAATGTTATCTGGTATTAGTAACCACAGAATAGAGTTCAGGAAAAATTTCAAAGAAATTTTCATTTTTTGTCTTCAGTCACCAAGCATTTATTTAGCATTAGCTGTGTGGAATTAACATGACAAAGGAAAAAGGGAGCTACTGGGGGAGGGAGTGATTAATAATATTTTATTGTTGTCTGAGCCACCAAAATATTTAAATTAATAAGAGACATTGAATAAAACTTATAGGAAATATTTAAATGATAATATAGGAGTTAGAGTTTAATTAGATTGGACATTTAATTACTTTTTTATCATTAACCTAGGAATGAAAGCTTTTGAGATAAGCCAATTTACTTACAAGATATTTTTTAATTGAGATATAATATTGTATATTTTTGGTGTATAACATATTAATTTTATGTATTTATATTGCAATATGATTAATATTTTAACATTACCTAACACTTATATTTCATCACCATAATTATAATATCTTTCTGTGGTGGCAACAATTAAGATCTAGTCTTTTAGAAATTTAATAATTGTAATAGTTTTTCATCTACAATTGTTGTGCTGAGGATTAGATTTCCAGGACATATTAATCTACTAGTTATAAATATGTACCCTTAAAAACTATCTCTTTCATCCCTCCAACCCCCAAGGATATATATTTTAAGTATATGTAACTATCTACATCTCTAGATATTAATTTGATCATTAGAATTGTAATGCATATTGACTTTAGTTTCTTATAACTTTCTTAGCCCCAAAAGACAGATACTTATTTTGAAGAATCTTGTGCATTAATCAGGATAATGGGGGGGAATCAATAGAAAACTTAATAGACATGAAATATTTTTCCAGGAACCCACATATTACACTATTTTATAACTTTCCAAGTATATCTTATCTCAATGGTGGCCTTGCATAACCATTAAGTGAATACAAACAAAGGCTTAATAAGACTCCATTCTCTCCAAAATAAATTTTATGAGGGAATGCCCAGTGTTGTCATTTTGTGGAAAAAAGATTGTTTTGTTTTATGTTTATTTTCAACTCACCGTTGGGTAGAAAATTGATTATTGATTGTATCACCCATTCATAGACTCTGCTTGATCAGGGAACTTGAGACAACATGGATAAGCACATACTGTTGAACAAAAGAAACTGCCTCCCTTTCTTATTGACCAATAGTTTGTCTGTATCAAAGTAGTAAAGTCTTCCAAGATCAGCTCATGCTTCCTACACAGAGTTGCATTATAATTCTAACTTTTGGCACTTTGAAAAAAATAGGAGAAAAAGCAGGAAACACTCAAAACTAGCTTTCTTAACTGGTATGCTTAGTTATCATAGTCTAATTCTAAAAGAGATATCAAGCCCTCTGTAACCTTCTGATAAATCAATTACAGCTGTGTATATGTCTGTCTTATTCACCTTTATCTACACAACCCATTTATGTTTTATCTGCTCTTTTCCAGTCTACCTAAATAAGCTATTTTTTGAGGGGGATGATTTATCAGAAGAAAAATGCATTGTAAAATTTCTAGATCAAAAGGTGGTCCACAGAATTTGCATTTGAACTTTAATCAAAAGACAAATTCAAAATTATAATGAGTGGTTTTTCTATACCTTGAAATGTTATTACAGAATTCAAGACTTTGTTGATGCTTATTGTTCCCAAGTAAAGGTTTGTGCCAACAAGTTCAGTTAATTGTTAGCCCCTCAGACAGACAACAGGGTGAGAAAGAATATAGCATTTGCTAAGAAACTGGCATCTCAGTAACAACTTATACATTATGATATAAATCTAAATTTCCTTTATGAATGGTTCAAATGCCATCTCTTTTGAGATACCTCCCCATACTGCTGGGTCAGTGGCTTCATTCTTCCTTCTGCAATGCTTTGTATAGCCATGAAATGGTTAAACAGAAAATGTCAGGAGTTGCTGTTGCCACAGGGATGCTTAATGTCATACAGCCAATATAAGGCTGCCATAGCTGCTTTCCATGGGAGAATCTTATTGCACTCACCCCTAGTTCTGAAGGTATCATTTTTGCTAAATCATAGAAGAGTAAATGCCCCCAATGAATACCACATGAAATCAGTAGACCCAGCAGTCCAAAGAAGGAACACAAATGCTGGACAATTTAAGAAAATAAATCTGGAAATATACCAACCCAAAGATAAGTATTTCAATGGCATTTGGATTAGGGCTTTCCCTATTCTAGGAGAAAAGGAATGAAAAATTCTATTCAGAGTCTTTCTGAATATAATTATTTATTATACTTATAGTTAAATGTGTGGTAATAAACTGCTTAGTAGCCATTGTATAGTGTGACATCAACTATTCTCAAATTACATATATGGTTTTTCCTTTATAAACTTCAAGTTAAAATTTTTAATTACAAAGAGACAGCTGGCTTATTTGAACCTTTAGTGATTTTTAAGAATATGATTTACAGTTAAAGAATAACTCTCAATGATGACTCTTCTGATTTTTACTGAATATGCATAAGTGTATCACTTTATCATGGCAATTACCATTTTGTTAAAATTGCATATACATTTTCATTGAGAGAGAGAGAGAGAGAGAGAGAGAGAGAGAGAGAGAGAGAGAGAGAGAGAGGTCAATTGTTGTTCCACTTTATGCATTCATTGGTTGATTCTTGTATGTGCCCTGACTGGGGACCCCACCTGCAACCTTGGTGAATTGAGACCATGTTCTAACCAACTGAGCTACCTGGCCAGGACAAATTTTCCATTATTTTATGTATTCCTAGACATATGAGCCATATTATGATCCTTTATATATGTGTCATAAAGAACACCCAGACAGGGCATGTCTAGAAGCACTACCTTGACCTTAGCTGATTGTTCTACAAAGAGGCATGCAACTTAGACCAATGCATTCTTTCACCAAGATTTCGAACTTTAGACAAACATATTTGTCTTTTTTTCTTGGATAAAAAATGTGACAGTTAAGGCATTTGCCATGACTTCTACAAGGGTTTATTTTTTGTTTGTTTTTTAAGCCTTTCTGTCCTGAGCAAAACAATTTAACTAAGGTCTGGATAAAAGCCAAGGCTAGTAACAGGTAGACAAAATCCTAATAAGGTTTTTCTTAAAGATCATAGAATTTCTATCTTTGGATTTTATGAGACTTCTAAAATTCTTTTAAGTTAGTTTGAGCTCTGTTTCTGTTAGTTGTAGCCATAAAATCACTAAATAATCTGGGTAGTGGGTGTGGAGAGGCAGGGAAGCGTTTTCAGTTAGAAATCACCAGGTTGTAAATATATTCTCTTCACAAGAGTTTGTATATGTTTTTTTAAAAAGTGTATCTAACTGGGAAATTAATGAGGATCTCATGGAAATCCAAGAACAGAAACCCTAACTCAGGCTGGCCTGTGACAGCTAGAAAGGGAGATAAAACATCATCACGCAGCCCCCTCTCTCAGGGGGGAAATTTCTCATGGCACCTGTGTTTCTTTCTGCACGTCGAATCCATCTTCCTTTCTAGACCAATTTGTTTTCACTTACTATTTATGGTCAAAGCTCTACTAAATCATTGGGTTGCCTATGACCTCACCAAGGCACCAAACCACCTTATTATATCTGGTATCTGGGATAACATGGGCCACAGAAACAACAATAGCTAACATAAAAAGGACTTATTCTTTTCCTGAAATTCCATCCAGTAGAGGCACGGAAATGTGAGGAAGGCACCACTAATCATTCAAATCCATCAGAGATAAGTCAAAAGTTAGTTATGTGAAAAAGCAGGGCTGCCGCCATCCATTTTGGTGATAGTGAGCGTCCCTATATACCACTGAGAGCATAGGCTGTGTCCAATAGCAGTTCCAGTGAGAGGGCCCACCACTACTATCAGTGAATGGATTGTGGTCTCTGCTCCTCACAAAATCAAGAGTGGACTTCAGGAAAAACTCTGCCATACAATTGGAAGTCCGCTAACCTGGGACCTTTAAGTGTGGTCTGAAAAGTTCCCATAGCTCTATGGTCTTTGTAATATCCTCTTTGATTGTCCAAAGGTGGTCTAATAACTGAGCTGCATTTTGAGCACACTTGTTGTATAGTTTAAACCAAACAAAGATGCCTTAAATATCTTTAGCCTTTGCTTCTATGTTATTGAAGTGGGTCTAAAAGTAAGTCTAAATAGACATTAGGGAGATTATAAAGCTTATGAACAGACCCTGTGTAAGCCAGGAGAAACTATAAATGTATCCTAAATCCAAAACTTAGAGACATAAGCCAAAAACAAACAAGAATATAAGTAAATAAGCAAAATTCTTAGAAGGTTCATGCTGCAATATACCCAGGAGAAGGCCAAGTATATTTACATTATTTTTTAAAAATCTTTATTGTTGAGAGTACTAAAGATGTCCCTCATTTTTCCCCTCATTATCCCCCTCCACCTGGTTCTTGCCCCACCTCAGGCCTTTGCCACCCTATTGTCTGTGTCCATAGGTAATGCATATATGCATGTAAGATCTTTGTTTAATCTCTTCCTGTTCCCTCACCCCCACTTCCATCTAAGAATCTTCAGTTGGTTCCATTTCCATGCCTCTGATTCTATTTTATTCACCAGCTTTTTTGGTTCATTAGATTTCTTATTCCTTTATTTTGATTTTTAGATGCAATTGTTGATAGGTATGTATTGCTATTTTGTTGTTCATATTTTTATCTTTTTTAGTTTTTCTCTTCTTTTTTTGTAAATATTTTACAGAGAGGAAGGGAGAGAGATAGAGAGCTAGAAACATCAATGAGAGAGAAACATCAACCAGCTGCCTCTTGCACACCCCCCACCGGGGATGTGCCCGCAACCATGGTACATGTCCTTGACCGGAATCAAACCTGGGACCTTTCAGTCTGAAGACCGATGCTCTACCACTGAGCCAAACCAGTTTAGGCAGTTTTTCTCTTCTTAAAGAATAACTTTCAACATTTGATATAATATTGGTTTGGTGGTAATGAACTTCTTTAGCTTGTTCTTGTCTGTGAAACACTTTATCTGGCCTTCAATTCTAAATGATAGTTTTATTGGGTAGAGTAATCTTGGTTGTATGGCCTTGTTATTCATCACTCTGAAAATCTCTTGCCACTCCCTTCTGGCCTGCATAGTTTCGATTGAGAAATCAGATGAAAATTGTATGGGCATTCCCTCTTGATAACAAACTGCTTTTATCTTGCTGCTTTTAAGATTCTCTCTTTGTCTTTAGCCCTTGGCATTTTAATTATAATATGTCTCAGTTTGGTCCTATTTTGGTTCCTCTTGTTTTGGGCCCTCTGTGCTTCCTGGTCTTGTAAGTCTATTTCTTTTACCAGGTAGGGGAAGTTTTCTGTCATTATTTCTTCAAATAGGTTCTCAATATCTTGCTCTCTCTTTTCTTCTGGCACCCCAATAATGCAAATGTTGGTATGCTTGAAGTTGTAGCAGAAGCTCCTTACACTATATTCATATTTTTAGATTCTTTTTGCTTTTCTGATTGGGTATTTTTTTTTTGCTTCATCATATTTCAAATCATTGATTTGTTTTCAAAATATTCTACTCTACTGTTGAATCCCTATACATTATTCTTTATTTCAGACAGTGTATGCTTAATTTCTGACTGGTCATTTACCATTTTTTTTGGAGGGGGAGCATTCTTAATAAGATCCTTGAAAGTCTCACTAAGTCCTTTGAAGGTTACTAGCAGATTCTTGAGTAACCTTATAACTGTGGTTTTGAATTCTATATCTAGTAGTTTGCTTTCTTTTATTTATTTCATTTGTGACATGTTTCTTTGTCTCCACATTTTGGTTGATTCCATGTATTTGTTTCTATGTATTGGATAGAGATGCTATATCTCTTTGAGTTGGTAGAGAGGCCTTGTGTAGTAGTTGTCCTAAACAGCCCAGTGGCTCAGCCTTCCAAGTCACCTGAGCTGGGCTCTCTAGATGCACCCCTTTGTGGGCTATGAGCACAGTCTTGTTATAGTTGAGACTTTATTGTTACTGGTGTCACTGTGAGGGATTAACCTCCAGGTTAATTGGCTGTGAGGACCAATTAACTGTGACTACAATGGGAGAGCTTCTTACAGCTGTGATTACAATGGGAGAGCTTCTGTGCAGGAGACACCCCCATGGAGCAAGATTTGCTTCAGCAGAGCTTTGGTGCTCAATGAAGATGCCACTACAATGTGTCTCTTATGGGTATGTCAATTTGTAATTTGATGTGGTCTGTTACTCACTCCTGGGTACATAGGCTCTTGGGTCTCCAGAGACGTGCAAAGACAGACACTGCCTGGGGCCATTCAGCAGGAGCTACAGAGAGATTTGCAGATTCTTCCTCTCTGTATGGGGTATGGGGGTACTCAGACAAGGCCCAGCTCTGAAGCAAGGCAGTTTGGTGCCAGGCCATGGGCATTTTATTGGTTGGTTTGGGGTTCCCTGACCTAGCTGTAGCTTGTTTAATTTTAGCCGAAGAAAGGACAGGCCATTTATATGCAAAAGCGTTTGCACAACAGCTAGAGTGGGATATAAATTAGAGGAGGTGGGATCTTAGAAAATCACCAGGGTGAAGCAGATAGACATGGTGCCAGTCACCCCTGAAACTTTGGAGGTCCCAGTGTAGGAACAATGATCCCTGTTTGTACCTCCCTCTGGGAGAAAGCTGTCCCTGAGCTCCTTCCCCAGTGCCTAGAGGACTATCCAGTTCCTCCTCATATGTGTCTCTGTCCCCCAGAGCCTCATCCTGATACTGGAGCTCAGAGGAAACAGGACCTTGTAAGTTATGTTGTGGTGCCAGCCTTTTAAAAGGAACATCTGGGTCACAGAGCCCCAATCTTCACTGTTTTTTTTTTACAGATCATAGTTATGGGGACTTTTTTTCCAGCTCCAGGACCCTGGGCTGAGGTTCTGGTATGGGGCTGGGCCTCTTGCTCCTCTGATCAACCTCTGCAGAGATGATCTTCCTCCTGATTAAAAAAAGAGGCTCATGGGGTGCCAGACCAGCCTGTTCCTTGCCTCCACACCACCTACCAGTCTTAGTGTGCTTTCTTCTTTAATTCTCTAGTTGTAATACTTCCATTCAGCCAGCTGTCTAGTGATTCTGGATGATGGTTGCTCTGTATTTTAGTTGTAATTTTGATGTGGTTGTGGGAGGCACTGAGTACAAGTGTTACTTATGCTGCCATCTTCCTATTTCCATTCTTGTCCAAATAGCTAGCCTCATTTAAATCCTTCTTCAAATTTCAGTTTAATTCCAAACATACTAAAGAATCTTTAAGGAAAATTTAAAAAATGTACCTGTTACATGCTTTGAGTGCCTATGATAATCTCAGTTGTTCTACTATTTGAGGAGTAAATAGCAGCCATAATTGATTCAAATCCCTTAGCACAAGTAAACTACTTTTGTTATGTTGTTTGCTTAATACAGTAGAATTCTTGCTTTCTGTTTTTCTGATATATCCCCCAAAGTATTTTTAAAGCCATGTATCTTAAAGTTTTTTAAGGTCTCATCTTAAAATTTTTATTTTTACCCGAGCAATGTGGTTCAGTGGCAACATATGAGCCAGAAGGTCATGGTTCAATTTCCAGTCAGGGCACATGCCTGGGGTGCTGGCTGAATTTCTAGTGGGGGTGTGCAGGAGGCAGCTGATCAGTTATTCTCTCTTACCATTGATGTTTCTATCTTTGTCTCCCTCTCCTCGAAATAAATAAAACCATATATTTAAAAAAAAACAACAACAAACAAAAAATAACAAAAAAAACCAACAAATTTTATTCTTAGTTTAAAAAGTTGCAAAGAAGACAATTTTTAGCATATTATTAATATTGACATTTTAAAATAAAGCTGTTAACTAATCTTTTAAATGTACTAAATAACTACAAATATTATTTTATATCCATCTTGAACATATATATGAACAAGTTTTTCAAGTGATGCACATTTAAATCTCTTCTTTTTCTCCCCAAAATTTTTCCATTCTATGACCTTCTCATGTTATTCTAATGCACTATACCCTTAAAAGTGTTTTATCAACCACAATTTCTATTCCTCTAAGCAATAATTATGCATATTGTATATATATGTTGTAGAAAATGAAAGGGATGATGTTTAAAAAACTTGTTGTCACTAAAGTCTGTAAATATTTTTAAAACTCTCGATTGTATCATTAGTAAAAAATTGATCAAAGCAACATATCTTTCAAATTATATAAAATAGCTATAAAGCATTAAAAGCCACAGTTTTTAGTAATGCATTTCTTAATAAGACATATCATTTTTACTTAAGTAATGCTTGTATTTATGAATGAATATTATTTGTTCCTCACATTAGAAAATACATATCATTGATTGTATTTCTATTTCATTTTCTATAAATGGAAGCAATAAAATGTTTAGGTCATATAAACAATATGTAACTAAATTCATTACAAACTATATGTAAGCTATCAGCTGAAACTCTAATTCCATCCTCTTGCATTTTTGTTGAAAACACTAATTTATAAAATGACCATTCTCCAGGAAGTTACTTTGAAAACACCAATTTATAAAATGACCATTCTCCAGGAAATTACTTCTTAATTTCCATTAATTGTTCTAAAAAAAGAAAAACCCACAAGAAAACAACTTTACTGAGGCTAAATTAATGATTTTTAATTATACTCATTACTCTTTTATTTGGAGACATCTTATTTAACTGGGCACACTCAAAAATATTTGGAATGGTACTCATTTTTACTTTAATTTCATTTGTTAATGCAATCTGTCTTAGTGATAGGGTTTAATCTCATTAACTAATTTAAGTATATTTGTATATGCAAATGCAAACCAAAATGTGGGTGACTGGGGGGATAGTGTGCTCATCCTTGGTGAGAAAGTCCAAAATGCAGAATGCACATGGAGGAGCAGCAGGTATTTCTGAGCTGAGTTTAAAAGAGGCTGGATATTTAGAATCTGAGATATACATGGGTTAATAGCCTCTGGTATGTTATTAATTTTTATAACTTAACTCTCAAGTTAAAATTCTTATCTTTCTAATAACCAACTTCTTAAATACTAATAATGGCAGTATTATTATTATTTAAGACCATCACTATTTTTGTTTGTTTGTTTACTTTTCTATTAAACGGAACCAATAGAAACTAAATATAGCTAGAGAATATATATCCTAACATAATTAAATGAGAAAGTTGAGGTCATATTAGTAAAACTATTTTGATTGAAATTGTCATAGACTCATTTATATAATAGTACTGTTTGAGAATTTTATTGTATCATTTTTTATTTTTTATTTTGCTTAAAGGCAATATTTTATTTTTGTTGGTTATGGTCAACTTAAAATAACCATCTGCTAAAGGCTCACTGTATTTTATAAAGACTAAATTGAGGGAGCCTCAAATTCACTTGGAAACAATATATGAAAGAAAAAAATAGAGAAAAAGAAAGAAGTGCATTAAATAAAATAAATGAAGAGAAAGGAAAGAAAGAAAAAGCAAAGTAAAAACAAACAGTTTTTTTTTCAACAAACCTCATTCCCTGCAAAAGGCATATTGAATGTTGACATCTGAGTATGTCTTTCAGATATGAAATATATCTGCTTGTCCCATTGGCATGGCTCAGAGGTTGAGCATCCACTTATGAATCAGGAGGTCAAAGTTCAATTCCTCATCAGGACACATGCCTATAGGGGGCATGTATGTAGGAGGCAGCCAATCAGTGATTCTCTCTCATCATTTATGTGTTTATATATCTCTCCCTCTTCCTTCCATTCTGAAATCAATACAAATATATTTTTAAAAGGAAGAGATCTGCGTATTTTATAGAATTTTCTTCTTAGTTTGTTTAAAGAGCAAAACAGAATAGGTTGAATATTTTGAATATTTTAAAGTGGTCACATGACTCCCAACTTTCTAAAAAGGAGTCTAAGCATTTATTAATGCATTTGTTTATTTTTTAATTCTGCTCTATTTCACAGAGTTTCAACATATCAGTATAATCAGAGTCCTTATTCTGTCCCTATTCTGTGAAGCTATTATGTGAGTGATCTATTTTTTTTTCTAGGCACCAGAATTCTGACTACAATTGTCAATATGGTGCATCTGGCTTAGTGCAAGCACTGGTAATTGAAAATATAGAGAAAACCACTAAAATTGTAGAATCTATATGACGGGCAAAAAACATATGTAAGTTGTTAACTATTAAACTAAACACATATTTTAGTTCCAACAAATCATAATTAATAGACTATCTACAGCTTGGCTGAAAACATTCTTAGCCAAAAGTGGGTCTGAGATTTATGTATTTTCCATTTAAGTGTGTGTATTGTTCTTTTTTTAAAAATATTTCCAATAGTAATTCCTATGATCTCTTCTCTAATTCTTCATTGCAATTGTGCAATTTCAAGTATGGGATTTTCACCAGTATTTGTCTCACCTCTGCTATTTTTCTCTAGCTCTTTTTTTAGATCCATACAATGTACAATTTTAAGTGTGCTTACAATTTCCATTGCATGCACTCAGATACATATGCAATAATCCTGGAGAGTGGCTATTCATTTTCTGGATTATCATAGAGCAGTGTTTCCCAAACTTTTGACATATGTGTACCCCTTCTATAATTTTCATAACGCTGAGTACCCTTCATCAAAAAAATAAATGGATGTATTTTAATAACAATCAAAATATATTTATTTTTATTTTTTTGGTATATACACAAAATAATAATAAATGAAAAATAAAATTATTCTTAATAAAATATAAATAAAAGTTATATTATGAATAACATTTATTTGCACACCGGACCATCTCACGCCTCACAAGACTGTCTTGACTTGACTCATGAGAACGTAGAATTAGGAGCAGCTAGGCACTGTGCAGTGCATATCCCCACCAAACTCTGGTGCAACGCTTGCCCCCACCAGACTGTTCCCATACCCCTGGGGGTATGCATACCACACTTTGGGAAACACTGTAGAGAATACAATAATTAGGTAGCTTAAAACAACAAAAATGTATTTTCTTATAGTGTGGGATATTGTAAGTCCAAAATCAATGTGTTGGCCTCCATGGATGGTTTGCTCTTGCCTCTTCCAGCTTCCTATAGCCAAAGATGTTCCTTGATTTACAGCAGCATAACTCCAATCTCTGCCTCCATCATCACACGGTCTTCCTTCTATGCCTGTATCTTCACATGGCACTTCCCTTTTCTTATAAGAGCATCAGTCAAACTGGGTTAAGGCCTACACTCATGCCCTTATCTGTACTTCATTATATCTTTAAGACCTTATCCAAATACAAAAATATTCATGGGTATCAAGGATTAGGGCTTCAACATAAAATTTTTTAGGGCAAAAGCCAACCCATAGCAGATTAGAAATAATATGTTTTTCTCTTTGTCCTAAGATTGAATAGAATATATTGACTTTAAAGACTGTTATAGTTGGGGAGAAAGAAAGTTTATCTTCAAAAGTTTTTGTTTTAATATGTAATATTTTTAAATCTCAATTTTTATTAATCTGGATAGAGAATACTGTACAAATCATTTTCCCATTTATCATGAGTTTGCTTTAATCATGTGGACCAAAGTGACTGAGAAAATAATCTGAAAAGGTGAATTCTTCTTTTGGAAACAAGACTCTGGCTTTTTCTGTGTTATTCTTGAAAACTATAATCATTGGAAAAATATTAAAATTACATTGAAGGCATCAGAAGACTATCAATACCCTTAAAATATGTAGCTGTGAGATTCATAAAGGGAGGGAGAATTTGTAGTGGTAATGGGTATGCTTGATCTTAGTATTTCCTTACACACATTTTCTAATTTAAAAGTTAGCTTTTAAATGGTATTATTATCAAAATAATAAAATATAAGTGTTTGTGAGAATGTGGGGAAATTAGCTTTTACATTCTATTATTGACTTTGCTATTAATTCATGGTGTGTTCACTTTTTGATAATTTATTAAAAAGACATCAATTTATAAATGTTTGAATATTAAAATGAAAAATATGAAGGGAGTGTTCTACATAATGGAGATTTGTATCTAGATAATGAAAACTTAACTTAATAGATTTTCTCAATCTAGTATTCTTCTATATATCAGCCTTGGTCTCCATAATCATTCTAATGGACAGCCACTACAGGTTTTAGGGGTTTAGATGTTGTCAGCAGTACAGACCCAGGGGACCACTTGGCTTATAGAATGTCTGTTTCTCTATCATGATATCCTCCCATCCATCTGCATCCTGCCCAGGGGGATTCTTTCCTGGTGTAACTCAATGAACATAGTATAATAAAACGTATCCCCACCAGATTGGAATTGGTAATGCTGGCTCATTCAGTAAAATGAAGGCACCTCACTCCTCCCCTGCCTGAGACAGAGATAGTCTCACTCCTCCCCTGCCTGAGACAGAGATAGTAAGTAGTTATGCTTTTATTTCACGAAGGAGAAGATAGAGGAAAGGAATTTCAGGGATTTGCCTGAGGTTGCCTATGGGATCAGTAGCAAAGTTGGGAGTGCAGACACTCACTGTGCTTCTCCAACTGCCTGATTCCACTGCCAGGTGCACGCTCCCAGTGCGAACTGTTCCAGGGGTAGCACAATAGAATCCACATGGTGGCTGAGGCCCTCGTTATATTTCTCACAGGAAGAATGAAAATTGAGCACCAGCTTTCAGGATACACCGTGATTATTGTGATGCTGGCTACAGCGGATTTTCCCAACAGCTGTAAGATCACAAGTTCAGAGGAAGTTAGATAAAATGACTTTAGGCTCAGGGGTTCCCATTTGACGAGTCATATTTCAAAGTGCTTTAGGGAATAACAACCAAAAAAATAATAATAACAATAACACCACTACAACCTCAAAGCAATGACCTTTTGCGTAGTCGGTGGAATGGTCATCTGAGAAAAATTTGAGCAGCTTGTGTCTCGCTCCAGCTCAACACGTCATAAACATTCAGCGAGTCAACGCCCCCCTGTAAATAGGCTGCAGATGTGGAGTTAAACAATGGGAATGATTTCTGGTGATGAAAGCTTAGGGAACCAGCCTGGATCCCTTATTGTTTGCCATTGTCCGCCGTGTCTGCCATCTGCTGCATTACAAGATGTTGGCACTGGCCAAAGTAAGAAGACGCTAAACTTCTGTGGCCTTCATAAAAGTATATAGGGAATGCAATGGATTTCTTGGAGCCTTTAGGAGTATATTTGAAGTTCAGATAAGTTACAGTGGGGACCTTTGTTCTCTCAGATTGATTTAAATGCCCCTTGTTGGTGTTTATGGGTTCCTGCTGGGGAATAGCCATGAAGTAGTAAGTGCATGATTTTCAACCCTTTTCATCTCATGGCACCCGTATGCTAATTACTAACATTCTGCAGCACATTTTTACTACTCTTACAAAAAAATAAGTATGATTTTGATTCATTCATGCCAAGTGACAATTGTGTTGGCTGTTGTCATTTTTTAATTTTTTTTTTTTATTTGACAGTCTAAGGGAAGAGAGGACAATGCCCCTGACCAAGTAGTCAGGTACTGCATGTTTTAAAAATTCTTGCGGCAGCCAAAACTGGTTTGGCTCAATGGATAGAGCGTCAGCCTGTGGACTGAAAGGTCGCAGGTTTGATTCGGGTCAAGGGCATGTACCTTGGTTGCGGGCACATCCCCAGTAGGGGGCGTGCAGGAGGCAGCTGATCGATGTTTCTCTCTCATCGATGTTTCTAGCTCTCTGTCCCTCTTCCTTCCTCTCTGTAGAAAATCAATAAAGTATATTTTTAAAAATTCTTGCGGCACACCAGTTGAAAATCGCTAAAGTAATCAAATGTGAGAACTCCAGAAATTAAGAAAAAAATGCAACCACTAAACACAAAGATGCTTCACCTGTCACACCTCTGTTGGCTTTCTGGGTAAGGTGGTAGCATAGGTGACATAGCCTTGTATGGGGGTTAGGGGAGGTCACTTATCTGTGATTATAGGGCCTCTAAATTTGACTTTCAGAGAAGTGGCAATGCACATCAATGTTAGCTGTGTAAGTGTGGATTAAAAGAGCATAGACCAACACCAGGCATATGAGCACTGAAAAACAAAGTTTGAATATGAGAGAGACAGAGAAAGAGAGATAAACAGATAAGGAGAGAAGAGGGGAAAATTCTGTATGTTTATGTTTTAAGCAGACAGAGGTGCATGAGGAAAATATGTTAAAAGTGGAAATATATGTAGCCCTAATTCTTAACCTTTAGAATCACCTAATTTATACAGACTTTATCTAGACTTTCATTGTATGAATTGGTTAGCCTTTCTAGGAGATGGTGTTTAATGTTGTGTTTTGTTTTTTGTCAGAGTTGACATGTTATTCTTTTTTATTCATGATATAATGTAAAACCAGTGATGACTTACTGGTCTGACAAGAAGTGGGCCAAAGAAATTAGTCATTATTAAGAAATCTATTTGGCCCTAACTGGTTTACCTCAGTGGATAGAATGTCGGCCTGCGGACTGAAGGGTCCCAGGTTCGATTCTGGTCAAGGGCATGTACCTTGGTTGCAAGCACATACCCAGTAGGGAGTTGCAGGAGGCAGCTGATCAATGTTTCTCTCTCATTGATGTCTCAAACTCTATCCTTTTCCCTTCCTCTCTGTAAAAAATCAATACAATGTATTTTTTAAAAAAAGAAATCTATTTGATGTGATTTATTCATTTTTCTTAATTTATCTTTATTGTTGAAAGTTCACAGATGTCCACCTCTCCCCCTGGTAACCCCCTCCAACCTGTTACCATCCCCTTCCCAGTTCTTCACCACACTATTGTTTGCTCATGGGCTTTACATATAAGTTCTTTGGTTAATCCTTTCTCACCCCATCCTCTTCCCTCTGAAATATGTCCATCTGTTATATGCTTATCTCTAGATGCTATTTTGTTCATTGGATTCCACATGTAAGTGAGATCATCTAAGTGTTAATGTTATCAATGGGGTGCCATCTGTGTCCCAGTTTGCTACTGGCGGAAATGGAGTTCTAGTAATGTCACAAGAAAAGGAATTTCCCGAGACTCACATGGTAGGATGGACAAATAGATTTCTTTATTTCCATGGAATTAAATCCCTGGATTTCCACTGTCCGATTTCCCTCTGTCCTGCTGTTCGGGAGCACTTACTCCTTCATCCTGCTCGACTATGTCAACATAGTCATAGCCCCTCTGGGTCATAGCCCCTCTGCCAGGAACTGGACCTCCATGGACACCAGATATTAGAGAAGTTGTGGGCATATAAAAGAGCCTTTATTGTAGCCCAAGTAGCCAATGCTACTAAGGACCTATCAGAAAAACAAAAACAAAAAACAGTTCTTCAAAGTTGCCTTACCAAGTAGCCACTGTACAAAGCAGGCCTTGCTCATACAGTGGCAAACACAGGAGCCATACCAAGCAGCCGCGCACCAGCTGGTCAGTAATACATCTTTCCCAATGCAGCCCCGTACCAGCTGGTCAATGACATACTCAATACCAACTTAGACAAAAGAGGCTTCTTGCCAAGTAGTGACATCATTCTTTGGGTTATAGAAAGGCACGCTTGTGTAGTATAGTGGCATTACTGTGTCCTTGCTTTGCCCCTACCTCTGGGAACCTGGCCTTGGCCTTGGACATCCATTGTACTCTAGACAGGGCTCCACACCTGCCATGGAAAAAGTCCAATCTTTTCTTGCAAAGGGCTAGAATTAAGGCCACCACCCAGGACCTCTGCTCCGTGTGAAAGCACAGTCCAGCCCAGCATCTGGCTAGTTTAGCTGGTGTTTCAGCTGCAGTTCATTGAGTGTGGGGCCCACACAGCCATGGGTCATGTGGTTTCTTAATGCTGCATAGTTATGGAGGAAAAAACCTGGTGAGTGCAGGGTGAGTTAGGGTCATAGAGCCAGTGCGCCAGAGCACAAGGGCAGAACAAAAGAGAGGGATCTCTTTGTTTGGGGATAATATGTTCCCACATCTATATGGGCTTTCAGTCAGGTCTACCCCCTAGCCAGTCCATTGTTTCCCAGGCTAGAATGACAAGGAAATACCTTTCCTATTTCACCCCAACTTCACTGCTTATCCACCAACCACCCCCTTTGTTAGATATCTTTCCCCAATGATCTGTAAAGAATAGAAAAGTGGTTTCCGGGGGGGAGTGTGAAGATGTAGCTCCCTAGATAAGCTGCCCAGATGTCTATGCTTACAAATGTCTGGCTTCCCTTTTTCTATTATTAATATTAATAAAGTAGCTAATTAGGACAATAACATTGAAACAGATTCTATTTCACACCAGGTGTCAGGAGAATCTGGAGCTCTGATAAATGCAAATGTGCTTCCTTCACTCAGAGTTACCTATGGCTCAGACATAATAAAGATGGATATGTACTTAACATGCGGTTTCACAGAGAGCCAGAGACATTCTAAAGGGAGAATAGAACTCATGTAGACATGGCCTGATTTTCAGACATAAACAAGTGATTATATCAGTCTATCTTGGGTCTTTAATTACCACTTAAAGAAAGAAAATTTTATAAGGTTAAACAAACATTTTACTCAGAAAATGCTTGCGCTTAATGCACCAGAAAATAGTAGTTTTGTGGAGTGGTTTGGAAAAACTGGCTTATTTGGGAAAGATGGGGTACATTAGTACTTCAACATGAGCTAAACATTTCCCTCTTGCCTCTGAATTACATTGTCTAGTGGCTAGTTACAACTCCTGAGACAATCCTAACCCTGAAAAGATATAACTCATCAGAAAACAGAATCAGATCCTTAAAGAAATGCTAGCCCACCTCTTCCCATCTATCCCAATATCTCCTGTATTTGTTCAAGATAATTCTTTCCACCTAAACCTTCTTATACATCTTCCTTTCTTCTTATACATCTTCCTTTCTACAGCCCCCTTTGTTAGGTTTGAAAGGAAACAGGAAACAGAACAACAGGGAGTTTTAAAGAAAGTTTATTCCCCAGTAATGGGCGGGACCCATCACCGAGGTAGAGAGATCAGAATTGGGGGGAGAGGGGGCAGGAAATCGGACCCAACCGGGCTAATGAAGGTGCCCCTCCAAAAAGCTACACGTGTCTTGCTTGATGTTCTTCTTAAAGGACGGAAAGGGAGGGGGTTGGGCCCAGGGTGGAACAGGAAGGGATGGGCCCCAAGGGCACTCTGGCCCATGTTAATTGGTGGTTCAGTGTCTTGGAGATGTCCCTTTGGGAGGTGCCAGTCATGTTGTTAGTTCCACCCACCAGTTTGGGAGGGGGGGGAGAGCCTTAAGGGGTCATGTGTCAAACTCCGCCTACCAGTTTGGGAGGGGGAGAACCTTTCATTCCAGACTCTTTGATTATATTTAGAAAAAAATTAAAGTCTGAGCTTTGCATTGCTTGGAAATTCTGGGCAGGGGCATGTTCTGGGCTCTTCAGCCTGCCCTAACACCCTTCACCATGACTTTGTTGAGGTTTTTATCCCATTAACACACCTAATTTTTTGTCTTATGGGGAGTCCATTAAAATAGGAATAAATAACAGAAAGATAACTAGAAAATCCCCAAACACTTCACCTTTTAAAGGACATTTTTAAGTGACCCATGTTTTAAAGTCATAAAGATAAATTAAAAAAAATGTTTTATCCTAATGTCAAAAATAAAAGATACCAAGAATCTTTTGGTACTTCTAAAGTGATACTTTGTGAGAAATTTATAGCTTTAAATATTTTTTTTGGAAAAAAAAATAATGGTCTAAAATTAATGGACTAAGGTAGCATCCTAAGCACCTAGAAAAGGAAGTGATAAATAAATCCAAAATAAGGAAGAAAATACTTGATACAAGAGCAAAAATAAAAATTTAGAAAACAAAATGCTCCAACTTTGTTCATTCTTAAGATTGCTTTGACTATTCTGGGTCTATTGTGGATCCATAAAAATGTTTTGGATTCTTTGTCCTAGTTCTGTGAAATACACCATTGGTATTTTGACAGGAATTGCTTTGGGTAATATGGACATTGTGACAATGTTAGTTTTTCCTATCAATGAGCAAGGTATATGCTTCGATTTACTGTGTCTTCTTCAGTTTCTTTCTTTAGTCTTATAATTTTCTGACTTCATGTTATTTATCTCCTTGGTTAAATTTACTCTTTGTTTTTGTTGTTGTTGTTGTTGTTGTGTGTGTGTGTATGTGTGTGTGTGTGTGCATTTTGTATGCAATTATAAATGGGATTGTTTTCTTATTTTACCTTTTTAAGAGTTCATTATTAGTGTATAAAAATGCAACCAATTTTATTCAATTTATTTGTCAGTTCTAGGTTTGTTTGTTTTTTGTTTGTTTTTTTACTGACTCTTTGGGGTTCTATATACAGTATCATGTCATCTGCAAATAATAACAGTTTTGCTTCTTCCTTTCTAATGTAGACACCCTCTTTTCTTCTTCTTGTCTGATTTCTCTGACTAGGAATTCCAGTATGATGTTGAATAAGAGTAGTGAAAGGACACTCCTGTCTTCTTGATCTTTATGTACATATATGCAATGGAATGTTACTCAGCCTTAAAAAATGAACAAAATCTTACTATTTTCAACAGCATGGATGGACTTAGGAGGGTATTATGCTAAGTGAAATAAGTCAGTCAGAGAAAGACAAATATCAGATAGTTTCACTTTTTGTGGAATCTAAAAAAAAAACAATATAAAAAAATAGAGACTGAAACAGTCTCATAGATACAGAAAAACAGACTGATGGTTGCCAGAGGGGAGGGAGGTGGAGAACTGGGTGAAAAATGTGAAGGGATTGACAAATATAGATCGGTAATTATAAAATAGTAATGGAAATGTAAAGTATAGCATAGAAAATATAGGCAATAACATGGTAATAAATACATATGGTTTCCGGTGGGCTCTGGAAATACCAGGGGGGACACTTTGTAAAGTATATGATTGTCTCACCACTAAAGCACATACATGGAACTAATACAAAGTACTATTGAATTTAAATGATAATTGGAAATAATAAAATAAGTAAAACAAAGGACACAATTTGAGAAAATTAACCTTACTACTATTATCCACTAACTCAAGATTCATATAATGTCAATAGACTGTTACTGATATTGTCGCTCTTGCCTGGTCCATATCAGAACTCCACACCTCTCTCTCTCTCTCTCTGTCAGATGAAGGCTAGATATTCTTCCATCATCCACTTGCCATAGTCATTCCCACTATTTTCTACTGCCACGTGGCTTTCTTCCGAATTGTTTTGAAACTCTTTCCTTATTTATAATACCCCCCTATGCTTCTTTAATATCGCTGTATTGCTGTTGTTTTCTCTTCCACAAACAATCAATGACTCAAATTTAAATCAGTTCATTTACTTTTCTGAAGCCATGATTTTCTGTGTTACTTATGCATCATTTTATGGTCAGTATATCCAGTCAAGGGCTAACCCATTACAAGTATCTCTTAATAATCCAATTCAATTGTTATCTTCTCACTTAATGCAATTCTCCACCTATCACCTTTCTCATTATGTCACATATGCAACTGAATCCTTTTGACTTTTCTAAGGTCAATGGCCTCTTAGTGTTCTGGGTCTTTCCTACCCTCAAGTCAGTATTGCCCAACTGTCCTGTTTTGCATGCCTATTTTACCTCAGATCAACCCCTTCATGTCCCTCCTCTTTGCTTGAGCCTCAATTGATAAATACAGTTGGAGAAATATGCAATGATGTTCCAACCTGCTTCATTGGGAATTCAAACTTATAAGACTTCACCTGGCCTCGTTTAATACTCAGCAATCCTTCTGAAACATCTAAAACAGAACCTGGTGTCATAGTGCCCAGTAGCTATAGTGTACTTTCTAACTACCTCTCCTAATCCCTCTGTCCCCTGCCACTTGGAATTACATATTTTGTGTAATTCAAACTTTAACATCACTTTGATACTTTTAACATTTTCTCTTCATGAATCTTGATCCCTGTTTAAAATTCATTACCCTCACACAGCAGGTGAGGCTCAGTGAACCAGGATGTCGAGTTTTGATTCCTGGTCAGGGCAAATGCTCAGGTGGCTGGCTTGATCCCCAGTCGGGGGTGATGCAGGAGGCAACTGATAAATGATTCTCTCTCATCATTGATCAGTTGCCTCCTGCATCACTCCCCACTGGTGTTGGAGGATGAACCATTTTAATGTGCTATTTTATACAATTTAAGATACATAATGGGATTTTAGATAGTCATTCATTTCTTTTAAATAAAATAAGTAGTAAAATTAACATCTAATATGATTTAATATGATTTTTAGATTCTGTAGATATAGAAAAGTCTATAGACTTTTAGATATAGAAATGGAAAATTAAACATTATTCCATTTCTGCATCTCCCTCCTTCTCCCTTCCTCTCTGAAATCAATAAAAATATATTTTGGGGAAAAATCCATTACCCTGGTCACAAATCAATCAGTTCTGGACATATATCTGCAGAATCTTTTTGTACAAAACAGGATGAAGTTCCCTAGCTTCTATTTTCTATAGATGAAAAAAATCGACATTTTTTATAGTCCTCACATCACACTAAGCAGAATCTAAAAATCATATTAAATCATATTAGATGTTAATTTTACTACTTATTTTATTTAAAAGAAATGAATGACTATCTAAAATTCCATTATGTATCTTAAAGTGTATAAAATAACATTAAAATGGTTCATCCTCCAACTCTAAATTCATTCTCTAAAGATGAATATTATGGATTGTCAATTTGTTGTATTATTGCAACTTTTTCCAATCCCTGTGACATAAATGTAATAGTGTTGTTGTTTTTTACTTACTCTATTAATCTAATAGTCTCTTGTCATCTTTGTGCAAAAAATATATAGAGATAACATTATTCCATTTTGCTAATTGGATAGTATATTTAGGTAAATTTATACATTGGGATCCAAAATAAGACAAATATAATAGACACTATTATTGACCTTTCATTCTTAGAAAGTAATGTAATAAAAAAAATAAAGTTTCCTCGGTATAGTGACCCAATTCATTAATAATCTGATTTTACAAAATTGTGGACAATAGTGGCTTTGAAAACAGTAAGATGTTCTCTCAGAGAGAGATCCTGTCATTTTAAACATAGAGCTCTGAGTATCAAAAAACTTTTACAAAAAGCTGGTTGTTGTGAATTAAATGGCACAATTTAGCCATGATTATATGAAACTATGAATAATGATGAGCTATAATGGGTCTCAATTATACTTTGAAAACCACTCAGATATCAGAAGGTTTCTTGGACCTTCAAGCTGTGAATCTCCTGCACATCAAAGGTTGATAAAATCTGAAATGATTAATGGTCATTCTTAGTTAACATAAAAGAGTACAATATATCAGAATGCCTTTAATTTTGCATTGTAAGTTTATTATTGGTTGTTTCAGAATTCCAAATATCAAAAAGCGTATGAAACAGAAGGCATGGAAAGGAAATGTTCTACTTGGGAAATAAAACAAGAAAAAGTTAGACTGACAGTTCTGCAAATAAAAAAGTAATTCTTTCTTGTAAGAGTTTCATCATTTTATAAAGATAAAGTAGGGCATGCAAACTTGTATTATTAAAATTACTAGGTATAGACTTTTGATATCTTCCAAGGATGCCTGGATTTTCTTAATCAAAGAACAAGTATACTGAAAGGGAGACATTTTATATTCTGCAAGTGATATCCTAACTGATATTTGTATTATGCTTATTGAAATATATAATGAATTATGCTTTAGTGGGCTAAACTTGGCTGATAAAAAGTGACCTATTTTTTACACAGTGACCATTGTTAGGAAATGCTCTCTCATCCTTTGTGATTGTAACTTTTGATATCAAAGACAAGAACCAAAAACATGGAACTCTTTCTATGAGAAACAACATTCTCAATAAAACACCTCCCCCCCAATATCATCTATTCATGACCCATATAATAGCCTGCTATCTTGGCTTTTATTTGTTTTACTTTGAAAAATTCTTTTTAATGCTTTCCCTTCTTTGTGATTGTTTCACTTTTCACATTATAATAATAACTAACATATATTTTAAGGCCAAACAAATAATAGCTTTCATGAAAAAAAAAATTAGCAGCATTTCAAACTAAATTACAGTGCAGAGACTTGTCTTTAAAATCAGTTATAATTTTTCAAAATTATATCTCCTTTGTTATGTTGTTAGAATAATTTAATACATATTATTTTGCTCCACCGAGTTTAAATATAACAAACAATACTTTCAATTTCTCAAAATTACATTTTCTCTGGAGTAGGATATTTTAAAAGGATTACTAGAATTATTCCCTGTTCCCAATAATCCTAGTTTCAGTAATCTCTAAATATTATTTTTATTTGAAGACAATTTTTTTTCAAATAAATAGAAAAACATGTGCATCAGTGTGAGATCACACACATTTTCACACTACTTTTATTTTCAATTAAAAATTTTTCAAACTCTGCTGAAGTTTGTGTGTTTTGTGTTTTTTAAGCGGAGAGTAAAAGTATAAGATAAAAATGATATGTCTTACCATTAGGATAAATTATTTTTTATAATTTAACAACTTCTTACCTCTTCTCCTATGCATATTTAAAACATATGGTAGTAAGGTCACTTGTGTATATCTGGATAATATATTATTTAAAAATAAATTCCAATGCTGTAATATTTCCTATTATTTTTATGCCATAATACATTGAACTAATTCCATATTGTATGATGTATAGGGTGTTCTTTCCATAAAATAAAACATAATTCATAATTTTCTTATGAAGTTAACAATAACAGCAACAATAGCATTAGTACAGCAGATATCTATCAAGTGTTCATTATGTCACTGATAAATTTGTTGCATTTATAATCTCATTTGATTCTCACAGCAGCCATAATAAGAAGGACTAATAATTTCTTCCCATTTTGCATATAAAGATGTTGGGGTACAAAAAATTTAGTAACTTGATTAAGGCCAGGCCGCTAGAAATTTGTGGTTAGAATTAAACTTTGATCAACTGATTCCCAAATCCATGACCTATACTACAAGAGAATATTTGTAGAAGTGGCATTTACTGTGATTAAATAGACACATGATTAAAACCCTAGAGAAATAGTAGTATTGTTGAGATTTTTGGCATCTGTATGTGGTTGTATACATAATCCCATCTAATAAAAGTAATATGCAAATTGACTCACTCCAAGACACAAGATGGCCTTCAGGGGAGGGAAGTTGTGGGCAGTTAGGGATGACTAGGCTTGCAGAGGAGGGCAGTTGGGGGAGACCAAGCCATCAGGGGAGGGAAGTTAGGGGTGACCATTCTGCCAGGGGAGGGCAATTAGGGGTAATCGGGGCATCTGAGGATCAGTTAGGCACTGATCAGGCTGGCAGTGGAGTGGTTAGGGAGTGATCAGGCTGGCAAGCAGAAGCAGTTAGGGCCAATGAGGCAGAGGCAGGTGAGTGGTTGAGAGCCAGCAATCCTGGATTTTGAGAGGGATCCCAGATTGGAGAGGGTGCAGGCTGGGCTGAGATAAACCTCCTATCCCCGTGCATGAATTTCATGTACTGGGCCTCTAGTACCTATATAATATTTTATCTTTATTGGCATGATATTTTTGTCATATAATTTTTTCCAGTTTTATCTACCCAAATGTATGTTTGCTTCATCCATTGTTTTATACTCTAAAGGTTCCAGCATTTCTGGAGACAATTTTATTTTCAACTCTAATTGTTCTAGAATTTTTAAAATAGCTTGATTTCTTATTCTCCACTGAGATCTTAGCACCAGGTTTAATAATAGTGCCCCTGGATACCCTGCTGGGGGTTCCTAGACCACCATATACTGAAGGGTGCACCCAGGGTCCAGGAATCTCTGTCCACCCTGAACAAACAGCTCCAACCCCCACACAGGGAAGACCATCAAAGATTTTCAGATCCACAGGATCAGGCTGGGGTTAGAATGTGCACAGTAATTTGTGGTCTCGATACCAAGGAAAAATGTGAGGCCTCTTGTTCAAGATGTATCAAGAATTTCAGGATGGTGACAGCAGAATCTTGAAATAGGCACAGACCCTTCAGAGCCCATGGACCATTTGTCTGCCCAGGTGGCACCATCCTCAAAGATGGAAAGGCGAGAGTCCTATATTTTCAGGCAGAAAGCCTTATCTTTCAGTGAATTTAAAGCCACTGCTCCCATCGCCTACTTATGTGTGTGATATCCCAGAGAAACAACATTCCCGTGCCATTACTACCCACTAAACTGATACCTCTAATATTCTAGCCTATTAGGCATTGTAATTTTTTAACTGCCTCCATTCTTAAGCAGGATTGTCTTGAATGGTTTTCCACTGGATCCTGGATTTTAATTTAAGATAGTTCTCTCATTTCATTTTCAAAGGGTTTCTTTCTTAAGACTTTTTCACAAATGGGCATTTGATTATTTGTTTTCTTATCTGACACCTACTTAAGTAATCATGTGGTTATTTGGCATATTTGGCATGTTGATGTGACATTGATGGCTTAAATAATATGAAACTATCTCCGTATTCCTTTTGTGTTAGGAAAATCCATTATTGATTTTTGATGTGTCCTTGCTGTCATAAGGAGAAAAAACTATAAAAGCCACCTCATCTATTCTCTCTCTCCCTCCAGGGAAGCAGAATATGCCCAGGTCTAAGACAGGTCATTTCCACCCCCCACCCTGCCCCTCAGCCCAACAGTATTTTCTGTTCTGGATTGAGTTATAGAAAAATACCCATACTGGTGTTACTGTGACAATAGGAGTCATCAGAGAGTAAGAGCAGAGTGGACCTATGGGTAATGAAGGAGGAAGGCTGCTATTGGATAGAGATTGGGGAATGGTCAGACCAGGGGCAGAACAGAGGGGATAAAGACAATGCCAAGGGTTTCTTTAAGGCATACAAACATGCTTTCTACTAAAGAGCCAAGGAGGAAACAGAAGCAGAGACAATAGTAGCACCTGGTGTTCAATAAGTATTGGGGTTTCGAGGGCAGTTGTAGGGTACCCTGAACTGAAATGGTGTGTGTCTGAGCACAAGGAGGTATGTCTGAACTGCCTGGAGCATGAGAATTTAGAAGATGCTCAGGACCAGTGTGCTTGAAAAGAGAAAATGCAGGCAAAATATAAGGAGGCCCCTGAGATGGAAGGATCAGACTCTCTCCTGCTCTGGGAATATGTCATCTCTACACTCTTTGTATGACACCTTGGGATTGGTGTCAGGGATAGGAGAGAGGTGGGAAATGACTGACTGGAACATTGAGCCAGCTTTAAATTTTATTAAAAGTATAAAGAAAGAAGATAACTCTTGCTTCTGAGTTCTGAATGGCAAATTCACATCTGTTTTAATGGCATGTAAACTTTCTGCATTATTAATTAACATGCTTTTGAATTCTGCTTGATAGTCTTTTATTTAGAACTTCTGGATTGCGACTACCAGGGAATGGAGCCTTACAGATATGTGTACAAAATATCGTATATGCATGTGATTCATGTGTGCATGTGTGTGCGTGAGTGTGTGCCTTCCTGTTACCTTGTCTAAGCTTCTATGATGGTCATGATAGCTTCACTGAAGTACGTGGACTAGTTACCAAAATTTTCTAAGGTTTGGTAAATATTTAATTTTTACAAATATTATTTGTACCACGCCATTTGGAAGAACCGTGGCCTGCAAAGACATATAAGTCCAAATCTTTTTTATTTGTGATGAGCTATCTCTTTTTCATGTGTGCTACCATGGTTATTGTTCTAAAGAGATTCACTACTATTTATTTATTTAATTTTTTGCCAATTGCATTTCAAGAAACAGGTCATTTCAGTGAAATTGCCAATATGTTAACTTACAGAACTGCAATATAGAAGCAGTTTGACCTGGTGACTGTATTCAGATTACAGGTCTATTTCCCATCTGTATGACCTCAGGCAAGCTCGCTGCAGTTTACAAATCTGTAACAATAAGAATAATTAAAACATCTGCCTCACAGGATTATGTTAGTGTTAAATGAGTTAAGACACTTAAAGCCTTTAGAATCAGTGTCACTCCCAATCCATGATGATAAAATATTAGGTACCAATACTTCCCCTCCCACTCCAGTCCTCACCCCACACAGAGGGCCCGTGCTCGGAGTGAAGTCCGCTTCCTCAACCTGACATGCTTTGCAGTGGAATTTTGTTCACCTGAGCCCTAAATAAACAAACTGGAGAGTTTCACTTTGATTGTGGTACTTTCCTAAGTAAATTTCCAAAAGAAAAAAAGATTCGGTGAGATTTTTTTTTTTTTTTTTGGCATGTGTGTCATTATGGAAAACTAACTCAGCAATTGTCTCACTAAATCAAACTAATGATGAAAAGAATTGGGATAGATTTGTCAAGGTTATAGGAGAATAAATACCCTTAATAGAAACTTAAAATTACACAAAGCCACACTAATTCCTAGATACATTTGGACATGTTTTATTTCTTTAAGCAGCAAAATGATTACAGGAAACCTATAGAATATTTTCCCGGAATATTTTCTGTTCATTGAAATTTAATATGTGCAAGGCACAATTTAGAATGTAGTTAAACTCCCACATTTAACTCTCCATAATCTCTAATGTTAATGTCATATCCTCAATTTAAATATTGGGTCCACCTGATTGTAAAGAGTAGAATGAGGAGGATATATAGTCAGGTATACCTGGGTCACTACCCTTGTTATTTTCTTTGTATAGCTTGTTTTGTTTTGTTTTTTGTTTTTTTTAATAAACAGTGATGGAATGCTTTCTATGTGCCAACCATTTAATTAGGTATTAGAGACACACAAAACACACATACAAATAAATAAAATGTGGTGTCTGCTAATAGAGGAAAATATCAAAAGGAAGTGGCCATGAAATTCATTAGTTATTTTGGATGCGTGCCATTGTATGCACAAGTACTTACTTTCCAGAGAGAGATCAGGAAAGGCTTTGTGGATGGAGCACATACCTGACCCAAGGATGCAAAGGATGATAAGCAGCTCGGAGTGGAGTGAGAAAGGAAAAAGCCACAGGACTCCACATAAAGGGAATAGCAACAGTGGAGACATTAAGATGTAGAATTCAAGTAGTCTTCTGAGTCCACTTGTACTAGAATGGGACCAATTCCCTAGTAATTATCTCTGAAGAATAGCTTTGCAAACAGAAGGAGAGTGCTCCACTTTTACCATATACCTTATCTCTTTTTGTTTTATTAATATAAGAAATACAGATATTGCTATGCCCCTGTTTTTCTGCAGTCTCTCATACCACTCACCCTACCTTCACTCTGAGAAAGCATGCACACAGAGCTGCTATTTTCCCACAATGATAGAAATCAGAATCCTCACTTAGAAATGAATTGCAGCATAACCAGCAATTAGAACCAACAGATACTCCCAGCAAATCAGCCTCAAATTAATTCACACGCCCCTATGTTCTACAATTATAGATAGAATGTCTATAATGATAATAGAAACAACATCAATCTTCATAGATTTTTACAATTTGTATGGTGTATGTGTGTCTACTTTATTATTCTATTTAGGTCAAACAGTGTATCAGAGAAACCAGAAGAAGACTCTAAAGAGCAGATGTTTCCTCTCTCTTAGGTGGCCCCATCATCGCGCTTAGAAACTTCTTTTCCAAACAAACTAAAGGTTTAAAATCACAGATCATCAGGAGAGACTTTGTATGTGTTAATTCTATAAAGCAACATAGGAGAGGGAGAGTTAGGACAACAAAAGTCTGCTGGCTGTCCAAATTGTGAATGCATGCTCCATTGTCTCTAGCCTGCTGAGCAGCACAGCTGAGATCACCTCAAAGCCAGACCTTACCCCTTTACTTGGATAAGTGCAACATTTTTTGGGTGCCTCGCATTTTTTCAGTTCTTCATTTTTATTATTAGTATTGATCTTAAGTAAACTATTGTCTCGGCTTCTTCCTCCTCCCTCATTTGCTTCTGTACAGATTAGTTTCATTAGACCTATTTCATCTACTTTTGATCTATTCTATGCTCCTTTCTCTAGTGCTAGGTGCTGGGACCATTATATATATATATATATATTTATATATATATATATATATATATATATATATATATATATATATATAATGAACCTTACCCCCAAGAAACTCAACCGAGCAGAAAAAAAAATCATGTTAGCTAATCAACAACTTCTTGTTGATATTCTTCTCTGCGAGATTAACTGCATACCAGACATGCAAGGAAATATGTACAATTACCTGAATGATTGAAATTACCCTGATTTTCATTTCATCCCAGTCTCTTTACATAGCATAACACTGATGAATGCTTTGCAACTGTCCTCCTCTCTCAGAACCCGTCTAGCCAAATGGTGTTTTTAGAATATTTGTCATTTCTATTGTAGTTTAGAAACAACCATCTTTCTCCCCGTGGGAATGCTTAGGTAAAACACTTCTTCTTTTTTAAATTTTTATTTATTTGCCTTAAAGACCTGTGAGACAACATTAACTTTGTAATTTTTAGGATCCCATTTTGGGGTGTTTGTTGACACTGTACTTGATGGTCTACTTACTAGAGTCAGGGCTTGTTTTTGGTCTTGCTGTATATTTTAAGCTGACATAATGAAGAAACTGATTATGGCACTCTAAGCAAGTATTTGGAAGGTAGAGGTCACCATGTTTTATGAGGCTGATCTTGGGGAAATTTCACTACTTAAATTACCTGACCAGCAGCTTTCAGAAATGTATCATTGTTTCCTGGACTATGCTAATCAGCCACAGTGCCACCTACTGGGAGGTAGAGGGCAAAAAAAAAATGTTTTTGTACTGCCTAGGCCAGAGGTCCACAAACTGGTCTGCTGCTCTTAATGAGTTTGCCGACCACTGGCCTAGAAAACTGCACTTCTCAGTCAAACCATGTTAGACAGAAAGTTCTAAAAAATATTATATTAAAGGAAATATGAAATTTTCCAGTTAATTTTAAAATGTAGTCTTTGGAGCCTGTGGCCGCTTATCTACTGTGTTGCAAATCCCCAGTATTTTCCTAATAGTCTCTGGAAATGTTTTATAATGAGAAGCAGATTGTAATAATCCACGTTGTGATCAAATTGCTTTTGTCAGTGTCTTTCATTGAGCAATTATTAAATGTACAAAGCCTAATTTGATAGGTTAAAAAAAATGTTCATTTCTAAGCCATCCTGATTGGCAACTGTCAGCCACTGATATAGAACGACTCATTGTGGGAACACAATTAGAATCTTGAAATACTAATGGAAGGGTGAATAAATGGAACTCAAGGAGTTTTTAGATCCATTAAATACAGTAAAGCCTACTTATAATGTGCCTGCACTACATGATTTTCTATATAATCACCGAAGCCACTGAAAGTTGGAAAATCCTGACCAATGGCCCAGAAAGTATTATTTCTTGCATTTAGAAATTTTCTCTCTTTTTCACTCATTGCCTTTCAAAAGGCTGATATAAGTTCATCTGTTTCCAAGTATTTCATGGCTTTCTATACAGAGAAAAATATGTTAACAGAGCCAAGCTGTTGATAAAATTTAGTCTGCAAGAAATGGGAAACAATGAGACAAAACCCACAATATATGGACCCTTTTACCTCAATCAACCTTGGGGCTAAGGGTCTTGTGTCTCGGATTTCTGCTGAAACCACAAAGATGGAAAAGTAATAGTGATCGCCATCCCTCACATTCTGAGGAGCCGTGATGGACGCTTCATGACTGACTTAGAAAGATAACCGAGTCAGCCTGGGATTCTCAGTCCTTACCAATGAGCTCTAGTCCCCACATAGAGACAAGTAGAAATTTAAAAGTGAGCAATAATTAGAGTCAACAAAGTAATGAGCTATAGGCTTCACCTTCCTTCCCCCTTCACTTTGGGGGAAGAGAGAATGAAGTGTCTTTAAGTCTTTTGCTTATGGATTTAGAGATGTTTCTGTTCATAGTTGCTTTACAATGTTAGGGTAATGGATTACAAGAAAAAAAAATAAAGTTCCTTTCCACTCAAAGGATAGAATCCAACTTTTGTAGTGTTATTTGAGAACTTGACAAGGCTACTCAGCTAGCTGGGACTCAACACCTTGCCATCCCAATTAAACATATACAAAATCAATTCAGTATCCTCATCAGTAGTTGAACTAATGTTTTTATAAACAGGAAGATACATCTAGCGACTGCATTCTTAGCTAAACAGAAATAAAACAAGGACATCATTTTTAAGATTTAATTTTAACTTGACTATAAATTTAAAGTTGAAGGCATGTCATTTTTTATTAGCTTATTCTCTCACCTTGGCATACTTATTATAATAGAATAATATTTCATGGGATATCAAGGAAATTATATTTCTAATTTAAGGAGGAATATATCTCATATTTCCTTTTGTTGAAATTAGTGTATATGTTTGTGTATGGCAATGAAACCTAAGAACCCAGGTAGATTCATGAACTTGAATAATTTCCCATCACAGGAAGTGAATCTGCAATACCCTATGTTATACAGATAAATAAAAATTTCAAGTTTGTCACTATTTTTACCCCTTAAGAAACCACACTTACAAGGTGGGTAATCTTTGAAGTGACAAGTATCACTGCTATTATGGAAACTTCCCTTATCAACTCGTGCAGGAGAGAAATATGTCAGGATGCAACCTTAGCAATTCCAAGAAAATGATAACATAATATCTGGCTGGCCACCTCCCAGGTACCTTGTTAGAAAGCACACTTCAGACTATGTGCAAAAATTTGGGGGATCTCTAGCTGGTTGCTAAATGTCCTGCTTATCATAGTCATAGCACATTCAAACTATATTCTAGAAATGAAGGTGGCTATATTAACTTGTTAGCTATTGCAACCAAATGTGCAAAATGCTTAATCTCTTTTTCTCCCAACTGCATGAGTAATAAATTGAAGTATGGATAGTACACCTTGGTCATCCCTTCCATTTTAGGAATTCAAGACATTACTATAAATTCTCTCTCTCTCTCTCTCTTTTTTTGTTCTCTCTCTCTCTCTCATTATTCTATTTTTGACTTCACTAATATCTTTGTATTCATTTAAAAACAAATCATTACAAAGGTAACATGTGCTATTTTTTCATATTTAAAGTTCCTTTTCCCTTGACTTCCTTTAAATGTGTGATTCTTGATCAGATTCATGGGGCTTGAGTGGATCAAAGCTGTCAAGGACTCCTTGAATTCCTTCTTGCATGAGTGGACAGGAGGATCTGAGACCCTCTTGCCCTGCTCATGAACAATCTGAATATAGCCTCTGTACTGTAAGTTGACAGGGTAGAGATATATAGTGTATTATTTTTTTTAAAAAAAAGACAAAAAACAAAACAAACAACAACAACAACAACAAAAACAGGAGCAGTGATAAATACTGGAAAGCTAAAGAACCATATTTATCTGTTGAAGTCAAAAGCAAATGATTTGGGCTGAAACTAGTTTGGCTAAGTGGATAGAGCATCAGCCTGTGGACCAAAAGGTCCCGGGTTCAATTCCGCTCAAGGGCATGTGGCAGCAGGTCTATGTTTCTCTCTCATGGATATTTCTAGCTCTCTATCCCTCTCCCTTCCTCTATAAAAATCAATAAAAATATATTATAAAAAGAAAAGCAAATGATTCGGAATCTGCTGGGCTTCTATGTAGATGTGAAGATGAACAGTGAGGCAGAAAGCCTTTGGATGTAAGCTCAGTGGAGTTAAATCCTAGGTCTATGTCTACACTTCACTGGCATAAGTAAGTTCTAGTTTCTCTTCCCATTAATTGTTCATAATATCTATATTGACTGTTCTGGGGGAGAAGTTAATGTGGGAATAAATGCTTGTAAATCCCCTGGATCTGTATCTTATACCACGTGGATACACAGAATTTTGGTGACAGTGCTAGCATTAATAGTGGTGATAGTAATAACAGAGGTAGATAAAAGAAGTTGAGGGAGTAAAGTGAAATATATGACATGCCAGAACCTCCTTATAATAAAGGGTAACTTCTCTCATGAGGCTCAACAGACCTCCTTTCTCCTTAGCCCTAACACCTCTCTGGATTTACTATCACACCTGATACTGGGCCGGTAGGACTGCACAGTTCACCGTTAGAGACCCCAAAATGTAGAGATGTAGGCCACGGTTTGTGACTAACGCAAGTTTCTACAATCTACTGTGGGACAAATAAAGTGGAACTTGGTGTTTGCATTCCTGGGTAATGAATGTGGCCTGCTTAGCTCTCTGAGAACAGCCCTGGAATATCTCCATCCACAATGTAACTGCTGCCTTTTAAAACAGTCTCAGGTAATAGCAACCATCTGGAGAGGGCTCTGATCCAGGGAAAGGGCCAGCAACACAAAGGTCATAGGGAGATGAGTCCAGCTTGACCAACGTATAAAGGAGGGAGCTCAAAAGGAGATCTATGGCTTGAACCACTCTACATTGGAAAGAAAGCTGTAGGCTGGGGGGGAAAAGAAAATATAAAACTTTATTAAGATTTACAATTGATCAGTAAAGTAAATGTATAAGTACCGTACCGTGTTTCCCCGAAAATAAAACATCCTCCGAAAAGAAGACCTACTTCATGGAAAAATAAAACATCCCTTGAAAATAAGACCTAGCACATCTTTGGGAGCAAAAATTAATATAAGGCACTGTCTTATTTTTGGGGAAACAGGGTAGTAAAAGTCTTTTTTTGTTGTTGTTTACCTATTGTCTGTTTTTACTTCTGGTTAATTTTGAATAGGTGTTGTTTCTAGTTGCGTGTCTACATATGCATGCTTTTATGGAGGAACTAATAATCCAACTAATCTGCTTGATCTGATCGTTCTTGAGTTCACCTTCAAATGATTAGTAATTTACCAATAATAATATTGGCAACTAGATCAGGAAAACTAAGACTCAAACAGTGCCAAAATCTATGCATTATTGAATTCTTTCAAAAATACACTTTGAAAAAAAAAACTGGGTCCCAAATATCCAGGTACACTAGTGTATAAGTGTGTGTAAACATACATATTTAAGGAGAAACACAATTTAAACATCAGATTTCAAAACTGTGGTAATGAGCCTTTTTAAAAGTGACACTGGTCACTGGAGTTGCCTAAGGCATTTATCAATGTTCTTAAAGTTTTATTTGTGAAGAAGGACTGTGAGATTTAAGGGGTAGCATGCTGATTTGCACACCCCCTTGCTCCCCATTGCTAATGGGGGGATTGTCTTAGAGTTTCTATTTACATGACTTTGAATGCGTTTTTAATGAAGGATATAGAAGCAATTCATCTTGCCTCTATTTTCCTCTCAAAGAAAATCTTTCATTTAATTCTTCTTTCAAACAATTATTTTAGGCTCTTTATGTGCCTGACACTCTAAGTTGCTGCTAATTCAGAAATGAATGAGAAAGAAGCTCAGGCTCCACAGACCTCCTTTTTTAAAATATGTTTTTATTGATTTCAGAGAGGAAGGGATAGGGATGTTGATGCCTTTCTATCCCTTATATTCTAGTGAGGGGTAGAATCAATCATCACCAACAACAATAAAGAGAGAAAAAGAAAAGATATGATTCCAGAGAGTGACAGGTGCTGTGGAAAATATAGAGGGCAAACATGTAGAGCTTATAAATAAGAGGGGATCTATGTTGGGTAGGATGATCAGGAATGGTCTCTCTTAAAAGATGGTATTTCAAGGATCTGAGTGATGTAAGAGGACAGCTCAGGTGAGGGGAGAATCTGTTTTCAAACTGTGGGAAGAGTCTTTAAGTAGCCCTGAAGGAGAACTGTCACCAGATGTTAACCTATAGTTTGGGGCAAATGCTAAAGATTGGTGTGGATAAGTTAGCAAGAATCACCATCACTTGACCAGCAGATAGTTTTCTTTTGGGTCTGACACTTTACATATATTGTCCAGAAACCCACCTGCAACCTTATCCGCTGCACACACACACACACACACACACACACACACACACACACAAAACAAACAAACAAAAACCACCACACACAAACATTTATCCCTTGGTTTCCTGTTCTGAAAAAGTTGCACAAATTGATGCACTTAAAAAAGAGAAAGTTGGAGTTATATCCTGAAATTAAAAAAAAAAAATGCCTGAAAAATGCCAATGCTGTAAGATTTCAAAGAAAACTTATCCTCTTCAAATTCCTGCTTCAGTATTTATTGGCATGGAATAATAGTTACCCAGAAAATAATGATTATCTTTCTAAGGCAGAATTTTTACAAATGCAAAAATAGGTTTGGAACAACTGGAAGTCAATTTTATTGAGAGAGAGTGAATGTTAAGAGATATGAGCTACAATTCAGCTTTATATAATATATTAAACAATACAGGATAGAATAAGGCAAGCACATATTGTAATACTGAATAGTATGCCACTTCAAAAGATAATATAATGAATTCCCAAATAGATGTTCATGCAATTGAGTATTTAAAATTATTTTATTAGTTATAGTAATGTATATTTCATTTGACTCTTTTCTTGTATGTTTTCATTTTTTTTCAGAGTGGAAGAGGAAGGGAGAAAGAGATAGAAAAATAGATGATGAGAGAGGATCATTGGTTGGCTGCCTCCTGCACACCCCACACTGGGGTTAGAGCTCACAACCAGGGCATATGCCCTGCCTAGGAATTGTACCTTAACCTCCGAGTGCTTACTATAATCTGTAAGGTTACAAGGCCCCTTCTTATAATTAAAAAAAAAATGAGGGAACCAAATTCACAAAGATAAATAACTTCATTTCCAATCAGCACCTATTTATATTTTGGCTGCAGTGTATCAAGAACTCTTGTAAATGAGGAGGTTACAACTCACAAATAGCTATCGTATTTTTCGGACCATAAGACGCACTTTTTCTTCACCAAATAGTGGGAGGAAAAGTGCCTGCGTCTTATGGTCCGAATAGAAGAAGTGCCTGCGTCTTCATGAATTCTGACTCTAGCGAAGAAGAGTTCTTGGGGTTTTCAGAAGACTAGAGTACTCAAACCTTTGTCTTTATGTGTTAATGACAGTGATAATGGTTCTCAATGCCACTGTTGACTGCTGTTCAGTTTATATGGTTCAAATATTATTCTGTTATACTTTATTAAATATTTTATTACACTATTTAGTTCAGAATATTTTTTTTCCCTATTTTTCTCCTCTAAAAACCAGGTGCGTTTATGGTGCGAAAAATACGGTAAGCTTTCTTTTCTGCGAAGCTCATAGTCTAGGAGACAAAAAAGGTGAACAAACAAGTCATTCTGAAGCAATGATGTCCTGGAGTGAAGTACACAGTGCTAAGAGGACAAGGGGAGAGAATGGTCCATATTCCCTGAGGGCCAGGAAAGGACAGATGCCTGAACCAGCACTGAGACAGATACAGACCAAAAGGGATCTAAATGAAGTGGAAGGGAGGGGAGAGGAGAAGACATAATGTTAATTGAGTTCTTACCATATGCCAGACGCTGTGCTCATTAGCTCTTCAAAACAACTCTGTAGGTAGGAATTAATAACTCCACTTAATAGATTAGGAAATGGAGCCTGAGAAAAATTAATAAGCTCCATCAAGATAACAAAGTTAGTAAGAAAGAGGTTGTGGATTTGCTCTCAGATCCTTCTGGCTTTCTGAGCACTTTGCACTCACTGCTCTGACGTAGCTGACTGGGCTGGGACTAAGAGCATCACAAGGAAAGAGGGAAGTGAGTTAGGGTGGACTGCACAGGTCAGCTCTAAGGACACCAGCAGACTGATGACTCTGTGGCTTTCACTGATTTATATCCTGGCTTCTGTTCTTAAGAGCACAGCTATTTTTTTTTCTAAAAAACAAACAACAACATCAACAACAAAAATAGAAGGCATGAAGAACCACAGAGGCATAAAATAATGACTTCTATTAAAATTTTCATTTTTACTCTAAATGTTATGAAATTAAATATTTTTATAAAGAAATCAGAGGCCCAGTGCATGGATTCGTGCACTGGTGTGGTCCTTCGGCCTGGCCTTTGAGGATTGGACTGAAACTGACTGTCCAATATCCTCAGAGGGGTCCTGGATTGTGAGAGGACAGTTTTTGAGTGATTCACCCTGTAATCAGGCTCCCTCTTCTCTGGTTTCAGGTGCTTAACCTGAGAACTGCAGCTGCCAAGTCACCACAGCTCAGCAGCTCCTGCATTGAACGTCTTCCCTGGATGGTAAGTGCATATCATAGCTACCTGGTCAGAGCATCTGCCCCCTGGTGGTCATTGCTCATCATAGCTACTTAGGCTTTTATATATATAGATATGATATGTACCATGTTTTAGTCCCTTAATTTTCACCCCTCCCCATATTTAGGAAACAAACAAGTTATTTTATTAAAAGAGCAATATTACATGAAAGCAAATGTAAAGTTTGGCTATAAAATACAAAATGAAACTTGGCTACAAAATGGTTAGGTCCTGTGGTTTCAACATGCAGGTGTGATAACCAAAAGCTAAAATGTTAGGCATTGGCTATAGCTCAAAGTAAATCCCACATATAATATTGATCTCAGAAAACACTGTTTTCTTGAGATGGGGTTTGTATTGTTCAAAAACACAAGCTCTGCTATCAGTATGTCTGTATTTAAATACTGGCTTCATCATTCATAATCATAAAAGGAAAGAAGAAAGAGCAGGGGGAAAAGCAATCTAATAGGTCTGGGCATATCACTAGATGATTTTGATTATAATAAAATCTTTAAAAATATTAATGTGCAATACTTCCATATGTTTTCAATATGGAGAATTTAAGTCATAAATAATTATGATCAAGACTAGGAAAATGCAAGAATGCTAGAGAAAACGAAAGCTTTCTTCTAAAATTCCATGTCTCCATTGAAATTTCATGTTTCCTTTCTTTTGTGGATATTGTCCTTAGGGTAAAATATTTCTGATAGTTCCAATGCTCATGTGGATGTTCATTGGTAGAGATGTATTCTAGCTCAGGGACTATAATACTGGACAATTAAAAGTTGAATTAATTTCATTTTTTCTTGTTAATTCCAGCTTAGTTAAATGAGCTGTGATCTAAGGCTTTGCTAATACAATAAAGTATATGCCTAATGATGCCACAGAGTTTGATTTGGATGTGGTTGATCTTAGTAAATATATCTGGCCAATCATAAGCATTGTAGTGGTTATATCATTTGACTCAACAGAGGAATCTAATGGTGACAGCTGTGGTATGTAGAGAAATCAGAATTTTGCCTAGAAGCTATGGTTACAGAAACATTCTTTGAATGCCTAGAATTGAAATGGGCAAACATATTGATTAGGTGTGTGCTAAGCTTGTTAATGTGTTGTGAAGACAGAGAAACAACCATTCCCTTGAGGTTATGAAACCAATGTCACTTTATGTCGGAAGCAAGGAAAATTCTCTGAAGAGGTGGGTTTTTTCATCGTGTTTTTATTTTTTCTTGAGAGCTAATAGTTCCATGGTCCTCTTCATCACACCCAATAGAAATAGAGCCATGCCGCATGTACAAGAAATAAGTACTAGACTCTGAAGGCATGCTGAGAGTCACATGGAATTATTCAGGCAGGGTAATTTTGTAGTGTTTTGTATTGGCTTGCCAGCATTTGTTTTTGGCAAGGACAGACTGGGGATATGACACAATAAGACACTGGTATAAAAATTATATAAATGTGATATATAAGTGGACAAAATTTGCCGAAGTTGTGTTTGAGGCAGCTATTAAAATTGAATTGACATGGATCAAATAGGTATAGAAAGGGAGGACAAAACAAAATGCTATGTGGAAAAGCATTCAGGAGAGAAGGAGAAGGCAGAAATGCTAGTTTGTGAAGTGTGATAATAGCATGTGAGAGAAGGTGAAGTAAAACAGCTATGGAGACAATTGCTAGGCCTTCAACGGAGTGCAGTTGTGTATGATCAGACCAGAATGGGAGGGCAGTTGGGAGGGAGCAGGCCTGCAAGGGAGGGCAGTTGGGGGAGATCAAGCCTGCAGGGGAGGGCAGTTAGGGGTGACCAGGCCAGCAGAGGAGGGAAGTTGGGGGCAACTGGCCTGCATGGAAGACAGTTGTGGGGGACCTAAGCCTGAGAGCAGGGCAGTTAGAGGTGACCAGGCTTGCAGGGAAGGACAATTAGGGATAATCAGGCTGTCAGGGGAATGGTTAGGAAGTGATCATGCTGGCAGGCATAAACAGTTAGGGGCAATCAGGAAGGCAGGCAGGCATGCATTTGGGAGACAGCAATCCTAGATTGTGAGAGGGATGTCTAACTGCCCATTTGGGCCTGATCTTGGTAGGACTTAAATGGACAGTTGGACATCTCTCGAAGGTTCCCAGATTAGAGAGGTTGCAGGCTAGGCTGAAGGACACTCACCCCCGTGCATGAATTTCATGCACCTGGCCTCTAGTATATTATAACAAGCCACACAGGCCTTCTGGAAAGCAGATAACCTAAAACAATGAGGAAGTGACAAGAAATGAGGAAAACTAAGTTCTTGACTTATTAAAAACATCTGCCTCCAAAAGACAAAAATAGGGGAATTTCAAGTCATTATGATACAATGTGTTTTTCTGTTTATAATAGTGGGATATTCAATATTTGATTTAATACTTGCAAAAGTGGACATATTTTTGTTAGAGTTGCTCTCAATAGATAGGTAGATAGGTAGATAGAGAGACAGAGAGATAGAGAGATAGTTAATAGAGATATTAACATAGATACCCTTGTTTCGATCAGGTATGTCTTATGCAGTTTCAAAGCAGAGTTGTAACAGTGACGCTTTCTCAGGATTCTTTTGTATTTCAGTGTGCCTGTGTGTTTATTTTCACAGATATTTTATGCACTATCTGTTTCTAGAGGTTTTTTTTTGTTTTGTTTTTAAAGAAAACAGGCTCCTCTTAAAACTAAGATTGGAAGATGCTTTAGGTAAAACTAGATAGCCTTGATGATTTAAAAAGAGTTAGTGCTAAAATACACAGGCTTCCCTGCAGGGGGCTGGTGGCTGAAAGCCTTGAGGCAACAAGCCTAAGGCATTCTCCTTTGATTAATTTGGAGGCAATAAGATTCTATTGTATCCCTTCATTGTCACATTGAGGAGAACTAGAGGATTAGACTGTGCTGGAGGATTAGACTTCCTGCTGTGTCTGGTTACTCATCCTATCTCTGGGAATGTTTAGACAGAAGCTTGAAAGTCTGGAAAAGAAAGAGAATTGGGGCCTGGCTAGGTAGCTCAGTAGGTTAAAGCATTCAGATACACCAAGGTTGCAGGTTTGAAGGCAAAAGGTGGCCCAAGGAAGTACTGATGGGATGGTCATAATAATCTGGCCACTCAATATATAATAAAAGGCTAATATGAAAATTGTCCCCTTGATCAGGAGTTCAACCAGCAGGCAGGCTGACCAACCGCCCATGTCCCCTCCCCCTGGCCAGGCTGGCCAGACCCCACCCATGCACAAATTCATGCACTGGGCTTCTAATATATACGCATAATAATCTGACCACTCAATGTGTGTGTGTGTGTGTGTGTGTGTGTGTGTGTGTACTCACTGATATTTACACTTAAGTTCTTAAGTTCCAGATGCACGATTGCATAATGCAGCTTATTGCTGAAAAAATTGTTAGCATGAACATTGCATACAGGCCACATCCAATTTACCTTTTGAAAAAAACTAGAAAAGAGCCCAGAACATTATCGGAATTCAATAAAGGTTGACTCATAAAATTAATTACATAAAGTTCCAAAGGCATATTCTTTCCACTTTGATTTAGACTGTAGTTTGCTTTCTACATTGCTTCTGTGGGAGTATTTTCATTACCTACACCCTGGAATTATTTGTATTCCGTGTTTTATGGTAGGTAGGCATATGCCTAATTCTCTCTTGAACTGCATCTAACTCTTGTAAACAGGAAAGAACCTACATGCAGAATTCTGCCCAAAGCAACCGTTGTTAGAAAATGGATGAAATTGTTCCCGGAGCACCGGGACTGAGGTGGGTCTTCCTGGGGAAAGTCTGGAAATAGAATTCTTCAGTGTCTCTGAAAAGGAATTTCATGTACACAGGGTTAGGAGGATTTTAAGTGATGGTGGTAATATTTATTAGAATGAAAAAAGATAGTATACCTTTCAGAGTCAGAGAGCAAGCATGTTGTAGTAGTGACTGCTTTGACGTCCTTGATAAACCTCCATATATGTACTTGGGTTTGGAAAAGGGAAGGCTTTGTTTCAAACCAGCTAATCGCTTTCCTGACTCTGTCTGGTTTGTGGAGTGTCCTCCCGCTATTCTTTTTCTGTCCTGCATTCTCTAGAGTTTTGTGCCCTTATTCTAGCTGATCTTTCCCCAGGCTTCGCCCTCCCCTTTTTGGTACTCATTGTGGCTCCCACTGCACATGCCTTATAGCTCTGCTTCATCATTTGGTTTCTAGGGCTCCTGCCCTTAGTAAAAGAAAGTCCCCCTTACTGGTTTCTGCTTTCCCCTATTAATTTAGCGGAACAATGGTGGTTACCTCCCAGGATGGCTGTAAAATGATCTTTCCTTGCTTAGTCGGTAGTCAGGATGTTGTCCAGAGCGATGGCTGTTACTCCAGGTGGTGACTGAGAAATTGCTGTTTCCCCACTTAATCAGGCCTAACCAGATGTCTGTCTCCCTTCTCTTTAGTTAATAACTAATGTGCCTACGGTAACAAAGTAATGCTTCAGAATTTGTTGGATTCTCCATTACATGGTATTTTTGACTTCTTGGAATTTTCCTTTCCTTGGCTTGTAGGCAGTTTACTGGTATAGACTCAGGATGCTGGTCTGTCCCTAACTCCATCAGTAAAACATTGAGGTAGTGTGCCCAGGGTTGATCAGCTCTGAAAGACAGGCTAATGTGATCAAAATTACTTAATATGAGGTATGTATAAAAGATGCCTGCACTTAAAGGATATTTCTAATTGATGACCACTTGTAAGTTTTTGTAACTATGTCTGGTGGTGGATGTTAACTAGACTTATTGTGGTAATCATACATACAAATGTCAAATCATTATATTGTATATCTGCAACTAATATAGTTATATGTCAACTAGAGGCCCAGTGCATGAAATTCATGCACTCTGGGTGTGTGTGGGGATCCCTCTAGCAGTCCAGGAGCTCTCGGGGGATATCAGACAGATGGTTTTGGCCACAGGGAGCGGGCCTAAGCCAGTAGTTGGGTATCCTTAGTGCTGCTGTAAAGGTGGGAGAGGCTCCCGCCACAGCTGCTGCACTCTTCAGTTGTGAGCCCAGCTTCTGGCTGAGCAGTGCTCCCCCTGTGGGATTGTCTATACCTTTAAACTAGATATATCCTGCTTGTTGATCTTTGTTTTCTTGAATGTTTGCTACAGAAAATTTCTTAAACAGGACTTTTTCATAAGAATAATGTCCTATTCATTTATATAGGATTCCATTTTAAGTTTTGCTCATACTCTGCTTTACTTCTTCTTTAGTGTATTGGGTGTGAGTCTTCTCTTTCTGAAAGGATTGTGAATGGTCTTGATCAAGGGCTGTATCTTATACATATCATCTCATCCTCTTGCAATTCAGGAAATGTGACTCTCAACTATCTATAATAATAAAAGCGTAATATGCTAATTAGACTGGACATCCTTCTGGACAACCTTCTGGGCAAAGCCTGGGCTTAGAGGGAAGCCCGCGTCCTGGGTGCCAGAGCGAAGCCGTTGGTGGCAGCTGGGGGGGAAGGAAGGCCTACTCTTGCATGGGGCCTCTAGTATTTGCATAAAATTCCCGTTTTCATTTCAATAAGTCAGGCATCAATAATCACTAAATGAAGGAATGATTTTTGGATCAGAATTTACTCCTGAATACCATCATATCACACAAGTTGATTATATTTGTATAATTGGCCTTGGATGCTTCTAAACTCTTTTATTTTTTTATTGTATTAATATTTATGTTTCCTACAGAATGGCGCTTTCTGTAGTTTATAACTTCTTACTAGTTCATGTTGTGGGCCAAATGGAGTCCTGCCTTCTTTTTTCTACCATCAATGGTGTGCACGTGTATGGGATTCTCATTTCTGAGATCCATGAAAGATGAAAAGGAGAGGGAGGGGAAGGGAAGCTCAGTGGCCAGGGGAAGCGTCAGGATCGTGGACTGCCAAGCAGAGCCTGTGGACATTTGTCTGACGTAGACTCAGGCTCAGAATTAACGAGATAATTTTCCTCCGAGGATTTACTGGCTTTCAGAACCTGGGGGGATTTTATTGTTTAGGCAGTGAATTATTGGACCAAGGATGATTATCAGATTTATTACAGATATTATTCTACGCAAACGTTAGGAATTGAAGTGGAACATCATCTAGTGCTGGCTTTCTGCCGCTTTGGAGGGAGAATAATAATGAAGAGAATGGTTAGTATTTATTGTGGTAAATGTTTATTGCTGAAGCTTACTGAGTAGAGAGCAATAGAAACCCCATCCTAAGACTTTGCCTGTGAATGATTGCTCTGGGGTATTGTTTTGGATCATCAAAATCTATTGGTGGCAAGGTTATTAAAAAAGAATCAATTTAAGAAGCAGTATGATATAATTTAAAGACTCCTGGAGTAAAGTTGGGGAGTCACACCTCATTGCGCTGAATCTATCTCCTCACCTGCATCCTGGGACAGTCCTACCACAAGCCCCTATCAATATGGCTGTCTTTCTAGAATAATCAATGGCAATGTCTCTGTCCATGCAAAGCATATTTATTCTTACCATGCTTTCATTGGTGGATTTTCTTTTTTAATCCAGAAGTCATCTCAGTGAGCAGTGGCTTTGTCACTTTCTGAAGCTTGCAGTATTCCCTGTAGCAAATGACTAAGCAAGGAACCTGCAGGATCCATGAGCTGTGTGTTAAAGCAATTTGGCCTCTGGGTCCTGATGAATAAAATCCTCTCCTAAGTGCTGTCAGGCAGAGGATCTATTGATACAGGTCTGTCTGAAGGTGACAGCCAATTTGAGAGGGACCTGCTGAGCTGAGCGTCCCCGCCCCAATTTCATTACCACTGCCTCTGTCCTGGTGCAGCTTGGGATGGACAAGCTGCTGCTACTGGGCCTTCCTTAAGGTACTGTTTCCCCTCAGACACCCCAAGGCAGGGGCTTTGCATGCAGTCTGGCCACGCCTCACACTCAAGATCTCAGGTCCCTGCAGGCATGTAGGTGGTTGGCTGAGACAGACCCGGTACCCATCCACCAGTCTCTGCAGGAGCCCAAAAGCATGGGAGCGATGAGTTCCTGACTGTGTCTGGGCTGGCTAACTCACAGGCCACTGTCAGCTGCTAATATAACCACAAAGTCTGCCTGAATGCTTTACCCTGATCTGTGAAAGGGTTTGGTGCTCTTTCTCCCTTTTCTCTCTCTTTTTTCTCATTCTCTCTCTCTCTCTCTCTCTCTCTCTCTTTCCCTCCCTTCCTCCCTCCCTTCCTCTCAGTTAATTATTTTCTTAATAGATATACATCATTTAGCAGATATTTAGAGGTTTTCAATCCCCTTTTCTACATTTATTGGCACCATTTATATATATATATATATATATATATATATATATATATATATATATTATTGATTTTTTATAGAGAGGAAGGGAGAGGGATAAAGAGTTAGAAACATCGATCAGCTGCCACCTGCACACTCCCCACTGGGGATGTGCCCGCAACCTAGGACCCTTCAGTCCACAGGCCAATGCTCTATCCACTGAGCCAAACTGGTTAGGGCCTGGCACCATTTTTTAAAATATTACAGAACACTTGACTCCTTACACTGTCTAGTGCATAATTTATCTACAGACCTATCACAGCTGACTTAGTAAGGATTTTTTTATGTAGTCCAAATCAATCTCCAATTCTAGGGTAAAGTTCATCAAAATGTGACTCCTCCTAAAATTATCCAAATTTAAGAGAAAAAAAAGTCTTATTTTTAGGCCTATTCTAAAAAGAACTTTAAATACTACATCCCAGCATAACAGTGCACCAAAATACCAGGAAAAAATAAGAAAAGAAAACAAAGAAATGAAGGGAATAAGGAAGGGAGAAAGAAAGAAAAGAAATAAAGGAAATGAAAGAAAAGGGAAAATAAAGGAAATAAAATAGAAAAGGAAGAGCAATGGGTCTTCAGGGCATGAAGTGAAAGTCTCTCTCAGGGTAAAACGGTTTAGGAGTGTCTCTGAGAAGTAGAAATTCAATATCTTTTCTCCTGGTCAGCTAAGAGAAGATGAAGTATACGTCAGACACAGGGGTGGTTCTTTTGTGTGTGCAGTTTATACAATCCTTACAGAAAAACTCCAACATGGTAGCGATTAACAACCCCAATTTAGAGAACTGGAAAGTGAAGCTACAGATGGAAGACCACACGCCCAAGTTTGCACAGACTGCTGATTCATAGCTGGTCTTCAGAACCGGTCATCTTTCCTTTCTATGTCACTGTCCTTTGAGTTTTTTAAATGCATGTTGAGGTTGGATTTCGTGTATTTTCACATAAACTAAATTTTCTGTATCTATTTTAAAATATATTTTTATTTATTTCAGAGAGTAAGGGAGAAGCAAAGAAAGATAGAAACATCAATGACGGGAGAGAATCATTGATTGGCTGCCTCTTGCATAACCTCCACTGGGGATGGAGCCTGTAACCCAGGCTTTTTCCCTGACTGGGAATGGGCCATGGTGACCTTGTGGTTCATAGGTCAATGGTCAACCACTAAGCTACATCAGAAGGGACCATTTGCTGTATTTTTAAAATAAATTTATTTTTCTATTGATTGATTTTAGAAAGAGAAAGGAAGGGGGAGAGAGAAGGAGAGAGAGAGAGAGAGAGAGAGAGAGAGAGAGAGAGAGAGAGAGAGAGAGAAACATTGATTTGTTGTTCCACTTATTTATATATTCATTGATTGATTCTTATATGTGCCCTGACCTGGGAATGAACCTACAACCTTGTCATATGGGGACAATACTCTAACCTACTGAGATACCCAGCCAGGACCTATTTGCTGTATTATTTGAACCAAAATAGTTTAAATTTAATTTCTTATATATAAAAACATGGAAAATGCTTAGGATTTCCTCCTTTAAACCTTCCCTAGCTAACTAGGAAAGGCCAGGAGTTCAGGTCATTGTAATGTTTGTTCCTACACAACCACAAACTCCACCTCAAACCTTGTACACCAATGTCCATGTGCTGTAAGGGGAGTTAGGCAAGAAAGCAAGCCCACGCCCAAGCCCAAGCTGATTCTGCTATTTAGGCTGAAGTTTCCATCACAATGAAAATATGTTAAGTTTTGTCAACTGCCCGGAGAAACAAAAACATTTATAATTTAGAAAACATTACTAACAATAGTTTACATATTCTATTTTTTTCTTTATAAATGGGTGGACTCAATATATTTTGAGATATTTTCCGTGCTACCAAATTCATTTCACCAATACGTTATGTAGTTATTAGGAATTCACTCATTGCAATTGATTATTCTGTTCACACACCAGGAAGGGAAAAGCAATCATGTTGGTGTCAGTTTAGATAAAATGTCTTTGAAATAAAAGTAGACTTACAAGTTTCTTTTTGTTCTCCTATATTGCCAAATAAAGTGATAATGCTTTTTATTGCATCCATGTAGGTGCAGTGTAAATGTTCTATTTATCTGCTTGTTTTAGTTCTTTGTCCTCCCAAATATTTTGCATGTAAAAAAAAATAAATAATCGCTTTTGAATTTTCAACACCAGGATCTCCAGATATAAAGAACTAATTAAGCTTTTATTTCTTGTTGGCTTTTATTTTGTTTGTTTCTTTTTTTATATCAGCAATGGCCCTTAAGATGATCTTAAAAATGGTATTACTTAATAGCTATGGACAAGAAATTTGTAGTCAGAACGAACTGAGTTTTAAATCTTGCTCTCCTGCTTACTAAGTATGAAATCTTAGGCAAGTCATTTTACCTCTCTAGACTTCGGCACTTTTTGAGTGAGGGCAATGGTCTTTTTTTATCTGCTGGTTATAAGAATTACATGAGGTAATATGAAGTTCTAAGCAAGATAAATTAAGCAATCAAAAAACATTTCTTCTAGCAATGTACATACAATCTTCTCTAATTAGATGCCTCTTGGAAATGCGGTAAGACGGATTTTGGCTTGTTGGATTAAATACCACTACTGGCTCAAGGATCTTGATGATGATTTTGCTGATAAGATACATTCCTCTATCATATTATTGTACTTTATTTAAAAAAAATTCTGATATTTCTCCTAAGCTATCATCCACTGTCTTTTTATTGCTGTTTCCATTGTGAAGTATATATGTTTAATATTTCTGCTTACTCACAATGAACCTGAGAATAAACACATAGCAACAGGAAGTATAAAGATAAATAGAGCATATAGGAGATAGTAGGCAAGAAGTCATGACATCTGTTCCTAGATCCATCCATGAGTTGCTCTTTAGATATAGACAAAGTCTTTAAGTTGACTAAATGAGAAGCTGTCTTTCAAACCAGTTATCCTCATCTTCAGATCCATGTTTAAGTTTACAAAGGCAGTTTTGTAACTTCAGTAGTTTATTTATTTATCTTTATTTTAAAAGCAAAGTTTTTTACATATATATTTTATTGATTTTTTACAGAGAGGAAGGGGGAGGGATAGAGAGTTAGAAACATCGATGAGAGAGAATCATCAACCAGCTGCCTCCTGCATACCCACCACTGGGGATGTGCCAGTAACCTAGGTACAAGCCCTTGGCTGAAATTGAACCCAGGACCCTTCAGTCTGCAGGCTGACGCTCTATCCACTGAGCCAAACCGTTTTCGGCTATTTATTTATCTTTTACATAGCTTCATCGACTGAGGTTTCAGTTGTATCCTATGATATTTTCCTTTTCCAACAGAAGACTTACATTATACAACAGAAGCTTAAGTGTACGATAAAACCTTGCTAGTTTCTTCATAGCACAGAAGAGAGGCACTCACCTAACAAAACTCATTTTGTTTTTCCTAAGAGATTTGTGGGAAATTTACTTCATTGCTCTGAAGAATAATACAGCATTAAAAATTAAGCATTTATTCAAAATTGAGGCACTTGAAGGATAATACTATCCTACAAATATTTTACTTTATATTAGACTTCTTTCTTACAAAAACAAATCCACACTTTGAATTATTCAAAATAGTTAATAATGGTGAGTGAAATATGCTTGAAAATTATAATGGTACATGCAGGAGTTAGGAGTAGGGGGATATTCTTCTGTTCTAATCTAAACTGGCTGACCTAAAATGCCTCGGCGACCTGAAAGTTCATTGTCTCATTTTTAAATTGATGGGCCATCTTTAATATATAATTCGACTACTTTTTGCTGCCCACACAACTTGATCTTTCTCCTATCTCAATGTGAGTAACCTCCTAACCCATGCTATGTCTCCTAGAATTCAGCTTAAACAAGGCTGGCATCCAGTGATCATAAAATATGGTCATATGGTAGTCATAAGAGTAAACGTTGTATGATAACATAATTTATAGTAAAATAGTATATAATAGTACAAATTACGGGCCCTTACTAAAACCTAGGGATGATGCTATGAATGCTTCAGATGTGATTTAATTTTATGGTGTAGATGGGAACATAACCATACGCGACACCGGATATTGTAGGAAGATTTAACCTTTAAGTTTTGGGGCTCTTTTGAAACAGATATATGGAGACAGAATTCACATATCATGCGAAAAATACATGTAAAGTGGGCAATATTTTAGATAATGTGGCTGGAAAAGGTTTTTATGTGGAATAGTCCTGTGAAGAGAGGGCTATTAGGAGGATATTAGCATAGTAGGAGGATATCTCTGAGATGGGCATTTGTATTAGAGTGAACAGCAAACCCCTCCCTTGACTGGAATGAGAGGAAGCTGCAGAGAAAGTTTATTTTTTATATTAATTATTAGGAGCTATCTTTGGAGGCTTTTTTAATAGGACAGATTTATATTTCAAAAGGGCTACTGGAACGTTATCTAGAGGAACTATTAAGAAGACAAATCAAATGCTTTCTGCAGGGACCCAGGCCAGAGACAATGGTAGTTTGCATTTAGAAGTGTGAAGAATGGCCAGATTTGGGCCACACGTTAATACTCAGTCACAACTAGTTTTGCATTCATTAATAATTTCTGGCCCAGCAAACGTAATTTACACCAGCTGTGTGTGGTTGGTCTGTGTCCTGGAATCTGCCCCATTACAGCGGGGCTGCCTTGCCTTTTCTTAAGCCTGTTTACTGTGGAACAGTGGTTCTCAAATGTTGCCCTACATCAGAACTCACGTAGGGCTCATTGCACACACACACTGCAGGGCCTTTCCCCAGCATTACAAGTTTAGTAGTCTTAGCTAGGGCCTAAGAATGGGCATCTCCTACAAACTCCTAACTTAATGATGGTACTGGCCTGGATTTCCCACTTCCAGAACCACTGCTTTGAATCAGGATTTGAAATTTTTTTTTCTATAAATGACCACATAGTAAATAATTTTGACATTGTAGGTCACAGTCTCTGTCACAGCTATTCAACTCATAGACACTATGCTATACCTGTTACTATGAAAGACATAGGCCATATATAAGTGAATGAACATGGCTGTGCTCCAACAACATTCATTTACATAACAGAGGTCATGCTGACTCTGCACTAGACCATTTGCTCTAGTCCTAGCTACCTCCACCTGGCAGTAGTCTGTGTATATATTAAAATGTTTGCATATATCCACATATGTATGTGAATAACATATTCCTTACTAGTTCAAAGTTGTCTCTAGTTTATTTTTTATATCTTCCTGAAGTAATAAATTAATATCTCTCAGATATCACAGGCTCCATCCTTGGCTTTGATTGGGACATGTGCAGGAGACAACCAACCAATGTGTCTCTCTCACATCAATGTTTCTTTCTGTGTCTCTCCCCTTTCCTTCTGCTCTTTCTAAAAATCAATGGGAAAATCTCCTTGGGTGAGGATTAACAACAACAAATAGATGCCTTGTTTGAAAGTACTAATACATGCTACTAAAATAGTAAGATGGGCCACCTCACAGGAACACCAATTAGACATAATGTGTGTTTGCTTGGCACTTTATCCTGTTTTGTTGAAAACGAATATAATTATCTGATTTCTTTTCTTTACATTTTAAAGTGTGAATGTTAAGGCTTTCTCATTATTTTGCAGGTACATCATGTGTAATTACCATTATGAGTAAAAAAAAAAAGCAATAATCTAAACAAGGTGACATTAAGTAAAGTTTGCAAAATGTAACATAGATGTGAGAACACTTTTGTCCAAAGATACATGTTTGTATCTTTAGACATAAGAGAAGGACTAGAAGACAGAATTACTAGTTATCATCTGTATGCAATGATGTTATAAGTTATTTTATTTTTAATTGCAGTTAATTCAATTGACAATAGTTCATTTTATACTACAGGCCAGGTACACAAATTTGTGCATGGGTGGGGTCTGGCCAGCCCACCCTGATAGGGGTGTCAGGGGCTTATTGGGGGGAAGAAAAGCGGGGTGGAGGGGAAGGACCTTGGGCAGTTGGCAGGCTGGCCTGGCCTCCTGGTGAAACTCCCAGTAGAGGGGACAATTTGCATATTAGCCTTTTATTATATAGTATTATGCATTACTTTAGGGAATTTCTTTAGTGAATGAGGTAAACCTCAGATTACAAAACCAAGGCCAAAATAATTTTGCAAAATTAGAATGTGTTCAAGAAACCAGTTACAATTGGGTCTGACTTCTTGATCCTGTTATATACTTTATACTGTTGAAAGAAGTAATTTGAATTGTGAATATTTTCTTGTCTGTCTTCTAGGGAGATGATTGTGTTCCTCCAAATACTCTTCAGTTTAGGAAGCCTACACTCTTCCAACATGGAGAAAGATAATGAATACTTTCTTTGCTCCCAGTTGCTGAAGAGGAAGTTACAATTTCATAATAAAAAAAAAATTGAATTTCTTCCCAAGAGTATCAACTTGTGACTATATACTAGATTGGCCAAGTTCCCAGAATTTAGACAATCAGGTGCAATTTTGAAATCAAAACACCAGTACAGATCTTGAATTAGCCATTAGAGGTAAATGGATAAAAATAAATTCCTTAATTATTAATTAACCTTGCTCTGTAGATAATGCACATTGAAAATTAAATAGTGCCCAGATAGCCTCAATAGCTATCACTTGTGTCAGTGGTTAATTTTAACATCTAGTGATACCTATAGGACAGATGGATTCTATGACACTTTTACTTCTTTGCAGTGATATACAGAGATAAATGCCCACAATATAGCATTTTGTCAGTTAACAGTGAGTGAGAAATATACACCCCTTCCCCCTCCTTCATTTCTTATATTTCCAAGGACAGATCCAATGCCACTTCTTCATGAATATATTATTTATCTTCCACTCAATTTTACCTCCTTTAATTTCCATAAGAAAAAAAATATTGCTATATTTTGAAATCTCTCCTTGCCTTTTCATGTATTTACCTAATTTATTCCACAGGACTGCGAAGCTCATTGAGAGTAGAACCTACCTTTTACAATTTTTATATCATAATGTTGTAGGTTTTAATATTTATGGAAGATAGTAGCAGTTAAAAGATAGTAACAATTAAGACTTGGCCCCAATCAGTTTAAGCCCAAGTTGTAGCCTGATACTAATTAGCAGTGTGACCTTGAACTAATAAATCTAAATTTAAAAGTTCTATGAATTAAACTCCTAGAGGAAAATGTTCCATCAGGCAGCAGTTTTCCAGATGTGCTAGGAAGAACAGTAAGCATATAAAATAATAACAAACATTTTCAAAATAAAACAGTTTGGTCTTGCAAAGACACTGTTAAGAAAAAAAAGTTAGAAGACAGACTGGAGAAAATATTCACAATTCAAATGACTTCTTTCAACAGTATATAAAGAACTTGATAAGAGAACTCAGTTTTAAAAAGTGTGTAAAACATTTGATTTGGCACTTCACAGGAAAGATACCTGAATGATAAATAAGCAATTAAAAAGCTTCTCAACATCATTAGCCAGCTATTAGGAAATGCAAATTAAAGTCACACTGAGCTACTTTTCTATAATTACTGAGAGACTAAAACAATTTAAAAACAGAGTACCTGGTACTGGCCTGGACATATAGCAACGAGAGCCTTCACATACAGCTGGGAAAAGTGTAAAATGATACAGTTATCTTTATTTTATTTATTATTGTTATCTATAGAAATCCTCACCAGTGTATGTGTTTAGAAAGAGGAAGGAAGAGAGAGAAGAGAAGAGGAGAGAGAGAGAGAGAGAGAGAGAGAGAGAGAGAGAGAGAGAGAGAGAGAGAAGAGAGAAACATTGAAGTGAGAGGGAAAAATTGATCAGTTGCCTCCCATACGTACGTGTCCTGGCCAAGATTGGACCCACAATCCAGGTATATGCCCTGACCAGGAATCAAACCCACAAACTTTTGGTGTATGGGATGATGCTCCAATCATCCAAGCCACCTGGCCAGGCCTTATTTTTTTCCAAAACATTGCTGTGCAAGGTTTTGTGTGGGCATATGTTTCATTTCTTCTAAGTAGAATTACTGAGTCTTATGGTAACTCAGTGTTTAAGGAACTGAATGATACAATTGCTTTCATAACTCTTTGGAAATCTCTCTAGAGCAGGGATTTTCAACTGGCGTTCCCCTTGCAGTATACTAGTGTGTCACAAGAATTTGTAAAACATGCAATAACTGATTATTTACTCAAGGGTACTGACCTCTTTAACCTTTGATTCTTAGATTGCCAAAAATAGAGAAAGTGGGAGGTGAAAGAGAGAGAGAGAGAGAGAGAGAGAGAGAGAGAGAGAGAGATTTTGTCAGGAACCATCCTATACAATAAAAGGGTAATATGCAAATTGACTCTTGCAGCAGAACTACTGGTCGCTATAATACACACTGACCACTGACCACCAGGGGGCAGATTCTCAACACAGAAGCTTCCCCCTGGTGGTTAGTGCATTCCCAAAGGGGGAGCTCCCCTTAGTCACAAGCTGAATTGATTGCTGCAAGCATAGCAGCAGTGGTGGGAGTCTCTCCTGCCTCCTAGGCAGCACTAAGGATGTCTGACTGACGGCTTAGGCCTGTCAGTCAGACATCCCGCGAGGCCTCCCGGCCTGCCAGAAGAATGTCTGACTGCCAGATTAGGCCCAATACCCAGGGCAGCAGGCCTAAGATGGCAGGTGGACATCTCCCAAGGTGTCTCAACTGTGAAAGGATGCAGGCAGGCTGAGGAACCCTAATAAATATATAGTCACATAATAGATTTGCATCTTGTTGGTAACGAAACATAATAAGGTTGTGTTTGTTTGGTTAATTTTTGCTACCAGATATTCTATATAATAAAAGCCTACTATGCTAAGTGCCCAGTTGTCTGGTCAGCCATTCAACTAATCAAAGCATAGTATGCTAATAATATGTTAAGGCGGCTCAACTGCTTGCTATGATGTGCACTGACCACCAGGGGGGCAGACACTCCAACCAATAGGATAGCTTGCTGTTGGAGTCCAGCCAATGGGAATTGAGCAAGACAGGCAAGACATGCACTGGAGCACTCCTGTGGTCAGAATGGCAAAAAAAAATGTGGTATATTTTTGATGTGCTGTGGAATTCTAGTAGTCAGTCTACATCTGCCGAGATAAAGAGGTTGAAAATCACTGCTCTAAAAGTTAAATATATTTCTTAAAGAATAATTTATTGGACTCATACATATTCACTCAAAAAAAAACTAAAGCACATACCCAGACAAAGATTTTACATGAATATCTTTAATAGAGTTATTCATAGTAGCAAAATATGAGAAACAATCTAAATTTCCAAAAGTTGATTATATATACAACATATGGCATATTCATAGAAAGGGATACTATACTGCCCAGGAGCAAAAATGGTCAAATTACTGATACATGGGACAATAAGAGAGCATCTTAAAATCAGTACGTTGAGTAAAAGAAGCTAGACCAAATAGAATACATACTATATAATTGCATTTATATAAATTTTTAGAATATTCACACTAATGTATAGTGTCAGACAGCAGAGCAATGATTTTCTCTGACGGGGAAGACGAGATAGATTAGAGAAATCTTTTAGGCGTGAGGGGACTCTGTTCTTAATTGTGGCAGAGGGTTTACAAACAAATATATTTTTTATAAATTATCTAAAGATGCAGTTTATGGACACAGTTTATTTTATGCAAGTTATACATAAAAAAGGTTGACTTAACATGTTTTTGGGCACAATAGGTATAAGAAGTCTAGGTATAGATGAAAAACAGATATTCAAAGCTTAACATTAACTGTGGAAGAGAATATATGTATTCCTATACTGATAATTTGTTATATCACACTAAATCTATAATATTCAGCACATACCTGAGTCTTCCTTATTTCCATCTGTAAATAGGAGATAATATCTACTTATCAGAGTTATCGTGAAGCTAATGTGAGACAGATATGCAAAGCACTTGATACATAATAGATATTTATTTCATCTTATTTTTGAAACCCTATTATTTCTGTTTTTCTTGAATGTTTCTTTGGAGTGATTCCAACTGTCTGGGATAATTTCTCAGCTGCATAACCCATCCTTTCAAATCAAATAAGTATTTTTCATTCAACTTGAAATATTACCTTTTACCCAATCCTTACCATTCACATATGTTTATTGACCAAGTGTTATTTACTTATAGCATAATGAATTGCATTATTTTCACCAGACAGAATACCAATGTTTATCTTTTGAATTGCATTGTCATCGCATGTGTAATATGTATACAGTAATAAGTTAAAATGTAAAAAATTACATCATAATAGTGTCTATATGAGTATGCTTGATCAAAAGTAGAGTGCCCGTTGTATTAAAGGAACATTTGTATCCCGAGGAGGCAGAAACTGTGATTCTGAATTCCTACATGCACACTTTCTTTGCCTTCTGACACCTCCACAATGAGTTCTTAAACCAGTTTGAAAACTCATTTGTTAAGGAGGATGTAAGTACTACAACACATTAAAATAGAATATACATTGAGAGGCCAGATTATTATGATCTCTGAATGCATAATAATCTGTGTATATCCTATATAATAAAAGACTAATATGTAAATTGTCCTCTCAACCAGGAGTTCAACCAGGCTGACCAAACTCACAAATTCATGCCCTGGGCCTCTCTCTCTCTCTCTCTCTCTCTCTCTCTCTCTCTCTCTCTCTCTCACACACACACACACACACACACACACACACACTGGGTGGCCAGATTATTATGCATCAGAGATCATTATAATCAGGCCACTCAGTGTATATGAGGTTAAATTCTTAAAGCTGGTCATTATGAGAAGGTAGTATTCTATAATCCAGCATCATTTCGTTTCATTCTGAACATTGTAAAGGAGAGCTATGACCTCAGAAATTCCTAGCAGGTTCAGCATCCACAAAAGAAAGACTTCCTTATATTGAATCATTGATCATGAAGCAGGATGCTGGCATAAGTAGCAGGGAGGTGTTCCTTCGGAAAAACAATTTTGAGTTTCATAGCACCCTAGGCATACTCAGCTGAGTGAGATGTTTCCTTTTCTTGTATTTCAATGTTCCATTTTCCTCCAGGAATGTCTCAATAAGGAAAGTATTTTTGTTGTTGTTGTTGTGCTTCATCTAATATGAGCATCAAATAAGGATCAGAGTGACATAGTTCCTGTTTAGTTACCACCTTCTGTATTTCTTACATGCATCACAATTAATTTGCATGGATGTGTTGGGAGGTACCAATAAATGATGCCTATTTCCTTCATCTTATGACAATAGTGGGATACATATTTTTCTCAAGAGCCCACAATTAGCTTGGAGGCTGGAATTTAATTTTAAGAATATTTCCTTAAGTTTTCCCTAACAGGATCCCGAGGCAAAGATGTTCAGTGATTACCACTCTTAAGAAGCTGATCAAGGTGTATTTTTATAGTTAACACTGTTAATTCTTTCCAGAAACAAAAACAAAACAAAAAGTCAAGTATGTTTTTCTTTGGAAATCAATGTTTCTCATTTTAGGCACATATATTGTCTCTGTCCCATTTGTGTGAAGCAGAATCAAGCAGTGTAAGAGATTAATAGCTGCCCTATTATTTCCAGGTTGCATGCCTGCTGTCTACTAATATCCTTTAGACATTTTGATGGATATGGGTCAGAAAACTATCGCAAGTCCATAATTTCATTTAGCCATAGGTGGTTTGAGCTTTTTTCTAATTCATTATTGAGCACATTGGGGTCGATGAAGCACTTTGCCTTGGTGCTCAGTTCCCCTAATCTACTTGGGAAAAAGTATGTACTTGTGATTCAGGAAAGATACAATTATTCTTCTTTTGAAGTCATAACAAGCTGCAGTATATGGTGGAAGGGCCCTAAAGGCCTGATTTCTTTCATCAAGTCACAGCTTAAGCTTGGCCAAGGTACACTTATTTGAAGTCGCATGATTAAGTCTGCACAAATATCTAAGTAACCCACTGTTACTCCCCAGGACTCTTCTGCTAGAGTAGAGAAACCTTATAGAGTTGTTCTTCCACAGGGTAGGTGTAGCTGTACAATGTGGGGGAAATCAATCTTCAGTTTCTTGCAATGAAACGATTTCTCCTTCTCTGACATAGGAGGGGTGGAACTAAGATATGTCTCTGGTCATTTTTAACTCTAATGACTTTTTTTGGATTCTATATTTACTGCTTTCAAGGGAGAAAATGACAAATGATTTCACTTCTATTGTGTCATCTATGGTGATATTTTTGTGGCCTGTTTTTGTTTTTTTGTTTGTTTGTTTGTTTTTTACAGAGAAGTCATTTGCATTTTATAAGTTTTAGCTTAGCATGAATAAATGTCTATAGCAAAATTATGAATGCAAGTTAAATCATTATTCCTGAAACTTAAAATAAAAAAAAAGACAGCCGAAACCGGTTTGGCTCAGTGATAGAGCGTTGGTCTGCGGACTGAAGGGTCCCGGGTTTGATTCCAGTCAGGGGCATGTACCTTGGTTGCGGGCACATCCCCAGTAGGGGGTGTGCAGGAGGCGGCTGGTCGATGTTTCTCTCTCATCGATGTTTCTGGCTCTCTATCTCTCTCCCTTCCTCTCTGTAAAATATCAATAAAATATTTTTTTTTAAAAAAAGACAAATGGGTAATAATTTGTTGAAAATATAAACTACATGTTCATTAAGCCAAAATCACCATTTACATCTACCCATGGATTTTTTTTTTGTATTTTCATAAACTTTATTTTAAACAATTATAAAGTTATTTTATCTTTTACTAATATTTCTTATCTGTAATAATAAGAGCATAATATGCTAACTAGACTGGACATCCTTCCAGATGTCTTTTCTTCTAGACAAAGCTATAGCACATGGGGGGCTGAGACCAAGGCCCTTGCACCAATTTCATGCATTGTGTCTTTAGTGTAAGATAATTGAGTCATGATGTTTTCACTTAGTCATTAATGCAATGATCAATCTTTATTCAAATAAAAAAAAAAACAATCAGTTTGATATAATAGTTAAAAGTTTGTCTTTGTGGCCTTAGCTGGTTTGGCTCAGTGGATAGAGCATTGGCCTTCAGACTGAAGGGTCCCAGGTTTGATTCTGGTCAAGGGCGCATGCCCAGGTTGTGAGCACAATCCCCAGTAAGTGTGTGCACGAGGTAGCCAATCAGTGATTCTCTCTCATCATGGATATCTCTATCTCTTTCTCCCTCTCCCTTCCTCTCTGAAATCAATAAAAATATATTTGAAAAGAAATTTTAATTGCAGTCAGGCTATGTTCAAATATGATTTCCAACAATTACTCATAAAAATGCCTCTGGACTTTATCCCAAACTCCATGTGCCCAATGATTGAGAAACCAAAACTCAAATGTTAGAGTTTGGTGTAAAGAAAGGTTTACTGATCAAGAAGGTGCCAACTGAGAAATTAGGAACCCTCGTAGTTCCTCAAATCAGTCTGATCAAAGTTCAGAGTGTAGGCTTTTATGACAAGGGGATGGAAAATGGGAGAGGCTGTCTCTGTAACATTCAAGCCACAGGCAGAATCCTCTAATGACTAGCATGTCTCCTGGATGAGAGAGTAAGCAGAAGCTAATAGGCTGAAGGCCCTGAGAGCAACGATGAAGTTGAAGAGGCTGAGCATTTCACTCTGTTTTAGTTTCATAGCCTTGTTATACAAAGTAAGTGACATGAATGTGTATAAACTACCTAAGGTTATTTTCTTTTCCCGCCATGTCTTTGAATAAGAGCATTGACTGGGGAAGGTCATCAATCCATTCCTCTGCCAGGGGTTTTGATAGACTCAGCGCAAAGTTCCACAGACTAATGGGGTAGTGGTGCCATAATTAAGTCAGATTTTATTTTGATTATTATGAGTATCACCCCATTCCCTTGTCTGGAAAGCAGTGAAATAAGCCTCACTTGAGCCACATTACAAGACAGTGAATTTCATCTTGGAGACTGCACTCTGGAGACAAAGGTAGTAAATGCCTAATATGTTTGAGCAGCTCATTTTTACAGGCAGAGAACTGCTGCCAATAATAAATCGTCCAAATAGAATTATAATTATGATATATTCGTGAATAAGACACATTCAGCTTTTCTTCCTCATCCAGCCAGGAAAAACAAAAAGAAGCACTACCACATTGCCATGTGTGTGTGTGTGTGTGTGTGTGTGTGTGTGTGTGTGTGTGTGTGTGTTTATTTTTTTTTATTTTGATGTACATAGTCATTTTTAATGTAAAATTACACAGCGCCTTCCCCACAAATAGGCCCAGGACACATTAATTTGATAAATCAGCATAATTACATGTGACTGCTTAATAAATACATAGACTCTTCCATTCACTGTAGAGAGAGTGCATTAATGATCACTTTCATAAGTCATTAGAGGCATTTACAAATCTCCTCTTTCTGGGCATAGTGTAAGAATGTAGATCCCTGATCCCTTCGAAGTTAGGTGTGGATTTATGACATGCTTTAGCAATTGTGAGAAAATGTGATATATCACTTCTACTAGATGGAATCTTGAAGAAACAGTGTGCTATGTGGACTCTGCTATCCCTCTGCCGTGGGAATCTCGGTAGTACTTGTTAAAATGAGCATTGCTCCCGGGGCTCAGTCTGGTTCTTGCATAACCACAATTCTCTGAGCTCTCCTTTTGACCTGTATATGATCTGAGGGAGAAATATGTTTATTATATAAAATCATTGGGATTTGAGATGGTCAAAAACATAAATGCTTATATAACTCGACTCTCCTCATCTGCCAAATTTTATGAGTCCTGCATTTGTTCATCTATGCATGTAGAATACATTCCATGCTTCTTGATATGGTGCAGAGAAGAATTTTATATATATAGATATGATGCAAATTAGCCAAGACACCATGGCATCATGACTGCTAAGGAGGAGGCTGCATGCACAGGTGAGTGGGAGGGGACTGCATGGGCAGTGAGGCAAGCCACAGATGGCTCAGGCCTGGAGAGAATAGGGCCTGCCAGCCACATGCACCAACAGTCCCACCTCTGTGCATTAGTTGCAGAGGAAACACCTTTTCTGACCACTCATTAGCTAAGCTTCCTTCATGACACTCTCAGTGTTCTTGGTAACTTGGGTAATAAGAATCCAAGAAGGTGATCTAGTGTTTTCAACTTTACTCCTAAAAAAACAAAAAACAAACAAACAAACAAAAAACACACAAAAAAACCACACACACACACACAAAAAACACAAAACAAAAAACCACAAAGGTCCACCCCTGGAGGGCTAAGAAATGTCATATCCTGCCCCAGCGGGTTTGGCTCATTGGATAGAGCCTCATTCTGCCAAATAGAGGGTCCGGGTTCAATTTTGGTCAAGGGCATGTACCTAGGTTACAGGTACATGCAACCAAGAAGCATGGAATTTATTCTGCATTCGTTCATGCAGGAGGCAACCAATCAAAGTGCCCTTCTCACTTTGATGTTTCTCTCTGTCTTTCACTCTCTCTTCTACCCACTCTAAAAATCAATAGAAAAATATCCTCAGGTGAGAAAGAAAAGAAAGAAAGAAAGAAAGAAAGAAAGAAAGAAAGAAAGAAAGAAAGAAAGGAAGGAAGGAAGGAAGGAAGGAAGAAAGAAAGAAAGGAAGGAAGGAAGGAAGGAAGGAAGGAAGGAAGGAAGGAAGGAAGGAAGGAAGAAAGAAAGAAAGAAAGAAAGAAAGAAAGAAAGAAAGAAAGAAAGAAAAAAAAAGAAAGAAAGAAAGAAAGAATAAACCTGTTACTTAGAGAAAGAAAGGTAATATCCTATGTAAGAGACACCTTGAAAATGCCAAAAGAAAGTTGGCATTTTTTCATGGTGAAGGGACTGGAGTCTGTGTTGATGAAAACACCTTGACAGCTGCATTGGTTGGCAATGGCTGCAGCACTGGAGTGATGGGGCAGTGCCTTCCCCTGATAAACCCAGTCTCCTCCTGCAGAGGGAGGCCAGACTGGTGCTTAGGCTCGCTACCCATGGGGAGCAGGCCTTAGCCATCAGTAGGACATCCCCTGAGGGGTCCCGGATTGGAGAGAGTGCAGGTCGGGCTCAGGGTCCACCCCCCCTGCACAAATTTTGTGCACCGTACTTCTAGTATACTTAATAAAATAAGACTTAATGGACATATCTATATATATAAAAGCCAAGTGACTATAATGACAGGAATGACCAGTCACTCTGATGCATGCTGTGGTGGCCAACCAGCCTCATTGGGCCCCAATTGGCCCCTCCTCAATCTCCTACAGCCCTCCTCTGGGTCAACCTGGCCCCTGATCACGCCTCTTCCCCTCATTGAGGGTAGGGATGACCAGCCAATCTTTAGTAGCCAACCTCCTCCAGCCATCCCCACCTTTGATTGGCCCCAACCGGGGCAGGCCAGCTGGACCTTACCCATGGCCTCTAGTTATTAATGTAATAGTGTAAATATCTTAGTCAATAAGCAAGAACTTTACTTAGAAGCAACACACTATATAGGTTTTCCAGCTATCGTCAAGGAAAGGCAAAGGTGCTTTCTTGGCCATCTCATGGGACCAAGGAGAAACAAACAAAATATTAGAGCATAAGATTAAAGTCTTTAAGTCTAGAACCCTGGAGAGCTATACTCTAAGAGCAAGTATAAACCAGAAATGGAGGATGTCTTGCAGAAACCACAAACTGGCCTAGAATCAGTTCAGACCCTGACTAGATTAAGGTATTCAGATTAACTCTGTTACTTTATGATCCTAGTAAAGATAGGGTAAGGCCTCTAGGGAAAATAATAATAGCATCTGGAGATTGCATATTTTTCCTGCCCAATGTCTCAGAGAGAGAGAGAGAGAGAGAGAGAGAGAGAGAGAGAGAGATCATTCATTTTTCACATACACAAAGGGTCAAGCAAAAAATAGAATGAAAAACAGATATTTGAGTAATTATAAATATGAAATTTAAATATTCATATCCCTGTGATTAAAATGTTTGAAAAATATATAAAAATAGAAATAATTCACCACACAACAGAAATCCTTTAAAAAAAATAAGTGAAATAATGACCTTATATGAAATGTACAACTTAATAGTTGTTTTATCAGCATACAGAACAACATGGAAAGAGAATTCGTTAAAGAGAGGATAGTTGGGTAGAAATCATGCAAAGAGATTCATGCACACCATTAAATATTAGGGAACACAGAAAACTATTAGAGAAACTCATGTGAAAAATATAGTGAAAGTTCTAGCATCATAAGTGTTCTGGAAGAAAAAGAAAGATAATAAGACAGAAGTGATATTCAAAGAATAATGGCTATGCTTTCCCAAAACTTATGTTTGACACAGGAACAGTAAGAAGAGTGAGATAAAGAAAAACCTGTGGCTGTGCACAGAAGAACATCACAGTAACCAGCTAATGAAAGAAAAACTCAAAAGAAGCCGGAGGGGAAAGACATATGCATACTAAAAGTAAATGTGACTCATTTTGTGAGGCTAACATTAACTTGGTACCAAAATGTACCAAAGATAGATATATTACTGGACAAACACTTTTAGAAAAAAAACTGTTACAAAAACTATTCAATAGAAGGTAAAATTCAACATAAAATAAGTTATGTGTCTCAACTGAATTGGGCTGATTTCATCATTAATAATTGGCTTATATTTAAAATAAGTTTAAGTTGCCCTAGCTGGTTTGGATCAGTGGATAGTGTCAGCCCATGGGCTTTGGTTTGATTCCAGTCAAGGGCATGTATGTACCTCGGTTGCAGGGTCCTGGTCCTGGTTGGGGCATGTGGGAAGTAACTAATTGATGAGTCTCACTCACATCAGTGTTTCTCTCTGTCTCTCCCCCTCCCTTCCACTCTCTCTAAAAATCAATGGAAAAAAATGTCCCAGGGTAGGAATTAAAATAATAATAATAATAATAATAATAATAATAATAAATTGAAGTTATAATAGTAACCAAAAAATAGAAAACTTCAAAATAGATACCCTAAAAAGATGCTGAAAATTTTAATAAAATTAAACAAATCCTGATGAAAATATTAGTAGCAAACTGGAAATAGAAGGCTCTTTCCTATTGAGAAAAAAAAACCATGAAAATTAGATGAAATTGTGAAAAGTTCATATTATTTCTGAATGCATTAAAAGATATATTTTAAAACTATTTTTGTTCAATGCAATATACATGAAAAAAGTAAAAATGGAATAAATGGAAAAAGATGAACTCAATAGTCATTAATGCCTTATGATATTGATGTACATGCAGAAAATAATAAAGAAAACAACTAAATTATTAGAATCAATAAACATAGCAATATCCTTAGGTCCAGGGTAACATAAATAAATATAAGAAAATATGCTCAAGACTTCAAAATAAAACTATAAACACTGAGGGAAATTAATAGATAAAGCCATATATTATGATAAAAAATTGGAGAAGACAATATTGTAAACATGTCAATTTCCTTAAAATGACCTGTGTGAAATCACATTCAAAATTTAAGCTTTGTGTGAATATGTGCGGCTGTCTGTTTGCAAAATATTCACAATGATTCTAAATTTATATGGAGCTTCAAAAGACTAACAAATTTATTTGTTAAATTAAGAGACAATACTTAACTAGCCACTCATTTCATAATTAAAATAGGAAAACAGTGTACACACAAACTCTTAAATATTTAATTACTTAAGTTATAACAGCAGTGACGCTGAGGTAAAATTTCCTATCAGTAAGATAAGGGAAAAAAATAAAAATTTGGTAACATATTTGTTGGTGAGGCTGTGGGAAATAGCCATTGTTGTATATTGGTCACAGGAATATAAAATAGCAAAATTTATATGAGAGAAAATAAGTATATCCTAACAAAACTATATTTACATCTAGCCCAAGAAATATCAGCACTAAAAACTTTTTCAGGAATAAAGAGCTATTTGATAAAGTAATATAATTAATAAACTAAGATACCAAATTACCCCATGTTTATCCTAAGGGCATTTTAAATTAAGCTCTAGTGTATGAATAAGTTTATTACTATGCACATTGCTAAAAAAAAAAAACACCCTAATAAAATAATATTAAAAAGATTAAGAGAAAAGAGTAGGTTACTTTGAAGAGAACCATAAAAAGAATGATAGTTAATTTAGTTCAAATAACTAAAGCCAGAGATAAATAATTATGAGGACATAAATCAATATGAGAGCAATTAGAAATATTAGGAAATTGAGTTAGACATATTTAAAAACTAATGAGTGTAAAAGAAACCATTAGCAAAATTAGAAACTATTTTGAACTGAATAATAATTAAAATACATCTTATCAAACTTCATGGGAAATAGCTATAGCAAAGCATATAAGTAGATGGAAATGTATAGGCTTTAAGAGCTCACAGTAAATATAAAAAAAGTATATAATCAATGGTTTATGTTTCTATTTTAAAAAACTAATGAAGAATAGTAATATTAATTGTAATCAAAATATGGCAACAAGGAAAGAATAACATTTTGAACAAAATGTTAATAAATTAAAGAAAAAACTTGCCGAAACCGGTTTGGCTCAGTGGATAGAGCATTGGCCTGCGGACTGAAAGGTCCCAGGTTCGATTCCAGTCAAGGGCATGTACATTGGTTGAGGGCACATCCCCAGTGGGGGGTGTGCAGGAGGCAGCTGATCGATGATTCTCTCTCATTGATGTTTCTAACTCTCTATCCCTCTCTCTTCTTCTCTGTAAAAAATCAATAAAATATATTAAAAATAAATAAATAAATTTAAAAAAAAACTAAAATACAGTAAAGTCAATGAAAATAAAGTGGTTTCTTCAATAGATAAACTCAATGTTATCAGGATAAAAAAAGATTAATTATTAAGATCTGAAGTAAAATATATTACTGTAGATTATATAGACATGTATTTTAATCAACAATATACTAAGAACTTTGAGACACTGGAAACATTGTATGTCAATAGGTGTTTATAGTTTTGTTTGTTTCTTAAGAATGTTGTTTTAAATAACCTAAAATAAATAATTTAAATGTAGGTGAAAATAAAATAGATAAAATAGAGTGTAGTCTAGTCATATAATTCTGAAGAGCGATTAAAATTAATTATAGCTACAACTGTCAACATGAATTAAAATTATAAACATAATGCGAGGATCAAAAATTAATAATAAGCGAATACAGACCATTTTACTAAATTTATATAAAGTTCCAAGCCTGCATATTTAAAATTACATATAGTACATGGATATATACATTGGGTGATAATGCTGCAGTAAGTCAAGGAAGTAATTATCATAAAAGTCAAGAGAGTGATTATCCTGATTTGGGAGATAAGGTTAGTAGGAGACCCCTAATGTTTTAACTTTGGTAATGGTTACATAGCTTTGATTCTGTTAATGTTTTTTAAAATATAGTTTATAAACTCTTCTATATTCATTAAATATTTCCAAATACAAATTTTTAAAAATGAATACTACCAGTTGGCATTAATTGATAGTTTAGACCTATTTAATCAATATATAATAGTTTAACCAGCCAAAACCGGTTTGGCCCAGTGGAGAGAGCATCAGCCTGCGGAATGAAGGGTCCCGGGTTAGATTCCAGTCAAGGGCATGTACCTTGGCTGTGGGCACATCTCCAGTAGGGGGTGTGTAGAAGGCAGCTGACCGATGTTACTTTCTCATTGATGTTTCTAACTCTCTATCTCTCTCCCTTCCTCTCTGTAAAAAAATCAAGAAAACATATATTTAAAAAAATATTTAACTGACAGAAGTAATTAGAAAATTGGTCCTCTTCTCATAGTGTAAATAAACAACAAATAGTATTTAAAAATAAAAAGACATGTTATATAACAGATTTAAAAATATCTACTTCTCAAGCTATCAGACTCTCTGAACTACCAGTGTTAAATAGGAATAATTATGTGCCAATCCCAGCTCAACAAAGCCCTTATGCTTCTATTAGGGAGAAAGTTTTCATGTGTAGACAGACTACACTTATGCAGTCCCCATTGAGACAAATTTCCACCTTTCGTCAAGAGAATAGCAATGTCCAATCTAGAACAAGACCATCCATCCAATAGTTATTTTTGTTAACATTAGAAAGATAACTTATTGTTGTTTTCTTTTTTATACATCATGAAGTCAAAGGAAAATGTGAGACTGGCATCAAAGTAGTTTATTGATATATATAATGCTTTTAATTTAAAAAAAAAATTTGAGGAGCTGTTGGATACAATCCTATGGATAGGAGGAATAGTGTCTCATGATCTATGCATCAAGGAGTTCCCAAGCTGATCAAAAAGGAGAAAGAGCAGAAACCGGTTTGGCTCAAAGGATAGTACGTCGGCCTGAGGACTGAAAGGTCCAGGGTTCGATTTCGGTCAAGGGCATGTACCTTGGTTGCAGGCACATCCCCAGTGGGTGGTGTGCAGGAGGCAGCTGATCGATGATTCTCTCTCATCGATGTTTCTAACTCTCTATCCCTATCTCTTCCTCTCTGTGAAAAATCAATAAAATATCTTTTAAAAAAGGAGAAAGAACCTAAACATGTAATCACAATATCTATAAATACTATGAACAGAGCATGCATTCCATGCAGGGACACAGTGATAAGAAGTAGTAGACTTCATTCAGAAAGGAAATGGTGAGCCAACCTGAAGAATGATGCATTTGGAGTATTCCAGGTGGAAAATGTGGCATTGATTACTATAAAGACCATGACATTATTTAGTATTAGTATAAATAATGATATCAAAGATTGCAGACATCATCTTTATATTCTTTTTTCAGCTGTCACCGATGAAATATAAATGTTACATCTGAAAAATACACACTTTCCATTCGTCCACCCACTCGACTGTACATTGAGGGCCATCTGCGCTCTTCCACTGGAGCAATAACAAAGTCATGGCTCCCGGCCAACCTCTTAGGGCCCACAGACCAGCAGTAATGATTCCACAGATTTTTTATTGTCCGTTTCCTCTTACTTTTCTTTTCTTCTTATTCACCCTCACACTCCATTTACATGTTCTCCTTTGGAGAAAAGTCTCCTTATAAGTTGAGTGTAGAAAACTCTTTTGCTCCTGGGTAGGCTCACCGAGGCTGCAAATTAGCCTTTCTTTATAGAAAATTTGGCCTCCTAATAATAACTCCCTTTATAGGGGCCCTGTAAAGACTTTTTTTCCTTTCCATGCGGTGTTCAGAGATTAATCGGAATGCTGTCCACATATTTGTGTTCCTGCCAGACTACACCACTTATCTGAAGCCAGTGTCAGGGCCCTGTGACGATTAATCACCTCTCCGGGCTCCGAAATAAAATCTGCATTGTACACTCTTGGACCGAGGAGGGAAAGGGAATGGTGTGGTTTGGGGCTGCTTCTCATAATTAATTTTCAATTATGACTGCAAGAACCATCCCAGCTAAGCCTCAAGTTGGAGGGCAGGGGGTAAAAACGCCCCAGGGGAAGACTAATAAGGGCCACATGGAAGGGGGGGAAATCTTGGACTTATAAATTCTTTTTTTTTTTTTGGAAAAGAAAAATAATAAACAATTTATAAAATTCCTCACAGGGCGGTAAGAAATACATCCAAGCTAATAGGAAAAAGTCACATGAAGGCCAGACAAGAGGTCTTTTAAAGGCATAAATAAAAATGACTAAGCTACACCTTTGCTTAGAGCTCAAATTGTGAACTGACTTTTTTTCACTGCTAAGATAACTGTTTCTGCATATATATATATATATATATATATATATGCAGATATATATATATATATATATATGCAGATATATATATATATATATATATATATATATATATATATATATATATATATCTCGGCTTCTTCAGTTTTCCTGGCACTCCTTTCTCAGCCATGGGAAAGCAGTTCCTAGTCTTTAGAGGCCTGTTCAGGCTTTCTCCTGGTACGAATTGAACAAGCATAGGAGATCTGTTCTTAAAAGAAGGAAAGGGGGGAAAGAGAATCAGCCTTCCTAGCCAGACAAAGAAATGTGAAGAAAGAAAAAGTAAATTCATGTGTGGTGTTTTATATCTTAGAAATGGGTTTTACATGGAATATTCTCATCTCATAACACTCTATGTTGTTAGTTCTATATAAATTTCATTTTTCAACTATAAAGTAACTCAAGATCAAGAAACGACATCACAGGCTCCTTTTCATAGGATTCCCATTTCGGGCACTTTGATGCTTTTGAGTCTTTAGGGATTGGATATGGAAGCATTTAAATAACACTTTCACATGAGCTTGTGAACATTCTGACTAACACACACACACACACACACACACACACACACACACACTCACGCAGACCACACATCACATTGATTGGAGAATACTCACTTAAAAAAACAACAACTATATTTTATTGATTTTTTTACAGAGAGGAATGGAGAGGGATAGAGAGCTAGAAATATTGATGAGAGAGAAACATAGATCAACTGCCTCCTGCACCCCCCATAAGGGATGTGCCCACAACCAAGGTACATGCCCTTGACCGGAATTGAACCTGGGGCCCTTCAGTCCGCAGACCGACATAGAGTACTCACTTTTGCATCATCTTTCCTCTCATTCAGTTGCATCCCAAATTTTCTATTTCACTTTGTTCTGCCTTAAAAATAATGTGTTAATGTCAGCATTTTGTGTGGGGACGATGCACCTCCTAAGACCTCCTGGGTCAGTTCATGGTGTTCCTGGTTGGTCTTATCACACTTTCTATCAACACTGAATCCTGAGTGAGCAATAAAAAACACAGTCCTCCCAAAATGTGAGACCTGAGCTATGGTTCACATTCCTTAACTTCTAGAGTAAATGGTGGGCTCTTGTCATTTCACCAAGCTTACCCTTTCAGCATCCTATCAATTCGGTGAATTCCTCATATTCTTCCAATATGTTGCCTAGTTGTCAAAGAAATTGATATTCAGTTTCTTTAACTCATAATTAAGAACCTAAGAACGGTATTCTTACTCTTTTGCAAGCCTTGACTATTCAGGGTCTGTGAAGATACTAGCTTGATTGTAGTGGCTGTGATTTCAGAATCTAAAATGAAAAAAAAATAATTTATTTCAGCTCTGAAATTAAGTCTTGACTTAAGACATTGGAGGTAGATTAGATAAACTCCTAAAACATCTCTTGGAACTTTGATGCAGTGTTTCCATGCTAAACACCAGAATGCTGATGCCATTATAACACTTTTATGAGGCGTTTCCTCCTTTATCTATTTGACTCAGGGCATGCACAATTTATATATGTATAGAATAATTTCAATATGCAGTTAAAATTGGCTGAGTAATGCAAAATTCAAAGGTGAGAAGACATTGAAAAATTTTAATGCTTACATTTAGAGACCGCAATACATAAAGTATAAGGTGAACAAATTATGTTTTAGTCTTTTTAAATATATATATATATATATATATATATATATATATATATATATATATATATATATATAATGATTTCAAAGAGGAAGGGCCAGGGAGAGAGAGAGATAGAAACATCAATGATGAAAGAGTGGTATAAATTGGTTGCCTCTTGCATATGCCCCACCAGGGCTAGGGATCAAGCCTGCAATAGAGATACATTCCCTTGAGTGGAATCGAACCTGGGACCCTTCAGTCTGCAGGCTGATATTCTATCCACTGAGCCAAACTGTCTAGTGCTTCAGTCATTTTTATATATACCAGACCTGAGAAAACTTTCTGAGTTATACTCACATGACTTTTTACAGTACACAACAGTTGGAAAATGTGACAATAAAAGTTATTATGCTTTATAATTTTTTTATTATTTTGTAGTAACGTTATTATAAAAAAACTTCCCCTGGATTAACCAAGAACTTGAAATAAATACTAGGCCTAAAACAGTCAACTTTATATGACTTCCCATTCCTGACTTCAATTCGGTCTCAATGTCTGATTTCTGAGCAATAATTCTGGCTTGGGATATGAAAATGACAAATTTTATGAAAAACAATCCTAGGATTTGGAAATTTCAGCCCTGTTTTCAAGGTTCATTATTACTCCTTTATATTTTTTAAGGCTTTGTCACCAAATGGGCTTTTATAATAGTATAATACCAGAAGAAAACCACTGGAGAACAGGAGATTTACGTAGTAAGTGTGTTAGAGGAAATCCCTCATTGAGTGGCAAAAGCATGTGTTAAATTTCAAATTTGATGCAAGTGACACCAGCCTTTATTTATAACGACAGCTGCTTATAAGCTGTGGAGACAAAGTAGATTAAGAATTTCCTGATGCTTTTGCTCCGAAGATCATGCGGCAGGAAGGGCTCTGGACTTGGATATTGAAGTCGAAAATATAAATTTAGTTTCCCATTTACCCCTAGGGTTTAAGAGTAGAGGATGACTGGTCAAGGCACTTGAGTGAGTGAAAATGAGCCTGGATATGAAGTCAAGGCAACTTATTCACATGGAGGTTGCCATACCTCTTTGTCTAAAACTACATCTATAAGAAATGACTTTATTTTTCTTGAATAGTCCATGTGGATTTGCATTAGCAAGAATCAAGTTCTTAAGTAAGAAGGTGCATATAAATATGGAATATTTTATGGGGGGAAATGGGATACTCCTTAAAGAGTTAAGGAAGGAAGGAAGGATGGAAAGGAATAAAAGGAGTACAAGATAAAAGAAGAAAAAGAAAAAGAAAATATCAAAAGAAAGGTAGAAAATGGACCTGGCTGACATGGCTCAACGGATGAGCATTGACCTATGAACCACGAGGTCATGGTTCAATTCCTGGTGAGGGCACATGCCTGGGATGCAGGCTCAATCCCCAGTGCGGGGCATGCAGGAGACAGCCAATCAATTATTCTCTCTCATCATATCTCTCTCTCTCTCTCTATTTTTTCTCTCTCTTTCTCTCTCTCTTTCTCCCTCCCTCCCTTTATTTTTGAAATCAACCATTAAAAATTGTAGAAAATGGAAAACAAGAAAAGAAAGAAAGTAAATGACTAAATGTTTAAGTATCAAGTGATATGGCACACAGACTCTAAATCCTGGCTGCCTGGGTTAAAAATTATTATCTGATATTTGTAATCCACAGCAAATCAAGCAACCTCCTGGTGGTTCAGTCATATGCAACACAGATTTAACATGGACTTTATAAGGTTGTATTAAGGATTATAAACATTGAAGTACATGGAATGTTTAGAATAGTTGTTTGCATATCAGACATATTATAAGTGTGTGTAATTATGAATGTAGTTTCCACACCTCTGGTGACCGCCTGAGGTGCCGCCACTCAAAACTGTTCCAGAACTGTGTTGAGGCCTCCTGCTGCCACCTCCCTTCTAGCTCTTCTCACAAGCCAATAGACTAGTTCAGAGGTGGGCAAACTTTTTGACTCAAGGGCCACAATGGGTTTTTAAACTGGACCGGAGGGCTGGAACAAAAGCAACATGACCATGCTGGCACTCTCATCTTGGGCTGCTGGTGAAGGAGCGGAGGGGAGAGCAAAAAAACCCCCCACTCTTTCAGCTCCACGGGCCGGATAGAACAGCCGAACGGGCCAGATTTGGCCCGCGGGCCGTAGTTTGCCCACGGCTGGACTAGTTTCACAGCTTACTTTTCCGTATCTACTATATTCTCGGGCTTCTTTGCAAAAACTCTCATTTAGAAAAGCTCTGTCCGTTTTTTGAAGAGCCTGGGTCTCTGTTATGGGATGAATTGTGTCCTCCCTAGAATTCAGCCATGATGTGCTGATATCCAGGTCCTCAAAATGTCATCTTATTTCAGAAGATGTTTTTGCAAATATAAATAGTTAAGTTAGGATGGGTTAATACTGGAGTAGGACATATTCCTAATCCAATATGATTGGTGACCTTATAAAAAAGGGTATAAAAAGGGGCACTTGGATGCAATGACACAAGAACACCATGTAAAGATTGGAGTTATGATCCCAAGCCAAGGAACAGCAAATATTCTGATCAACTACCAAAAACTAACAGACAGCCATGGACCAGATTTCCCCTCACAGATCTTCAATGGAACAATCCTGTCAACACCTTGATTTTGGACTTCTAGCCTCCAGAATCATGAGACAATGTATTTCTGTGGTAAGCCACTCAGTTACAGCACCCCTAGAATGTGATGACAGCCTCACTGGAGGAAATTGCTCCTGATCTAACTCCATAGTTTATGCATTAGGAAGCCCCCATGTCTGGAAGTAACTCCTTATGGTCATGGTGTTGAAGCTCCTTTAAGGTCCCAAGGCAGTGACAGAAAATGTTGTCTGGGCTGTTGAGACAGACTTATAGTGAGTGTCTCCAGTTCTCTGTCTTTGCAGCTCCTCACACTGTGGTATGATGTCATGCCACAGGGAGAATAAGAGGAAGATAATGGGACTCTGTTTTGGTGTGTTAGCTCTGCCTCTTGCAGAAGGGGAAATTTGAGCCAATGATCTAAAGTCTTCCTTTCCTACCCCAGATGGTTTGCTCCGTGGATAGAAGAGTCCAAGGTTTGATTCCAGTCAAGGGCACATGCCCCAGGTTGCAGGTTCAATCCCCAGTGGGGCACATGCAGGAGGCAGCCAACCAATGAATATCTCTCATCATTGATGTTTCTATCTCCCTTTCCCGTTCTCTCTCAAATCAATATAAATATATTTTTTTAAAAAAATAAAGCCTTTTTTCCCCTCATTGATATGGTTTCTTGTAACACTTTCCCTTGACTGTTTAATGTGGAGTGAAGTTTTCATAGTTGGTGAAATTAGAAAACATGTTGAACAATAAACTCTTTTTATAAGGTACTACATCAAGTTTCTGAATGAAGGCAATGAGTTTGTCTCTTTGTGTATTCTGACTTCTGAGTTCTTCTCTCAAGGAACTGCTTGCTGACATTTTCCAGAAATAGTACTAAAAGCATGGATAAACCAAAAAATATATAGATAAATAAATAAAATAACTTGTCCCTTTCCTGCTCTGAGTCTTTTGAAGTATGTCCTCTAGGATTGAGGACTAAGAAACAACTTTGTAGGCCTTTAATATGACAGGATCAAAGAGCTTATTAGAATGAATTACTTGAGAGGACTCAATGATTACATTTCCCTAACCTACAAAAACAAACCGAAAATAAGAAAGGCAGAAAACAATCTCTAAATCATATGGGAACAGATTAGGAGGTACTATGCCCCTGCTTGTTTAATCAGATGTCAGGACAATATGTTGATAATTATAAGCTCTTGCATATGTTCTACCTCATTGAATTGTTAACAAATCCTCTACAAATTTAAACACATTTGACAGCTTTATGAGCCAATTTTTTTAAATGAGTCTAATATTTAAATATTTTTATTTTGAAATAATTTTAGAATGACAGAAGAATTGCAATAATAATAGACTTAATTTAACTCTCTCCCAGCTATGTCTAATGTTATCATTTTACAGTCGTGTGTATTCATCAAAGCTAAGAAATAAGAAACGGTATATTTATTATTACCTACACCTCAGGCATATTTTTAATTTTACCAGATTTGCTCTGATGTCCTTTTTCTTCTTCATGATCCAATCCAGGATAATTCATTGCATTGAATTAGCATGTCTTCTCAATATCTTTCAATCTGTGAGAAGTTCATGGTCTTTTTTTTTTTTTTTCCCTTTCATGACCTTGATAGTTTTTAAGAGTTCTGGCCAGTTGTTTTACAGAATGCACATCATTTTGGTTTGTCTTATGTTTCCCCATGATTGGATAGGAACCATAGGTTTGTAGGAAGAGTACCATTGGTAAGGTGCCTTTCCCACAGCATTTAAGGGAGGATGTGATGATAACATGACTTATTACTAGTGCTGCTAACTTTGATCACTTTAATCAAGTGCTGTCTGTTGGGCAAAGTAAGTAGTTTACACTACTTTTCATACTCTATTATTTAATACCAGTTGATAAATCCAGTTCACAATTCTGGAGGGGAATTAAGCTTCCCCCTTCTAGAAGAAAGGATGTAAATGAATCTGAAGAGCACGTTAACACAGCCACATTAACTAATAATTATTTTGGAGGAAGTGCTTTGAGGTTAACCAAATATCCTGTTACTCTTTAAAGTTTGCCCACTAATTTTATCAGGAATTAATTGCCTGTAAGAATTAGTACTATGCTCTTCTTATGGTTATTTTCTATTTATCTCATCCCTTTTACATTTATTATTTCCTTTTTACCTTATATTTACATACATTTCCTTCTATAAGAAAAATCGGTCCTGTTCCTCTCCTGTATTTACCATTATTTACTCAATTCTTTATTTATGTCACTACAGATACATACAATAAAGCTCACACATCATTTCTTGTACTCTTTGTTAGGATTTGGTATACTTTATTTTTTTAAATATATTTTATTGATTTCAGAGCAGAAGGAAGAGGGAGAGAGAGACAGAAACATCGATGATGAGAAAGAATAAGTGATTGCTGCCTCCTGCAGCCTCACACTGGGGATGGAGCCCACAACCTAGGCATGTGCCCTGACCAGGAATCCAACTGTGACCTCCTGGTTCATAGGTCGACATTCAACCACTGAGCCACACTGGCAGGGCATAATATACTTTATTTTTATTGCCTATATTAACATTTATGAAATATTTATAATGTACATAGCATTTCACATTTTATCCAGGAAACCTACTTTAATTTTAATGGAGTTATATTAAATAATTATGGTTTGGAAACAAAAATACCATATCAAGTTATTATTTTCCATTCCCATCCCAAAGGAAACTAACCCATGTTTTGCTGCTTTACATTTTTTTCTAGCTCCCAAAAGGCACTTACATGGGTGTATGTGTGTGGGGGAAGAGGAAGGCATAGTCAGAAAACATGAAAAAGAGACTAAGAATCAAAATCTCAGAGAAGGTTCAAAGAGTAGAAAGAAAGTACAAGAGGAAAAAGATATTCAAAATTCAATTATTGTATGTGTAACATAAATGCTCAAGAGTGAAGAATTTACTAAATATAAGATGATTACCCATAGGAAGAGATATTACACAGCCACTAATATATATATATATATATATATATATATATATATATATATATATTAGAGAGGAAGAGAGAGGGAAAGAGAGAGAGAGATAAAAAAATCAATGATGAGAGAGAATCATTGATTGGCCACCTCCTGCAAGCCCACCACTGGGAATTGAGCCCACAACACAGAGGTGTGCCCTTGACCGGGATTGAACCTGGGACCCTTCAGTCCACAGGCTGGCACTCTATCCACTGAGCAGAACCAGCTAAGGCTACACAGCCATTTTAATGTTTGTGTGCCATTTTTTTTTTTTAATTTGCAACAGCATAGTAAAGGTCACAAAATAGAAGGGAAAAAATACCAGGATGCAAAACTAGATAGCATGATCCCAATTCTGTTTTGTTTTTTAAAGAAAATGAGTATGAAGAAAATAAATATATTTATAAATATGCAAAAATATTCTAAAAATATGAATTACTAAAGCATACACAACATGCAGTACAGTACAATGATGCCTAATGGCCTCCCGAGCATCTACTGAATTAATTATTGAATACAAGAAAATGTTAATAGTAGTTATGGCTGGGTGGTAGAATATTTGATGACTTAATATTTCTTTTTTATGTTCTCTGTGTGTTTCCAAGTTGTAAAATATGAACATGTATTATTTGATATTTCAATAATGAGTTACAGTTTAAACAAGAGTCAGATAACAGTTGGTTTTCAACTGTTCTGAAGTCTGCAAAAGTGACCTGTGAGGAGGAGTGTTTTGCTACTGCATCATCCATAGGTTATTATTAGAAAAAAAAACAAACATTTTTTAGAAAAAAAATAAATTAAACAGGTCTTAATTAATCAGCCCAAGAGCTCAGCTGCTCAATAGGAATGGTGTAGGTCACCTGAAAAGCAAACAGAATAATCATAACTGCTTTAAGAGTCTTTGAAGTTATAGGTTAAGCCAGTGGGAAATTAGCCAGATTGCCATTACAGCCGAAAATTGTCGGAAGGCCCCAGCAGCCAGTGTAATTATGCAAACTTTGTGAGCCTTGAAAATTTTGTGATTGTAATGTATACTCTCAGCCTTCATAAACCTGCATTCTTTAAACTGTCTTGCCCAAGGCTGAGTGATAAAGAAAGAGAAAAATAAATACTGTAGGAAATTCTTTCTTCAAATCAGGATTTTCCTCACCTGTTGCCTTCCTAAAGGATGTTGGGTAGGCACTGGCTTCCCCCTTCAGTGACTAACTCCAGTTGGGTCACCCGGAGAAGCTGCTCTTCCCGGAGTCTTTTCTTAAAGGGTAGGCGCAAGCATGCACATAGCTACGTCTAATTATGGCCGGGATCCCAATTATAAAAAGGGCAGCTGAGTGCAGATAGGGGTCATTGAGAAGCTTAGGAACTCTTCCTAGTCTGGTAAAGTTTCAAGGCGGTGTTTTAAGGTTTAGGAAAGATGAATCTAAATGATGACTTTATAATCAACCACCCTAGGAGATGTGTTTTGGGCTCTCTTGAATATGAATGCTGTTCTAAATTCACATGCCACTCAGATGCAGAGCGAACACAGAGAGGGAGGTCTAGGGCAAGGTGAAATAATTAAGGAAAGAGGTGGGAGGGAGAACACATAATCAAAATGCCTTCAGGCTGTACAAGGCAAAACCAGAATTAAAGGGTAAAGGATGACCAGAAGAAAGACTCGCATTCCCATTTGAAGATGCCCTCTGGAGGTAACCAGGGCTGAGGGAGGAATGCACAGAGGAGGATTCTTTGCTGAGAATGAGTACATTTCATCAAACTCAAGGAGTAAAATCTTTCTTATGTGTGACCTTTGATTCTTCTGCAGATGCCTTGCCAAAGACAGCATTTCAGACAAATAGCATCTGGTTTGGAATATCTGACAGAAATATTGTTCAGGACAGTGGCCTTAAAGTTTAAGAGACACAGGTCACATTAATAATTTAGAAAAAACTATTGATCCCCTCCATGAACACAAAATGCGCTACTCGGTGGTTCGGAGACCTCCTTAGCAGTCTACTAAAGCACATGAACCCACCAGCCTTAAATTAATAGTCCGTGATAGAGAAATTGATGACAACTAATTTAGTATAACTTTTTCTTTTAGGAATTAAAAGAACCATGTTTGAATCTCTAAGCTAATCTAGCTTGATTCTTTTAAAGAAAGAGACTTTTTAAGACAAAGAGACAAGACAAAAAGAAGTTAAAGGTTGATGACGGTTATTTGGCTGTGATTCAAGACAGAGAAATGTGGTCCTCAGCTTCTTATCCTATTGTTCATGAGCCTATCATTTATTCCAAATTATCATTGCTTTGTAAAAATATTCAGGGTATTTTAGAATTGGTGAACTATGTCTGTAGAGGAAAGATGGTCAGTTCTCACAAGAAACATAAACTTTTCCTTAGTGTTTTGATACAACTTCACATAGTGCAAACACAAAACTACACTGACTATTTTAAGCCTTTTCTGTAATTAAGTTTATTTAAAAACTAAAAAGATTATACTAAAATCATAAAAGTATCTATTTTATTTTTATATATTTTGTTGATTTCGGAGAGGAAGAAAGAGGGAGAGAAATAGAAACATCAATGATGAGAGAGAATAATTGATCAGCAGCCTCCTGCACACCTCATACTGGGGATTGAGCCTGCAACCCAGCCACATGCCATGACTAGTAATGGAACAGTGACCTCCTGGTTCATAGTCAATGCTCAACCACTGAGCAATACCATCTGGGCCAAAAGGAACTATTTATAAACAGTTGATTTAATCATGCTTAAATCTAATATCTATGTGAGGAAGTGAAAGTATGGCCAACTATTCAAAACAATAAAATATTAAATTTTAAAAATTACCAAAATTATATAGTGCTTTCAAAAATAATACCCCAATTCAAATTTTAAAATAATTGAAAAAAATGCCCTCATCTCACTCTTTCCACTCCATTCAGTTGCCACACTTTGTAACTAGTGATGAATGCCCCTAACAGATTTCCTAAGATCTTTCTTTATATATTGTTTGCTATCCCCAACGGAAATATAGAATTTACAGAATATCTATTAAAGCTTGGAACCTGAGACATTTTATAAATATGTGTACAAACATACACATGTTTCTGTTAATATCGTCATTCACTTTTACCATAATATTTATCTTGTCTGGCACTCTATTTTGTTCCAAAGATGTTTGGAGGAGAGAAACAGTTCTTCATGTGTATAGTGGGAAGAGGGTGTCTTGCCCCCCCCCCCCCCCCCAGCTTCCCTCTTCAGACCCAAACCCATCCTAAAATGCTTAGTGTCTGCTGTGGCCAGCTAATAGCTGAGCATTGTGTAGGCTTGCCCAAGGCTAGAGCCCCTTCCAGGGGTCAGCTTTAAACAATGACTGACTGAGGCAAGAATGCAGAAGCCCAGGTGCCCCTTGCCTCATTTGGAGACAATTCCAAAGGGCCATCCCAGTCCCAGAGCTCCAGATAGAAGCTCAATTGCAACTAAAACATGATCACCTTCAACTGTTTAGTCTTCCTCAAGTTTCTTTCTTTCTTTCTTTCTTTCTTTCTTTCTTTCTTTCTTTCTTTCTTTCTTTCTTTCTTTCTTTCCTTTCTTTCCTTCCTTCCTCCCTTCCTTCCTTCCTTCCTTCCTTCCTTCCTTCCTTCCTTCCTTCCTTCCTTCCTTCCTTCCTTTTTACTTTTTTCAGGAGCAGGCGGGTGTATCCCATCACACTAATATACTTTCCTTATGTATTTATATTCATGCATTCTTATCTTTATCCACATAAAACCTTTTATTTAAAAAAACTACAGATTCATGCACATTGAAATAAAATTAATTAGAAGGTGGCTGGTGGGTGGGACTGGGTGAGATGGGCCAGACAAGCTCTGGAGCAAACCTTCACCCCTCCTCCCACCCCCATCCCTCCTCAGCAGCTGCACCTGGGGCAGTGCCAGGGTCGAAGGAAATCTGAGGAATGAGTGGGTTCCCTCTAGCAGGTGGGGGTCCCTTGGCCTGGTCTTTCGGGGATCGAGTCAAAACCATCAGTCTGATATCCCCAAAGGGGTCCTGAAATGCAAGAGGGCACTCTGAAAAGTTGTTGTCACCCAGCAGCTCCTGCATTGAGTGTCTGCCCCCTGTTGTTCATTGTGCATCATACCTACCAGCCGGTCTGCCAGTCACTTAGCCTTTTATATATATATATATATATATATATATATATATATATATATATAGATGGCCATAAATACTTTATTTGGATTTCATCAGTTTTTCCACATATGTCATTTTTCTGTTCCAAGATCCAATCAGGATACCACCTTGTACTTATTAGTTCTATCCTCTTGGTCACTTCCAATTTCCCAGTCTTTCCTTGTTTCTCATCATCTTGACAATTTTACAGAGTCTTGGCCAGGTACTTTGTAGAATGTCTCTCACTTTGGGTTTGTCTGATGTTTTCTCATCATCTCCCTGGAGTTACTGATGAGGTAAAATTACCTCAGAGGTGAAGTGTTCTCATTGCATCATATCACTGGTACATGATATCAACATGACTTATTACTAGTGACACCAACCTTGATTGTTTGCTTAAAGTGGGATCTGCCAAGTTTTCCACTGTAAAACTCCTGGTTTTCCTTCTGACTCTCTTCTGAGGGCATCTCACAATAAAACCTCTACATACAACTCTCACCCTGAGTGTATCTCCACAAAATCCAAACTTAAAAAACAAAAAACAAAAAAACCATGTTATAATATCCATCCATTATATTTCAACCAGTACCCTCCACAAATGCTGAATAATTTAGTTCTTGAAATTTAATTTTGTCAGTATGTATAGAAAGGAGCCATATCATCACAGTTAAACTTAATGTTCCAGCCATGTTAATGTTTCACCAAGAATCATACACATCTACAAATTTTTCAGCTTTAATTCTCATAGCTCATAGAAACAGCAAAATATATTCAATACTATATTAATAATATATTAAATAATATATTCAAATACATATATTACTCACATGTATGTTGTTCCTGGCTATGATTTGATGTACAAAATACATGAAACTCTTATCACACCAAAAACAAACTACTAATTAACCACACTAGAAATTCACACAGTCTACTCTGAATCCTCTTGAACTAATTCAATAAGATCATATTTTACAAATTCACTAGCGTTCGTAGAAGTCACATGGAAAATTACTATATTCAACATGTTCTTCTTTGTCACACCACAGTCTCCATTAGAAAAATCTTTATAGGAGAACTTACTTAACTGTGTAAAATCACTGTCACTTCAGGTTCAATGGCATTTCCTTTATTTTCAGAAAGAAAATATTTATTCAAGAAGAATAAAGTTAGTGATTTTTTTTTACTCTCAATTTATCAAAACAGAATTTTCTAATAAAAATCATCAGATTCTTTCTGGCTCATCTCATCCTCACATGGTAGTATTTAAATGTATTTGTCAAATGTTGAGGTATAGCATAAACTTTATACTTGCTGTGAATTAACTAAATTATTTTGATTGCAAAGAAAGGGATGTATTTGTTTTTCACATATTTTAGAAATTCAGCAGTATGTGGCTTCAAAAAAAGACAGTTTTTCTTTTCCTCTAAGGAAAGAAACAGTGTGTGAGGTACTTTTTCTTAAAAACAAAAAAACATAGCCATGAAGAGGTGATGATTTAGACCACTGGCTTTTATGACATTTAGTGCAGTCATCTCAGAAGACAAAACATCCTTCATTTTTGTAGGCAAAGTCTTAGAGAAAAGTGTGTGCTAGTGTAGCAACACATCATGTGTGATCATGATGCCAGATTATTCTTCCTCGACATAGTACACAAATCCTGAATTTCACCCCTTGGCATGGCAGGATCATCCTTGCTATGAACTTAGTCACATATATCAAGTTAAAAGTCTCCTCAGGGATTCAACAGACTGGTTTTCTTCAGAGTTCAATGAAAGGATCTAGACAACCACATAGCTTTCCTCATGCCACTGGTTTCTTTGAGTCACTCCTCAAATGTTACCTTATCATTGAGGACTATCTGAAGACTCCATTTAAAATAACTCACTTCCCCAACATTGTACTCTCTACCTCCCTTTTCTGCTTCATTTTTCTTTTACAGAATTCACTGCTATCCTAATGTTCATCTCTCTTCTTATTTTATAATTCCAAGTACTTAAGGACAGATATTCCTTTATTTTTTTCTACATTATATTCCAAGTGACTAGAACAGTACCTGGCACACAGTAGATGCTTAATAATTTTTAGTGACTACATGGTTGAATGCATTTGTTTAACAAATATGTGTGGATTTGTTTGTTACTTTTTTGTTGTTGTTGTTACTTTTAACCCATGTAGGGAAAGGCACCATGACATTCATGTCATTTTAAGAAAAAACAAAACAAAACAAAACAAAATACAAATATTAACAATTTTAAACTCTTCTTCCTAATGTTTTTTTGAGTATTATACTATAAGGAACCTGTCTCTACTGTAAAACTAATAGCCTACCATTCTCTCCACCCCCTTCCCTACACTTGCTGTAAATGAAAGAGTGAGTGTAATAATTGGTCTTTGTTAGATTCCATTTGCTGTAATGATCAAAGTAACAAATAAATTTCTGAAATCTATACTAATATATAATAAAATATATAATAAAAGAGTAGTTTTCTAATTAGACCTGGAGACCTTCTAGACATTTTTCCGGACAAAGCCATAGTGGCAGAGCCGAGGCAAAGGCTGTTAGGGGAGACCAGGCCAAGAGGGGAGGGCAGTTGGGGGTGAGCAGGCCAGAAGGGGGGGTGGGCAGTTCTGGGAAATAAGACCAGAAAGGGGGAGTAGTGGGGGGTGAGAAGGTTGGTCAAGGGGGAAGTTAGGGGTAAGCAGGCAAGTAAGCAGAGTTGTTAGAGGCAATCAGGCAGGCAAGCAGGTGAGCAGTTAGGAGTCAGCAGTCCCAGATTACAAGAGAGATGTACAACTGGGAGATTGGGCCTAAGCTGGCAGTTGGATATCACCCAAGGGGTCCTAGATTGGAGAGGGTGCAGGCCAGGCTAAGGAACACCCCCTCCCTGTGTACAAATTTTGTGCACCAGACCACTAGTTTTCTATAATTCAAAGAGTAGATTCTTCAAAGGGACCATTTTCTGGAGCAAGATTCATAACCCATAAATAATCTGCCATACTGTCCCTGTCAGGACCAAGATTTACCATTATGTCAGTGTCTATAAATATATACGTTTCTAATTGTATTGATCATCACCATAGGGTTACTTATAGCCTCTAGCATTACAATATGGCTTACAGAACCTGTTTTGTTTATCCTCTATCCATTTTATTGCATATTTCTGGATGAATTGAAGTTTCCTCCTATTTAATATTAATTCTTGCAACCTTAAAAATATAGCAAACAATTGAAAGTAATTAGCATTTCTTCTTTTTTTTCCAATTGGAAAGTTTAGCTGTCACAGAATACTATACTCTACAAAATATAAGTCTTCAGGAATTTAAAAGATCAGTAGCAAGAAACCCCAGAATTTTATCTCAGTTGCTTAAGATTGTTAGCTGAAGTTTATGGAGGAAAATATTGTAATAATATGCATCATCTTCCATAATATGTCAGGTCAGTCTTAATAATGATATTTAAAACTAAAAGGTCATTTTCAGGTGAGGCAAATGGTATAATGCTACACCAATTTTAGAGCCTCATCATTACTGAGATGCTTAGGTTGCCAACTATCATCTTGTATCATTTTTTTACAGCTATGATTTAAGGGTTTTCTTCAGGAAATATAAAACTAGTGAAGTCGCCTTTGTCTATAATTTTGCAAGGACCATTCCCAGAAGGATGTGTCACAGGTAATAAAATAGAGCAGATGGTAAAAGGAAGTTGAAGCAACAGATCTATTCCTTGTTTGTGCTATTGCGGTAGTTACAGGCTATAGGCAATCGGTTCCATCCACACATTCCTAGTCCCAATCTTTCCAACGCTATTATGAAAATTGCCTTCAGACTGAAACACACATCTTTCCTGTCCCTTTGATGGCCGTCATCACCTAAAGAGACAAGCAGCAGCTCGGCATTAGCTCTGGCAGGAAATGTCTGCCTTTGGTGTTGGTTATCTTTGGTTGACTGTGTTCCTGAAAGTGTTGCACATTCCTCTCCTCTTTCCAGGTTCAATAGCTTATTATTTCAATTTGACTTTCTTATTACAGGAAACTTTCCATTAAAAGAGATTTCAATTTATTTCAATTAATGTGCTTTTCATCACTTTTCTTGTCACTTTTTTATGTTTTCAAAATGAAATAGGGATACAAACTACCCCCACCTTTTTTTTTTTTTTTTTTTTTACTCGAACAACTCTATTTCACCCTTTAATAAGACAAAGAAGGAGTCCATTTCACCTTCTTTAAAAGGGTGTTTTTTGTTTTTCTTTTGCCATTCTAATGTTCTTTTTTTCTAAAAAAGAGATTGTTTTCTAATCATTATATTTAATACAGTTCTAAACATAGGTTTATAACTACTTTCTCTGTAGTATTAGCATTAGAGTAATTTTATATGGCTTGGAAAATAATTAACTTGTACTATAGAAAAATATTAAAAGTGCTGGTACTATAAATTTCTCCTGAAATTAATAAATGTTATCTTATTTTTTTAAAGTCTCAGTTAAAAACGTACTCAGACAAGTAACCATAAAACTAGAGTGAAAATCTCAGCTAGTTATGTAAAACACTTTACATATCTATTCTGATGAATTCCCTTAAAAAAAGTATTGCTTTAAAACTTTGATGCTTAACTTTGAGTCTGTGTGCTTTTAGAAATTCTCATTTGTTGGGAAATATTCTAAGAACTTTAATAATTTAGTTAATGGGAATGTTTTCATTGTTTTATTAGTTTCAATAAAAATTATACTAAAAATCAAATTAGTTCTTTACTTAGGAGTATTGTTTCTCAGTGGTCCCCTTAGTTCAGGCATCTTTGATTGTATTATAAATACTGGGCACTGAATGAACATATCACAACTACATGAAGTGACTAATTTTTCTAATGCACGTTTACCCATTGTTTTATGTGCCTCTTTCTCTCTGCCACTCACTCATTCAAACATTTATTGAGGACACATGTTCTAGGCTTCTTTCTAAATATCCTAGCTAATATACTACAACCACAAGCCACACCCACCAGCCAATTGGGAGCAAGTATGCAAACTAACTCAACCAAGATGGCTGTGACTGAAAGCAGGAGGCTTGGGTTTCCCTGGCAATGAAGGAAACCAAGCTTCCCTGCCACCCTGGCCAGCCCAGGCCTATACTCAAGGCTACAAACTTTCAATTATAGAAGATAAATAAATTCCAACAAAAATGGCTGCAGCCATGGAACATGCAGGAGGCTTGGCTCTGCTCAAGGCTACAAAGTTACAATTATAGAAGATAAATAAACCCCGGATACCAGGGCCTCTGCTTGGGTCACCAGGAGGCATGGTCGGCCTGCAAACCACCACAGGCCCCTCTCCTAGACCACACCATGCCCCAAGGGGACCCCCACCCTGTTCAGAGACACCCTTCAGGTCAAACCAGCTAGCCCCCACTCATGTACCAGGCCTCTATCCTATCTAATAAAAGAGTAATATGCAAATTATCATACCTCCAACATACAAGAGGGCTGCTCCATTTGGTCAAAGATAGATGCCCCCATGTGGACACAAGATGGCCACTACAAGATGGCCAGAGGTGGAGGGCAGTTGGGAGAAACGAGGTCTGCAAGATGAGGGCAGTTGTGGGCAATCAGGCCAACAGGGGAGGGCAGTTGGGAGGGACCAGAACTGCAAGGGAGGGCAGTTGGGGGTAATTAAGCCTGCAGGAGAGGGAAGTTAGGGGTGACCAGCCAGCAAAGGAAGGAAGTTGGAGGCGACTGGGCCTGCAGGGAAGGGCAGTTGGGGGAGACCCAGGCCTGCAGGGGAGGGCAGTTATGGGTGACCAGGCCTGCAGGGGAGTGCAGCTAGGGGTGACCGGACCTGCAAGGAAGGGCAATTAGGGGCAATTGGCAGGGGAGCAGGTAGGCATCAATCAGACTAACAAGGAAGTAGTAAGGGGGTTATCGAGCTGGCAGGCAGAAGCGGTTAGGGCCAATCAGGAAGGCAAATAGGCAAGCAGTTGGAAGCCAGCAATCCTGGATTGTGAGAGGGATGTCTGACTGCCCGTTTAGGCCTGATCCTACTTGGATCTGGCCTAAATAGGCAGTCGGACATCCCTTGAGGGGTCCCAGATTGGAGAGGATGTAGGCCGGTCGGAGGGACACCCCCATGCAGGAACTTCGTGCACCAGGCCTCCAGCTTATTTAATATTCATCAGTAGAGCACAGTAAATGATTTCTGTCTCTTGACACTAATATTCTAAGAAGTTACCCTTGATGAAATTAATTCAATTGACTAGTCAGCACATTTTTTCACTGTCATATATTATTCTCTGCAGGGGTTGAGGAGAGTGGGGTGAATATGTTAGACTTATATATTTCCTCTATATAAACATATGCATGCATGTGTGCATGTATATATGTTTATATGTATATATATACATATGTGCAACCCTGTACATATGACATATAATATGATTAGATATGGAACTATCAGAGAAGGAAATATATTTTAGGAAATAGATGAGAAGAGATTACTTTTCTCTTATGTTTAAGTATTCTCTCATTTATTAGCTGCAGATATTTTAGAGATGTTTATAGAGTGGTTGGCTTTTTGTGAATGTGGTCAAACTCTTTGGTCAGTCTAAAGGCTCCCTCCAATTTTGCTTAAATATATGTTTATTGCAATTGACTGACACCATCTGCAGAGGGCAAAAAGAGGTCATTTTTAACACCTGGAAGCTCTTCTTCTGGGTAATGGGCAATAATAACCATCCTGTCAGCCATGGATCTCAAAGTTCCTGCCACCTCCTCCAGCGAATTCCCCTTTAATAGGTTGGAGGTGGGGTCAGGATGGAATAGGTGCAAGTTGACTTCTTTTTGCTAACCTTCATTCTCAGAGCCAGTGGGAAATGGCCTAGAAAAGTGGAATCACACAGATATAGATTCACAGGTAGATCTGAGACATCAATATTCTAAACTATATTTTGCTAATCTGATGATTATCTTAAAATCTATTTTGTTATTGGGGTGGTTAATTTAAATAACCTATGTCAGGTGGTATACACAATTACTGGCAAACTATTAAAATAAGTAAAATGTATTAATATCATCTTTCTATGTCAATTCTGAACAAAAGGAAAGGCAGAAATACTTGATTTTCACCTGAATTATGATAATTGCTGGATTGAAAACCAGACAATACATAAAAGTTGAAAGATCAAAAAAATAAACTATTCTGAATATTCAGCCATTCACATTTGACACTGAATTATTTTTTCCCTAAATAGTTAGCTCTTTTATTTTTTTAATATTTTCATTGATTTCTGAGAGAAAGATAGAAACATCAGTGATGAGAGAGAATCATTGATCAGCTGTCTCCTGCACCCCTCACATTGGGGATCAAGCCCAAAACCCAGGCATGTGTCATGACAGGACATGGAACTGTGACCTCCTGGTTCATAGGTTGACGCTCAATCATTGAACTGGCAGGCAATAGTTTGCTCTTTAAACAAAGTATAGGTGAAGAAAAATTATACCCCATTGTGTATTTATTTAATTCTCACATTATTAAAACTACCTTGATTTTGTCTCCATTTACTTGAATTATTTTGGCTAAAATATGTTTTTTCTGTTGCAGATTAATTGTTCTTTTTGACAGTCTGCATGCACTTCATTTTCCCTTTGGGTCCTAATAACTTGTTTATAATATTAGTGGAAAATGACTTTTTCAATGATCAACTTTTTCTTTTCTTTTAATTTCTTCTACTACACTTTCCTTATAAAAGTTTTTCTATGGGAAGATTTCATACATTTTAAGCTGCATTTTATTAAAACTTTTTCACTTTTAACTTTTTTTTATATTTAACTCTTTAATACTTCTAATTCTGTGAATGTAACAGTTTATGTGTGTTTTGCACCTGGTTTTTATTTAGTATATCAAGAGATTTTAATATACATTTTTCCAAAATCTTAATTTTTCTCAACAATGTGAATCTTCTTGTCTTGTTTACTCTGTTCTTCAATGTCTGTGAGTTGTTTTTAAGCCTGATAGTTCTCTTTTCATAAATATTTTTAGCTTTTCATTTTATTATTGCTACAAATTAAACAGGATATTTTAAAGCCTTTTTCCAAAATCTAAAATGTAATGACAAATTATTGGGGGTTCCCTTTGTTTGTGGTTTTTTTTTTTTTTGAATTTTGAATTTTAGATTTTTACTGTGATTACTAAAATATTATTTTTCCATTTTATATTTTCCCTTTCAAATGTAAAAACTGATGCTTGTAATTTGACCATTGTCAGTAATCAGAACTGTATTACATAACTGGTTTTAGTACTCAACAGTAGGTCGTGAATTTTACATTTGATTTGTTTTTATTTGTCCAGCTTGCATAATTTAAGAAATATTTCAAAAGGATCAGTGATTTCCTGTTTCTTGCCTACACAAATAACCTAGAACATTAATTATAAGCACAATTTCTTGACCTCTTTAATCTTTACATCCTATCTCTAAAAAAAATGAGGATGGAAATATTACCTAACTTATAAAGTTGGTGTAAGAATGAAATGAATTAAAGCTCCTTAACAATTGGTAACCACTATGTTTGACCCTCACACTTATTACCATTATCTTGAGATTCCTTTACTTTCATTACATAAGGGATGCAACTTAGCAGAAAAAGTCATGGTCATAGGTTTTGTGCCTCAAATTTGTAAATTTTTCTTGTATTTAATATGCTAGAGAATAAATATGAAGCTGGCTTGAATCTTATTGTTTTTAGCGTTATGACTGTATGATTGTAAATATGTGCTTACAAGGTGTGTTGTTTTACACTTAATGAAAGGACAAGTGGTTTTCTCAAGACTGATTTTTCCACTATGAGGCATTACAGTCAGTGTATCTACAGTCAGATTTCATTTTCATTTATGAAAAGTTTTCTTCAATTATTATATAAGTGTCATTTTTGTTTCAGCTGATTTTTATATACTCTTCCTCAGATCCTCCTCTAATTCTAAGGTTGGTTTTCCATTTTCTTTTAATCACACCTGAATTCTTTGTTCTTTTTCTTGCCTCTGGGATAACTTGTTTTATTTATGAGAAACTCGCTGATTTAATGTTCCATTGTATCTAGCCCTCTGTTTTCTGCCTCAGATGCAGCTTTGTATTTTATTACTGGATACCTAGTTTTCATGTATCTCTTTTTGATCTTATATTTAAACCCCACATGGAGGATTTAAATATATTCCCCCCAAAGGTTAAGTTCAAGTCCCAAGCCCCAGAACCTGTGACTATAGCCTTACTGGGGAAATAGGATCTTTACAGATGCAAAGTTAATATTTCAAGGTGAGATTATCTTGAATTTAGGATGGATCCTAAATCCAATAACTAGTGCCCTTTGAAAAGAAAAGAGAGTGATATTTGAGGCAGAGACATGGAGATGAGGCTACGTGAAGATAGAAGCAAGAGATCTAAACCAAGCATGAAGGATCACTGACAACTAGCAGTAGGTGGAGAAGGGCATGGGAAAGACTTTTCCTTAGAGCCCCAGAAGGAGCCAACTGGGTTGACACCTTCATTTTGGATTTTTGGTCTCCAGACTGTGAGAGAATAGAGTTCTGATATTTTTAGCTGCCAGATTTGTAGTAATTTCTTGTGAAATTTTAGGAAACTCACTTTTCATTTTATACTTTAAAAATTATTTTCATCTGTTTTGAACTAAATAATAATTCTTTCAAGTGTCAGGAAGTAAGTTCATTATCAATCTTATTCTTTATTGCCATTTGTAAAGATTTTTTTTTCATTTCTTATTTCCTTGCTTTTACGTATTTATTTTTATTTTAATGATATCTTAGTTGGCAATTAGGAAGCCTTCATTGGAGGATGCCAGCCAAATGCTATTATAACCAAAACCTTTACTTATATTGATAAAGTGATACTCACAATTATAAATCAGGGACACAGTGAAGATCAAATCACATTGCAAATATATGAAAAGAAGAAAATCTAACATGCCTTGTTATATTTAATATCACCTGTTAGAATAACCCTTTATTGTATAACATCAAAAAGAAAATCAGTTGAAGATGTGTATCTTTTAAATTCAATTCATGAAAGCTGTCTTAGTTTGAACTTTCCCAGAAGCAAACCCTAAAGCAAAGGTTGGAGTGCATTTCATTTATTTTGGAGGTGATCCCAGAGAACACTGGTAAAGGAGTGAGGAAGTGAGACCAGGAAGGAAAGTCAGCCAATCAGCGCTGCTATCAAGCAATAACCACAGTAGATATGCAGAGCTTAGCCACGCAGGGAATTCTGGGCACCAGTGTTAGTTCACTCTAGGGGGGAAGTATTCATGCACCAGCTGCCTTCTGTCATTGGTTGAGGCATTCTCTGATACAGGGGCATGGCAGTGGTCCCTGATCACTGCTGCTTTGCTAATTGGGTGCAAAGTAGGACTTGATGGATGAGAAAGCTCTTAAGGAAAGAATACAGGTGTTTTTAATTAAAAGTGAAGCCAATGCAGCCTCAAGTGGTAGTGAGCATGGACAGAGCACCAATGGCATCTGCTACGTTGCCATTAAATTAAAGGGGCCCTCTCAAAATATCCGAAAGCCCGAGGTTAGCAGTTGCCAGTATTGATTCCAAAGGACACAGCACTCACACGGTGGGAGCTCAGGACGACATTTCTGCAGGTCTCTTGGCATTTCTGTCATAGTTGCTAGTTGGCTGTGGTATCTCCAAGCCTTGTGTTCTTTTAACTTCATTCAAAGAAGTGAGAAAAGAAATGTTCCACCGAGACTCTGTTTGCATTAGAGTCTTTTAGCAGAAGAGAAAAATATTTCCCAGCATCCTCCGGAGCCAACTTCTTAATACTTCATTATAGAAAGAAAAGGATGGTCCTGTTTTCCATCAGGCCAAGAACTGTGGGCCTAATATTTGAATAGAGTTTTCATAGCAAGAAAGATAAGGGTGGAGATAGATTTCAAAACAAAGAGCTTAGTCTAGTATAAGAAATAAAAGAAAAAAAAACAAGCCTCAAGATTTTAGGTGCAAGCATATTTGAATTAGTTTTATTGTTTTAATTATCATATATATATATATATATATATATATATATATATATATATAATCTTATAGATCAGTATTTCCCAAACTTTTGACATATGCGTACACCTTCTATCATTTTCGTAACACTGAGTACCTCTCGTCAAAAAAAATTTTGATGCATTTTAATAACAATCAAAATCTATTTATTTTTTGTTTTTTGGTACATACACAAAATAATAATAAATGAAAAATAAAATTATTCATAATGAAATATAAATAAAAGTTATATTATCAATAACATTTATTTGGATCAATGAGAAGGATGAAATTGACTTGACTCATGAGAAGGTAGAATTAGGCGCAGCTAAGCACAGTGCAGTGCATATCCCCACCAAACTCTGGGGGTACGAGTATTACACTTTGGAAAACACTGTTTAATATAGAAAATGCATATATATATATATATATATATATATATATATATATAATGCATATATATGCATTATATATGCATTTTCTATATTATATATATATTTATATATATTTCTATATATATATATATATATATACACACACACACACACACACACACACATACACACACACACATACAAATAAGTAGGTGCATATATATTTCAGTTAGTAGCAATGTGATAAGCTAAAATTTTCACATTGTTCTCAAAATATAGGAAAGGTTTTTTTTCAAATTTGAGGTATTTTAGTTTCCTTCTTGTTACTTTTTTTTCTTGCAAAAGATACCCCATATCACAATTCCCATCTAAAATTTTAAGCCTCTTGACATGTGTAACAAAATATATCTACAATTAAAAGACTTATTTTGAAAATTCTACAGTCTCTCACTTCTATATTATTTTTGGCCATTTAAATAGTGGATCATGCTGCAAGCATGAGTGGCTTTTAAAAAATATTAATAATGATGTGCACACTATGTTTTTCCATTCCATTGCTTTTCAACCAATATTTTCTTAAAAATTTCCAGAGATTTATAAGCTTAATTTAAACTTAATTTGAATTAGATCAAGAAAAACAAATTGTTCAGAAAATAATGAAGCGTTATCCTGGATTTTACTAAATAACTTTTAGATTCTAACAAAACCCACACTGTTTGTTTGATTTGGGGATTGCTCACTGCTCTAACAAGTAAAACCCTAAGTCTCAGATACTTCACACAATACATTTATTTCTCACCTAACCTAAATATAATAAATTTAAAATGGGTTCCTGGTTGGTCTACGCAGTAATCCCAAGCCAGCTCTCACTTTTGCTTTTGTCTTTTTAGACAAATGGTTTCCAAGGTCACTAAGCTAATCATGATAGAAAGGGCATGTAGGGGGAATTGGGATATTTTTATGAGTAAGTCCAAGGAACAGCATACATGTACCAGAAGACATTGTTACTCCCACCTGTTCCCTCTCATATCATTTACTCTAGGAAGTCAGCCACCAAGCCAGCTCCATGTTCTGAGAGCTCTCCAGCAGCTTTTTGCAGAGGTCTAATGACATGAAACAGAAAGGCCAGAGGCAAGGGTCAACTTGCCAGCCATGTAAGCTATCATGGCCGTTAACCTTTTAGATGCCTGCTTCTTGTGCTGACATCTTTACTATGATTTCATGAGAGGCCTTGAACCAGAACTATGGAGAACAATAACATGAGCAGAATAAATCTGGAGATAAGAGAAAACATTCCAGAACTAAAAGCTGTGATATTTGCCTTGAATATATGCTTTTTACTGTGGCTTCAGGCTAAACATTTCTGAAAATACCAGAAAGGACATTAGAAATTATTAGATTAAAAGGTGATCTTGCATGAAGTTCAGATTCCCCAGGCTCTTTAGAAGATGGGACAGCAATGGCTTTCACATATCTGTGCTCTCTTTGACTTGTTTCAGTTTAGACCCACATCATGTTTAGCACAGGTCCAAGTTCAATTATGTCTTTGCATGGGGTGAGATGGAAGAGGCATTGTTTTCATATCCACTACAAAATACAGAAATGACTCCATGTGAATTTTCCTCAACTTCCTTCCATATCCTTTTTGAAGTTGATATCTTTGTAAAGATTGCTTTTCTAGTTGAAGGTCTTCTTTCTTAATCTGAATTCATTATTCTTTGGTAAACCTTAGCAATGTTGTTGTTACAAATAATTTCCTATGTGTTACCAATTAGGGTGATCAATGTAAGCAAACTTGAATTAGTTTAAGTAAAAGTGGAGAGTTTATTTTAAGGTGTCCATCCAACCATGACTACAAGGGTTGAAATTGAATAACAAGATTTCTGGGAGTCATTACCTTTGGGAGTTAGAATTACTGTGAGCTCAGAGATGACACACAATGGTGCTTTTACAAATGCAAATGCTAAATTTTACAAGAAATTCTATAGCAAAGTGCTGAGATTATTTTATGTTGAGATTCATATAACAGTGAATCACCATAATGTAAGGAAAGCTATGAAATTGACCAACATAGCATGACTCTTTGTAAATATGATATAGTATTGGTAGTCCTTAATATTTGAGCTTTTTTTTCTAAAAGCAAAATTCAAAGAATTATTTCATGAAGCTCCATATTATACTGAGGTGCACTTCCTGCTAATAAAATATCTTACTGTTTTATTTGAAATGTAGAGCTCTATTTGAAATATTAAAATAAAAAAATTATCTGCCGTCTTTCTATAAAAGTTTTAAATTCTAATTGGAAGTTTTGATCTGGTGAAAATAAATCATCTTTATTAATATTAATACAATATCTGCACATTTTTATTTAATTATGTAAAATGATTTTATGCAAATAAAAAGTGCTCCCAGTAAAAGGCCTAATACATAAACACCATCTATATACTGATAAAAATATACATCAGCTTGTTAACATAATCTTTTGTTATAATCTTAAATCTACAATATGGAATTCTCTTCCTTATAGAAAACTTTATAGTTACTGAATATATTAACTCTTCCAAAGATTAAAAAAATATCTTAAGCAAAGGAGTTACATGATGAATTAGTGATGATCTTTCACTAATACCTAATCAGAAATAGGAATCTCTTTGGAAGTATACTTTTAATAGCTTGGCCTAAATTTGAACCAGTGATTTGAGAGAAACAACTCTTTGTGTTTTACAATTAGGAAAGTATATGAGAGGGGGTTAGATTTTCCCAGAGAATATTACCTAAAGGGCTCTTCCTGATTTAGAAGAGATTATCAGGCTCTGAATAATTTCTTTACCAAGCGTGTCAAACTCAAAGGCTAACTAGGGCCAAATAAACAGGGTTCAAGTTCATGTAGGCTACAAAAAAAAGCTTCAATTTTCATAGAAACATAGGTTTATTTTGATAGACACATGATAAACACAAGGTCTGAAATAAATGAGTAATTGTTAACATAAAATAATAGAACATTTAATAAAAATTAATATTTTATTGAATATTAACTTACCAGACAGACACTGAGTAACTGCACAAATAAGTATAATACAAATAAACATTTTTTCTTGTTCTTCAAAAGCCAGATATTTCCTGTTTCACATACCAAGCAAGACAGTACAAGACTAATGACATGGAAATCAGCTGCTAAAATATTCACTGCTAGTATTGGTAGAGAGAAATGGTGAACCTGCACGTAAGGGAAATTAATGCAACACGATTATAATAGTCATTAGTGAAAATTGTGGTTTGTTATTAATAACTAAAGGCCCAGTGGTGCATGAATTCATGCACAATAGGGGTCCCTTGGCCTGGCCTGGGGGATTGAGCCAAAACCAGTTCTCCAACATCCCCTGAGGGGTCTCGGATTACAAGAGATTACAGGCCAGGCTGAGGGATCACACCAGTGCGTGATTGGGGCTGGGAAGGGATGAGGGAGGTTGGCCAGCTGGGGAGGGACTATAGGAGGAATCCAGTTCTGATTGGCTGAACCCCAGCAGCAATATAACCTATGGGTCAGAATATCTGCCCCTTGGTGGTCAGTGCCCATCATAGCAAGCAGTTGAGAGGCCTTAGCATATTTTGCTTTGATTGGTTGAACAGGACTGGATGACCAGACACTTAGAATACTAGGCTTTTATTATATAAGAATATGATTAACAGGATATTGCAAAAATTAACTTACGAAATTTTTATTAAAATATATCTTACATACCATTATATTGGCTGGGCTGCAAAAATATTCATTGTGTGCCACATATGACCCCCCCAGACCATGAGTTTGACATACTTGCTTTAGGTTAATGGCTGTATGTTTACCCTCCAGTCTTTCCTCAACTATTGGGACCCTATTCTGCCCTATTTTAACACCTGTAAATAACACATGTTCACATCAAAGAAATGCAATATATATTTAACGGTACGTACATTTTAAGTCCCCCCCCCCATTTTGCTATTGTTGACTGCCAGAATTGACATAGTTTTGTACTATTTCCTTATCCCAGGAACACAAAGCCATAATTTATATTACAGTTGTAGTGGACATTTGGATGCAATAGACAATAGAGTGTAAACTGCACGCAAGGTGATGTCAAATATTCCTCCTGGAATATCTTAATCCATCTCTCCCTACAGAGAGCTTGTTGGTGATAATGGCTCTCCCTGAGCCCCAACTGCCACCAGAACATTCATGACCCATTATATCTCACAATCCTCCCTCTCATTTTTGCTATCAGATTCCTAATACATGTTGCTGGGAAACTGGAAAAGTCCAAATTCTTATTACTAGAATATGAAGGAAAAATAACTTTGGAAAAATTTTCATCTAGACATAATCAGAGATATTTTCTTTCAAACCCATTACATTTAATTATATTCCTTAGCAAAAGAATAATCCTATATAATAAAAGCCTAACATGCTAAGTGTCTGACAATTCAACTGTTCAACCAGTCCTGTAATGTGCACTGACCACCAGGGAGCAGACACTCCAATCAGTAGATTGGCTTACTGCTGGCGTCTGGCCGATTGGGACTGGGTGAGATGGGCCAAACACGCCCTGGAGCCCTCCCAAGGTCCCTCACTGGCCCCAATTGTGCACAGTGAGGTTCCTCAGCCTGGCCTGCACCCTCTTGTAATCCAGGACCCCTGAGGGATGTTGGAGAACCAGCACAATTCCCACAGGCCAGGCTAAGGGACCTTACCGGTATATGAATACATGCACTGGCCCTCTAGTTTTATTTCTAAGATAATTTATTTATATGTGTATTTATGTATGGGTGTATGTATGTATTTTAGTCCTTTAAGGCAAGAGGGCTTAAACTGTAGCCATGTGCTAATAACTCTTATGCAGCACTATTTGTAACATACAGAATGGGAGATAGTGAAGTAACATAGACTTGATTGTCCAATAGTCACCAGGTGGCCAGAATGAAAACCAGAGATATAACAAAAGAGCAACAACAAATCTACTCTAGTTCCTACATGGAAGACTTCATAGTAAATATCCTCCTTATCCTGGGAATATTCATCTTTTTTAGGAAAATAGCATTTATTTAATTTGATGACAATAACGGTGGCTTGAGAAAATAGTATATTTTCAAGGAGTCTAACATTTCCTGGGGTTAGCTAAGGAGTTTATATAACCTGACTTCATAACAGCATTTTTTTGTGTGTTTTCTGTGTTTTTATTTTTGAGCATTTGATGAATTGTTCATTGATTTTTTTTGTGTGTAATCATTCACATGGAATTTAACAGAATGTTAATTTTCTACGGATTTGAAACAAAAATTTGGTAATTTTGGAGAGAATACCACCGCTATCTGGGGGCATAAATGGAATTAGATAGCAATGCTGTTGACTTATTTTTTGCACATAAACACAAGGCTAAAATCATCTGCAGATTTAACTCAAGGAAGCAATTTCTTCCTCAGGGCATTTTGGCATTTTGGCAGGGATCTTGGGTTGCTTTTCCTTTCTTTGGCTGTCCTCCCTGGGGCTCAGAATGGGGACTATCTATTAGGATCAGATGCATGTGATCATGATCAATTTCCTGCCAGAGCAGAAGAGGTGGGCACTCAGATGCTTGGCCCCTCATTTTTGACTGTTTCCACGGGTAGTGTTTTTCTGTCTGTAATAGCAACTGGATTCCAACTATGAGATGGAGAGGGAAAGAGAGAAAATGAAACTCCTCTTAGGTATAAGAGTATTCCCCATGTGTCTGGTTTCTTTTCCTTTAAGTGAATTTTCTCTAGTTTCAGTTTCTCTGCTGCATGCAATGTGATGAAAGCTATGGGAACCCAGACTCTACCCGATGTGTACTTAGTTGATGCCACAAACCTGAAGAAATGTCACTTTATTTCAAATGTCAGTATCCCGGGTTTCTTGGAGAACAAATCTGCCTCAGAAAGTCCCCAAAGCCCCTCTAACTGGCTGTTGCTTGCTTCAAGCCTCAGCTGCAAAAAGGCATTTTCATTTTTGTTGGCACTCAATATATTTGGGGCCGTAAGGACACCTGGTACATTAACAAATCTTAGGCCAAATAACAAAAGGAAAGCAGAAATGGCTTTCTCTTTTTACACATAATAAATACATACCTATTTTAAATATGTGTGTATTTTATTATATTTAAGTCCATGCTATATATGTTAGTCTGTTTTACTCATGAAATTGAAGATTCCGACTTTAAAAACTTTCCTGGAAAATTAGATAATTGAATACCTTGATGTCATATTTCTTTTAGTTTCTTTCAAAATGTGTCTGTAGACTTAAAATTTTGTGATTATGCTTTCAGCTTTGTATCAAGAACAAAGACTTTATGATATGTTGCATGGGAGAAAATATTTAAGAATGGGATAAAATATTTAAAAATTATATATTTGATAACTATATAACATGGATGGGTCTCCAGGGCATATGCCAAGTAAAATAAGTTAGACTGAGAATTATGATTACTCTTTTGTTTTTCTTATATATGGCATCTAAAAACAAATAAACTATTTTCCTTTTAAAGAGAACAACAACAAATCTACTCTAGTTCCTAAACAGAAGAATTCATTTAAAAAAAATCCTCCTCATTCTAGAAGTATTCATCTTTTTTTAGGAAAATGGCACTTATTTAATTTGATATCAGTAACGTGGACTTGAGAAAATAATATATTTTCAAGGTGCCTAACATTTCCTGAGGTTAGCCCAGGAGTTTATGTAACCTGACTTCATAATAGCATTTTTCTGTAGCCTGTATTTTTATTTTTGAACATTTTGATTAATTGTTGCTTTTTGTATGATCATTCACGTGGAATTTAACAGAATGTAATCATAGGTAGTACTAACAACAAAATGCTGGTTTTCTGATTCAAGGTGGTGCAGTGTGGGGGAAATTGTGAACTCTTTTTTTGTTTTGTTTTGTTTTGTTTTTAGTGTAAATAAACTATTTTTTTAAAAAACACAGATTTTAAAATGTGTGGCATAAAGAATAACCTTTTATGGAATTGTTCCCTCAGAAATATTTCACTATGTTATTCAATCCCTCTCATAAGCAGATCTACACAAAAAGCATCTCTCATTATGTAATTGTTACTATACAAAGAGAGTGTATAAGACCGTTTCCTTGGAGGAAGCTCATTGCTAAAGTTTAAGCTTACCTGGAGTTATTCTCCTTAGCTCAGATATTCTCATAAAACTTTCCATGTCATCTTTATTTATTAACCAGAGGCCTGGTGCATGAAAATTCATGCACTGGAGGGGAGAGGTCCCTCAGCCCATGTTGCCCCCTCTCAGATTCCAGGGGCCCTCAGGGGCAGGAGAGACCTGGCAATCAGGAGTAGGTGAATCCTCCATCACACCTCTGCTGCTGCTACTGCCAGCAGTGTAAGCCTTGGCCAACCCTGGTTACCTGAGCCTTGGGAAGCCTTGGGTGGCTGGGCCGCTGCCTTCTGAGGCTTGCCTGCATCTTAGGCCAGCTCTGGGAAGTTGAGGGGCTGAGGGCTGAGGTGACTGGGCTCCAGCATCTTGTGGCTATGGGCACCACTATCTTTGAGGGTGTAATAGCAATTAGCATATTCCCTCCTTATTGGCTGTGGATGCCACCATCAGTGTGATGGTAATGAAGGTCAATTAGCATATTCCCTCTTTATTAGAGGGGGTAATGAAAGTAACTAGCTTTACTTTCCTCACCAAACTCAGATATACCTTAGGGCAAAAGATTTGATGGTTTAGTCATTCTGGAGCCTGGCATTTCCCTGAGGTAACTCTAAATTATCAAAATATGACAAGGCATGGCTTGTACCACATGGTTTCTACTAGCAGATAGACTGCAAGAAGGTATGGTGCAAGAACCTGGAATTCCCCTACTCACTTAAAGACTGGATGGTTGACTGGCCCAGGTTCTTAGTACATTTATGTACAAGCAGCACAATCAGTTAGTGAGAATTCCAAGGCAGCAGGCCTTTGGGGAATGCAACTAGTTACCTTCACAATAGATTTTTCTCTTGGTCTTTTACTGGCCCCATCACTGCAATTTTCTTATCCATCTTTCTTCTTTCACAACCTTCCTGGATTCGTGCACACATCTTTTTTAACCCTGAAGACCATAAGCTGTAGTCCAATCTCTTCTTATTTGGAAGTTATTCATGACTGTTCACCAAGAACTTAAATTCCCTCTGAAATGTAGACCATATGATATTAGCAACAGAACATTTTCCTCTCCAGTCCTTGAATTCAGAGACAACTCTGTCTTCAGACACATGACTAAGTGACATCTGTCCAGTAGGGTCAAAATGAATTTTCTGTTCAAGCTGACAAATGGTATCCCCACTCTAGAATGGTTTAAACAAATTCTTAAACTGGAGCAAATAAAGAAAATGCACTGCATTTCCCCATGCAAATGGTTTGAAGATAGAAATTCTGCTGATTTTCAATGATCATCAGTGCATTGCACTTTATAATTAGATTTCACAGACATCCCTTTCATCCTCATAAAAACAAGATTAGTGAGATGTTATTATTATCCTCAAAATGCTGACAAGAGAATAGATGTGCAGGGAAGTGGGAATTTGACCAGGAGAGCAGGGTAGAAATTGCAAAGCTAGATATTGTGGTTTGTTTTCACGTCATTGCTTAACTAAACCATGCAGTAGTCTTCTCTTGACAATGCTCTATCCCCTTTTATGTTAGTAGTTATAGTACATTTCGCTTTTTTTGTTTTGTTTTGTTTCTTAATTTTTATGGCAATTCTTGCTGATTTTTCAAATTAACATGGGTAAAAGTCTTAAATAGACTAAAAATAGTTCTCAAAGATGAAAGAAAACAACAAGTCCACCAATAATGTTAATTCAACTTCCAAATTGCAAATCCTGCGTTATTTGGAAGGAATGGAAATACTAGTCAATATGTGCCTTCACTGTTTTAAATATGATTCATGGTTAAAATGTATTTTCATGGCCCTAACCGGTTTGGCTTAGTGGATAGAGTGTCGGTATGCAGACTCAAGGATTCCAGGTTCAATTCCAGTCAAAAACATGTATCTTGGTTCTGGGCACATCCCGGGTAGGGGGTGTGCAGGAGGCAGCTGATCAATGTTTCTCTCTCATCAATGTTTCTAAATCTCTATCCCTCTCCTTTCCTCTATGTAAAACATCAATAAAATATACTTTTAAAAAATAAATAAAATAAAATGTATTTTTATGAAAGTTTCCCAAACCTTCAAAAATCACTATTGTTTCTAAAGGAGGGACTCAACCCCAAGCATAACCTTGATCTTAATTCTTGCTCTCTCTGAAGATTCCACCCATTTATGTTAATAGGTGGACTTTTGACCTCCATCATTCAACTGGAGACATATGAGAGATTCCAATGAACTAAATGACTGGAAATGTCAAGTAATTAAACATCTGGTTTTTAATATAGAACAAATCACTCGGTCACTTGATCCCTCCCAGTGTTCTCAGTCTTCAAGCTGCTTCTGGCTACATTTAACCTCTTAGTACAAGCCAGACACAGCTACATATCCCTGTAGTTCACCTTGGACAGAATTTTCCCTCGGCCTCCATCTAGGTGTGCTGAACCTGTGGCTCAGCCCTGATTGTAGAGTCTAATTTCTCTCTCACTCTCCCTAGGTTAAAATATAGTTGAAGAGAGTGATTCTGACATGTGTTAAACATTGGCAGGGAGCCTTATGAGTGGACACAGTAATGGAGGAAACCCTGACACTTCCAACAGTAAGTAGGACCCTCTTTTGGGGAAAAAAATACACTTTCCTCTGATTATTTAGATGCTTGTGTATTTTCAGATGCTTGCATATTTTTCTCATTAAAGCTTTGTAATAGGATAAATACTGCAAGGTTTCCACTAGCTGCTGAAAAACAAGTGAGTTCTCACTTGTACTCATCCACTAGGGTTAGGCTCTCTATCACTGCTCTTCTATTTCCCAATCCCCTGGGATATTATATATATTTTTCTATTCATAGTAATTTTTAAATTATTTTATTAATTTAAAAAATCGCAATTACGTATTTGGATAGAATCTCATCAAAGTAGTTGGTTATCCATGCATTTGGTGCATATTGTAGACTGCAATCTACCACTACCTAGAGGTTAGGCAAGGTGAAGAGAATAGTCCTGATCGGTGGAATCAGAGAGAGCCCCATTGACATATCTGCTCCTATTTATGGGAACCATTCCCCCAGCGTCCCTTCTCCTTTTTGTTATCACATGCTCTGATATTCAAGGAATTAATAGCATTAATAACAAAACCACACACACACAAAACACACACACACACACACACACACACACACAAAACAAACAAACAAACAAAAAACTTAGAAAGCTAAATTAGACTCTCTTTTTATCTGAGGTGAAATTACTTTATCAAAACTAACGTCCTTTTGAGGGGAAAGGGAGCATAAAATCAATAATTCATTTACTTAAAGTCTCAGTGAAATTTAACATACTTGATAAAATAAAGGGTGAAAGTAGAACAATAAGAACAATAAAATCCAGTCCATGTAAATAAAAAATAGAAACATTAAAAAATGCAGTAAAATGAATGGCAACTGAAATGTCAGATGGTAGCAAAAGTCCAATTGTATTTATTATTATTGTAAACTTGAATAGGCACATTTGCCAATAAAAAGTCGAGTATCAACTAGCCTAAAACAAATATAACTAAATGCTCTTTACAGGAAAATAATAAAAGCATAAATCTTGGGACTAAAAAAAAGATTTATCAGATAACAGCTGTTATTATGAAGCTTATCAAACTATAGTAATGTCAGTCCAAATTATTTTTAATATAAAAATCTGTTTAATAGCACAATGATTAATTTTGGCTTAACATCAGAAAGTTACAGAAAATTTGAAAATTAATGCACCTGACACTATAGTTTCAAATATATAAATCAACAAGTCACTGAAATATAGGAAGAATTAGACAAGTCATCCTTACAGTGGAACATTTATATATATATATATATATATATATATATATATATATATATATGTTAAGGGGGAAAACCAGCAAAAATATTTCAAAATGTAAATAATTTAATATTTAATCTAAATAACATGCAGAAAGTTCTGCATCAAATTGTGCATCCAAAAATTAGGTGTACACATTTTCCCACATACATGGAACATCTTCAAAAATTGACCTCATCTTAGGCTATGAAGTTAACATCAACATATTTAAATAATAGCAATTATTCACACAATTCTTCTGATATAAACTGCTTCTTCCCGTGTATCTCACAAAGAAACTTAATCATGCCTGTGCAATTCAGAAGGTCTGTATTCTCTGTTACTGAAAATGTTAGAGTAGCAAGTTTTTGTTTGTTTTTACTAAGGGTAATGGTACCCCCATTTTCAAAGGTTAAGAATCTTCTAAGTCAAGCAAATCAGATTTCTAGAGACTTATAATTCAAGGTAGGGAGCAATAGAGGGGAATTTCAAGTGCTCATCCCTGGTAGAAGCTGGCTTACATCCAGCCTTGACATTTACTGTATTGTATGTATGAAATGCACAGCACTTTATGGGGAATGCTACTGTACAGGGATCTTTCTCATCTGATGATTTAGGGTTCATTAAATAAAAAGTAACTGAGCACATACTCATTCTTTCAACAAATACTCTTGAGTTTCTACTGTGTACCACTTATGTGAGGATCCCACATTGGCAGGTGGGAGAGAAGGTCTGGGTATCTTATTCTATCTCAGCTAAAGCTCAATACTTTTCAGAGTTGATACATACCTATAAATGTCAAAAGTCATCGGGGATGGTCTCTAAATTCAAAAATCTCATTGATTTATTTTTCCTCCTTAGGACTTGTTTAATTCCTACATAGAAAATTATGGACTTTGAGTTTTATTTTTGTTCCTAATGTAGTTTGCTTATAAACCATTCCCATCCTTTTTGATGTTACACAACTAATACTTCACTCAAAAAATATGCTTGTGACTGTGCTATGGTATGGTATCAGCTGTAGGCAAACTATGGCCCTCGGGCCTGATCTGGCCTGTTCAGCTGTTCTATCCGGCCCGCGGAGCTGAAAGAACCGAGGGTTCTCTTGCTCTCCCCTCGGCTCCTTCACCAGCAGCCCAAGATGAGAGTGCCAGCAGGGTCAGGTTGCTTTTGTTCTGGCCCTCTGGTCCAGTTTAAAAACCCATCGTGGCCCTCGAGTCAAAAAGTTTGCCCACCCCTGTAGATGCTGAGAGTAAAACAGGAACTGTAAATGACACAATTCAGTCTTCACTGGATTTAAATCTGTCTTGGGAGAAATATTTCTTAATTAGCAATGTAAAGACTTCCATACTACTGGGGAACATAGCCTTTAGCTACAGAGGCAACAGTTTATTTGTAAATTAATACTTAATTAATTTAAATTATCCATATTCTTTTTTTCTTTTTTTCCCCTGAAAAACACTTACCCAAACAAACAAAACTCCTCTGACTTTAAACTTACAAAACAATTCACATTATTGACTGGAGCAATGCATTGTTGAATTGAAGGCATTAGGAATTTGAAAGTAGACAAAATGAGGGGTCTGTCAGGAGGCTACACTGGCAAACCTCATTTCTAAGACTAAGTCTTGGGCATCTAAGGAAACTTTGAAACATTGCAGATATCCTGGAACTAGAAACTCTCCTCCCCCCAGACACAGGTAATAAAAGCAATGGGAAAACAATACTGACTATGCATGTGTACATACGGTATTTGTGTGTGTTTTTTCCTAATGAGGCAGGATTGATAGCTTGCTTAGTATCTCTTCATTCTGAGCCTCTTTCAAAAATTGGTCTGTTTTTGGCTTTTGGACAGCAAAACACACTGAGAAACAAGATACTGGGCTGATTATGTAAAGCAGGTGAAGTAGAAGTCAACTTTAAGTATGTCCCCTGTAAGTCACCTTTATAATCAGACTTTCTCCAGGCCTCTCCTTTCTGTAGGAATCAGCTGTATACTGCTAATTAGTTTCTTTATTAGCCTACCTCTTCTTGTTAATTGGCATTCTTAATTGTGACTGTGCCTCTCACCCCCCTTCCTCCCAGTCTCACATTATCTATTACGGGCAGGCATAAGAGAGAATTATTTGTGCTTATGTAGTCACTTTGTTGATTTGAAAAGGATTCAGTATTGGCAATTAAGTCTAAGCAACAGCCTTCGCAGAAAAGATAATTATGAAGACATTTTGATAAGTAGTGGGTGTGGCACAGCCTGCAATTTTAGTCCCTAATTTTTCAGAACTTTTGAGTTGGGGAGAAAAGATACCTTTAACCTTTATCCTTCCAAGCTCTTGACTGAGATCTTTATAACAAAGGCCCATTCACAAGGGAAAAGTGTATACATTTATTCAAGATTTAAGTGACTTGGGAGCATTCATTTGTAAAGAAATGACCTGAAGAAAAGGTTCAACCTAACTGGTTCTGTGCTAGGTTTGTTGAAAACAGGAAACTCATGGAAAGATATGATGGGACAAAGAGTATTAGGTAAGTGTAGTAAACTGAGGAAAACTTAGCAAGCTTTTTAGTTCAGACTTCAACCAAAGGTCTGTGTATCCCTTGATCTTCAGATAGAAAGATGCTCTCTTCCTCAAGTTATGGGGAGGGCATTTCTCACATGTAGATGACATGACCTGCTTCAGAGGAAGTTCAAAAGTCCTTCCTGAACCTGGCATCAAATATGTCAAATCACCATATTTTGGGATACTATGTCCTGAACCCCATAAGACAGAATCAGGGTTTTGTAGGCACCCAAAAGTGGCTTCTAGACTCCTAACTCTACCCTCATAGAATTCCAGTTCACTGGTTAGTTGAGAAACATGTAAGTCCATGTCTAGATTTATGCAGAAAATCAGTGGTCCTGATATTGGTAACTTAGGGTGTGAACAATGTTATCATTTCAAAGCAAGTGGGAAGAGGAAGTGATTTCACTGGTAAGTACATTACATTTTTAGAAATTCTACTGTCACTATGTCAAGAATGCAACTCAGCATATGGTCTTACAGAAAACTAGAGGATTTTTTCTAAATATTCATGTTTGGCAAACTTGTGTTTATATTTGGGAGTATGTGAAATGTTTTATTCTTCTGTTATTATTTATAATAACTGTATTGTTTTTCATATGAACAACTGTAAACCTAATTTTACTCCAACCTGTGTATGTGTCCCAGTGTTCACATGCTTATGTATAGGTGTGATTCTTTCAGAGATATAGAACTCCCTCTATTTTATATACATAGTGAAACAGGAATTTGGGGGGGGGTGAAAAAGACATGTTATAGGAAATTTTGGAAATTAAGGGGGGCATGGAGGAAGCACAGGGCTGCAGAGTAGGTGAAAGTATATTTCCATAGAATGGGGAAGTTGAAAAACTGCAACAGGTATATTTCCACAGCATGAGGGAGCTGGGAACAACAAAAGGTCTGTATTTACCAAATAAAGAGAAGGAAGCCCTTCATCCAGAAGGAGAGGAAGAAAGCCCAAAAGAAATAGGAAAACATTAAGGAAGGAAGGGGAGAACTTGATATGTCCCCTGTGAGGTTCCACCTTTGAGCCCGGGAGTTACTATAGTAAGCAGTCCATGGGAATAGTGACCAATCAGAGGGGATATCAAGGCACCAGGATCTGCAGCCTTTGTAAGCCAAAGGGAAAAGGAACTCAGTGGGACTCCTTCCCTCTCCCCACGTGGGAGTGTGTTCTTGTTCTTCAAGAAGTCTCCACCTGTGCTATACCCTTTCTGTCCTTGGATTCATTCTGTTTCAGTAGGTTTCAAATGGGCGTGGAGTTGGTGTCTGAGATCTACTGACATTTGAGGTCTGATAACTTTCTCAGACACCTGGATCTTCAAATAGCTTGTATGGTTTTCTAACATGTTGTGTATGATTGTATTCCCTGTTGCTTTGTTTTAAACATTTTTGCTACTTGACCCATCACATGAATTTACCACGGAATTCTTATAGTGGTCAGTGCTTACAGACGAGCAAGGCCCAGGATAGGATACACTCTCATTTTCAGAAGTTCTAGTGATATTAGAGTAGGAAACCCTCATATAGCTTCTTTTCCACATAGCTTTTTTTCCCCTAATATTTTTAGTGGTGGAGATCTTTTATTAAAACAAAATTGTATGGACTGGCCTGATATCTAAATATAGAGTGAACACTTCTGATTGAATCAGAGTAAAGTTCCCCATTCCTACATCTTAAGGATAGTAAATTGTAAACTTCTGTTTTCCCCGTATTGAAATCCACTGGTGTGCTTTAACTTCATCATTTTATAAATGACAAAATTGAGACCCAGAGCAGTAAAAATGACTTTAGTACTAAAATATATTAGAGAGAGAGAGATACCTTAGGCTAGAACCTGGGTTAGCGGGCTTTCTTGGCTGTACCTTCTTTGTCTAGCCTGTGGCCAACTCTATTGGCAATGCCCATTCTTAGATTTTTTTTTTTAAATCTCAAAAGTTCATTTGACATGTGACATTAAGCAAAGGCTGTTAGGATATTTTACTCATGATATCTGAGAGAAAGGTTTTGCTTTGTTGGTAAAGATGCTCTCTTATTTTCAGGAGAGTATTCATGCTAAATGGGCATCTTTCTGAGGGAGATTTAGCCTTAGCTAACTGTCTGAGCATCCCTTTCTCTGGAGTTGGAGTTATGTGGTGAGCATTAGTAACCTCCATGGAAAGAAAATTTGGTGGGGTGCCTCTTAAGTTAGCCAATATTGAATAGAGTTTATATAACATACTGGCGAATGTAAAGCATTAATGTTTATAACGGAAAATAAAATCTGGTTAATTCTCAATGGATTGGAAATAATAGAATTTGTATTCCAAAGAAATTATAATTATGCTGATCACATTTTGTATTCTTATAATTTTATTGTCTTATAAATTATTCCATATATTTTGTCCAATAAAATTATTTAATTGGTAAAAGAAATTAGAGTTTGGATGAAGATACAATTTAGCTCACTTTATGCATTTTGGCATATATTCCTTTGTGAAATTCATAAATTACAATGGATGAGGTCATATAAGTGGCAGTGGAAAATAAAATGCATCAATATATATGCATTTTTCATAGGTTTCAGCACATTTCAAGAACACAATAGAAAAGGGAAGCACATTTTTTTGGTAAATATTGAAAAACAGCATTCAAGAAACCATATTTCTAAAGTAATGTTTTCCTATTCTCTGATTTCTTACACGTGGTCTATAATTTGCATCTTAATAATGGGATTTTATTGTTTTTAGGTACACTAGAATCCAAGACAATGTAGTTTATAAGGTATGTACACATATAATACCTTAATTAAAAAATGTGAAAAATAAATAAAATAAAAAATAAAACACAGTATAATTAAGATATTGCCATAAATAGAAGGTAGATGATGATGATAGATGATGATGATGATGAGAGATAGATAGATGATAGATAGATAGATAGATAGATAGATAGATAGATTCTATCTATCTAGATAGATATGACTGTGTACATTTATAACAATACACACAAACAAACATATCTTCTCACCACTCACACTCACACAGCTATAGCTATAGACATAAAATACATTTCAGAAAACACTATCTCCTTTTACCCTTCCATTGCTTTTGTGATCCCAAATCTAGCATTTATTCTCTAGACGTTTTAAACAACTTTGTTTCCAAAACATTTTATGATGTTTTTTATTTCCAGTCTTTGCACCTACTCTCCCATTCTGACTAAATTGTCTTTCCTCCATGTATGCCTAATAAAATGTTGAGGTTAGACATTATCTATCTCTGATATTCATATGTGCAACATTTTATATATCAACTAGAGGCCCCATGCACTAAATTTGTACAAGAGTTAGCCTTCCCTATCCACTTCCTCCTGCTGCTGGCACTGACTTCCCTCTGGCATCCGGGACCCAGGCTTCCCTTACAGATCCAGCTTTGTCCAGAAGGATGGAAGGACGTCCAGAAGGATGTCAGGTCTAATTAGCATAGTACACTTTTGTTATAATACTAGTAGATGATGCCTAATAAAGTTGTTAAAAATTCAATCATTGCTGCCAATGAACCTCTTGACATATGAGAACTATTGCATATTTCATAATATGGCCTTAAAGTCATAGTCTATGTATAAATGCTTATATAGTCCTGAACAAGCATATATCATTTCAAGTACTAGTTTATTATAAATTTAATTCATATTATTTCATTGTGTATTACAGTAATATACTGTGCTTTTTAAATGATATGTGATAGTAGATTTGGGCATTATAATTTTTAAGCATAGAAAGGAGACTTTTCCACAATATTTATTATAAAAAAAACTTTGGATTTTATATGCTACATAAGGTTCTACATTAACCTTAATGTGAATAGCATTTTTTATATTTGAGAGAATTACATATACATCATATTTTTTATGATTTCTGGTTTTTGGAACCTATTGAATTTTTTATTTTTTACTCTCCATGGATCACAATAATGTTTATATATATTTTTTTTCTTCTATTAACTTTTTACCTATAATCTTTATACATAAGTTTAATTCAACTGGAGTGATCATTAGATAGGTAATGATCTAGGTATTTAGCTTGACATTTTTTGTATTGTGCATTAATTTTCTTAATGCCATTTTTTTCCCTAAGTTTGTACTTTATCAGAATTTTTTGTGTCCACATTACTAGATATTAATTTCCCACTATCCGTGGGCTTCAGAGATCTCTAATTACTTTTTTATTGGTGTGCATTACAGTTCCTGCAAGGATACTTTACATTTTTTACAATATGTTTTTAGCATATTATGATATATATCATTGGTATTTATGAATCTATATTATTCTTTATAAATTTGAGTGAGTTTATAAAAAGATAGCTAAAACATTACTCAGACTGTTTTGAATACATACAGTTAATGTGCTGCATTCATTAACAGATGTGCCCCATTTGTATATAATTATTTGTTATTTAATTTTTATTTTCCACATATATATTGTGCATTTTTATCATTTTTATTGCTACTGTAAGCTATATATTATGTACTGATTTTTTGTTTGATAATTACCATTATATATTATTATACTTTTTTTCTGTATGATACAGTTTTGCTTCAAATTTTATTTTAACACATTTTAAGAATGCTATCATATTTTTCTTTTGGTTCAGATTTGCCTATTATGGTTTCCTCCAGCATTTTATCCCACTCTTTTTTTAAAAGAATTTCTCTTATTTATTTTAACTTCTCTGGACACCATTTGTGGAACATTAAGATAGTGAAACATTGGAAATAAAATAAGGATCCAATATAAAGACAGTAAATATAAAATGTTATATAATGCAGTACTAAAAAAGGACACAATGAGATAACATGACAAGAACTAAAATAGCATTTTAAGTGCAAGTTGCATAGCAACACATACAGTATACAGTATACAGTATAACATATTTATGTCAAATCCTAAAAGTTTTTTTAAAAATATTAAAAACTAGATGCCCAATGCACAAAAACTACTGCAAGAGTAGGCCTTCCCTCCCCTGGCTGCTGGCACCAGCTTCCCTCTGGCACCCGGACCCAGGCTTCCGGGTGGTCACCAGCAGGCACCCAGGACCCGGGCTTCCCTCGCAGCCCTGGCTTTGTCCGGAAGGATGGAAGGACATCCAGAATGATGTCCGGTCTAATTAGCATATGGAGTAGTGAAGTTAAGCATGCATGGAAGGGAAGTTTAAAAAGGTGGAGCACAGTACTAGTTAACCCATGCCACAGAAAGCCCACTTTTTCAAAATTTCACTGGTAGCTGGAACTTATTTCACTACTTTTTTCTACTTTACCATCTAATTGGGAGGTGTGTCCGAAATTACTTGGAAGATTGTGGCATTATATAGTGACTAGAAAGGATTTTTCTCCTGAAAATCTGTCACAAATCTCAAAAAAAAAAAAAATAGCAGCTACTATGGAAATTTTTTGGATAAATTTACTGCATCATTAGTGGTATTTCTGATACCAAACACATAGCCAGGCAGAAATTTGGCCCTCACACTAGCTCAGCAGAAAAATGTTCTTCAAAGGGTTCTGTTAGTATAAAATTAATGTAGTTTTAAGAGTCTGTCTTTCTTTACCACTAATTTGAGTTGAGTGAATCCATCTGGTTGAGCCACTGCTGATGAAAAGATATGTTATGAGAGAATATCATGAGTGTGTGTGTGTGTGTGTGTGTGTGTGTGTTAGGTTGAACTTTATGAAATTACCATTTTATAGGTAAAAATAAATAATCAGCCTGCCCAGCATGGCTTAGAGGTTGAGTGTTGACCTATGAGGTCATGGTTCTATGCCTGGTCAGGGCATATTCCTGGGTTCTGGGTTCTATCCCCAGTGTGGGGGATGCAGAAGGCAGCTGACCATGATTTGTCTCTCATTGTTGGTGTTTCTATCTCTATCTTCCTCTCCCTTCTTCTCTGAAATCAATAAAAATATAGTTAAGATGAAAATAATAATAAATATCATTCATTTTATATAATTTAAAATAATAAACATATGAATCTAGTTAAATGTATGTGAAATATAACATATTTTGTATCCTATTATACATAATTCTATTGTAATTTATACTTTGCATAAATACAATAGGGCATTGACAGATGTATTTGTAATTTACCCTTCTTAGTATTTGTGAACGAATTAGTTCTCTTACCACATCCCTATGACAGTGTTGTGAGGGATATCTTGAAAATGAATAGAAAAATCAGCACTCAAACCATTTGATTCAGCCAGAATGAAAAATACCATGTATCTAGAGCTAGAAAAATATAAAGTTGGTAAAATTTCAAAATATTTTCTATAAGACCTCTCTCCTTTCAAAGCATTTTTTAAATGCCATGGGACCTAAATTGTGGCAGTTTGTGTAGGACAGCAGTAACAGCAAATATTGACTATATGGCCTGGCTGGTATAACACAGTGGTTGAGGCTGACCCATGAAACAGGAGGTCACAGTTCAATTCTTGGTCAGGGCACATTACTGATTGCAGACTCAATCCCCACTAGGGGGCATACAGAAGGCAGCTGGTCAATGATTCTCTCTCATCGATGTTTCTCTATTTTCATCTCCCTTCCTTTCTCTGAAATCAATTAAAATTATATATATATATATATATATATATATATATATATATATATATATATAGTTTTAAATCTAGACACCAAGGTCAGCCTTAAGCAAAATGTGAGGAGGTGAATTTGTCATTTTTATCCTCCCTCTTCTCACATATCATTTCTATGACTAGTAGGTACAAAACTGTCTGCTTGAAAGTATACTCTGCACAGTGAATTGAATCGCTGTGGACTTTGTCATGTTTTGTTCACTACACTTTCCAACCCAAGTAGTTCACCTTCAAATTCAAAAGACTGAGCAAACTTTTAGAGTTTACTACTGCAATTGAATAAACTTTACGCTATGTTAACCTGTGTTGTATATAATCAAACTCTTCATCTTTATTGCCTGCATAGTAATTTCCCATAAAGGTAAGTAATAAGCATAAACGTTAAACAATCCTACTTTGTCATTGCCAGTCCAGGGAGATCTGTCTGTATTTTAAACTTGTTAGCTCTACACTATACAGACATTCATTTAACAACAGATATGGAGAAACAAATCTAAACAAGGCAGCTGAACCATCTAAATGTCATGGACTAGCAGGTCTCATCTTATTTTTTTTTAATGCCATTACTATCACATTCAATAATACATAAAGCATAAAGATACTCTTATCTAAGAATCACTGGTACTGGATTAAAATGCCCGATATATGGTTTTCATTTGTTTCTTCTCTGTTTTCTGCCCAGCCTTACCTACATACACCATATATAAACCTCAAGGGCATAGCTTACTCATTCATCTTTATACTAGGCACCAGCAAAATTATTTCCTGACCTCTCTTTTGTGGATAAGAGATGATGTGTCACTGAGGCCTTGGTAATGGAATATGGATAAAAAAATAAAAAATGCTACTTGGAAAAAATGTTTGGATACAGGAAAAGTCAAGAAGAACTCTCAAAATGGATAAAGATCTTGGGGCCCTGAATGACCCCATAGTATCCCCAATTTTTCTTGAATTAATTTTTTTCTTCACCTATTACTATGTTGAGCTTATTTCTTTTAGCTTTTAACCTGATCTTACTAATACAATCTTTATAATGAATGTTTCTGATTTTGGAATATACACTCCAACCTTACACTGATGTTCTGCTCTTGCAAATGGAGTTAAAATCACAGAATGGAACAATTTATAGCTTCTTATTAACTCAAGTTCCAAGATGAAGGAGCCAGTTTGTTGCCTTAAAAATCTGATTAAACTTCAACTGAGTTTTGGTGCAAATGTAATTGATAACAGTGAAATATTTTCTTATTATAGGGACAAGATTAATTCAGAAATCAGGAAGATACAGGGTGTGTATAAATGCCCAGTGAAGAGAGAGAGAGAGAGAGAAAGAGAGAGAGAGAGAGAGAGAGAGAGAGAGAGAGAGAGAGAGAGAGAGAGAGAGAGAGAAGGGGAGCCTCCCTGACCTCAGTATTCAAATACTAAGCACACTTTTTTAAAGGAACTCTTAATATATATTTGATATTTTACAGAGAGGAAGGGAGAGAGATAGAGAGCTAGAAACATCAATGAGAGAGAAACATGAGCCAGCTGCTTCTTGCACACACCCTACTGGGGATGTGCCCACAGCCAAGGTACTTGCCCTTGACCGGAATCGAACCCGGGACCTTTCAGTCTGCAGACCGAGGCTCTACCACTGAGCCAAACCAGTTTTGGCTAAGCACACTTTTTGTTTTCTTATGGTGGGGGGAAGATGTGACAGCTATTTATAAATATTTGGAGGGGCATTCATTCACTATAGCTCCAGAGCATATAACAAAGACTCATATATGAGTCTTTCAATGCAAGGAAAGCCCCCTTAATACTAGAATAAACCATTGCTAATTAGAGCTAAGCCAATCCATCCTTCATCACTGGGAGTATTAAGGAGCTCTGGATGACAAACTCTCAGGAAAAACAACAAACAAACAAAAACCCTCAATCGCCTATTGGCCAAGCTGGTGTATTTCCATTTCCACAGCTGTGATCATCATTTTGATACTTTTATCAGAATCTCAAATCCCCTTGCTTAAGGTGGTCTGCGCTGTGTTCCAATGCCTTACTGGTAGTTGACATCTGATTCAGATGCCATGTCCTCCAGGACTCTGCCTCTATAGTATCTCAATGCTTCATGACATTTGTCACTTTCTTTGTGCATATATAATTACCTCAAGATATAAAAAACAAAACATATCTTTATTCTAGAATCCCCTAACTATGGACTCACAAAACAGTTGAGTAATCAATTAAGTTTTGTCTTTGTAGATACTGCAGCCTGGATGCCTCTGAGACATCAATTCTGAAGTTTCTTCCTTCTAAAGTGGAAAATAAAAATTCAATCAATTCTCTTTTATTGGGTGGTTGATAGACTTGGGAAATTTTTCAGAGATTATTATGTGCTTCTAGGAGAGTAGGAAACTCAATAGCATTCTTTTAGGATGGTTATCACTTTCTCCCCTAGCTTGAGGCATTTCTTTTTTTCACTGCCAGACCATATTTTATTTTTATTTTTCTCATCACGTGCTTTTATCTAAAATATTCTCTGCATAGAAATGTCCTCTCCATGTTATACTTTTCAAAATCCATCCCAGTTTTATATTTTCCAGTTATTGTTTTGCCTCCATAAATGAACTGATTGTTGTTCTTTCTCTCTCCATATATATAATATATTTGAATATCATATATTTTCTGTCACATATATGATATATGCTTTTACATTATTATATAATATATTAATGAATATAGCTTATATATCATGCAATATATATATATATATATATAAATATAAACATGTTACATGCATCATTATATGATGCATATCACATTATATATATGTTATATTATCCCAATATATGATGCATAAGATATATATTATATTACTAGCTGATGGTGACAACATATGTATTTTAGAGACTTTATTTCTGTTTGTCATCACATATTAGCTGTGCGATTAAAAATATAATAATTAAATTTTTATGTCTCATTTTACTTACCTATAAAAGGAAAAATTGCATTTGTCTCATAGGATTGGTAGGTATATTAAAAAGACTATACTTATAACAAGCTGAAAATAGACTCCTTGTCCATACAGGCACCAAGTAAATTATAGTTGTTTATTAATATTCAAATAACTCACAATGTCCATCTATTTTGAGAGCTTGGTGCATAATTATTTTTATAAACATATGTTTATTGATTTCAGAGAGGGAGAGGAAGAGAGAGAGAAGCATCAATGATGAGAGGGAATCATTGATTGGCTGCCCATTGCACACACTTACTGGGTATTTATCCTGTAACCAAGGCATGTGCCCTTGACTGAAGTCTGCAGACCAATACTCTATCCACTGAGCCAAATTTGCAAGGGCTTGTTACATAACTAGTGCTTTAAAATATTGTTAAGTGGAAATAGACCATGTCATCAACTATTTATAACTTTACTAAAAACACATTATATCTCAGGTCTTATTATTCCAAGAAAAAACCTTGCAAGTATCTCATTTCTCAGCATATATATTATATCCTGGCTTATGGGATCTGTAGATATCCCTATCTCTCTAGACTGTGTACCAATTTGATCAAGAGAAGCTCAAATTTCAGATAATTTAACTTCGTTAGGCATAACCCTTTGTGCCTTTAACAGAAGTCACATTCCAAAGCTAAATAATGATCATTCCCACTATTTCTGAATAAGTGTAGGATGAATCAAAAAGTGTCTTAAAATGTGTCTCCAAGTCCTGTAAGATTGACACCTAATAGAGTAGTTCACATATTATAACAATTTCCTATCACACCGACTAATGATCCATATACAGCTCTCTCATCACCTGTTCAACTGAGGCTGCCAGTTGTAATTTCTGGTCTCTCACCTTGTAGTTCAAACTGACCTATAACACTGAGTCTCCTGGGCAACTATCATTGTTTAATTTATTAATTTCCCTCCCCACACACCCTTGTTCATCCTCAGACTGAATTTATGAGCAAATGACCTGGGACTGAACAACCTTCCATGGAGTTCCACTGCTCTTTCTCAGCCTGGAACATATGACAAAGTTTTATGATACACAGATGAGAATATTTATTGAGTGTTATTAGGAGGGAATTTGCAATGTAACCTGGTAAGGAGACTAATATGATAGATATGCTTTGGTTTGATGTGGAATACAAGTTATGTGTATCGTCTAAACAAGAACTCAACAACTTGTTTGTAGAGAATTAAAAGATGCATGCATTCTTTAGTTCTTTCTTCTGAGTTTGTAGATTAGAATGTGAAACTCCACATAACTTGTCAGTGTGTAGGTTAGCATTACCCAGGATCGGGTCTATAGTACACACTGGGCTATTTAAATAATTGAAAGTATTGTTTGGCAAATGGTTATGTTGACTTGACAAATTGGGATTCCTTATTAGTTTCAGTGTTGCTTTTGGCTCCGGGCTCTTCTACCACCTATCCGCTCCTAATTTCAAGCTGGATAATAGCAGTCTTGGACATATTGAAAAGGTTGTGTGTGGGTGGAAACAGGGGGTAGGGTAAGATAAGCATATTGTAATGGCTTAATAGGTTTAAAGTGTCTTAAACAAACTTTCTTTAAATAGTGTAGAAGATGCCTGATCTGTACTACTTTACATTTTCTGGAATTCTTGAAACATGGGACCTGCTTGTACATTAGCAAAGGGAGTTGCTGACAGTAAAGTCCTGCTTGCCCTAAGAGATGTGATAGCCAGATGTGATAGCCAGATGTGAGAGCTTCCATATTTGGCCTGATCCAGAGGGCATGCCACCAGAGGGATGGGACTTGGCAATGACAACTATTCCACTATCTATCAAACCAGGTTCTGACAACAACATCAACAAGTCAATTATGGTTAACTAGAATTGGCACCTTCCTAGCCTACAGAAAGCAGAGAATTTTAGAACAAAGGAGGTCACTGGAAATCGTCCTGTCCAGATTTTTTACATTATAAATATAGAAGTATAGGCTAACTAGCGTTAAGTAACTTACCCCAAATCAAACAACTAGATTCAATGCATGTATGTCTTCCAAAAAATATTTAAGTTTGAAATAAACTCTTCTGAGATTAGAATACAGATCTCTTAATAACAGTGTACTGATTTTCCTTTTTGTAATAGAATTTCCAGAGATTATAAACCAAACTATTTATGAAAAGTAGCACAACACAGGTTTAAATTATTTTTTCCAATGTGCACCACTTAGATAGTTTACCAAAATTAAATAATCAAATTAATGTAGATCATAGAAATGCTCATTGTACATTAGACACAAAAAAGTGCATATATGCTCCTGGAATGTTAAAATTCTTAAGGAAAAAATTAGATTTTTTTTTTAATTACAGCTCAACAGTTGAAGAGAGTAATATATATTAAATACTAGAGGCCTGGTGTACAACATTGGTGCACTCAGGGGTGAGGGAGTCCCTTAACCCAGCCTCTCCTCTTTTGCAATCTGGGACCCCTGGGGGGAATGACTGACTGATGTCTGACTCCCAGGAGCGGGCCTAAGCTGCCAGTCAGACATCCTTAGTGCTGCTGCAGAAGACTCCCACCACCGCCACTGAGCTCGCCAGCTGTAAGCCCAGCTTCTGGCTGAGCAGTGCTCCCCCAGAAGCTCCTATGTTGAGCATCTTCCCCTGGTGGTCAGTGTGCATCATAGCAACTGGTCGTTCTGCCTTTCGGTCAATTGCATATTAGCCTTTTATTATATGGGATGTAGTCCTTAAGATTATAATGGTCCTGAAAAATTCCTGTTCCCTAGTGACATTATAATTGTCTTAATGTCTAGCACAATGCATTACTCATGTACTTGTGGTGATGTCTCTGTAATCAAACCTGCTGCACTACCAGCAGTATATAAAAGTATAGCATATACAATTATGTTCAGTACATACTACTTGTTAATGATAATAAGTGACAGCATCACTGGTTTGTGTGCTTATTCTACCTTTCATTGTTACTTTATAATGTATTTATTCTACATTTTAAAAATTGCCATAAAACAGTATGCTCTGTTATGACAGATTACATTTGTGTTTATCACATCTCTTGATTGAATTATTTTCTCTTGTGCTTGAATTAATTTTAGGTTGTTTTATAAATTTAGTATACTCTAAGAATACAATGTTCATAAATTCTACCGTCATGTACAGTCATGTCCTAGGCCTTCACATTCACTCACCACTCACTCACTGGCTTACCCAGGACAACTTCCAGTTCTGCAGGTTTCCCTTATGGTAAGTGCACTACACAGGTTATACAATGTTTTAGCTTTTATGCTCTATTTTCACTGTGCCTTTTCTATGTTTGAAATAAAAAAAAAATGCCATTGTGTTAAAACAGCTTGCAGTATTCAACACAGTAACCTGCCATACAGGTTTGTAGCCTAGAAGCAATAGGCCAGACTCTATAGCAGGATGTGCCATCTAGGTTTTTGTGAGGGCACTCTATCATGCTTGCACTGTAATGACATAGCTTAATGACACATTTCTCACAACATCACCTTATTGTTAAGCGATGTGACTACTCGGCTTGTTACAGAGATAGGAACATCCCCTGAAAAGGCTTCAGAAAGGAATAGTGCGAAATGGAAATGTACTTGGGTGAATTTATGGAGAGAGAGAGAGTATGAAATGGTTTTCGGAAGAGAGAAAAAGATGCCATTAACCTAAATAGTTGACAGAGAGAAGAGAGGAAAGACCTATGTGAAAGGTTTATTTTAAATGAGCAAGTCAGAGTACAGTGACAGTGTAAGCAGGGGAGGGAAGCAGATGAATAGAGAAACTTGAAGGCTTTGAATAGGCATTCTTATTTTTTTTAGGTTAGACAGTTTGGAGAAAGTGGTAAAGTTGCATAAAAAGCGTATATGATTGGAATCTTTATGCAATGATTTTCACTATTATTCCTAAATCAAAAGGTAATCAAGAAAGTAGTGGAGACTTTGAAATGAAATTCACGTTGCTGTCCCTGGGTTAATTGAAGCATAACTGGTCTCCAGTTAAGACCAGGAGAAGGAGACACATCCCTCTGGATCATGGGCGTTTGGCTCTGGCAATAGACTATATGCTGTGTGTATAGTAAAGATTCAGCATTCCAACCTGAGCTATGGAGAGAAAGTGCATGACTGGCTGCAGTGAGACACTGCTGTTGCTGCTTGAGAGGGAATGACACTGAGAGAGCTATGGAAAAACTGAAATGGCTATACTGTTAATTTTTTTAAAAAAATAGTCATTCAGGTGGTGGGACTTCTGACTAAGGAACTTGGCAGAACCTCGACCCACCAAAACAGCAGTTTAAATGGTGAAGATTTTTTTAAAACTATCACTTGAAAATCCAATTTTTCCAAATGGAGAAACATTCATTCAAAAAAATCTACTAAACCTTGGCAGGGACAGTGAATACACTGTTAAGAAGATAATGATAGGCACAAAATGGCACCACTTGTGCCAAAAGCCCATCATAGCAAACTAGACTTAATACCTGATCCAATTTTAGTCTCAACCTCTCCCCTAAATGTAATCTTAACCAGTCTGGTATTTTATGGCCAAGCACCAATAGGATAATCTGTCAAGTGGCCTTTTCACACCATCCTTCTCCACTCATCGTAGAAAGAAACAGCAATGGGCTTGATACAGTCTTTTGCTGTACTCAGAAAAAAAATTGTTCTAAAAAATTATTATTTCTTTTCTTTTGCTAATAGTTTTCTTGCCCCACAATTCTTCCTCTAAAAACCTTCCATCATATACAACCCATCGTTGTAGTGCTCCTCTAGTTTCTAGATGGGATGCTGCCAGGTTACTGAATTTCTTAATAATGCCAATCTGATCTTCAAAATGAATCCATTTTAACTTTGTCTTTCAACATAACCTATCTTTAATCTGCTCCAGCCCATGTCCATGTGGCAGAAGCTCTACTCAGGTTATGTATAGCCAAGAATAGAGGGGCTCCTTACTCTCCCAGATCCAAGATGGGGTTATAGTTCCACGGCAGGAGGGGCAGGTTATTATTTCCCTACCTTACTGCTTACACAGTCCCCAATCGTAGGCTCCCCTATCACATCACTCATTCACACTCAGGACAGAAACTTTATTTCAGGGGCTGTAGGCTAACAATACTTAGTCCACGACCACCCACACCCCACTTGCCTTTTAGGGTGAAGGTTTCATGTGAAAGAGGCAGACACCATTTCTCTTAGTGCCCCTATGGAGCAAGAGTGTCATTCCAGAGATAGCACATACTAGTTTGGTCCCCAGCTCCAGGCAATAGACCAAAGCCAAAAGAATGTCCTAGACCAGTGCTCAGCATAATCATTAGTACATAGAGCCAAATATCAACAGTACAATGATTGAAATTTCTTTTGAGAGCCACGTTTTTTAAACTCAAACTTTTACTAATGCCACTTTTTCAAAATAGACTCGGCTAGGCCCTGGTATTTTGTGGAAGAGCCACACTCAAGGGGCCAAAGAGCCGCATGTGGCTTGTGAGCCACAGTTTGCAGCCCACAGTCCTAAGGAATAAAGAGCTCCAGCCACCGTCCTAGGGAATAAAGAGCTTCAAAACTCTTCCTGAGGGAACTGACTTTATTTAGAACTAGTGTGGATAAACCTTGCTTCAGGGAACTGCTGAAAACATTGGCGATTTCAGAGAAGAGCAATTGAGAAGAACTGGTAGCTTCTTACTCCCAGCCAACAAAGTGGTAGAATAGCAGGACGTTTATTAGAGGAACTATGAAAGAAGATAGCAAAGAAGTGCCCAATGGGCTCACAAGTTACCCATGGAGAGGGGAAGTCTGTGCACTTGTGAATAGGCTGCACCTACTGAAAAGCAATCCGAGCAGGACCTGGGTCCCACTTGGATGCATTACCCAGCTGCACCCAGACCCATCAAGACAGAAGCTTCACTAGTAAAAGGGGCTTAAATGTAACCTCAAAATAAACACTGACAATAACATATCTGGCTCAAACATAACTCCCAAGAGACCAGCTTGGAAAATGAAATTATACACCTCCCTGGCATCCTAAAATGCCATGTGTGCCTGAGGCTACAGACTCTTAAGAGAGATCTGGGAGGTAACATCCAGCTAGAAGTCCCTGGCTAAATGTGGAATGTAAACAAAGGTATAATCTCACTGAAACTTGAGAGTGGCCTAAAAGCCACACATATATCTGATGCTAATAGGCAGATATCTAACTAAGAGGGCTTAAACATAATCTTTGATCACAAAGAGGGGTAATCCTTGGAAGCTAAATTAAAAGATATAAACAAGGGTGGGAAACCTGAGCTGAGACATTAAGATTGCATATTTTGGGAGAAAAAAGACTTCACAGGATTAATTCAGGCAAGTCACTAAACAAATAAATAAACAACAAAAAACAGCAACAAAACATTGCTGGGGGCAAAGACCAACAAGTAGTTAGCATAATAAGTGCCAGAGGTCAGAAGGCTGATGGACCTTGGGGCTTTAGATCCTGAAGATCTTTTACTGTTCACCAAACCTTACCTTTGGTATGTCTGGTTAGTTTGCTAAAGAGCAAATGTATATTCCAGTAAATAAAAAGCTATGGGCCCAGAGATTCAGAGAGCCACTCCACTAGAGAATAGGTTTCTGCTTGGCTCCCCATAATGCCTTCCAAATTTCTATTTCTTATCTCATATATCCACTTGTGTGTGGCCCCTTCTCCAGATTCTGAATCCTTGCTGCAAAAGGTGCAGCAAACATATAGTGGGAGTGGTGATCAGTCTCCAGAGTTTCTTGATACAGTATTTTAAATGATCAGCTTTTAGCAGAACTATTATGTCATAATACATATGCTTCAAGAACTAAAGGAAACCATACATAAAGGATTAAAGGAAGCTATGAAGCCAATAATATTGATAAAGGAGTTGCTTCATCAAGAAGACAATATAGAAATAGCCCAGTCAGTGTGGCTCAGTGGTTAAGCATTGACCCATGAACTAGGAGGTCATGGTTCCATTCCAGGGCACATGCCTGGATTGTGGGCTCAATACCCAATAGAGGGTGTGGAAGAGGCAGCCAATCAATGATTCTCTCTCATCATTGGTGTTTCTAGCTCCCCTCCCCTCTCTCTTTCTTTCTCTGAAATCAATACAAATTTGAACAAAATTTAATAGATAATTAAATGATAACAGAGACTTATATCCTTACTTTCAGTAATGAATTAGAGCAATTAAGTGGTAGATCAACAAAGAAATAAGTCTAAAAAATGCAAGAATTGACTGATATCCATAGAGGGCTCCACTCAACTGCATCAGAAACTTTTTTCCCCCCCAAACATACTTGGGATATTTTTCAAGATAAGACATACCAGAAAAGCCAGGAAGCAAATGACTTCGCTGGTGGCTTGACCAAATGTTTAAAGGAGTAACATAAATCCTTCACAAACTTCCAAAAAAACTAGAAAGGGAGGAAGCACTCCCAATACATTCTGTGAGACCAATATTACTTTGATACCAAGAGAAGGTGAAGAGATCACAAACACACATAAAAACAACAGATTTTACTACCTCCTATGACTATAGACCAGTGATTGTCAACCTTTTTTTATCTCATGGAACACACAGACTATTACTAAATTCTATGGTGCACCAAAAATATATATATATTTTGCTGATCTAACAAAAAATAATAGGTATATTTTTATATTTATTCACACTGGATGCTTTTTGTTGTGTTGGCTGTTGACATTTTTTTATTTGACAATCTAAGAGAAAAGAGGTTAGTGCCCCTGACTACCTGACTAAGTAGTCAGAGGCATGTTTTAAAAATTATTGCAGCACACTGGTTGAAAGTCACTGCTGTAGACTATAGTCACAACAATCATCTACAAAATTTGAGAAAACCAATTTCTGCATTATAATAAAAGGGTTAAACAATATGCCAAAAATTGGGTCTATTTTAGAAATATAAGATATACAGAAATAAATGCATGTAATATGCCATATAAATAGAAAAATAGGAGGAAACAATACATAATGATCTCAAAAGAAAACATTTGACAAAATCCAATACCTTTCATGAAAAAACACTTTGCAAATTAGGAATAGATGGGAACTTCCTCAACCTGGTGAAACCTTGGCTGAGATCATATATAATGATGAAAGATGAAAACTTTCCCCAAAAGGTCAGGCATAAGAAAAATACCATGAACTCATGTGACTTGTAATCATCATTGTTCTATAGGATTTAGCTTGAGCATTTATGCAAGATCTATCTATCTATCTATCTATCTATCTATCTATCTATCTATCAAATATCTATTGATTATATGTCTATCGATTATCTATCTGTCTATCCATCTATCTGTCTATCTATCTGTCTATCTATCTATCTATCTATCTATCTATCTATCTATCTATCATCTATCTATCATCATCTATCTATCTAACCATCTATCTATCTGCCTAAGCAACCAAATGACCAAATGACTAAAGGACAGATTGACTGGTCGCTATGATGCACAGTGACCACCAGGGGCAGATGCTCAACACAGGAGCTGCCCCCTGGTGGTCAGTGTGCTCTCACAGCGGAATTGCCACTCAGCTGACTGACCCATCACAGCAGCCCACCAGCCTGGCTGTTAGTTCACTCCTTCAGTAGTTCTGTAGGTGCAATCTCTGGAGAATGGGCCAGGCACCGACAGTCAGGTGCCACCTTCATGATCCCAACAGTGCTGCTGGCCTCCTGGAAGTCAGCCTGGGCACAGTGGCTGCTTCCCCTCCCTAGATGCTCTGCAAGGAAGAAACAATATAAAAGCAACTGCCAGGTGGCTCCCCATAACCAGCACGAATGTCAGTGGGACGGATCAGGATCCCAGGCTGGCAAATGTGTCCCACTGTCCACCCGGAGGGCCAATTGTGTCCCGTTACCCCTTACCGCCTCGGGAAGGGTGCTAGACACAGGGCTTGCAGAAGATGAGCACCTTTATAGTAGCACAAGCCTCTCCAAATCAGGACTGACTGGGCGTGAGCCTGGGGCAGGCACAACAAGGCCAGGATCAGTGGGAGCGGCAGGCAGGATCGGCAGGCAGTGTTGGACTGCCAGTATCAGCCCAATCCCCACAGGTCACGACAAGGGACCCCACCCATGCACAAATTTGTGCACTGGGCCTAGAGTAATGAAATAAAAGGATTCTAAATTGTGAAGAAATACATGAAACTATATCTATTTGCAGATTATATGATCTTTTTATAGACAATCCAAGTACCTACACACATAAAAACAACCACAGCTAATAAAAAATTTAATCAAGTTTATGCATTACAAATTTCATACACAAAAAGTAAGTCGTATTGCCTAAACTATCAGTGAACCATTTGAAAATGTATTTATGAAACAATTACATTTAAAATAGCGTCAAAGGTAATAAAATACTTAGGAATTAATTTAACAAAATAAATGAAAGACTTGTACTCTGACAATAATAATAAAACATTGTTAAAAGGAGTTAAGTAATTAGAATAATGGTTCATGTATGGTTTGGGGGAAAAGACAAGATTGTAAAAATGACAGTACTCCCCAAATTGATTTTACAGATTCAATGCCATCCCTCCTTAAACACCAGTTGTCTCTTTGGTATAAATTGTTAAGCTAATTTTAAAATTCTGATGAAAATGTAAGGTTTCATAAGATCAAAAATATCTTTAAAAAATAAGAGTAGTAGATTTTATACTTCCCTATTTTAATACAAACTTATAGAAATGAATATAGTGTGATATTGGCAAAAGGAAAGACGTATAGAATACAATTGCAAAGACAGAAATAAATCCTTACATTGATAACCAATAAATTTATGATGAGTGGGGCTGTAAACACAGGATACCACAAATAGAAGAATAGAAGGGAGCTACCACCTCTTTCCACAAACAAAAGAAACTCTAAATGGATCATAAACTGAAAAGTAAGAAATAAAACTTTCACAACTTTAAAAGGAAAGCTTGAGAGTAGATAATCTTCGTGAATTTTGGTTAGGCAATGCTTAAAGGAAGCCAAAAATTACAAATGACAACGACAACAAAAAGATAAATTCAAAATGTAAAACTTTTGTGCTACAGATAATACCATCTATACTATTCAAAGGGTAATATGCAAATTAGACCGGACGTCTTCCAGAAGTCCTTCTAGACAAAGCCACAGCAGCTGCAAGGGCTGAGGGCCAGCAGCCATTGGGAGGGCTGAGGGCTGGCAGTGTAGGAAAGGCAATGGTGCGGGCCAGTCCAGCACCGAGGCCCCTTTTGCAGAGGCCGCAGGAGAGCCAGTCACATGCCCATAAGAGGCCACATTAGAGCCACTGCCATGCGAGAGGCTGAGGCCATGGGAGAACCGGTGCCATGCGAGAGGCATTGGGGGGCTGGCACCTTGTGAAAGGCTGAGGCCAAGCCATAGGAGAGGGCAGTGCTGCGGCCCCTTTCACAGAGGCAGCTGAGAGAGGGCTGCGTGGTCCTGGTCCCAGTGCTGCCCCTTCCAGACACAGCCACAGAGGTGCAGCACAGGCCAGTCGCAGCACCAAGCTTCCACAGAGGCTAGACAGGGTGCAACCTGCTGTGCCTCAACTTCCCATAGCCCCTCCGCTAGGGAGCCTGGCTGCAGATCACCCCCCAACCACCAGTGGGCGGGAAGCAGGCCAGCAGTAAGAAGGGAGGGCCAGCAGTGTAGCAGCAGCAGGGTGATGGGGGCGGTGCCTTCCCCGGATCCTCAAAGTTGCCTCCTGCAGAGGGAGGCTAGACTGTGGCTTAAGCCATCAGTAGGACATCCCCTGAGCTCTCCTGGCCTGTGAAAGGGGCAGGGGCTGAGGAACTCCCTTCCCCATTCCACTTCATGAATTTTTGTGCACCGGGCCTCTAGATGAGAATATTAAAAGACAACTTATAGGCTAGTGGAAATATTTATAGTTAATATATCTGATAAGGGCTTTTATCCAAAATATATAAAGTACCCCTTCAATTTAGCACTGGGAAAAAAATCCAATTTTTAACATAGGCAATAATTTGAAAAGACATTTATCCAAAGAAGCCAATTGGCAATAGGCACAAAAAAAGATGCTCAACACCATTAGTCATTAGAGAAAAGCTAATCAAAACCATGAGAAGATGCCACTTCACACTTACTCAGATAGCTATAATCAAGAAAACAATAGCAAGTGTTGGCAAGGATGAGGAGAAATCAAAATTATCATACATTGCTTGTGAGATTGTAAAATGGTGCAGCTGCTTTGGAAAAATAGTTTGACAGCTTCTCAAAATTTTAAACAGTTTCTACAAGACCTAGCAATTCAACTCTAGGAGAAAGAAAAACATATATCTGCACAATGTTTATAGCTGTATTATTCAGAGTAGCCCAAAGTAGAAACAACCCTAATAGCCATTAAATTATTGAATAGATAAATAAGATATGATATATTAATACAATAGAATATTATTGGGTAATAAAAATGAATGACTGGCCTGGCTGGCATGGCTAAGTGGTGAGTATAGACCAGCCGTGGGCAAACTACAGCCCGCGGGCCAGATCTGGCCCATTTGGCTGTTCTTTCCGGCCCAAGGAGCCTAAAGCGCAGAGGGTTCTCTTGCTCTCCCCTCCACTCCTTCACCAGCAGCCCAAGATGAGAGTGCCAGCATGGTCAGGTTGCTTTTGTTCTGGCCCTCCGGTCCAGTTTAAGAACCCATTGTGGCCCTCGAGTCAAAAAGTTTGCCCACCTTGGTATAGACCTATAAACCAAGAGGTCACAGGTTGATTCCCCGTCGGTCAAGGTCAGAGCACATGCCAAGGTTGCAGGCTTAATCTCCAGTGTGGAGCATGCAGGAGGCAGCCCATCAAAAATTCTCTCTCATAATTGATATTTCTATCTCTCTCTCCCCCTCTGAAATAAATAAGAATATATTTTTTAAAGAAAGACTGACTTATACACACTACAACATGTAAGAACCTTCAAAACATTAAGTGAAAACAGACACAAATGGTCATATAACATGTAATTTTATTTATATGATATGTCAGAATTAAATCTCAATAAAACTATTAAAAGGAAAGAGAATTTTTGTAAGGAACTGTTAAGGAAGTATGTAATTAAATGTAGATAGATGAATATGATTTATGAAGGAACTTTTATATGATTCCTATGCAGGAATATAGTTAAATATTATGTCCACTTTTCAGAAAATATCCAGTTCATTTTTATTTAGGTTCCAGAGAACCATTGAAATTATCTCCTAATAACTAGAACTTAAAAAAATCTAGTGTGTTTTATATTTTTTTCTTTTCATGGTTCTAGCTTTAGGCTACTTCTAACTAATCCTTCGCCCCACACAATTATTTGAGCATGAGTTGCTAATATATTTTTTGTATGGAGCTAATGTAATGTGATATAATTCAAAGGTCAGATTGTTAGTATGTCTAGAAAGAAGTATATGTGTACAGTTATTTTGGATTCATTTTATCTGTGCCTAAAATGATGCCATTTTGGTTGAAAATACAGAATCTATTTTCAGATGGTAGAACTGCAAATTCTTAGTCTGCTGTCTTTGTTTCTTGAAAAGGTGGTCATTTTTAATAAGAATTTTCTCTAAAACTGCTTCTATTGAAAGCACTTCTGCTTAAATGTTAAGATACCTAGAATTCAATTCATAATTACACGGGAGATGAAATCTCTGAATTGGAGAGTCAATAGTACCAGACTGGCTGTGGATCAGATGTTATTGGGGGTGAGTGGTGGTACACAGGGGCTTATTATTTTACTTTTATTCTTGTTGTGTCTTTATACATGGTTCTTAGTTTTTAAAACAACAACATAAAAACAAAATCTGCAACACTAAATAAGCAATGAAGAACTCAGGTTAAGTCGGAGTAACATATGAGAAGAGAAATCTATTGACACAAACAAAGCCAGAGTTCAAGAGAGAAAATGATATTTTTATACTTAAGTGGGAAGCCATTATGTAATTTAATATACTTTGGCAAATTTCTTATGTAAATTATAAGATGCTATAAAAGTAGTATTTTGTTTTGTTCAAAAGATAATAAATCAGGAGCTAAAGAGTTACATACACACCACCAAAAAAATAAAATAAAAATGGATCAGCACTTAATATTTTAAAGTTGTAACACTTTATGCAATGAAAAGAAAAAAAACTTTTTAGCATAAGCTGTCTCTTTCACTCTCAACATTCCACTAAACACTACACTTCTGGCATCAGAATGTGGATTTTCCACACATTAATTAATTCTGTGACACCTTCTGGGAGGTCCTATTCTAGTAAATGCAACTCAATACTGACACTATTTACCTGGAGGTAACATCAGATTAAGGACTCAGTCCCCAAAGACCGTCCCCTCCCCCCATAGTGGTCTCCAATCACAAGTCCAAGTTGTCACCTGTGCTTCTAACTGACTGGCCATAATTCAGAATTCCTATGACCTCCTATGACCTTTGGGTTTGATTAATTTGTTAGAGTGGCTCACGGAATTCAGTGAAATGCTTACATACCAGACTACTGATTTATTACAAAAAGACATTTAACAATAGGAATGGTCAGCCAGACAAAGAGATACATAGGGCTTGTTCCAGAGGAACTAGGAGTCCAGAAGGGATAAATGCTCGTGTTATTCGATTAAAATTGCCTTTTTAATACCTGAAAGTGACTAGGAAAAAATGTAATCTCCTTAAGAATTAATCAAAATCAGAGAAGAATAATTGAATAAACAGGGAAGAATAGTAGTTGAGTAGAGCAAGTTTTAAAAGTCAACTTTAAACTAATTAGGTGAAGAAGTAAGTTGTTTTATGTTCAGCGAATAAACAAAATGTGTATGGGTTTGACTAGTGCATGCATTAGAAATTGGCGTATAAATAAATTGTGAGCCATTTTAAACCATTCTAATAAAACCAGCATTCAGACATGTTTGTCAATTTCTCCTGCATTCCCTATAAACTTATAATGTAAATCTAGTTGCAATATTCTATTCTTTTTTTTTCTTTTTTAAATACATTCTATTGATTTTTCACAGAGAGGAAGGGAAAGAAACAGAGAGCTAGAAACATCGATGAAAGAGAATCATCGATCAGCTGCCTCCTGCACACCCCCCACAGGGTACATGCCCCTGACCTAAATCAAACCTGGGACCCCTTAGCCTCAGTCCACAGGTCTATGCTCTATTCACTGAATCAAACTGGTCTTGGCAACATTCTATTCTTTTTCTTAACAACACATAGTAAGACATTTCTATATGATAAGATCTTATTTAATTTTTTTAATAATGGATCACTGTGTAAGTAAATTACACATTAAATGACTGTGGAATATCTTAGCAAATCATACTTCTACTTTGGAATATATAAATTATTTCATGTTTTCCCAAAATACATGATACTGCATTAAATATATTTTTAGTTTAAAGTTTTATTTTAAATTTATTTTGAATTATTATGTGGACGCATTCCAAGTATAGATTTAATACAGTTATGCAAATACCTCAAATATTTTTCATTATATCAATTTACATTTCCATATTTAATGTATGCATGCCCACAATGCTGTATTCTTAATAACATTAAATTATTTTTTGCAAAATTTTGAAGGTCTAATTAGATTTTACTCTGAGAAGAAATGAAAAGCATATCTGTTAATTTACAAACAATTTATAGATAAGCTTATGATATAGGACAAAATTTAGATTTTCTTCTGATGTAAAGATCTATAGATATCTCTTTATCTATTGAAGGCTAGAAACTGTCACCTTCAATTTTCAAAGAATTTTGTTTTCTGTTGTTGGCTTAAACAGTGTCTACTTTATATTGGGATTTGCAATATACATGACTAATATGCAAACTTTTCAGGATAATTTTCTTTATCATGAGCAAAACAAAGTTATTTATTTATTTATTTGCTTGGTTTTTTGTTTGTTTATTTATCTTTCACTCAAGGATATTTTTCCATAGATTTTTTTTTTTTTTTTTTTTTTTTTTTTTTTTTTTTTTTTTTAGGGAGAGGGAAGAGAGAGGGAAAGACAGAGAGAAACATCAATATGAGAGACCCACATAGATTGGTTGCCTCCTGCATGAGCCCCAACCAAGGCCCAGGCCAGGAAGGAGTCTGCAATCAAGGTACTTGCCCTTGACTGGATTCAAACCCCGGACCCTTTGGTTCACAGGCCAATGCTCTATCCACTGAGCCAAATTGGCTTGGGTCAAAGTTATCTTTCATAGGTCAGGAACAAAATGGTATAATAGGGTTTTCATACAGCTTTACAGACTTAAAAGATTTTGCTACAGCCTAGGCTATATATCAACCCCCTGTAACATGAGTATAGTTAAAATGAGCATAATTTTTCTCCCTTTCTACTGAGTTTTTGAAATATTACTCATTACATTGTTTTACCACAAAAGATGTAAAATCAGTTCCAGTTTTATGGTATCTAATTTTTTGGTTAAAAATTAGATTATTGAAGTTTTCTATTTAATCTAATGCAAAGTGTCTGCAAAGCATGATGGACTTTTCTACGTTCAGCTTGAGACTGTTGAAAATGTAAAATAAGGAAAGAAATACAAAAGAGGAAAAATAAGCAAAAACAAGATTGAAGGAATCCTATAAGATTATATATTTAAAAATTTTATTTAGAAGTTACATTCTTAAGCATCAGTCTACTGTGAGCTCCTTGCCATGAATTTAGCTCTCCCTTGCCTCCTCGAGTTTTAAGAATAGAAAATAAAGTGCACCATGTGGGCCTCAAGCTGTAATTTTCATTGAAATTGCTGCAGTCGGAAATTGCAAGTGGGAACCAAAAGATGAAATTACAACCTTCCTAATGCCCCAACCAGGTACACTTTATTTTTACATAATGGATGTTTCCGCCAACTCCACCAACACCAAATTTGCACACATTTGCCATTGAAATAACTTTATGTAAAGTAAAAGGCAAGGACAACCACTGAGTTAGAAACTATTGTCACTTCCAAAAATTCTTTCAGGCAAAAATGATTTTATTTTTTAATAATTAAAATGAAAAAGAAATCCATAACAAATAAAGGGTGGCCATTTAAAGACATAATTCTTTATTTACCATATATGAGATGATCTAAGTAGACATTTCTTATTTTTTTTAATTTCAGGGCTTCCTTTATGAATGACAATGTAAGATGATATGAATATATTAATGACAAATATGAATGGTTTGAAATCATTATTTAAAAATGTGTATTTTAAACATTTTATTATCGACCGAGTATGAGCATTCTTAACTGCCTAAAGATGATACTTTTAAAATAATGAAAACCTAAAGCCTTTAAAAACCACAATCTTAGTATTATATCACCCAAAATGTCATGCTTTACTTAACATTCTAGCAATCATTCCCCCAAATTGGACTACATAAATAGTACATAAAAGGTTGAAGATGGAGATACTTCAGTCATGCTTTAGCTGGTTTACCTCAGTGGCTAGAGCATCAACCTGTAGACCAAAGAAAGGGTCTGGTGTTCAATTCCAGTCAAGGGCATGTATCTTGGTTGCAGACTTCTCCCCAGCTCTGTACCTGGTCAGGGCTCATGCAGAACACAATCAATCTATGTGTTTCTCTCACATCAATGTTTATCTCTATCTTTCCCTCTGTCTTCCACTTTCCATAAAAATCAATTTAAAAATATCCTTAAAATATCCTTGGGTGAGGGTTAATATGTCTGTTTACCTAGATTCATGGAAAATAGTTCATAAAATAAGATGAAGTTTGTCTGTAAGGGACAATCCCCATCATATACAGTTGGTTTAGATGCATTCTTTTACAATTTAACCCAGATGCTCTGAAGGTCCGAATTGTAATTGATTTTTATGAAAGATATGATTAATAGTGGTTCTACTCTATTTATGGCATTTTCAAATAGTGCGCCTATACATTTCTGAGTAGTATTGGTGTTAGGATTATTCATCCTGGGCCCCAAATAAGAACACTAATCTGCTCTTGCATTATAGGAGATGCGGTTGTAACTTATTTAGCATTTTTTTAACTTCATGTAGTTCCAAGCAAGAATAGAATATGGCAGATTAAACACAGTTGATTATCTTAGGTCTTTTCAGAAGCTTTCCTAAATTAAAAGCATAATAAAGAGGAACATTTAAATAGATAAATATACAAGTCAAAAGAGATTGTAAAATGTGACAATAGTACATGAGAGACATCAACAGTTCTGTGAGGATGGGAATCAGAGGTGGGAATAATGGCGATGACTTACTGGAGAAGAGGAAACTGCAGTAGGTATGTGCAGATGGATGTTGATTCACAGAATCACACAGATGTGATGGGCTTTGAAAACCCAGTACAGGCAACCGTAGAAGTGATTTATAGACCTCAAATCACACGAATGAGCTCAAGTCTCATTCTACTCTCTTCAAAACTACAAAACTCTAGAGGTTAGGTGGGCACTTCTTGTCCACCCTTGCAAGATACTAGAGACTTTTTGTGAGAAAGAAAACTTAGGAGTAGAGGTACTTGGAGACACCAGACACAAAAGAGCAGAAGTCAGACCCAGAGAGAAGCAAAAAGGGGTAATTGAGTCAATCAACCTCCTTTAAAATTAATGGGGAAGATAACATACCTAGCTAAACTGTGAATAAAGTATGTTAAAACCAAGACATTTTCAGACATAAAACCATATTTCTTAAAGTTTTTACCCCAATGATGTGTCTTTTCTTAGAAAATTACTAGTGATTCTTTTTCTGTAATCTGAAACTGAAGGACAAGAGACCAAGAAGGAAATTTGGTTCTGCCAAATTAAACAATCCTAATAAATATTGAGGATGATACATAATGTGTATATTGAGGAGGAAATAGGTGATGGCTATGCATAACATAAAAATGGAAAATCTATCTCTGTTCTCCTAAAGTGTAGTTTATTTGGATGCTTCTGTGCATCTTAATTATGGGTAGTATCTATGTCTAGGAAAATATTAATTTTAAGAAACACTATTTTAATATTTGGTTTTGAATATTTCAAATGCTCCAAAAATAATTTAGCTAATAGGCAAATTTTAAAATATTAAGTTTATTCCTGAAACTATATTAGAAGTAAATAATGCTAACAGAAATGTTTTAATTGACTATTTATTAGATGCATTAATGTTTTATTGAACTGATACAATCTGTATCTTCATTGCTTAAATTAGAACCCCAATATCTCACAGTTAGTAAAATTTAAATATGTATCCGCTACACAAAATAAATATATAATTAGTACACAAAGAGTATTTTTTTTCTGAATACTAGTATTAAACAGAAAATACAATCATATATTTATGGTGTCCAAATGTAAGCTTTCCTAATCTTGTCAGGATTCATATTGACATTTTTTTTTCTGTTGAAAAGTACTTTCTCTTTTTTATATCAGCTACTTAATCTTATTAAAAACAAATAAAAGAAAATAATTTTTATTAAAGATGAATTTATGAACCTGGCCAACAGATATTTTAATTCAAAGGGAACTTTGCTATTTCATACTATTTGTATTGTCTCAGAAAGTAAAAACAAATATTATTACCATAACAACAATCATGCTTCTGATTTATTTAGCTTGGGATTTTTAGGAAAAATATTGTAAAATGAGTGCAATGGTTGGGTTTATATCTCTAAAGAGTAATAACCGGAGACAATTAACTGGTAATTATTTCCACCTGCTGAACTCTATTTTGAGAAGATTTGATTAATTAACAGCAAAGATCTGTCATCATTAGTTCCAGAGTCTCTTATTTTTCTTTTTCAAAATATCAAAATATTATTAATATTAGTTTGGAACAGAGTCTCCTGTCCATTTTCTGGGTCATTGCTCCTGAACTCATTACCAACATAATTGCAAAATGTGGCTACTGTTAATCAGTTTGAAATATGATTTTTCTTAAAAAAGTTAATGGTGAATTTGAAAAATAGAAAAATAGCATCTGGATGATTATACCAAATGTTTGATTTATTATTCAAGAATATTTTTATTCAAGTCAAATTTTATATATATATTTTTTGAAAGGAAAATTAGTAATATACTGATAGATTTGCTTGTGTCTTTTTTCTGATATACATAAGTGATCTGGAATTCTTCCAGATTTAAGATTATATAGAAGCAAATAGCCCTATGTCTTGGTTCTCTTTTTTCTCTTCTGAGATTAATACATTGTACTATTGTATGAACTTCCTGATCAGAGCATACAACTGAGAGGTTTCCCATTTTTAATCTTCATTCTACAAATTAGCCAGTAAACTAAGGCCAGCATGAACATTGAAAAGTAGAAAAATATGCAAAGGATTATTTTTTTTCTTTAAAAAAATTCATGAACATGCTGACACCGTAGCCCAACTGTGAGTGTTAAATTTTTTCATAAATTTCATAAATCCAGATTGACAAATTCAATCTTGTAAATGTTATGTGAATGAAGCTGAAGGAATTCATCATGCTTTCCATCTCATTTGGAGAGAAGAAAAATCATATTCTAAAAAGTTGAAAATATACCGTAATGGATATTTACACTTCTGAAAGCTTAGTTTCCTCACTTTGGGATTTAGAGCATAAAATTTGCCTTTATCATTGTGAGTGCTGACTGGAGGAGAGGAGGCATAGATTTTCCCAGTCCTCCTTATGATTTAGTTGCTCTCTTTTATCAGAATTCATTCTCTGCTTGCCATAAGAATGCCATTATGATATGTATTCAAGTAGCCTTCCAGGAGAGCAGTTTGGGATATTGGGAAGAAGTCACTATAGCTTAGGCTGTGTTTCTGATGCAAACTCACCCAGCAGGAAATGGTTTTTTAAATAAATTAAAAATATAAATAGGCCCAAGTTTATAAATAAATGAGTTACCCTTCTTAATATTCTCTTTCTTATGGAAGGTTCTGTAACAGAGAATAAAGAATATATAATCTTGTGATAACCAAAATGCATGTACCAACTAACAAGCCTATTGGAACAAAAACAGGAACAACAAGAACAAATAACTAATAGTCTTTATTTAGCACATTGCAGGGCCCAGCAGTTCCAGTTCCTGATAGGAAGGGTGTAGCCCTACCACAGGAATTTGGCTGACAAAGATCAATTGAACATACTGATGCAAAGATCCTTATCAAAATAAAGTAGAACACTGTCTGTACCTACCTACTACCTTACCGTTTTTCTTATAAAAGTTACTGACTTGACCAGAGATGTTAAGATGTATTTTTAGGACAGAAGGCTGCCAGCATCTGAATAAACCTCTTTTCTTTGCACAACCACTTGTCTTGGGAGTAGTATTAGCTTTTGTCACAGCAGGCATTTAGTAACTACTCATTCACTATACCTCCATTTAAAAATTAAAAGTGATAACTTTAAGCCATCCCAAGTAATGTCATATTCTTTCTCCTTAATGAGAAATGTGCAGAGCTGAGTAAATATTTAGATATAACTTGATTACCCCTTCAATAAATAAGTTTATAGTATCGTTACTCATGTTTAGAATATCTAATATATAAAAGCCTAAGTGACTGTTTGAGTAATAACATCCAACCATCTGACCGTCTGACCAATAGCTATGATGCACACTGACCAGCAGGGGGAAGATGCTCAATGCAGCAGCTGCCAAGCTGTGGTGACTTGACAGCTGTGGTTCTCGGGTGATGCACTTGGAACCAGTGAGGAGGGAGCCCAATTCTGGATGTGTCACCCGAGAACCACCCTCTCGCAATCTGGGACCTCTTGGGGGATATTGGAGAGTCGGTTTAGCCCCCATTCCTACAGGCCAAGCAGAGGTACCCCCACTGGTACATGAATTTATGCACTGAGCTTCTAGTACATATATAAACATTTAAAGTCTTAGCTTAACAACAAAAGGACAAGTGATTAGCTTTCACAAGACTATGCCTGGCAAACTTTTCTGAAGCTTCCAAACAATTTCTGAACCAAAAATATTTTGTCATTAATATATTCTAGTCATCGACTTTCCAAGACAGAGCCAGGCCTATTGATATTAAAGATTTACCTTTTTTTTCTCCAATTGCTCATCTCCATTATCATTCTTATTCTGAAATAAAGCGTATTTATATTTTTAATGATGTCATCTTGAAGATTTCTTAAAATTTTAATAAATTTTTTAAAGTTTTATTTTCTGTAGAAATAGAAGAATGATGAGGAGGAAATAAAGAAAAAAGGGGAGTCTTTATATGCTCTATAAGAAATATGTTGCCGAAACCAGTTTGGCTCAGTGGATAGAGCGTCGACCTGTGGACTGAAAGGTCCCAGGTTCGATTCCAGTCAAGGGCATGCACCTTGATTGCGGGCACATCCTCAGTAGCTGGTGTGCAAGAGGCAACTAATCGATGTTTTTCTCTCATCGATGTTTCTAACTCTCTATCCCTCTCTCTTCCTATCTGTAAAAAATCAATAAAATGTATTTTCAATAAAGAAATATGTTCTTTAGTGTTTAATAGTTTTAAATATGAGATCTGACCATGTGAGTTCAGACCCTGGCATTGCTGCTTTAGAGGTACCTGAGTTTGGGAAAATTACTTATCTCAGATTTTGGCTCAGTTTCCCCACATGAAAATAAATTAACTGCTTGCTTTTTGTGAAAGTTATATGGATTAATTCCATACAAATTTCTTAGCAGGAAGTCTGGCATATAATGCATTCACAGTAACTCTTAACTCTTCAGTAATAATAAAAGATCCTTACAGCTAACCTTGGTCAGGTATAAATCTAAACCAATCTAATTTAAAACTTTGCCTACTCCATAAGAAAACCATCCATCCAATGTTAATGTACTTGGTTGCTCTGGAATTTGGGCTGACGACAAAGCAATTTTTACTTAAGGAGTCTCATTTCAAACTCATAACAATTTAAATTCAGTTCTCGAGGTGCCTTGGTGACACATCTGGAAAAAGTGGAATTCCTTGGCACAGAAACCATTTCACACACAGTAATGTCTGATTCGTGACACTGTTGTTTGGCCTCACGGTTGATCTTGTGATAGAACAATCCAGATGTGCAGCAAGCCCTGCTTTTCCAGCGTGGTCTTGCTAACGCACAGGGATGGAGTGAGTGCTGGCGATGTTATCAATAAGCAGAGAGAAGAGTGATTCAAGGCAGATGGCAGATCACATTTTGTGTAAAAATGACCACAGAACATGTACTCTTTGCAGTTTTTTTCCACCTTACAACATGGTCTGAGTGACTAATTTAAACCGAAGTCATCCACATCTACCATGTAGACCTGCATATGAGATTGAAAGTTGACCCTGCCCTGAATAAGGAAACATTTTCATATATAAATATATATATATATATATATATATATATATATATATATATATATATATATATAATTGATTTTTTACAAAGAGGAAGGGAAAGGGATAAAGAGTTAGAAACATCTATGAGAGAGAAACATCAATCACCTTCCCCCTGCACACCCCTCACTGGGGATGTGCCCACAACCTAGGTACATGCCCTTGACTGGAATCGAACCTGGGACCCTTCAAGTCCACAGGCAGACACTCTGTTCACTGAGCCAAAACAGCTAGGGCAAGGAAACATTTTCAAAGGGAAAATTCCGGCAGGGCTTTGTGAATGGCTGAAATGACAGGTGCCACTGGAACTTTCTAAGAGTTAAATACTTTTGATTTTCTCCTTCAGTGTCTAGCCTTGCCGCTTAATAAGACTGTGGACTTGGAAAGGTTACTTAAAGGCCCCCTGCTTCTGTTTTCTCACCAGTAAAGAGGAGATGGCATTATCACCCTCTCAGAGACATTTGTGAGAATTTAACGAGTCCACGTGTGTAAACCACTTAGCATAAGGCCTGGCGCATGATAACCCAAAGACCAATAACCAGAGAATATATAAAACACATTCAACGTGTGTAGGGAATGAGAACTAAGATCCACTCTCTAGTGTGTTCCCCGAACTTGGCATAGTGTCTGCCCTGACCCCGTTTCCCAATCCCACCTCGTCAAATCAGGGTTTTTATGGACCCCCTTCCTCCATAAATTTTTTATAAAGTATAGTTTAAAAATAAATTGGTGCGAGGGCAAATACACATATTAATATATATTAAAACACTTCTTGGCCCCAAAGTTCAGCGTGTGTTTCTGTTCTTTCTGATTTTGAAAGAAGTGAAAACATGTTTGTTGGTCCCTAAAAAGATTTCAGGCTCCAGGCCCTGTGCCTAACGGGGAAGTCAGCCTCACACTAAAGACCATTAATGCCATTTAATTGTTGAAAATCAGAAAGTTTGGAAACTTAATGCAGACTTACATAGTTCATATGTGGCAGAACAGGGAGTGAAACCGGCTTAATTCTGGAGTTTATGTTCTCTTGCATTCTCACTCAGTGCTCTTTAAGCGGGGGCACATGGATATGGCTCAACCTCATCTTTGCCGCTGGCCCATGTCCCTCTCCCAGGGCCACCTTCTGTGTGATGACATTCTTTGGCTGACCTCCCTCGTCCTTCTTCCTATATCCAGTCTTCTTTCTTAACATCTTTCCAAATTGTCCTCTACTTTTCTCAGGAGCAATACATTAATTTGCTCCCAATTAGTAACCATAATTAAAGCAATCTCATAGACTATATTTCACAAAGATATTAATGATTGATAATGCATGTGTTACCCATGGAAGAATATTCTCCCTTTAACAAAGAAATCCTAAAAAAAACCTGTATTGTTTGTCTCGGGCCCCTGTAACAAAGTACCAAAAAATGGGTCACTTGGACAACAGAAATTTATTATCTCACAATTCTGGAGAAGTCCAAAATCAAAATTTCCATAGTTAGATTTCTGGGGGAAGGACCCAGGAGCTGGCTCTCTTCTTGGCATGTGGATGACCACCCATTCTTACCTCATTTTCTCTGTATGCCTGTCTGTGAGTCCAAATTTCCCTTTTCATAGGCAGGAGTTACATTAGATGAGGGTGCAACCTGATACCTCATTGTAACTTGCCTACATCAGTTCTCACAAAAGCATACACTCTAACAATTGGGAGTGAGGCCCTCAACATGTGAATTTTGAGGGACAATACTGAAACCCTAATAATAATATTGCAGATTGAAACCTAATAAAAGACTAATTATGGAGGACATTTTATTGGAAGGCACTTCCAAACCTTCCTGACACCACTCTATTAAATAAATAAATAAATAAATAAATAGTCCCCTCATTCCATGGGCAATTCATTCAGATCCATAGCTTCTTTCCCCAGTTTGCTATAAGAAGATACTTTCTTGTCTTTCAGCTTTATTTCATCATCACTTCTTATAAATACATAAATACTAATATTAGGAGGCAAAAGGGTAATAATATATTATCTGAACCAGAATTTTACAACTTTGGCACTGTTGGCATTTAGGGCCAGAAAAGTTTTAGGTGTGGGGCAGTCCTGTGCATTGTAGGATGTTGATAGAGCCTGGCATCTGCCTACTAGATGCCCACAGCATCTCCTGACAATCAAAAGTGTCTCCAGGAGACAACCAAAAATGTCCTGAGGGAATGAGTAGCAAAATCACCTCCAGGTAAGAACCACTAGTCTAAACAAGTGTAATTGAAATGCTTTGACGAACAAGGTATTGACAGTTGAGAGAAAAATTCTATTAATGAACAGCCTTAGTCTTAAAATAATTTTAAGAACTTATAACAAAGCTATATATTTTTTTCTTTAAAACAAACTAGGAGATCAAAGAGATTAATCAACAACACCAGTAATAAAGGCCAGAACATAGACTTCATGGAAATTAAAAAAAAGAAAGAAAGAAAAGCTGACTGAAATTAATGATTGATAGAATGGAAATACTCTATTGGCCATACTCCTGACACTGGGGGCTGAATTATATATCCCTTTGTATCACTCAGAAACTGTGCATGCTTGTAACATGGATAAACACAATTTTTATAATGTGTTTATTTGTGTGAAGTGTCAAGAAAATAGTGACATTTTGGAAGCCAAGGCCTTAGGTATTTTACTTCTATTCAGAGCCTGTAATTATTTATGGCATACTTTTTTCCTCTGAATCTATTCATATGTTCATTCATTCAGTCATTTACACATTCATTCATTTGTCAAATGTGTAACCTAGCATCTGGTCCTCCTATTGAGGACCAGATGCTAGGTTAGACATCATGGAAACAAAATCAGTACAAGTCATAGAAACATTTATTATTGTGGAAAACACAGGATATAGAGTGATTTGAGTACTTGGTAACTAAAATCAATTATTACACAATAATTGGTTTAGAGGAGGAAATGTAACGCAGGCTTATCTAATATGAGTGGTGCAGGTCAAGATTTTCTGTCAGACAGTTGGGAGAAGAAAACATTTGTTCCTGTTAAACATGAATGAGGATGCCAACAGCCTTGGTTGTTGCTGGCAGCTGACTCATTACCACAGGGAGCAGTGGTGTTAGGTTGTGGAAAAGAGAAGTGAGAGCTGAGGACTGAAAGGAAGCTCGTTCTCTATGGCATCATTAAATAACTAGGTCCACCTTTTTCTGAAGCTTGGAATGCTGCTATTTTCTGGTACTGTGTCAATTATTTTGATTTGTCAATTAAAAATATTGTGCAGTGTATGTATAACTTGCTCCTAAAAGCATTCTATCCAATCCAGTCTTCCTAGACAAAGATGGCAACTTGGAGGTGACAATGTCTCTTTCTTTAATACCCTGATGCTGTTTATTTAAAGCAGATTAAATATCTCTCTCTGGTTGATATGAAGAATAGAAAGACTTTTATGCCCTTTAGAGGAGAAGACACTGATGTGCTGTGGGTGGAGCTTCTCCCTTTCTAGTCTCCTGTCAAAGCAGAATTCTATGAATTCTGTCCAGTTGCCAGATAGTATAGTTTTGCATGAGAACCTCTAATGGCACACCATATTGATGGTCTGATCATTCTAAAGCTCAACTCATTTATTACCATAATTTATTTTTAATTTGAACTTTATTTTTATTGTTGACACTATTATAGGTGTCCCCACCCCTATCCCAGCCCCCTTTGCCCACCTCCATCCAGCCCTGAATCCCCTTCACTCTGGCCATCACCACACTGTTGTAAGTTTTTATGGGTTATGCATATTTGTTGTTTAACTAAGCCATTCACATTCTTTCACCCAGTCTCCCCAACTCCCCTCCTCTCTGAGAGCTGTTAGACTGTTCCACTTGCACCCCAAGCCTCAAACTTCAGACTCATTTTGAAAGGCTGGCATTGTTGGTTGCCTTTGTGAGATGAAACATAGAAATATTCTTTAAAAATAAATTACATATTTTCAGCCTGGAAACAGTATTTCTTATAAATTAAAATGCAGAAATTTTTAAGCCTTTGAGGTAATTTTAATGAAAAAAAAATCCCGCTATTCTTATATATGTGACCTGTCTTATGATAGCCATGGAATTGATCTTGGTCCAGGCGGGACCCAGTGGGATCTGCATGCTGCTCAGATGCTTCCTCCTCATCTGTGTTCTGGTCTTTTATCAATTTATCTTGGGAGCCTGTGAAACCTTGCTCCTGCAGTCTTTCAGGCATCCTGATGAATGACTTTCCAAACATTTCCATTACACCTCCTCTGCATCAATTTCAGATCAGCAAGTTCTGCAGATGGTTTATTTTGATTAAGTATATCAATGTAGAAGACTGTATTTGATAGAAGAAAAGTGTGAGTTGTTTATTCCTGGTAATTGTCACATTTTTCATGGTGAAATTTTCATTACTAATCATTGTCACATTTTTATTTGTTAACAAAATGTAAATGCCCCTCCATGTTATTGTAAATGGTAAAATTTTATTCAATAGTATTTTGTAAACCCCCCCCCCTAAAAAAACAAAAACAAAAACAAAAAAACCCTCTAAATTCTCAGGCCTGTCCCCAATTTCCAAGAGAGTATGACAACTGGAGAGTCTGATAAGTTCACTACTGGATTCTTCTCTTTATTAGCTTTTCAGATTTATTGTTGAAAAATAATCGTACCTTGCATAAAGAACATCTGTCTACTAGTGGATGGGGAAATTTGTTGATTCTGATACCTGAATAGGCCATGATTATATTCTAACCTTGTATTATTTATACATCTTTTACTTCACACAGATGTGGTCAACCACTGTTTTGAAAATATCACGACTATTCTCAACAGGTCACAGAAAAAGGGAATTTTACTCTTATTTACATGGGCTGGGCTAGAACCTATTCTCCAATGAGCTATAACTACTCTCTCTCTCTCTCTCTCTCTCTCTCTCTCTCTCTCTCTCTCTCTCACACACACACACACACACACACACACACACACACACACACACACAGCTACAAACACTTTCTCACTGTCCATGCATATTTGTTCTGTTTCCTCCTTTCTCTACATTTCCCTCTCTAAGTCCCAATCCTCCAATATTTTCACTTACAAACATCTTCACTTCCTGTCACAAGTTCAGACATCATTTCCTCAGCAAAGTGTATCCTGACTTCTCCCCTATTAGATAGTCTCATCCTATTCAATAAGAAAGGTTCTAATAAAATTGAACATCAAAAGAAAAATGGTCAGAGAAATGATCTCTTGCCACCTAAGAGGCTAATAAGACTTTATACAAATATACTAGGCTCTTTCTCAGGGATCACATCATTAGACCATAAAGTGTCTGCCACAGGATGCCTAATGACTTTTCATCTGCATAATCTGGAAAAGTTCTTCAACTGTTCTAGAAAGAGTAGAGAGAGTCCTCACAAGGCAATTTTTGAGTTCTTAAAAACTAAAGTGCTTGCTCTCTTCTGGAGTTATAGCATCTTAAGTTCTGCCTCACCAGGCAAGCAGGTAGCTGCTTAGGATGAGTTCTTTTCAAAATTTTACAGGAGTACACGTTCATGGGAGCATGCAAATATACCATTCATAAGTAGAGGACAGGCATAGCTTTTCAGATGACATCTGATTCTAAATATGCAATTTTAAAAATTAGAAATAAATTATAGCCCCTGTTACTTGAAATTTGTTTTACTTTGTCTTAAATTTTGATACTTGCTGATAGAGGTTTTTCATAAGAGAAACATTTATAATTGTCTCTCCCATTTATAAATGTTAGCCCTGAATGAGTGACTGAAGAAAATCAAACATCTTAACTAGTTTGGGGATACATTCCAGAATAATTTGGGGTTATAGTTACTGCTGAGAAGGTTTCTAAGAAGGTATTTAGGCATCAGGGTTTAAAAATAACAGGGTTTGAACAGGATTTATCTATGTATATGTTTTCCATGGCTGTCAAAAATAAGTTATAGCGATTAGATTTGGGGGCACTCTCTTTGAATAGTTAGAGAAAAATACTTAGACATTTAGGGGGGAAAAAAAACGAATACTCAAGTGGTCCCTGTAATCAGACAGGACATCCTTTAGAGATATATAAAACAAAACCAATAAAGATCATTTTACCCTACAGGATGACCTACAGAATTAATGATTCTTAGAATAAGGCCCGATGCCTTGGCCTGCAGCCCATATGAATCTGTTTTTCATATATCAACATGAGACATTTGTTTAAATTAAATTTATTAGGGTAAAATTGGCTAATAAAATTATATGGTTTCAAGTGTACTATTTTGTGATATATCATATATATGTTGCATATGTTTACCACCCAAAGTAAAAAAAAAATCTCTTTTCATCACCATTTATTTGACCCCCTTGCTGTACAATATGTTAGAGAAAAGAGCATGCATTTATAATTAGAAAATGATTACTTTAAAATATGTCAAAACCACCTAATATCTTTAAACCTCAGTTTTCTTTAAAAAAATGGGATTGTAATCCTAGTTGCTGTGTGATTGTAGATGTAAATTATATCAATTATAAACACGTATCTATTATACCCCCTGTCACATAACTGACATTTCATAAATTATTTTTCTAACATTGTTTTTTTGTCGTGTAACTATCTGATTTCAAAAAATTCAAAAAAATAAGTCTTATTAGCTCTCTCTCTCTAGCTCTTGCTCTCTCTCTCTCTCTCTCTCTCTCTCTCTCTCTCTCTCTCTCTTTTTCTCTCTCTTCACTTAAAATGTAAATAGATTTTCTTGCAAAAGTAAAATAGAATAAAATTTAGTTTGCTTGGCTACTCTCTTACCCAAGAATCAAAGATTTAAAGGAAATGAAAGCTACTCAAATTTATGTAAGAAAAAGAAAAGAGGTTTTTTGGAAGGTTCTGGAGATTACTCATGGACAGGGAATGTGGTCAGGCCTAAGAGGGGCCGGTCACACCAGCTGACATGTCATTGGCTACAAAGAAAATGTGTAATCTCACTTTCTTCGGGCCGGCATGTTCTCTTCACTTATGATTTGACCTGGCTGCCCCAATTAGCTTCATGTCCCAAAGCCCCAAGTTATGTGGACATGCTGGTCCAGATATCACACCTCATATACCTAGTTGCTTCTGTACCACGTTGTCTTCATGATTCTTCCTCTATGAGTTAAAAGTCTACCCTTCAGTTAAATTTTTCTTGGGTGAATTAGGAAGATGACAGTGGATGGAGGATAGCAAAGTAGAGATCAAAGGGTTCCATAGCACACAGCTCATGTCACCAAGATGGCGAGTTGGACAAGTTCTCGATGACAGACATTTGGAACACAGTAAAAATGCTGAGCATTTCACAAACATTCACCTTCTGTTAAAGTGAGTCATACACAAGAGGGCTGCCAACCACTGTCTTACCTCTCCAGGAGAAATCAAATAGTTACCACTTTATATGACAAATGACTGAGCTTGTGACAATATGATCAGAGATCCTTGGAGGTGGTTGTTAAGGCCATGTCTGAGTCATATTTTATCCTTTTCTCAGTTTCTTTTTATCCATTTCTTAAAACCTTAAAGCCAATTTCTTCCTTTGATAATTAGTAGATGAGAAATATAAATGCCATGGTCATTAAAAATATTCACCTGAGCTCAGTACCAAGATAATTTATCTAGAAAATGATGAAGTTTACATAAATTTGCTGCTATAATACCAAACTCCTTTTCTCCCCCCTAAAAATAATTTTTAATATCTAATTTGTGTTTACATTGAAATCATGGTATATCGACATGCATATTTTGAAATGGGATAAAAAAGGATCTTCTGGACTGCACCAATCATACATTCTCTATGTCACTTCAAGTATTTTAATTTAACATCTCACAAAAGAAATTTTTTCTTCTTGCATCCTAGTGATGGGCTTGTCTATATAAGAAATGCAACATCTGCTAGAGCTATAAAGCAAATGAAAAATTAATTAGGTATTTGAAGGTGTCCTTTTGAGACAATGGAGTTTAGTGGTGTCTTAAATCCTCTTACTGCTTAAACTGTGTGTTCAGTCTGGAAAAGATCTTTCCTTATTTCCTGATCATTGTGTTTTCAGATAATTTTCTTCTTCTTGGCTGGCCTGGGAGTTTTGGTTGGAGGAGCTGCAATGTCCTTCATTAAGTTACAAATTCTTCCTGAGCATGCAGAAAGCTGGCTAAGAACATCTCCATGCCTTTAATAACTTTCTTATTCTTAAATCTTGCAGTACCAGGATAACTTATTATGAGAAATACTTTTATAAAACTTAAAAATGTATCCAGTAAGTGTTTTTGCAAGAATCTATTTTGCAGTTTACTTACATTCACTTTTTAAAAATATATTTTTATTGATTATGGTACCACATAATTGCCCTTATCCCCCCTCCATTCCCATCCCAAACCTTTCCCTACATATTCCCCCACCCCATGTTGTCTATGGCAACTGGCTAGGCCCATGTGCATCCACACAAGTCCATTGGTTGATCTCTTCCCCTTCCCCCACCCTCCCCTACTTTCCCTCTGAGGTTTGAGAGTCTGATTGCTGCTTCACTTTCTCTGGGTACATTCACTTTTTAAACCTCTTGTCTTCTTCTGGGTTCTCTTAATTTTAATATATCCCTCTTCAAGATACTTCCTAATGCACCAGCATTTTAGATATACTGAATGTTGGTAAATCACCAGATAAACACATGAGGTGCTAAGATTATGTAAATAAAAATCCAGATATTGCCTTCTGGGAAGTTTAAGCAGTCAAATTTAAAAATATAGTGTGTTGGAAATTTTGATGGAAGTTTGCTAGAATATGTGAAAACTATTTTTTTTTTCTTCAGGGTCACCCAACTCTTTATGGGACTTTGTGAAGGTTCCTAGGGGGAAGAGACACTTGATGTTTTTAAAAAGATGAGAAGTTAATTGCTGAGTAGATTGGAGGTTTTCCAGGTAGGACAAGAGCATGGACAAACATCCATGGTGAGAGAGGCACGATGCATTTTGAAGATGGGATTGTTTTACATACTTGCACCATAAGGATGACCGCCATACTGTGACCTCACACTCATATACACACAAACACAAACAAGAAAAAGCAAATGAATTATACACTGACAGAATTTCAAAATATATTTAAGGGCTGAGAGAAGACATGTTTAATTTCCCTGACAATTTTCTGAGAAGCAAAGCCCTTTTTCCACCAGGAGTTTGCAGATGTGTTCCTCAAACACCATGACACTTTTCCTGGCACCGTTGTAACCACAAGGACATGCACCACAGTGGCAGCTGACCATCCCTAGGCCTGGAATGAGCTGTATTCCAAGAACTGTATGAGCACTAGCCCTGGGCAAATAAGAGAAAGGTCATGCAGTGGCTGCTCTTGCTGTCCTAACTCAGGACTTAATTACATTCCTGAGCTCATTTCCTGTGGCTGGTCATCATGGAAAGTATCTGGTCAAAGAACCAAAAGATCATTACAAAATTCACTTTTGTGTCTTTCTTTTCCTAAATCTGATAAACCCAAAAATGGTTATCCACGAGTTGGTCTTATAATCCCTTCCTGCCTCTATTTTATCAAAAGGTTTATATGGGAAATGACCAAGATGGAAGCTAGTCCTTTTCTAGGATGCTGAGCACATGAGATGTAAAGATTCTGTGTTTTAACCATACATGCCTAAATGAAATGACTTGCCATCATGTCTGTTCCGTCTTGCCAAGCCCAGAACTTTATTAAGATTCATGTCTTGCATATTTGGAAAATGTTCTCTTTCATAAAAATCATGTGTTCTTAGTATAGAGAATTTAGGAGTTATAGAAAATTACATAGACATAAACACAAATTAGGTGTAATTATACCACCCTATGGTGGTTAACTACTCTGGTACTTTTGGTCCATTTTTTTCTAATTTCTCTACTATGCTTTAGCTTGCTGGTACTCTGTTTTAAAAAGCACTACAAATAAATGTCTTAAACAACAGAAATTTATTGTTTTACAGTTCTGAAGGCCAGATGTCCAAGATCAAGACCTTGAAAAAATTAGTTTCTTCTGAGGACTTTGAGGGAAAGATCTGTTTCTTGGTTGTAAATGATCTTCTCCCTGTGTCTCTACATCCTCCTACTTCCATGAGTATCTCTGCCCAAATTTCCCTTTTATTTTTTAAAAATATTTTTATTGATTTCAGAGAGGAAGGGAGAGGGAGAGAGAGATAAAAACATCAATGATAAGATAGAATAATTGATCAGCTGATTCCTGCATGCCTCCTACTGGGGATTAAGCCTGGCATGTGCCCTTGACCAGAATCAAACCCAAAGACTTTTCAGTCCACAGGCCAACACTGAGCCAAACTGGCTAGGGTCCAAATCCCCCCTCTCTATAAGGGAAGCAGCCATGTTGGATTTGGGTCCATCCTAATGACCTCTCTTTAACTTGATTATTCTGTAAAGCCCATTTTCCCAAATAAGGTCTCATTCTGAGGTAATGGGAGTTAGGACTTCAACATATGAATTTGAATGGGATAGTTTAACCTATAGCAATGTAATTAAGGTCAAAATAAAATTTGGCATTCTACGCTTTTGTTGAATACTGTAATAAGAACACTTTCCTGTATTATTAACAGATTTTCAGAAGGACAAGATTTAAAATATATCAAAAATGTTTGCGATGAATTAAGCGAAATAAATAGGTTTTAGATAATAGCATGCCAATGAGAAAATAAGCTTATAAATATATTTGTGTGTGCATCTGTTTTTTATATATACTCTTTGTAATGTGTGTGAAATTATCTTGAATCTCTTAAAGTCCTGCTCAGATATGTTACCCAGTACTTCCATTTATATTGCAATTTATATTGCATTGACCAAATTTTAGTGCCAAGACTAATGTCAGTGATATGTAAATATAATCATCTTACAGAAATATACTGCATTTTACAAGGTGTTTGGTAAGAGTATAGGAATGGTAGAAAGTAATTGAAAATAATAATAATAATCCAATCTAGTAATGCCCACCTCTTTTTGTCACAAAGACTCCTTTACTTCTGTACGTAAAATACACTCATTTATTTCCAAAGGAACGTGTCCTAAATACCTCATCCAGTCATAGCATTAGGCTCAAAGTCCAGAATCTGTTGTAGTTCTATGTCAAATACAGATAAAAATCCTAGTGATGTAGACATTGTTTAGCTATAAAGGAAACTTACCTGTTCCCTCCCCAAAAACCTGCTCAATGCAAAGTGGTAGGTGAAAGGCGGAACACAATGGCCCCTCCTATTTAGAATCTGGATACTGGGAGGCAGACTGTAGCTCCTGTTCCAAAGCAATTCTGAGATCCTGCTGTGAAGATGTTTAGGGGCTTTCCATCCCGAGAGTAGTGAGTACTTTTTGCTTAGCTTCTGTTATTCCTCTATAGAAACAGCAACTTAGCCCATTGTACTGTATGATTCTTGAATTAGAGCAGTGGTTCTCAACCTTGCTAATGCCCTGGCCTTTTAATACAGTTCCTCATGTTGTGGTGACCCCCAACCATAAAATTATTTTCATTGCTGCTTCGTAGCTGTAATTTTGCTACTGTTAATGAATCATAATATAAATAATTGTGTTTCCCAATGGTCTTAGGTGACCCCTGACAGTGGTTCTTAACCTGCTATAGAGCCTAAGCTCATTGGAGAACACAGATATTTACATTACAATTCATTAACAGTAGAAAAATTACACTTATGAAGCAGCAACAAAAATAATTTTATGGTTGGGGTCACCACAACATGAGGAACTGTATTAAAGGGTCGCAACATTCGAAAGGTTGAGAACCACTGAATTAGAGGGAAAATAGATCAATATCAGAACCATGAGATGACTCCTAAAGTTTCTGCATATGTTACCCTGTATCCATTCCATTGGCCAATGCATGTCACATGGACAAGACTGGCATTAATAGGGACACAGAAAAGTGCTTCTGCAACGTAAATGTTCTGCAGGTCACACAACTGTAGTCTGGATGCAAGATCCCGCAGTGAGAGAGAAGAGGAATGGAAGGAAAATGCTTGGAAACAATGATGGAATCTATGTCCAAGGATATTTTAATGTAGAGTTAGGAATAATTTGGCCTTATGCTCCATGAGTCAAAAATGTATTTGTTATTTTCTAACACCACCCCCCCCAAAAAAATACTATATTTTGGCCATTTCCCCCCCTCACTTAGACCAAAAGGATTGTTGAACATTTAAAAGGAAAGCCTATTAAAAAGTAAGCTGTATCTACTTTTATTTTTACTGGTGATGCCAGGTAGCTGTTACAAGTGTGACAGTACTGTGTAAAAAAAAATCATGCAACTAGATTTTATATGAGTTAAACAGCAGCTAACAATGTGAATATTTTAAAGAAAAATGAGAAAAAGATGTTTCCAAACATGGCAGGGTCTCCCATCTTACACCAGGCTCAGCTTCCATGCCCTGTAATTGGAAGTTATTTGATTAGTCGTGCCCTCAGAAGATCACAGTTATTTCCTTCCATGTTCAATTTTGTTTCCAAAATCTAAGAATAAAAACTCAGAAGGTTTCTGTGTCTGTGTCTTCGAAACCTATGGCCCTACACTCAATTTTACATTATTATTCTTTTGAAAGATAGAGCTGGGTCAATAAAATCCCTGAGAAAACTGAATTTCCTGAAAGGCTCCGTAGCCAGGACACAAAGCCATGCTGACTCACAGTGTACTCGTTTTAAAACTATAGAGACTGCTGTTGGTCAGCAATAAAACTCAGAGGAAGTTGGGGTCAGACAGAAAGACAGAGAAAAGAAACCCTATTATCTGCGGGTCGTAAAACATAATCCCTCAAAAGATGGCATTGGAATGAGCCATTGGGTAAAATCTGTCATGTGCTGAATGGAAAGAAATAGCCTTTACCCCAGAACTTGCTAACCCTTGGACAGAAGTCGGTGGATGCTGCAGGAGGGACTATGAAATATAGAGCCACTTTGGGCTATTTATTTCTGCTTCTCCAAAATGAAATCCTGGAATTTTATGATGGGGGCTTTGGAAAGAAGCAGTGGCAGAGGGAAACGATGCCTCTCTTATTAAGGAGCAAGGAATTGTTAATTAGAAAAATGTAGTGGATAAAGGAATTCTCAGATTCATTTCCTGTGGAGCTTGTCTGAGAACAGATAAAGCCAAAGAAATATTGGATGCTACACATGTCCCAATTGTTTGTGAGCTGTGCTAGATACACTATAAAAATAAATAAATTGAGATTCAATCGATGTACCATAAACTTCATCCATTTAATATGTGCAATATGTGGTTTTAATACATTCATAGAGTGATATAACCATCAGTACCACCTAACTTAAGAATATCTTTATCATCTCAAGAAAGAAACTCTGTATGCATTAGCAGTCACCTCCTCCCTTAGCCCCACTCCCCCGAACTCCTAACCTTAGTCAACTACAGTCTAATTTCTAGCTCTATATATTTGCCTATTATTGAAATTTTATATAAATATAATCATACAATATATGTCCTTTTGATATCTTTCACTTAGCATTATGTTTTTGGTGTGTTTTTTTATTTATTTGTTTTTAATGTATTTTATTGACTTTTTACAGAGAGGAAGGGAGAGGGATAGAGAGTCAGAAACATAGATGATAGAGAAATATTGATCAGCTGCCTCCTACACACCCCTCACTGGAGATGTGCTGCAACCAAGGTAGATGCCCTTGACCGGAATCGAACCTGAGACCATTGAGTCTGCAGGCTGACACTCTATCCACTGAGCCAAACCTGATAGGGCATAGCATTATGTTTTTCAAGATGCATGTTATAGCATGTATGGGTATTTTTTTCCTTTTTATTGCCTAGTAACAGCCTATTGAATAGATATACCCCATTTTGTTTACCCTTTGATCTGTCAATGGGCATTTGGATTTTTTCCTACTTTTTGGCTAATGTACATATTTCTACTATAAAACTCTATCTTTGTGTGGACACATTTTGATTTCTTCTTGTGTATATACCTGAGAATCCAACTACTGGGTCACATAGCATCTCTATGTTTACCTTTTGAGGAATTGCCAAATTGTTTTCCAAAGAGGCTGCACCCTTTTACAGTCCTGCTACCCATATGTCCCATCTACAGTTTAAACTCTTCGTTTTCAAACCCTAATTTATAGCAGGTGTGCTGGAATACCAATGGACTACTCACAGACAAGGGTCAGAACATAGTTGATGGCATAATAAAGTGGAGGTCGAATTAAATTAGCCCTGAAATCCCATAAGCCTCTTTGGAAAGTGTCAGTAAATAGTCTTCACAGTTGCCATCATCACAATAAGCTGTGCAATTATAAGCTGATATCCAAAGAAATCCTGGCTCTCATTAATATCTACAACCAACCCCCCACCCCCTTGGGTTTCAGGGAAGAAGCCTTCACACTTTTAATTATGACAGGGCAAGGTAGGTGCAGTGAATTTCTGTGGTCCCAAGTCTTTAGTTGGGAAGGAGAAAAGAAAATTCCCCAAGCACCAACCAACATGCCGGGGTAAGGAGTTGATCCAAGGGCCCGGAAGTGCTTTATTTATCACATTGAAAAGGATATCTACTTTTCTTCTGAGTCTTTGATAGCAACATCAGGAAGGAAATCTACCATGTGATTTATTAGGATCCAATAAAAATGAGTTGTTCACTCACTCTTAGAAACAGATTTAAAATGGAGATACTTGGATTTATCTGGTTAGAAGTTTGAAAGGGACACTTTGAGGGGAAATTAGTTATCAACATTAAATGAATGAAACAAACCCTAGAGAAATCTCTTAAATATCACAATTACCTTTAAAGATTAGGTATCATTCGGAAGGGTGCTATTCAGTCATATATAACACTACAGGCTCCATACATGAAGATGCGTTCAAGAATGGGCCTTCCTTCCCTTGGTTGCTTGCACTGCCTTTGCTCCAACCCAGAGCTGCCTTTCCGCCTTCCCACACTACCCAGAGGCCCAGAGTAGCATGGAAGCCTGTGTCATTGCCATGGCTACAATGCAAGAGTCCCTCGCCTCCCCTAGCTACTCAGCACCTGTGTATGAAAATTAACCTGCCATCTTTGTTTAGTTAATTTGCATATTCACTCCTGATTGGCTGGTGGGTGTCACAAAGTTACAGTCAATTTGCATCTTACTCTTTTATTAGTGTAGATTTTCACAGATGCTCATTAGCAGCTGAAAGGGTAAAAGAAAGTAAGAATGGGAGTTCAGAGGTTCTACACTGCCTTTTACATTTTTAAAGCTATGAACAATTGATCTTCCTACTCTGCACTGTAAAGAATATATACACTCTGGGTGCCACATGGAAATTTTGGAACTGGTCCTAATAATTTGTAGTCACAACTTTTATGAAAGATTTGGGATTTTTTTTGTGTTTTTTTTTAGATTAATTAAATGATTTTCTTATTACTTGGTTGATCTGTATTTTCAAGCTTATCCCCACCATTTATGATCTCATACCATTGAATTTTTTTCCTCCTGCTTACATAGGGGGCTGATTCTTAGTGTGAAATTTATTCACCATTGCCTTCTGCATGGCTCCCCAGATATGAAGTGGGCTCATGCAGTACTGAGGCGCCAAAGGCTGGCTGCTTGTTTGTGAGTTTATTCCTGTGTACTTTCCCTTGAGCTCTAGCCACCCTTCTACATGTTGCAGTATGTCAAGTACATCACATTCTTTACGTTGTAAATGCTATCCTGCCCACCCTTAAAACACCTAATAAAAGCAGGAAATGGCCATTAAAAATGCCATTTTCATGGCAACAATCAATTTCTCTTATAACTTAATAGGAATGGAAGTACATCTTTTCCTACTGGATAGCAGAGCTGGTATTTTATTAAAGGACTATTCCCTTGCATGCATTATGCTCTTGGGATTACAGTAGAGACAATTCTTTGTTGCATAAGTGACTGAATTTCAATTGCATTTATTTTATTTGAGCCGGCATCATCCTTAAAATATGGAGCTAACAATAAAACAATTAATGCTGTTTGAAAATGGAATGGAATGGAATAGATACTGGCTCCTACTTCAACCATCTGCAATCTACCCGGTGAACAATGTTCTATATCCTAGAGTCAAACCTGCCAATACATTTTTGGGCCTATTAACCATTTAAAGTTGTAGAACCTGGGTTTGTGGTCAGGGGTGTAAATTTTCTTGTTTCGATTTACAGTGCTACCATCTATATATGTATCCTTGACTTTGAAAATTCACTTTGTTTAATGAATTAATCCATGTGTGTTCTTCTGTTGCTTGCCTCTTTTGAACAATAGCTATTTGGAATGGATCTAAATTGACGTGTATTGCTATAGTGCATTCCCATCTGCTACTTTGAACGTATCACAATGTGTTTATTCTTTCTGTCATTCATGGGCAATTGGATCATTTCCAGGTTTTGTTGTGCAAAACACTTCAATGAACACCTCAGTAGATGTTGTCAAAGGGACACAAATAAGAGCTCCTCTAGGGATAGCAGATCATGTGTCAACGAGTCTAAGATGCCATTAATAGTAAGGCACATACCCATGGTTGTGCACAACTAAGAACATTTTCTGAATAAATGCATGTGTTGTCACATGCTACCTTAGAAAGCATTTCATTATGGAAATAGTAAGCTTAAAAAGATAAAAAGGTATTTTGAAATCAATGAAACAGAGTAACTGAGCATGGAATTGCTGGTCCACAGAGCATTTGCACCTTCAAATCTATTTAAAAAGCATACTTAATGGATGTCTAGAGTGGTTTCAGGGATTTCCACACTCACCTATAAAGCTTCCGTGTCCCAGGTGATTTTCATCTCACTTTCCCTTTGTTCTGGCCACTGCCTCTTTGCCAGAACAGTATCACATTTTCATATTTATTTCTGGCTTCTCTGGTATTTTAGTGCTTCACTGAGGAACACCTAACCTGCAGTAATGTCAGAATAGAAACCTACACCAGTAATCTCATTGGGTCATATGCCCTTTTGACCATTTGAAGAAAGCCTTGCTTAGTTAATTTTCTTTCCTCAAATGTTCTCTACTTTCACCACATGACTAAGTTCTTGGGTTATCATATGATTTAGCCCAGTTGTAGACAAACTGCAGCTTGCGAGCCACGTGTGCTCTTTGACCCCTTGAGTGTGGCTCTTCCACAAAATACTACGGCCTGGGCGAGTCCATTTTGAAGAAGTGGCATTAGAAGAAGTTTAAGTTTAAAACATTTGGCTCTCAAAAGAAATTTCAATCATTGCACTGTTGATAATTGGCTATGTTGACGAATGAGTTTGCCGACCACTGATTTAGCCCAAGCTTCACCTCTTCTAAGATTCCTTTTCAGATGCTCTCTGGAAGGATAGGTCCTCTAGCTTCAGGTTACCTCTTTACCTTTTGGATTGTATTTATAAGTTTACATACAGGTGTGGGTAAAAGTAGGTTTACAGTTGTGAGTTTGTAAGTGTTTATTCTTGTACTAGTGGCCCAATGCATGAAATTTGTGCAAGAATAGGCCTTCCTTCCCCTGGTTGCCAGCATGGCTTCCCTCTGGCACCCAGAACCCAGACTTCCCTTGCAGCCCTCGCTTCATCCTGAAGGTCTCCTGGTTTAACTAGCATATTATGCTTTTATTATTATAGATTATTATTGATCAATTATTACATTGTTTTCTATACAAACCCCTGGAAACCTACTTTTGCCCACCCCTGCATTTATAAGCCCAATAGATTACAGACGTTATTTGTGATTACTATTTAGTTTGTACTATCTATCTGCTTATTACTGGAAGCCATATTTTCCTCTTAAGGGATTCTTTTTTTTGAGTATGTTTTATTGATTTCAAAGAGAAGAAGGGAGAGGGATAGAGAGACAGAAACATCAGTGATGTGAGAGAAACATCGATAGGCTGCCTCCTGTAGACCCCCTACTGGGGATCCAGTCTGTAACCTAGGCATGTGCCTTGGCTAGGAATCACACCCTAAGCTCCTGGTTATTGGGTCAATGATAAACTACTGAGCTACACTGGCCAGGCATGATTCTAGTGTTCTTGTGGCCAAGATTTTGCTTCCACCCTAACTTTTCTCTTCAGTTATTCGCCCCAGGGCTTGTTTAGATTGTAATTTCTCCTCTCCAGTCTCTCCCAGGTTGAACAAATAGTACCTGTTACAATTATGCACAGACCTGTAATTATATAAATTGGTGATACAAGAAAAGAACAGACAGCACTAGGTGGGTAAAATTTAACACTCATCTCAATCATGTAATTACTTACAGATTTCTCCTCCTTCATATTCCTCAAATTAGTACATCCCTGCCATTGTGTCAGTTTAAAACCTCAAGTATATCTTCAACTGTGATAGCTCTCAACCAGAGACAAATTTTTATAAAAGAGCTCATTTTCACATACCCGGTCTCCTTCTATGCCCAGCGAAGGACCATGGCATTGTGTTCCTGTGTTTATGTAAAATATCCAAGAGGAAGCTGTGTGAACCATAATATGTTTACCATTCTATCCCTTTCTCCCTCTGTTTCTCCTTCATATTTCCTAAGTGACTTGGTTTATTTATTATTTTTGTTGATTTCATAGAAGAAAGAAGAGGGAGAAGTAGAAACATCAATGATGAGAAAGAATCATTGATTGTCTGTCCCCTGCATGTCCCATACTGTAGATCAAGCCTATAACCCAGGAATGTGCCCTGACCTAGAATTGAACCTTGAACTATGAACTGGTTCATATCTTGTTGCTGAACTACAGAGCCACATCTAAGTGGCTTGGTTTGATGTGCTTATGGGCATTTTTTAAAATCTAGCTAAATGATGATTAACACTAAATACTGTTAACAATGCAAATAACATAAAACACAAAATGGACCATGATAGCAGAGACATCCAGGACTAATAGATTAGTAACAATAATTTAAATAGAATTTCACTTCAGCCACTATGCAAAAACAAACTTGAAATGCTATTTCACTTAGATGTGAAATAAATTTGATAGAGATATCACCAAATTTTATATCAAATTGAAAATATTTTATGGCATTATTAAAGAGTTACAAAGCTTAAAATATTTTGGATCATTAATTTAAAAAAAGAATAAATCAAATTTTGATCATCAGAGGAAAAACTGAAATATCTTACTGTTTTCTCTATAGAAAATTAAGACTTCATTCAAAAAATAATAAGATTTAAGAAAAAATATTATAGGGAGTGTCAGGGAATTAGTTTATAGAAAGAGTATCTTACCTTTATATATTATCTGATGTTTGTATATAATGTCAACTTTCTAAGATTTGTAATTTGTGAATTCATATTTGAAATAAATATTTATCTATGGATTTAATTTTGCCTTTTTTTTCCTTAAATTGTCTCCTCTCCTCACTAATATAAGTTTAAGGCTCCATACAAGTTGAAGGAAGCCTTGAAACCCTTGGGCTTAAAACTGATTTATCTGCCCATACTCACTGCTTTCAATACATTATCTGTGTGCTCTATGGGAAGCCTGTAAAACCCCATGTGTTCCGACTGTTTATTTGTGATTCACATTGTAGGAAATTCAGAAAATATTTTTGGAATAAAGGAATGAATGACTTAATCAAACTATATAATTATTCAAACATGGACCTTCCCCTCTTATTAGACTGGTTGCCTCTTAAAGGTATTTTCAACAAAGTATAAATATATCTTCCATAGAGTAGTTGTTCAATAAGTATTTGATGGGTTAGTGAGCTTATCAATGGATTAATAATATGTAAGTTAGAGCTATCTTTATGTCCTGACTACTTCCTTTGTAATTTCCCCTCCCATATTACAATTTCTTTCTGTCCAGAATATTTGTAAACATTTTTCACTATTACTATTTCACTCTTAGTGAAGTTAAACATTTATATGATATTTCTAAATAATTTACAACTGGATCTAAAAAACAAACTCAAACAAGGGGCAAAATTAAAATGAATTTCTAATTCATTTGTATGGTTTCCCCTATAACAAAAGAATAGTGTATTCATTTTTCCTTTCCTTTACCAATGACAATTTTTCCCCCATATGTAAGAGGTGAAGTTACCTGAATTCTAGAGTAAAATATGGTCCAAAATCCATTTAAAAATTATTGTCAGAGAATAAGAGACAGAAAGTAATGATGAGACAGCTGATTCCAAGGTGCAAAAGGTTCTATTGTCAGTAGGTAGATTTAATAGCTATCGTATGTTGAAAGAAAATATATTTAAAAAATTGTGTTTTAGAACACTTTGTTTCTCAGGAAGGTTTTTCTTCCCAGAGGTCAATAATGGGCACAGTATGGTACCAAAAGCTAAAAGAAAATAATAATGGTAATAATAAAAACAAAGAATTCTATGCTCAAATCTAGTTGGCCATGAGTGGACTTTCTCTTCCCAAATAATCTTACGAAGTATCAAGACTAAAATAAATAGAATAAAGCATTTCTGTAGAAAAGCTAATTTCAAAACATTTTCTTGGGTATATGCGTATGGTAAAACCCATGAATATTTTAAAATAATTTTTTGTTAAATGTTTTAGTAATCAGGGTGCTGAATAAATTGGCTCATAAGATTTCACTCATGTGAATTATACCTCCTTTGCAGGGTAATAGAGAAGTCCATAATACTGTCATGTTGCTGCAGCAAAAAGAGACACAATGTTAAGAATAGCTCAATCACTAGCATCATCCAGTGAATAAACCACACAGAGGATTCTGGAAAATAAAATAGAGTCCATTTCTTTCTCCTGCATACATAGAGCTCTGTTCCCAGGAATCCTTTCTTCCTTCTTCTCTGCTTCTTAATTCTCATAACCAGCTTTTTCCTCCTTGAAGAGATATATAGAGTCATTTTTAGAAAGACATGGAGTTTATGCCATATTTATAACTTACAGACATTAAGCTTCAGGGTGAGGCTTTTGATCTTAGACAATGAACAGCTCGCTTTATTAGAAAGGTCTGAAATTAGGGCCTGCCAGAGTTATTACTTTCCTCTGATTAGTTCATTTGATAGAAAGGCTTGTTATCTTTAAGGATTTCATAACTGAGATCATATATGGAAAGATAAGATAATTAAACTCTAAGAACATGCAAACAGTTACTACTGCCAAACAGATTAATTCTTATAAATATAATGTGAGAAAACATGATCATTATCCCCATTTTACCCAGGAAAAAAATAAATTACCAGTCCACTCTTACTCTGCTATTATATCCTGAAACTAGAATTGAAATCCAGAGTATCTTACTAATATGTTAGCCCAATTTAAAATACCAGTTGGCAACAAATTCTAAGACATTGCCTAAGCTAATGACATAACTATATTAAGAGTGTCCCATACTTTTCTTTTAAGATAAGATATTTCCAATTACATTACCACTGTGATTTTTACTTTTATTTTTGTTGCTATTGTTTTTTGCCTTGTTTTCTTATAGCATTGTATTCATTTTGAATTCACCCCTCGTTGGAAATATTTCTTTTAAGACAGATGCCATTGATTTACTTTTCCCTTTCAAAGAAATGCCCTTTGATCTTGCCATTCCCCCCCCCCCCCTTCTTTTAATAATAGGCTGGGGAGTTCATAAACAGTGAAACAAATTCTCACTTGTCTTTTGTCTGTATCCAGTCTCTGTGACGCATACTTGACAAATGTCTGCCTTCTGCTGGGTTTTAAAAAAAGGAGAGAAAAGGAAATCTTGAGTTCACTATTCACTTTTCAGCTTGTCAGTTGACAGTGGAGGCTCTCACGCTGGTGCTGGTTTCCTTGACAGTGTCTTCCTGTTGCGATATCGTTATGACAGTATGTTGCACAGTGACCTGTAAAGCCCAAGGGGGTTTGGGAGGGCCAGGTCAAGGTTCAGAAAGACAAAACCAAAATTCCCTTCTTCCCCCCTTTCTCACAGATGCTGTTTTGTATATGAGATATTCACAAACTCAGCATCAAAGATAACCATACCCAGCAAAAGAGTCCCCCACACACACTCTTAGACAGGTGAAATTCTGGTGGGGCCAATTGTGAGAGAAGAATGTTCAAATGATTCTATATTGTAAACTAAAAGAAAATGTAGCAGATATAGAAAAACAAAATAAAAAAACAAAGCACATGAAAATGTGACTCCCTGAGTCTGTATGTCTCTGTGATAGTAGTGTTGGAGAGTATCTGAGAACCTAAATCCATTTTGGTCCCCTAAATTTATGGCAAAAGGGAATAAGTATATTTGAAGACAAGATATTCTTGGATCTCTTCATTTGTCCCTGTATGCTTGCCTAGCATTGGTGATAAAAGTAGTATGGCTACTAATCCTAATACAGCATTTTCTAATTTATTCAGATAATTCCTACTCACTTAAAAACCATAGTTATTCAAATTAGACAATAATATAAATATGCTTCAGATATCCATATGCTTATCAGAAAGGAGGCTTCTTAGAAATAGTAAAATTAATTAGTACACATTATGTATGTTTGATTTAGCCTATGAAATAACATAATACAATGTCATATTAAAGAGTGGACATCCGCCGAAACCAGTTTGGCTCATTGGATGGAGCATCGGCCTGGGAACTGAAGGGTCTCAGGTTCGATTCTGGTCAAGAGCATGTACCTTGGTTGCAGGCACATTCCCAGTGGGGGGCATGCAGGAGGCAGCTGATCCATGTTTCTCTGTATTCGATGTTTCTAGCTCTCTATCCCTCTCTCTTCCTCTCTGTAAAAACTCAATAAAATATATTTTAAAAAATAAAGAGTGGAAATCCTATTTTTGCTAGTAACTAAAATATTAGAAAAAAGGAAATATATTGAATATTATTTTTTTCCTAAATAACTAAACCTCTACTGCATTTTTACATCAATTGTTGATTACTCCATTAATTACTCTGGAAAAAATACAAAATGAATGGTGAATAGTGGTGGCAAGTGGGTTTTCTATTTTTATGAGTCATAAGTGAGAAAAAGAGATTGTCCAAGGAAAGAACATCTCAATTGTTTTATCTCATACATCTCACACACTCTCTTTTCATCTCATGTGAGAATGTAGGCAAACCAGAAAAAGAAAAGAAAAATGGTGCTTCTATGAAGGAATATTTTTCTCTGAGTGAGAAAAAAGTAGGCAAATAACCTTTAAGATATTGAGAAAGTGAGGTTTCAATGAATGTAGCAAATTCAATCTTTTTTTTAAAGTTTATACAGTATCTGACTATAATTCTAAATACTTTCTAGAATTTTTCATGAAAGAACAGGTAACTGTAATCAATAGGCAAGTACTTCTTGTCCAGCAACTGGAAGATGTATAAAGCACAGAGGGAATAATTGAAACTTCTTTCTTATATCAAATATACTAGATATTAACTAGATGTTACTGAATGCTAAGACTCAGTCAATGATAATGTTTATTACTTATTAGTTATTATCTCTCAATAAGAATTTGTGGGGAAAATCTTCAAGTTTAATTCTAGCAACATTTTCCTGAAAAGAAAAATGTTCTAGGCATTATTCTGTCTATATAACCCATGGAACCTGAAAAAATATATAATGGAGAAGTAGGTAACTAAGATGAGTTAAAGTAAACCAAATTAAAATCTATCCACTGAGCCTCATTCAAGAAGAAAGGAACAGTAGATAGAATGATCTCCACAATTTCAATTTTTATTTATTTTCTCGCTGTCTCTTCACAAAGCACATATAGTTGACTTTATGTAAGTTAAGTGCACATAGAATGGGACTTAATACAGATTAGGCCATCTGCTTCATAACCATTACTATTTAGAGACAATTTTGAAACATATCATATTCCTGACACAGGTCTCATATCTCAAGTCATTGTGTGATTGCATTCTTACCTACTTCTAAATTTCAGAAAATATGTTCTACAAAGAATCAAGAAAAATTTATATAACATTAGATATATATTTAATGCACACACATATATTGCTTGCTATATTTAACCATAAGCACAATTGAATTAGAGAACGGGGATATAATGACTCTATAGAAGAAAAGTACTATATAAATCAGAGGCTATAAATGCTCTACATATAAAACATCCTAGTGCAAATTTAAAATTTAATAACTTTGGATGAAGCTGTGAGAGAAGCAACTGGCAAGCATCACGTGAAAGTATAATTCATAGACTTTAATGTGAATATTTAATGCCCCTTTATCAGTAGTTACCGGGTTCTCAGAAAGTAATGCATTATTGCCCTATAAGTTTCCATGAAAGCAATGGTTAATGTTAAAGTTACCTTTTTGTAGTTTGTAGTATTGCATTTGTCTGGATCTCTGATGGTGACAATTTAGCCTCTTCCAACATATTACTATGTCAGCCACTCTGTTTTGAATACTTAACCAAAGTGGACCACTGCATTTTCAGATCAAATTTATGTTGATCAATTTCTTGCTGTCGTATTTGTGTACACATAAGGCAATGCATCTATTTTACCATTAGCAAAATTTTACTTTGCTTATCATGACCTTATTTAGAAACTATACTAGATGACAAAGCTGATCTTTATTGGTCCTAGCTCATGGTAAATTTTCATCAAGTTATTATTTTTCCTTGAAATTTAAGCAGACATTTAAATTATTTATTGATATTCACAAGTGTCCAGTAATATATCTGTTTTTGTTTAGTTTTATTGTATACTGCCATTCAGTTTATACTAATCAATCCAATCCCCATGGCCAAAACAAATCCCCATCGTATGCTCCTTTTAACCTAACATGTAAGCGGTAAAGATTAAAATGCATTAGCAAGAAGAAACAAAAGAAATATGGTTCTTTTGTCTTTCCATAAAAAACAATGAAAACATTATAAAGCCCACTTAATAGAGGTATGAGTAGCATTATGAGAACAAACAAAAGAGGGTGATGCTTCAAGAGATTAACAACAGAGGGAACTATTCACAACCTAAAAGCTAAAGAGGTGATGGAAGTAAGTAGAATGTCCAGAGTCCACTGAGGGTAGAAAGTTTGGAAGAGGCCACTGTAGTCATGTGAGGATGTAGCTAATAGCAAAGATATAACTTTGCTGAAGGAACAAGGAAGGAATAATCCTCCTCTTTCTCTCTTCAGTCTGCTATGTCCTACTGGTGCTTTGCATTGGATGAACTCAAATCAAAATCATTTAGCAAAGATACATGGAGAATATAATCTTCAAGGTTCATCCTCTGAGGAAGGCACTGAGGAAGGCAGAGAAGTTTGGAGAAGATTCTGATAGTAACAAAAGAGAGGCTTACTTGCAGTTACAGGAATGATCTCTTCACCAGGAAGACCTCCCATGGGCCTTGTCCTTTGAGCGACCTTCCTCCTAGTTTGCTGTCATTCGGTGCTTGGAGGACTTGAACAACATATGCCTTCTGAGACTAACCCAGTCACAGAATGAGGGTAATAGAAGTGACCCATTTGTTAGCTTTGCTTAAATAAGAACCTATGACATGCTTTGCATAAATATACCTTTTTAGGGTACACTATTTATTATCCATTTCAAAAATCCTATATAATAAAAGCCTAATGTGCTAAGTGTCCAACCGTTCTACTGGTCACTATGATGCACACTCACCACCAGGGGACAGGTGCTCTGACCGGTAGATTAGCTTGCTGTTGGGGTCCAGCCAATGGGTTCTGGGTGAGATGGGCCAAACATGCCCTGAAGCCCTCACATGGTCCCTCCCTTGTTCCAATCATGCACCAGTGGGCTATCTTGGCCTGGCCCGCACCCTATTGTAATCCAGGACCCTTTGGGGGATGTTGCGGAGCCAGTTTTGGCCTGTTCCCCATAGGCCAGGCTGAGGGACCCTACCCATGCACAAATCCACGCACCAAACCTTTAGTGTATTCATAAAAGGGTCAATTTTAGCCATTTTCGTTATGGAGATCCATTTTATTTTGTGTAACATCTCCAAGATCATCAATAATAGCTATGCACTGTTATGTTGGGGAGTCTAACCAATCCACCTTCATTCCTTCAGTTTTAAAAGGTTGGTTTCCATGACCAATCAATGATCAATCATGCTAATCCTTGACAATGACTGGCTATTTCATGCCAAGCAAATATATCCCACACCCAGGATGAGTCATTGATCTCTGATCTTTGACTCATGTCCAGAAATATATGCTAATTGCTGAAATAGTTGTCAAGCAAATAAAAGTACCTAGTACAACAATCCATACTCAAGGTCTTCTGAGTGTGATGCTCAGAGACAAGTAGTCACAGACAATCAGGTTCTCCTTGAAATTCTGAGAGGCAGCTTCTTGGGATCTAAGAGAACCAGACATCAGATTCTAATGAGGAATCCTGGCTTAGGTTGTTGTACATTTAAGCTTCATGATGAGGGGAAGCATCAGCTTCTCCCCTAGAGTAATTGGCATATGTCAGTCCCTGGATCCGTATCTGTTTCATTGTAATAATGGTTCATAGTGCACCATCCACTCTCTGGCATGATCAGAGGTTAGTTTCAACTGTACAACATGGCAGAACCAATTGGCATAGCTACCATTTCACACTTTATCAAAATGAACTGAAAGGTGTAGCCAGTTTCCGAAAGAGCATTCCAGGAAGCCAAGCTATATGAAGTCAGTCTTAAGAAAAGGAGCCTTCTACTCTTGTTTCTCTTTATTCAACATTTTGATTAGGATACATGTTTCTTTAATGCTTATGTTAAAAATGTTTAAACTAAATTTTTAAAAGTTTACAATATTTATATTTAAGCTGGTATTAATATTTTAGCAATGTACATAAATATATGAAGCAATTATACTTATGCCATACTATAAAGGTATTAAATCTATATGATACCATAATAATCATATGAGTCTACAATAATCATGAGCCTTCTTATGAGTCCCACAAACATTCATGCCTGAAGGATAGATTTTAGCTAATGGTTGAACCTGCACACAGTTATTAATTGGAAACATAATTTAAGACAGCAAAATCAATATTTTGTTATAATTTACTGAGGACCATCATTTTCTGTCAGTCAGTAATGATGTGGTTGCATCTCACTATTGTGTGTGTTTTACAGTTGTATTCAATATTTTTATAAATTTTCTGTCAGTGTGAAGGATAAACATCTTATAAACAATTACTCTTCATGATAGAATTAGAGCTATGACTTACATGTCCTGATATAATAATAGTTGTTACCATTTTAGGTATAGATACCTCTTAGCACTTGGTAATGATTGTGGAAATAACTGCATTTTTCCTTTGTATCACTGGATGTGTTTATATCCATTCATTTCAGGATCACTGTGCCATTTATAAAACTTTAGGTTAAATACCCTTCATAGGTTGCCTGTAGTTCTAAAACCAGGTAAATTCCAAGCAAACCTCATTGAGTTGGTCAACCTATGCACCTAAAATGTGCCATCCATATGAAAAGTCCAACATACTATTGTCTCCTTCTACTAGATCTATGTACTATAGGAAGAAGACAATAGTATGTTGGAGTATGATGTGTTAATAATGATCTCATGGATATGAAAATGACTTCTAATTTGGGTTAGGGTTTCCAGGAAGAGTTATTGGAAAGGGGAAATTGAAGAATTTAAGTCAAACAATAAAGAGGTGAAATGACAAATGTGCTGCTCTCTGGGAGGACATGCAAGAGATCCAAGAAACAGAAGTCAGAGTCCCTGAGGTGAAGTTGTATCTGGTGTGATCTAGGAACATCAAAGATGATAGTTTGGCATGACTCCAGTAACTGGGAAGGGTTACCCAGAGATGAAGTCAGAAAAGTAATGGGTTAGAAAATATTCATACAAATGGATCATTGTAAAGGATTTGGGCTTTGGAACCTATTGAGCAGAGATATAATATGTTTTTACTTAAATTTAAAAAAGTATTGTGTTTCAGGGTATAGGAAAGGAGCAATAATTAAAAGTAGAAATCTTATGGGAGGCTACTGTAATAATCCAAATGAAAGATAATGATGGATTGGACCAAAGAGATAAATGGAGAGGGAGTGGGGGGTTGGTGTATCCTGGACATATTCAGAAGGTAAAGTGAATAGTATTTCCTAAGGGGTTTGGTGTTATAGATGGATTAAAAAAGAGTTGAAGATGACTAATATTTTTACCTAAGCAACTAATGTTGTTGCTTGCTATTGAAATGGGGAAAATTGAGAAGAGTAGGGCTGCAGAGAATGGGGAGCCCCAAAAGTGTAATTTGAGGCATATTATGCTTTAAATGTCTGTGAGTCCTCCAAGTAGGTAGGTTGAATAAGCGGGTGGCTATACAAGTCTAGAGCCCAAGGGAAAGAGGTGAGCTTGTTAGTGTTTAAGACCATGAAATCAAGTGAGTGTAGAGATGAAAGAAAAAAGACACAGGCAGGGCTGATCCCTGGGCACTGCGGATTATGGAAGTCTAGGAGGAGGAGGAGGAGGAGAAGAAGAAAGAAGAAGAAGAAGAAGAAGAAGAAGAAGAAGAAGAAGAAGAAGAAGAAGAAGAAGAAGAAGAAGAAGGAGGGGGAGGGGGAGGGGGGAGGGGGAGGGGGAGGGGGAGGGGGAGGGGGAGGGGGAGGGGGAGGGGGGAGGGGGAGGGGGAGGGGGAGGGGGAGGGGGAGGGGGAGGGGGAGGAGGAAGAAAAAAGCATCAGAGAAGTAGGAGGTAAACTAGCAGCATATGCTGTCTGGGAAGAAAAGGAAGTATTTGAAGGAAGAGAGGGATAAACTTTATTGCATGCTGCTGCTAAGTGGAGCAGGGGAAGAACTAAAGGTGGCTTCACAATGAGGAGGTCGGCTTAGTGATGTGAGGTCACTGGGGACTTTGAAAAGAGCAGTTCCAGTGGAAAAGCCTGACTGAAGTGAGCTCCAGAGGGAATGGGAGAAGATAAGGTGGAGAGAGGGAATATAGATAAAACTAGAAGTTCTGCCGAAAAAGGGAAAGTGATAGTGGGAGGCAGAAGCTTGACATGGAAGCTTGGTTAGCACAGAGGGACTCTTCAGAGAAATACACATACCATATGCTTCCACTTATATGTAAAATATAAAGAATAAAATAAATGAGCAAACAAAATTGAAACAGACTCATAGATACAGAGAACAGACTAATGGTTACCAAGGAGGAGGGAGGGGATAGAGGGGCTGGATAAAAAAGGACAAGAGGTTGATTGATAGTTTCAGAATAGGCACAGGCTATAAAGTTCAGCATAGGGAATATAGCCCATAATATTGCAATAACTACTCATGGTGCCAGGTGGGTGCTAGAAACAGTGGAGGAACACTTTGCAAAATATGTGATTGTCTAACTTTAACCACTGTGCCGTCCAAATAAAAATAATATTAAATGTAAACTGTAATTGAAAAATAAAAAGAAAACATTTAAAAGTCAGAGGTGTTTTAGCCGGTTTGGCTCAGTGATAGAGCATTGGCCTGCAAACTGAAGGGTTCTGGGTTTGACTCTGGTCAAGGGCATAAGCTCAGGCTTGGGTCTCAATCCCCAGTAGGGGGCGTGCAGGAGGCGCTCCTAATTTGGTGCTTCTCCCTCATCATTGATCTCTCTCTCTCTCTCTCTCTCTCTCTCTCTCTCTCTCTCTCCCTCTCCCTCTCCCTCTCCCTCTCCCTCTCCCTCTCCCTTCCTCTCTGATATATATATAGTCAGAGGCACTTCTTAAGATTAGAGAAACGATAGTTTAGGGATGTACTGCTGAGAAAAAAATCAGAAAAGAGGAGAAAAGTTCATGGAGAGGCAGACAGAAGGGAGAATTCCTAAGCAAGATCCTTCGGTGGGTGAGAGAACCCAAGTGTTGGGGTTGTTCCCCAAAGAAAGTTCTTGAAAGCAAGTAATAGAACCTACTCTCTTTAAGGGAACAGGGACTTACAAGAAATACTAGGACATTCACAGACTCTAGGCAGGACAGCAGAAACAATATCTAAATGATAATGTGGGAGTCCCCCTTAGAGACCCCACTGTCCCTGCTCTGAGCCTGGATATGATGGCTGGCATCGTGGCAACTGTGACCCAAACAGAGCTGGCCGCCTGTTTGATTCACCTGTAGTTCCTCCTTCACTGTTTGATTCACCGTCTGACTGGGTGAGCTTATGTAGCTTACATGTCTCAATTGCTGGAGAGAACATGAAAGAGATGTGCCTGTATTCTACTATGAAGAAGTGTGGACCACTTGCATGTGGGGAATTTCTCATACATAGGAAGGATCCTCAATGATAGCCAGTGGCATATCTCTTTAGTGCCTTTCTTTCAAGGCTTAAAAATTCCTTGAATTTCTAAACAAGACAAAAGAGTTTAAAATGTATTCTTACAAGCCAATTACATGCATACAGATGTATATTAAATATACACTAGAGGCCTGGTGCATAGAATTTGTGCATGGGAGGGGTATTCCCTCAGCCCGGCCTACACCCTCTCCAATCTGGGACCCCTCGTGAGATGTCCTAAACCAGAGGTGGACATCCCTCTCACAATTTGGGACTGCTGTCTCCTAACTGCTTCTGTCTGCCAGCCTTATTGATGCCTAACCACTCCCCTGCCAGCCTGATTGATGCCTAACTGCTCCCCTGCCGGCCCAATTGCCCCTAACTGCCCTCCCCTGCTGGCCTATTCACCTCCAACTATACTTTCCTGCTGGCCTAATTGCCCACAACTACCCTCCCCTGCTGGTCATCTTGTAGTGGCCATCTTGTGGCAGCCATCTTGTGAGGATGTGAGGGCATCACACAAGGGTATGAGGACTACCTAGGCTTTTATTAGTATAGATGCTTATATATATACTGATATCTCTTCATATATGTATATACATGCACATGCATGTGCCTGCACATATGTATTTTGTATCTTCATAAGCCGTGCAATGGAATCAGTACTCACACATGAATGAGTAACAAAGGTTTGGTAAAATTTTATCCTATCATTCTATATTAAGGGACTGGGGTGATTTTGGTTTAAAGTGAACAAGTTATGTTAAATGCATTTTCATAGTCAGTGTTATTGCTTGTTGGCTTACTTTACTGAATGATGATTCCTCTTCCTAGAACAACAGGAAGTCTCTGTACACAGAGGAGTTACTTTACACAAATATATATTAAAAAGAAGATTTTTTAAAAACATACATGCATGCAACCTGAGCAATGTGTAATATCTCATTTTATTCAGAAATCCTTCAACATAAAATTCCTTATTTATACTTCATTTCCATTTAAAGTCTCCATGCCAGCAACTGAACTAATATATTTGCATAATAGAATGTGTCTCTTTGGGATAATAAAACCTTATGTTTTATGTATTCAAACATCTAAAGAGTCACCTTTATATTTCCCTCATAGCCTAAAATAAAACTCTAATTAAAATAAAAGCACAGTCATGCACGGTATAATGATGTTTCTGTCAACAACAGACCACATATACAATAGTGGTCTCAAAAGAGGAGGATGGAGCTAGATTTCCTGTAAGAATTGTGTGTATGCCTAATATGTAGTGCAGGAGGAATTTTTTCTCTGCTGGAGTGATATTTGTGGGACTTGTCAACAGGTTCCTTCTCACTGGCAGCAGTTGGAGTTTGAAGGCACAGATGACACCCCAGCCCGCCAGCGCTGGCCTATCTCAGCACAGAGGAGCTCACCCCCAGCCCCACACATGCAGAGGCGCTGCAGCCTCCTGGTGCAGCTGGCTGGATTAGGGCCATGGAGCTTCCTGCACAAATATGGCATGCCTCTGCCACTGGAGTGAAAGCTTTCTGTGGTGGTGTGGGGCCAGCCTGCCCTGTACCCTGGAAATATTTTCAGGTCATAATGATGTAAAGAAAGTAAGTTTCATTTCTTTCCTCCATTCAAATCCAGAGAGAGTCCTTTATGTGAGTTATAATCAATAGAACTATCCCATCTAATAAAGAGAGAATATGCTAATTGATCCTCATGTTATCACAAAGATGGCAGCACCAATAGCCAATAAAAAGGGGAAATGCTAATTGCCTCCCTGCCCTCAAAGAAGGAGGCACCAACAGCCAATAAAGAGGGAATATACTAATTGACTTCCCGCCCTCAAAGTTGCAGATGCCCACTGACACAAGATGGTGGCACTCAGTCACCTTAGCCCCGCCAGGGTGACAGGCATGCGGCAAGACCCAACCACTCCACGCACCTGCCTCAGGAGTCCCCAAGTCCCCTCAGATCCCCATCTGCCCAGGGCCACCCCGAGGTGCAGGCAAATCTCCAATGGTGGCTGCCCAGCCATCCAGGGCTGCCTGAGAGGCTCACGTAACCAGGGCTGGCCAAGGCTTGCACTGCTGGCAGTGACAGCAGCAGAGGTGTGATGGGGGCGTCACCTTCCCCTGATGGCCAGGTCACCTCCCATCCCTGAGGGCTCCCAGACTGTGAGAGGGGGCAGGCTGGGCTGAGGAAGGGACCCCCCCTTCAGTGCATGAATTTTCATGCACTGTGCCTCTATATATATGCACATGTGTGTATGTGCCTAAGTGTCCCCTCAGGAGTCCATTCGCTCAATATGACATCCACTGACGGTCAGGGGATGGTACAGAATGAAGGTAAAGAATGAAGGAAGGCCCCAGCCAGCAGCCAGAAGGTTACCAGCCAGACCAAGGGGCTCTATTCATGCAAAAATTTTGTGTACTGGGCCACAAATGTCCTCAGTCTGACCACTGCGTGGACATGCAGTAGTCAAAATCACATCGCCATGGCAGGCACCTGTGTTCCTTTATCTCTCTGTCTTAATTTCTTATTCCTACTGGTCTTCAGGCCACATTTTATTCACTTCTAGATAGTAACTGTGGCAGTGATCTATGCCTTTCCCAGCCAGTTTCTCCTTCAATTAATTCAACCCACACCTCAGTTCATGGAGCAGTATTGCCAGTTGTGATGTTTTATTTCTGATCCTACCAAAAGAAGCAGGGGGAAGGTTTGTGGGGCTGTGTCTACAAAATACACAATAGTGTATGGTAATGCCCCAGCCTCCATATTCACCCACCACTTACTGTCTCACTCACAGCAACTTGCAGTTCTACAAGCTCCACTCATGGTAAGTGCCCTATACAGGTGTACAATTTTTTAACTTTTTTTACTGCATTTTTACTATTCCTTTTCTATATTTAGATATGTTTAGACACACGAATACTATTGTGCTGTTAATGCTTGCAGTGTTCAGCACAGTAACAGGTCATATGGGGTGGTAGTCAGGGAGCAATAGGCTAGACCATGGAGCCTAGCTGTGTCCCATCTCTGTCTGTGTAAGTGCACTCTGTGATGTTCACACAGTGACAATTGCCTGATGATGCATTTGTCAGAACGAATTCCCATCGTTAAGCCCCACATGACTGTATATTTTGATTTGAGAAGAGAATTTATCAGTTTCTCAAATAAAATTTTGAAGGGTGGATATATTATTCTAGGTTCCAAATTCATTGTTAATGAGTTTTCTTCTGTAGATAAATTCACTGAGCTGCTTCAGGTAGTGGAATTGTTTCTATGCAGAGGCACTTTGACACAGTGTGATCAAAGGAGTCATATTGGCTCTGTACATTACTGAGACCCATGGTCCACACAGTGTCGGAAGTGGTTTAAGCAGGTTTTAGACACTGTGCTAACCAGGATTCACCGAGAAAGTTTCTGTGTTCAAAGACAAACCAACATTCCATCTCTCCTGCTGCCCAGGGTTCTTAAAGATATGGTTAAACCCTAGACTGGGCCAGTGAATTACTCTGGGAAAAGCCCAAAGTAGCAGAGACAAATTGTTACTCCCAATATGGACTCCTGGAGACTAATCACAGCAGAGAATTGGCTTAGACTGGATACATGATCAACAAACATATCATTTGGATTATGGAAAGTTTTCTAGCATCACTTAGTGGAGAAGGGAACTAGGAAAAATTTGAAGGGACAAGGACCACTCAGAATTCAGAAAATTATAACGTCTGCATATTGGAGATATGTTTACCAGACATCACTGATTCTGTATTAGAGTAATAGGAGGCCACTACCATCATATTCTTCCCAACTCCAGATTCCACACAAACACAATCCACAGATTTTGCCAATGATACTTGTTTTTGTTAATATATACTTGAATATATAATATAATATTATATATATATATATATATATAATTATTATTATTATTCTAAGAGATTAAACTGAGCATCCAACAGTTAAGGTTGGCTATTTTGTAAAAATTAGTAAGTTATTCTTACTGGGTTGCTCTTTTCTGTTAATTTTTATCACAGTTTATTTATAATAAAGTTTACATAACTGTGAGGAACTTTGCCAGGTCTTATTATGAATGCTAAAATGAAAAACTGAGGCATCAGAGTCAGAAGTTTCAATATGAATCATGACTCCACTAGTTCATATTTAAGCAAAAGCCTTAATCTCTCTGTAATTCCTAATCTGAAACAGGGATAAAGATACCTCATCACTAGTGTGAGCAGAAGGTGAAATTGGATTGTGTATATAAAGTACGTGGAATGCCATAGGTCACAAATAAAAAGTTAATTATCTTTTATTTGATCTTCCCCCTGGGAATGAAAATTATGGGGAGGATATAAGACAAGTATAGAAACCATTTAATTGCAGTACAAATTTTTCTTAAAAGAAGCATGATATGGAAGATTAAGAAGGTGAACAAGAGTTAGAATGATTAATTTTCCCTGAGGAGAATTTCTTGATATATTTTTGATACAACAAAAGCTCTTCTGTAAGACAAGGATGAGTAGGGATATTTCATATCTTAGGAATGGTACCACAGTTTTAATGAGGGGTCTAAATACAGAAGGGAGAGAAAACATTTTTCTAAGTGTTCTAAAGATGGGGATGGAGTTGAGAGAAGGCATTCTATAAATAGATGTCAAGTTTTAGAACACTTTTGGGAAGCAGTCGTGGAGTTAAATGACTAGAATAAAAAAAAATACTACTGAGAGTACAAGCCAATGATAGCAAAAAAAGTGCCAGAATTAAATCAACACATTAATTTCTTCATCATGTTAATATTGTTACCAAAAAAGAATAAAGAAAAAAATAGCTAAACTAAACAGAGTTTATTTTTATTTTGTCACAGCTCTTTGTCTCATCATGGACTGGTAGCAAAAACTGCAGATTCACAGTCCATCTGTTGACCCTATTTTGAGTAGCCTATCCATAGAGGACAAGGGACAAGGAAATTTTAGGAGGAGGAGTGGTCAGCCATGTAAAATGCTGCATAATTCAGGCAAGCTAAGGCTCAGAAAATGTGACCAAAGTTGGCAGACAATGCCTGTCAACCTTACATAGGACAGTTAGGAAAGAGAAGTAGTGTTGACAAGTTGTCTATTGAAAATAATAAATCTTGTTTGTCATTCAGTTCTGTATCCTTAGCTACTTGCACAATGCCTGGTGACTAAAACACATGGATTACCTGACAAGCATTAATTGAGTGTGGTAGTAAAGAAGTGAGTGGGTAGAACATAGAGAAAACAGCAACACACAAGTCATAATTTTGAGGTTGTGACAGAGAGCAGAGTTGAGTTCTCTTAATGTAAGCATTTGAGTATAGAGTTAATAAGAGGAAGCGACCTAATGTCATTATTTAGAGTTGAAAAGAGAGTAGGGAAGTGAAGATGAAAATACTAATTGAAAAGATAGAATAATAGAGTGAGGTAAGTACGAAGCCATTACTATTCTGCACCTGTCATTTACTAAGAAGTTACAGAGAAATGGCCAACCATGAGTTCCCATACCATCAGATAGTTTTGAAATACAGTAATAGATTAAGTATAATTATCATAATTTTACTAGTCAGAGGAAGAATCAGAACCACCTCAACTCCCACCTATATGCATACCCCTACACTCAAACACAGACTGCTAACCTAAAGTTGATAATGGATCCAGAATAATTTGTTTCAATTGAGTAGAGCAACAGGAAGGGGCAGTCCTTGAACCCCAAATATTGTACTGATTCCACACAGTATTCAGAAGTATTTAGAAGGCCTCATTACATTCTGAGTAATCTGTGTGTCCTATAATAAATCATCTAACTAATTCTTGGGATATTTGAAGGATCCAAAGCTCAAGTTTCCAAACTTAATTAATAAGGAAAATGGAGTTGGGAAATTAAGCCCCCCCCCCCCAATTTTCCGTTATAACTACAGGATGACAGTTAAATGTGTTAATAGCACTCCAGAGCCAGACTATTCAGTTTGAACCTTCAGGCTTACCCATGCATAATTAGCCTTACGGGACCCTGGGAATGACTTAATCTATAGAAGCTCTATAAAAAATGTGTGGTAATAGCAGTACGCACTTCCTAGGGTTAATGTGATTACTAAATGAGTTAATACATGTAAACACTTAAAAAGTGCCTGGCACATCGAACAAATGCAATAAAATATTTGCTATTAACATTGTGAACTTAAAACTATATAAAGTCAAGCTGATTCTAATTAGCACTGGTTACCAATTTCCTGATCACCTCTAAATGCTTTGGGGTTCTTTATTTATATGAGTCACTTACACCTACTTGAAATCATTCCAGAGCATGGTGTATTTCTTTATTTTTTAATCCCCCCATTTGATTTTTCTGGAGATAGTGACATGGATGGAGTTTTCATTAAAAACCAGTCCTTGCAGCCATGAAGTGTTCACCTACAACCTAGATCTCCACATTATCCTTACGTGCAGCAAAGCACTTAGTGTCAGAATGCTGAGATGAATTCCCATGATTTTCCTAGTTTGATTTGCTTTTCTCCCCGAATGTTCTCTAAATTGACATATTAAATAGCTAGAGGCCGATGCATGAAATTTGTGCCAGGGGCTTGGCCCTCGCAGTCCCGGGTTTGTCCCAAAGATCATCCAGAGGGTCCTCCCACTGTTCAGCCATTCAGTGGATTTGCATGTTACCCTTTTATTATTATAGGTGGGTTTTCAAAGGGGCCTTTCAACATTACATGGGACAGGCATGGAAACAACCAGGATTTCTAATTTTTTTTTAAAAATCGCCTTTGCATTGCTTTCAGAAAGCAGCAGAAGCGGGGAGTGCTGGTGGTGGGGGTGCAGGCTGTGATAGAGACAATAAAGGCACCAGACAGTTTTCAGCTTCGAAAAGCTATTTTTAGACTTTGCAGAAAGAAAACTCCCTTGCAGAAAATCAAGAACTGCCCATAGCTTTTATTCTGTTCTGTCATTTTAATTAAATGAAATCAATGCAGGGATGACCTGGAGAACTCAGAATCACACATAACGACAGTCTTAGAGTGACAGTCTTGAGTAAGGATTACAGGTGAGGGAACTCTCCTGATCACAGAGCCTTCCTGAGAAAAGCACTGTGGGGAAAACGAGACCAAGTTCATGCACTTTAAAACATTAATTAGTACTTTGGCTTTACTGAGACATGGCGATGTTTTGCAAATGGAGCAAAAGAAGAAACAAGAAATACGAAATGATTTACTTCAAGCCTCAAAGCTATTTTATCTATAAAACTAGAACTAAATTCTTTTGACTCATTAACTTAAAAATTGTCTTCCATGAAATTTGCATTTAATTATCTTCAAAATCATTGCCAGTTCTTTTATCCCCAGAATTATTCGTTAGTTTTTTGAATGCATACCTCAGCTAGCAGAATATTTTCTAGTGCTATTTTCAGGAACCTTAATTAAATGGTATATTTCCTGAATGTTTGCGTATCTTTTTCCCATCTTCCATGTGAACGCCTATATCTAAATTTCTCTTAGCTTCTGTCTTTCAAAATTCTATAGATACTGCTTTGCACATTTGTAGTGTTTAAACATTCTGAATATGACTCCTTTGTAGGTATTATGTTTTACTGACTGGATGCTGAAAAGATTACTTTTTCTTTTTCCTTTAAATTAAAAAATTCTCCAGGATATAGATTGATGGTGTTATCATTGTTATCAATGTTTAATAATACTTTTATGAGTTTTTTAATCTGGACACTCAAGTACTTCATCAGCTCAGTAAAAAAATGGCTTCAGTACATTTTCCAATAATGTTTCTCTTTCAATTCTCTTACTGATGCATCATTGTTCTAAGTGTTTAATCTATGTGTTTCTTTACATGCTAAGAGAGTTTAAGTTTTTCTTTGAAAACTTCTCTTGTTCTGTCTTTTGCTGTTATGAAGACAAAAGTCCATCACTCTTGTTTTATAAACATCACTCTTCATTTTTTAAAGCATTTTCTCTTTAAATCTTTTTCTCTAACACCCGATAAGCATCTTTTTAAAAAAATATTTTATTGATTTTACACAGAGAGGAATTTAGAGGAATAGATAGTTAGAAACGTCGATGAGAGAGAAACATCGACCAGCTGCCTCTTGCACACTCCCCACTGGTGATGTGCCCGCAACCAAGGTACATGCCCTTGACTGGAATCGAACCCGGGACCTTTCAGTCTGCAGGCCGAAGCTCTCTCTACTGAGCCAAAACGGTTTCGGCTCACTTTCATTTTTTAAAATTCCTTTAAAATAAGTCCTCTAATTTCAACTCCTGTTCCCTCCTTATATCTTCTCCAACTTTGCATCATTTTTCAGTATATCAGCCATATATCCTCTCAAATTTTCATCAATTTCCTTGAGTAAATAATTTTCAGTGATCTGCTCTGCAGAGAGACGTTCCTTGGTGGAAACATCTGGACAGCATTTATTACTCCTTTTTGTTCACTATCATTTTCCTAGTGCTGCTGCTGGTTTCTGTTTACTTATCCTTGAACTGTGTGGGATTTATTTAGCAGTTGGCCCCACACAGGCTGATAGAGTATGCTTTATTTCTCATTTTTGCTTAGGTGAAAATGAGAAGCTTCTCTTCCTCACCTTCTTCATCTATGATAAGGCTATTATGCCTAATATTCACCCAATTGTGTTAGTTAGCTGTAAGATCTTCTTCAGTTTGAATTTTCCAGTCCTCCGACAGATCCTTTTAGGCAGGTATAGGTGTTCACTGTCCAGAATGAACTGTCTCCACCCCCAATTAGGATACTTTCATTAACTCCTAAGCATCGTAGACTACTGTGCCTACTTCTATCCTTCTGACTTTTTGTCTGTGTTGCCTAATGAGAGCTATAATCTGGGGAAGAAGGCAGAGGGTAGCTTATATCTCCTTCTCCCTCGTTGGCCATTTATATCAGTATATTCTCGATACGTTACTTTTTACTTGGGTTATCTCACAATACTACATTTATTCACCACATTGCTAGCCTTGTTCTAGCTTTGCCATTGGCAGTTCTCTCTATCAGGCTCTTGTGTCTTTTTAATATGTCTCCAACCTTCTGTTTATTTGAACACTTCCTTTTTTTCTGGCAATACAACGTTCCCAAGGCTCATGTTGTATATTTCCAGCATCAACTCTAGAATCAACCATTTCTCCAAAGAGACCCAGTTCCTTTTATTGGAATATGCTATTTGGAAACCAGGATACAGGTGCTATGTATAATTTTTCTTTAAAACAAAAACAAATGAACTGATGTTTACTTTCATGACTACCTGAAATTCATATCAGTTCATTCTCATATTTAATTTGCTCTTCTGCTATGCTAGCAAAAATGATGCGAGGTGTAGCTTCTAGATTAACATTTTCCAAAATAATTTGATGTTTTAGTTGAAACCGGTTTGGCTCAGTGGATAGAGCGTCAGCCTGATGACTGAAAGCTTCCAGGTTCAATTATGTTTCTAACTATCTTTCTACCTTCCTCTCTGTAAGAAAAATAAAGGAATAAATAAATTATATATATATAATTTTGATGTTTTATTATTCCATTCAATTCAATTGTTAACATTTTATATTGCGAGAATTCATTTGAACAAAATAACAAATTAAAGATATTCACACAAACTAAAATGAAAGCCTAAATTTTCACGTTGAAATATTAAGCCAGCAGATGATATACTATTATTTATGGCCATGTCTTTAAAATATTTTTCTTTCTTAGTTTTTGCATAAAAGAGCAGAAACAGAAGCTTTGAACTGTTAAGCAGAATGATTTTCTGTTTTGCTTTAATTTTGGCATTTTTAACCTGACAACTATATCACAAGCTATAACACCGCATTTTTGGTGTCTCTTATAAAACTAGTAACAATGTAACTCACGTGATCAGACAATAAACAATAAACTCTGGAGAAGGGAATTAAAGTGAAATTAGTAGGGAAAATCTAGTTTCACATGAAGTTCAGAAAAATCCAGGAAGTGAAATTCTAAGAAAAACTGTACTGTGTTTGGAACTTGGATACATTCCGAATCCACAGGCAGAAGTATATATAACTTGAGGTCAGTTACTGATCTGCAGTTATATTCAATTTGAAGAGAACTTCCATCCCCATCAGGCTTACTGCACATTGTTTTTGTGAGATCAAATAACATAATGTGCAATAGGGCTATTTATAAAATGCAAAATGGTATGCAAATGTAAATTACTTTTGCTAGTCTTGTTGAATATGCATCATGGCATTATAAATAGGAACTGAAAGTTTTTTACTATAGAGCAAAAAGGAGAAAATAAAGTGATCTTCAAGGTATGTCCAGGAAATTCACAGCTTATCTTCGTAATTCTAACAGGTAACATGGTATAGTATCCATCAGTTAGTAAATGCCTGAATTAAAGAACATCAAAAATTACAAATCTTCTCTTTTTGTCTCTACTGCCAGTGTCCTCATCCTTCACTTGGTCTAATGTGATCATCTGCTTTGATGATCTTCAAACCAACCAGTGTCTCCTTGTATTTTAACCAATTAGCCTTAACAATATTGCAGTAGTTATCTTTCTAAAGCCCAGAATTGCTGTGCTATTCCATTGATATGCAATAACGAATGCCTCCTCATTGCTATAGAAAAAATATATAGCCCAAACCGGTTTGGCTCAGTGGATAGAGCGTCAGTCTGTGGACTGAGAGGTCCCGGGTTCGATTCCGGTCAAGGGTACGTACATTGGTTGCAGGCACATCCCCAGTGGTGTGCAAGGGTGTGCAAGAGGCAGCTGGTGGATGTTTCTCTCTCATCGATGTTTCTAACTTTCTGTCCCTCTACCTTCATCTCTGTGAAAAATCATTTAATTATATATATATATATATATATATATATATATATATATATATATATATAAATTTTCCAATAACATGAAAAGATCAACTTACCTCTTCATGTTTATTTTCACTCTTTCTTCATAAAAAAAAATGATGCCTCAAGCAAAATCAATTACTACTTTTTTGGATGACTATCCACTGCTTTTTCTTGCTCCTACTTAAACACAATAGGTAGTATTTGTCCCAAGCAAGTGGCAAGTATGCATTTACCTCTTGCTAGATAGTATTACATCAAAAATCATACATGAAAGAAAGGGAAAGGAAATTTGTGTTAACATTTTCAAATTACAAATATTTGTGTCCAACAGATACAATTGACTCAGAAGCAAAAAAAAACCAACAACAATAAAAACATGAGTAACTACAGATAAATTATTGGTTTAGATTCACATTTATCAGGGAATTTAACAAAAAAAATTGCTGAATATTGTAAGGAAATTTAAAAGAGTAAGAGAGGCTTGAAATGACTTGATTGATGGCAGAAATATATCTGTATGCTATCTACATCCGAGTGAATATTCTCTTTGGAAGAAAAATTGCAAATTGATGGGTGAAATTATTATAGTGAAGAATATCACCCAGTCTGTTATTTAATCATCTGCTCATTTATTCATTAATTCAACACATATTTATTGAGCACCTTCTATGTGCTAGACACTATTCCTTCTACTTGAGATAAAGCAGCAAACAAACAGGCCCCAGCTCTCAAAGCCCTTCCATTTTAATGGAGGTAGACATACTAAACTAAGAAGCAAAAAGTTGTAATAATGTCTGGTAGCAGTCAATGCTATGAAGAAAAATAGAGCTGAGGATGTCCATGAGAGTGATGCGGGCAGGCAGGGTGGTGGCCATTCTGAACGGGGAAGTCTGGGAAGACCTTCCTGGGAGAGACCTGTGTACTTGAGGGAGTGAGTCTTGTGCACACCTGGGAGAAGGCCATCTAGAAGAGAGGAAGTGCCCAAACCCAGAGGCAGCAGCATGCTTGAATAGATCTGGCCCAGTCATGAGACTGTAACTGCAGCAGAAGAGAGCCAGGGAACACAGGGTCAGGAGATGAGGTCAGAGATGTGGCTGTGAACACAGTCATCCAGGGCCTTGGGGCCAGCAGATGGACTTGGGATGCTATTCTGGGCAAGACAGGATGTTAGTAATTGCCATTGAGCAGACAAGTAACACAAGCTGACCTGAGTTTAAATCAATCCCTCTGGCTGCTGCTGAGAATAGACTTTGAGAGGGACACAGAGAAAGCAGGGAGCAGTGAGGAAGACAGAGTAAGATTCAGGTGAGGGAAGCTGGAGTTGGCCTTGGATGGGAGCTACAGAGAAGGTGAGACATGCCCCTCAATGGTTTCTGCTGCCTTTGAGATAAAGCTGACATCCTTCACTTGGTCTAAAGTCCTGTGAGGCCGAAACCGGTTTGGCTCAGTGGTAGAGCGTCAGTCTGCGGACTGAAAGATCCCGGGTTTGATTCCGGTCAAGGGCATGTACCATTCCAGGGAATGGTTGTGGGCACATTCCCCGGTAGGGGTTGTGCAAGAGGCAGCTGGTCGATGTTTCTCTCTCATCGGTGTTTCTGGCTCTCTATCTCTCTCCCTTCCTTTCTGTAAAATATCAATAAAATATATTTTAAAAAAATAAAGTCCTGTGAGGTGCAATCCCTCCTTCTGTCGACACATTTGCCAGCTTTTCTTGTTCCCAACACTCTCCACCCTACATTTTTGTTTCCACTGAAGCTTTCAATGCAGGATCTCTGTAGAGGTTATTTCCTTTACCAACTAGTCTTCCTACTTTTATTCACATTTTAAGTTTTATTTCTTCAGTGAAGTTCTCAACAATTTAAATGACTGGGTCAAATCCCCTTCACATAAGCTTCCATCGCATGCTGTTTTCACACTACAGAACATGACTATGGTTGTAATTTTACATGTATTTATGTGACTCTTTTATTATTATGTCTGCCCCAACAAAATGTGAGTACAATTAGAAAATAAACCATGTAATTTCTGTGCTTGTCTTTAACCACTTTAAGATCTAATGTAGAGCTTTTATTTGTTGAGAAAGAAGGAATGAATTTTAAGTAGGTAGTTGAGCCAAAGTCTCATGCAAAGCAAACCGTTTGTCATGAGAATAAATGGGTTAATATTAAATGTTCATGTTAAAGCTGAAGGGCTTTAGTTTCTCCATATATAACATTCAGAATTTTTGTCCTAAGTGGGACAATTCTATATAATAAAGAGGTAATATACAAATTGACCATCACTCCAAAATACAAGATAGCCACCCCCATGTGGACACAAAATGGCCACCACAAGATGGCCAGCAGGGAAGAGCACTTGGGGTCGACCAGGCCTTCAGGAGAGAACAGTTAGGGGTGACCAGGCCAGCGTGGAAGGGCAGTTAGGGGTGACTAGGCCAGTACGGGAGGGCAATTAGGAGCAATTGGGCCAGAAAAGGAGCAGTTAGGTGTTGATCAGGCTGGCAAATGAGTGGTTACGGGGCGATCGGGCTGGCAGGCAGAAGTGGTTAGGGGCAATCAGGCAGGAAGGCAGGTGAATGGTTGGGAGCCATCAATCATGGATTGTTAGAGGGATCCCAGATTGGAAAGGGTGCAGGCTGGGCTGATGGACACACATACATATTTCCCCCACCCACCAATTTCATGCACCGGGCCTCTAGTATACTATAAGTTTCCTTGATATTCTTGAACCTAAGACAAATAATATCGCCCTAGCTGGTTTGGTTTACTGGATAGAGTGTCGGCTTGTGGACTAAAAGATCCCAGGTTTGAGTCCAGCCAAGAGCACAAGCCCAAGTTGTAGGCTGGATCCCCAGTAGAACGCATGCAGGAGGTAGCCAATTAATTAATCTCTCTCATCCTTGATCTTTCTCTCTCTCTCTCCCTCTTCCTTTCCCTCTGAAATCAATAAAATTTATTTTTAAAAAAGGACAAGTAGTATTACTACTGGCAAAATATTAATTTCCTCTTTTGCCTTTAGCATAACATTTGCATAATTTAGAAAAATTGAGTAACTTCAATTATACTTTTGTTTTTAGATTAAGAGAAATCAAGTTTAAAAATATAAGAATAAACATTTTAAAAATATACTTTATTGAATTTTTACAGAGAGGAAGAGAGAGGGATAGAGAGTTAGAAACATCGATGAGAGAGAATCATCGACCAGCTGCCTCTTGCACACCCCCTACTGGAGATGTGCCGGCAACCAAGGTACATGCCCTTGACCAGAATCAAACCTGGGACCCTTGATTCCACAGACCGACGCTCTACCACTGAGCCAAACCGGTTTCGGCAAGAATAAACATTTTAATTAGAAGAGGTTACCAACTAAAATGAACATTTAATAGAAGGAGCAAATTAAGATGAATGAGTTTGCCCTAGTTGGTTAGCACATGGTATGAAGAGTCCCAAGTTTGATTCTAGTCCAGGGCACATATCTGTACCCTGGTTTCAGGTTTGACCTCCATATTGGTCTAGGCACATGTGATGAGACAACTAATATCTCTCTCACATCAATGATGTTCCTCTCTGCCTCTCTCCATCCCTTCTGTTCTCTCTAAAAATCAATAGAAAAATATCCTTGGGTGAGGATAAAAAAAAAGATTAATGAAGTTTGAGAGAAGATGGATCTTAAGAAAGTTTTGGCGACTCTGCATATATGTAGATGGGACAGGTACCTTGATGTGGTGTCATGAGAGATGTGTGTGGTGTCAGAAACCAGGATTTAGCATATGAGTTCTGGAGAATATCCATGAGCTAAACATTTTTTTTTTTCTAATAGTGGTCCAAAATGAGAGCTTGAGCATCACCCTGTGGCTTATTTAGTATCCAAGCAAAAGGTCATTGTAAGGGCTTTAACATCTGCCCATTTTCCAAAAAGAGGAGAGCATCCTCCTAGCTGTCATTGAGTATATAGGAGTCACCCCAAAATTATGTGATTTTAGTAAAAATAGCAGAGGAAAATATACAATGAAGATATTGATCAGATTAATACCCATGACAGTACATGCTATGCTTGTGTGTATTTGAGAGGAAGACTGATAATTCTAAGCAAGACAGCAACTCAATATTTTCTTCTGAACAAAATTTTGAAAAGTGACAGGGCTATGGAGGCCAAAAGATACAAGTTCTTGATGATTTATTTCTTTTTATCTATTTAAAAAAATAAAATGTTAATGTTACACTAATGTGCACTTTAACACCATTGGGTAGAAACAAAGCATGTCTTCTCTCATATAGACCTATGAATTTCTCATCTCATCAACATCCTTTCTCCCAATAGTACTGGAAAAACTAATTGAAAACATCTATAACATGATGTGTTCTCTCAATTTGAGAAATAATCAGTGAGGGTGTTTGAAGAAAGATAATGAAATTGGAGCAATATGATTAAAAGTGCATACCCCTTTGTCACATGCTATGCTTGACAGCTAAGCTATAAATAGGATGTAGATATGTAATGTACATACAAGGGCAAAATTAAAGATGTGATAGTTTTGTGAGTAGCACCTGAGTTTGGCCTGGGAGTAGGGGGATTCTTTGCATGTCTATATGGTGGCAAATAATCTATTTTTAAATAAAATCATTTAAAACAAAACAACCATCTGTATAGCTTATCTGCTAGCACTTTTGAAAAGGCAGATCATGGTCTTACCTTGGACTGCCATGAACAGTGCCAGATTGCAAAACAAGCCTACTCACTTACATGTCTTGAATTGAGTTTCTTTATTTTCTATAATTCCCAGTATCCTTGACTAGTCACTGCTGAAAATTCAGTAGCATAAACCTTAGAAATGATATCCGTGACATTCTTTATATCCTGGGAAAAAGAATCCCTTTTGAATAGAGCAGGTACTCTTTTGACCTCCCCTTCATTTCCTTTTTTTCTCTCATATTTGAGCCATGGAAGTTTTTCAATTCTTCCAAATTTCCTTAGAAACAAAAACTCAATGAAATGATCCATCTGGCAGGATAACATTTTGAACCACTAGGCAAAAAATAACCAAAAAAACACGTTTTAGTTTCCAAGCACCTACTATTTATTCTTGTCATCAATACTTTGCTATTGATAAGGATGGTATTAAACACATAAAAATTGATATTATCCAGTACAATAAGACAGAATAAAGGAAGGAAATTACTTTAGCAAAGGGTCAAAAAGGGCTTCCTGTGTTTTTATATAACCCAGAATTGAGCACATGGCACACATATTACTGACGCTAGCCAAGGAGATCTTTGACTGAAATTTTTAAATAAGAATTATTTATTTATTTATTTATTTATTTATTTATTTATTTATTCATTTATTTATACAGCAATGCCACATTTCTTGGGTGCACAGAAAAATTGAGGGAAAGACAGAGATTTCCGACATACCCCTACCCCCAATCACAAACATCCTCTCTCATTATCTACATTCCCCATAGGATGTGGTACATCTGTTACAACTGATAAAACTACATGACACATCATTATCACCCAAAGTTCATAGTTTACATTAGGGATACTCCTAGTGTTGTACATTTTCTGAGTTTGAATAAATGTATAATGACAAGTTTCCATTACTATCATATATAAAATATTTTCAACTGCTCTAAAAATCTTCTGTGCTCTGCCTATTCATTCTCTTACCAACCCTTGGAAACCATTAATCTATTCCTGAGGTGCATTACTGAGAGTTTTTATCATGAATAATGGATTTTGTCAAATGTTTTATCTGAATGTATTGATATAATTGTGATGTTTTGTGTATAGCCTGATGATGCAATGGATTACATTAATTCGTTTTTGAATGTTAAACCAGCCTTGAACACTAGGAATTTATTCAATTTGGTAAATCATTGTTTTTATACATTGTTCAATTTAATTTGCTAATATTTTCTTGAAGATCTATACTCATGGGAGATATTTGTCTCTAGTTTTCTTTTGCAATATTTTTTCTGGTTTTGGTATTAGGCTAATATTGCTAGACTCATAGAAATAGAAAATATTATTTCTGCTTCTATCTTCTGAGTGAGATTGTTGAAAAGAATTGGCATAACTTCTTCTTTAAATGTTTGGTAGAATTTAACAATAAATCCATGTGGTGCCTTCTAATGTATGAAGGGTATTGGGTCAGCATCTAGCTCAGGGGTGGGCAAACTTTTTGACTTGAGAGCCACAATGGGTTCTTAATCTGGACCAGAGGGCCAGAACAAAAGCAACCTGACCATGCTGGCATTCTCATCTTGGGCTGCTGGTGAAGGAATGGATGGGAGAGCAAGAGAACCCTCCGCTCTTTCGGCTCTGCGGGCCGGATAGAACAGCCGAACGGGCCAGATCAAGTCATAGTTTGACCACTAGTTTCATTTTTCTGCACATGGATATCCATTTGTTCAAGGACTATTTGTTGAAAATAATATTTTTGCTCCATTTTGTTCATTTGTTCATTGGTAAAAATCAGTTGAATCTATTTGTATGAGTCTATTTCTGAGCTATTTTGTTTCATATATCTGTTTGTTTCTTCTTTTACCAATACCACATTGTCTTGATTGCTTTAGCTTTAGAGTACGTCTTAATGTCAAGTAGTTTTTGTACGCCAACTTTGTTCTTATTCCTTCAATATTGTGTTGGTTATTCTGGATCTTTTGCTTCTTTATGTAAACATTAGAAGATCCATTTGCCAAGTACTTGCTGAGATTTTTACTTGGATTGATTTGGATCAAGAATTGATAGCTTGAGAACATCATGTCTTACTATTCATGACTTTGGGTTATCTTTATATTTATTTAGTTCTTTTTATTTATCAGAAGTTTTTCCCATATATATCTTTGTTAGAGTTCTATCTACTAGTAAGTATTGCATTTTGGGGGGAGGGGCATTGATTTAAATAGTATTGTACTGTATTTTTAAGTTTCACTTATTATTGGTTTAAATAGAAAAATAATCAGTTTTTATATATTAACTTTGTATCCTGAAACCTAACTTGCAGTGTGATATTATCACAGATGCTGTCATATTTCTTGATTAACTTTGTTTTTAAAAATATATATTTTATTGATTTTTTACAGAGAGAAAGGGAGAGGGATAGAGAGTTAGAAACATTGATGAGAGAGAAACCCATTTATACCCCATTTGACACTGAATGGGTATGTTATTTGAGGACCTGCTTTAGAAACCTCTCTGCAGAACCCTATAAATCATTATTACCTAGAATATTAACTAACTATTAAAGTAAGGGATATTTCCCATAATAGAAACAAAACTATAAGATATATTCAATAATAAGGAGTACACTTTAATGTCTCTTGACCTTAAAATGTTATATGTCAGCTCTATAGACCTATATAATTATTTTAATAGGTACTTCTGATAGAAGAAGTTATTTAAAGGAAGTCAGGAAAGTAGAGAAAATTTTTGCAGTAAATGTAATTTAACTGATATATAATGTATATCAATATATCAATATCAATCAATATGTGTCAATCTCTCTCTCTCTCTCTCTCTCTCTCTATATATATATATATATATATATATATATATATATATATAACATATAATAATGAATCTTTCCTTCTCCCAATCCCCTCTCTGCCAAGTAGTGCTTTTTAAGTTCTTGTAAATAAAAGTTAATGAAATTAATATCTGCTGAGGTTTTTCAGGTTTTTTTAAATTGAATTTATTGAGGGAACATTGGTTACTATAATCATGTTTCAGTTTTATAGTTCTATAATATAACTGTGTATTGCATTGTGCATTCACCACCCCAAATCATGTCTCCTTTTATCCCCATTTATCTCCCCTTTACCTTCTTCTAAGCTTTTCAGTTCTTTTTAAAAAAAATATATTTTATTGATTTTTCACAGAGAGGAAGAGAGAGGGATAGAGAGTTAGAAACATCTATGAGAGAGAATCATCGATCAGCTGCCTCCTGCACACTCCCTTCTGGGTATGTGCCTTCACCCAAGGTACATGCCCTTGACCAGAATCGATCCTGGGACCTTCCAGTCCACAGGCCAACGCTTTATCTACTGAGCTAAACCGGTTCCGGCTAGGTTTTTCAGTCCTTATACAAGTTACTTGAATGTCATTTTCAAGACATTGACTGAGACTGCAACCAGGAAGATTGTGCAACCCACATTAATGCCCTATTAAATACCTGTTCCTTGTTTCCTTACTTTTTATGGTTCTAAATGTATAAACAAAAATGAGGCCCTGCATTCTCATGTGGTATGAGCATTTTGTCTGGATGTCTACAACCAATCATAGAAGTAGAAGGAGCAAAATACGCCCTATCCCACCCTTTCCCACAACCAATCATAGAAATAGAAGAAGCAAAATACCTCCTATCCCCCCCTTTCCCTGTAGACTGGGGCTCAACTCTACGTATTTGAGCCCATCATCAAACAGACTGTATTTTGATCTCTTTGGATTCTCAAAGATTCACGTTTTTGGTAAATAGTCAGATATACCATTGCAATATTTGACATTGCACTTAATGTGCTATAAAGCGAGTAAGATCCTTTGCTTGGTGTCTGAATTTTTACAATTTCCCTCTCCTTGTCTACCAATGACTAAAATTGTAGAGTGGCCCAGAAAGAGGAAGCAGCTGTCAATTTGACAGGCAAGTCAATAATATAAAGATAAGTGAACATGTAACATATTAGTAGAAAAAAAAAAGGCTGGTAAATTAGGCTGAACAGTTGGGGCAGGTTAAAGGCTGCTGAGCAGGAATGAAAACTTTATTCAACATGCAATGCAAAGCTTTTGAAAATTTGTTATATAAATAAACAATATGAACTCTGCTTTAAAAATTAATCAAATGTCAATTATATTATATATGACAGATATCAGTTTCACATTGCCCATAATGACATAAAAATAAATATATCAGTTAAAAATTATTACTTCAGTTAGTTAATAAAAGGCTTCTTTACTAATTAGAACCAATGACTCAGATGGGATTGAATTAATGGTGAATCTTAGGGCATGTCAGTAGGAGGTATAGCCCAGACTTGGTTTTAAGTGTAAACTTGTTGCTATTTTTTAAATTCTGTTCCAAGTATAGAATTTTAATTTTTTAGCTCTTTTGTTTGTTTTGTACCTTGGTTAGTATTCTTATCATATATAATTGAAGTGTAAATGTCACTGTATTTCTTTAAAAAGAAATGCCAATTAAAGTGAGAGATGTTGGCAACAGGCAAGGGCTCACTTCATTTATTATAACATGTCCTGACCTTTTCATTATTTTGGTGGTGATTATTCTATGTTTATGCCACCGACAAAAGCTCAGATGGATTATTTGATACAGCTCTTATTTAATGCAGAATTCGTAATTTTTTTCTTCTTCTCCTAGGGATCATGCTGACTTTCTTAGTTCTATTTCCAAGCCTTCTTTAACTAATAGTTGATTTGTAGGTTTGGCTCATTTAAATTTTGTGTGTCAGGGCTGGGGGGGAAATCAATAATTTAATGGCTTAAATTCTCTCAATTACCAAATGATGTCTATTAACTCCACTTTGAACATTTATATTGTTGCAATGTTTGCCTTTTTTATCACATAAAGAAAAACTGAAAGGGAAAGATAGTATCTCATTCATCTTTCTATCTTCACCATCTAGGACACTCACTGAGACAGATAGTCATTTTTTATTATTAAATTAAAGAAGGTGTGCTTATATCTGCCAACCACTAATCACTTTTATTTATTTTATTCTTAACTCTTTTATTGATTTCAGAGAAAAATGGGGAGGGAAAATCATTGGTTGGCTGCCTTTTGAACTCCTCCTAGTGGGAATCAAGCCCGCAACCCAAGCATGTGCCATTGACCAAAATCGAACCCAGGACGCTTAGTTCATGGACTGCTGCTCTATCCACTGAGCAAAACCAGCTAGGGCTATTTAACCACTTTTAGAATACTACTGAAAGTTTCTAGAAGGTAGTCTCAGTTTTTTACCTACAGCCATAACAAAACACTTTGCCCCAAATTTAAGCAAAAAATAAGTATTTAAAGTATCCTTTGTTTTTCAATTAGTTCTTAGCTTGATAGTGAGAAGTTATTTTATATTGAGCATGTTAATTCTCATAAACTATCCAGTAGTTTTAAAGCAGCAAAACTAAACAAAAGAAACAAATATGAAACAACACCTAACAGAAACAAACAATTTTCTAGGTTCTGGGTACAGACAAAGAATTCCTTCAATGTGTCCTGCTGATTTAATAATCACTGTTTACCTTTAAGGGCACCCTGGAAATGGGGCCTATCTAGATCCAGGATAACAAAGGAAATGAGTTGTGCAGAAAGTCAGTACTAATTGGTGTTTTCTGCATGTACTATTGAGAAAAGGTGGCACAGAGATTCTCACTTCTAAGAAAACAAAAGCCAGTGTTTCTGGAAGAATACAATACGCCATAGTAAATAGCAAAGTTTATAAGAAAAAAATTAATGTATATAACTGGTAAGTGTGTGTGTGTATGTGTGTGCGTGTGTTCAGAAAAATTCACAATATATAAATAACTATGGGATATACTAAAGACTGCAGTATGACAGAAGCTGTGAGTACTGAATGTCAGGTGCTCACCTAATGACAGGGAGTACATAACTTGTCCATAGGAAAACCACACAGACTGATGAATGGCATCCCAGTTGGGAATAGAGATAAGGACCATGTAGAAAATGCAACTCTGTTCAGTGTTTTGGAGGAAAAAAATAGAGTTGTTGTCAGTAAGTGACAACTTACTTGAATCAGTGAGAGAGAACCTTGAATGGTTAGGTTCACAGGTTTTTGAAAGCACAGATGTGACCTAAGAGCACCCAGAGCCCCCGTTAAAGCTGTGAACCATTTGTGGCCAGAAGCATGAGGCCTGAGTGGGGTGTAAGCTTGCTTTGGCTCTCTCTCCACACTTCATCTCTTCAGGATACCCAGGGAAGCCTCTCAGTGTCAGGCAGAGGCTCAAAACCCTAAGATGCTGTGGTCTTTTTTGGCTTCATTATTTTTTCAGTCTGACTGGGGCAAATAGCACAGCTCATTAAGAGGAAGTGGTGGGGATCAATAGTGATCTCAGATAAGTATCTCAACTTAGACACCTTTATTAGAATTTTAATTTTTTGGCAGCTTTATATCAACCTACACTGAAGAAATGAATGAGAGAACAAAGGAAGTTACAATAATTCTGGTTTGTGCCCATATCTTAGGTCAGTTCACGAGTGTTATGACATGAATCATTTCAAGCTTAACAAGATATGCTCTCTTCATTAAGCTCAAACCTAAAAGGAAATTCACCCTCATGGTGATGATGTCATTACCTTATTCTGGAGTAGGCAAATAAAGTAATAGTGCTGATTATTTGCATGACTTAATCATTATCCACATACATAAGTTTATATGTCAAAATTTCAATTAATAATTGCTAAAGGATTAACACATACAAAAAAACATATTTCTTTAAACCAAGAGTTGGCAAATTATTTTCTTTACAGACACAAATAGTTACTATTTTTGGCTTTTAAGCACGATAATCTCTATGGAAACTAGTCAATTCTACTGTTTTAGTGAGAAAGCAGCTCCAAAAAAAATGCAAAAAAATCAGAGGGCTTGCTCAAGTAAAACTTTCTGAGCTGGGATTGGTCCCGTGGCCATGGTTTACCAACCCCTGTCTTTAATAGTTACTAAAATTTCTATCTGAATTCTTAAAACCCTTAGTATTTCAGGTAACCTTCTACAGTACTGTTTTCTGTAGGTCATGAAAACTTTTAGGTCAACACTCATTCCCCCAGTAACAAAAGAAGCTTAAGGGTGATCATTCAACTGCCTATTCCAGACCATGTGTGCCTCTGAGGAAGTAGGCGGTAAGGAGGATTCTACTCTGAGTCAAATGAGGGATAAAAAGAAGGGGTTGCATTAGGATCCCAGGACACATTCCCACTTCTAATAAAACTTCTTGATTTAAATGGAGAGTATTGCATTCACTAGTCATAAATGCTAGGCTAAATTACTATCAAGCTTTCCATCTTTTAAATAATTCTTGTGATGTGTTCGGTAACATAGATGTCACATAAATAAATGATGCTTATATAATGGATCATTTGTTTCAAATAAATTAGTTCATCATTAACAAGTGAGATCTAGTGGAGAGGGATGCAGTTTGTACAACTTGTCCTGAATGCCCTACTTGATTGTGTCTGTTAAAAGAGCATATTTGATGAATTCACCCTAAGATATATGTTATATTAGCCATTTAGACATTTAGATAGGTACTTCAATAAGTACTAAGCATATGAGGTTAAACGGCATGAAATTGCTGTTTTGAAATCAAGACACTATGAAGTATCAGCAATTTCATGAACTTAAAAAAAATCATTGAAGAATATTGTCATTGCCTTTCCCCCAGATCATGTATATTTTATCTTGGACAGTAACCATAAAAATAATTAATGTTACCAACAGGGAAATGTAGGGTACAACAGGAGCTTAGAATGACATGATATAAAAGGTTTAGGATATCAGGGGAGGCACCCCTGAGTTGGGGTACTGACATGAAGGTCAAGATCAGTAGGATTTAGAAAAACCCAAGATGGAAAGAAGAAGAAAAAAAGGCTACAGAGAATGTCACAAAACTTGGGAGACATTTGTCTCCATTGTTACAGTATAGTGACAATTTCCTTCTGACATTCCACCAACACTATGTCACGATACCCAGAATGCATACTTTTCCTTTTCCCTGCTTGTGTTTTAAGAGTATATATTTCAGAGTGTGGGGGCCTAATGTGGCGGGATCTCCCTTCTCCGTGTCCCGCACGGAAAGAGAGATGAACGAACCGGTTCTAAGGGGAGGCGGCCAGGGATTGAGAAATATTAGAAATAAAGAGAGAAGACACAGAGAAAGATTTTAAGCTGGGAGCCGGGAGGGCCTCTGACCTCCCCTGCTGGAGAGGCAGACTGATGACCTCCTGAGCCACGCAGCACATCTATTTATACTGCAATCTAACAAGGGGGTTTCACAGAAAAACAAGGAGCCTGGGAGGGCCCAGGGCCCACCCACTCCTTCCTGCCTGACAAACACAAGCAGGAACTAAGAACATCTCTGCTCTCCCAGGGCGGGAGTGCAACTGACATGATTCTGTCAATATCCTAGCTCAGTCAGTAAACATGTCCAGGTCTCTTCCCATTTGGCCCTCTACATCAGAGTTTTAGTTTATCAGTAAATCTGAGGATGGAAGTGCCTTCTGGACATGTCCGTTGGTGGAACACACATGTGTGAGTCCTTATTTGCCATTTTGTGAGGGTCAAATTACTTCTGTACCACTGAACATGATACTTCTCTCCGGGTACAGGGCACTCCCTCAACCCTGCCGAATAGCCTCTAGGAACTGTTTTCATTATATGTATTTGCTAATAATTTTCAGCAAATAAATGCCTACATACATGATTTGAGACTTCCTTGCACTATAAACTGGTAGAGATATTGGGGGGGGGGTTGGGGTGTAGCTAACCTACAACTTTTCTGGTAGCTACTGTTTACCAAAAGTAATCTAAGAGCTATGCATAAACCAACTGAGTTATGGGCCAGTGGAGGATAGTTTGTGATTCATCTGTGATTACAACATTCTCTTTATCAAGTAGTGTATACTTTTTATTTGGGGAAACAAGTTGTTTGACAAAGAGCTGTTATACCTTTGTAATAATACTCTCAAAACCAAGCATTGTAAAATATTTTTAGAGCACCTTCACTTTGGAGGAATGAATGAGAACCATTCCTAATCTTCAATTTTCTCATTTATAGCATTCAAAGCCCTTACCCCATCTGATCCTCACAGTAGGATGTGGCATTGACATAATCTCTGTCACTTGGCTAAAGAGATGAATGAGGTCATCTGTGGCTAACCCTACAACTCTCCTTGACTCCTATTCCCATCCACTCCCCAAATCTGTTTAGGAATGGGGGCTTGATTTGAGATACCTCACTCGTGGCAACAGTCTCTATTGACATTGCGTTGCAATGGGTTAAAAAATTATCAAGGGGACAAGTCAGGAAATTTTTTGTCACCTTACTCACTGACTAAGGGACATGATATCTGTTTTAAGGTTGAATCAAGGACAGCCAATGTCTGTTTGGTTTTTAAGAAGTTCAGGCGTTGAGGGGGTTGTTAACATCCTATTCTATTTGGATCAAACACCTGCGTTTACTTGCCCTGAATAATGAGAAAAAATGGGGTCTCTTAAATGTAGCCCTTTGCTATAAATAGACAATCCATCTTAAATTTAATTATTGTCATTGTCATAGCATAGACTCTGCGAGGCAGAGTGGTGTCTCGAAAATTATCCTTGACTGGAGGTAGGCGCCTGGTTCCAATCGCAGCTCTGGTCCTCATTAAGTGTATGGCCCGGCTTGATTAATTCCCCATCTTCAGTCCCCTCTGTTTTCTGGAGTATCCATTTTCTCCCTTAATGGTCTTCAGGGTGTCTTGATTTTCCACTCTCACCGAGGCTGCTTGTACCAGGACCTCATTGTTTCTTACTTCGATTATTATTAGAAGCTCCTACCTGGCTGCCATTTTTCAAGTCTCACGTCTTTATACACTCCAAACTCTGCCAAATCTATCTTTTATATTGCTGTCAGCAGCAGCTTATGAAAATGTTAATCTCATCCTATCGCTTTCTCAATTAGAGTCTTTCTAGGGTTTCCTGTCGTTTTCAACATGAAGGCTCCACTCGTGAGCTTGGCAGAAGCCGAGCTGCAGGAATGCAGGATGTCTGTTTAGTTCACAGGAAGTTTCCTGCAGTCTGATCATTCCAACCTATTATGTTTTCCTGAATATGTTCTTTCTAGTTAGCTCTGGATTTTATAATTCTGTGAGTTTGACTCCCTGCCCTTCTCTGCATAGTCACTTGGCTCACTCCTTGGAATTCACCAGCAGGCTCAGACATTGCCTTTCTCTGAAAGCTTTCCCTGACTTGGCCAGTCTGGATCTAAGCCTGCCTGTTTGCAGGCATCACACACTGAGACAAGCCAGCACACAACTTTGCTGTGAATTGATGGTGACTACCTCCCTTTCTGCCTCCTGCCACTCCTAATCAGATGGAAGTTTTTGTGTGTTTTTTTTTAATATTGTTTTAATATGCTTTTGTTGACATCAATGATGGGAGAATCATGGATCAACTGCCTCCTGTACACCCCACACTGGGGATCGAACCAGCAATCTGGGCATGTGTTCCAACCACTGGTCTGCCTATAAGTATTTTTAGAGGAAGACCCACACTTTCATCTGTGGTTCTGCTGCAAAGTATCTGATACACGGCTGGTGTGCAGCAAATAAAAACAAGATGAGTAGCTAAGAAGGTTAGTTGCTAAGAGCTCACCCATTCATGACAGTCCATGAATGTATAAACATTCAAAGTCACTGGGACAGTGTTTGATCTTCCCTTTTGATCCAAAAGACAAGAGAGTGAATTAAGTAGGTGTTTGCAGAATAGAAAAAAAATTGCTAATTCCTAACTCTGTACCTGATATTAAGTGGAAGCCCCCCTCCTGCACCCCTCTCCCCGCAACCCCCCCCAACACACACAACACTAGTGTCAGTTGATTACTATCTTGAAGAGTCATATTATAAGAGATGTAGGTTAATAGATGCCAATCGCAGTTCAGTGAAGATAAAGAGCAGAGTAATGAACTTGAGAGCAAAATTGAAAATGAGAACTGATAAATGTAAAGCACTTTGGGTTGACCAGAAATTAGATTCATGAAATATCCATTAAACTTCTTTTTCCTCAAAGCTAGTAGCAATAAGCAGACAATCACAGAAAAAAATAGAAAGAAAATGGATGAAAGGTGGTCCCATATTTTAATATTTGGAAAACAAGGATACTATTATATAACTTGTGATAAGAAGTCAGATACACAGTGGTAAAGAGGAGACAATAAGTGATTTGGAAATTAAGTCACATGGTTTCTGTTTCTACATCTATGGTAACTGCTTGTATGACTTTGAGTTGGTTTCTTTGTTTTAAAAAAAGAATATATATATATATATATATATATATATATATATATATATAATTGATTTTTTATAGAGAGGAAGAGAGAGGGATAGAGAGCTAGAAACCTTGATGAGAGAGAATAATTGATCAGCTGCCTCTTGCATACCCCCTACTGGGTATGTGCCCACAACCAAGGTACACGCCCTTGACCAGAATGGAACCCCGGACCTTTCAGTGCACAGGCTGATGCTCTATCCACTGAGCCAAACCGGGTTTGGCTTGAGTTGGTTTCTTAATGTCTTTGGACTGCTGCTCCTCCCCTCCCTCCCCTCCTCCCTTCTTTCCCCTCCCCCCTCCCCTTCTCCTTCTTCTTCCTCCTCCTCTTCCTCTTCTTCCTCCTCCTCCTCCTCCTCCTCCTCCTTTTTTTTTCTTGGTTGTGGACTAAAGGAGAATGTGATTTATATTATTCTAATTTTCTGCCAGTGTACCATCCTATGAACTTACAAATGTCAAGCAGCAGAAAACAATGAATCTAGTACCTAAACCTCTGTTCTTTCTTGTTATAAGAGATAGAAAAATTAGGAGAAAACCAGTAACCTGAAGGGATATCTGGGGAAGAAAAATGAGAATAGAAACTATAGTTATTTTAGGATATAGAAAAGCTTCTTAGGAAGGAAATCTCACCGGCTTTCAAATGGAATGGGCTGGGAATTAACAAAGGAAACTGAGATGTGCATTGAACCCCACTCAATTTCTAGCCTCTCAGAAGACATGGGTCTTTTTGAGAATCATTAATCTGCCCCTTGACACAGATAGCAGGTAGAGACTTTATAGATGATTGAGTTCAAGTCCCTCATTTGATTTTCCTGAGTCCCAAGAAAATAATTGATGGCATAATCTCATGAGTAGGGTGCACTGTTTAGTACTGGCACCTTTCCTCCTGCCCTCTGCTTGCTCCTTCTTTCTCGAAGGTCTTATTTCCCCCACCCCATACTTACCCATACACTTGAACTTTTCCAATACTGCCTCTGAAAAGGAAAAAAAAAGAGTTCTCTGCTACCTTAGGTGGCAAATCTAAATTTAGTCTTCTCACCTTACCTATCCAAATGACTTTGCTCATCTCTCTCCCCAATGATAACAGCCAGATCACACAGCTCCGTCTTCTTTAAAGAGCATCAGCAAGAAATTAATATTTTGCAGAATTAAGCTTCTCAGCTATTTAATGACCTCCATTTTACTTATGAAAACCATCTTTATTTACAGAAACCGGGGGATGCTCTGATTGGAAGGAGCCAAAAGACTGATCTTTTTTGTTCCCCATGGTTTTAGATAAACATTAATTATCATATTCTGATGTAAATAAAATCATGGAAACCATAGTCCTGGGCAGGATAGTGTCATTTGAGTCATCACTAAATTAACTCACTTTGTGCTACATTTTTTTTCTTAAATAACTTTTCAGCCTAGTCTTGTAAAGTTCTCCCTATCTGTAGTGTGTGGCTTCTTTAAAGTTTCCTACGTTTGAGCATTTGAATGCTGTCAGAGCAGAAGCATTCTGATTTTTTTGCCAGTTCACCACTGTGTGATAAAAAGCTATAGATATGCAAGCTTTTGGGTGGTGTCCCCCCTTGGTCCCTACATTTTTAATTTAAAAAATTAAGTAAGAATAAACAAATAACACTAACCACTCATTATCAAATTGCTGTCATGTTCTAAGCATCTATTGGAAAGAAATAGAGTTGGTGATGTGTCCTGTATTTGCATTAGAATAATATGTGGATTAAAAATAATATCCCAAGTTGTAGTCTAAGATGGAATTTTTAAAAATGAAGATAAAATAGTAAAGGAAATACCAAGTCGGAAGAAAATGAAAGATTAACATAAATGTGAGTAAAATATAATTTGGCCTTAATGGACAATGTTCACTTCTTGAATTAGCCTCATTGGTAGATTCCTTTCCTCACCTGCAACAGGCTTAGGTCAGCAAATTTTTATTCTGTTTCTCACACGGGTAAGGGAAATATAGTTGCCTTATTTCTCCATTTTCTTGGTTATATTTGATTTCTTAACACTTTATTTAGCTTAATACTTATACCACCCATAAAGCTAGGAGAAATGATTTGTAATTAAAGTCTTAAATATTTTAACAGGCGATCCCAAAATGCTTCTATTACTGTAGTGGGGTAGTCATGGAGCACACTTTCCTGTTTCATTTGTTAAGTAAATTAGCACATATTAATTTCTGTTATATTGCTGAGGAAGACAGTATAAACTATTGAAATTAGATGCTGCAATTTTTAGATAGCTTAAGTGTTATTTTTTAAATTAACTTCATTGCATCTCTTTACTAGAACTTTGACAGAATTCACTTTTAGCTGATTCTGAATTATTTTAATAATAAAAATCCTTTGTAACTGCAAAGCACAAGTTATTTTAAACTTTTCTCTGGAGGAAAGAAGTCTCTGCTGCCGAGTAAATGTTGCTGGTACAGAGAATCTGCCGAGAAAGACAATAATGCTGAGGTTGTCACATGGTCTACTACCATCAAGGAGCTTCCTTCTCAGGACATCACTATTAAAATCATCTGACAATTTAGATTGGGCCAACTGGAAACTCATACTCTCATTCTACTGGGGTTGCAAAATGATTTAATGACATGATAATGTTGCAAGAGGGGGGTATGAGAGCTAAGTTAAGGCATTGGTATTGACAAGTATAATTAATATATAATGAGCAGTTCCAAATTCATGTTACCAGTCACCTTTTTTAAAGAGATCACTACACACTTGATAGTGTCTTATTGATTTCTGTATGCAATGGGAAGTAAACAGGGTACATATTATATGCCAGAGATCTTTATGAGAATTTTCATGAAAGAGTGCAGAAATGCCTACCTTTGTCCCATGGAGTTGTGTTCTTTGTGAAACCCTTAGTGTTGGTGGGCATAATAGGAAACTTAAATTCTTCCTTTGTGGGTGGTTTAGTTGACTTTTAATATATCTACTAAACCTTCCTGACTGATTTTAATCCTAACCATTGTGCACACAGGCCTTCACATATGCTGCTTTTCATTCATTCCAGAAACTACCAATTTCACCGATGTATTTCTGGCCATCTGGAAGGGACTGTAGACCATCATACAGTTTCAAAACTAGAAATGTTGACAATATCAACTCCACTTCAGCCCTTCTCTTCTTCAGATATTAATGGTCTTCTCCCTTATGCTTGGATTTATTGGTTTTTATTGTCAACATCTATCTATAGAGCAAAGATAAATCTGCACTGGTTGTCAAAGTGTTGTTCCTAACTACCTGAATCAGAGGTATCTATGATACTTCTAAAATACTCACATTTCTTGGTCACTCGCCACAGCCCGATTCAGAATCCCTAGGGTAGTATGAATTTGAATATTTTATGAGTTCTTTATAAACACTAAACTTAGGGGACCATGAGATGAGAGGATTCACCTCATGTACAAGTTTTTATCAAACACCACAAAGTAAAACCCCCAACTTATATTGCTGATTTAATGAGAAACTTATCGGAAGTCAGGGCTTGGATGTAAGCATAAATCACAAACATGCAATTCCATACTTGTCCTGGAATAACTATAAAGTTGCAAACAGACAGGGATCAATATTAAACTGAAAAGATTAAAGTTCAATTAAATAAAACAATGCAGGTTTTGATGCATTAAATCAATTTATATAAGCTTCTATTTTTATGATTTTATGTATAATCACATGGATGTATGTTATATATTTCCCATTAATATTACTAAAGAGTAATATTCAATAAGCACTCACCACAAAGTCACTGCTCTTAGCATTTTACATGCATTATTACATTTGATTCTTCCAACAAAATTATCTCAGACCCAACTTCCTCTCCTAACCTTGAAGTGAAACCGGTTACCCCCACCTGGAGCTGCTGCCCAGAAGCCCTCCCCCAAAAGCAAAATTATAAAAAAATAACCTCAAGAGCTGGGCCCTATCTGACCCCAAGCTTCCCAGGAGCCAAGGCTGCTGCAGGCACTGCTGGGCCAGCCGAGATGCACGCTGCCCACAGAACCTCCGCACCATACAGTTTCAAGGCTTCTCCTTGATCATGTTGGGTTCTGATTTTGTTTCCTTGACTGTAAACCTATTTTCTCCTCTTTTGGGATAAGAACCCTGGTTTTCTATGCTGCCATGCACCCCCACCCCTACTCCTGCCTGCCCAGCTAGGCTGGTAGCTGGGTTTGTATGGTGTGTTGATACTGATGTGGATATAAAACATTGAAATTAAAAAAAGAAAGAAAAAGAAAATGGGTTAGTGATGAATAAGGAACTTTGGGGACCATGAAAGGCAGTTTGTCCAGACAGTTGAAAGCTGAGAATTAGAGTTTAATTGGGATAGAAATACCTGTTAATGGCACCTGATGCCTAAAATCTGAGCACTCTACTTCTAGGTTTTTTCAATTCAAGTGTTTTGAGACTGCCTACTAAAACATTCGTGATTAGAAAGTGTTTATATAGAAGCCCATAAGTATTAAGTATTTGCTATGTTTACCATGCTTAGTTCTCTCTAAAGAATATGGAATAATGTTAAATGCCTCATGTTCATAAGAAGCTTGGGTTTTAAAATAAAAAATAAAGAAGAGATGTAAATATTAAAAATAAAAAAAGAAGACGCTTGAGTTTTAGGGGCAATCAGTCAGGCAGGCGAGCAGTTAGGAGCCAGTAGTCCCAGATTGCTAGAGGATGCAGGCTGGGAAGATAGCCTATCCCACCCCTGGGCAGGAATTTTTTGCACTGGGACTCTAGTACTGTAATAATAGTGATAGAAAGATAAAGACTGATACACTAAATTTATAAACTAACAGTGCTGGTTAAATGAAATTTCAAGATAAATGCTCATAATAAAATAAATCCTAAGTCAATGGATTCAATAGTATTTAATTAGTTCCATGGTTAATGCTCAAAATCCCACATGCTTTCTCTCACTTAATTTCTATGTTAATAATGTTACGTCTAGAACCACTTCAATAGATAACTGATTAATGTCACAGAGTGATTGGGAAAGTATAATTAGAAATAAGATGAAAAAGTAACTTAATTAAATTCACCTCAATTATAACGAGTGAGCATTTAGTGAAATTTGCCTAAAAGCAAAGCTTTGCTCTATCTATGGATTCAGAGTTGGAATGGAACGCTTACAATCAAGAGATTGAGCTCTAAGATTCCAAATAATCCAAATCACTACCCAAGATATTTACCAGTCCAAGTGGTAATGATGATCACATGATTCAGTCAGGAAAGTAGTCACTAGATATATTTTTAAGTACACAGTGCATTACTGTTAACTGTAAACACTATGTTGTGTAGTAGACCTACCCATTGAATAATAACCCTTTCCCCATCCCCTGATAATTGCCATTCTTTTATATATTTCTGTACTTTTTACTATTTTAGATGCTTTATATATGAGGAATCATGCAGTGTTTATCCTTCTGTGACTATCTTATTTCACTTAGCATAATGCCTTGCAGGTCTATCCATGTTGTCACAAATGGTAAAAGTCCCTTTTTTCAAGGCTAAATAATATTCTACTATATGTATAAACCACATTTTCTTTACCCATTCAACTGTTGATGGAAACCGGATTGTTTCCATAGCATGGCTATTGTGAAAAATACTGTAGTAAACTTGTAAACTCTTTGAGATTCTGATTTTAATTAAACAAAAATTGAGGAGCCTCTATACTCTTTTTCATCACATTTTCACTAATAGTATACCAGGTTCTAATTTCTACACTACATAGCCATCTCTTATTATCTTTTGTTTTATTGATAATAGCCATCTAACAGATGCTAGGTAATGTTCAATGTGGTTTTGATTTGCATTTCCCTGATGATTGAACACATTTTTGTATACCTATTGGCCATTTGCTTGTCTTTTTTGGAGAAATATATGTTTGAGTCCTTTGCCCATTGTTTAATTGGAATATTTGTTGTTGTTTGTTGTTGTTATTGTTGTCGTTATTGTTATTGAGTTACTCAATATGTTTTGAGAATTAACCCCTTATCAGATATTAGTGACCCAGTGCATGGATTCATGCACATTAAAAATAAATTAATTAGAAGGTGGCTAGTGGGGTGGCAGTGAGTGAGCTGGGCTGGACACACCATGGAGCCAAACTCCCACAGTCCCTCCCTAGCATCTGCAGAGTGAGTGGGGTCCCTCCAGCAGGTGGGGTCCCTCAACCTGGATTATGGGGATCAGGCCAAAACTGGCATTCTGACATTCCCCAAGGGCTCCTAGAGTATAAGAAGGCACTCTGAAAAGTTGCCATCACAGAGTGTGGAACGCAAACACAAGTGTCCAGTAAAGCAGATTCAGAGCAAACAGTGCCCCAGCAACAACATAACCCACGGCAAAAGGTGGAATCCCACAGCCCCGCCAGGAATTAGGCTCCCTCCTCTCTGGTTCTGAGTGTGTCACCAAGAACTGCCACTGTCAAGTTCTGCTCCCTGATGGTTAGTGCATGTCATAGTGATCAGTTGGATGGTTGGACACGTAGCATGTTAGCCTTTTATATATATATATATATATATACATATGGGTTGCATGTATTGTCTCCCAATTTGTAGGTTGCCTTTTCACTCTGTTCATTGAATCCTTTATTGTCCACAGCCTTTTATGTAGTCTTGAATATCTATTTTTGTCTTTGTTGTCTGTGCTTTTTATGTGTCATATCCAAGAATCTATTTATTAAGAATATAGATGTCACATAAGTGTTGCTTTTTTAAAACAACAAAAAACAGGAAAAAATTTAGAGGTGATGGATATGTTTGTTACTTAGATTGTCATGATGGTAATGTGAGTGCATACATAGGTCTAAACTCACCAAACTCCATATATTATACATGTACCATTTTCACATATCAATTATCCTATACTAGAGGCCCAGTGCGTGAAATCCGTGCATGGATAGGGTCCCTAGGCCTGGCAGGCAATCAGGGCCAATCTGAGGGACAAATGGTGGGGTAACCTGGGGGTCCCCACTGGCACCCTCTTGTCTGGCCAGGACAGCTCCTGCATTGAGCGTCTTCCCTGGGTGGTCAGTGTGTGTCATAGTGACCATGATTCCACTGGTCTTTCCATCCATCAGGGGCAGCTCCTGCCCCCTGAGAGGGAGGTGACCAGCTATAGTGGTTGGGGGGTGGGGCTGGCTTGCGAGCAGTGCCAGGCCACCAGCCAGCACAAGTTCCAACAATAACCCCCTGATCATCCTGCACACCAGTCACCCCATAGATGACCCTGATCACCGGTCAGGCCTAGGGACCTTTCCCTATATTTTGGGAACAGTCTCTTAGATTTAAAAATTAAAATCTGGCAAGGCTTCTCTAACTCTGAAAAATACAGGATGATGCAGCGATGACATGCATGGACTCTGGTTTGTACATTTTGTGATCAGCCCTAATTCTGACACTTATAAATATGTGACAATGCCAATTACTTAACTTCTCTCTGCTTCACTGTTTCCACCCATAAGATGGGGAAAGTGGTACTACTGCCTGAGAAGGATCATGTTATGTACTACTTTATATAATCAGGGCCAAAAAATTAGCTGCCCATACAACAGCAAGATGCCTTTCACGTGTATGAAAAGTATGGTCACTGGTGCATGCAGTGTCCCAGATTGTTAGAGGGATGTCAGACTGCTGGTTTAGGCCCAACATCCCCTAAACGGTCCCAGATTGTGAGAGGATGCCAACTGGACTGCGACTACGGTACCAACCTCCTCTCTCCCCACCCCGTACAGGAATTTTGTGCACCGGACCTCTAATACATTACTAAAGAAGCTAGGGGGAGGCAAATTTGGAAAATAATTGTTAAAAATACTCATGCTTACCTAAAAGTGTTTCTAAGATTGATGTCTTTTTTTCTTCACTCAGACACCAAGTTGCCATATGATTCAATTTATTCAACTTTCTCAAGCTGGTTATATTTTAGCAATAAGCATAATCTTGAAATGCTGATTAGAATTGCATTACTTATGAATACCATGATGTAGGCAATAGAATAGGCATTTTTATTAACCCCTCAGATATCTGTTATTGTCTGCACAATGCTTGCAGCCTATTGACCTTAAAACAAAAAGCTAGTCAGATATTTCTCTATCAAATGTTTTCATTTGCAAACAACAAAAAGTTTCAATCTGAAACATGCAACCATGTTGGCCCATATGCAAGTCTGCTAAAACAAAGTAGAGCAAACTCTTTTGTTGCAGGAAATAAAGGGTTCTCCCTGTTGTACTTGTGATTAACTAGGGCATGAGACCTCTCCCTCTGGTCCCCTGACTTTATTTAAATATATATATTGATTTTGGAGAGGAAGAAAGATGGATAGAGAGAGAAACATCAATGATGAGAGAGCATAATTGATCAGCTGCCTCCTGCGCACTCCATACTGGTCATTGAGCTCACAACCTGGGCATATGCCCTGATCAGGAATTGAACCATGATTCACAGGTCCACATTCAACCACTGAGCCACGCCAGCCAGCCCCACTGATTTCATTTTAAACGAAGTTTCTGTTTACTAACTTTTCACAGCCCCTCTCCATGGCCTCTTTATAAGCAGGCCCTTTCACTTGTAATTTCTGTTCTGCAGTCCCCTCTCATTCTGGCACTGGCCCCACTATGTGATTGCTTTGGCCAATGAGCCATTAGCATCTTGATACAAACAGAGGCTTGAAAACTCTCTTGTACATTTTCACTTCTATTTCTCACCGCCCTGCAATTACTAGTAGAATGAGTCGGTTTAAGCCAGGCTGAAAACAACCCTGAGTTGGCCCAACAGAGAAGGAAGGAGCATATGGAATGCAGGCACATCATCTGAGCCAAAGTCTGAGAATGTGTGACACGGCCTGACCAGCCAAGCTTCCAAGCCAACCTCAGCTGATTGTAAGCTACAGTCCAGATCGCCAGGCCCCTGGGGTCCTGAGCAATCATAAACAGCTAGTCTTTTAGGCCACTATGTTTTGGGGAGGGAGAGTAGCTGATATATATGAGAGGGTATTTTATGAAGGATATTTGAATTATACCGATTATACAATCTCTCTGTCTTATTTGTGGATGCAGACATGGAAGAAGTTACCAAAATGCATAAACTTTCACATAAAACTAGAAATTGCCAATGAATCGAAGGGGTTGTGAAGGGTAATGAGGTATTATAAATCAGAACTACCATACTAACTACATTGTTGAGGTGTATCTCCCCTGTAGCAGTCATAGATATATATGGATTGGATTTACAAGTCAAGTCAGAAAATACTTTCATCACTAATCTGTTCTCCATAAAATCATGAATGTGCATCAGAAATAATTTTTTTTCTGTTACACTTAGGAATATAATAATAATTTAGCTTTATCCTGTGCAACTAAATAATTTTGCATAATTCTTTCAATCTTAGTGGCAAAAATTATTTTTAAAAAATGTGACTGTTATCTTTTGAAACCCTGCCCTCTACAAAAAAAACAGTTATTGGCATTCTTTCTTTCTGGTTTTAACCCAAGTTGAAAATAGATATTTAATTATGTGTCTGCAGTTTCTATGTCCTATGGCCAAAATGCAAATATGGCATCAGATTTCTTATAGAGATTTCAGCCACACCTGGCAGAATTCTGTTTCTCTCAGCTACTTCTTAATAACGAATTTATAGAAGACAAATGCAAACCTGTTTATAAGTCTCGGTGAAGTCAGTGTTGAGCTGCATGACCTTGGACAAACATCTTCATTTCTGTTTGACTTTTTCATCAGAAGAGAAACTAAGAACCAACAATCTTTCATTTCAGTGTCTTTAGGAAGCTTTGAGTCAGACAGACCCTGTAAAATCCCGGCTTAGCCCTGGCTGGTGTTCTCAGTGGTTAGAGCATCAGCCTGTGCATAGAAGGGTCTCAGGTTTGATTTCTGGTCAAGGGCACATACCTGGGCTGCAGGTAAGAGCCCCAGCCCCAGTAGAGGTTCATGCAAGAGGGAACAGATTGATGTGTCATCCTCATCTCTCTCTCTCTCTCTCTTTCTCTCTCTCTCTCTCTCTCTCTCTCTCTCTCTCTCTGTGTGTGTGTGTGTGTCTTCCCTCCCTTTCACTAGAGAGGAAAAAATCTTAGGGGGTGGACTAACAAAATACACACACACACACACAAATACAAAAAGAAACAAACATACAACAAAAACAAATAAATCCCACTTCAAACATTTACAATGTAACATTGACCATTATAATCATCAGGGTCTCCTGCTATTGAATGGATTAAATGGATAAAAGTAATTTTCAATGTTGTAAACCTTTGGTCTTCAAAGAAGCCTTCAGTAAATAGACTCTCTCTTCTCTACTAGATTCTGAAGGTTTTGAGAAATAAGACAGGAAGTAGATAAGGTGCCCCAAATATCTTTAAGGTCAATTGGAGAAGGTAGCCTTGAGAGATAGCCACATGAGCCTTCTAAGAAAAAGTCAGACTGAGGCAAATGTTACCCACCAATCACAAGTAGAGCTGGAGCAAAGCAGGAGTTAATGAAGTGCAGGAAACATTTAGCACAAAATGAAGCACAATTTCTGGGGGTAATTTTGTTCACAAGAGAAATAAAGGGTAGGACTGAGCCAAACATGCACACTGAACAAATTACTAATCAGATAAGTCACCTTGCCTCCCCTTGGTTGCAATGAGACATAGCCAAGAGGTCAAAAATTATGATGATTGGATTATCTATCTCCCAAAGGAAAGTTTTAGAATAGGTTAGAAGTATTGCTGCTCATACTAAATGACTGATATCTAATAATTAGTGTAATTATTTTTGGAAATGTTACACTACATTTTTTAAGGTCACTACAATTTTGTTTAGATCTTTTTGACCTGCAGTTACTTTCACTTGCTACAGGTATATTAGTCAAAATGAACTCTTACCATGCTAAATTGTCTCTTTCTGGGAGTACTCTTCTCCAAAGCATATTATAAAATTATGTGCAAGGGATTAAAGGTTGCCTAATGTTATTTTTAGATTTCCAATGTTAATTAGAAAGTCAATCATTGCGAGACTATTGTGATAGGCATCTTGTGTTAGTGTATTTCAAAACATCTATAACAAAAACAAAATGAATGTCAAAATGTTGGACTATTAATGAACTGTGGTCAAGATAAATGGATTTAGAAAGGTCAAAAGTTATCAAATTTAATTGTTTTGTTCTTATATATGATACCAAAATTTCTTCAGCTTTCAAATATTCTGAGATAATATAAATTAAAGTTTTCACATTTATTAAAATGTGAACCTTTGGGATTGGCATTAGTCCCAAACCTAAACTAGATTTGCCCAAGAACAATCCTTAGGAAATAAAAAAAAAATTATCCCTGAAGTCTCATACTTATAGTTATACTAGAGGCCCAGTTCGTGAAAATTCATGCACTGGAGGGGATGGGGGAGCCCCTCAACCTGATCTTCCCCCTCTTACAGTCCGGGAGCCCTCAGGGGTGGGAGGGGGTGTGGCAATTAGGGGAAGGTGACACCCATCACACCTCTACTGCTGCCACAGCCAGTAGCACAACTGTTGGCCAGCCCTAGTTACCTGAGCCTCAGGTGGCCCTGTGAGGCTGGGCAGCCACCATTCGAGGCTTGTTTGCACCTCAGGTCAGCCCTTGATGGCTGGGGGGCTAAAGGGATTAGGCGCTGCCATCTTGTGGTTGTGGGTGCTACTATCTTTAAGGATCTGGCAGTCAATTAACATATTGAAGGTTTGTGTTATGTTATGCTAATTGACTCCCCTGCCCTCAAATAAGGTGTATGCTAATTGACTTGCTAATTAGCATAATTGAATATGCTAATTGACTCCCCTGCCCTCAAAGCCATCTTTGAGGGCAGAGAAGTCAATTAGCATATTCCCTCTTTATTAGATAGGACTAGAGGCCCGGTGCACAACATTTGTGCATGGGGGTGGGGGTCCCTTGAGCCCAGCCAGCACCCTCTCCAATGCAGGAATCCCTTGGGGGATGTCTGATTGCCAGTTTAGGCCCAATCCTCAGGGCATTTTTCTCACAATCCTGGACCACTGGCTCCTAATCAATCACCTACCAGCCTTCCTGGTCACCCCTTACTTCCTCCCCTGCACCGGCCTGGTTACTCTCAACTGCTCCCTCTACCGGCCTGGTTGCCCCTAACTGACCACCCCCCCTTGCCGGCCTGGCCACCCCTAACTGCTTCCCTCCTCTGGCCTGGTTGCTTCTTACTGACCGCCCCCCGCCAGCCTGGTCACCCTAACTGCCCCCCGCCACCGGTCTGGTCACCCCATGCAACCTGCTATTCAATCATTTGGTTGGCCCTCACTAACCATCCTGCTGTCCTGGTCGTAGACAGCCATTTTGTGAGGGCATGAGGGTTACTTTGCATATTTCCTCTTCATTATATAGGATTCATGATTGTAAAAGAAATTTCCTACTGGATCTCTGATTGAGACTCTCTTAGTTTCATCTCCTGTGAAATGAAGTAACATTTTCTCTTCCTATCACAAATTGTATCATGAGGTTACAATAATAACACAATGAGTAGAGTTCTTTAATACGGTAGCAGTACTCACAAATACACAAAGTTATTTTTCTATGTGATCCCAATATTTTTCTGAACAGAAGTCCCACATTTCCTCTATCCTTTAAGACTTTTTATTACTACTGAGGCAGATGGTAGAAAAACAACCTTACAAATTCATACATAGTATGATACAAAACTACCTAATGTGAGTATTGATGGGAAATTTACATGAAATCTATTTGAAAAAGGTTTAAGACAGCATTGTTATCTTGTCTGCCTGTCATGCCTGTATGGGGTTGGTGGAGTGGGGACAAGTTGCACTAATGCAATGCCCAGAACATTGGCAACACTCACTGATAAGGGCAGAGACAGAAAAAGGATCTTGTCCTTAAATGTCCAGGTGATTTTCCTTTTAGTGAAGTCCTATCAAGAAGGGGGAGAATGTAGCCCCACTGTGTACACAGTTAAATTGCCCTCAAGTCCAACAAAAGCTGTCCTGACAAGAATCCTTTTTTGCAAGAATAAACTAGGACTTGTCGTTCCAAGGAGCTCTAAGAGCTTTGGGAAGAACGGGAGAGGAAAATAAAGGTCCTTCCTTCCCTATTCCACATTAAAGCTACAAAGATGCCTTCTGATAGGAGGATATACTGTAATCTTGTTTTAATGTCTTCAGGAGAATGGTGCCATTTAGTTCAGCTTTTAATGTGGCCCTAAATTGCTATTTTACTACCCTTGTTGACATTCTGGAAGCATGAAATTAGCAAATTACATTAAAGAAGCAAACAAAAACAAAAAATGCACGAAACCTCCGCCTAGTTAAACAATGCCAGCATAAGCCACATATTTGAATAATGTTCTTACCTTAAAACACTGAGCATATATTTATCTGAAGGCTTCTTTTCCCATAGCCTATGAATTAGTTTTATGAATAATTGCATATTCCATTACTTTGCAAATGCATGCACTCATGGTGACCTTGAAGGATGCTTTGTGTTGTGTGAGAGAAACAAGGCAGTTTGTGATTCTTCTGCTTCCTTTTGAGAAATAAGATTCCTCTTGACTCCACTTGATGAAAGCATCCTGTTCTTAAAATGCTTGTCAATACCTTTGCTGCTCCACCCAGAAGGCTCTTCCTTCTGTTATGATACAAAAGTGATAATTTTATTTCAGAAGAAAGCAATTTCACACTTACCAAGTGAAAACTATGTCAATCAAGAAATCTGTACTCTGTGTTATAATTCAAAATGTAGCTAATTATGCATATTTTGTTATCAAACTAAAACTAATAATGTAACATACATGAGTATGTTTATATTCCTTGTTCTTGATAAACAATCTCACACAGTCATTTCAGTGGAGTGTAATAAATAAAGGATATGCTTTTTATAGTACACTTTTTTTTTCTCTTTGGCATCCATTTTCCCCTTTCTGATAATGCCCTAATTTCTTGATAAGAAATTAGCTTTTTCTCCTTGGAAGTAGGCTGGGGGGACTGTAATTAGGATTTCTTCCTCTACTAGCCAAAGGATGAAAAGAACTGTCAAAGGAGGCTAATATGATGACCTTGTCATTCAATTTGAATTTTGAGCAGATCAAAAAGACTGAAAATTCTTGGCATGCTTATAGCAAGTGGAGTCCCTGTTCTACAGAACATGAGGGCCAGCTCTCCAAGCTTAAATCCTAACTCTGTGTCTTAGTAGGTGAGTGGCACTGGGCAGAGAGCTGCACTATTCTGCCTGAGTTTGCTCATTTGTAAATGCGGAGAATGGCAACACTGAATTTACAGGGTTATGTTGATGATTAAATGAGCTTATATGTAAACACATAGTAATTGATGCAGGTTGGACTCTTTTTTTTTTCAATCCTCATACAAGGATATTTTTCCATTGATTTTTAATGAGAGTAGGAGGAGAGAGAGAGATGAGAGAGAGAAGAGAGAGAGAGAAACAGAGAGAGAGAGACAGAGAGGGACTGCGAGAGAGAGAGAGAGAGAGAGAGAGAGAGAGAGATGGATGTGACCCAGGTACATGCCCTTGACAGGGAACTGAACTTGAGACCCTCGGTGCATAGACCAACGTTCTAACCACTGAACAACACAGGCTAGGGCTGCATGTTGACTCTTTGTCAATATTCAGCGATGGCATTTTGCACATTTTACTTTCTTGGGATACCCCCCATCCTACCACCACCACCATGTATTCCTGCTTCTCAGCTTCCTGACCTGCCTTGGCGCTCCTCATTTTCAAGTTGTTTCTCCAAATTTCCGTTGATCCTGAGATCCTGGTGATTTTCTAATGAATTGTTTTGTATTTAACTTATTCAGAGCCACTTTCTGATGCTCATAACCAGAGAAATTCTTTGGATACACATTTATATTGAGATAACGTCTAGACAAATTCAGTACAGATAATAAGGTTTTAATTTTAAAAAATCAAGCTGTGGATACTGGCATAATAAAGAGATTGGTGTTCAGCCTGTAACAGTAAGATATTATGGATTCTAAATATGAAAACTTGGAAGGTATTCCTTTGATTGGTTTCTCTGCAAAAGTGACTCAATTAATTATCAACCACAATCAGCAGGGTAGTGTATTTCTTCTTCAAGCAGATTTGAGTCCATAAGATATATAAATATATTACTAGAAACTCTCCTAGGAACAGTAATGCAATTAAAGTCATATCTAAAGCATTATTTCATCTTTTGTTTCCTGTACTTAAAATAAGAAATTAAGACCTTAATGAGAGCCCAGAGGAGCACAGAGAAAATTATTAAATGAATGAATGAATAACTTTTATAAGGGAAGTCTAGAAGAACTGAACATTTTTCAGAACAGCAAAGGAAGGATTTATGAAGTACTAGCTTTATATAAATATTGAATATTATTTTATGAATAGTGAGACTTTTTTCTTTCAGATCTATATCAAATAATCGTACTCATAAAATAGATTATACAGGAAGAAGACCTAAAGACTGTACATTTAAATATTTTATTAATTTTTAGAGAGAGAAGCAGGAAGAGAGAGAAACATCCATGTGAAAGGGAAACATCGATCAGCTGATTCCTGAACTCCTAGAGGGAATTGAGCTCACAACTGGGCATATGCCCTGACCAGGAATTACACTGGCAATCTTATGTTGCATGAAATGATGCCCAAACAACTGAGGCACAACAACCAGGGCTAGACTCTAGACCAGCTGTGGGCAAACTACGGCCCGTGGGTCGGATCCAACCCATTCGGCTGTTCTATCTGGCCCACGGAGCCGAAAGAGTGGAGGGTTCTCTTGCTCTCCCCTCCACTCCTTCACCAGCAGCCCAAGATGAGAGTGCCAGCATGGTCAGGTTGCTTTTGTTCTGGCCCTCTGGTCCAGATTAAGAACCCATTGTGGCCCTCGAGTCAAAAAGTTTGCCCACCCCTGCTCTAGACTCTACATTTTATGGGAAACAGAAACAGAATCAAGACAGGTTAGGAATATAATTCTTCTAGAGTTTCGTGTAGAGACAGATCTGACATGGTTTGGCCCAGGGTAATACAAGGCTCATAGCTACCCTACCTAATTCATAGGTGTGGCAGACCAGGTAAGGTCCTCCTGATTCCACACCAAAGCTGTATTATGTAAGTACTTCTACCAAAAATTTCAAGGAGTCTATTCTTATATATGCACATTTGGAAAGAGAAACATGATGAGGCTTGATGTGTATTAGCCCTATCCTGGACTTGACTGGAGAGTAAACAGAACATTTCAGTTATATGTCCACCTGGCTAGAAACTTTGTGATGCTTTGAATTAAAGATTTTGATTCTCATGGACACACTCTAAACATAAAGAGTTCATGTGTGTGAGACATTTTTAGTTTGTTTTCATGTAGACTGTCTCTAAAGCATCTACTTTCCCCATTGGTATATTCTTTTTTTTCTTCAAGCATTAATAATTCTTTTTTTATTTTTTTTCTTTATTTTATTAAGATATATATATATATATATATATATATATATATATATATATATATAAATTGAGGCCTCAAATTGTCCAATAACTTTCCAAGTATTAAACAACCATAGTGAGATAGATTCAAATTCGAACCCAGGAATTCTGGCTGCCAGTTCTGTGCTGGTAACACCTCTCCATTCTGCCTCAATGGAACATAGTCCTGGTAGTATAACTTCCAAACAGGGGAAGGTAATAACAAAGATGTAGGAAAGCTTGGGATTAGTGCACATCTTTCCCAGACAGTCTTAAGATTTCCTCCAGACTAATCTTGTGCTGTTCTCCACTTGACAAAGGAGTGGCTGACATACTGTAATGGGTGACCCATGTGAGCACATTATGTCTGCAGAGCTCTTTGAGAACTTTTTTTTTTCCAGGTACTCACAGTGCTACTTGTACTTCTATCCTCTGAAAAATAACAAAGTCAAGATGGTCTGATATTCGCAGTTGAGAATTTGAATGGTCAAGTTGTAATTGGCAAAAATGTTCTTTCAAGAAGTCTGTTATCATTGTTGACAATAAAAAAAACAAAAATATGTGCTGCTGTCTGGAATTTACATAGGTGTGAGAACCTGAGATTTGTGAGATTAAACATGTATGTAATGGGAATGCAGGCAGCAACCCAAGAAACAAAAAAGAAGGGAGACAAATCTAAAAGGAAGTGGAACTTGTCTCTTTCTAATGCTAAAGTATAGACAATGATGCTAGGTGAAAGTAACAGGATTGAATGAAATCCAGCTATTGATTTAGTTGGGTTAAATCAGAAAACATCTTTAAATGTATTCATAATTATTAACTGCTAATAATATGAGAAAATAAATGTATACCAAGTTATATTCTATGAAGTTATTTTGTACAATCTTGCTGAGAAGAACTAAGGAAAGTCAAATTATGTTATGAATATAGACTTCTGGGAAGCTCCCTATCTCAGAAAAATAAGCACCATTATACATCAAACATATTTTTAACATACTATTAAACAGATATTATTATGTACTAGAGGCCTGATGCACGAAATCCATGCAAGAGTAGGCCTTCTCAGCTCTGACTTCATTCTGAAGGTCATCTGGATGGTCATTCCGCTGTCCGGTCTAATTAGCATATTATGCTTTTATTATTATAGATTATGCCCCTCACCCTCCAAACCAGTGAACTTCACTCTGGAATTACTAAGTGGAATTCACAGTGTAAGTAGATAGAGAAAGTGGATATTTAAAGGAATTAGAAATTAATTTCAATTTTTAAAAAATATGATAAACAATGGATTGACTTTAAGAATAATTGGGGAGGAGAGGTAATGGAGACCACAGAAGGATTCCATAAGTAACCATTTTTCTAGTCCTAAATATTTCCTAGCTCAGAGATACCTCCAACTGATTAATCAACACATTTTAATAGAAGGAACACAAGCCTTAAAATTAAAGTCAAGAGTTAAAATGGAATTCTACAGTGCGGACAAGTTATTTCACTTTCTTAATCATCACCTTCCTTGTCAGTAAAATGGAATCATTAACTCGAAGAGTTGTTTGGAGATGTATGACAATGTCAACTGTCTGGCACATAGTAGAAACTCAATAAATTATACAATTATGCCGGATGCCATTTTTATCACTGTCAATAATAGCAATAAAAACATATTTGTTAAGTCTTGAGCTATCTGCCTCTTTAAAAAGTAAACATGTAAATCTTTAGGTTAGTCTATTGATTTGTGTTGGTAAAATCTTACACTGCTAAATTTCTTTAGTGTATACATGAATGCAGAAACTGTCATTAATGGAGTTTGTTCATTGTACAATGTGAAAAAGTAAGGAAAACTGACAGTTCTACTGGGAAGTTAGAATACAAAGTAAGTAACTCTGATTTCAATACTTTATTGAGCTCTGTGTTAATTGTCTGTGAAAGTGTGAACATGAAAGATAATGTGGTTGTCATCACATAAGTCCCCGAGTGATTTCATGAACAATTTCATTGAAATAAAACATTTCAATCAAGTCTCGTGCATTGATGTGTGCACAATAGAAACCAATGTAGCTATTCTCTTCAACATTTCCACAGAAAAAGAAAAAAATAATCTGGCAACTTCACTGACTGAGCATCATCAATGTTTTTAAGCCTTCTGTATTTTTCAGGGGAACCTGAAAGTTGCTCCAGTCAAATGTTTGCCTTTTTGGCTTTAGAAAATAACTAGATGGATTAGAAACAGGAAGTTAAAGAGCTTTAATTTAGACAGAAACAGGAACTACTGAATGTCTAGTCCCCTTTTTTGAATGGGACAGAAGACCTGATTGCAAGTGATTTGGAAACTTGTGTTGGTCATGAAGGAAGAGATCCTTTGGGGTCAATCTTGTGAAAAATTGGAGTCTGGGAGCAATTAACAAGGACTGAGTTCTGAGAATTTCCACTTCTCACAGGAAGTCTACCAGGAATTTGTTCAAGTGTGGTCCATGATAACATGCTTTAAAATGATACAACTGACTCTCTTAAAAAATCCCAGAGTGGTGTCTCTTGCTCTCTCTCTCTCTCTCTCTCTCTCTCTCTCTCTCTCTCACACACACACACACACACACACACACACAGACACACACACCAATAAAACCTGTGGGATTAGATTCTCTGGAGGTAGGTCCCAGAGATCAGCTGTTCTAACAAGTTCCCCAGGTCTCACTCATGCATGCCAAAGTGTGGGTGGTATTCCGGTATACAATCCGGGTCTAGGTTACCAAATCCATCCTGTGAAATAAAATAGGACCCATGGCTCTTGGAGAGCAGGTGTGCATCAAGTGTTTGGAGCAGGTTTTAGAAAGAAGAAACTAAGAAATTTTTCTGAACTCAAAAAGCACACAACTTCCTTAGAATTGCATATTGATCTGTAATCATGTTGGCACACTCAGAGGTGAAGAATCCTGGTCTGCGAAGACAGAAAAGAGCTAGGAAAGGCTTTTAGCTGAATTTTTTTTCCTGTCTTGGTTAAGAGATGCTTTTCAAGCAGGATATCCATGGCATAAATGTTGTCAGCCTTTTTTTTTTTTTTTCCTTTTCTTTTCTTTTTTCTGCTAGTGTGTAATTTTGAAAATATCTTGTTTGGAAAAGTATCTACCATAACTAAGTTCTACATCTGGCATATTTATTTACTAACCTGATTTTTAAATTGCACATATAAAAGAAAATGCACCAGATATTTGTTAAAAATGACAAGAAAGCCAAAACCGTGAAGGGTCCCAGGTTCGATTCTGGTCAAAGGCATGTACCTTGGTTGCAGACACATCCTCAGTGAGGGGTGAGCAGGAGGTAGTTGGTCGATGTTTCTCTCTCATCGATATTTCTAACTCTCTATCCCTCTCCCTTCCTCTTTGTGAAAAATCAATAAAAAATATATCTTTAAAAAAGTGGCAAGGAAGATGGAATTTAAAATTATTACAGCAAGGGTCAAGACTATGCAATAGGGATAAGAGAATGAGCTCAACTTCTCTGAAACAAAAAGTGAAGAAATTTTGAACAATGAGTTGTGCTAATGGAACAAAGTACTGATGACTTTAAGGAGGAGGTGGTCAAGGTTAATAGGGTCACCTATGTTTGTGGTTGGCACTATGGAAGTTAGGCTCCTACCCTACCATAGAGAACAGGAGATGGGCCCTATCTTCCTTTCTTTTAGAATCCTCACCCAAAGATAGGTTTTTCTATTACAGATTTTGGAGAGAGAGAGAGAGAGAGAGAGAGAGAGAGAGAGAGAGAGAGAGAGAGAGAGAGAGAGAATGGTTGCCTCCTATATGCTCTGACCAGGGATCGAACCCAAACCCTAGGCATGTGCCCTGTCTGGGAAGTGAAACACCTTTTGGTGCTCAGAATGATGCTCCAACCAGCTGAGTCACTAGTCCAGAGCCAATGTTTCTTATAATTACATTTCAAAAGGATTACTCTCATCCTTTTCTCTTTGGTAAAGTCACTTCTGAATTATACAATATTCACTTTGCAAAGGGGCAGAGAAAGAAGTTATAATTGCAAGTTTTTTCATGTAAATGATTCAAGGAAAGGGAGCTCAGGGGCTTCCAGTCTGAAAGAAGTCTCTCTAAGGTTTAATCAAGTTGAGGGGACAGTGAAGGCCCACTTAGTCACTGAATGTAAACTGGGAAATCCTATCTCCTTAAGGCAGGTGGAAGTTTCTCTCTTTTTCAGACTTTTCTGGGACAATCCTTGTTTTGAACAGTATCACCCATGTTCCCCATTGTGTATCCTACTTGTCAGACAAGGAACCCCAGTTCTTAAATCACCACTGTGTGCCAGTGACACATGGAAACACTTCACTTACATTTGCTTCTTTGGTTTGTTTGGACCCAGCGTTGCTAAATATAGAGATCAAATCTGAAATATGAATCATCGTGATGGTCAAAATAAAATGTATATTTAGCTCTGTATAACCTAAGGATGAAGCTTTTCCATTTTCATCTGGAAGTTTGATAGCATATCAAAAAAGCAGGCCTTTTCTTGGAATTTGCAGATACTGATATATGAAAGCTGATTCTCAGTGTTTGATCACTTTTTTGTCTTATCGTCTCTGACATGCTATGGGTGTCATTTTATGCTTCAGAAGAATCAAGCAGCGAGGTAGGCATGAACTTGACTTTAAGAACTAATGAAAGGTATACCTTAAATCAAACCCACAATAGTTTACTAAAATTAAAAATATGGGTCCTAGCCAGGCAAACATGACTTAGTGGTTGAGCATTGACCCATGAACTAAGAATTCACCAGTTCCATTTCAAGTCAGGGCACATGCCCAGGTTGCAGGATGGATCCCTGGTTGGGGGATGGGAGGGTGCAGGAGGCAGCTGATGGATAATTAGAGCTCTCATCAGTGTTTCTATCTATTTCTTTTCCCCCTCTCTTTCTAAAAACAAGCAAACAAAACAATAATAATAGAATAGGTATTGGTTACCTGATCAAACAAGCCTCAACAACTTGCTTAAAACATATGGAGCCTGAGGGCACATTTTCTCTTTTCTCTTATTTTCTGATAATGTCACTTTTACTCATTCTGCTCCTGCGGACTCTGTATGCTCTGCTTTTTCCAGTGTTTGCATGTAACAACACCTTTGCCACTTAAGCGCGAGGTGCTGTCAGTCCCATAAGATGTCTGCGCCTGCTCCAACTCTTCACAACATCCTGAAGAAATCAATAGGAAACTGCCCGTTTGTAAATAAATCTGCAACTAAGATGTAATGAATTTTAAATGAGAAATGATTTATTTTAAGTGTGACTGAGGACTATGCATTCTTAGTGAAATGAGAGAAGGACAGTACAAACTCCCCTCTGAGCTCTTGCTCTTGGCTTTGCCTTCTCGTTTCCATGATGTTGGAATTGACCACTATGAAACCTGTACATTTTTTCTCACCCCAGGTCATCTGGACAAGAAATATCAAGTGTGTTGAACATAGTCTATTTTTAAGGGCATTGCTTAAAGGTTAAAAGTTAAATTTAGTGATTAAAAAATGGCTTGGGATAGTTTACAATTCTGAGGACTGGAGTATCTCCATCTAGACAAATCTTAGAGTAATTTTATTCTTGTGTTTCTATAGTAATTTTTTTAGAAGTAAAAAATCCAAGCCCAGTCTTTAATTCAGGCATCAAATGTTACTGGTTATTTTCACAGCTTAGTGAGTAGTGCTTAACATTTATACCCTTCCATAAAGAAGACAGGAGAGGATTTTAACATCTCTAGAACAGGATCATTTTATGAGACCATGTCCCTGCTGTCCTCTTTAGCTACCCACCAAAGAGCTACAGCACATCTCATCCCAAGAGCTATGGGAAGTATCCCCCCATCATCCATTTCCTCTCCCACACCACAACAGTCATTAAACTAACTCAATTCTGTAATATTAACATATCTAGCTGCCACCTCCTCTGCTCCCTCAGTTCCTCCTCTTACTTTGTGAAGCCTAAAATATTACCACACTCTTCTCATTAAGCTCTTTTACCTTCTATCTCTCCCAATTCCAACCAACTAAGCTATTCATCTTCCTAGAGCACAATGTATTTCTTTGTCCCGTTGAAAAACAGTCAGTGGCTTTCCATCATCCAACACAAAGTGTTATGTCACATTCAAATCCTCTGTCATCTGTTCCCCAGCATACCATTTTAGCAGTGTTACCTGTCATTGTCTTCAATTAAACCACTAAATAAAGAGCAGCCCACTGCAATTCCCACCGAGGCGTCCCTCTGAGCATCATCATTTTGTGCAGGTCTAAATTGTAGCTGTCCTTTAAATTCTGTATTAAAGCAACAACCTTTGACACCTTCCCTGATACCAAGAGCAGATAGATGAAATCTTCCCTTCCCACGAACCTCTGTAAAATTTTAGCTGCCATGTCCTTTGTGACACTAGCATTTTGTATTGTTGTTAAACATGTTTTATTTTTTTCTTCATAAAGTATAACTCCTTGAAGGAAGGATGATGCCAGACCCATTACTTTTTGTTGTTGTTGTTAAGATTGACAGTGTCTTTGAGATAGGCAATCTTTAATAACTTTGAGCCATAATTGGATGAAGCTTTGATAAACAAGGGCATAGTATGGATAGAGAATATGAATATTCTTTTGGTTTTTAAGCAAGTCTCCCTATAATTGCCAATTTTACTTAAATGATAACTCTAACTTATAATTATTTATTTTTGTGAGCGTTCCTTATATATTCCAGTTTATTTCGATATTAAACCAAATATGTTGCTTTTCTTTCCATCACTATCAAACCCTAAGCCCTTAGTCTCCAGAACAATTTTAAAACTTGGATTCAATTCCCAGCATAAACCACGGGAACTACAACACATTTCAAAAATGGCAATGCATAATTTTCAAACATTCTAGTAACATTCAGAATTGTGCCAGCCCCAATTATATCTATTTATGTGGATGGTGGGAATATTTGATCCGGAGTAGAGATCCCCTCACATAACCAGAGCATTGACTTCCATCATTCAAAAACTTTGTAATCTATAATAATAAAAGAGCAATATGCTAATTAGACTGATGTCATTCCGGACCTCCTTTCTGATGAAGCTGGGGCAAGAGGGAAGCCAGCCCAGTTCCCAGTGCCTGCAAGTCACTGGAAGGAAGCAGCCCAGGTCCTGGGTGCCAGAGGGAAGCAAGTGCCAGCAGCCAGGGGAAGGAAGGTCTACTGTTATACGAATTTTCATGCATTGGACCTCTAGTATATAAATAATGAAAGCTACATTTCAGATAGAAAAAAAAATATGTTATACAAGGGTACTCATGTTATGAGTCACTCAAAAAAGAAAAAAAGAAAGAAAAAAAGTCAGTTCCTCGTGGCTGTGAAAGAATATGTAAATATGAAACTGATGATTTACACTGTCAATGGTGCAACTGTACTGAATCATCTCTAAAATATAATAAGCTCCAGTTAAGTGTAGTCCTGCAGTTGCTGGCCTCTTTATTACCTGATTCATCGCGTTACACACACTTGGGAGGGAAAATGAGCTCATCCATCAGCTGATAATGTTTACCCGTGCTGTTTTCTTCTGAGCCGATGACTTTCAGTAGCAAAAATACATGAATAGCTTTGTAAGCATCTCTGGGATAACGTCTAGGCCATTTCTCTATGATTCACAGGCGAACATTCTTTCACTCAAAGCACCTAACCTTTCTGCTAGATTAATCTGACCAATCACAAATGAAGAGGGACCTACATTCCAGGATTCCAATGCTATTAGAAGCCAGACACTCTTGTTGTGGAATTCCCCTGGTTCTATGTGTGGAACATGCTGTACTGTGCTGGGGAATAGCTCCGTTTAGAAGGGCGCTCCTTGTTTTAAAATATATTTGTATTGATTTCAGAGAGGAAGGGAGAAGGGGAGAGAGATAGAAACATCAATGGCAGGAGAAAATAATCAATTGTCTGCCTCCTGCACTGCCCCAACAGAGGACTGAGCCTGCAACTCACAATTTAGGCATTTGCCCTGACCAGGAATTGAACCTTGACTTCCTGGCTCACAGGTAATGCTCAATCTCTTATCCACACTGTATGGGCAGAAGGGTGTGCCTTTTGAATTAAAATAGGTGCATGCCTTTCATTGGAATATCACCATTTTTCTATATCTGAAAAAGGAAGTGTTTCTTATATAAAGGAAAACTCTGAGAAAATATAGCTAACATTGGCTGTCCTCGATTCAGAAAAACTCCCCAGTAGTATGTAATTCCCTGGTAAGAATTAAGAATCTGTTATACCTTTCCCAGCTCCCCCCCGCCTCTTCTTGCCTTCTACTCCTTATTTTTTTTATAAACAAACTAGTACCCTGATGCACAGATTCATGCACATTGAACGTAAATTAATTATAAGGTGGCCAGCAGGGCAGGACTGGGTGAGACTGGCCATACAGGCTAGGCACACTCTGGAGTCAACCTCCCTCGGTCCCTCCCTGTCTGTCCTCACAGGAGGTGACATTATGGCTCGAAGAGTGTGAAGGGCATCTGCCTGCAGAGTGAGTGAGGTCTCTCTGTCAGGTGGGATCACTTGGCCTGGCCTGTGCGGGTCAGGCTGAAACCAGCTGACATACCCTAGAATCCGGCTATCTTCTTTCTGGTTCACCCCAGAACTGCCAATGCTAAGTTACTGCAGCTTGGCATCTCCTGCATTTAGTCTACCCCCTGGTGGTCATTGTGCATCATAGCTACCAGTCAGATGATCCTGCGATCACTTAGCCTTTTATATATACTTGTGCACTGACGGGATATCCCTCAGCCCAGCCTATACCTTCTCCAATCTGGGGACCTTCAAGGGGTGTCTGACTGCTGTTTTAGGCCCAATCCTGTAGACAATAGGACATCTGTCCCACAATCTGGGACTACTGTCTCCTAAATACTTGCCTGTCTACCTGCCTGATTTCCCCTAATCCCTTCTGCCTGCCAGCCTGATTCCCCTAACCACTCCCTTGGCTTAATTGATGCCTAACTGCTCCCCTGCTGGCCTGGATGTCCCCAACTGCCCTCCCCCGCTGCCTGTTCACCCACAACTTCCCTCTCCTGCTGGCCATCTTGTGGTGGCCATCTTGTGGCAGCCATCTTGTGATGACATGAGGGCACGAGGGCCACGTAGGCTTTTATTAGTATAGATAACTCACTTAGACTAATGTTTCCACTATATTATTTTTTATGCTATTCCTTTATATCTTCAGCTCTGCTCAAGAAGCAAGGTCCATATTAAGTGTCTTGGCATACCAGGTGCCCTTAAAACTTTCCCTAAACTCATATGCAACCCCTGCCCTGCAAGAACTTGAGCCTCTTTCCAAACTAATTTTCTAGAATAATGTACATTGATTTCCACCTACCACTCATCTTTCAGATGGGTGGTTAAGCCTTCATTTATCCCAGTTATGTCTGCCTTCTCTCTATGTGCAGGACCTCTCCCCATTTAAACTGTAAGCCAACACTTACCCCTTGGGACTTCAGTGTTAGGTTCAGGGAGGCCCTCAATAAATATGCAATATTATCATGATAGAGTTGTAAGGTCACTTTTTCTTCCAGAAAATACAAGTTGAAAAATAATTTGCTATAGCATTTAATTCAAGGTCCTAATGTGTAGGTGTGTGGTGGTGGGAAGAAAGTAGGAGGATGAAAAAAATATATATTAGTCTCCAATCCAATTGAAAATATATAAATCAGCCCAGCACACATGGGGCCATGGTTGACTGTCAACCTATGAACCAGGAAGAAGTCACCTTTTTTATTCCTTATCAGGGCACATGCCTAGATTGTGGGCTCAGTCCCCAGATCCCCAGTGTGGGGCATGTAGGAGGCAAGCTAATCCATGATTATCTCTCATTATTGATGTTTCATCTTTCTGTCCTTCTCTCTTCCTCTTAGATGTTTACACAGGACCTATTTATTAATAACAACTCAATAGATGCTGTATCAAACAATGTAGGTTGACATTGTTACTCTCTTGCTGCCTTCCAATATAGCTGGGAAATACAAAATGTTTTGCAGCCCATACCGTTCTAGAAAAGTAATATGGAGGTATCTGGGAAACTTTCATTTCCTCTGCCTTCCAGACTTGAACATGGAACAGAGGTAGCTGGGGAAAGCCCTCCTGTCATTCTGCTTAGACAGGTCAAGAGAATCACAGAGAAAGACAGCAGGGTCAGCATGCATTGAAGCAATTGCTGGTGGTACTTCATCTCACTTGCAATCAAAAGACCATCTATGTGATAGAGGCCACAGCTACTATTGTTATATATTTTTATAGAAACTTGGTTCTCCTGTGGATGTACTGATGAGCCATATACAGAACACAGAATGGCTTATAAATTGATGCTTCCTGGCTACATTTGTCACATGAGGTCCTGCCTTGAGTAAGTGTTTCTATTGTACAGGAAGATAATTTGCCTTTCAGAAATTTGTTTGGATAAAGGAAAAATGGGGCCTTTAAATATTTAAATGTGGGAAAATGAATTAGCAAGCTGGAAGACATGATTTTGTAGGATTCGTTTAGATGTATCAATAACTGGTATCAATGAGCATTAAGTGGGTGCTAGGGTAAGCAGTGAGTCAAGTATTTTTGAACACTATACTATTTGATCACTTCAACTATGCTGTGTGGTCAGTACTACAAACTGCTATACCAAAGAGGAATATGCCTGGAAAAGTTAATCTTTTTGTTCAAGGTCAAACAGATAGCTGCAGAGGTAGGAATCCAATGACTTGGCCCTCTTTTAAATCTGTCACCTGAAACATTCTTTTATATTCTCTCATAACACAGTCTAATCCAGAGAATTAAACGTACACAAAAATCACTACTCATAATTTTAAATCCATTGTATTTTGTATTGTTAGCCCCCCAAAAATATATTTCAAAAGTGCCTTTCATTCATTCAGTCAATACTTATTTAGTGACTACTCTGTGCAGCTTGCTAGGCCTTAGGAATGTCACACTAGACAAAATATTCCATGGTTCCTGTCTGTAACAAAGGTTAATGTTAAAGTAAATGATAACTATTAACATAAGTCTTACATGAGGAATCAGAGGTCACTTCACCCATTTTGTGCCCTCAGGGATGGTACTGAATTATCTAATCTGAGATCTGAAAATGAATAGAATCAAGGAAACCTAAGGAGCAAAGTCAAGATTCTTCTTATTAAAGAGAATAACCCGTGACATTTAGGGGAAGAAAAAAAAAAGAGTGGATGTAGATTTAGGAGTCAAATTGTAGGGAGACACGAGAGCTTTAATAATTATTTATTTATGTACCTTTTTTAACAAAAAAAAAAATAGGATTTATTAAAATGAGCTTTCCATGCCAGAATAATACACTCAAGTTTGCATTTGAGAAAGGTCACTTGGGCTAAAGGTACAGTGAATAAATTAGAGGCACTTGCCTGAAAGCAGGGAGAGTGTCCGCTCATTTGCATATCTGTCTCAGGTTGGTGGTCCAGAGGCATTTGCAATATCCTGAGACATGGTGGCGAAGTCCTGACTTGCGCATGGACAAAGCATCCGGGAAATGCTGGTATCAGCGGTTGCCCTCCGTTCCTGGATCTCAGGCCAGCAGGGTGTGAAAATTAAGCAGCCGTCCCCTCTGCTACTGGAAGTGATATTACAATATTACAAATCTTAACTCATTTTCTTTCCTGATAAAATTCTTGCTCCCTATGCCAAAGATAAAATCTAAGCTTAACATAAGTCACATGGTCCTTTGTAATGAGGATCCTGTCCACCTATTCTACCCAAGGCTGGAGTCCATGCTTCATTTACTTTTTGAGTTTCCAAGTTTTACAAATATCTGAGTTTCTTATTGTTACATATGGTGTTTCGACAGCCTCAAAAGCCTTCCTTCTCTTCCCTCGATTAATATGACAAAATAGTTCTTGCCTATTATTGATATTTGAAACTATAATGAAGTGTCAAAAACAAGTCAAAAGAACCCTTCTTAGAGATTATTATTCTTAACTTTTTTTTTCTTTTCGTTTTCATGTATTTGGGATCATTTTATCCCATTTTATTATAAATACAACTAGAGGCCCAGCGTATGAAATTGCGCTAGACCCCAGACATACCCAACATGAGTAGCCCCCGTGCCGCACAAGCCACGAGCCCCGCCTCCCCACATGTGCCCCTCCATGCCCTGCAAACCCCTCTGCACTGCAGCATCCACAAGAGTCACAAGAGTTGCAAACCCCAACCTGCAGCCAAAAGCAGCTCGTGGGCTGCGGGGGAGGGACCAAGAGGTGCTCCTTGCACCTCCTCATGACCAGTTGTTAGGTCATTCTGGTGTTACGGCCACTGGTCTTTTATAGTATAGATGCTATTGAATAAGCGTTTCTATGAAAATAAAATATTTTAAATATTCTTATCAGTGATTGCATGATAATTTTGTGTACAATCTATAATTTATGTAAGAATTTAATAGTTTTTTTAGCTTTTTATGTTTCATCTATTTTCTGTTTACTATTAAAATAATTAAAATGAGTATTTTTGTACATTTCTCAAAATTTTTATAATTACCCACAATTTCATTATTTTCATAGAATCATTTGCCAGAACCAGATGACTAGATCAAAGAATTTTAAAAGTTTATACTCCCAGAAGTGCATATAATTTCTGCCTGTACTCTACACACCAAAATTGCAGAGGTTCATTTTTACTCTTTTCCTCCTTTATTATTATTATTATTATTATTATTATTATTATGTATCCTACCAAAACAATAAGTATACTTTCTTGAGCACCAAACATATGGCAGAATCAGTAGGAAATATTGTATTAAAAATTTATTTAGCCCCAACCGGTTTGGCTCAGTGGATAGAGCATCAGCCTGCAGACTGAAGGGTCCCAGGTTCTATTCTGGTCAAGGGCATGTACCTTGGTTGTGGGCACATCCCCAGTAGGGGGTGTGCAGGAGGCAGCTGTTCAATGTTTCTCTCTCATTGATGTTTAAATCTCTCTATCCCTCTCCCTTCCTCTCTGTAAAAAATCAATAAAATATATTTTTAAAAATTAAAAAAAAACTATTTATGTCATGCATAACCCATGGGCACACAATAGAGTGGTGAAGGCCTGGGGTAAGAAGTGGGGGGTGAGCTGGAGGCTATCATTGGGGGAACAGAAGGGACATATGTAATACTTTCAACAATAAACATATTTTTATTTTATTTATGTCATATTTAAAGTGATGTTTTAAATAATTATTTAATTATCATACTGATTCTTTTTTTTGAAATAGTAGTTTATATCATTTTCTTATTTATCTAGTTTAGTCCTAGTATTGCTTTTATCATTTTGTACAAGCTCCTTAGATAGTAAAATATTAATTTCTTTTTTGCATTATCTTTTTTTGTTGTTATTAATCCTCACCCTTGGATACATTTCCATTGATTTTTAGAGACAGTGGAAGGAACAGGGAGAAATAGAGAAACATCAATGTGAGAGAGACATTGATTGATTGTCTCATACACATGCCCTGACTGTGGCCAGAGATGGAGCCTGAAACCAAGGCATGTGCCCTTGAATAAAATCGAACCCATGACCCTTCAGTCTATAAGGCCGATGCTGCATCCTCTGAGCCAAATTGGGTAGGTCAAAATCTTAATCTTTTATTTCTCATTATATTGATAGCATTTCAATTTATTTAGCAATAAAAACAATGCTTAATTTTAAAAATTTATAATACATATAAAGTTATTTTCTATGTAATTACATTGTAAGCCTATATGTGACAAATTAATCGCTTAACACTTAAAAATAATATTTAATCCTCTTTCTAATGTAAGAATTTAGTATATTGTCTTGATATCTTTGTAAGTGTAATATGTAAACATGTTTCACTTATTTTTCAAAACAATATTTTAAAAAATAAATGAATACATGTATTTTTAACTCAATGACTATATCTTCATTTTCTTTTGAAGAGCTAAATGAACGTAACTTCATTTTTATTTATTTTATTTTTTTAAATACATTTTATTGATTTTTTACAGAGAGGAAGGGAGAAGGACAGAGAGCTAGAAACATTGATGACAGAGAAACATTGACTAGCTGCCTCCTGGAGATCTCCTACTGGGGATGTGTCCTTGACCAGAATTGCACCTGGGACCTTTCAGTCCACAGGCCCTTGCTCTATCCACTGAGCAGCTGGTTTCAGCTGTAACTTCATTTTTATAATCAACAATTAATGCTATTATCAGGTATTTGTGTAAGTCCATACTTTTACATTCTTAAATGATGTTGTACGCATCCTTGCCTGCAAACATTTGTGTAGGTTTCTAGTTATATCCTTAGTGGAATTTTTGGAGACAGAATCATGAATTTAAATGAATGTATTTGCTAAAGCAATCTGGTTTTATGCTTTTGTGGGAGCTGGTTAAGCGGTCACTGGAATGGCTGTTTTCTGCATGTCTGATGCTAGATCTTGAAGTCTGCAGGGCAGGTATTCCATATGGGAAAATGGATGTAAAGAAGTGAGGAACAGCAATAGCAAGCTGGGGCCCACAGCGCTAGGACATCTTTTCATGCACATCCTAGTGAGTCTACTTCTATGATTGAAACAGAAAAATACCAGAAAAAAACACACACAGAAAGTCAAGAGATACGATGATATCAATGATAGCTAACCCTTACATAGCACATACTATATAAGGCGCTATTTAAAATATTTAATACATATATAATAAAACATTTAGCCCTAGTTGACTTGGTTCAGAGAATAGAGGATTGGTCTGCAGACTAAAAGGTCCCAGGTGTGATTCAAGGGCACATGCCAAGGTTGTGGACTTGATCCCCAGTAGGAGGTGTGCAGGAGGCAACCTATCAATGATTCTCTCATCATTGATGTTTCTCTCTCCACTTCTCCATTCCTCTCTGAAATAAATAAAAATATATTTTTAAAAACACACACATTTAACTCCCACAATAGCCCTATGGGATAACTATTCTTCTCCTTTTTATCCTTGAGAAAAAAATGAGGCTCAGAGATATTATGTAACTACAAAAGGACTCTTGGGTAATATGCTTGCATCCAACAAATTTTGAAAGAAAGCAAAACTGATACTTTCATTTACTAATATGTTTTTTTTTTCCGCTCGTCTTTTTTACTGGTATTGTCAAAACTCGGTCATTAAGAGATGTCTGTTGTCGGGCAGTCTGAAGCAGAGTCTGAGGCTGGAGGCAGGGAAGGTTTGTAGTCATTCTGAATTTGCAGTTTCTGTTGTGACCTCCAGCAGTTCAACTTCCTTGAGTTTTATTTTCCTTATTGTTAGCTATTGAGTGGTTAACTTATTGGTCCCATGATGTGTTGATTGCCTGTATGTCATTGTTTTTAAACATTTTGGATTTAATCTTAAAATCTTGAAGTAGTTTCAAGGCAAAGAAAGCTGCATGGTTAGACTAAAATTTCAAAGAATGAGGATAAGAAGAGAGAAGGGAAGCTTCTTTTTGACATGCATAAAGGCATTCATTAAGCTTTAACTGATCTATTTGAACTTGCTTTATCTTAAAATATATATAGCAAGAGGTCTAGAGTAATAAAAAACAATTTATTGTTAATTATCAAAGAAGAGTAAATTAATTTGTCTTGAATATGGAGAAGCAGCCAGACAAGAAAGAGCAATAAGAGTACAAAAATTAAGGTGATGCTTAGGGACTCTAAATCAATAGATTGAGGTGAGGGGTCAGCAAATCTATATGTTCAAAATGCCCAGACATATCCAAAGTGAGCTGAGTTCAGAACTATCACTCTAGGCATCAATGAGATTCATTGGAGTTTTTAATCAGTACCATAATGAATCACACTGGCATTCCAAAATCACCTCTTTTTGCCTTATTGGGGAATAGATTACAATAGAAAACTAAAGAAAGTCTAAAAAACTCATAAATTAAAGATTTATAATATTACCTAAGGAAATGGGTAGGAATATTTCTATCATCTGGACTTGTTTTTAGACATTGTCAGTTATATGTTGCTTTCTCTCAAGTTCAAAGAGTGTATGACATTAAACTTGTAAATACTGCATCACAAGGGAAATTAGTCAAGCATTCTGAAAGTATTTTTACTCCTAATGTGGTAACCAGGGAGATATTAGAGTAAGTTTAATCTATTTATCAGTCATTGTATCACTGTTTTTATATAATGTCTTTGTGGTTGTTATATCATGCTGTTATTGTTTATTTATTAATCAATTTACATATTATTTTCATATATATTTTACTAATTTTCTTTCATTTCTGACACTTCTATTATAAAGGGTGAATAGTGATATTAAAATATTTCTTCTAATTAATTTCCTTTCAATGTACACAAATCTGTGCACCAGGCCACTAGTATACTAGTATACATAGTACACCCTATTCTCTGCCCAGATCTCTGCCAGCAGGTTAGCAAGCTCTGCTGTGGTCTGTTCTGAAATTGGAAACTGAGCATAATCCTTTCACTTCATTGTAGAAAATTCTTGTTTAAAATAAAATTATATCAGTTAAGTCCAACCATTTGCTTTGTGTAGCATCTTCAAGCTGCTGCTGATTGGTCCAGTTTCAGTTGTGATATAATTAAAGAGGAAAATAACAAATTGAAAAAGGAGAAAGAGTAAAGAGAAAGGAAATGGGAATGAGACAAGGAAGAATAAAGGAGTAAAATGGAAGTGAGTAGAGGCAAAGGATACTGCAGAAATGACTTTGAAAAGGATTTTGAAGAAAAGAACCAGGAACAAGTTAACCTTATATCCACATTGTCCATAACCCACAATGGATCTTACAAATACAGCTCGCATGGGTATCACTTTAATACGATGCAGAATGAAAAGAGCTTTTGGTGACATTTCCTTTTAGATAACAAGTACATAATTTTTCACACAACAATAACTGGATATTAAACGGAAAGTAAGAAAAATTCTCTCACATAAGACATAATTTGAAAATATTCTAATTATACACAGTTTCAATTAGTAATATAATGATTAGCATGTCCTTAATTCAATGTTTATCTTTGACAATGTTGACTTTTATCTGGGGCATGTGTTCCTGAAAAGCTTGAAAGATCTAGAGCTCCTCAACATTTTTGTGGCTAATAAGAAAGGACTATCTGCTCTCATATATCTGGTTATCAGAATCACCTCTACTCTACTTCAATTACTTTTCTAAAACTCACAAATAAGACCCACCTCCATCCTTTCTCATGAGTGCAATAAAATCGGTGAGGACTCTTTTATCTGCCTCTATAAAACCAGGTCCCATTGACAAAAATTCTCCTATTAATGAAAATTCTGCTATTGCAATATCCTTAATTTGGGGGGTAAATTATATCTTCTACACTCTCTATTACTGAGCAGTTTCTGGAACTCCTTGTCATGCCCTATTATATTGCACTATTTAACCCTTCATAGTGGTTCCTTTGTTCAAGCAGCAGTTTGTGGCATTCGCTTTGTTTTAAGCATTTCCATTAATGCAGTGTTCACTTTCACTTATCTTCTCCCCCCAGTAGAATCTGAGCTTCCTATTTAAGAAACCGATGCTACTTTGTCTCTTTGAAAACTATAATAATACCAAAACATAGCTGTTTTTTTATATTTTGTGAATAAATGAATGCATATATGTATGAATACTCTAGGTAGTTGACATGAAACATTTGGCAATAAGACATGCGGTATCTATAAGTGTTTTTAGTCCTCCTTTGGGGGTATTGGTTAACTGCCCAAGAATTTATCACAAACAACTCTCTTTTTTGTGAATTTTAATTAAAAGAATTCTCATGTGTTCCATAGTTACATTAGATAGTAATTATAGTTGCCTTCTCAACTCCTAACTAAATTGATAGAAAATAGTAGAAACATCCAAAAATCGCAATCCCATCCTCACGTATCAGCTACCTATTGCTGAATAATGACCTAAAACACACCTTAGTGGCTTAAAATAATTCTATTTTTTCAACTCAGGCACCTGTGGGTCTGTCGGGCACTTCTATTTGTTATGTATGAACTCAATCACACAACCCAGTCAGCTGTGAATCCCCTCCCTCCTTCCCCCCCAGCATCTCTGCTTGGCTAGGCAGCTCTGGCTTCTGCTCAGAGTCACTCACATGTCTGATAATTGGCTCTGGCTGCCATTCTGGTGTGACTGGCTTGACAAGGTCACCTGTCCTGCATTGGCCAGTAGGCTAGTTTTGTCTTGTACTTGTAGCATGGCAAAAGTACAAGAGGGAATCCAGAAGCACATAGATATCCTGGAGCCCAGACTTGGAAATGACATTCAAATGCATGCTATTGGCCAGAGGAAGTAAGTCATGAAGGCAGCCCAGAGGCGAGGCTGGGAAAACAGAACCATCTTTTGATGAAAAGAGCTACAAGCGTACGTTAAGCAGGGTGTGCACCCAGGGAGGAGTGAAGCATTGGAAATATATCTGCAATCAGTCTATCACACGTCATTTGTCGAAATCTGAACAATTTTGCTCTCCCCTGGGATAAGTACGTAAAAGCCAATCCTAGAGAAACACTTTAACCCAGAAAGATATTTAAGACCACAATGGAGACACTAAAAAAGAAAACGAACCCTAACAATTCTGATTTCCTACTGTGTATGAGGTTCAATGTGTACTCAGCACATTTGACTTATTAAGTTATAAGATTCTCACTATAAAGACCCACCCCAAGAAGATATTATTTCCCCCTTAGTTTTCAAATAAAAAAACACTGAAGTAAAAGAATTTTAACTATATTTCTCAATGTCACAATCCAAATAAGTGGCTGAGCCACGATTCTGATTCAGTTCCAAAATTCATGTTCTTTACTCGACCACAATTGCTGCTCTTGCTTGCTCCTCTGTCTTTTTGGTTTGCTTAATTCCCCAAAGTACAATAAGCCTCAGAAGACAGAGACCTTGCATCCCTTTTCAAACATCCATTACTTCTAGTAGAACGATGCTATTTATTGGTTTGCAAGTATGAATATATTCAAATGTCTTATCATTAAAAGAAAAATTCTCAATTAGATTTGGAATAAATAAATAGAAAAGTTTCTTTCAATGGTACTAAGAAAAATAATGAAATATTCTTGGAATCAACAAGGACACAATGATAATAATTCTTTGCCCCTAGTGATTATAGTTCCAAAGCCCATTAACTCCCCTACAATTTCCATGAATAAAAACCAAAGAAAGTTAACCAGGGAGGTTTGGGAGGGATGGAGGCTTTCACTTTAGTCCCATACTGAATAATTCTGTAATAAGATAGTGAATAAAAAATAAGTTTATTCAAGTTAGCCTATCCACCAAAAGACAGATCTTTTCATGTGGTCCCCAGGAGGGTGAGGTAGCTGTAGGGAATCTCTTCAGCTGCTGCTTTTTCCTGCTTTTGTTCAGGAGGCAGGAACAAATCTTCTCAAAATGAACCCTTTAAATATGAAATGATCACCAGAGGCTAATTGAAATACCAGACAATTGAAACCCGTTATGCATTCTTCCTTTAAATAAGAGACTTAAATTATATATCCTTCAAGACTAGGAAGTATGACACAAATTGAAATGCAATCAAGTGTCAGAATTCATGACATCTCCAAGTTATTTCTTATGGAATCTCTTGAAATGCATGAAGGACTGGGGAACTCAGCAATCTTCATCAAAGTTCCCTCCAGTTTTGTTTAAAAGAAAAAGTGGACCTTAAGACCAGCTTCTCAATCTCTACCTGAAAATGTAAGTCTTTTTGCTGTTTTTTTTTTTTTTTTTTTTGGTTTTGTTTTGTTTATTTTTTTGCTTTTCTTCCACCTACTTCGCTCCTTTTTAACTAGCATTTGATTGAGCAAGAGGTAGCCTGGGTGGCATCTCCTTTTCCAAATTATCTGGTCGGTTCTATCTTCCTTGGCTATTTTTATTATTATGTGAAGTTCATTAAAATGGCGTTGCACACTGGAAATCGTACCAAGTTGATAAAGTCACTTCCAAGAGCTGGGGAGCTCCTGCTGCTGCTGAATTTGATGTGAATGGATATCCACATGATTTGTTTGGCTGGCATTTTGTTTTATTAGATCGGCCTGTGAGTGACTAAAATGATTTGGTTCAGCAAACGGTGAGGGTCTGTGACGGGACGAACTGAGGAACACTGTGTATGTGTGTCCAATGTCCTACTCAGCAGGAATCAATTTTTCCCTAACACATACAGATACTGGAGAAGTAAACTAATATCCCTGCCACTTAAAAAAAATCATTGGGGCTAATGAATGGCATAAGGTGCTGGCGTCCTCCTGAGCAAATAAAATGTAATGTGTCTTTTATGAAATTTTGACTAGGACAGGACATAGACTGAGACAAAGGAACATTACGTACGCAGATGTCAAATTTTCTGTGGAGCAAAATAAGTAGTTATCAAAGAAACAAAACCACCGACATTCAGAGTTTAAAAATCGCTGCCATTACTTTAATGACAAAAAAAAAGAAAACGATAAAAATTATTTATTTTTTAAAAAACCTAGAGAAATAGAGCATTCATCTTCCCAAATTTCAGGGGAATTAAATGAACTCCGCTCTTTGGGAAGGCCTGATATATACCATGTGTTTTGTTTTTACTTATTACAAAGTAAAGACCCTCTGATCCCTGTGTTACTTCAGAGGAATCTAATTATCTAAAAATACTAGGAAGAGATAAAGAAAAATGCCATGTAAAAAAAAGGAAAGAGGTTAATTTAGAGCTGAAAACAAAGAATGTTGACTTCAAGGTCTAGGCTCCAGGGAATTTCTGTATTTCCATTGGAATATTAGGCAAGAGTTCTTTTGAGATAAAAGCTCTGACTTTGTATGAACCAGTGACCTGTCATGTTATGTGTAAATCCACCAAATTAATGTCATCATAAAGCTGTATAACCTAAAAGGAATTGCATAAATAAACAAAGCTGCTCAGAAATGCACTTCCTTATACATAAACAAGTTCAAGTCTTAAGGTTGAAAAATTATTTTATTTTCCATGTTATAAAAATTTAGATGACTTTTTTTTCTAAATCATATTATTAAGAAATGTCTGGGTGTCTCCATCTGGTTTGTGGACCATATATTAAACCATCCTGACTGTCTTGTATGCATTGTTTAGACTAGATTATGAGTTCCCAAAGGACTGGGACACTGTCATTAGAAGTTGAAATTCTACATCCTTCTGCAAATATTTAAAGAAAATAACCTTTCTTCATTGCAAAGTAGCAAAAGTCCCATGAGAATCAACAAGGACACAATGATTGGCCATCATGGCCTTCCTGAGTTAACACATTAATTATCAAACAATAGATAATTTTTAATCAAACTTTTAATTTTAAAATAGTTTTAGATTTACAAAAAAAGTTGTGAAGATAGTACACAGAGTTTTTCTATATTACACATTTAGATTCTCCCATTATTAATGTCTTATGTTTGTATGGGGCATGCATGAAAATTAGGGAATCAATTTTGTCACATTGTTATCCAATAAAATCCATATTTTGTTCAGGTATCTCTAGTTTTATCTAAGTTATTTTTTGTTCCAAGATTCCACCAATGACACTATGCTATATTTAGTCTTAGTATCTCTTAGGCTCCTTTTGTAAGTGACAGTTTTACAGATTTTCCTTGTATTTTGATAATATTGACAGTTGTGACAAGTGCTGGTCAGGAATGTAGAATGTACTCTATTCAAATCTGTTTAATGTGTTCCTCCTGATTATCTAGTGTTTATGGTTTGGGAAACTAAAACCTAAGAGGTAAAGTACAATACGCATCATATCAAGAGTACATATATATCATGTGATTTATCACTGCTGACATTAACCTTGATCACATGGTTTAGCTAGTACATAACTGTTTCTAACTTTTTTATATCCGTTAAGAGCCAGTCTATAAATATAACCGTTAATGTGTTTGCATACATATGTGTGTTTAAAAAATTCAGGGTGGGACAAAAGTAGGTTTACAGTTTTGTATACAGAAGACAATAATTTATTTTTGTATTATCATTTATTATATTATTTTCCATATGAACAACTGTAAACCTACTTTTGCCCTGTACATATACCATATATATTTATTAGAGGTTCAGTGCACAAAATTCGTTCATGAGGTTTTGGAGGGCCATCCCTTAGCCCAGCTTGCACCCTCTCAAATCTGTGACCCCTTAAGGGATGTCCAACTGCCCCAAAATGGGCAGTCAGACATCCCTCTCACAATCCAGGACTGTTGGTTCCCAATTGCTCTCGCCTGCTTGCCTGCCTTACTGATTGCCCCTAACCACTTCTACCTGAAAGCCTGATCACCCCCTAACGACCCCCATGCCAGACTGATTGATGTCTAACTGCTCCCCTGCCAGTCTGTTTGCCCCCAACTTCCCTCCTCTGCCAGCCTGCCCCCCCAACTGCCATCCCCTGAAGGTTTGATCACCTCCAACTTCCTTCCCTTGCAGACCTGGTGCCTTCTAACTGCCCTCCCCTGCTGGCCATCTTATGGTGACCATCTTGTGTCCACATGGGGCAAGTTCTTTGACTACATGGGGGCAGCCATATTGTGTGTTGGAGTGATGGTCAATCTGCATATTACTCTTTTATTAGATAGGATAGAGGCCTGGTACACAGGTGGGGGCCAGCTGATTTTCTCTGAAGGGTGTCCCAGATCAGGGTGGGGTTCCTTTTGGGCATGGAACAGCCTGGGCAAGGGGCCTGTGGTGGTTTGCAGGCTGGACATGCCCCCCCACCCTCCAGCAACCCAATAAGAGGCCCTGGTATCTGGAATTTATTTACCTTTTACAATTGAAACTTTGTAGCCTGGAGCAGAGCCAAGTCTCCTACTCCCTCCTTGGCCACAGCCATTTCTGTTTTTATTTGTTTACCTTCTATAATTGAAACTTTGTAGCCTGGAGCGGAGGCCTAGGCCAGTAAGGGCAGATGGAAGGCTTGGCTTCTGCCATTGCCAGGGAAACCCAAGCCTCCCTCCTGCTCTCTGTGGCTGTGACCATCTTGGTTGGGTTTATTTGCATACTCGCTGGTGGGTGTGGATGGTGAGCATAGATGGTGGGTATAGTAGAGTGATGGTTAATTTGCATATTACTCTTTTATTAGGATATATATATATATATATATATATATATATATATATATGTGTGTGTGTGTGTGTGCATGTGTGTGCATGTGTGTGTGTGTGTGTGTGTGTGTGTGTAATACATACTGGAGACCATGATATAGACTCATCTACTGAGAGGGGAGTTGTCATTCTCAAGAGTAGCATAGTATTTCATTATAAAAATAGACTAAGTTTTTAAACTATCATCTATTGAAGAATATATACTTTGTTTTGACTCTTTTACTTTTACAAACAATGCTGCAATGAGTATATTTGTATAGATTGAGCTCAAAGCACAGAAAAATCTGTAAGACGAATTCTGCAAATATGGTCCTGGAATAGTATATGCATCTTCATTTTGATGGATGTGACAATATTAAACTTCCTAAAGTTATCACAATTTGCATTGTGTGCCTGTTTCTTCATACATTTGCCAACACAGCATACTATCAAAGTTTCTTACCTTTTTTAGTCTGATAGGTAAAAGTAAAATATTTTACCATAGTTAAATTGGCTGTTCTTATGAATGAAGGAAAGTCTCTTTTCATATGTTTGAAAGACATCTGTTTTTTCTTTCCTAAGAAATATCTTGGCCTTTGCCCAATTTTCTGTTGAATTGCTGATAATTTCTTATTAAGTGGACATAGAAAATAAGCACATTATGGTATAATTTGCAAACATTTCTTAATGTGTCAATGTCTTACATTTTAAGGTCTGCTTTTAAACATTATACAGATTTTTTAGTTATTTGATTTTTAAAAGATTTAAAAAATATTTCTGCATTTCTCTTTGCACTTTGATCTTTCAATGTTCTTTCTTAGAATTTCATTAATTTATGTTTTGAAGTTAAAACTTTAATTTGACCAAATTTTATTTTGGAATATATACACACATGTATATATGTTATAGGTCATATAAGTATATGTACATTACATATATATAAATAGAGGATGAAATCTTTCAAGACTGATAAAGCAGTCATAAATATCTTCCATGATTTTGTGTTAAGCTATTTACCTTGGGTTTTTTAATTTGTGTTTTTCAACTTGTGAGCTGAAAAGAATGCTGTGAATAGAATTTCTGAGCTTTTACTGGTGAGCACACTAGCTACAATTGCCTTTCTCTTTGGGTCTCTAAATCCAAGGGTTTTTACCACAAACATGTCCAGAATTGATCACTGGTTCCACCGAAAATACAGTGAGCTTACTCTTTTTATCAGAGAGATATTACTACTTGAGCAGCTCTTTTTATGCTTAAAAAAAGCACAAAATAATGTCCAAATAACAAAACTTAAAACTTATTTGCATGAAATTGGAACCATTTCTTTGTACTTCTGTTGATTAAATATTCTGTCAGAAACAATTGGTTACCTATAAAGGCAAGACAGATAGACACATAGAATAGGTTATGTGTTTCTTCACTAAACATCCCATGCCGTGTGCATCACAGTAAGAAACTATTCCTTTTGGCTTTATATAAATATTCCAATGGCCAGTACTTTATTCTTTTTTTTAAGGAGCCCAATTATTCTTGAATAACATCTGTGCAAGCTGTGAAGTAAGTGAATTAATATTTTGCGCTTTTGGTACAAGTTCAAGATCTTACAATCAGCATGAAATATATACAGTTCTCTGCTCGTTGCTATAACATCCATGAGCTCTGGTCCGTTTTAAGCAACGTTGAAAATGTGGTTAAGGCCCAAATTGGCTTTATGTCTTTTTTCTTTCAGCATCTATGTAAAATGAGCCCCCTATTTAGCAGATATCTTCTTGTATTCTGTGTTTTAGCTCAAGAAAAATAAAGGGCTTATCTATCATTAGAACTTTGGGGTATGGAGGGTAGATAAAAGGCCAACTGGCTCCAATTTTACCACATGCATCATTAAAATATTTGCCAGCTACAGAGACTTTTCCAGCAATTGCCTACTACTGGTTCGCATACTGATCTGATATGCTAGCAACGTTTACGGCTGGGACTGCCAAAGCCTTCCACAGATGTATGCAATGTATACCAAGGATTGCATCACCCGCCACTGAAGAGCGGCCACCTCCCTTATGAGACACAGACCACTATACTTTAGTGGGGCAGAGCAAGAATATGGAATAGGTACGTTTTTTCCGGCTGAGAGTGCAGGAAACTAACTCAGGTTTACAATAAATTTAGGCAGTAAAATGCAATTGTTAGGATTCTGGGAGAAATAGTTTTATATACTTTATGGTGTTGTTTTCTAGATCTTAAAAGGACCCTTTTTTAAAAAAATCAATGTTTAGTCAGCTTAAGAATGAGAAAAGCATTCAGCTTTTACATAAGTCTGGGTGTAGAGAGTAATGAGAATCTGAGAGAGAAAGAAAGGAGACTGGGAATTTTATCTCATATATTCATTTGTTTCAACAGGATTTGTTGATCTCCCTCCTGCAGTGTAATAAACTTTTCCTGATACCACACAGAGGCAATGGTAAGAACTATCCAGATGATCCTTCTTAGCTTTTAAGCTAGTTGATAACAGGTGTGTATGTTCCCCCCTAATGCCCCCCCTAAAGAAAACAAACAAACAAAAAATAAAACTTTAAGAGTACTAGTCATGGAGGAGTCTTATCATTCCCACATCAACAAGCACACTTAAAAAATGTTTGTTCTTTGTATAATTTTTTTAAAGTCAGCATTAGTGCTTGCCTTGAACATGGAGAGGACAATTCTTCAATGTTCTCCTGCAATGAGTTTATTTCAATATGGGCTTTGAGTAGGTTTTTTAATGTCTTTGGCTATTTTCTCACTGCAAAGTTAAAAAGGGAAGAAAAAGAAAGAGAGAGAGAGAGGAAGGAAGAAAGGAAGGAAGGAAGGAAGGAAGGAAGGAAGGAAGGAAGGAAGGAAGGAAGGAAGGGAGGGAAGAAGAGAGGGAGGAAGGGAGAAAAAATATGGGCTTTGAGTAGGTCTTTATCATTTGTTTATCATTCTTTATCCTTTCATCATACAGGGCAAAATTTCCCCATCATTACTACCATTTTTAAATCCTATTTTTCCTGCTGAATTCTCAGAAGAAAATGATTCTAGGCAAATGCTACACCTTTGTGGATCATCTCACCTCATGTACTGTTCATTTCCATCAAAACGTGAGTCTCCTTTTAATCAAAATGAAATTATCCTGGTTATTGAGTAAGGCTGCCTCAAGACAGAAGAGATCCAAGCAGAGAACATCTGTGTTCCGCAAACAGTCTACTGTCCTGCTCATCCATGCTGTCTTGACTCTTCTGTGCCTGAGAAGCCCAACAATTAATTTTGAAGAGATGTTGAAATTTCATATTCTTGTGGTTTCATTGTCCATTCGTCTTTCCTTTCTTTCTGTCTAGGGATCATTGCGCATTCTCCCTTTCCTCATCCTCCACAGTGACCCACGACCAAATGACTAATTATGTTTTAGTGAGCTGGTTCCTGCTTTCCTGGAGCCACTAAGTACTCCCTTTAAAGAGCGGGCCCTTGCCCCATTTTTATCTTCCCTGGGCTGATGTAGGAGCTTTCTAAGTGCATCTTATGAATACTTTACCATCCTCAGGAGTAAGCCAAATTTCTGTAATGCTTCATATGTCATCTGCTTCTTTGTCACACACATGGCTCCAATTTTAGTACTTTATTTCCAGTTGGCCCGACAATTTAGTTTATTTTCCCCTGATTGTATCCATTTATTTTAAGTCTCCGATTTCTGTGTTTGGATTTCTACCCCTGTCATTCCCACACCCTTTGGTTTGTAATTTTGTTTTTCTATCAAAATATTTGATCTGATTCCTCCCTGTTCTTTTTATCCTCATCTGTGTTTCATCTTAATATTTCTTTTTTCTCTTTTTATCCCTACAAAGTGTTTTCAGTGCCCCATAAACATCCACTGGCTCCTTTTGAACTAGCCATTTTGAAGCAGCCTTTCAGGTTTTCACATCACAGTAACTCCTTGTAAAAATTCATAGCCCTTTGCAATGTAGGCTTAGGCTGGGGAGCAGGTCTCTGGTCAGTTTAAATAAGAGTCAGTCTCCACCAATAGCCACCCTTTTAGTCTGCCATGCTCAACATTAGTCCGCCCACGTGGACATCAGCCTCAGGATGTTCACAAAACAGAAAAAGGAGACAAGTCAGGCAAGGGGGAGAAACTGGAGACTAAGAACTACTTGATCTCTCGCTAACAATGTTTGGACTTTGTCCTTCAACATTCTGAGGCAGGGCTTTTTTGATCCAGAGTTTAAAAAAATAATATCATCTACTCTGACTTCAAAAATAACTCAGTTTAAGTTATGTATAAAATGGAATAGTGCTATTCTGCATGCTTGAATACAATTAATCAAAGTAATAGTATTTTTTTTATCTACTGCCACTGCTGATAATAATTTTACTTATTTATTTCCCATCACATGTAGGTTTTAGGATGGAAACTCTCAACCTATGAGCAGAATATAATTAAATTAGAATTATTTATTGCATTCTACTCCCAACTCCATCACTAATTCTTCTCATCTAGAGCACTTATGGACAGAATCCATTTTCCTATATTTTTAAAGCACTCTGAAATAGTTATTTTTCCATCAAATATATTTTGCTAATATCTTTGTTGTTATATGTGTAATAAACTCATAAATTTAAATAATTTGATTTGTTGCATTTGGAACACAGATAGCTATAATATATTTCAATGCAATTTAAATTATAAAAATGCACAGTCTCTCTCTCTCTCTCTCTCTCTCTCTCTCTCTCTCTTTCTCTTTCTCTTTCCTCTTTCTGTTTCTCTCTCCTGTATAAAGAATAGAAGATTAGAAAGCACAATGATCAGTTTTGACAGAGCTAGATTGTCTAAGTCTCACTTGCCATATTAGAAATTTTTAGACTTGAGAACTGAAACACTTATAACCACTTAGTTTATGGTCTAACACATAAGCATATTTTAATAAGAAATTCAGGAAATTGTTGCCCATGAATAAAATGATGCAAGTTACTTTATTTTTTTGTTTCAGAAACTTTCTAAAAATGAATTTATCTGAACAACTTTTAATGTCAAGGTAAATGACACCTTTTCAAAAACAATTGGTTTATACAACTGTTTATACTTCTAAAACTCACTTTAAAGTATCATAAACTTTCCTTGATCCCAATCAAGTCCTTGTGTTCTACCCTAACTACCCCAAAGTTGATAAGTATCCTGTTTTTTTATCTTCCATTTTTGAGTTGCTGCTAAAGTTGTCAAATAGTGACCTCCTTTACCTCTGTAGGCAAAATATTGCTTTATTAAAAAAAACTAGTTTGGTGGGTTTTGTCTAGGAGTTGGCATTCAATAGAATTTATCTTTAATTGCTTTAAAATTTTTTATTTTGTTTTAAATTTGCGTGTTTTGAAGATACTTGAATCATGAAGAGTATAAGTGTGACAGTCGGAGAATGATAAACCAAAATAGAGAAGAGAGACTGAAAAATCAAAACAAAGCCTATTGAAAGCATATAGGCAAAAGCCAATACATTGAACTGAAGTAGTGGCAATGCAGTTGTGAAGAGGAGATCAGATTAGAGTGGCAAGTCAGTTGGAAGATCTATAGAGCTTTGGGGGGGGGTTAAGATTTAGAGGAAAGGAAGAACTATAATAGAGAACAAAGATGTAAGAATTGTGGGGTGGGGTTGGGTGGGTAATGGTGTTGGTGTTTAATTGGTGAATTTGAAGAATTCATAGCAGTAGATCTCAACTGGAAACACTTTCAATCCCAAAAAGGGGATACTGTCTGGAGACATTTGGGTGTCATTGCCATGGTATCTAGTGAACCAGAACCAGGGATGCTGCAAAATAAACATCCTACAATGTACAAGACAGCCCCCCAAACAAAGAAGTGTTCTGTCTAAAAAGAAATAGTAGTGCCACAGTTGAGAACCCTGATCCAAGTACGAAAGATAACAAAAATCATTTGTTAAAATACTTGTTGAATTAATTCGTCCAATACCCAAAAGCAAATCTAAGGCAATTCATTATAAGCAATAGGAAAGCAGTATGGAAGAAGAGACTATTTTATCAGGAGGAAAGAGCAGATACTTTGTCCTTTGTGAGGATATTCTGCCCTGCCACCCCCCCCTCACTCTGACCCCTGCCTTCATTGCTGCTGGGACTCAGGTAACCTCTTTCTCTAAACATGCTGAAATCCTACCCACCTTTCAAGAGCCATGCCATGTTATAACCAAGGTCATGTTATTGGAGAGATGTGTTCATATACCCCAGATCTGCTCAGTGAGCAGCAATAGTTCTCCTAGAGCAGCGGTTCTCAACCTGTGGGTTGTGACCCCTGTGGGGGTCGAATGACCCTTTTACAGGGGTCGCCTAAGACATCCTGCAGATCAGATATTTACATTACGATTCATAACAGTAGCAACATTACAGTAATGAAATAGCAACAAAATAATTTTTATGTTTGGGGGTCACCACAACATGAACTGTCTTAAAGAGTCGTGGCATTAGGAAGGTTGAGAACCACTATCCTAGAGCTTTATTTAAGCTTCCAGTTCAGGTCCTCTTTTGTAGCATAACAAAGCACTCCAATCTTAAGACTATCATGTCTTCCATTTGGTACTCAAGGCACATTTATAGCTCCACTATTTATTTCTTCCCTTTTTAGCAGAGAGCTCACTTTCACACAGAGTGCAATAAATGCATGCAGGATTAAATGCCTCTTCACCAGACAGTCAAGCTACGTTATTCATCAAGTGTGTGCATAAGGTAGGCCAAAGCTTATTTTTCCAAAACAGGCAAAACCGTGACTGTCCAACAGATACAAAAAGAAGAGCAGTTGAAGTTTTTATTTAACTAATTAATTAAATGTGAGAAGCAAGCAGATGTTATCATTGGTTCAAAGAAGGCAAAGGCGTATCAATTTTTATGGAGAAAAGACTGTTGAAATAAATTTACAAATTGAAGAGTGCTGGATTTTCAAGGGGAGGAAGGAGAAGGAAAGTCAACTGGACAGAACATATTTGCATATCTAGAGATAAGAATTACTTTGCCTGGATCCCTGTTATCCACAATTTACAGTTATAACAGAGTTCCCAGCGAATCTAGTCAAATAACCCTGGAGGGTTTGCCCTTGAAAATGCATGCTTTTTTCCGGAGGCAACATTTTCCCATTACATTATAACAGTTTACCCCCATAAAGATCTAAACCTTTTAGATTAAAAAAAAAAGTTTCCAGAATAGCAATTAGATTTATTCTAATCTATTGTTTGCATTTATGTCTACCTTTTAATTCCATTCTAATCTTGTGTAATAGAATGACTTTAAAACCATCAAATGCCACTTCAAGACTTGATTTTTATGTAAGAGATGATGCAATCTTGTGATTTTTTAAAATGTCACTATCAAATTATATAATGTCTCTCTTTTTTTAAAAAACAAATTACTGCCGAAACCGGTTTGGCTCAGTGGTAGAGCGTCAATCTGTGGACTGAAGGGTCCCAGGTTTGATCCCGGTCAAGGGCATGTACATTGGTTGCGGGCACATCCCCGGTGGGGGGTGAGCAGGAGGCAGCTGGTCGATGTTTCTCTCTGATCGATGTGTCTAGCTCTCTATCTCTCTCCCTTCCTCTATGTAAAATATCAATAAAAAATATATTTAAAAAAAATTACTTGTGGTATGTGAAAAGTAGGCTGTTACTCATGCCTTTGAAAATTGTTTTTTCAGTAAAAACATTTTATTAGCCCTAGTTGGTTTGGCTCAATGGATGTAGTGTCGGCCTTCAGACCGAAGCATTCCAGGTTTAATTCTAGCCAAGGCCACATGCCTGGGTTGTGGGCTCAATCCCTAGTGGGGGTATGCAGGAGGCAGTGGACCAAAGATCCTCATCATTGATGTTTCTATCTCTCTCTCCCTCTCTCTCCCTCTCTAAAATCAATAAAATATATTAAAATATTTTATTAAATATAAAATATATTAAAATGCATATATATATATATATATATATATATATATATATATAGTTGTACTTATACCACTCTTAGTCCATACATCATATACTTCCCATTATATAGTTAAGTTTTGAAATAAGTTAAAAAATGGTGGACTAAACTTCTAAATTATTGACAATGAAAAATATATTTTATGGAGTTTCTTAAATCACTCTAAATTCTACATTAGACTTCAACATATTTCCCTTCCAATGTCCCAATTATTTTCTGCCTGACAGTTTCATCTATTGCCTACATTAATTTCTAATGTCTCAGACTGTGTCAGACAGATCTCAGATCCTACTGTTTACTCTGATGGTAATTTTCTCCAGATTTTGTGTTCTAAGCCACGGACCACACAAAAGCTTTATTTAAGTTTTTTTTTTTCCCCCAAAGCTTCTGGCACTTGCAAATTTTCCTTTTAAAAATTCCTTCCCAAGGTTGGTATTATATCCCTCTGCACAGTTATCTCCCTTTTCCCTTCTTCTGTTATGCTTTTCTTCTTGAGGATAAACCAAAAGCACTGGGGAGATTATATTTAGGCTTTAAAAAATGGCTCTCCTTTATTCCAGGAGGTGCCAAACCCTTTTAGGTGATTAACTAGTTTATGATCAAAGCTCCTAGAATAAGTAAGTTTCAAAATAAGGAAAAGAAAAAGCATTCAAAGAAACTCAGGCTGAAACCAAATTATCTAAAGTTCCCCATTTACAGAAAAGTTTCAAAGGGATGGTGATAATGGTCATGCTAATAGCAAAAGTAAAATGTATTGGATACCTTATATACCAGAAAGTGCTCTAAATGCTTCACATACATCACCTCATTAAACTTTCATGGGATAGCAAATATTAAAAGTTTAAGCCTATGCTTCTCTTTACCCATAACTCCTCCTTTTATACAATTGAAATGATATTTACACTTTCTTCCCTTCAGTTGGGGTAGTAACAACAGGCATGTAAGAAAATACCCAGTGATTTTATTTATTTTTTTTAGTTTAAAATAGACACGTACATTCTTGGCAGAAATGTATGAAAGAGAGGATTTTAGAGCTGTTGATGTTTCTTCCTTTTTTATTTTCTCTTTAGAAGTCAAATCCAGAGCCTGGAACAACTGAGAGAAAAACATGTATATCATAAAGAGAGCATGATCAGTGATAGCCGTCCATCTTCTTACATACTCAGTGCACCACACAATTAAAAGGATGGTTTTATTCAGGCCATTGCAATTGGGAAGTTCATTAATGAGGCCCATCTTAAAGAAAAAGGAGGATTATCATAGTAGCAGGTAAACAAGGGAGTCATAGGCAAGATGAAGGCAGCTTTTATTTGGAAATATGCAAGGAAATAGTGTTCCTTTCCTATGAGCATCTCCTGGAAAAGAAAGAGAGGTGTGATTTCTTAACCCTAACTGCTTCCCAGAAGCACAAAGTTCAGCATCATCAGGTTTACAGCAATATCCAAAGGACTGGAATGAAGCAGTAGAGTCATAGAGATGAGCAAACGACTTAAATATTTGTTGGGACTTCACGAAACAACTTGTACCTAGATCTCACATTCCTGAAGGTACCATTAGGTCAAAATCCAAATTTGAATTTCTGGAAAAGATAAAGATGAGTGTAGGGTTTGAGAGTAGGCAAGATTGTTGAGTGTAGTCCAGGGAAGCGATTGGACTCAAATACACCTCTTTTTCTGCCACTTCCCCTCACCCTCTTCCCTCACCAATCCCCAAGCCGGTTTGGGCTCAGTGTTGGTAGAGTGAGAGACACAGTGTGTCTGTGTGGACAAGACAAGCACAACGTCAGCAGCCTCAGCACACTTGCATGGCGATGCAGAGGAGTCTGCTATTTCCTGGCTGCACTAGATGGGAATCTGGCCTCAGCTCAAATATTCACACTGGGCATCTTGTATCTTTCTTGTTGCAGCTGTGAGGGCCCTTTAAGATTTATTGGCCTCTTTCTCACACCTCTTAAGGAACACAGAGTGCCATTCATCTTTATATATGTCAGCATATCATTAATGTGCAAAATGTATTTGAATACAAAACACAATAGATCTGTGATAATGATTAGGATTCACTTACATCATGGTTCCTCAAACATCAGCATTATTGACATTTGGCGGCAGGATAAATCTTTGTTGTAAGGGACGGAGGGGCTTTCTAGTTCATTGTAGGATGTTTTCTGATATCTTTGACCTCTACCCACTATATGCCAGTAACAGCTCTCCCTAAATTGTAAGTTGTGACAGTCGAAAATAACTTCCCCGGCCTTTGCTAAATGTTCCCAAAGGGCAAAATGACTCTCATTTGGGAGAGAGCCACTGGTATAAGCTGTGCATTGACCTTCAAAGTGATTGGCATTGAAGTAGACATGTGCCATGTTTCTGGGCAATGAGAACAAGAGAGAGTGTTCTTGGGGGACTTCTCTCTGTCTTAGTCTGCTCAAGTTGCCATTACAAAATACCATAAACTGAGTGACTCAAACAATAGAAATTTATTTTCTCGCAGCTCTGAAGGCTGGAAAGTCCAAGATCAAGTGCCTGCTGATTTGGTTCCTGGGAGAGGTTTCTTCTTGTTTTCAGATGGCTGCTTTCCCACTGCATCCTCACAGCGGAGAAAGAGAGAAAGGAGAGAGAGGAAGAGGGGAGAGAGAGACAGAGGTGACAGATGAGAGAGACTTTTTTCCTTTGTCTTTTAAGACCACAGTTTTAACAGATTAGGGCTTCAACTTTAATTACCTCTTAAAGATCTGTCTCCAGAGAGAGTTACCCTGAGAGGTTAAGGTTTTAATGTATGAATTTGGGGGGAATACAATTCAGTCCATAGTACCTTTTGAGAAGGTTGTTAGTTGCTTGCTTGCTTGTTTGTTTGTTCCCACTCTTACAAGGGACCACAAATAAAGTGGCCTGTCTCCTGTTTCTGTCTTTAAATATAACCATTTGAGAAGCTGATTCATGAATCTCTCCACTTACACCACATAGGGGGAGTAAGGAGCCCATTGATTTGGTATTTGAGGAGGAGAAAGATTTTTTAAATTTCTCTACAAATAGATTTGATCATACACACACTACCACTTGTACATTCCTCAAGACCCAGAGAAAAAGAGAGAGAGAGAGAGAGAGAGAGAGAGAGAGAGAGAGAGAGAGAGAGAGAGATGTGGGTGCAGGTTTCTAAGTTATTGATTGTGAACTAAGCAGTGGTTCTCTTATCAAAAAATTATTACCTCCTGTGGGAAAGAATTCTCTATTTTATTTTTTGTATCCTTCCTATTTAACAGTCAATGAACAACTAGATCTTTCTGGAGGAAAATGAGCAACTGTCCAAGTGCATCAGTCAATTTCAGTCAAGTTGTAGACAACAGTGCCAAACTGAAGCCATAGGAGTAAATTATATTTGGAGGAATGTGATTTCCTAAAACACCATGCTTGTCTTAGTCACCACTATAACCCTGCCAGGGTGGTGTAACCAGGCCCTCACTGGTATGCAACTGTCACTCAATAAATTCTTGTTAAATGAATTCAAGAATGAATAGATTTACTTCCCCTCCCCTTTAATCTAAGGATGTTAAATGTGAAATGTTTTAAATTTATTTGTCACTTTTCTCAAAAACTTACTTCAAGTTTGTTATTTTGTTGTTGTTAATGGTGGTGGTGGTGGTGGTGTGTGTGTGTGTTGCATTTATTTAGATCTGATCATAGATTTAATTTTTTTTCCTTATTACTTTTACTTGCCAATCAAACTAAGGTATCTGAAAACTTACTGTGGCTAAAACTTTATACATCAAAAGCTATAAAGACAATGCCCTTAGAGGGGTCTGGATTCTGGAGCACAGGAAAATTTAAAGGAAAACATAGATGCATGATTCAAGACTGAGCCCAATGGTGAAACATAACTTTATGCCTTCTGTAACTGGCAAAGTGGGCAGACAATCAATATGGGGGATTATTGGGAACAAATCATTTAAGTCATTACTGATCAATAACCAAAATGTCTCTAGGAAGGGATCCCTTTAAAGCTATGCCTCTTATTCCTAAAATCACTTCAGAACGAAGGGAGGAGGGAAGTTCACACAACATAAAGGTGATTTATGAGAAGGTCAATATGTATCATCATATCTAATAAAGAGGGAATATGCAAATTGACCATCATGCCATAACAAAGATGGTGGCGCCCATAGCCACAAGACAGTGGTGCTCAGTTCCCTCAGCCCCGCAGGAGTCCCCTAGCTCTTTCATCACAGCCAGGTGAGCCGAAGGCGCACAGTGCACCAAGACCTGCCCTCAGTCCCCCAGCCACCAGGGCCTGCTCAAGACACAGGCAAGCTTTGGATGTCGGCTGCCCTTTCGCCCAGGGCTGCCCAAGACTCAGGTAATCAGGGGCGGCTGAGGCTTGCCCTGCTGGCATTGACAGCAGCAGAGGTGTGATGGGGGCGTCACCTTCCCCTGATTGTCAGGTCATCTCCTGCCCCTGTGGGCTCCCAGACTGTGACAGGCAGCAGGCCAGGATGAGGGACACCCTCCAGTGCATGAATTTTTATGCACCAGGCCTCTAGTAAACTTATAAAAAGATATAGCAATATTTTTCTCAAGGCATGCTGGCTGATGAAACTCATTGCATTTATCTAGAGGTTTTCTAGAAAGTTAGATGCACAAAAAAACAAAAAAACAAACAGGATATTATCCTCAATTTAATTTATAAAATTAAAAGGGTTATTTATTCAGTTTAGAACTTTGAAAAAAATGAGCAAATACAATGCAATGCTATATACCTCCTTCCACCTTAACAGACTTCTACTTATTTTGCCATAAGCATTTTCCTGGAAAATGCAAATATTTGACAGTTACATACCAAATTTCAGCTGTCTGCATCAGTAAAGAATATGTTTATACACCAGTTGTTAAAATTAATAATTTGTTTATATAAGATATTCTGCCTTCATTAATGGACATGATTAAGTACAAATGCTTGAGAACACAATAATTATTAGCCTCACTCTGCTAAAAGAGTCTCATATTCAGTTAAGAGTCTTATAAGTAGTACAACTAGAAAAAAGGCAAAGCATATTTCTTAAATCAATTAAAGGTTTTCATGAAAAATAAAAGTGTGAATTCTATTAATGTATTTGCTCATTGTTCTTCACATGTACAGTCTTTAATCAGTGTATCAACTTCAATTATAAAAGTGTTTATATGAGTGCATACCCCTACATATATCCATATACCCATACAAAACACTGAAGCAATATGAGGTATTAATTGGAATGAGACCAGACTCATGCTTCTGGGACTCGGGCTACGAGTCCATTATAACCATTCTCTGCAGAGAAAAGGTCAACTAATTGAATAACAATGGAAATGTGGTTCTTTCCAACCATCCTGACAAATGCAACTTAGCCTGAAATGCTACACATTGGTAAGACCTAATTGAAACAAACACTTCTGAAGAAAATATCTCAATCTTACTAGTTGGCTGATATACAAGTAATTAAATTAGATTTGGCATTTTAATTGAAAAGCATTTTTGTAAACATGAGACTATCCAACAAGGAAAGGAGACTTAGAAATTATTTTATTTTCAATCCACAGATGGTGTGAAACTTTGTGGCTAAGGACACCAAAAGATCAAGTGTCATTTTCTTGAGCATATAACCTTGGACTTTGGAAAACAGTTAGATCATGTCTCTATATTGTATTACCCTGAAAATCATAATGAACTTACATAAAGGTAATATTTTTCTTTTTTCTTTTCTACTAAGTGCTGATTGTGTCACTATGCTCATCCGACAATGCAGTTTTATATGCAGTATAGGAAAAATAATAACTATTCACCTTATTTTCACCTGAAAAAAATTAGTAGTGAAAAAAAGGGGAGGTTGTTTTCAGTCATGATTTAAGATAGAGCCATTTTTTAATAATGTACAATCTTTGGCCTATTGTTAGGTCATGAAACTCCTTCCAGTGGATAGTAAAATTATTTTTTTTTAAAGTCAGTCCTTTATGCTGTTCCAATTGGTCCATGACATTCAATTCCATAGACTATCTATATTCACAAAAAGCTAATGTGCTAAGTGTCCAACTGTCTGATTGGTCGCTATGACAAGCACTTTTCGCTAGGGAGCAGACATTCAATGCAGGAGCTGCCATGACATGCACTGGCCATTTACAGAGACATGGCACTTGTGCCCACAAGTGGGACACAGGTCCCACCACTCGGCTTCTCCAAGTGGGACACAGGCCTCTCCACTACCCTGGAGTGACATACCACCAAATCTCAGCCAATGCTGCCAAGATCCCATGGTGCAAAATGTGGCCCACAGCCCAGCCCAGCCAGGAAACTGTGGCTGTGGGCACCAGGTAATGACATCACATAGTAATGCCTGGCTTCCTCTCCCTAGCGACTAGTCTCTTTGGAGTTTTTTTCAGCCCAGGGCCATGACTTGCTTTATAGCCAGGTGGAAACATTTTACACTTTAATCAAATGTATGTGAAGTGTTTTCCCATGCCTCATCTCATTTGATCTCATTTGATCCTCTCAGAAGTCCTGGAGTAGGTAGATATGAGATTCAGTAGAATCCTATTTTCTTTTCATTATCCAGAAAATGGAGATTTAGAAAGCTTAGAAACTTGGCCCTACTGAAAAGAAGAAAGAAATGGTAGACCTTGAATATGACCTCAGGTTTTCACAGTGCACAGAATATAGTCAAACACTGCTGCGGTCAAACACTGCTTTGATCTCCCTGTGTGATATATAATAACAATCTGCTTTGTATTGATATTTACTGCTGTATTGCTAACAATTACCTGAAAGAGAGAAGAAGTTGGGGTGCTTCACTGGGCTGAAAAAAGTTTAGCTAAATCAGAAAGCAGGTCTAATTATATGGCTAAATTGACTTGTGTATGTGTAATACATATAAAGCTCTTGCTGGTGCCAATCATGCATGTGTGTCTCCATCGGTAATTGTCAATCATGAATTTGGTTGATACTTCTATTATAGAGAAAGGGCGAATAGCAATATTAAAATATTTTCTATTGATTTCCTTTTAATGTGCATGAATTCCTGCACCAAGCCACTAGTGTTTTTATAAGTAAGTACAACTTACTGATAATTGCTAAGGTGTATTATTAAACATTATTAAGATTAGGAATTCACAATCAAAAGGACAATAAACATTTTGATAAAAAGTCTGGCTGCCACATAAAATAGAAAACACTGTAAATTCTCCCTCTGTGCCCAAGCATCAGTATTGTCTTGAGATGCACAATTTTAATTGCTACTCTTGTTTCTTTTCAATAATTAGTTATTGGAGGTGTATACTTTAGTTTACTGTGGAGTCTACAGTGAGTATTGATGAATGCTTCACTAACTACTATTTATATCTTAATACTTTTCATTATCCATTAATATATCCAAAAGTGATATATTAATATGTGTGAATAGATGTGTATTAAACACAAAATCACTTATAACATTGTTAATTTGTGCATAAAAATATCTCCTAAAATGTGCTACTTCAGAGACCCTTCATTGGGAGTTGGTTATCTAGATAAGTCAAGGAATACTGGTAAATTGTCTTCCACTTATACTGTATATGCTTCTGTTAAAAAAAAACAAAAAAAAAAACAAAAAACAAAAAAAAAACAAACAAACAAACAAAAAAAAAACCTCCAGAGGCACTGCGATGAAGAAGGTTGCAAACAACAATATCTAGTCTGAGTTTAATTTTGTGTTATATTGTGTTCTTTCTATGCATACTGGCATATTGTGTATGTGGTGTATATGGTAGAGGGGGGCAGAGGAAGGAAAGAAGAAAGGAATGGTTCACACAAAGAATAGGTATTATCTGATAGGATAATGATATCATTTCAACTCCTAGCTCTCTGTTCATCTACCTACAAATGTTAACAGTTTTCTTTAGATAGAGAGATTAGAGTAATATTAACTTCCTTACATATTTATATATATTTTTTTAAATTTGCCTTTCATGTGTATTATTATTATAAAGAAAATTCACTATGTGTAACTGTCTTTGATTACATATGCTCAAGTTTCTACTCTGGGGATTAGAAAGCTGGGGCAGGGAGAAAAGGGTGAGATGCAAGTACACGTATATAAATACCTGAGCGCTTTCCTGGTGGGGCTGCAATAAGACATGTATGGACTTAGAATTACTGAACCCCTCCTCAAAATGAGGACATTATCTTGGTTCTAACTTTTAACTTCTTAACACAATTAGCTTCCCTGCAGTGGAATTCAACTTGCTTCTAAAACAAATGCATTTTGATCTATTTTAGCCTGGATTCTTATTTTTTCTAGGCCCTTCACTTCATCTTCTGTAATTCTCATGGCATCTTGCACTCATAGACTCGTACTTGCCTAAGCACTACTACTGATTACTGAATTCTCTTAGTTTGGATGACACAAGTTCTCCTTACTGTTTTTTACATCATAGGCCTTTGTTAATTGCTTGCTAAGGAATAATATGCCTTCAATAGCTCTGCTGTGCTCTGCCTTTGTAGACATATGACCCCCCTTCCCTACAGAATTGCTGGCTATTTGTATGTTCTCTCTCAGTGGCTTATTCCTGTCATGAGCATTTTAATCTTTAAAACAGGAAGAATTACCTCCTCGTGTGAGGTCTGAGCTAAAAACAGATTCTCTCTTGGGCACCCTGTGACATTGACCTTATAGCACTATTAAATGATCTACAAGAGCAAGCTCTTAGAAGCTTAGCAAAATTAATGTTTAATCCCTTCAAGTCTATTTTTTGATGTAGCTGGTTCGGGTCTTGGAGTCTACATTTTCCACATAGCTTTATGACTTTCACTATTCCTGGTGTGTTTGCAATCTTTGCTGTTGAGCAATTGACTGTTTCAAAATGTTAGGTATTTGGAGAGTGCTTTGGAACTAACTTGCACACTGTAAATATGATCCTCTGATGATCTTCTTCACCTACTTTGGAAACCACACCACCTTTGGAGTAGTAAAACCATGACCAGCAATCCAAGAGGTTATAGAAACCAACTTAACATACATGAAATGGATGCCAGAAATCAGTGGAGCCTACCCACTTGTTAACTGCAGCTCTTATAGAGTACCCTCATAAAAATAGCAGTACAATAGTGTCATCTTGATACTTTAAACTCTTCAACAATCTTCTAGTACTTTTACAATGAAGACCAAAATCCTTAACATTACTTTCAGAGGCACTGTGTGACCTAGCATTGATATGATCGTCTCATGCTATTTCCCTCCACATTGTCTGTCTTCATATCACAACAGTACTCTCTATATTCATGAACAACAAGTTCTATGTCTATCCCCAGGAGCCTTGCATATGCTGTCCCTTGTTCCTGGAATGATCTTATCTTCCTTACCTTTTCCTAGCCAGTTCCTATTCTTCTCTAGAGCTGAGCATCAATTTCATGATGACTTGGTTCTTGATGTTCTAAAACTAAGAAAGGATCTCCTCTATTTTCTCAAGTCACTCTAAACTTCATTGATTTTTATAGTAATTACCCTATATAATAAAGATGAGATATGCAAATTGACCATAACTCCATGACAAAGATGGTCATGCCCAAGGTCAATAAGGAGAAAATATGCAGATTGATGTTGCAAGGCAAGAGGCAGGAAGGCAGGGCTGGCAGCCAGGAAAAGGAAGGCCTATTCTTGCATGAATCTTTGTCCATCGGGCCTCTAGTTAACAAATAAATAGAATGAAGTAATGGACTTTAGTTAATAAGAATGCATCAATATTATATAATTAAATATAACAAAATATACAATATTAATGTAAAAGTCTAAAAGTCAGGGAAGCTAACTCAAGTATATCGGAACATTCAGTACTTTACCATTTTTATGTAATTGGAAACTATTCTTTAAAAAAAGTTTATTTTAAAGTAAATGTATATTTCTATAATTAGTTGTCAAAGGTTTCTCTTCCCTGAGTCTGTATGAAGGATTCTTGTCTTATTTCATGGTATCTCCTGGGCCTATACAGTGTGCCTTGTGTAGAGCAAACATTTTGTATACATTTTTGTATAAATGACTAATAAACATGTAGGCATATGGAAATATATCATACTGTGTTAGGTAACCTTCAGCCTGGCATTATCATCATTTTGAGCCATACTTACTTATCTTGGTATCTGCAGCATTTTATCAGCACCTAAAACATACAAGATTCCTAAAATCAGTTTGTTTGTTGACCTAAATGAGAATAACAGCTAGATACTCTATTCCTCAGTGGAGACGCTCATTTGTGTATTTTAAGTTTTGCACACTCTTCAATACATATATTTCCATGTACTCTTTTGCATCTGTATTCACTTTTGTGATGAGGAATTTGTAATAGCATTTAAGAGTAAATGATATTTTTAATTTATTACATTTTTCTCTTTAATTTAATTTTTTGGGGTGACAATGGTAAGCAAAATTATATAGGTTTCAAGTGAATAATTGTACATATTTTTAAAATAAATGACCATCACAGTTTCTATCTACAAATTCAGATTAAATGCATTTACAAAAATAATATTTAAATGTACTCAAGAATCTCCAGGAAATAAACTTTTGGAAATTAGACTTAATATCTGACAAAATTATGAAATCTTACAAGATAAATTTATATATGGATGTTGCTACCTAAAATAAGACCTAAAGAGTTCATTAGAAAGACTTTTTTCTGGATTTCATTGAAACTAATTTAACAGTTTTATGCAAATTATTGAAAAGTAACCACAAATGTAAAATCATCAAATGTGGTATTTATAATATTAATTTCTGCTAGATTAATTTCTTTATTAATAATTTGTCTAAAAATTTGAACATTGATAATGGGCCCATAACTTATACCCATTTTTCATCCTTCTCTGGGCTATGATGGCATTGCTTAGTTAAGCATAGAGCTATCATTGACCTCAGAAGGACTCTGGGTTTTGGTCAAGTCTCCAGGGTGTACTGAAAAATGAAGAATTATGCCTCTTGACATTGAGGTCACAGGATAAGACAAAGGATAAGACAAAATTCTTTAGCAAAACAGTAGGAAATGATCTCTCTAATGTCAGAAAGTAACAGATCTCTCTCTCTCTCTATATCTATATATATCTATATATATATATATATATATATAGATATATATATAGAGAGAGAGAGAGTATATATATATATAGTTAACTTGGTGGGAAAAGTGTTTGCAGAGTACAAGAAATGCATTAACAAATTTCTTTCTGATGTCTAATTATGAGTGTTTATCTTGTCCATAAATTAAGCTCCAGAAATATTACATGTTAAATACCTAAATTTTAGACTGGGTCAAAATATTCATAGTTTTAATCTTTAATAGGAGAGATAATATAAATAAGGATAACAGTAAATTTTTCATTCTCATATCCATTGGTTCATAAGGGAAGTTCACTTAAGAGGTACTACAAAATAAATTTGGAGAAACTGGGGGATTGTATGGATTTTCCTAATAAAACTAGGGGTCCTGTGCATGAATTCATACACCTTGAAAAGAACTGGACTTCCAGGCTGTGGTGGGCTGGGGTGGGTCTTGGCCCATCCTTTGTACCCCTGTTCAGGACAAAAAATTTCAGTAACCAGAGGCTCGCCCCGATGACAGTGACCAGCACCCTGCCTTGGTCGGGTGCCCCCGCTCACCTGCTCACCATCCTGCTATGCCCAATGCCTGCCATGTTCTTGCTCGCTGCCACCTGCTGCCTACGCCCACCATGTTCTGAGTGTGCCCACTGGTGGTCAGCAAACAATGCGACCAGTTGTTTGGTTGTTCAGTTGTTCAATGGTTCTGCCCTTCCATCTATTTATACATGGCACTTTGTTATAGGTGCTTTTTTAAAAAATCCTCACTTGAGTATATAGTGTGTTTTTTTAATTGATTTTAGAAAGAGAGGAAGATAGAGAGAAAAAAATATTGATATGCCAAAGAAACATCAATTGTCTCCCTCATAGTCCCTGAAAGAGGATGAAACCCAAAAACTTAGATATGTGCCCTCATATGGAATCAAGCCCACAACGTTTTGGAGTGTGGGTGACACTCCATCCATCTGATCCCCCAGCCAGGCCTAGGTACTTTCCTTCTTCATGTCTGAATATTCCACCAGAATGAGAGTTCCCAGAAGGCTATTACCAAATCCTGTTCTTCTTGGCACCAGCATATAGATATAATAAAGACATCTTAAATACAACACAAACGAAGAAAGCCCCACTCTGCTCCCTCCCTTTTGCTGAAATCAATTATGGCTGCATTTGCTTTCAATAGCCATCTGAAAAGCTACTGATTGGATTGGAATTGGGGTGAGCAGAATTTAGAAACTCAGAGGAGGAGCCCTGCAAAGCACAGCACAGGCTTTTGAGAAACGGAAACTAATTTTGCAACTGTCACGTCTGATCGGACCTGCCTGTGAGCTGGAGGACATGGGAGGCTGCAGCCAAATGCCAGGGCAACGTGCTGTGTTCTGCTGGGACAATACTGCCAGGAATGACAAGCAAGACGGAAGAGAAAACATTGAGTGTTTTCTTTTTCTTCACCTCTTCTTTCTGCCTTCCATTCCTTCTCATAACTCCTCCGGGCAGGGCAAACCAGGAAACCAGGGGAGAAAGCTAATTTTATTTTGTAAGGTCCCACTCCCAACATCCCAAAGTAGCAAACAGAAGAGCCCGTATGGAGCAGAGAAATAATGCCCCAATAACCAGCACATGATGCTCTATTAGATTAGAAACTCAATTACAAACTTCTTGAAAGCAAAGGCTTTCTCTAGTGCCTACCGAAATAAGTGGAAAATTAGAGGTGCTTGAAACTCTTAGCTGAATTGAAATAATTTATTCGTCTTAAAATGCATTCCCCAAATATTTACAGAAAACAAATATTTATTATAGGCACTGCTGGGTACTTCAGATAAGAACAAAAATGAGTAAGACACCCTCTCTGCTCTCAGATAATTTACAGCCTAATGAGAAAAAATAGATTGTAAACAAAAGCAATTGTGGGAAGGCAGTATGGTGATTGTACCATGCAGTGAAAGATATTGGAAAAGAGGAGGAAAAGGAGCCAGTTACTGAAAAGATATTTGCTTAACAATAATCACGGTTCCAGCTGCTGCTCTAGGCTTTGGGAGAACAATGGGTACCCTCATGAACATAATTACCCTGTTTCCCCAAAAATAAGACAGTGTCTTATACTAATTTTTGCTCCCAAAGATGCGCTAGGTCTTATTTTCAGGGGATGTCTTATTTTTCCATGAAGAAGAATAAGGTACACATTTATTGTTAAATGAAAATAAAGGAAATTTATTACCTGTATATGGTAAGGTAGTAGGGTAGCTGTCAACACAAACCAGACATACTGTGAATCCTACAGTATCAAGAATTTACTCATTTATTCAATGACAATCATGTCATCCATCATCTTCTGGAACATCATCATAACAATCCAATTCCTGAATTTCCTGGTGAATTTCTTGTGCCTCCATTTCCTCCATTTCTTTCAGAATCAGTGGACCAAATCTCTCATGTTTAGCAATAGCACTGTCTTTAAATGAGTGCTTCTTGTCAAGGTAGCCTGCTCGCAGTGCATTTGCAATGCAACTGTCAGTGATTTTCTCCCATGAATTCTTCACCCAAGTCACAACTTCTTGCAGTTTAGGTTTCACAAAATTTCCACGCTGATTTCTCTCCATTCACACAGCAGTGACATCAGGACTCTGTGTAATGTTACTGGTTGCTAGACGCCAGTCGGGGCGGCCCTAGCAACCAGTTTAGGGTAAATTAATTTTCATTCTGAGACAGAGCCTGGGGGCCTTAATTTCGGGGGATGTCTTATTTTAGGGGAAATACGGTAGTAGAGAGAAGAGGAAAGTAAGGAAGAATTCAACCTAATCTGCCACAGGATGGCTCTAACAGGCAGGTGGTCTTCACTATCCTTTTGCTCCAGATGAAGGAGAGGGCATCTCTGCAGCTAGCCTCAAACATAGTCCAAAGACAGATGCCCCCATGAACAGCACAAGCAAATCACTCCCTGCGATCCAACTGATCCATCAGCCATGTCACCACCTCCAGGCCTGGCAGGGAAACCAGAGAGCTGCTGCAGAGGCAGACTAAACAGCACAGTACTTTCAAAATGAAGCAAATCTACCACTTGCTATGTGGTGGTCAGGGTGGGAGGGGGTGGGGAGAAGTGCCTGGCCTCTGGATTTAGAGAGATCTGGGTCTGAATTATTATCCAAAACCACGTTGTGATCAGAAACATGAATAATACAGCACCCACTTTAAGTGGTTATTTGGGGAATAAATGAATATGTATGTACCCCCAAACCCCCCTTCTGGGCTATGGTAAAGATAAGATGATAGCCCTCTACCATCTGACCCCTTACATTCTTCAGATAGTTTTAAGATTGGAGTCCACAATCAGAAATTACATGTGCATGGATTAGTTAAGCTCACTAAATAGTAATGAAAAGAAATAGCAAATGCATTTTTCCTCTCCTCTTTTTTCCCCGCTGACGCCCTATTACAAATCAGTGGCAGAATATATTCTCTAAACGCTATCTCTCGATTATTAGTAGCATTAATTATAGATGAAAAAGGAGGAAAGCATACACATTTTATAATAAGTATGTGAACAGAGAAGCAAGTAAATTAATAGATAAGTCACTAGATAAATGAATACATTAATAAACCGGTGTGTATTTACTAGAGCAGTGCTTCCCAAACTTCTCTCATGATGAGAATCACCTGGTGGAGTTGTTAAAATACAGATTCCTCAATCCCAACTAATAAGTGCTAAACCAGAATTTTTGGGAACATATAGGTAAAATTGTATACTTAACTAGTGCACTAAACTAGAGGGGGCACTAGTTAAGTATACAATTTTACCTATATGTTCCCAAAAATTCTGGTTTAGCACTTATTAGTTGGGATTCAGGAATCTGTATTTTAACAACTCCACCAGGTGATTCTCATCATGAGAGAAGTTCGGGAAACACTGGACTAGAGAAAGGCTTAATCACTGTGATTTATATCATGTGAAATTATAAGACCTTAAAAAGAAGGCTCATCAGTAAGAGGTCCTACACAATTGCTGTTAACCACTGCACACCACCATCTAAAGGGAATGCACACAGGGTTTACAGGAGACAGTAAAACCTTTTAAAGAGATATCTGTAGGGACTGAGAAGCACACCCATCCTCACACATAGGAAGCAAGAATTTTCCTACACAAAAATAGTCATCGTGCACATATTCTCAGAGAAGCAAAAACAGAGATTAAATAAAGAAGCATGGTGTCCAGAGAATCTGGTCCTCCAATTCAGGTTGCCTCCAATTATAAGCAGAGAGGGTTGAGCCTCCAGGGGTTACTTTGTTTAACTTTTTATTTTTTAAAGACAGGAATAAAAATGCAATACACTCTAATAGAAACCATGTTTCTCTTCTGGTTCCAGAAGGGGTTACAATATTATTCATATTTCTATACGAAAAGGGAATCTGAGTAAGAGAAGGGGGGAAAAAGGAAATAACTATAGATTTGTTTTAACATTGCAGAGCAGAAAATGGTAACAAAGAAATCCCCATTTGAAAAGAAAAATGCATTTTTCTCCCAATGGCGAAGGAAAACCACATTATTGAACTTTATATAGACATAGTTGTAAAAGAATCGCTTGGTAGAAACTTTTAAACCTGAAACTAGAGGGTCTTGAGGACTCCAGTGAACGTGAAGGGGCCATGATCTCTTTAAGAAGAGAGTAACAGCGGACATATGATGAAAACTGATGGCCTGGTTGTGAACAATTACAGAACCTGATGAGGAGAAAGTGGCTGGGCTTTGTAAAGGAATCAGAAACCTCTACTTTTATGAGACAAGTCTTAATTTTTGAGAGGGCCACTGTGACTGTGAAGGGCCACCTGTTAAATATGATGAGAAGCCATAGTATGCAGCTATGCTCTGTGATGTCACCACCTCACCGTCCCATTCTATTTGATAGTGATAAAACCTACCCTGCTAAGAGAAATATGAGCTGTACATCACTGTGCTCCCTACCAGTGTGGTAATACTATTAGTTTAGGGTTTCAACATACCCATTCTATTTTTCTTAAATAATAAATCTAAGATTTTTTTTTGGCGTATATGTTTATCTTCCTCTTTGTCAGTCACGAAAGGCTGGTGGAAGGGCTGTTGTAAGCTAGATATCTGATCACAGAACTCTCAGGAAAGCGTTGGTCCTATTGGGTTTGACTTCCTCTGAACTAATGGATGCAGTGTGGCCTCTTACTTTAAATAAACCAGCCTGCATGTATAATTATCTTAATACTAGAGGCCCAGTGTATGAAATTCATGCATGGGGTGGGGGGGTTGTCCTTCAGCCCGGCCTGCACCCTCTCCAATCTGGAACCTCCCTCTCACAATTTGGGACAGCTGGCTCCTAACCGCTTGCCTGCCTGCCTGCCTAATCACCCCTAACCACCTCTGCCAGCCTGCCTAATCACCCTTTAACCACCTCTGCCTGCCAGCCTGATTGGCCTCTACTAGCTCTCCTCTCCTAGCCTGATTGTGCCCCTAACTGCTTGCTGCCCTGCCAGCCTGATTGTTCCTTACTGTCTCTGCCTTGGACCCAGACATCATGGCTTTGTCAAAAAGTCAGTCAGTCATCTGGAAGATGTCCAGCCAACCTAGTCTAATTAGCATATTACCCTTTTATTAGCACTGATTTCACTCATTCCCTTTCTCATCTTGCCTTCTCCTAGTCCCCTTGTACTTCCCATATCAATCAATCTGACCAATGGTTGCAGAATTACTCAAGACACAAAACTGGCTGTCACCAATTGTTAATCTCTCTAAAATCATGAGTGTTTACTTATCTATATTTTATGTTCTAAATATCTCAGAATGGGTATCTTCTCTCAATTCCCACTGCCAACCCTGTTTTAATAGCCATCCTCTTCCTGTGCTTTCCTGGTGTGCTTAAGGAGTATATTCATCCTAAGTATCCTTGGTCCCTTCCTTCTGCCTCACCCCCTGTTACTGGTAGCCCCATTATAAATACACTTGCTGTGGCAGACTGAACAATGATAAAATAGGATGCCCACATTCTGATCCTTGGAAATGGTAGATATGTAACCTTCTATGGCAAAAGGAGTTTTGTAGATTTTACTCAGGAACTGAGAAGGGGAGATTATCCAGGTGGGACCCATATAAATAAGAGGTGGGGCAGGAAGATTAGTTAGAAGAAGCAGGTATCAGGACAGAAGCAAGAGACTGGAGTGATGAGCAGAAGAAGCCACCCACTAAGCTTTAAGGACAGCCTCTAGCAGCTGGAAAAGATAAGGAAACGGATCCTCCCCTTGAAGCTTCCAAAAGGAGCCAGCCTGGTGACACTTGGACTTGAAACAAATGAATCTGATCGCAGACATCTGACTTCCAGAACTATAAGATGATAAACCTGTGTTGTTTTAAGCCACTGATTTGTGATAATTTGTTACAGCCGAAGTAAGAAATCAAACACTTCTCCATGGACCATTCTTGAAGAACTCACCATGTTCTGAATGCTTGAAAATGTAAGTTGTCTAAATGGGAACTGGGCTAGATTTTAAAATGTGGATGATCTTGAAAGGGGCATAACTTGGCCATCTTTCATCTAGAGCAGTGTTTCCCAAACTTTTGACATATGTGTACCCCTTTTATAATTTTCGTAACGCTGAGTACCCCTCATCAAAAAATAAATGGATGGCTGAGACCGGTTTGGCTCAGTAGATAGAGCGTCGGCCTGTGGACTGAAAGGTCCCGGGTTCAATTCGGTGAAGGTGAAGGGCACATACCTTGGTTGTGGGAACATCCCCAGTGGGGGGTGTGCAAGAGGCAGCTGGTTGATGTATCTCTTTCATTGACGTTTCTAACTCTCTATCCCTGTCAATTCCTCTCAGTGTAAAATCAATAAAATATATTAAAAAAATAAATGGATGTATTTTAATAACCATCAAAATATACTTATTTTTTTTCTTTTTTGGTACATACACAAAATAACAATAAACAAAAATAAAATTATTCATAATAAAATATAAATAAAAATTATATTATAAATAACATTTATTTGCACACCGGACCATCTCATGCCTCACAAGACTGTCTTGAGTTGACCCACGAGAATGTAGAATTAGGCACAGCTAAGCACAGTGCAGTGCATATCCCCACTAAACTCCGGTGCAATGCATACCCCCACCAAACTCTTCCCGTACCCCTGGGGGTACATGTACTACACTTTGGGAAACACTGATCTAGATGATTCTTACATGTTGTTTCAACATGTGTTTAGTGAGGTGACAATGATTCTCTGATAGTATGTACTATATATTTTTTTCTCATCAAATGCCTAGTATGTAATACCTTACATGTAGCACAGGACTATATCCATTTGTTGAAAGGCTGAATGAGATCTTTGAAATGTGTCACCTCTTCCTAGTAGTTAGTACAGTGGCATGCTTTATTTGATCAGAATGACAACTGCTTTAACCACCAACTTTAGGAATCTGTCAACTGACTATCTCAGGGTTGAGGTTATGGATCTGTACTGTGCAAGTATGTAGGACCACCAAAAATCTTCTCCAAACTCATAAGTTGGCTCTGACATTTTTAAAAAATGTATTAAAGGGTTATATTTAAACAGTTGAAGCAGAACTAATGTTCCATCAATTAGTAGGGATTGCAGTGAGCACTTAAGTTGACCATATATATGTTTCTGATTTATATCTATGGTATTTATTTGCTTCTTACAGACTAGTACCAGTGGGATATTCAGCTACTTTCCATTAATGTCTCTGATCCCAAAATGCTGCTAAACCCAAAAGAGTCTAATCTTTTCATCTCAGCCAGCAAAGAAAGCATTTCTCAGGAAGCACTGGGTGTTATTTCGCATACTGAAGAAATTAAACTACTTTCTTTTTAATCATTCAACACTTTTTAATTCAAAACATCTGTTTTTATATCAGCCTTTTCTTAATCCCCTGGCTATCGATGAGAGTTTAGAAAATTTACAGGACATGAAAGTAGGGGAAAATCCTTTGTTCTGAGAGCTAAGAGACAAGGTTTCTGATCTTGCTTTCATAAGTGATTTGGTCATGGGAGACAAGATACAGAGGAAGGCATGATGATGAGTGTCAACTGATATGAGTGCTAGTCTAATTTTTGTCACCAAATTTCATAAACTTTGGGTAAAATCTTGATGGTTAAGAAAATTATTCAAGGAATTTGATGGACACAATTTCATTTCCAGCTAACCCACTTACTAGCTAAGTAAACTTGAGTAAATTGCTTAACTTCTCTAAGCCTTAAATTTTCCTTTTTAATTTAAACTAAATCAAATATAATAAAGGGAAGGGTTTATGCATTAAAATATTGATTGAGTCCCCATTGTGTGTTGTAAACACTGTGTTAGGGAGGGCTACTACTTGGTCTCTTGGGAATTATTGTATGAATTAATGAGATAACGCTTGGAACGTCTTAGCACAGTACCTGGTACCAAGTAGGTCCTAAATAAATATTAATTATTAGTAATTGTTGCTCTAGTAGGTACCCCTACTTGGGGTTATTTTTAAGAACTCCTTTATGCCTTGTTCAGTGTCTTTCTCTGGCCTGATGAATGATGTGACAGTGATAATTATGAAAACATTTTAGAAATAAAAATGTTATACAAAGGTAAGGCACTAATGTTTGCAAATGCTACATTTCACTAATCCCAACAGGAAGGTTCAAAAAGCCCTTCATCCTCACATCTGGCATCCTCTTGGCAGCCAGTAAACAAGATACACTGTTAATATACATGGGAGTTTACAATGTACAGCGCCCCTGCTCTCACACATTATAAAAGAGGAGAGCTCATTCTCCCTTTAGGATATGTGCTTTGCCTATGGGATGTCTCTGTTAGCTCTCTAAATGAGCTGCTATTGTCTTGGATTGATGCTAAGAAGGACCTGTTATCTGCCATTGTGCTGGGCACTGTGCAGAGGAATTATGCAGGGTCCTTAACTTCTGACATTTTAGAGACTGAAGCAGAAATAAATCCAGCAAACCAGTCTAAGGGGATATAGATAAAGTGTTCCTGCATGTTGAACGAATGACTTGAATTATGGTGATAATCCACTGAAGGAAAACCTTGATCATAGGAACTTTGGTTATATGTTAAGTAGGTATCTCTCAGGAATCTGGATTATGGAAAGAATTCATTGTCATAATCCTTTTCACTCCAAAGTATAGGCAACAATAGTGTTGGTTGCATGAAGTTAGAGCTAAGGAAAGAAGGTGTTGTAGTGAGGAGGCTAAAAGGCTAATACCAGTGTAACCTGATATTTGGGACTCGGGGTGGGAGGATGGGAGGACAGCTAGCAATCTGAATCTGTGCTAGCAAGCCCAGTGTACATTCTTGATAACCTATAATTAAATCATTGCCTCTTTCCCAGAAACTGGTCTTGCAGAACCTGTTATCTCAATCAGAGATTATAAAACTGTGAACAGTGCACTGTCTCAGAGGTGGGGTTATTAACCCTGGTACCAGGCCAAACCATCAGATATGGCCAGGAGACTCCCAATACCTGGGGGCCTTCTTACAATGCCCACAAAAAGGACCGGAAGCATAATCCATATTTCCAGGGCAAAGACCCCAGAAAGATATAAAAGAGTAGCCCCCTGCATGCTACCTTACTCAGATTTGGGAAGTAATTTTGTTGAGTCCGCCAGTGTGTTATACAGGTAACTCCTTTTCTCTAAAAGCATTGTTTGGTTTTTCTTTGGTTTTCTGCAACAGTAGACAATGAATAAATAATCTAGTATGGTAAAGGCCTGAGGTGGGGCAGGAGTTGGTGGAGGAGGACAATGAGGGGAAAATAAGGGGGAAACATATGTAATACTTTCAACAATAAAGATAACATCTTAAAAAGGAAATAAAAAAAAACAATTAATCATTGGTAGAATTACAAAGTGGCACTAAAACCAGTGAGAGAAAAAATCTAGGTCCATATCAATACATTCTCCTATTTTGTTTTTCCTATTTCTACCATTTGGTCCAAAGTCTAATCACTATATATATTGTTTTATATTTTTTTCTTGTCATGGATCTCTTCTCCATTATTAACTCAAATCTCCTGGACAAAATTTAGTTTATCTCCTTCTTAATGAATCTCCCAGATGTATTCTAATCTAGTAATTATAAACTATATTCTTTTGGTGCAAGGTGAATGCTATTAGGCCTGGCCGCAGGGCTCAGTGGTAGATCACAGACCTACGAACCAGGAGGCCATGGTCCAATTCCCAGTCAGGGCACATGCCATGGTGGCTGGCTTGATCCCCAGTGCAGAAAGGAGCTGATCAATGATTCTCTCTCATCAATGATGTATCTGTCTCTCTCTCCCTCTCCCTTCCCCTCAGTAAAAGAAAAAAAAATGCTTTCAGGAAACTGTTAAGATGACTTGGGCATCACTTGAAGATGTATATTTATCCAGTTCTTAAACCTGTTTTTCTGATTTTTCACTCTTCCTTGACAAGGGATTAATTTTACTTAATAGCAATTAAGTATAAAAACATTAAGACCATGGGCTTGGTTCTTTTCCTAAGCCTTGTCACAGCCACAAAGCCTAACTTTAGTTTCCTCCTAATTAATATTATCTACTCTGTCTGCCTTCTCCTTTTCCTAGATCTTTCGACTTGCAATCATTCACAATGAGGCCATAAGCAGATTTACAGAACATACTCCATTTAGTGTTTCAAATATTTTACCAAAAATACTGCTTTCTGTATAAAAGCATCTATAAATGGAGAAGTGAAACACATTACACACCACTTATCCTGTGTCTATTGTAAAGTAACATTATTCATAATGTTTGACTTAAAATCCCTCTAGAAAACCTGACACTTAAATTTTATAATCCTTAACATTTTATTTAGAGAATTTTAATCTTAACCATCAGAAGAAACCCAATCTAATCAGCTTCATTCAGTTCTTCAAAGTACCCTTATGTTTGCTTTGCATAGGGTTCAGGGGGCAGTGAGAGGAAATATTGGCTCAACAGAAGAGTTTTGAAGGCAGAATATAATCCCTACCATAGAATAAAAGAGATTATATAAATGCCATTGAACTGAAATAGAACAGCCTTTCAAACAGAAATTAGCATCCCACAAATGTGCAATTAGTAACCAATAAATCACAGTAAGAAGAGTGTCAATACAGTGAGGCATACCCAGTCATCACAATTAATGCCTGTATCCTGTATTGGAGAAGCAGAGCTGTTTCCATGTTACAGTCATTAGGATGAGATCGCTTCTGCAGCTGAATTGTTACAAGCAGTTAAGTAGCTAATAAAGATGCTGCACTTTTAACCAGAGCCATTGCTTTTAAATTCTGCAAACTATAGGGGTTGCTAAGCCATTTTAAAGAAAAATTAATAACAGCTGCTATTTATCTGGAATAGAGCAACTTCCCAACAGCATTTCATGAAAGCAAAAATGGAAGGTTTTGCTTTCTTTCTGTTGCTTGATTTCCCAGTAAGAGTTAGCGATATCAAAGTCAAACATAAAATAATTCAGCAAAAGACCCTTCAAAATCAACAGATGTATGCAAATGAATTCTAAAGAAAACACAAATTCGAGAGTGGTGTTTGCCTTCCTTGATTCTGTAATTTTCAACTGTGAACTGAAAGGTTGTTTAAAATGGAAATAATAGAATTATGTTGGGGTTAAGAAATTTGAGATATAATGCAGAACTGCTACAAATTGGCTGATCAGTCTAGCTTTCTAGATGGGTATTTAATTTACTTACTAGTGTTCATTTACATATTTGGGGAAGAAGATAGAAGAAGAATGTTTTAAGAATGCATTCAGAAGAATGCTTGAAGGATAACAAGTTTGGACACAGGAATGTATCCTATTTTGTTTGTAGTAAAAAATAGAAAAAAATCATGGAAGACTAAAAAGAGATGAAATGATGTGAAATGTATTTTAGAATTATCACTTTTTCATCTGGAGTATAGATTACAGGGTAGATATGAACCTACAGGACTTGATAAGTTCCTGGACTAGCAAAAAGCATTTGAATCCATGAATTGGATATATCAAGAAGTTAGTATGGCAGAAGAATTAAAATAAAGATTTCTGAGATAAAGGATTTTTCTGTGATTCTGATGTCTAGAAGATGAATGTTTGAGTTACTTTGTAAGACAGGATGGAAGAAGAGTAGGTAAGGTCCTGAGTGAGCAAAGGCATCTTCATAAATGTTGAAGTCATGGAGACTACCAGGGATGTGAATAGCTGGAGGGACTCACAAAGAACCATCATGGGGGCTGGCAAATACAAGATGTAAAATAACAAAGACAAAGACAGCTTTTTTATCTTTATTTTTTGACAGGGGGAGGGGAGAATGGGACAAAAATGAGTTGTTTGTTGTGGTTTTTGTTTGTTTGTTTGTTTGTTTATCTCAATTTTGCAGCATACATGGAAGGGACCTCATATCTCATACCCAACCAAACCTAACCAGACCGGATGCAAAATAGGATAGTCTTGTTGGAATATTTAATCTGTTTTTTTTCAGGAGTTTGAGAGTGCCAGGGAGATGACCTTTTCCAAAACATTTAGAAAGTCCAACTTAGAATATTGCTTTAAAAGTCAACTCCCTCCCATTAAGTTGTGCCTTCTGGCATGCAGGGAGAATTGGTATGGCTCCAAAGCACCCCACGATTTGCCTGCTAATTATTGTTCCTATTCTTATTACATTCCAATAATATTTTTCTTAACTTCTTCTTAAAATTTTCCATCTTTCTTATGCACTATAACCACAATCTTTGGTGACACCATGCAATGGTTATCAGGATTTCATAAGCAATGCTCTAACTTCTAAACTGTTTGAAGTATCCTAACACAATTCACTGGAAGTTCAAAGAGGGATGTAAGATAGTGTTTCTACCCTATTTCCCCGAAAATAAGACAGTGTCTTATATTAATTTTTGCTCCCAAAGATGCGCGAAGTCTTATTTTCAGGGGATGCATTATGTTTCCATGAAATAGGTCTTATTTTCGGAGGATGTCTTATTTCCGGGGAAACATGGTAGATGAACAAAAAGTTTTTGTAGTGTAGTAGTTCAAAGAATTAAAATAAAATTATCAAATGTCTGTAATCTATGGAGTGAGCAATTTTCCATGAGGATCTAACCATTTTTGCCCATGTTTATTTCAAATTAGATTTAGAGATTTTTCCTGGTAAATATATCATGTAGAATTAAAACATCAATTTCTGTACTGTATTCTTATAATGTGGAGACCTTTTTCTAAGCAATGGATCCATAGCATCTCACTTCTTTCAAAAGACCCCCAAAGTAGTAAAAAAATTTAGTCCAAATATGTTTGACTCAAAGTCCAAATTATTTTTAAGCCAAAATTATCGTTAGATATCACTCTAGAGCAACTTCGCTGTTGTACGTATGAAATGGGAAATTTAGACTGGAAATGAGTGGTGTTCCCTGGGAAGGATGGCTTTCCTGGGCTCTTTGTCGATTGGAATGGAAGAATGAAACCACAGATGGAGGACGGCATAGGAAAGGTGGAAATTGATTGAGAAACAAGCACTGACTCTCATGTGAGGAGAGGGAAAGAGTCCCATTGAGTTCCTATTCCAAAGTTTATAAAGGCTGCAGGTTTTTTCTTTTTTTTTTCTTCGTGTGTGTGTGTGTGTGTGTGTGTGTGTGTGTGTGTGTGTGTATCCCCTCAATATCCCCTCTGATTGGTCACTATTCTCTTTTGATTTGGTCACTAAAGCAAGTCCTGAGCTCAAATCTCACGGGGAATACAGAAGTTCCCTCTTTCTTCTCCCTTTTTGTTCTATTCCCTCTGAGCTATTCCTTCTCTATCTTTGAATAAGGGGTTTCCTTCCCTTCATTCTTACTATAAATGTGTACCTTTTGCTACCCTCAGTTCCCTTATTTTATGGAAATGTAACTTCTGCCACTCCCAGGTCCCTTGTCTTATGGAAATGTACCCTTTGCAGGTCTGTAGCCCTGTGCTTTTCCATGGACCACTTAATTTCCAAAATGTCCTAAATCTGCCTATTTTACCACTAAAAATCCCTTTCACTAAGAATAGAAGCTAGGAGCCAATGAAATCAAGATTCCTGCTAAAAAAATATTGAGTTTAGTAGAAGAGTTACTGTCAAAAATGTTAATTTTATTTACATTTATTTGTTTGTTTGTTTGTTTGTTTATTTTTGCATCATACACAAGTACAATTGAGAGTGCACAACAAATTTAACAGGACATTTCATTTGATTTTGCAACAAGTGAAACTCTACTAATTGGCATTTATTTAGGCCCATTCATACTTGCAACTGTATATATGTAGCTTCAGGGAAAAATAACTTAAGCACACAAAATTGAAAATGGAAATGAGACCTTTGGACTGAAATCCCTCAAATCCTTGTTTATTTTGTTAGCTGCAAATTATAGATTCCTAGAATATTATTGGCTTTCTATGTTTCAATGGTGGGATTTGAAAGTACCAAGTTTAATGCTTTAAATTAAATGGATTTTTCTTAAACACAGGGTGCTAAAGATCATTGCATGTGAATATGTATGTGGACTTATATGTGTGTTTAAACTTAAACATAAGTGATGACTAGTAAAACTCAAATTTGAAAATTTTAGGTAGAATCTTTAAGCTTCCTTCCAACTCTAGCATTTCATGATTCTCTGGAATTGATTGCAAGTTTATTTCACGTTGATCATTTCATATAGCTGTATAAATCCTACAGATATCTGTATGAGTATACATGTACGAAACTTCAAACATAATAACCTTATAATGTCAATTAAGGCATTATAAGGTTAATATATATATATATATATATATCCAGGGCCAGCTTCGCCTAGGCCAACTGCAGCCACAGGGGACCATAGGTATGCGTCTTGTCCCTCTCCCAGGCCTCAGGCACAGGTACAGCCGCTGGTGCACAGAACTGTGGGATGGGTGGCTTGTCCCTCACCTGAGCCACAGCCTGGCAGGTTCCCATTCCTCCCTCATAAGCTCATTTGTGGTTGGTTGGTCTCCATTCTTCTCTCCCTAGTGTTGAGTGTCTGAGCTGTTGTGGCATGCTGACCATTTGCATATTAGCTCTTTAATATATATATATATATATATATATATATATATATATATATATATATGACCAGGGGCTGTCACGACCAAAATAATCAGCCTAAAGACTGAGGGACAGCCAAATGACTGAACAGTAGGTTGGATGGGATGACCAGGCCAGCAGGGGGTTCAGTTGGGGGTGACCAGACTGTCAGAGGGAGAGAAATTGGGGGTGACCAGGCCAACAGGGAGGGCGATAAGGGGCAACCAGGCTGGTGGAGGGGCAGTAAGGGTAACCAGGTTGGTGTTGGTGGAGGGGTTAGTTTGGAGTGACCAGGCTGGCAGGGGGGCAATTAGGGGGGTATCAGGTTGGCAGGCAGAGGCTGTTAGGGGTGATCAGGCAGGCAGGTAGGTGAGCAGTTAGGATCCAGTGGTTATGGATTGTGAAAGGGATGTCCGACTGCTGGTTTAGGCCCAATCCCCTGAGGAGTCCTAAATTGGAGAGGGTGAAGGCTAGGCTGTACAAATTTCATGCACCAGGCCTCTACTATGTATGTATATGTGTGAATATATGTATATATATATATATATATATATATATATATATATATATATATATATGTATTCTACATTACCATAATGTATATTTGTATATTGTATGAACTCAGTTGTAAAAAAATGTGTATGCATCTAATGAAAATGAAATTAAACCATATAAAACTGGTTTAATAATATTCTAGGTATGTGCAGGTCAAAACAGTCAAATATTGAGAATTTTATATGGATCAACACAAGAGTAGTGGTGGCTAGTGCTAGACAGCAGAGCTGTAAGATATTTTAAGTAATTCTTGCACTCTTCTGCATTTAATTAAAGATCTTTAAGGAATGTGAATTCTTTTATTACCAGCAGCAATTACTAATAAAATGTATCTGAATTTGAAAAAGAAGAGAAATCAGGAAGTTGACTTGTCAATATGACCAGCCTCCCAGAGCCACTTCTAGAAGGAAGTCCCCAGGAAAAGCAGCAATGGATATCAATAAAAGAGCAACACTTCTAAATAGGGATCCCCTGCTGTTGCCCTGTCAGAACTGGGCAGTGACCATGCCTAACAAAGTCTTTAGGAACCTCAAGAGATCTCTGCTCCAAGCAGCAGGGCAGAACATTCAGGCAACAGAGCCCTGGGTTTCCCTTTATCCTAACACCACACCCATCCTGAATAAATTCGACTTGGATGCAATTTCCATAAGAGGTAGAAAACCAACATAAGATGTTATCCTCACAAAAGTTAAGTCATACTTGTTAATGGCTATAAGGAAGATGAGAAAGATTTCTGGTTGTATGTGACGCTAGTCATTTCTCCTCACCAGAAATAACTAATGCATGCAAATTGAGTTGACATTGTTATACGGGTAGATTTCTCTTCAGAGAAACCTTTATTATAGATTGAGCAAGACTCTGGGTGCAAGTAGATTGTCACACTGAGAATCTCTAGTTGCTATTTCCATGACACTACCAGCTGACTACTTAAAATATCAAAATTCAGTGCAGAGTCATCAAGAGGTACTTTCATATAAACTGTCTCCATCACATTATACTGTGATCTATGAAGATGGCTCCAATCCCGATCACTCCAGCATGGACCATAGTAACATAGGTAAATTTGGCCCCTGCACACTTCTTCTCTGTATTTAGCTAATACAAGGTAATAGCCACAGTCACCTACCTTTACCGTTCTCTAGCTGGAGTTACCATTGTGTCTCACAAACTTTAGGCGACAGATTTCAAGTTCCCCCAGTGGTCATGAAATCCCCTTCATTGAGCTCAAGATGGGGAAGAAACACCCTCTTCTTCCTAAGGATAGGGGTGGGTCCAGCACAACAAAAACTGACAGTAAAACATTTTGATCTTGATTTTGTCCTTGGTTTCTTTACCTTTCAGTCTATTGACATTCTCCAAGGGTCACAGAACCAGATTTTGTTCCTCTTGGTGAACCCTCCATGGGTGGGCCAATACCTTACTTAGGGGTACATGGTATTTAGCACAAATACTTTATTTTTGTCCTTTGGAGTCTGAGACAAAACAATGAAGACAAGGGATCCATTTTAGCTTCCTATTAAATACACAGATTGGAGAAAAAAAAGTTCTTTAGATTATAGTATTCTATTGATTATTTATAATGACATGGTATGTGTGCATGTCCCAGACAACTGTGGCACCATCGTTTGTCATAACCCCAACTCAAAGGTTCAAGTTGTGTAAGAGGAAGGGTCTTTTCTGAGAGAATCTAGGGCTCTGTGTGGTGGGAGGCGGCAGCTGGCCTCTGGCTTTGCAGCTTTCTGTCTCAGTCTTTCAAAGCAGGAGGGACTGAGTTCCCAGCAGTCCATGGGTCACTGTGGTTTTTGAAGCCCTGATGAAATATCAGTATTTGTTTAAAGAGAACCCTGTCTTTAAAGGTCTATAAATGTATCTTAGGCAGATGCCTATGAGAAAAGCTTTTAATGGTCATTGTTTTTGAGACTATTGGGTTAGCTGGATAAAAGTATCCCTGTGAAGAGAAATATCCCACTCTGCTAATCTATAACTTCTGGGGCCTTTTGAACTAGAAAAGATTAAACAGCAGTGCCACTAACCGTGGTAATGCAGAGCAGATTAGAAGTAAAAATACAAGCGTTTGAAAATAAGGCCAATGATATTAGATAATACCGTGATTATGGTGATATCATTGCATGTATTCCTGGCCCAATAAGCACATCTAATGATCCTGACCTCATCTTCTCTTGGCACATGGTCATCCTGTCAACCTACAGAAAAGACTGATGACTGCATGAGAGGAAAATAATGGCTGGGGAAGCTGAACAGGGAAGTAACATCAGGCAGAAGTGCTTGAAGTTAAACCCTATAGCTACTCACTCTGCAATTCTGGCAGCTACTCTGAACTCACCGGTATATTTGAGTGTGAGTAGGTGAGGTTCCTACTAAAAATTATTAATGAACTGATGATGTATCAGACCCAAGTCACAGGCAAGAGAGGTTCTGTAAGACATAGCTCCAAAAATAGCATCCCTTTACTAGGCACCTACTGTATGCATGTATAACTATGGTGTTATATATTAGGGAAATAGGGTGAGAAGGATGATATAGATTTATTCCCACTACTGCAATGACCTGTATAGTACTTACTGGATGGAAATAGACAGGCACACAAATAATTGAAAATGATAAACAGAAGAAATTCTGCTAGAAGACACAGCTGGAATTCTCAATCCTGTTAGGAATATGGTCACCATTTAAAGCCCCAAGTGACAGTGTTGGTGTAAATAAGTCAGTACTGGCTACTGGTGAATGTTTGTGGCAGTAATGAAGCAATTCTAAACAGATCAATGTCCATCAGACCAGGGCATATGAATACTGCCATTCATATTTTTTAAATCCTTATTGCTTAAAATATTACATATGTCTCCTTTCCCTCCCACCCCAGGCCTTCACCACCCTATTATATGTAACCATGTATATATGCACACAATTTCTTTGGTTAATCTCTCCCCACCCACCCAACCTCACCCTTCCCTCAGACATTCTAAAGTCTGTTCCATGCTTTCTGTCTCTTGATTTATTTTGTTTTTCAGTTTATTTTGCTCATTAGATTCTATATATGAGTGAGATCGTGTGATACTTGTCTTTCTCTAACTGGTGTATTTTGCTCAGCATAATACTTTCTCCATGATGTCTCAAAGGGTAAGACATACTTTTTTACGGCTGCATATTATTGCACTGTGAAAATGTACCACAGCTTTTTTGTTCACTCCTCTACTGATGGGCACTTGAGCTGTTTCCAGATCTTAGTTTCTATGAGTATAGGGGTGCATACATTCTTTCTTACTGGTGTTTCAGATTTCTCAGGAGATATTCCCAGAAGTGGGATCACTAGGTCAAATGACAGTTCCATATTTAATTTGAGGAAACTCCAAACTGTTTTCCATAATGGCTGTACCAATCTGTATATCCACCAGCGTATACTAGAATTCCATTTTCTACACATCCTCACCAGTACTTGTCACTTGTTGGTTTGTTGATGGTAGCCATTCTGACAGGTGTGAGGTGATACCTTGTTGTCATTTTAATTTGCATCTCTTTGATGATTAGTCCACTTTGAACACTTTTTCATATGTCTCTTCACTCTCTGTATGTCCCCTTTGGAGAAATGCCTATTTAGGTCCCTTGCCCATTTTTTAATTGGATTGTTTGACTCCCTTTTGTTAAGTTGAATGAGTTCCTTATATATTTTAGATATTAACCCTTTATCAAATGTTCAATGCCATCCCAATTTAATGTTAAGTTCCTTTTTTTTTCTTTTCTCATTAGCAGAGCCACAAGGCTAATTATTTTGACTTCTTCTTAAAGTGCAGATTTCAACATAAAATATTTTTGTCATATTATACAGACTCTATTACTATTCTCCCATTAATCTATCTCTTTGTCCCCAATTTCTGTTGTTAAAAAATCTGTGCAATGATGTTGATCCCCTCTGGCAAAATTTTCTTTTAAAAATATTTAGAGACTGTGATGAGGGAGATTCATTTATATTATTTTATTCACAAAGCAAAATTAAATGCATGTTTCCAGAGACTGTTAATCAGCACTAACCCACTATTGCTTAAAATATTTTTATGCCCTTAGTTGCTTCAAACCCTGCCCCCCCCCCATAACTCTCAAACACAGCTGCGGTGAATGTATTTTAAAACTACCCTTTAAAAAGAAAAATCTCACCTGGGTGGAAATGTTCTATATAAAATCACATAGTCATGATCTGTTGATATGAATGCATTTCTCTGTTACTTTGAATAATATCTATATTCTGGTTCCAGTTATCAGAACATGATATAACCCATGGCACAAACTTGACTACTTTTGTGGAAATAACATTTCATTAACTAACATGTATTTTGTTGTGTCAGGAGGAGATGAAATATAACTCAGTGAATTTGGTGCTTTCATCCTTTTGCCAATATTAATCACTGCATAAGCAGAATTAAGAAATGCTATCATGGTGGAAGTTTTATTTCCACAGTCTCAGTCTATCTCCCTGACTCCAAACTACCAACCACTAATATGTTCTTCATAACGGAGCCATCATTTTTCTTGTTTTTTTTTTTTCAGTAATGAATTAATCTAACACCTTCAAATATTAGAGGACACCTCACACTTTAACATATTTCTATTTTTAACACCTTTGAAGATCAGTGCTTTGAGACAAAAATCACAAACTTGGCTTTGTGATCAATTCATGTGATCGGTGGTGTGTAACTTAACGATGTCATAATTGGGATTCTATATTCCTACAATCAGAGAACAAAATAAAAACAGGTAGAGATTACTAAAAAAGTGTCCACCCCATCCGTGGTCAATGGCTAGAACATAATATAGAAATGTTGAACTAGAAGAGGAATGATAAGCCTGGGCAATCAAAATAAAGTTAAATGGCCTGACTGGCAGTAGAGCCATTATCTTGCTCACTCACATTGCAGGTTCCTTCTGCTCCAGGATAGTAATTATCCCCACAGGTCACCAAGTGGTCGTATAGGATCTGTTGCTTGGTGAGTCGATAGAATTTGTCTCAGTACATTTGCAATCACTGATTCCTTTTGCTTGGTTGCTCAGCATTGCTGCAGTGAATCTACTGTGGCCTCAATTACCAAGAAAATAAGCCTCCTTCGAAGCCTGAAAGTTTTCTGTTTTCCCCACAAGCTTCGCCCCTCCCCCCCCATTTTCCTTCTAAAAATTACCTTGGATTATTTTGACCTTTATTTAAAAGCCCTTTAACAACTCCTCAAGATAAAGCCCGCATAACATAAATTGGGCATTCAAGGTTCGCTAATGTTCAATTTCATGAAACCATTTTCTCCAGGCCCATGTCAGTCCTTGCAATTTTCTAAGCCTACAGGGGAGTTTGTGTGCATTCCATTCCCTTCCTGGCTCTCCTCTTCTTAGTAATTTCTTCAAAATCTAGCATCAGGCCATTCTCTGGTGAAGGCTTTCATAAAGTAAATTTTCTGTACTCCCACAGTCCATGCCTATAACAGACAATTTTCTACAGTTAACTGCAGTCATTGCCTTCAGATTGAGCCTTCCCACTGTACCATGAGATACTAGAAGCCATGAGATCCTAGAAGCCACGAGAGTCCATAAGCTTTGACAGGTTTTCTTTTGGATTGGTTTGCTCTGCATTTCATGTGGTGCCTGTTCCTCCTGACACAATCCCCTTGATGCCATCTTTGAGAAATTCCTATCACCTTAGGATCAGGTAAGTCTCTCTAGGTATGTAGCCCTGGTCATCTATCTGTGTAACACACACACACAAAGACACATACATGGAGTGGCATAAAGTTAATATGATTGGGAAAGAAAATATTTAGGATCTTGAAAAAAAGGTGTCTTCAACCTTTGTTTTCATTATCATTAGAATAATACTCAATTGAGTATTAAAAATATATATATATATATATATATATATATATATATATATATATATATTTCAGAGAGAAAGGGAGAGGGAAAGAGATATAGAAACTTCAATGATGAGAGGGAATTATTGATTCACTGCCTTCTGAATGCCCCTGCTGTGGATTAAGCCAGCAAACCAGACATGTGTTCCTCACTGGAGTCAAACCTGGGACCCTTCAGTCCATAGGCCGATGCTCTATTCACTGAGCCAAAACAGCCAGGGCTCAATTGGGTATTTTTTAAAGATGTAACTTGAGATTATAAATTAGGGAAAAATAATTTTAGAATGCGCATTTTCAAAACATAGTGGCAATACCATAATGGGCTTTGGTTTTTATAATAAACATTTAAAAATGTTTAGTTGTTGTACATTCAGCGACAATATACTACATTCTAAATTAATACTCATATTACAGTAAAAACATTTGGCAGAATATGGCCAAGCAATAATAATAATTTGCATTTACAGCTCAAAGCTAGTAGCTCAAAGCAATTCACAAAGTGCTGTTTAATTTCTGCTCATTCCTATTTTTTACTTATTTCATCTTCATTCATCCTGCAAATGTGTGAGTATATGGTTTTCATTAAAATAATAAAAATAAATTAAATGGTTAATATGGAAAATAAAATGGAATATTCCTTTACAACTGTCTAGTATACCTGGAGAGCTGGTGGTGGGAGTTGGGAGGACATAAGAAAATTTTGAATTTTCTCTAAGCTCTAGGATTACTTGGAGATGAGTGCAAAAAGGATCTCGTAGATACCAATTTGAGTGCTTGACTTTGCCTGAAGTTTTTACAGTCCCTTTTCTGAGAATCATTGAGGAGATTTACCGACTGGCCAATAGTTATCACATGCACTGACCATCAGGGGGCAGATGCTTAATGCAGGGAGCAGAAACCACAGGCATGGAAACATTGAACACACTGTTGAATCTCAGAGGGAAGTGGGGAGGAAGGAAGGCAGGAAGAGATTAACCAAAGAATTTATATGCATACTAGAGGCCTGGTGCATGGGTTTGTGCAACGGTGGGGTCCCTCCACCAGGCCCGTGACCTTTGGCAATCCAAGACCCCACAGGTGGCAGTTGGACATCCTTAGTGCTGCTGCAGAGGTGGGAGAAGCTCTAGCCACAGCCACTGCACTTTCCAGCTTCTAGCTGAGCAGTGCTCTCCCTGATCACCAGAGGGCAGCTCCTGCATTGAACGTCTGCCCCTGGTGGCCAGCATGCATCATAACGACCTATCTGTCTGCCTTTGGTCTATTTGTATATTAGCCTTTTATGCCTGCAGGATGGGGCAGAAACTGGCTCTCTTACATCCCCCAAGGGATCCTGGATTGCACGAGTCTGCAGGCCAGGCCCGGGGACCCCACCAATGCATGATCAGGGCCAGGGAAGGACACAGGAGGTTGGTCATTGGGAAGGGACTGAAGGAGGGCTCCAGGGCAGGTCCAGCCCATGTTGCTCAGTCCCGATCAGCTGGACCCCAGCAGCAAGTTAACCTACCTGTCAGCATGTCTTCCCCCTGGTGGTTATTACATGTCATAGTGACTGGTCGACTGGTCAACTGTCTGCCCCCTGGTGATCAGTGCACATCACAGTAAGTAGTTAAGTGGCCTTAGCATATCATTAGTATACTATGCTTTGATTGGTTGAACAGATGACCAGACAAGTGGACACTTATCATATTAGGTTTTTATTATATAGGATATTAAAATTTCATGTCTAGTATGCATTCTGTTTTATATCTTTTAGTTTATTTCACTGTAATTAAAGGACACATTGATAGTTCAAGTTTTTATATATTGTAATCTTAAAATTATATTTTTCACCTGTGCTTTGTGGATAGCCTGCCTAAGGTTTAATTTATTTTGGCACTTTTTAATGGAATATACAGCCCTTGAGTCCAGTGGATCATTGTTATATCATGAGGAAATGTCTGAAAAATTGCCCTATTTGCTTGTAGAAAGTTCAGAAATTTCAAAACAACCCCTTCTCTCCTCAGCATAAATATAAGCAAGTATTAAATTCCTTTTAATCACATTAGTCGTTGAGTTGACAGTCTACATTTGGATATCTGTATTTAGCAATCAGATTTCCTGGATTTTAATGAGCTTGATCCAATTTATGGTTCAAGACCATGAATAAATAATTATTATATAAGCAATTTCACTTTGTTACCATAGTGATGGAAACAGAAGAACCTCACTTTATGCTCAATGTGGAGGCGTGCAATAAAAGGCAGTCTTTAAAATGTCTACACTTAGGAGAAAGGCAACAATAGCTCATTTTCAATTCAGTCTTTGAATTCCAATTATGATATTATTTGTGTCAGGAAGATTTACTAAGTTCCAAAGAACAGATATTAGGAAGTAATACCTTCTAATAATTATTTTTAAAGTTCCCATAAACCTTTTGCTTGCTTTAAATCTATCCCATCCTACACTGGAAACGCTGACTGAGAAAAGTAAGACATAGTTCCTAAGATCAAGAAGATGATTGCCGCCAAAACTGGTTTGGCTCAGTGGTAGAGCCTCAGTCTGCGGACTGAAAGGTCCCAGGTTCGATTCCGGTCAAGGGCATGTACATTGGTTGCGGGTACATCCCTGGTAGGGGGTGTGCAAGAGGCAACTGGTCGATATTTCTCTCTCATCAATGTTTCTAGCTCTCAACCTCTCTCCCTTCCTCTCTGTAAAATATCAATAAAATATATTTTAAAAAAAGAAGATGATTGCCTACCTGGTGAGACATGTGTATTCGTACATATAATTATAAAACAAAGACAGTATTCCAAATAATGAAAGTCTAAGTTGTGTTATATGCTCTGGGAAGAAAGCAAATTTGAGTAGTAGAAATACTCTATTTTCTATAAATTATTTTTAAATGAGTGAATCCTTCACACCAATTGTGTCACTTAGTCCGACCTTAGGAACGTGTTATTTATGTTTAAGTCAACAAGCCCTCTGTTATAATTCAATTATAGAATGGTTGAATAATAAATAAAATAATAGGCCAATGATGATATTGCTGTGACATTAGCTACAGTGAATTTTTTTGTGGGTCTCCTGTGGTAGACTCTGGGATGCTCTATAATTCAAAGGTAAGAAATGGAACAGCGAAGATGAGGGTGAAAAGGAGCAGAACCTTAATGAGAGCTTATTTGTGGAGTCCATACTGGGAAGAGCAACACATATATCTAAATGGAGCTAGGAAAGGCTATTAGACCCAGGAAAAGGGGGCATGGAGATGTATACCAAAATCTATTATTTGGCATATGTTCGGTGCTCAGATAAAAGGGGCTGAAAGGCTGTGCACATCTGTGATTCATGACAAAATGCTGAAAGTTGAGCACCCACATTTTGGTTTAGTGGCTACACATTGGGCGCTAGCACTTTCCATTATTTCGCTTCGCCTTTGTAGTGACAGGCTTCTTCATGGTGGGAAGACAGCTGTGGCAGCTCTCAGCACCATGTCCTCAAACTACAAAGAATAAAAACACAAGCTAACTTAAGCTGCTCTTCTTCTTTCTTTAATTGATTTTTAACAGAGAGGAAGAGAGAGGGATAGAGAGTCAGAAACATCGATGAGAGAGAAACATCGATCAGCCGCTTCCTGCACACACCCCCTACTGGGGATGAGCCTGCAACCAAGGTACACGCCCTTGACCGGAATCAAACCCGGGACCCTTCAGTCTGCAGGCTGAAGCTCTATCCACTGAGCCAAACCCGTTAGGGCCTAAGCTGTTCTTTATGCTGCTCCCATTTTACCCCAAGAAGAAAACTCCTTTCCAGAGCCTGCTGCCTCCTTACTCATGCCAGCTTCTAGAAGGCTGAGCTAGCACCTGTTCTTACACAGACTGGGAAGTCTATCTGATAGGATAAATTGTGTTCACTAAAGATATATAGGTTGTAATACTAATTCCCAGGACCTCAGAATGGGATTTTATTTGGAAATAGCATTGTTATATGTATAAATATAATTAGTAAATTAAGATGAGGTCATTAGGGTGGGTTCCTAATCCAACATAACTGGTGTTCTTATAGAAATAAATGCTGCCGAAACCGGTTTGGCTCAGTGGTAGAGCGTCGGTCTGCAGACTGAAAGGTCCTGGGTTCGATTCCGGTCAAGGGCATGTACCTTGGTTGCGGGCACATCCCCAGTAGGGGGTGTGCAAGAGGCAGCTGGTCGATGTTTCTCTCTCATCGACGTTTCTAGCTCTCTATCTCTCTCCCTTCCTCTCTGTAAAATATCAATAAAAATATTTTAAAAAAAGAAATAAATGCTATGTGAAGAATGGAGTTACGTTGCCATAAGCCAAGACACTCCCAGGATCTAGGACAGGGGTAGGCAAACTTTTTGACTCAAGGGCCACAATGGGTTATTAAACTGGACTGGAGGGCCGGAACAAAAGCATGGATGGAGTGTTTGTGTGAACTAATATAAATTCAAAATAAACATCATTACATAAAAGGGTATGGTCTTTTTTTTTTTAATTCAATAGTTTTATTCACTGGATCCTGCCCACAGGCCATAGTTTGCCCAGCCCTGGTATAGGAGAAGTCCTGGGACAGATCTATCCTTAATGCCCTCAGAGAATGTATGGCACTGCTGACACCTTGGTTGCAGACTTCTGCCCTTCAGAACTGTGAGACCATACACTTCCGTCATTCTAAGCCATCTGGGTTGTGGTGCTTTGTTATGGCAGCTCCAGGAAATGAATGCATTCTGAATATTTAAAATGACATAATTACACTTAAATGTGGCTTTGGAACATTTCCTCTAACCTAAGTAATTAGTACAGATAACTGATCTGTATCCAATGATACTTGTAAAGATTCTGAAGTATGAGGCAGAGTCCTCAAAACCCTGGCACTAGATTCAGTAATGTCCCATCAGGTTTATTTTTTAATATATATTTTTAGTTCTAATTATAATTTTTGTTAACGGGAATAATTCTATTTTACATAGCTGTTCTGATGCATGTTAATTGTCCTGGAGAATGAGGCCTAATAATACCACGCCTTCCATCATCTTCCTACTGAAGTCAGCGCACATGGGGCAGGGCATTTTGCAGAAGTGAGGAAATGAAAAGGATTAGGAACGTTTGTGCACAGCTTTTTGGAAAGGTGAAAATGTTGAAACCATGAATTCAATGATGTTATCATTCCTGATTTATATGTATTTAATTTTAGAACCACACATTTTTTTTTTTATAGGGAGGAAGGAAAGGGGAGAGAGAAATAGAAACATCAATGATGATACTTCCCACACACCCCCTACTAGGGTGGAACCCACAACCCAGGCACATGCCCTGACTAGGAATCAAACCCTGACCTCCTAGTTCATAGGTTGATGCACCACCACTGAGCAACACTGGCCAGGTGACTTTAATTTTTTTTTTAATTTCTAAAGGAGAAATTAGAAGATACAGAGAATTAAGTAAAAATTGATTAATTAAAGACATCAGATTATAGTGACAAAATGTGTGGTAAGATCTGGCAGCCTTCATCCCACTTAAAAAAATCTAGCTCACCCCTAACTGGTTTGGCTCAGTGGATGGATTGTCAGCCTGTGGACTGAAAAGTCCCATGTTTAATTCCAGTCACCAGCATGAGCCTTGATTGCCTGGCACATACCCAGTAGGGGGTGTGCAGGAGACATCTGAACGATGTTTCTCTCTCATCAATGTTTCTATTTATCTTTCCTTCTCCCTTCCTCTCTGTAAAAAAATCAATAAAGTATATTAAAAAAAAACTAGCTCATTAGAATGGAATAACTCCTAACTTCACCCAAAGACTTCATTATGGCAGAGTGTGTACTGTCTTAAAAATAAATAACACGTTCCTAAGCTCCAACTAAGTAACAAAACTCCTATGAAGGGATCACTCATTAAAAAAAAAAAAAATAAAAATTCACAGGTGGAAAGTTCTCTAAGACCAAGACTAAAAAATATATTCAACAGCAAAATACATTTAAGTAAATCCTGGATAAAGACCAATGTCAGGTTAACTAAGCTACATTGAAGGACTTCCATGGATCTGCCTTACTTTCCTTTCAGTGAGAAAAACATTATGTGTATTGAGTACACTCTGTCATCTTTTCCCCCATAACCTCAAACTCTTGATAGACACAATAATGAAAGTAAAATAATACAAGACCACTTTCCCTTGAAGCTAATTTCAACTGTGCAGTATTTTTTTTTAATTGATATTTTACAGAGAGGAAGGGAGAGAGATAGAGAGCTAGAAATGTCGATGAGAGAGAAACATCAACCAGCTGCCTCTTGCACACCCCATACTGGGGATGTGCCGCAACCGATGTACATGCCCTTGACCGGAATCGAACCCAGGACCTTTCAGTCCACAGACCGATGCTCTACCACTGAGCCAAACCGGTTTCTGCTTCAACTGTGCAGTTTTTAACCTTCTACCAAGATACACTGGTGGCCATAATAGCTAGTAGGTGACAGGACATGGTTGGGTGTTTAATTCACACCCATGGCCCTGACATTTCCCTGTAAGTTAGAAGGAATTGTGGCTCCCAGGTGATTTGTCTCAAGTGACTTATGAAGGTCTATTTCACCAGGGAAGGAAAAAACACTCATTCTTTCCAGCTCAGATGCTGGATTCTGTGATGCACAGCACTCATTTCGAACCAAGTTCTTTTAAAACCCTCCTCATTAGAATAGGATGAAGAATTGAATAAGAAGCATTAGCCCCACTTAAAAGGTCTCTGAAAACAGACCTCTTTTGTCCAAACCACAATAGGCTTGAGAAAAACAACAAACAATACAACAAAACAGGAGTGGTTGCAATGAAACATTTTGCAGAAGTTTATTTGCTGAACCCCAGCTTCCACCATTTGTTCGCAATTTAGTATCTTTTTACAAAATACATTTTGCCTGTAAATGAGTAAAAAAGCTGAGCTCTGAATAATTTTTAAAATGCAGTTCAGCCCTAGCCTGTTGGTTCAGTGGTTAGAGTGTCAGCCTTTGGACCAAAGGTCCCTTTGTTCAATTCCAGTCAAGGGCATGTATCTTGGTTGCAAGCTCCTTCCTGTCTGGGCCCTGGTCAGGGCTTGTGCAGGAGGGAGGCCACCAATCCATATGTTTCTCTCACATCGATGTTTCTCTCTTTCTCTCCCTAAAACTCAATGGAAAAAAAATAACCCTGGGCTAGGATTAACAAAAAACAAACAAACAAAAAATTCTGTTTAATATTTATAAGCCAGTTACTAAATAGTAAAATCTTAGACTTTAGAAGGGCCCTCCTGAATCTTCTAGTGCTCATGCATAGTTCCCACAGACATTTTCCCAGCCTCTGCTTGCAAACTTCCAAGGAGGAGGAGGAAGTCATCATCTTGAATTTAGGGGCAACTATTACTAAGTAAGAATATTTATTCAATATTCACTCTAAATATCCACTTACATTTGCCTTCAACTGATCTAAGTTCAAGCCTATTGCCTCCAAATAAATCTGATTCCTCATAAAGACCACTGGCCATCCAATATGTGAATTAAAGTCATTTTTTTATAAGTGAAATATGCATCCATTTCAAGGTCCTTTGTCCTCATATTTTCCTGACCTTTTAATACACATACCTGGCTTTGTTCACTTTTTTTCCCCCTGCAGCTCTGATGTGTCAGTAGAGTTCCAGATGTGGAGTGAAGTCTTGTTGGTTGTGGACACTAAATTTTGATGAATGCATCTGAGGTCTATGGTGACTTCCATGGTGACTCAATCACTCTGCTGACTCACATTAATCTTGCAGTTGGCTAAAATGTCTTAACATTTTAACCCAATTTGCTGCTCAGTCTACCCTTTCCCTTACTCCTTTGAACCATGTGCTTTCTGACCTAAGCGCAGGATATCACATTTATCTTTATTAAATGTCATCTTCTTAGACTCAACTCACTGTTTCAGCCTGTCAGGATGCTTTTGAATCCTGATTCTGTCATCCCCTGCATTAGTTATCTCCCCGAGCTTGTTGTCAGCCACAGATTTGATAACAGGCCTTCTTTGTCCTCATCCAAGTCAATGATAAAAATACTGAGGGGACCGAGCCAGGGAAAGAGCAATGGCGCTGGTCATCTGCCAAGTTGGGAATGCTATGTGTGTCTGAATTTCATTCAGCCAGCTGAAAATCTGCTCAACCACATTAACATTTCATACAGGACTCTAAGATATTTGGAATTTGGTCCTTTCCTCCTTCCTTGTCATTATCCAGTCCTTTGTTTCCAGCATTTGTTGCTTTCCAGCCAGACTAGCAATGTTTTCTGTCCTTTCTCAATACTGGGCTCCTTTCCCATCTCAGACTCTTATTATTTTCGTTCCCTTTCCTTGGATTACTCTCTTCCCGGATATTTGCATAACTGGCGCCCTATCATTCAGGATTTAGCTCAAAAATAGCCACTTGGAGCAATGTTTCCCATCCTCTGTTCCCCAACTATTGACATTTGGGCTGGATAATTTTTGTGGGGCACCATTTCCCTTGGTAATGTTTTATGGCTTTTATTGTACAGGTCTTATACTTCTTTTTTAAAACATATTCCGAACTGTGTTATCGTTTTATACTATTTTGAATGGAATTATTTTCTTTAATTAATCTTAAACTGCTGGGGAGCAGATGGGACTTGGTTAGAAAGTTGTAAGGAGGACATTCTGATAAAAGGGAAGTGTGTGGAAGGCTGCCTGCCCTGCTATTGGAATCCCAACTTTGGGGAGATTTGGGGGAATGTCGAAAGCAGCACCCCTAATTATTCCTTGACCTTTCCAAACAAGTCTATGCATATGCAGACCCCAGATGTTTATTGGAAGCCTTATGCTTAATCCCTGGATGCCCTTGCCTAGAGGACAATATAAAATGTGTCCTCCCAAGATTACTCCCCTACTGACTATATCTACAGATAAAAATTCCAATAGAGGCCCGTCAAGGGAGGCAATAGAGGCTGCACTGGACACTAGAGCCAGGAGCCCTCTCTTCCACAGTCAAACTGTGACTGAGTAATCTGTCCATCCTTCATTCAGGGGCTGCTGGTCAGGCATGGCATAATTAAAGTACTTTCTTATAAACATGGATAATTTTTTAAAAATATATATTGTTATTGTTTTCAAGGGGAAAGGAGAAGGATAGAGAGATGGAAACATCAATAATGAAAGAACCATTAATCGGCTGCCTTCTACACACACCCCATTGAGGATCTAGCCTGCAACCCAGGCATGTGCCCTGACAGAGAATTGAACCATGACCTCCTGATTCATAGGTCTACACTCGACCACTGAGCCACGCCAGCTGGGATAAACCTGAATCTTTCTTAGTGGACATCCTTAATATCACTAATCAAATAAAATCAGGTAAGGGTCTTTTTAAAAGAACTATTCTGTAAAATAAAGTCTGCCTTTGTACCAGTTGTTGGCTTTGAGGCAGTTTTAGATATTCCACCTGGTTATTGCATTACATACAGATAAACAGTCTCATTTTGCTTAATAAATTGCTATTCTCTATCCACTAATATAATTCCTAAAATAGAGATGCTACAAAATCACACTTTGTAATTCTGTTTACCCATCTCCCAGTAATACACCGAGAAATCAAATTAAAATTCCTGGCAAGTATTCTTACAAAACCAAGTGAAGAAGGGCAGCGATCATTTTTCTCTGAATTGGAACTGGATCGGCAAAGTAGGGGAAAAGTGCTCTAATTTGATTTCAGGTACAGGACCAGAACTCAAATTCCTCACCCAAGTGCAATGACTTATCCACACCTGTGACATAGCACCACAATGGGGAGAGTGAAAAGGGGGAAAGAAATGCCTACATTACTTGCAGAATTCTTTAGATGACAGATACACAAACAGGGTTAATGCACATAATGTGAGCTTTCTTCTTTCTGTATTGATATATTCCTCCTGCCTGCTTTGCCATGATTGTCAGCAAGTGTGATTCACCTTCACCCCTCTGCACCAGTTTGCTCACTCTCTGCATCACGAAGGAGCCTCCTTGCAAAAGCAAAACAAGGCTGAGCCTGTGGAGTTGTCAATAGCAGCAACAAATGTACTTACCCCTCCTCCGTTTCCCGTAACTGGGCCATTACTCAATCGAAAACAAACTGAGGACAGGGACATTATCTTGTTCAATTTTAAATTCTGCCTGGTTTTCATGCTAATTATGGATCAATAAATAAGCAGGTATAGACAAGTGTGCCTTCTTTTTATCTTTTTCCTTTGCCTCCGCTTATAGACCATTAATGAACTTCGGTTAGCATCAGGAGTCATATCCAAATATCAAGATAATTACATTCTGCCTGAATTTTACAAATGAATAAAACAAGGCAGGAAAAATCGGCTTTAGCTAGTATAGCATTGTCTAAACTATTGGTAATGATTTGTTAAAGTTTAGATTAAAAGGTTAATGGAAATGATTCTGTTTCACAAAGAATCTTCTATAGGTATTTAAAGTCCAGGTTGAGTTATTGGCATTAGCGGACACCCCTGGAAGATGAATTACCAGACCAAATTCACTGAGACCCACACAACCATACCACTAAACAAATAAACTTTAACTTTAGAGCTTTGACACTAACTTTTATTTATCTGAACCCCAGGCTCTGTGATCTGCCAGTGCAGTTTCATAAGTGGAATTGTGTTGCAGCTATTTTTATGCTACAACAGTTTATTTCAGTCTTGGACCATAAACACTTTGTTTGGGGGGAAAAAGAATAAATAAATACGTGTACATGTGCTTACACACTCATATAAGACTAATATTAAGTAAAAGGAAAATTCATGGTTTCTTGCTGGAGCCTAATGCCCCAGTACTATGGATGTTAGCCCATGAATTTCTTAGAAGTTCTGTAATGAAAACCCCAGTCAAATCTGATTCAACTCATCACTTTATCAAATTATTTCCCCGTGGCAACTTTATTTAAGCAACACAGCTCAATGCCTAACAGCTTGGAGACAATAGTGACAATTTAATAAGCAGGTTATAAAACTTTCTATATAGGATTATAACCTTTCCTATAAGAAGACAACTATGATTCTACGGAGTATACAATGATTATCTTGAGGCAGGGTTACTTCCTTATTATTGTTATTTGTTATTGGATTTTTCTATCTATCTTGTTTTGTTAACAAAACTGTATTTATGGTATAAAGTCTACATGAAAAAAAATGTTTAATTATGATCAAGAAAAAATAACCTGATATATACACTATATATATATATATATATATATATATATATATATATATATATGTATATACTTCTTTAGAATATCAGGAATCATAAGGACAGGAATTATAAATTCTATGCCAACTTGTTCATATATGCCTTACTTTATTTATTTTTAAATTTATCTTTATTTTTCAAAGTTTTACAGGTGTCCCCTTTGTTGTTTTGTTATTGTTGCTGTTTTCCCATTGACCCCTCCCCCACCCCTCCCAAGCCTTCACCACTCTATTGTCTGTGTCCATGGGCCAGTGGGATAGGATGCTAACTCTGGGTAATTAGAGACTTAATTAAGTTAAATTGTAGGACATTCGTTGTCATAGAGTTGTCTGATGGGGGTGGGGGGGTTCCACATATCTGGTTTACTAAGTGTAGTATTAGAATAGAGGAAAACAGCAGGAGTGTTTTTTCTTTAAAAATCATTAATGAAAAATAATTTGATAATTCAAAAAATTCTAAATGCAAGTTTAGACTTAACTGTAAGTTTCAATTTTGCATGGTAGCTTAATACAGGAAGAAAAAAAGCTCACATTATCTGTATTAACCCTGCTTCTGTATCTGTCCTCTAAAGAATTCTGCAGGTAATATAGGCATTTCTCCCTTTTCACTCTCCACATTGTGGTGCTGTGTCACAAGTGGGGATAAATCATTGCACTTGAGTGAGGAACTTGAGATCTGGCCCCAGGTTAACTCCTTAGTCACACATTCTGGTCAGATCCTTTAGTCTCTAGGCCAGCCGTGGGCAAACTATGGCCCGCAGGCCGGATCTGGTCCATTCAGCTGTTCTATCCTGCTCTCCCCTCTGCTCCTTCACCAGCAGCCCAAGATGAGAGTGCCAGCATGATCAGGTTGCTTTTGTTCTGGCCCTCCGATCCAGTTTAAGAACCCATTGTGGCCCTCAAGTCAAAAAGTTTGCCCACCCCTGCTCTAGGCGGTACATATGGTGGTTTAAAAACAAGGTTCATTTTAATTTAGTATTCATCATTGCAACACTGTGATCGAATAGAGGTATGTTTTGGTCTTCATCCACGGTTCCTGACACATAGCTCCTCAAGCGCTCGTTATTTTCTATGGAAGAGCTGTAGTTATAACATTTAGGTAAATATCAGGATATCAATGTCATAAATTGAGAGGGCAGGGATAAGGCAAACTTTTGGAGGAAAGACAGGTGTTTTTAGATGTAGCATTGCTTTGAGAAGGGCTGAATGTAGCAGAAGGTAAACAGGCAGTGAGCTCTGGTCTGAGCAGGCTGCCATAGTGGACAGGGTCCAGAGAAGGTGATGCTACACACTTTGTGACTTTGTCCATGGTAACTCCAAATTTTCATAATACTTTGTGTTAAAATCATTATACTCAAACCATATATACTTTCAGTATTGAAAGTTATAAAAAAATCAATCACAACTATCATAAAAAGAGATCTACTGAACTATACACACACCTGCACACTTACACACACACACAACTGATGTTTGTTAATTCCATCTGCTGGAGAGAAATTGAAACAGAAACTTACATAAGAATTAAATTATGCCACATTTACTACCAAGAAAAGATTTTTTTCCCCTTAAGCCAGAATGTGTACAGTGAATTGAATACACTATATGATTCTTATTCAAATACCGGCACAATTGAGAATTGCAGGAAACAGAGTGGAATAAGTCATTTCGACATCTGCATTGAGACTTGAATACTTTTACTCAAAGTTTACACAGCCAATTTATTATCTTTTTTTTCCTTAGGAAATGAGGATGATTTGAGAGATGGTGCTCATCAGTTCAGACAAGATCCTTGTACAGCGTATTTGGATTCTGTAGGGAAATTTAACTTTATTCTATTTCAAATTTCAGAGAGGTGCATCATTTGGCAGTCCACAGTCTCTCACATCTGTTCCAATTTTGTGGTTACTTGTATCTTTTTATTCATTTCATTGGGGTAATATTGCTTAATGAGAACAAAAGAGGGTACATAGAAGTCATGTTACAAAGTTGTACATCTGAAATGTACAGAATTTTTGGTTACTAGTATCTCAATGCGCTGCCCCTATGTACTGAAGCTTTAAAAAAAATTTTCCTCCTGGCTCAAGGTGCTCATCAGCCATCTGGAACTGCTTCCCTAGCTTCATCCATTATGCAAATGAGATTCTTCATGTTTCGTCTGCTGGTACTAATGCATTAATGTTGGATGGTACAGCATGAGCCCCCGAGAAGACATTGCCTTTTCATCAGTCATTGGCTTGAGCTCACCCCTCATTACTTTTAATGGCTCCATGGCACCTAAGGTCACCGGACTCCTAACTGCTGCTGCCCAGGGTTGTTGCCAATAAAAGCAATTTTCTGTATTTAAATGAAGCAGCTTCTCTGTCGAATGCTTTTCTTCCCAGTTTTTAAATTTTATTTTAATTTTTGTCACCATGGAATTTCCATCACTCAGAAACAGATAATGACTGTTTCATGGGACAAGTGGGACTGTCTTTCAAACACCGTTTAAGAAAAAGGTATAACCAAGAACAATTCCATTGGAGGTTTCATATATGTTTTAGATAGCTGTCTGTGCTTTAATAAGAGTTTCCAATTATCCCTCAAAGAGGGTTCTTCCTTTTAGCATAGTGAATGGTTAGAGCATAAAGCACTCTAGTGACAAACAGCCTGGTTTCACTCCTGGCTCTTCCACGTCCCACCGGAGGAGTTTAAACCAGTTACTTAGTCTCTAGGCACCTCAGTTTTTCAACTGTAAAATGGGAATAAGAAAAATCATCTCCTAGGCTTTTACTGTAAATTAAAAGAAATACTATTATGTGTTTAAACATGTTTGTACGTAATATGTGTTAAGTGGTTGTTAAGGCAAATTGTATTGATAATAAAGATCTACAAATGTAGAAATAATTTTAAAAGCATGACTGTGAATGAAAGTTCAAGCTGTTATCTAAATAAAGTTCTTAATTGGATGAGGAAGGCAGCTCCACTTAATGCTAATAAATGCAACTATCGATAGAATGTTTAATTTTTATTTATTTTTAATGGACGTTATTACTTTTATTTTTTATTTTATTTTTAAAAATATATATTATTGATGTTTTACAAAGAGGAAAGGAGAGAGAGATGGAGAGCTAGAAACATCGATGAGAGAGAAACATTGACCAGCTACCTCCTGAACACCCGCACCAGGGATGTGCCCACAACCAATGCACATGCTTTTGACCAGAATCAAACCTGGGACCTTTCAGTCTGCAGACCCACGCTCTATCCACTCAGCTAAACTGGTTTTAGCAGAATGTTTAATTTTAAAAAAATCCTACTATTTATACAAAATGTAATTTAGAAAGATTTAATAGCCTGATAATTATGAATTAATTGTATATCTTTTAAAAGCACACCCCTGAAAAGCATCAGTACAGGTGATACATCTCTAAACAATACGAAACAGAAAAATCCAGCTCTGAGCAACCACTCCCGATGTCTCAGTATGTATAATATGTTTATGTGTACCAGGCTTACATAAATATAGTTGTAAAACACTAAAACAAACCAGCCAACTGCATCCAGCTCAATATTAAAATAATATCATTATAAATTTGTGTATATTCCAAGAATGCAATGATGTTCCCATAATGAGCAAACAGTAACATTAGTCATCAATTCTAAAATTAGAAGAGACTTGGACTTGCTATTCAAGATGCCAGATTCAGTATAGGAATCAATCGTTCCTCCCTCTACAAATCTCACTGATACAGGAAACAATGCTTAAGAAGATGTACATTAGTAATGGTTATGTGAAACAGGAATTAATACTAAAAACCCATAGATTTGAAGGACGATAATGTAACATACTCTCAAAGGTCTAAATAAAGGTAAATCTGAATATATTTGATTGAATACATATTGAAAACTATTTAACATCAGGGAAATATAAACATGTTAGAGAACAAATACGTAACTCAGAAAATATTTGCAACTCGTATGACAAAGGATTCATTTTTTTTGTATTTATAAAGTCAATAGTCAGCAAGCAAAAGAAAAGCTCTCTAAAAGGCATAGTTGGTCTCACTAGGCAGGAACTGTGTACTTTGTAGAAAGGAAATATATTGGGTTTCTCACACTTTTAATGCCTTACAAACAGTATGTGCACACGGAAAAAAACATGTAAAACACACAAATACATGCATATATCCATATATTATGAATTATTTAACATTACCAATGATGTGTAAAGTAAAACAAGACAACATATTCTCCTCTTGACCCACTTAGCAAAGAAAGAGAAAAGAAAAGGAAAAAGTAATCACAATTATTCTGAACACATATACATTTTCTCAATGTACAGTAAAAGTATTAAATAATTTTACCCTAGATTTCCACTTCTACAAATTTCCCAAGAAATATCTATTTTTGGATGAGTGAAAAAGATTTCTTCATAAAAAAATTGTACTATACGTCAGTATCTAATTTTAAGAGACATGATGTTAATATATTATGATGCTTCAATGGAATACAATATTATATAGTCATTAGATAGGCTATGCAATCACTGATATGATGATTCAAAAATGTGATGATATAAAAGTATTTTTATGTAATATTAAATAAGTAGACAGATTTTCAAATACAGGGCTCATGAAAAATAAGAACTACCCTGTTTCCCCGAAAATAAGACAGTCTCTTGTAATTTTTGCTCCCAAAGATGCGCTAGGTCTTATTTTCAGGGGGATGTATTATGTTTCCATGAAGTAGGTGTTATTTTCAGAGGATGTCTTATTTTGGGGGAAACACGGTAGTTATATGTATTGATTAAGACCTTTTTTGATAGAAGTGATGCAATATGTCGATTTAAGTTAGACTGAGTTAATAGGAAATGGATTGGGACATAAAACAGGAAAACTCATGGTATAAACTTGTTTCTGGCCCAGTGGGCTCCAGGCCTTAGAGATAACGTCTCTCAGTTTCCCATCCCTCTCTCCTTCTTTTGTTTTGCTTTGTTATCCTTGAAGTTGCAAAGTTGTTTGTTAGCAACCACAATCTCCACAATCTTCCATTTAATCATACTTGAAATATTATGTCTCTTTTTCCAATATCTCAGGTAGTCACCATGGGAGAATGCTCATCACATGTTTTTCTCCAAATCTAAGAAGCAGTCAGTTCTGTAAAGAGGGCCCTGCCTGGACTCGTCACAAGAAAAGAAAAGCACCCTCTGACCAGGAGAGGGCAATGGAGAGAGTGAGATCTGGATCTCTGAGGCCTTGGATCCAAGGCTCTTAAAACTTGTTTCACACCATGAATATATATATATATATATATATATATATATATATATATATATATAATCTCCCAGCAACCATATATATATATATATAAAAGCATCCATTACTACCAGTCAGCTGGTCACTGTGATGACCCACACTGACCACCAAGGGGAAGACACTCAATGCAGGAGCTGTATTCTGGTGGTCAGTGCACTCCCACAGCCAACCTGCCATGGCCAGCCAACCTCCTAAAGTCCCTCCCGGGCAGGCCCTGATTAACCCTGATCATTGACCAGGCCAAGGGACCCAACCCATGCATGAATTTGTGCACCAGGCCTCTAGTTCCCCTACATTGTCACCCAATAATTTTCCTTTAGCTCAAACTTGTTTCAATTTGCATATTGTCACTTCCACCTAGCAGTTCTTTGCTAAAACCATAGTCTGAATTTGGGAAAGGGATGCTGCTCAGAGGAACTGGGATGGCCACCTGATAATATCTTTCCAGATAATTCCAGTGCATATATGTGCAACAGAAGACATATAAAATATAACTTGCTAAGTTGGAGGGATTTTAAGCGACTTATCTTTTTTTTTTTTTTTTTTTTTTTTTTTTTTGCTTATTTGAATTACCTTTCTTTTCTTTTTTGGGCTAAAACGATAAGTTATTTCTGTATTGGAAACACATCTTGAGTAAAATATTCAAAAAATGTACATTAAAATTAGCAGGAGAAGAGTGAGGACTGAGATGAAGTTGTCAATATTCTTGCACAAGACCATTGTTTGGATCTGGTGGGTGTGGGGAAAGAAGCAGCCTCTAGTAAATTATTTAACTCTGTTTTTGGTAAGACTAGCTGTCCCAGGTACCTGGACATTTCTTTCCTATTGTTGGGGCCAGCTGCATTGATTTTAAGAGGTTACAAACTCAAACAATCTCACATATTCATTGTAAACCTAAGTCAATGCAAACGCATAATATGTTTTCAGAAAAACCTTAATTTTATTCAATGTTTTTTAGAGTATTGCTCTGGCCCAATAGTTTAATGTAAAACCATACATAAACACAATCAGAATATTTGTTCTTGGGATAGTGAATAAGGATTTATAAGACATATAAGAAGATCTTTACATCCTCCAAATTTTATAAGACATTGGGTTTAGTGTGATAGAAACCTACTGTATTTTCATAATAATATATCCTGAACTAAAATTTATTTAAATTACTGTTTAGACGTAGGCATTATTAGATAATCATTGAAAGCAATTCTCTTCCTATGCATGTCCAGATAAAGGGGGGAAATCAAGAAGTAAATGCATGTTCTCAAAGGCTGAACAAAAGCTAATATTTGCAGTCAGCTCTTAGGTGAAAAATATACTGACTTTAGTATTCATGAAGACAAATAGGTGAAGTAGTGCTTTGTTTTATTTTCCTGACTTTAAACAGAAGAATGAAGCATATCTAAGAATAGCAGGTGATTGAAATAAAGGTAGAAATCAAAGAAAATGGACTCTAGGATCAATTTCCAGCAAATAGTAGAATCAAACACTAGTGAATTTGAAAACAAACTGTCACTACAATAAATTTTGTTTATAATCCATTATCTGAATTCATACATTGCAAGAATCCATGATGCCAATTTTCTGATTCATTTTTATATTATCCTACAAAGCTGGATGTTGCATCTCCACAGTGTTTCCCAAAGTGTGGTATGTGTACCCCCAGGGGTACGGAAAGTGTTTGGTGGGGGTACGTGTTGCACTGGAGTTTGGTAGGTATATGCACTCACTCCACCGTGCTTAGCTGTGCCTAATTCTATGTTCTCATGAGTCAAGTCAAGACAGTCTTGTGAGCCGTGAGATGGTCCAGTGTGCAAATAAATGTTATTTGTAATATAACTTTTATTTATATTTTATTATGGATAATTTTATTTTTCATATATTATTATTTTGTGTATGTACCAAAAAATAAACAATAAACATATTTTGATTGTTATTAAAATGCATCCATTTTTTGACTAGGCGTACTCAGCATTATTAAAATTATAGAAGGGGTACACATATGTCAAAATTTTGGGAAACACTGGTTTAGAGGATGGCCAATACAGAACTGTTTCTAAGAACCAACTCAATGACAAATATATATATATTTATATATATTATATTTATATATATATTTATATTTTACACACACACACACACACACACATATATGTGTGTGTGTATGTGTGTGTGTGTGTGTGTGTGTGTAAAATATAAATTGTTAGGTAACTTTCAATTATACAGTATTATTTGTTGTTGTATTTGCTTAACAGGCCCAAGGCAAATCTACTTCTTAAGACAATTTTCAACACATGAAAACTAAGACCTTTTAAATAAGTACCAGTAAGCTTTATTATAGGAAGAGATTGAGAGTAGAAAAATACAAGTGGCATTCACTAATTCATTTAACAAACAATGCCAAAGTCTTGCTATGGACCAGACACTATTAGTGTTTTGAAAAGTAGTTTAATAGGGCAGTAAAAATAATAGGCATATATATTGCAATGTATATGTATTTTGAAGGGGAGAAATGCAGAATGTTCTGTTCTATGTATAGGGATGACTTCAGAGGTTACAAACTCAAATAACCTCACATATTCATTCTAAACCTAACTCAATGCAAATGCATACTATGTTTTTAGGAAAACCTTAGTTTTATTCAATGTTTCTTAGAGTGTTTCTCTGGACCAATAGTTTGATGTAAGCCCATACATAAACACAATCAGAATATTTGTTCTTGGCGTATTGAATAAGGATTTATAAGACACATAGAAGAAGACTAGAGTCAGAGGAATTGTCCATAAAAGGAAATATTGATATCAAGCTCTGCAAGATGAGAAGTAGTTTACCAAACTCCTAATGGCTGGTGACCAGAGTGTGTAATCAAAGACAGTTGGATGTCTGTATGGTTGGGGCACAGATTTTGAATAAGAAACTGTTGAGAGATGAGTCTGAATGTTGGTGTGAGACTTGTATCTAGAGGACAATGGAAGATCATTAAAAGGCTTTACACAGGGGAACTTGATTTAGAACAGGGATCATATAATTTAGCTCTGTAAAGGGCAGATAGCAACTATTTTAAGCTCCATGGACCATCTGCAGAGCTCTACCCTCATGCCACAAATGCAGCATTGATACAATGGAAACAAATGAGCATGGTTGTGTCACAATAAAACTTTATTTACCCAAACAAACAGATGGCTAGGTTTGGCCCATGGCAATAGTTTTCCCACAACTGATTTTGAATTATGATGGATGAAGAATGAAGAATGGATTCTAAAGAAGATAAGGTAGAGGCAGGGAGAATATGTAAGACATTGTTGCAAAAATTTAAGTGTAAGTATCTTAAATAAGAGAATAGCATTGAATCAATAAATAGAAGAGGAATGCAGGAAATATTAGACATTTAAAAGATGTAGACATTGTTGATATGATGGATGTAAATGCAGGCTCAGTTTGACTTGGGCTACTGAGAAGATGATGGTACCATTTACTAAGACAGCAAACACAGAGCTGAAGCAGGATTAGAGCTAAGTGGAAGAGGAATGATTTCTATCATCTACAACATGAACTCTGAATTGTGACATCTACATAGTGATGATATCAATAGGTCAGAAACTCAGAGCTGAGGTCTTAGGTGCAGAAGTGCCTTAGATGTTCCAACTATGGAATTCCAGCTATCTGAATACTGAGAAGAAATACCCAAGCATAATTAAAAACAAACAGCACTATCAAATGGTAAAGCCTGTACCTTTGACACATCCATGTAAGGGAGAGGGTAAAGGATGACTCCACTGAGAAAATAATTGAAATGTTGAATGACATGGAGTGAAGAATCATTCTGCATTAGTGTAAAATAGAGTTCCTGAGGAGAGAGGTCTTTTTTTTTCCTTTCTAAGCTTTATAATGTTACAATGATCTTGTAACTATTATAAACCTGACATAATAAATTGGCGATGTTAAAATGTAATTATTTCCCATGGATTCAATCTGAAAATGACAGGCTGGCATTTTCTGTATGAAATGAAAGCAGCCTAGCTATTTCATTGACAAGCAGATTTAGATATTAAGTTAAAGGTTATTAAGCCAGTGATGAGAATAAATGGTGCTCTCCTATTGATTATGCCAATGCCTGTTAAAATTATCTCTACGGCTTCTTAATACCAATATAAAATCCAATAGTAATTATCCTATTGTGTGTATTCTTCATTTCCTTACATGGCAAAAAAGGAATTTTCCTAAATATATTTTTTTTATTACCGATAGAATTCTATGATAATGTGTTTTGTGGAGTGAATGGGTTTAGGAACTCAAAAAAGAAAAGACCATTGAAACACCATTACACTCAGCAAATACCAAAAATATCCGTACTAAGCTTATTTCTATAAAGATACATAATAAAATGTTTCACAGCATACGTTTAGATTTTATTTTAGGTCAGGGAAATAATATAATAGCAATACCCAGGGTCATTTCCCCAATCGCCTGCTGCCCAAATTGCATTTGTATTGCTGTTTTATTAAACGTGTGAATGTCATGATCCTAAGCCTTTGATCTGGATGTTGTGATTCTTTATGTTGTGTGATACTTGAGGATATACTTGATCATAACTCAGGGTAAATATTGTATCACCTACTTACTAAAATTTATATGCTTATACATTATGTGTATCTAAATATCCAAGAGCAAATATGAAGGGTCAAGGGAAACATTGAAAGGCTTAGTGGAGTAGAGAACTATATACTATATTTTCTCTCTATCACATTATCTCTACTCTCACATATTCTATTCTGAGCTGAAGGTGCTGTCTGTTTTTCACTTCACAGAAGGAAGTCAAGTGGCTACTATCCTATCTAATAAAAGAGTAATATGCAAATCAACCATCACTCTACTACAAAGATGGCAGTGCCCATAGCGCCAGGGTGGGATGCCAGTGTCCCACTCCCAGGCCTCAGAGGGAGGAAGGGCTATGGATAGAGCGCTGGGCTGAGAGCCAGGGGCATTCCCTGAGCCACCACAGCACAGCTTGGGACATGCCCCCAGCCCAGCAGACAGAAGCCCAGTAGACAGAAAGCAGGGCTGTTGGGCTAGGGGCATGATCCCAGCAGCCTCCCCCCGCCCCCTGCCCAGCAGTGTGGCTTGGGCCATGCCCCCAGCCCAGTGGACAGAAACACTGCAGACACAATGCAGGGGGTCCTCTGTGCATGAGCTCCAGAGGAAACACCTTTTCTTTTCTTTTTCTTTTTTAATATATTTTATTGAGTATTCACAGAGGGAATGGAGAGGGATAGAGAGCTAAAAACATTGATGAGAGAGAAACATCGATCAGCTGTCTCCTGCACACCTCCTACTGGGGATGTGCCCACAACCATGGTACATGCCCTTGACCAGAATAGAACCTGGGTCCCTTCAGTCCACAGGCCGATGCTCTGACCACTGAGCCACCAGTTAGGGAGGAACCACCTTTTCCGAAGGCTCATTGGCTAAGCTCCCTGTAAGCTGTCTCTCACAGTGTTCTTGGTAACTTGAGTAATAAGAATGCAAAAAGGTGATCTAGGGTTTTTTCACCAAACTCCTTGAGGAAAAACTAAGGTCTGCTGCTACAGGGGCTAAGAAATGTCATATCCTGCCCTAGCCAGTTTGGCTCAGTGGATAGAGCCTCAGCCTGCCAATCTCAGGGTCTGGATTTGATTCTGATCAAGGGCACATACCTAGGTTGCAGGCTCCTCCCTGGCCAGGGCCCAGGTCAGGTCTCATGCAGGAGGAAACCAATGGAAGTGTCCCTCTCACATTGATGTTTCTCTCTGTATTTCCCTCTCTCTTCCAAGCACTCTAAAAATCAATGGAAACATACCTCAGGTGCAGATAAAAAAGAGAGAGAAATGTCATATCCTATGAAAGACATATCTTGAAAGTGACTAAAGAAAGTTGTCATTTTTTCATGGTGAAGGGACTGGAGTCCTTATTAATGAGAACACCTTGGCAGCTATGACAGCAGCGGCAGCAGCCGGGTGATGGGGCTGGTGCCTTCCCTGATCAGTCCAGTCACCTCCCACAGAGGAACGCCAAACTCCGGCTTAGGCCTGCTCCCTGTCAGTAGGACATCTCCTGAGGGTTCTCAGTTTTTGAGAGGGGGCAGGCTTGGCTAAGGGACCCTCCCACACACACCAGTGCACGAATTTCATGCACCAGGCCTCTAGTTTTGTATAAAAAGGAGTGCTGCATCTCATGACTTCAAATTAAAATGTATGCACAAATAGAGTCATAAATCTCATTGTCAAATTCACTGCTATTTTATTCTGAAGTTTAACACAATAATAGTCATGATTAATGACTATTGATATATTTAACAGTGGCCCTAATCTGGTGCTTATTCACTGGGAATGAACTCACCCAGTTGGATATTATACATGTATTGTAAGGCTTGTGCAATCAAGTAAGGTATTCCAGATGGAAGATTAGCATGTCTTGGTGAACACTTTATGACACTATTAAGTGCAAAGTCAATGAACAGTACCAGAAGAAAGAACCTATCTATAAATCAAAGACACATTATAATGAATCATAAGAAAATTTTACATGATAAATGCAGCTAAAATGGGCCATGCAGGATTTAATTACAACCAAGGTTCATGATTAGACCTCTTTGTCTTTCTCCCTCAAGTATGCTTTTCTGTGATCCATGAGACTTTATCATGATGGAGTTTATCATTCATTGAGTGCTCTACTTTGTGTTATGGATTTTTAAATGTAGCTTGCATGGATCAGTCTTCAAGAAATATTTGAGAGTTACATGGAAGACATTAGTCTCAAAGGATTACTATATTACAAACAACAAACTTTATGCCACATTTTCCCATATATATTTTAATGATTTAAGTAATCAAATATTTAACTTTCCTCTAAGTCATATAGGAAAAATATAACCTAGCTCAGCAGTGACAGCAATTTCTATAGCTACTTACCATTATATAGTCCAGCAAAAATATGACCTCTGTTGACAATTGAATGTTGTTGGTCTTTGGAACTGTGTTCTCTACTGGCCAACTAAAATTTGGAAAAACTACAGTGCTCAATATATGAAATCTTAAAGAATTTTGTGCAAATCAATTTTCTTAATTGTTCTGCTTCAAATATCTCCTCAATTATTTCCTCACTTAAATTTGACAGCATTCTTTACTTAGTAAAATATTCCTAAAATATAAATTCAGAATAAGAAACAAAAATCTTGAAGTTGAAATACATTTTTTGATGCTGTTAACTATCTTAAGTAATAAAAAACAAATCAGGCTTGTTGCCAAACTTTAACTGTTATATGTATGTTTCTTTATCTCTTAAATTCACCTGGCTATTAGTTGTAAAAGCACATTTTGAAACAAGCATAAACATTATACTTTAAATTTTTCTGCATTCACTGCATAATATCAGTGCTAATTCAACTTTATTTATCCTACTGAAATTTAGTTCAATTTTATATTAGTACCTAGAATGAATTTCAATTTAGAAAATAATTTAAAAAAAAAACTTGTAAATCCTCTTTCTTACTCCAAGTTCTAGATAATTTTAGAATTCACAATGCATGCACAGGTTTTTAAATGCCATTCAAGTACTATGAAAAGTAGTTTAATTTCATGTGTACTAAAGGTGAACTGTTTACAAAATAATTCAGAGTTTCTTTATGTGCCTGGGAAAACCAATATGTGACCAAGAAATCTGGGATAAAATGGGGGAAAAGAGAGGCAGATGTTAAAAAATATAGAAAGACAGAGATTAGAGCTGCTGTGTGATATTATCAATTAATCCTTCATCTCTGCAAGCTTGTGCTTAAATTCTTTTCAGTGTTTCCAACCCTCGGAGTATTCTTTATGGGAAGCCAGATTATTTATCCAACCCATTAAAAATAGTACTCACCATGTACTTTGGTACATTTCTGGCCGGAAATCTTCAGTAGGCAATGGTTTGCAGTATACCAGAGGCATGAAGAGGTAATGGAGACACACATGCTTATATACATACTAGAGGCCTAATGCATGAAATCTATGCAAGAGTATGCCTTCCTTCCCCAGCAGCTGCCAGCACCAGCATCCCTTATAGCCCAAGCTTTGTCTGGAAGGTCATCTGGAAGGATGTCTGGTCTAATTACCGTATTTTATTATTACAGCCATATCCTTAGATATACAGGTTCTCCCCCCAAAATATTGCACACTTTAAATAATTATAAGGCAGTGCTTTTCAAAATATAACAGAATCAGCTGTTAAAGTGTGTATACATTTTTGGGGACACCTTCTATAGAAGAGTATGCGCTGCTATATCCCATACTTCCTATGCTTTCAAAATAGGTCATTAATATGAGCATAAATTTGCCTATTTCCAAATTCAAATACAGTATGGCCATCCAAATATGGTCATAGCATATCAAAATTTACCTCTATTGTTCAAAAGCATGTGTAAGAGTAATTGAAATTATGTTAAATCATATTTAAACATAAACAAAAAATAAAATGAGATAAATTATGATAATCTTTAAGAAATTTCCAATTATAATGCCGTCTCACACATATATTTCTGTTTAATATATATATATAATGTACTTTTAATAAAATGCTATTTTAAAGGCATTTAATGTGATTGTATAAGTAATCGTTACATATGCAATAATATCATTGTTATTTATTGTCCTTATAATTTGTAATAGTTAAGTCCATGTGTCAATTGTACAATACATCAGTTTTTATATTCATTTAATAATGATCATTAAAGGAGATGATCCATTTTAACAGATTAGTCTATATACACAAAAAGTTAAATCAGATGTGTCCATTCATGCTTTAATGTAGACCAGCAGTTACCATGAAACATAAATCACGTCTTCGACTTCATCTTCAATAGTCTCCTTCTTTCCTTCTGATATCACAACTTTCTTCTCTTTTGTTTGCCCATACCCTCCTCTCTCACTCTCAGTAACCTGGCACAATTTTCATAACTGAAGTATACATTAGACACATTTCTCACTTCAAAGATGAGAGGACTGAGACAGAGCAGTTATTGACTTGTCCAAGGTTGTACCGAGTGTCAGAGATTCAAATCGAACACAGTTCTGTGAGATTCCTGTCCTCACATGCCCAGCCTTAATATTTATTGTTAATAAGTGTTATTTTCCTCCCATTTTCAGCTCCTTCAATGTCAAAACCATTCAAAGACGAGCTAATTGGTTAATGTCTGAGAATTTCTTTCCTGAATAAAATACAATTGCTTGATCTGAGTTCTGTGGTGAACACCTCTGGGGTTATTTATTTCTATGCTCTAGTAACTATTTCTTGACCCATTCACCCAACTTTAAAGTTGCTCTATTTGGGACATTCTAACTTTTTTATACTAGTTTATCCCATGAGTGCAGCTGTCATCCACAACCTTCCTGGTGGCTGAGATTGACCCCTGAGTTGGCAGAGTGTCACGGAGGGATGTGGCTCTCCTGTTATCTTGTACCTTATACTTGCAAAGGTGTTAACAATGTCACTGCCTGCCCATACAGCCACTCCAGATTTCAACTTGACTGACAAGTTTGCAAATCTTTCACCCTGTATTACTTGCCCCCAAAGTTATGAAATTTGGATGGCACTGTGTCTACTGAGTGCCATCATAAGCTGTCAGAATGAGGACTCAGGGGTTTAATATCCTTTTTTATTTTATTTTTGATAAAACTTTGTAAAAGTTTACTGAGGAAAAACTGTTTTTAATTTTTTTTCAGGACCCACAAAAGTCTCAAAATCATTTCCATTTCTTCCATTTTTATTGTTGAAGCTTTAATGTAGCCTCAACATTATATTTCTTTTCAACATCATAAGTTTCTCTGTGATTTAATTTTTTGTCCTATTATTTCTGCTTTTTTAAACAAACAAACCAACAAACCAAATGATTTGACCCTTTGGTTGGAGCAACTAATATATATATATATATATATATATATATATATATATATATATATATAGAAAATCTTTAAGATTTCATATATATATAATTGATTTAAGAGAGAAGAAAGAGGGAAAGAGAGATAGAAACATCAATTATGGGAGAGAATAATTGATTGGCTGCCTCCTGCATGCCTCCTCCTTTAGATCAAGCCCTCCTGTATGTGCCCTGACCAAAAAGTGAACTGTGACACTGGTTGATAGGTAGACACTCAACCACTGAGCCACACCAACAAGTTGGTTGGAGCAATTTTTAACATTATAGGAAATTTGAATAATTGTGTTTAGATATCTACCTTTTTAGGCACAAAGCAACAAAGTCTTATTATCTGCATAATGACACAGCAGTGATTCTGTATTTCATCTGTTCATCCCACGACTGATGTCTTCATTGAGATCCCCATGGGCACTTGTCAGCCACCTCACCCACTGACACCTACTCCTCCCACACTGATTCATCTGTCTAGGTTTACCTTTTTAAGATGGCTGATCATTTTATGACCCTAGTTCCTCTATAAAATCTAACATGTCTTCCTATTTCCTATAGGACACAGGCTGTAATCCTTCCCAATTTGCCCCCAAATGTTTACCTGCAATACAACATTCCAGTCTTTATCTTATTGATTCCCTGTCACTACTCTCTCCAAGTCAGCTTCTCTGCTTCTCTTCCACAACAGAGAGAATTCCCAACCAGAACATCTGGCCCTGTCAGTCTCTTACTAAAACATTCCCATGATCTCTGTCAATAGAAAGAAACCCTTAGGTGTTCAGTATTGCACCATCTAGCATTACTTGGGCACCCATTCTCACTAATTATCTACCATGAGTCAAGCTGAATCAAGTCAAGTTTCTCAAACTTGCTTTCTCTCAGCTCTGGGTCCTAGTGGTGCACATGCTGTGTCCACCTCCTGTCACACACACACACACACACACACACACACACACACACACACACACACCATACCCTAATCTGAGCAATTTCCATTCAGCTCACAAATAAATTATCCAGAAAGTTTGGTTGGCATTGCTGCTCCTGGCATGTCCTTATATATTTCCTTTCAGCAGTCATCACTCTGGATTATAATGATTTGTACTTGTAATTCAGTTTGGCGACTCCATCAGGTCATAAGCAACTTTTAGGCATGCCTATACTGGTTTTTTTTATAATAGTTTACCCAATCTCAAATGATGTCTAGGAAGTACCAATACTTACTAAATATTAGAGACTCCAGTACTTATTAAATGAAGGGATGATCGTGGAAGAAGGAACAACCCCCACTGCCCCACCCTTGTAATTTCACATGTATACACACATGATCTCTCACTTGTCTCCATCTGAGGAACACCTACTCATCCTTTATACTCAACACAAACCTCATCTCAACCACCAAGCCTAACTGACTATCTGATCAGCGAACCATTCAACCATCCAACCATCCCAACCATCCAACCCTCCTACCGGTAGCTATGATGCACACTGACCACCAGGGGGCAGATACTCAATGCAGGACCAGAAACCACAGGCTTGGAAACATGGAGCAGCCTGATGGGTTTCAGAGATAAGGCGGGGGAGGGAGAGGGTGGAAAGAGATTAACCAAAAATCTTATATGCATACTAGAGGCCCAGTGCACAGATTTGGCCCTGAGCCCATGCCCTCTGGCAACAGGGAACCCCTCTGGGGGATGGCCTGTGCTCTCTGGAAATCTGGGGTTCCTCAGGGGATGTTGGTGAGCCTGTTTCTGCCAGATCCCTGGAGGAAAGGCTGAGAGACCCCACTGGTGCACAAATCAATGTACCAGGCCTCTAGTAAATAAATAAATGCCTAAAAATGTTAAAAAATATTTTTACATCAATATGCACATATGCTCCCATACTATTTATTTAATATATGATCTTAGTTTAATGCTAGTGATGCCAAGAAAATAAAGGCAGAACATCCACTGCTTAGTGTGTTGGTTGCCTATTGTTGTACCTCAAATTCTCCCCATACTTAGTGGTTTTTAAAGAGCAATCATTTTACTTTATATTATAAATTTACGAGTCAGGAATGTGTGCTGGACTCAGTTTGGCAATTCTTCTCTTGCATGTCTCTGATCACTTATTGATATTCAACTGGGTTCTTTATTGGTCTAGAAGGTTCAAACAGCTTTACTCACATTCCTATTAGCTCAACCTAGGAGGATAGTTGGAAGTTGGGTTTAACTCTGCCCCTCTTTTTCTCCATATTTTCTCAGACCCTTTCCGCATTCTCTCTCCAGAAAGGTAGACAGACTTTTTACACTCTAATTCAGGTGTCCAAGAATGAATGATTTAAGTAAAAGTGGAAGTAAAGAGTGGAAGAGAAGTCTCTTAATTCTTAGGCAGGAAACTAGATAATCACTTCCATTATATTATTTTGGTGAGAAAATACCCCGTACTATTTTTAGAGTTAAGTGAGTGGTACATAGACCATAGCATTCAGTGAGTTGTGTAACAAAAATTTGTGACCATTTATAATCTGCTACATCTGCTAATACTTTAATGGAGAACTTATATTTATTAACACAATGCATTACTGTGACTCAGAAAAGGGTAACTAGCATTCTAGGAGGTGGTTGATAAGATCATTTTCTTCTGCCAAGTATATCTGGAAAGCCTATGTAACAGTTTAAGTGACAAAATATTTGCTTTGCCAATCCAAATATGGACAAAGACTTAGGAAACCTGAGCCTTAAATTCTTTCCAATTAATGTTCTGCTCATTAAAGGAAGTGTTTCTGAGAAGGCAAAGACTTCCACCATAATCAACAAAAATGTGATACTTCATTTTCAAGATCTCCTCTGGCTCAAATTTACTTATCTCTTCTTATGTTCCCTTAGAACTTGGTCTGTACAGCAATAGAATAATGAGATGACTACCTCAAAAAAATGTAAGCAACCTAAATACCTATACACAGTGATGCTGCCATGGAGTGAGTGTGAGGCATGACACAGATATTGTCACATTGGTCTCTCCTGGAAAATATGAATATTTTTGTGGTTATTAAAGACAAGTAATTGCAATATTGTATTAGGTCCCCATTGCCTTACATTGTTTAATGACACAAAGTCATGCTGTGGAAGTAATACTAGTTGGACATATGTGTCACAGGTTAGTAGAGGATCATGCAACTATCCATGATTCTGATGATTTGCTTTAAAAAAATGAACAAAAACCCATATCTATAAAAGAATTGCTGGAAGGAGAGTTTTCTATGTCCAATATGTAGCCATATGTGAGGCAAATGTCATTAACAGAGTACAGCCTCAGAGTAGAAGCTTTATAATTTTAGAAATGCCTTCCTATATTCAGAAGGAAAAAATCTACAGAATTGTTTTGACTCTAAAAGCACCAGAGCAAAATTATTTCCTGTTCAAGGCATCCCTACTCAAATCCTCTTTTCAATATTGACTGAAGATTTTGTATCTTCATGAGAAATTAAATGTGTGATAAAGATTGATTTTTACACCTTTTCTTTTATTTTCAGAAGTGAGAGTGTAAAAATACATTTAAAAAATCAACAACAGCTCAGATATCCTAAATAAAGTACGTTTTTTGAAGTATTCAGATCCTTATAACATCAACTCTACCTTTCCTAAGTATGCAATTAATGAAGAGAGGGAGAGAGCCCCTACAGTTGGAAAGTATCTATTAAAAGAAGATAGCTACATAAATTATCTTGTAATGACATAAATTATTTTAATGAGTCATGCATTTTAAAACATTTCTCTCCCTAACATGAGCATTTGTAAAAATGATCTATTTGCTTACTAACATGATTATGTACAGAAATATATGTTTTTAGCAGTTCAGAAATAATTTTTAACTCAATGGTTTTCAAAATTATAAGTTTTACTATGAATCATTACACTTTTAGCATTTTTAGATAATAGAATATAAATTAAAAACTTAGAATTTTCCCTTTTACATAAAAGTATAGTAAAATTTAGCTTAGAGCTATTTGGTATCTAAACCATAGCTCCAGCAGAATGCATTCTTCTTACTTTGGTAAAGATGCTATAAACATTAGTGAAAGGTTAAGTAAGAAAATGCTCTCAGAGTCATCAAAATATAGTATTTTATATTTATCTAGCAATTCACAGATTCCAAAGATTTTGTTAATTGTTTTATATTATTTACTCCTCACAAATCTCTGTGAAGCAAGTTAAAGCTAAGTGCTTTGTTGAGTTGATTTTTCTTAGATGAAGATACTCTAAAGCACAGTGACACAATCAAATTCACAAAATCCAGTTTTAATCACTGTCTTCCCTCTGCTACTAAGGAGTCTTACCTGTGTCGCTTAAGTTAGCAATCAATTCCTCAGGCTTTTAAGCCAATTTGATACTACAAGTGGGCAACTAGCTGATCTGTATTTAGTGTCACAAGCTAAATATATGATTAAACTCATTCCAAGTTGCATCCTGTGATACTCAACTAAAGTTTGCTACTGTCCAAATATGGTTGGGACTGGGATAATCCTCTCATCAAGAACAGAAACCACCATACCTCTTATTTATATTATATTTTAGGAAAAACCCAGATACTTGGTAGGATCATTTAGTACTTGCCAAATATGTAAGGGTTCTTCTATCTTTCACAGTCTCCTTTGAAGTAAGATTACCATCATAAAACTATCGTTGGCTAGTTCAGTAGAATCAAATTGACATGCATATTTCTGATCAGTGCAGGGAAAGGGGTGATGAACATTCCTTTTCCATTACCCTACCACCATGCTCCAAATTGCATAGTTTCAAGGTGGAGGAGTATGGTCAGACCTGCATCAGGCAGACACATGTGCAAGAATATGCCAACATAATGTAAAACCATTAAATAGCCAGGCATTTGTCGATTGCAGCATCTAGCCTTAAAGATTCTAATGAATATAACATAGTACTCTCAAGAAGCAGATAATGATTTCTGAATTTGTTTCTGTCTTCATGATTATCACCATAAATTGATTATACAGCAACATTTCAGTCACAGAGCATATTAAGGGTCTCAGAACTTTTGTATGGATGGGACTCAGCTGGAAACTCCTCATTCCCATGAACATCTGGGGCATACAATCACATCTCCTCTGTTGTGCAACCTATGACATCTCATAAAATGTTCAGGTTATAACAACATGGACACACAGCAAAATGTGGCAGTGCCAGTCAGTGACATAGAAATTACTTTCAATCACTGAAAGTTATTGTGGGGTGTTGAATAGAATAATGAAGGCTTTAGGTAAGACAAGTATCATATGATCTCACTCATATGTGAAATCTAATGAACAAAATAAAATGGTGAACAAAATAGATACAGAAACACAGAAACATGGAACACACTGTCAGATCTCAGAGGGAAGGCAAGGTTGGATGGGTGGGTGGGAAGAGATAAAACAGAGGATGTGTGTGTGTGTGTGTGTGTGTGTGTGTGTGTGTGTGTGTTTCAACAATAAATAGGTTTTTATTTTTTTAAATATATTTTATTGATTTTTTTACAGAGAGGAAGAGAGAGAGATAGAGAGCTAGAAACATCAATGAGAGAGAAACATCAACCAGCTGCCTCTTGCAAAGCCCCTACTGGGGATGTGCCCACAACCAATGTACATGCCCTTGACCGAAATCGAACCTGGAACCCTTCAGTCCACAGACTGACGCTCCACCACTGAGCCAAACTGGTTTCAGCTCAACAATAAATATTTTTTAAAAATAAGAATGAAGGCTTTAAATGCATGTCATTAACAATACAAATAATTAGAGATTTAATTATAAAAACTGAAAGATGGGGAGATCTTCACTCCAATGAGTTTTAGACCTGAACCCAAGAAACATTCCTAGCCTTACCATTGTACACCTCCTTGGGCTAGTGACATAATGGGGCATGTAAAAGGATCCACAGAAAGAAAACAGAGTTGAAAGACACATTTTATCTCTCCTTAAAGAATACCTGGATAATAATCTTGCAAAGTTCTAAAAATAAGAAATAGAAGTTAAATCCCAACACATATTGGCTATTCTAATTTGTTGTCCCTGTGTGTGTGTGTGCAAGTGTATGCACTTTTTAATTACCTTTTTAGAAATAAGTTAGTAGTTATAATTCCATTTGTGGGTCTAGTGATCTTCGATGCATTCTTTTATTAAATCCTTGGTTTAGAATTTTATGGATATTTTTAAAGGTTTAGTTACATTTTAAAATTAGAAATCATTATGAACATAAAGGAAGTCATAAAAGAGATCTACAGGGAGGTCAAGACACTAATTATGTACGTCTCAATTAATAGTCAAGGACACTAGTCTTATGAGCAGAATCGACATTCCAGATAACCTGAAAGGTCTCCCTTCTTAATGAATGCTGTTTCCACCGGGCTCATTCCTGTCTGTGTGTGGGACGCATTACATTAAGACACAGTGGATACAATCAAGCCCTTATCAGAAAGTTCATCCATCCTGTGGTTTTGATCCAAGTAGGGTATAATCAGAAATCAGGAAGTTTTCTTCTGAATGTGTTTTAAATGAACTAGTATTCTAAATCATCTAGATCTTAAATGTCCATTCAAGAGCCATAAGATAATCTTTATTTGTTTACAAATTGTTTGTTTGTTTACTAGATTGGATGAAGAATAAAAGCTCATCCTGATTAAAAGTCACCTCGTCCTAGAATTAGATGAAGATAATTTTTATAGCTGGCCTGGTTAAGCACCAGGAGCAAGACAGGGCTTGCTTTCAGTGTTTAACTTGTAGCTTCTGGGACAAGGGGTATAGAAACTATAGCTTTCCCTCTCATTCCTGAAATACCCCTAAAAGCCACTGTGAACGATACATCAGCAAGCAATTCAGAGTTTCTTCTTGATGAGGTTTTTAGACTATGAAGAGAAGATTATGTTGGTTTAGGAGGCAGATGGTCTCAGTTGGAAATCAACAGGAAACAACTGATTTCAATAAGTTTTCCTATTTCTTTATTTTCTAAGTTATTAACAAAGCAAAAGAAACTAAGAATATTTGGGGGGGAAACCAACAACGTAGCATCATTTGACATGACCCTAAGTATTTCTGTTCTTTAAGATACTTCTAAACATGCAGACCTGTGCTCATGTTCCCTGTGTGCTTACACACATGTGGGGTTTGGGTAATAGCAAAAGGCTTAGGAGGGGCTGCAAGGGTCTTAAGTTTTCATATTTCAAAAATAAAATAAAAATAAAAAGAGGAGTAGTTAGTCACTGGATGGGCTTGGAAATGTTGGATTCTCTTTCTGTATCTCTTTGAAATAATACCTATTTTCCTTGCCAATAAATAACCTAGACATGTTTTATTGGAGGTGTTGATAGCTATGTCGGGTTTTTGTGTACCAAATCATTAAAAAACCATGACATACAAATAAGATGAGGCACAATGATTGGTCTTATATCTCAAGTAATATAACTGCTATCTAAGTAAATGATTCATCAATGATATTTAACCAAAATGAGGGAAGTGTTTCAAGTATTGCAAATATATTGTTTTGAATTTTCCCTCTATCTTCTCTTTCCTGTTTTTTATGATTTGAGTTCTTATATTGTGTATTTGCTCCAATCCAGACATTATCTGTTTGCAACCTTGCACATTCCCTGGCCTTGATAAATGAGTGTTCATCGATTTCTTTTCAAAGTGGCATTTCCAATTTAATGAATGAGACATTCACTGTGTGACCTTAGGAAGAACACTTAACCTCTCTGGGCATTGGCTTCTTGCTGTGTAAATCTAAATGAGAGATAGGAGTCACTCAGCAATTTCCTTAAGTTTGGTTATTGGAAAACATTTCAATACTGCTTTAAAAGCATATTTATATTTCTTTCAAACATATTTATTACTGCATGCTCATCTCCGTGAAGAAAAAAATAGTAAGATGAACATATTTCTAACAGGCTCTCCCATAATTCCAGATTTTTTCAATACCTATTTGTTTAAATTCTGCTTTCTAGACATGTACTTCATATCTTCTATTAAAGTGTTTTTTCCTTGGGGATGGGGACAAATGCTTAAAAGAAGCATTTGCATCACAGAAATGGCAGTCCCTCCGAAAGCCAGTCCAAGGACACGAATAAATCAAAAGAGGAGCCTTTGTCCTAAGCTGAGGTTAAATACTTACCACTTCTAGGGAAAGCTTACATTTCTTTTGTGCCGTGTGCCTGTGAATGTTTTATAAATCCAATTGAGCTTAAGAATCAAGTTTCTCCGACAGACACAGTTTATTCGGTAGAATAAAGATACAGCAGAGAGTTATCGATTTCTGAGGGATCTACGCCTTGTGAAAAATTAACCAGACATTCCTTCAAAATCAATACAATTACCCTTGCTGCTTCAGAACTGTTACACTGAGCCTGACACAAAGAATATCTCCATCGCAGAGGGCAGTAGGTTTTGTGGGTCTTTTGCAAAACCACAAGCAGGTGATTTTCCTCTATGAATGGATGTCTCCTTGCCCCACCTGCTTTCTAATCCCCTAGCTCTTTCGACAATGCATGTGGAAAAACACTCTCATTTTATCAGGATCCCTCTGTGGCTCTGCTGCCCTCTCTAGCAAAGGCCTGGAGGCCCGAATTTCCCATCCAATTCACTTCCAACCTAGGTAACTAGGAAGACTTTAATATGTAAAGCTTCCTCTACCTCAGGTGTAACTGCTGCTTTCTGACTGAAGTACCACTCTGCTCTCCATGATTTACCAATTTTGACTACCCCCTGTGTTTAACAACTGAGAATGAACTGCCCTTTTCCTCCTCTGCTCAGAAGCAAGAGTCTAATTACACTTTCATTGGATCAATATGAAGTCATACATTTATGCATTTTTATATTCCTGTCTAGCTCAATGGCAAGAAATGGAAGATCGTTCCCATTGTGCATTCAGTGAAGGTCAAACAGCACTGTGCTTGTGGCTAGAACACCCAGGGGAACACCATATGTACCTTGTCTTTAAGGAGCTTGTTGACTCATCACATTTCTCCAATGGGGGTGCTCTTGGTATGGAGGGCAGGAAAAGCCGTTATTATATAGAACTGCCCTGTGCTTTGAGGTGTATTTGTCATCCTTTTTCCCAAGCCATTAAATGCTAGTAACACCCCTCTGTCATTGTGACAACCAAAAATACCTCCTCATGTTTTATAAAAAACTGAGGAAATAGCACTGGCCTCATTTGTGGTACTGATGGGCTACTTCATGTTAGTCTTGATGCCTGGGTACCAGATAGCTAACCTACTTCTGAACACAGACTCATAGGCTAAACTCTTTACTTTGATCCTTTGGTCCCCAAACCCTTTGCTCACTGAAATCCCAGGTTTCTAAGGAAGCCCTAGTCTCTAGTGTGTCAACATTGCCTCTGAACCTCTTGTCCACCACTTCTCCCTGTGTAGTCACTGACTAACTCACTTGTTGCCTTGTAATGGGCAAGCTGTGGCCCAATAAATTTAGCCCTTCAGGGTAATGTCTTATTCAATGTGAAAGTGCTATCAGTACTTAACTATCTTAATCACCCTAGCAGAATATTTAAGATCTAGGGTACTTATTTTCAAGATTTTAATAAATAATTAACAATTAATATAGTGTTTTTTGTTTTTTTGTTTGTTTTTTACTGCATTAATTTGGGTGACATCGGTTTATAAAATTATATAGGTTTCAGGTATATAATTCTATGAATTACCATCTGTATATTGTATTGTGTGTTCACAACCCCAGGTTAAATCTGATTATTATTTGTTGAGCTGCTACTAAGTGCCAGGCATTGGGAATACAAATGTAAGATTAAACAAATCTGACTTTTCTCTCAAAAATTGCATGTTCTATTGTCAATAGGCACTAATCAAATAATCATATAAATAAGTGAAAGCATAATTATGATAAGAATAAAGAAAACAAAGTGAATTCTGAAAGAATATACTAGAATAACATCCTTGTCTGATGCATGTAGTATCTATCCGGAGGAAATGTCTCTTGAGAGGTGATCTAAATTCTTCATTCTAAAGAAGGAATAAGAAGTAACTAAATGAAGATGGGAGAAGAGAGCATTTCAATCAGACAGATTATCATGGTCAAAGGCCTTCTCTAGTGATAATATCAAGGTTTATACACATTTACACCCATTTATACAAACATAAAAGGTGAATGGGATAAGAAGCTTCAATATTTAAAAGAAATTAGATGAATTCTCTTCCCTTATGTAGCTTAAATGCTCCTATGTATATTAGGCAAACCATTAGACCTTAGTTTCTCATATGAAAAGCTACACAATGAAACTTGAAGGAAGTTATGGTCCTTACATTCAGGCATACAGACTTGTTTAATAAAAATAGGCTGGGAAGATTTGAAGTCAGGCATGAGCTTAAAGCCAGCATTACCAGTTATTTAACTTCTAGGGTGGGCACAGTATTTAAAGCAGCATAACTAATGTATCATTTAAGTAAACAAAACAATAAAGCTACCTTCCAAATTTCTTTGTATGTATGTTGTCTAGCCTAAATCAAATAATAAATTTTAAAAAGGACCTTGCTGCTCTTTAAAATAGCAGAATTTAAAAATTCAGGTGAAGAAAGTTTTGTAATATTTTAAAACAGAACGCTTTAAAAATTACATAGATTTTATTATGGTTAAAACATAAAAATAATTATATTTTGTTAAGAGAAGGTTTTAACATTTGGTTTTTAGAAACTATAAAAATATTTTAAAAACCACAGTAAAATGGAAATGTTAATAAAATGCCTTATGTTTCTTCTCCTCTACTATATCTTTCTAGCCTATAACTGATCATTATTTACACATGTCTTTTGACATGTGGCTATTTCTGAATATGCCGATTCAAACTGGTGCTACATTATTTGCTATTAATCCTATGTAGTTTGCCTATTCTCAATGGCTCTTTAAAACCCTCTGTGCTACAGAAATTAATGGACAGAGATTTAGTCATCCATCTGTTGGATACACCAGCTACTTTGGGTATCTATTGGTTAAATCCTAATAATCTCAACTAGGTGCTCTCTCATTAGTTTAATTAGTTCTACTTAAATAGATGGTTCAAATCTGTCAGTTTTATACTCCTAGTCCAAGACCTGTCAGAAGGGAATGCTCTTGAGAATGACTATTACTAAAGTGAGTTGGATTGAATCAAGCTGATTCTAGTCCTAACTTACTCTGCTTCAGCTCAGCATATCATATTCCTGCTCCTTATTCCTTCACTTATCAAAGTAGTGCTTGAACAAAGATCAGTGGTTTTCCTAACTGTGTTCTTAGTGTCTTAGGATTTTGAAAAAGCACTCCTGCAAATGCTTGGAGAAAGAGTAAAGAAAATAGTTTCCAGAGCAGATCTACTGTTAAAGATTTATATTTTGGCATTACATGGAAGATTTCTTGTAATGAAGAATTCTATGGTCACACAAACAAAACCCATGCAGATTCATATTACAGTGGGCATTAAATATCATGGCCAGAAACTGCTTTTCATCATTTTTCTAAAGAAAACCATTGGAGAGTATTGGCCAGACAAATGACACAACTTGATATTTAGAAAATCACTTGCCTTCTGAGTGAATTTACTTCCTGGAAGCAAAGAGGAGAATCAGGGGGTAATTGCAGCCTTAGATACCAGAACGTTACAAGAACTGAACCTGGTAGTGATGGAGGATTAAGAGGTAGATTGGTTCTGGAAATATTTTGAAGGAAGACACATAGGTCTTGATGCTAACTATGATATGGATTATTGGGCAAAAAGGAGCATGGTTTCAGCATAAAAAATAGAGTTAGGTAGATGCCATTTACAGATACAGAGAAGACTGGAAGAACTGTTTGGTTGGGATCTTGAGAAAGCAAGAGATCTATGTTGAACCTGTTAAATTGGAAATGCTTACTCAACATTCCAATGGTTTTGAAAACTGAGTAGTTAAATATTACAACTCAGAGACTATAGAGATTCAAAAGCATTTGTTTGGTCTTAAAGCCACTGGATAGTCTGGTGTCAGGGAAGGAGAATAAATAGCAAGACTAGAGATGAAAACAGATTTTGAGGTCAGGAAGATGAGGTAGGACCGACAAAAGAGATTAAGAGAGGGCAATCAGTGCCATGGTCAGATTGTATTAGGAACAGCAGAGAGATAAATAAAGAGCGTATAGCAAGAAAGTAGGAGAGACATGACAGTCTTAAATTTTGAGAGTAGTAATGATAGAAGGAGGGGAATTACTAGTTCGTTGGAGAGAAAAATAGTATGATTTAGTGGTATTGCAAAGGTTTAATTAAATTAATTAATTAATTAATTTTCTTCACAGATTAGAGATTTAAGGCTTTGTAGCCAAATAGTTTTCTTAACTAAAGACTGAATCATTTGAAAAAATTATGAAAATAACATAGAACATGGTTTAATAGGAATATTGGATGTTAGAGCCATGGCTGCTCTTACAACCCAGGACATAATAAAACCATTAAAATGCATCTTCTTCAGCATAGTTTTGGATGCCTTAAAATAATTGATCTATCCCAAATATTTCCTATCACTGATTTTTTCTTTTTAAAGGCCATTGTTTTCTCAAGCCTCATTGTCTATTTTTTTGTAGTAAATCCAAATTTACTTGCTTGTCTTCTCAAGATAGGTTCAGAGTGACATTCATGAGGAAAAGAGATGTGATTGAGAACTAGTTGATGAACCTTTATTATGTTACTCCTAGTATGAGCCTTGGGACCTCCTTAGGGAATACTTTGGAGTTACTTCAGGTTAAAGAAACTCCTGTTTCCCCCTAGTGATAAATTATTGGGGAACAAAATATCTGGGTCTTCTTTATTTTGTGGCAGAAATATGCATTGGTGATATATAGAGAAGACTCTAGAAATTAAGGCATTGCATTTAACTACATATTCATAATTGCATAAAATATTGATTTTTCTATCATTTGCATTTAATCAATAATGCTCTTAATCTATAAGATTGTTCAATGATGGCACTATCACCTCATTTTTTAGTCACAAGTGAGCCATTTCTTGATGAGTCTAGTAATTTTTTAAAAAATTCTGAATCTTTTTTATCAACAACCGAAGCATCACCGTCATCGTTGTCATCATCATCATCATCATCATCATCATCATCTTCAGATGAACTTGAGGCTTACTGAATCTTGAATACATGTAATACCCAAGAGAGTGTGTTCCTCCTACTCCTCAATCTTTATTTTCTAATTCTCTGTCCCCTGTTTGAACTCTTCTCACATTTATTGACTTTGAGAAATGTTATTTCTAGAAGGAACCTAACTCTCACTAGTAGTATTAAGATGTTGCCTTGTGGCCAAGGGGACACAATCAAATCTGAACACAAAGGTCCAAATTCATTGTTCATCCATTCTTTTTCTTTTTCATGTTGTCTTTTACGGTTTAAATTATACCCTTCACCATGCACCTAAGGTGCTACTAGTGTACCTTCTCACTTACAAATTGCCCAAAGAAAACTGCATATATATCCACAAGAAAAATCTGAAGTTTGCAAAATTAAAAAAAAATATCAATTCTAAATCAAATAGGAAAAACTAATACTTCTTCCCAAAGATGCATGAAAAATTGCTCTTATTTTCTACTAGAAGACACATACAATTTAATTTACCCAAGAGAACAATTCATCTGTAAACTTAAGACAGCTACATAAGCTAAATGATGGCTTAAGTGTTCCAGGAGTACAATGGTGAATAACTGTTTTTTTTCACTCACATAATAAGATTTCCTTTGGTGGTTTTTACAGAATTAAGATACTACCTATTGCTTTCTTCCAGATACTTCTACTTTCAAGGAGAAGGGGGATATTTTAAAATAGTTTAAACAAAAACAATTGCTGTGAATTTTTTGTGTGTAAGATTCTCTCTATCTGCTAGATTCATACCCTCTAAATCTTTCTTTAGGTATGAAAAAAGTTGTCAATGTTTCTCATTCTTAAGGTATAGCTTTGTAGAGAGTTCCTCTTATATCTTTACATTCTTAAAAGCCTAATGAACAGCAATTCCATTGTTTTGAAACAAGCACCTAGAAATGGCCTGGTTTATAGTAGATAAATAGTCAATAAAAGTTTGCTGGATGAAGCTAAGAAAAGAAAGATGTACATGACTTTAACAAGAGATAAAATGTAAGTGGTTTCCACTAAAAAATAGGATGTCACCTAAGGGGAAACCTATGAGATGATTGAATTTTGATTGACAGGCAATCAAGGACTCATGGTCTATTCATGATATGTCTTTCAATGTAAATTTAGATTTAAAATATTGAATAAATTGTAAAACTGAACACATGGATGTGGATTCCAGCTAATTTAAGACTGGGTCTAGATACAGTGGAGCAGAAGACAAAGTTTGCTCTTGGCGTCTTCTGTATCTCATTACAAAAATACTTTCTTTTCTTCCTACATTGGCTGAGGATATCCTGTAAAGAAAGGATGTTATCTACTATATAATGTCCATTGTTGGAAGGTAAGCATTTTAAAGGAGACACCAGGGAGGAGGGTGATGCTAAACATCCAACCACACTATCATGTTGGAGGTGTTTTAGGCAAGGCTGGGAGCACTCTTTGGGAAGAAGTTTTGAGGAAGTAACATTCCTGAATTATGAGACTTAAGTATCACTTTCTATTCCTTAATAGTCTATAGTTTAGGTTAGTCATAATTACTAAACCTTATGCCACATCCCTCTGGGTTCTTGAACACAGAGCCCTGATAGTTAATACCTATACACATTAAAGAACTAGTAACTTGGTATCATTGTTCCTAATAAGCTTCCTTATGGGTCTTACTTTTCACTGAAATTTTGTTTGCGCCAATTTTTAATATTCTTAAAACATACAGTACAGCTTGTAAGTGAAAAATATTCAAATTTACTTGTTGATATTTTGAAAGGTAGAGATATTAAAATATCTCAGCGTCTGAGAATTCTGAGGTGTGTTCAAATCTCAGGGTTTTTTTTGTTTGTTTGTTTTTTGAGTAATTCATATTATTTTTTTTAAATTAGTTATTGTTTAAAGTATAACATATAGTATTACATATGTCTCCCTTTTCCCTGGCCACCCCTACCCCCAGCACATGCCCTCGCCCCCATGTCTGTGTTCATTGGTTATGCTTATATGCATACACACAAGTCATTTGATTGATCTCTTTAACTCCCTCCCCTGCCCTGCCTTCCCTCTGAAGTTTAATGCTCTAATCAATGTTTCTCTGTCTCTGGATCTATTTTTGTTCATCAGGTTATATTGTTCATTATATTCCACAAATGAGTGAGTTTATGTGATATTTATCTATCTCCAAATAGCTTATTTTGCTTAGCATAATTCTTTCCATGTCCATCCATGCTGTTGCAAATGGTAAGAGTTCCTTCTTTTTCACTGCAGCATGGTATTCCATTGTGTAGATGTACCAGTTTTTTTAATCCACTCCTTTGCTGATGGGTACTTAGGCTGTTTCTAAATCTTAGCTATTGCAAATTGTGTCACTATGAACATAGGGGTACATCTATTCTTTCTGACTGGTCTTTCTGAGTTCTTGGGATATAATCCTAGATGTGGGGTTACTGGGTCAAATGGGAGTTTCATTTTTTAATTTTTTGATGAAACTCCATAATGTTTTCCACAGTGGCTATACCAGTCTGCATTCCCATCAGCAGTGCAAGAGTGTTCCTTTTTGTCCATATCCTAGGCATATTTTGTCATTTGTTGATGATAGCCATCCTGACAGGTATTAGATGGTATCTCATTGTCATTTTGATTTGCATCTCTTGGATGATTAGTGGCTTTGAGTATGTTTTCTTATGTCTCTTGGCCTTCTGTATGTCCACTTTTGAAAAGTGTCTAAGTTCTTTGCCCATTTTTTGATTGGCTTGTTCATCTTCCTTTTGTTAAGATGTATGAGTTCCCTATAAATTTTGGAGATTAGATCTTTATCAGATATAAGATTATAAAATATGTTCACACATGCAGTGGGCTTTCTTGTTGTATTGTTGACAATTTCTTTTCCTGTGCAAAAGCTTTTTATTTTGAGGTAGTCCCATTTGTTTATTTTCTCCTTTGTTTCCATTGCCCTAAGAAAGATATTGCTAAGACATATATCTGATATTTTGCTGCCTATTGAATCTTCTAAGATTTTTATAGCCTTAGCTGGTTTGGTTCAGTGGGTAGAGCATTGGCTAACAGAGTGAAGGGCTCCTGGCTCGATTCTAGTGAAGGGCACATGCTCAGGTTGTGGGCTCGATTCTCAGTAGGGGGCATGCAGGAGGCAGACCATTAATGATTCTCTTTCATCATTGATATTTCTATCTCTCCCTCCCTTTTCCCTTCCTCTCTGATATCGATAAAAATATATTTAAAAAATTTCTATAGATTCCTGTCTTATGTTTATGTCCTTTATCAAATTTGAGTTTATTTTTGTGTATGGTGTAAGTTGGTGGTCTAGTTTTATTTTTTGCATGTTTCTGTCCAATTTTCCCCAACACCATTTATTGAAGAGACTGTCTTGACTCCATTGTATGCTCTTGCCTGATTTGTCAAATATTAATTGGGCATTATGGTGTGGGTCGATTTCTAGGATCTCTGTTCTGTTCCATTGGTCTATACGTTTGTTCCTTTGCCAGTATCAGGCAGTTTTGAGAACAGTAGCCTGGTAATATTGCTTGATACCTGGTATTATGATCCCTCCAAATTTATTCTTATTTCTCAAGATTGCTGCAGCTACTCGGGTTCTTTCCTTATTCCATATGAATTTTTGGAGAGTTTATTCTAGATCTGTGAAATATGTCATTGGTATTTTAATGGGGATTTCATTAAATCTTTAGATTGATTTGGGTAGTATAGACATTTTAATGATGCTGATTCTACCAATCCATGAGCACAGTGTATTCCTCCATTTGTTTATGTTTTCCTCTATCTCTTTCTTCAATGTCCCATCATTTTTTTTTGAGTACAGGTCTTTTACCTCCTTAATTAAGTTTATTCCATGGTAAGTTAATTTTTTATTGCAATGGTAAATGGGATTATTGGTTTGCTTGTTTTTTCATTTATTTGTTTCTCTTTCTGTGTGTTGATTATTGGTATATAAAAAAGCAATAGATTTCTAGGTGTTAATTTTGTATGCTGCTACATTGCCAAATTCATTTATTAAATATAGTGTGTTTTTTTATGAAGTCTTTGGGGTTTTCTATGTACAATATCATGTCATCTGCAAATAACAACAGTTTTACTTCTTTTCCAACTTGGACGCCTTTTATCCCTTCTTTTTGGCTGAAGAAGAAATAAAAAACATCCCTAACTTATTCCTGTTCTTAGGGGAAATGGTTTTCATTGTAATAATAATCAATGGCATACCTCCATGCATCCCAATAGTTAAGACAGATAATAATAAGAATCAATAACTATCCCCAGTGAGTTTTTAAACCAATCCATTTGTTTCAAATTCAATATTATTTTTTAGACTAAAAGGAAATAAATTGTTTTAGTTATAATTTTAATTAGTTTAAGTCTTCTTTCCTAAGTAGCGCTTCATGTCTGCCCTCCCCGGCCCCCCAGTATTTCTCAAAATGGCATTACTTCTTGTTATCATGTCTGTAGATATAATTTATCCATATTATTTAACTTAAACTGCCTTCCCCAAATATCAATTCCTGCAGAAGAGGTAGAGTATGAAATAATACAAAGGACACACATTTAAGGCAGAGCAAGCTTGGCCCAAATCTTACCTCTGTAACTTACTAGATGCATGACTAGTCAAGTTATTTCACCACTTTAGTTTTCTTCTATATGTATTAAATTATTTGTATCTTCTTCCTACAGCTGTTTTGAAGATGAAATAAAATAACACCTATTAAGACTCTAATGCAAATAAATACAGAAGAAAGATTAGTTCTCACTACTTCTTAACCAACTTTTCATTAGTTATTATGTCCAGGTTATACGAAAATGTTCCGTTAAATGCCTAAATAAAGTGAGCATTTGCATCAAAATAAGGTTTTTACCTGATGTAATGAACAAAAGTTATAATCAGACAAGTCTCAAAAATACCTACAGGATAGTGAAATGTATGTTCCACATTTACGTACTAGCTCTCCAATAAAACACAACTAGAGATAAGAAAAAATTAAGAACATGGGCAGAAAGCTGAGCTAGAACAATATGCTGGACCCTATACAATGCATAAACAGTAGTAAAGAAACACATATAAATGAATGTAATTAGGTACCTTTCTGTAAATAACATTTAATATGCAGCGCTAGTCAAGGAAGCTAATGAAAGAAAGACATTTTAATTATAAGAAAATTATTTCTGCAATACCTTAGGCAGAGCAGCTTAAACGTGGTCTTAAATATGTTCTGTATATCAGCTAATTGCTTAAACAGTGAGGTTCATTTTACTACTTTTCAAGGCAAAGTTTTCCTATCTGCTAGATGAAGTTAACCAGGGGGAAAGGAAATGTAAACTGAGTGTTTAAAAGGTGGGCAGACATAAAAGAGTGCATTGACCAAGCTCCACTGAGGTAATGCATTGGAAATAGTTTAGGCTGTGTTCACCAAATGGGTGAGCATTAGAAATAAGCAAAGGGGCTCATCGACATTTGAAGCGGGAAAGAATTTCCCTCGCATACCGACTTTGGATATATACACACAATGTGTTTTAGTGAGCTTGAGCCACACAGACCAAACACGCAGGCATCTCCCCTTCCTTCCAGGAATTTAAAATAATAAATAGCTTCATCAGGTTCCAAACACAGCTGGTGATTTTCTAATAATATTTGGAGAAGCGAACATCAGGCGACATCATGTGCATGCAGGCTTTCCCAAAGAGAAGCATAACATCAATAAAGCCGAGGTTCATAGATTTGGTAGAGCAAGAAGCTGGAAGGATAGCAGCAGATGTTTCGACCATTTTCTCACTGATTTGCCCTGCAACTGTCTGGCCGTCAATATGTCGCTGCTCTTGATTACTGAACTGGTCAATGGTGAAACAGTTATCCTTAGTCTCTTTTGACTCAGTTGCCAGGTGGATTGAACACTAGCATCTATTAAACACGTCTTGGCAAATATTTACTGAACTATCAGAAACCATATAGGAGCCCTGGCCAGTGTGGCTCGGTTGGTTAAGCATCATTCCATGCGCCCATGCTGGTTCTATTCCCAGTCAGGGCACATGACTGAGTTGTGGGTTCAAACCCCAGTAGGGAGTGTGCAGCAAGTAGCCAATGGCTGCTTCTCTCTCATCAATATTTCTCTCCCTCTCTCCTCCGTAGCTCCTCTCTTTCTCTAAAATCAATTTAAAATATTTTTTTTAAATCATGTAAGAGAACACTTGAGGCGCTATCCAATAGAGTTCTCACAAGCAACTATACAACATAACATCATAAAAAATTATAGGGAGTACTTTTGCTTTAGAAATGATGACAACTGCCATTAATGTACTATTCCCATAAGTTATACTAACTCCAAATTCTGATCAATCTTTTAATTACTACATGCTTCATGGAAACATTTGAATAAAAGAACATCAAGGCTGGAAGTAACCTTTAAGAAAACTTATCAAAGTATCTATATGATGCTCACATCACTTCTAGAATATCACAAACCAGTGGTCATCACAGGCAAGCCTGAACATTCACTCCCATGGAGAACACTGATTTCAACCGGGCACAACTTTGACAGTGAGAATTCATTTATTTATATTTATCCCAAATTTGACTCCCCCCACTTCTACTCTAATTATATTGTGTCAAATTAATAAGAGAGTTTGACTATATTGTTTTACTCACGTTCAGGAAGCAATTTAAAAAGGAAGAATTTTGTGCCTTCCATAAACCAGCCACTATTTTGCATACAAGAAATAAATAATGAATAAAAGGAGGCCCCCAGTCACACGGATGTCTTGTTGAGAAATGGCTAAGGGACAAGCAGTACAAAAGCAAGTACAGTAGAGTAATGTGCATCAGGAAAGATGTTTACACAGAATACAATGACATTGCCCCGAGGTAATTGAGATCACAGGTGATGCCTAAATGATGAATTGGATTATGATAGATTGTTTGCTGTCAGGAAATAGCATTCATATTTATAGCAATTTCTTAGTTAATAATAAATACCATGGCCAAGTCACACCAGGTGACTACTATATACATTATAGCTACTTAATCATATCTCTTCCCTAGACCATGGTACCTAACACTCATAGATTTTATATGAGACCAGTACAATTTATTATTTCCCTTTTACAGATGAAGGAATTTAGGCCTGGAGGTTAAGTTATTTGCCCAAGGTCACCCTCTGAGCTGGTGGCTAATTGAAGATTTTAATCTTAATCCCTGAATGGGTGTCCCTCCAGAGTAGTGCTTTGAGAACAAACTCCAAAGACAATACATGATGTAGGTTTCTTGTTTGCCAACCTTTTTTTAAATTTTTTTTTAATTTTTTTTTTTTTTTTTTAGAAAATAGCAGACAATTTCTAGACTTTCAAATCCTGATAACTTGAAACATTTCACAAGTTAGCAGAAAAAGGTCTGGTGTCACCCAGACTCCATTCTGGGCTGGGTTTTTTGGCTTCTGCTTTAGGCAAGGGTCCCTTTGGGCTGACCCTCACCTTCTGCTTCCAGATCCTGCCCTCTAAAAACCCTCCACTAGCTCATGAAAATCCTGCAACTGGCTTTTCTCTACTCCTCAAACAACCCTCCCCAAACCATCGCATTCAGGGCTTTTGAACTTGCTCTTTCCTATTCTTAAAACATCATCTCTCCATATTTCCCCAATAGTCCTTTAGCTCATTGTTTTCTCAGATCAAATGCAGGGAGTTGGCTTTGCCACTTAAAAATCCCACAGCTCTCCACACTCACAAGCAAAAGTCTCATCCTCCTTATAGCTCTGTTCCTTCCTTCAGTGCACTTAGCGTCTGAAATGACAGTGCATGTGTATTTGCTGAGTAATTGTTGTAAATGTTCTCCACTAGAAGGTAAAAGGCAGATGTTTCTTGATATCAGTTAAGACCCTGATGCAAATAAATACAGAAGAAAGACTAGTCACTGTGGATACTGAGCAACCAGAGAAATGCTGAGCATGTCCTTACTCCTGAAAGAGATGAAAAGGTGGTGCAGTCACCTTTCAATGTATATTTGTTGAGTGCCTCCTAAGTGCTGAAACATATGCAATTTTAAAAGGAAAAAAAAAAAAAACACTTGCCAATACCAAAATAATATAAAAAAATGCTGTATAGAGAAATCTCATTTTTCCCCAGTTAAAGATAAGGAAACAATATATATATGTTCAGCTGGCCAACCAACTAATAGATGGATGAGCTAGAATTGAAATCAAACTCTCTCAAACACCAAAGTGTCTGTGTTTGCTCCCATATCTGAGAAAATAGCAGTGTGGCCATGAAGAAAAATCCTAGAGGACAGGGAGCCACTGAGTCAGCCTGGGAGAGTTAGAGAAGTTTCCCAGAAGCAGCATGTCCCCTGGATTTGGACATTTGAGGAGGCATTTGACAGGTGGGCAGGGAGAAGCAGTGGGCATCCAGCAGGGGTGTGCAAAGAAGCAGGGTCCGTTTAATACCTGCCTCCTTGAAGAGCGACTCTGCCAGTGGCAGCAGGGTTTTACAAGTCTCTTGTAAACACATCTACAAAATAAGCTTTAGCCACTAAGATTCAAACCAAGACATTGATAGGTATCATTCAGACGAATGAAAGTGTAACGAATCTGCACCTGGCTCTGTCTGCTGAGTACAGACACACAGATTGAACACTGCGGGGTGGACATCAGAACCTTGCTGCCATGAATGGGGATGGCGGCTGAGCACAGCGATCACGGGCTTGGCCTCTTAATGTATTCGATTCTTGTAAGGGATACAGATTGCAGTCTGTCATTTTTACAGCCATGTTCATGTGAGATCTGCCATCAGATCTACAAGGTTAACTGCCCATTGAACAGCAGCATGAAGTCTGTGAAAGAGAATGTGTATTGATTGTCATGCTTCATGGGATAAACTGGAATCAGAAATTTTCTCTGAGAGCAGCACACGTATTTGTAGCCTAAAGTCATTGGGAAATGGTTCTTGAGACAGATTTAGGTTATAATTCAGGTATTTGTTAAACATATTTTTTTCTTTTTCATTTTATTTATTTACCTTCTTACTTACTTATTTTATTGATTAAGGTACACATATTTGTCCTCACCTCCCATTCCACTGGTTAGGCTTATATGCATGCACACAAGTTTTTTGGTTGATCTCTCCCCCTTCCCCCCACCCTCCCCTTGACTACCTATGAAGGCAAATAAGTGCAAAGGACATTTTCTGATAAATTCTTGTAGCTCTTTCTTTTCTTTTCAGGTTCCTACTTGAATTGCTTGCATTTTAAACGTCTGTTGTAAGTTATGTACCATTTCTAACAGTATTAGCACTGAATCATTTACTTTTCTAGGAAATAAAACCCTTTTCTCTGTTTCATCACTTTCTAGATCATGATCAAGCAAATGTAAATATGTCTGCGGCACTTTCTACCCTCAGCGGTTTTGCATACTTAGAGGAGTAATGAAAATGAGAAGAGAGTTAACCAACCCACCAAACATATTTCTCTCCTCTCTCCTCTCTCTCTCTCTCTCTCTCTCTCTCTCTCTCTCTCTCTCTCTCTCTCTCCTCTCTATCCAGTAGGAACGCATTTGTGAGAAAAAAAGTGGTATGGCTTGGACTAGGGGAGCTGTTAAATGTACCTTTAGAACTCTATGTAGGATATAAAATTCTGGAGATATAGCTCTGTTTCTACTTCATCTCAACCCGCTTTAATTTCTACACACAGGGAATAATAAATCTTGAAAAGGCCTAGGAAAAGACAAAGAATATTTCTTTGTGAGCACATTAAATGTACCAGGCTTCTACTTTTCCATAAAACTTGTATGAACAGATACAAGAACAATCAAGGAATGAGGGTAATACCTTTTTCCAAGCCAAATTAACCAGTTTTCTCCCCAACAAACCATTTATAGATTCCACCAAAATGAGTTAATGAATCATAATACTGAATATCCACTGGTAACCCAATTCTATTTTTCTTTTTTTCCTTAAATATTCTGCTGAATCAATTATTTTAGCTGGAAGGAGGTAAAGAAATGAGTTAATTAGCAATAGCCTTATTAATTCTTTCAGAATAAAATTGCAGAAATTCTCACTTTTTATGGAAAATAAAGGAAAATATACATAAAAATGGTAATTATAGGTAGAAAATTATGTTAAATATACATAAAAAGTATCTCCTAGGAACATATTTAAAGTGGTAATTGTAGAATTAAATTTGTGACTTGATCTCCTCCACACATCTTGAGTTACAGTAGGAATGATTTCATAAATGTACAATAGAGTAATTGTTTTATGTAATTTATATTCAAATGTATGTATGTGATAAATAAATCCAATTGCTTCTGGGTCCTATTATATTATCTTGGCTGTTGAAGGTTGAACAAACTAGAAATTCGAATAAGGTATTTAAGTATGGTATAAAACTAGAGAGTTGAAAAGCATCCTTTTGTTAATATTAACCCACCGATGTGATTTCTTTATGGGCTTGCTGGAAATCTATAGTCAAATCCTTTCTGGGGAAAAATTTAAATCTCAGAACTGAGGTATAAGTGAGGCCAGATTCAAACATGAAAGTGTTTGAACATGGAATGTTCCATTTTCTATTGGTTCAGTGGGGAAATTGGAGATTGGGCTTCCAGTTTAAAGCAAATGAGAGGCCCGCTATCTCTGTTGGGAGAGTTGATGTTAAGCAGGTGCTTCAAAGGTGTGAACCTCTCCAACAGCACCCTTAAGAGTTCCTCACTGTTACGCTTAGGACTATAGAACCTGAGCTACAAGTCTTAACCATGAGAAATTTGCTTGTCTTCCATTACAGATGGTGTTTTTTGGCTTCTCATCAAATCAGCATCCTCTGAAGGATGCCTTTATCACTCGACTTCTTACTCCTTCAACTAGAACTTTGCAAAAAACTGGCTACCAAGGCAAAACTATATTTGTACAATCTATAGACACCCTTCCTCAAGGAAGAAAACACTTCATTTCAAGTGATTCATGTAATAGAGGAACTGAGAGGAATCCTTTTGCCGTCTTCCACTCAGTTATTTATAGGAACCTATAACGTCTACGTTGTACAAAGCAAAGATGACCTAGTAAAAGCAACCAGAACTAGAGGAATTCTGCTATTTTTAAAATCATAGAAGCACAATTTTCTTGTCATGCGGAGTAATGCTTTGAAAGAGCCTAGTTCTGACATCATGTGAAAGATGGCCTTTGAGTTTTGAAATAAACTGGGATTTCCTTAAAAACTCTTTTTTTTTTGGGGGGGGAGGAATGTAAATTAGCTGTACGTGTATTGCATCATTACTCCTTTTTGTCAGCTTATGAAATACCTTTTAAAAAAGAGTTATGTGGTAACAGTAAAGAATGAAAATGGTTTTAATTTCTTTTTCTAACTTTGGGGTGTGCAGAGAGACACCTGAAGCGATGAGGCACATCATGTGTTTAGGAAGCTCTTTACCCTAACATTCAGTGTGTAAGGTATAGAAGAAAATAGGAAGGGGGATTTCATTACCACAGAGCTCTATAGACTGGACATTAAAGACTTCTCAAATGCAATTGAGGCCAGATCTGGAAAATTTAGTTATAGTGATACTAAAGTCCCGGTGCACAAAATTCCTGCACAGGGGAGGAAGTGTGTGTGTGTGTGTGTGTGTGTGTGTGTGTGTGTGTCCCTCAGCCCAGCCTGCACCCTCTCCAATCTGGCACCTCCAGTGGGATCGAGCCTAGACAGACAGTCAGGCATCCCTCTCACAATCCAGGACTGCTGGCTCCCAACCATTTACTTGCCTGCCTGCCTGATTGCCCCTAACCACTTTCTGCCTGCCAGCCTTATCACCTTGCCAGCCTGATCAATGCATAACTGCTCCTCTGCCAGTCTGATTGCCCCCAAGTGACCTCCTCTGCCAGCCTGGTCACCCCTAACTGCCCTCCCTTGCAGGCCTGTTCCCTCCCAACTGCTCTCCCCTGCTGGCCTGATAGCCCACAATTGCCCTCCCCTGCTGACCATCTTGTGGCAGTAATCTTGTATCCACAATGGGGTCAGCCATCTTTGACCACATTGGGGCAGCCATCTTGTTCAAGGACATGATGGTCAATTTGCATAGTACCTCTTTATTATATAGGATATACACAATGCATGTGTAAAGCAGTCACTCAAAAATCTGTAGTCTACCATATAGCTGCATTTTTATTATCTTCAGGCCTGATTTTTGTTTGTTTGGTTTGCAGCAAATGGAATTTTAGCTTGGCAGAGGGCTTGCAGTTAGCAGATATTCAGTGTTCCACCAAGCCTCTACAAATCAACTAAGCACAGAAAGCTGAGGGAGAGACTGGAAAGGTGGAAAGAGACTTGTCATTGCTTCACACTGGTCCTGAATTAACATGTGTCATCGTGTATCCATTTGTCACTCGTTGGGTGAGCATCAACCTGTTAAGTATCCCAGCTTAATCTCAGGTTCTTCATCTTTAAAAAAATAATAATATAATATTCGCCCACTACACTGATGTGGGGCATGGACCTGGCATGTTTTTTGAGCCACCCACTATACTGCAGGACACAGAATGTAGGGAGAACACATGCTAATTGACATAGTTGCTGCTATCTTGTTCTCTTCCTTCTTTATAGTGTGAATATATCACATTCTAATATCTCCTGTGTGAAAAGTAAAAATATGTCCTCCTTTACTTTCACTTTTCTCCTTATCCATACACCAGACAGGTTTTTGTTATTCTGAAAGAATTGAACTTGGAATAAATATAACAATCTCCATAGGTTCATCTTCCATTCTATCATCAACCCTATCCTAATCAAGATGTTACTTCCATTTATCTCTCTTAATACCAAATCCCTTGGTATATCTGTACACTCATATTATTTGGCAGCATTAAACATAATTGACTGAACCTCATTTATTAACACTCTTCTCTTGGCCGGTTTATATACCTATTTCCACATTTTCCTGTTTACATTGCAGGTCTTCTATCTCAGCTGTATAAAGTTTACTTATAAAGACACTTATTTCTCAGTTTTAGTCATGGCTATGTGTTCATTTCTATACTGTATATCTACTATATGGTGTCTCTAATTTGTAGGGCTTTAAATATTTAACATATTTTTAAAAAAACAGGTATTATATTCTTATATCTTGGTCAGAACTCTTCTCTGCATGGCATACCATCAAGCTTGGAAATCAGGTTTTTCTTGTCCAACATTATGCTCTTGGTTCAACATTTCACTTCTACTTCAATTTCTTGATTTTCCCATTATTCTAAGTAGCTTTACCATTGATTAGTTGCTCATATCATAAAACCTAGATATCAGTAAAGCACAGTGACTTAAAACAGGTTCCCTATGGTTCAAATCTTGGCCTTGCCATATTAGGATCTGAGGCTATGTTAGTCCATCCAGGCTACTAAAACAAAATGCCATAAGATGGGTGACTTAAAGAACAGAAATTATTTTTCGAAATTATTTTTCACAATTCTGGAGACTGGAATTCAAAGATAATGACACCATTATATTTGGTGTCTGATGAGACTGGCTTCATGGTATATAGATGCTCATTTTGCTGCCAAGAGGACAGCGGAGCTCTCCAGGGTCTCTTTTGTAAGGATACTGATCCCAGTTATGAGGTCTCCATCCTCATCATTTAATTTTCTCCTAAAGATCCTACTTCTAAATATTACTCCATTAGAGATTAGATTTTATTATGTGAATTTGGGGTGTACACACTCAGCCTATAGTAGTGTACCTCTGTCATAGCTTCACCATGTGTTTTAGTCAGCCCAGAGTATGTTTGGAGCGTGCTGGGGAAGGAAGAGGAAGATCTGATTGTAAAACATCTCAGCACATTACCTTTCTCATGGCAAACCAGGATGGCGCCAGCTGTGGACTGAATGGGCGGTTGTTTCATGAATGCGACTAGAGGATTGTGGAATTTTGGAGGACGCTTGTGTGCCTACCTCTAGAATGTGAGCTTGTTATTGCATGTGTGCATAGTCAGCCCTATAGTCCTCAGTCTCACAGAATTTGGATGAGACTTCTGGTGGAAATTATTTCGACTGAGGTTTGCTATTTCCTTGTGGTAAGGAAGATAAGAATTAAAGGTTTTGTTTGTTACCTTGGTTTGAAGCAGAGGAAAATCGGATAGTGACAAATAAGAAACTTTGGAGATAGTGAAGGGCAGTTTGTCCAGACTGTTGAGAGCTCAGAATTAAGAGTTTAATTGGGATAGAAATCCTACTAATAGCACCCGATGCCTGAAATCTGAGCATTCTACTTTTAGGTTTTTCAGTTCAAATTTTTGGAGATTAACTATTAAAACATTCCTGGTTGCCTGAATCTGTTTGGCTCAGTAGATAGAGCATCGGCCTGCTGCCTGAAGGCTCCTGGGTTCTATTCCAGTCAAGGGCATGCACCTTGGTTGTGGGCACATCCCCATTAGGGGGTGTGCAGGAGGCAGCTGATTGATGATTCTCTCTCATCGATGTTTCTGGATCCCTGTCCCCCTCTCTTCCTCTCTGTAAAAAATTAATAAAATATATATATTTAAAACATTCCTGGTTGGAAAGTGCAGAACACCGTGGCCTTTTTCCCAGATTGGACCTGTCTGCCAGTGAGCAGTTTAGGGGCAACCAGGCAGGAGAGTGGTTAGGGGCTATCAGGAGGCAGGCAAGCAGTTAGGAGCAGTGGTCCTGGATTGAGAGAGGGATGTCCGTAGGATCAGGCCTAAACTGGCAGTCAGACATTCCCCAAAAGGTCCCAGATTATGAGAGGGTACAGGCCAGGCCAGCCCCCGACCTCATGCACAAGCTTTATGCACTGGTCCTCTAGTAATAAAAATAATAGAGAGAAAAATATTACCAACGGCCAAAACTCAAATACAGCTACTGTTTTCATTTTGATCCAAAGGCCTCCAACTTACATATTTTAGCAAGATGGGCTTATATAGATTTACTAGAAGTTTCTGCAAAATATTAGACTATATGTAAGTAAGAAAATACCATTAACTCGGCATATAATAGCCTAATTCCCATTAGAGAAAATTTGTCAGTTTAGTGAAGAAGCTCGTTCCAAACTTTGTACACATCGAAAAACAAAACAAAACAATTTAATTGAATTTTATGCAACAAGATATAGAAGTTTCAAGATAAATGTTTTTTGAAGTTACATAGAATGATATTTATCTCAACTGTAAAACACTCTTTGTTTCTCAACAGTTTTGTAGCCTACAGTGATAAAAACAGATAACTATGGAAAGAAAACATAGCATTATAACAAAGTAAATGATGCCTCATTCTCTATCTTGAGTTTTTATAGTTTTTTTTTTGTTTGTTTTTTATGCATTACTCACTTTCGCAGTTAATATATATAGTTTAGTGAGTATACACCAACTCACATTTTATGTGAGTCTTCTCTTATTTTGTTTTTCGTTAGCAGTAAAATTTTATCATCTTTTGATTAAGAGACAGAGAAATCTGAAGCTAATTGGAAGCTGCAAGCCTTTGTAAGGTTCTTTTCAGTTTGTTGAAGCACAAAACAGTGTTTCTTAAATAAAGGGGTCCGGGAAGCTAGGGTACCCAATATGACTTCTCAGACATCGGGGCAGCCTCAGCCAAGTATCAGAAACTGTCTGAACATTTGTATTTTGATAATATGAACACAAAATAATGATGTTCCCAAACATTTATGCTAACTGGAGAAAGAAAACAGAGGCAAATAATACATAAATGATGAATTCAAGCTGAAATAAGACTACACTGTGGAAACAAAGGTTGTATGGTACTTTACAATGAGAAAAATGATGCAAATACTGAATCACCATGTAGTGTGTAGAGGTAGCAGTAAACTAAACTAAACTAAAATAAAATAAATGGCATTTTAGCAGTCAGAGCCATATTCACATTGTAATCGCTGATATAGAGTCAACAAAAGAACATTTGTCACAGTAAACTGATGATGTTAGTTTGGATTCTATTGTTTGTTTAGTTTCGTTAGCATTTAATTTATAAATTATTTTGACTTTATAGCTTCCTATAAACTATAAGTAGACAAGTGTAGACACTGTTTATGTTTGTGCTTATTTAACTAACATTATAATAAAAATAATACAAGTCAACAGAAGGCTAAACAATACCATGAATTCTCAGAAAATACCATAACACTGAAATATTTGTTACAATGATTTTTTGTTACCACACCCATGAAAATCAGGGACAATCATAAATAAGTAAGAAGTCTATATGCTTTTCCCCTTCATTCATTTCTATAAATTTTTATTTTTTTTCCTTTTATTGAATTAATTGGGGTGATACAGGTCAACAATACCATACAGGTTTTATTTTTAGATAAATGTAGTTTTGCATGCAGCTAAAAGAAATAATACTTAGAGATCCAATTTATTCTTTACCCACTTCTTTCCAATGGCAAAATATTAAAAAATTATATAGTAAAGTATCCAAAACAGAATATTGGCATTGATGGAGTCAAGCTGTAAACTATTTCTTAAACCAGGATCCTTCATGTTTCCTCACTTAGTTTTCTTTTTCCTTTGCCCCACTTCCCTTACCTTTTGGCAATACTATTGTCTCCATTTCTTTCTAAATTTGTCACTTCAAGACTGTTATACAAATGAAATCATAAAGTATTTAATCATTTAGGTTGATTTTTTTCCCTCTGTGTAAAATTCTCTAGAAGTTTATTCAGATTATTGTGTCTATTTATTGCTAACTACTTTTATTATTTTGAGAAGTACTCTAGTTTATGAATGTCACACAGTTTTATCATCCACACTTGTAGGGGGTCTAACTTATTTCCACGTCTTGGAAAATATAAGTAAGTTTTCCATAAACATTTGTGTACGAGTTTTTGTGAGGACATACGTTCTCATAAATGCTCAAGTGTACAACTTCTGGGTTATATTTTCATTTGTGTTTAGTTTTTCAAAGAACTGCCAGAGTGGCTGTACCTTTTCCATTCCCACCAGCCGTGTACAAGCGATGAATTTCTTTGTAAACTCACCATAGTTTTGTGTTGTTACTTTTCCCCTGCAGTCAATATAATAGGTATGTATTAAAACCTTGTTTTAATTTGCATTTCCCCTAATGGATCATGATGTTGAACATCTACCATCTTCACATTTTCTTCACTGAGTTATCTTTTCATTCACTTTTCCTATTTTCTAATCAGTTTTATTTTTTAATTGTTTAATTTTGATAGCTGTGCAGGACTTAGGATATGCCAACATTTTGTCCCCGTGTTTACTTTAGATTTCCATACTTCTAACATGGACTTTTGTAGTACAAAATATTTTATTATGTATAAATTTTTGTTTTGATTGTGAACATCTTTTAGCATCATTTGATAAAAATCAATTATTATTGAATTACTTTTGTATATGTCAAAAAAGTAATTGTGCAGTTTGTGTAGGTCAATTTATGTGTGTTCTATTCTCTCCCTTTGATCTATATTTCTATCCTTTTTCAAATACCACAACCTTTATTACTGTAGCTGTACAGTAGACTTGAATTTGGGTAGATTATTTTATTCCAATATTCATTCTTTTTTAAAAAATCTTTATTGCTGAGATTATTGGAGATGTCCTTCTTTTTTCCCCATTGTCTCCCTCCAACTGGTTCCCACCCTGGCACCAGGCCTTTGCCACCCTATTGTCTATGTCCATAGGTAATGCATATCCTTTCTAATCAAAGAGTAATATGCAAATAGACTGTACCTCAGCTACACCCAAAAGCACACCCACCAGCCAATCAGGAGCAAGTATGAAAATTAAACCCAACCAAGATGGCTGTGGCCACGGAGGCTTGGGTTTCCCAAGTGATGGAGGAAGCCAAGTTCCTGGCCTGCCCTGGCCCCTGCAGAAGCCTAAAAAAGTTTTAATTATAGAAGATAAATAAATCCCAGATACCAGGGCCTCTACTTGGGTAACCAGAAGGTGTGGCCAGCCTGCAAACCACCACAGGCCCCTTGCCCATGCTTCCCTATACCCTAAGAAAATCCCCACCCTGATCTAGGACATCCTTCAAGGCAAACCAGCCTACCCCCACTCATACACCAGGCCTCTATCCTATCTAATAAAAAAGTACTATGCAAATTGACCATCACTCCAACACACAAGATGGCTTCCCCTATGTGGTCAAAGATGACTACCCCATGTGGACACAAGATGTCCGCCACAAGATGGCCAGCAGGGGAGGGCAGTTGGGGGTGACCAGGCCAGCAGGGAGGGCAGTTGTGAGCGATCAGGCCAGTGGGGGAGGGCAGGAATAGGCCTGTAAGGGAGGGCAGTTGGGAGTGAACAGACCTGCAGGGGAGGGAAGTTAGGGGTGACCAGGCCCTCAGGAGAGGTCCATTAGGGGCAAATAGGTTGGCAGGGGAGCAGTTAGGTATCAATTAGGCTGGTATGGGAGTGGTTAGGGGGCGTTCAGGCTGGAAAGAAGAAGTGGTTAGGGGCAATCAGGAAGACAGGCAGGCAAGCAGTTGGGAGCCAGCAGTCCTGGATTGTGAGAGGGATATCTGACTGCCCATTCAGGTTTGATCCTGCTAGGATCGGGCCTAAATGAGCAGTCAGACATCCCTTGAGGGTCTCCACATTGGAGAGAGTGTGGGCTGGGCTGAGGGACACTCTCTCCTCCTGCCATGCATGAATTTCTTGCACTGGGCCTCTAGTATGCATATAAGAACTTTGTTTAATCTCTTCCTGTCCCCACAACCCCCTCCTTCTCTCTGATAATGGTAAGTCTATTCTATTTCCATGCCTCTGATTCTATTTTATTCACCAGTTTATTCTGTTCATTAGATTTTTTTAATTGGGTTATTTTGATTTTTATATTCAAATGTTGATAGGTATGTATTTGTTTCCATTTTGTTGTTCATATTTTTATCTTTACCTTTTTCTTCTTTTTCTTCTTGAAGAATACCCTTCAACATTTCAAATAGTATTGGATTGGTGGTGATGAACTCATTTAGCTTTTTTTTTTTTTGTCTGTGAAACACTTTATCTGACCTTCAATTCTAAATGATACATTTGCTTGATAGATTAATCTTGGTAGTAGGTTCTTGCTATTCATCACTTTGAATATTTCTTGCCACTTACTTCTGGCATGCATAGTTTCTGTTGATAAATCAACTAATAGTCATATGAGCACTCCCTAGTAGGTAACTAACTGCTTTTCTCTTGCTGCTTTTGATATTTTCTCTTTATCTTTAGCTCTTGCATTTTAATTATGATGTTTCTTGGTGTGGTCATTTTTGGATTTCTCTTCTTTGGGACTCTGTGCTTCCTGGACTTATATGTCTATTTCTTTCACCAGGTAGGGGAAGTTTCCTATCATTATTTTTTCAAATAGTTTTTCAATTACTTGCTCTCCTCTCTGGCACATCCATAATTTGATTATAGATAAGCTTAAAATTGTCTCAGAGGCTTCTTACACTATCTTCATATTTTTGCACTATTATTTATTTTTGCTTTTCTGGTTAGGTGTTTTTTTGTTTTTACTTCCTCAATTTTCATATTGTTGATTTGATTCTTAGAATCCTCTACTCTGCTATTAAATCCTGTATATTATTCTTTATTTCAGTCAGTGTATGCTTAACTTCTGACTGGTCTTTTCCTATGAGTTTGCCCTTCTCACTAAGATCCTTGAAAATCTCACTAAGTCCCTTGAAGATTTCTAGAAGATTCTTGACTAACCTTATAACTGTGGTTTTGAATTCTACAGCCAGTAGTTTGCTTTCTTCCATTTCTTTCATTTGTGACAGGTTTCTTTGTCTCTGCATTTTGGCTGCTTCCCTCTGTTTGTTTCTATGTATTGGGTACAGTTGCTATCTCTCATTGAGTTGGTAGAATGGCCTTGTATAGTAGGTGTCCTATAGGGCACAGTGGCTCAGCCTCCCCAGTCACCTGAGGTGGGCACTCTAGGTGCACCCCTTTGTGGGCTCTGTGCACAGTCTTGTTATAGTTGAAATTTGATTCCCATTGGTGTCACTGGAAGAAATTGACCTCCAGGCCAATTCGCTGTGAGGACTAGCTGCACCTACAATGGGAGAGCTGCTCTGCAGGAAACACCCCATAGACCAGGATCTGCTTCAGTGAGGCTTTGGTGCTCACAGAGTGTGCCCCTTGCGTGTGCCCCTTGTAGATGTGAAGAGTTGTAATCTGGTATGGTCTGACACTGGCTCTTGAGTCTCCAGGGAGGTACAAAGTCAGCCACTGCCTAGGGCCACCCAGCAGTTGCTACAGAAAGATCTGCAGATTCATCCTCTTTGTGTTGGGCTTGAAAGTGCCCAGAGGAGGCCCAGCTATGAAGCAAGGCAGGCTGGTTCTGGTGCCAGGTCTTGGGGCTTTTATTGATTGGTTTGGAGCTCCCTGACCCAGCCGCAGCTTGTTTGAAATTTCCAAGGAGAGGCCATTTATATGCAAAAGCTGTTGCAGGCAGCTTGGGTGAGGTTATAAATTAGATGAGGCAGGGTCTTAGGGAAACACAAGGGCAGAGCAAACAGAAATGGCTGCCTGCAAGTACCTCTGGGAAAAAGCCACCGCCAAGTTCCTGCTCCGATGTCAGACAAATGTGTCTCTGAGAGCCTTGCCCTGGTACTGGAGCTCAGAAGAAGCAGGACCTTGTAAGTTCAGTTCATGGTGCCTTCCTTTTATAAGGAGAAGCTGTGTCCCCAGCAGCCTCTGTATTACTGAGTTCCAATCTATGCTGCTTTTAAAGCCCATAGTTGCAGGGATTTCTTTTCCTAGTTCTGGGACTCTGGGCTGGGGATAAAGTGTGGGTTTGGACCCTTTGCTTCTCTGGGCAACTTCCACATAGATGATCTCCCTCCCAATTTAAAAAAAAATGGCTCTCATGGATGCTAGAACAGCCCATTCTGTGCCTGCACACCCCCTACCAGTCTCAATGTGCTTTCTTCTTAACTTCTTTTGTTGTAGGACTTCTATTTAGTCAGCTTTCCTGTGGTTCTGGAGGGAGATAGTTTTGTATTTTACTTGTAATTTTTAGGTGGTTATGGGAGTCAGCAAGTACAGGTGTTTATCTATGCCATCATGTTGGTAATTCTCACAACTTTTTATTCTTTATAAAAGTATTTAACTATTCTATTTTGCCTAATCTTATTGAGTGTATGTGTGTGTATAAAATATTACTTAGAGGCCAAACAGCATGGCTCAGTGGTTCAATATCAACCTATGGACCAGGAGGTCAAGGTTTGATACCAGTCAGGATATATGCCTGAGTTGTAGGCTCCTTCCCCAGGAGGAGGTGTGCAGGAGGAAGCTTACCAATGATTCTCTTTTATCACTGATGTTTCCATCTTGCTTTCCTTCTCCCTTTCTCTCTGAAATCAGTAAAAATATGGCATAAAAATATTACTTAGGTTTTGATAAAAATTATAATAATTCTGGATAAAACCTCAGGGAGATTTGACATCTTTACTATCCTGAGTATTTGGATCCTGAGCTATATATATTTCTGTTTAGAGCTCTTATTTATTCATTTTCTGCTTTAGACTCACTCAGGTTTTTTGAACCTGTAAACGTATTTAATTTGCTAAATTTGAAAAGTTTTTAGTAGTAATTATTTTTTTAGTATTTTTCACTCCCCATACTCTTTATTTTTTCTTACTCCCACCAAGCATTTTGATGATATACATGATAGTTTTTTATTAGACTCCCACAGCTTCTTAGAACTCTGTGTTTTTTGTTTTGTTTTGTGTTGTTTGGTTTTAGTTTTTTAGTCTATTATCTCTTCTGTTTAACTGGACAATTTCTATTATTTTATCCTTTCTTTCGCTGAGTCTTTACTTTTCCTCCTCCAGTTTTCTGTTGAACACATACACATAAAAGTTTTAAAAATAAATTAATATATTGCAAAAATATATATATTATTGAGCGAAATACCCTCCAAGTCCATTTTTCATTAAAAAATACCATATTATTTTATTTATATGTGAAATCTAAATAACAAAATAAATGAGCAGACAAAATTGAAATAGTCTCATAGCTGCAGATAAAGAGAATTGGCTTTTGCCAGAGGAGAGGGGGATTAGGAGCACTGGGTGAAAGAGGTGAAGGAACTAAGATTATTTGATAGCTATAAAATAATCACAGGAAATGAAGTAAAACATAGGAAATACAGTTTAGTAATATTGTAATACTTATGTATGGTTCCAGTTAGATACTGGAAAGATTGAGGGGAACACTATATAAGTAAAATAAATGACTGTCTAACCACCAAGTTGTACATGCAAAACCAATGCAAAATACGTTTAAAATAATATTTCTATTATTTGAATTTTTAGTTCTAAAATGTTTATTGGTTCTTCATACATTATATTTCTCTCTTGAAACTTTTACTTTATAAAATGTAATTCAAATAAGTTTATAATTAATCATTTAACCATTTTCATGATAACTGCTTTGAAACTTTGTTTTTGGAAAATTCTAAATGTCTGTCACTTCATTTTTGTTATTTGTTTATTTTTTTTTCATTCAATTTGAGCTTCTCCTGGTTCTTCTTAATAATAGTGATTTTCTATTGAAGTTCAGACATTTTTGTATTATTTTTTGAGACATCGGGTCTTATTTAAACATTCTGCTTTATCAGGCTTTCCGCAACAGCATTCTCCAGAGGAGGAAGGCATTGTTTCTTTATGGCCAAATGCAGGAGGGATTTGAATTTCACCCCTCTTATTATGTTGGGTAGGCCTGGGCGTCGTGGATCCCTCTAAATCTCTAATGTTAACTCCTTGGTTGAGAAGGGTTGGAGTGTCTCATTGCTGTTCCTCACGTGACCTTCACTGACACCATAAGTGGGTGGCTTATTACTCCTGGCTGGTGGTAAAAATCCTGATTCTTCTCTGGGCCTCCTCTGAACACCACTCCAAAGAAGAGGGTAAGAAAAAACTTCAGTCTCAAGTAGGTGAACATCCAGGCTTCCCATGTGCTCTGCACTGACTCTCAGAAGGGTGGGGACTCATCACTGGCTGGTGGGTGTGAACATTGCAATCCCTTATTTGGCCTTTCCTGATAGGAAACCACTTAGTCAGGGAGTTTGAAGGATGGTGTTAAAACTCATGAGGGTGGACATTTGAACTTTGCTGATATGAGTGGTGAGAAGACTATAGATTTTTCTGTGGTAATTTGCTAAAGTAGACTGGTTATCAGCTAAGATTTTTCCCCCTTGCTAGACTGCCACTTTCCTGGTTCTTTGGTTACAGAATGCAGGCTTTTAGGGAACTTTTTTATGGTCATCACTCATTAGTGTTTCCAGGATTTCAGTCTTTCAGCTCCAAGCCTAAGAAATATAAAGCAGAAATAGAACTCAACATCATGTTCTTTCTTGGGTTCTGAGGGCTTTAGCTGCTCTGCTTCCCGCTCTCCACCTCAGAGTTTTCTTATGCTCGCATTATAGATCGTGTTCAGGGTTTTTAGTTGTAACCTTAGCCGGAAAAATCAGAGAATACTGTGTCTGCCACATCTCAAAAGTAAAATCTTCCCTTTCATTAAAAATAAAATAATATAGTGACTCATAAAAAAAAACACCTCTAATGTGTAAGACACAACCTTGATCTTTAGCTCATATTCACTACAAATCCCATAATAAACCATTGCTGAATTTAAGAAACTCAGATATGAACCAACCACCTCAAGTGATGATGCCTCATAGAATGGAAAACGGAAGGGTTATCTTCTGGGACTCAACTAATTCTTGTACTTCCTGATCTCAGGACTTAGCCCTTTCTTCCTGATTGCTAGACCTTTGAATTTTGACTTACTGTTGACCAAATTCGGTCACTTGTTGAGTTAGTTCAGCTTTTAGTAATCACTGACATCTGCCTCACATAGTACTTGTTATGCTCTTTTCAAAGCACTTTCTCCCACAACATGTCTGCCCTCAGCCAAGCACTGAAACGGTTTTGTTTTGATTATTAAATCACAGTTCTAGAAACCTTATATTCTGCTAATCCCTTTTTAAACTAGTTGTTTTATGAGGTATATGTGAATGTACTTAGAAAAGTTAAAAACATCTGTATTGAAATGCAAGGAATTATTATCATTAGGAGTTTCTTTTAAAGTAATTCACTACCCAAATATTTTTATGGGATTCAAAACTAAAAAGAAAAAAGGCCAGTGCTTCTTGTGGAAGATGGTATAGATTTAGCCTTTTCAGAATGAGATGGGGGTAGAGAGCCTAATTCTTTAGTAGTATCCTTTATTAACATAGTATTTACTTATTTTATATGTACACATTTATATATAAATGCACATTTTCTCTATAGCATGGTTATCATTTTTTTTTAATTTTATAAATGTTGAATTTGCATTAACGACATCTGTGTTTCTCAGTTGTTTAGAAAAACCAGAAAAGTTAGCCAAAGAAAGCAAAAAAAAAAAAAGTGAACTATTTTGCACACTGACTAGATTCTGATAAGCAATGGTATGTAAAGTGCTATTCTGTTCCAAATATAATCTGTAAATTTCTCATGTTTGATGATATTGCCTTTTTTTTCTACTGGAAGATGCCATATCAGCAGAATATAATTGAAATTACCTTCTTCTTTTTCCCTGATGTCTTTCCCTTCTTTGGGGAAAGAGATGAAGTGCCATAGAAGAAGCAGTACAAAACTATTGTTTTCTCTGCTGCATTTATTCCTGTTTTTTTATTCCCATTCCTTTAAAGAATGGATCCTAGATTTACTTTAGAAACTTCCTATTTTACTATCAATGTGTTGTTAGGAGACATATATCTTCTCTGGTTCCCAGGATGCTACTCAACTTCATTCTGGCCCATCAGTGCATGCCAGCTACTGCTATCCACCCTAACCAGAGTGATTGCTCAGCAATTGCCATGTGCCAGGAACTAGACAAATAAGACTCAAGTTTTTTCATTTGGAATGTTGATAAAGTTATGGGTAGAAGACTGAGAAAGAAGAAGCACAGACTAGTTGCTATAAGCACAGACTCTTGAGCCAGATTGTCTGTTTCCAACACTTGCATCATCATAACTAAGTCCCTAACCTTTCTGTGCATCAGTTTCTGATCTGAAAAACGTGGATGAAAATAGTTCCTACTTTATAGGTATTTGCAAGATTAAATGAGTTATTGTGTCTTAAATGCTTGGAATAGGTATTTGTTTACCATTATTTTCTTACTGAAACTTTCTACTTTCTAATCTGATAGAACCTAAACATGGAGCTGCTAATAGCCACTTCACCATAAATGCCCACTAGAGAATAAATCCAACCAAAAGGAAGAGTATGACATAAAGATATAGACCAGTCAACATCATTTGATATTTGATTAATTGAATCCAGCTCTGTCCTGATTTTCAAAGTTTATAACTTTTATTATTTAATTCAATGTGCATTTGGTGCTTGGTCTCTGTATAAATGATGGTAGCTGTCCCTTGTAAGTGAAGGAGTGCTGAGGAACACAGGAAAAGAAGGAGCTCAATTGTACCTGGAGCAATCTGCCCATGATTCCATGTGGTACAGTAAAATAAAAATCTCTAAAAGAAGAGCTGGATACCATATTAAATCAACGCATTTAAATTATTTACCAAGTGCCTACTATGTATCAAGGACAAAGTGCATATTTGAGATACCATAGAAAAAGTGTTGTCCTCATAGTAGAGGAGGTTACTATCTCATGGTGAGATAACTGGGTTAATCAGTTCAGGCAATAGGATGAGAGAGATCTCATTTCTCTTCCTCTTATGAGAACATCAGTCTTATCATATTAAGATACTAGTTTGTTTGTTTGTTTGTTTGTTTTATAGCATTTAACATTAATCACCCCCCTAAAGGCCCCTTCTTCAATAATTGTTACATTGAGGTTAAAGCTTCAACACATGAGTTTGGGAGTACACAATTAGAGCCATAACAATAAATAAAATTGCCACATGAGTTCAGGGGAAAACATGGTTGAATAAGGAGTCATCAAGCACTTTCCCAAAGAATCTGTTCATTCAATGAAATGCAATTCTTGAAGACAAATACACTTAAATTCAGATTTTAATAAGTGAATGCCTAATATAAAAATATACGGTATGAGGATAATTCTTGGTGGAAAGCCTGTCATTCTAAAAGGCATTTTATAGAAAAGATGTTTATTTTATAAGATAAAGTGGAAAGTCATGTTTATCACATGTTTATGAGTTGAACTTTGGATGCTGAGGCAAAATGACTACAGTTTGTTTATACACCCTGCCTGAGCTTCGCACACATGTATTAACTTTACCAGGTGATTCTGCTGTACTAGTCATTGAATGCAATGAAAAATAATAAAAAAAATTAACCAAGTCAGGAATTTGACATTTAAAAATTGATATAAATAAGCAGGAAACCTATTCATTGATTTGGCAACAGAATGACTTAACAAATAATTGAATCAAGTAATTGACTTAAGCCTTTGTAATTCCAGCATCTAATAAAAGGGTAAAGCGTCCAAGGTCAAGTTGGTGAAAGAGGTGTGTGGGTTGCAGATGGAAGGTCTTGTTCGATGAATCCTATTTGATTAGCAGAACACCAACTAAGAACTAGCCACTCTTTAGGCACTTTTCACATGGAATTGCTTTTGATTTAAGTACAAATTGAAGAGGCAGGTTTTATTGGCTGTACTTGGTGGAGAAGGACTCTGGGCAAATGATGTTGCTCACCAGGCTCTTCTCAGCCACATTTCATGTGGAATAGATGAAACTGAGCCCAAGATCTTGCTATTTCTACTAAAGCACACACTATGCTGGGGCGCAAGTGTGAGCTATTATAACATCTGTTGACATGTGTAATTAACAGTGAGGGAGCACCCTAATGGGTTTGGATCAGTGGATAGAACCTGGGCCTGTGGACTGAAGGATCCGAGGTTCGATTCCATTCAATGGCATATACCTTAGTTGCGGCACATCCCCAGTAGGTGGTGTGCAGGAGCCAGCTGATCGATGTTTTTCATTCTATCCTTCTCCCTTCCTTTCTGTAAAAAATCAATAAAATATATTTTAAAAAAGAAAAAACACCACAAACATTGCGGGAGAAAAACTGATAGGTAAGATAAAAGAACTCTAGGATCCCATGCCCAGGGTCTACTATTTTGCTTTGGTTTTAGAAAATACACATGGAAATACATGGTCTTTACTGGATTACTTTGCTATTTTTAAAATTTTGTTATTCTCTTGGTTTGTAAAAGCAAAGCATTCAAAAACCCTCTTTATATAGAAATAAAAAATAACAATTATCTGCTTCATTTCTGGCCAGCCCTTAGTCCCACACTCCCCAGAGGTAATAATGTCTTCACTTTTAACATTCACTTTTACTCTAGTATTTCAAAACAATTTCTAAGTAATATGTTTATGACACTATTTCTTCATCTAATTATTTAGACATTATCAATCTGTGCCTTATAATGGTGCATGCGGATGTTTAGCTCTCTCCAAACTTCCCAACTATCCCACTTCCTCTATATATATAAGTTAATTAATTCTTCATCAATATGATGATTAGATGAATATGCAATTGTTTTGTTCTTGAGCTAGGTAGTGCATAGGGACTACATTTTCTTTCCTGTACAGTTCTTGTTTTATTTTATTTTGCTTCATTTCAACCTCTGTATTGTATTCTTTAATCCTGTGACAGTTAGCCAGGCACTAGCTTCCCCATGTTTTGCTGGTGGGTGCCCTGCAGGGGGCCCTCCCCCCCACTGCTGTGGTCAGGGCTGGTTAATCTGGAGGGTGCTGTCCAGGCATTTCATATTTGTATATTAATATACACAGTATATATTTTTTTTAAAAAAACAGGTTTGGGCATCATTTTTTTCCATTTAGATCACCATATACTGTATATATGGTGTGCACACTTTATTTGTCTGATATGGGTAATAAATAGCAATTTATATAGTCACGTGCCTTTTGAGCCCATGCATAGTCTCACAGACCCTTTTATAAAATTAATGAAGCCTTTTATTTTTTTATTTATATATTCTAAAATGGTTCTCTTGATAATAATGCTCTTGAATTCATTGGCTAGGCCCTGGAAAGTCAAAGCTTGGCAGATAACTCTGGGTAGTAAATGAAAATGCACAACTGCAGGAAGAGGCTATAATTCCATGGCATCCCACTCTTCCATGCATAAACAAAACGATGGAATGGTGCTGGCCTCTGCCAAGGACAGAGCAGGGAAAGCGATGCCCATTAGATCTCCATCCCGTAAGGGCAGGAATGCTCATCAGGAAAGATGTAGGAGCTGAAGGGCACTTTCTCGTGTAGCATATGGAGAACATCACATAGTCAGCAGCACAAATTAATGACCCCATAATAAAATATGTTTCACATGCTATTAAAGCTGTTGTCACACTTCATTGCACTGATGACTGGAAGCTCATGGTGATGGAAGGTGAGGTCAGCTTCCTAAGCCAGCCTGAGTTATGAGTGGCAGTTGTTTCCCGTAAAGTCCCCTGGAACTTGCGAAATTCTCTGCATTCAGTTTGGCCACTTCTGTTAACAGGAAGTGGGTAATTGCCCTTCCACACATAGACTTGGAAATAGAGGTGCCAGATGGTCCTTCTGGGTAGGCACTGGTAACTGGAGTTCCATCTAGATGACATAAACAGAAAGGTGACTAAATCCCCTGTAGCAAAATTAGTTGCTTACTTATGGAGTGTCTGCATTATGGAAGATGGCTTAAAGTTTCTGTGAAAGAGAGAATGAGTTGACACTCTAGAAACGAATGGCCTCCAATAGAGTATATTGCATTAGTATTCCTTGCAAAAGTAATCTACATGGTAGTCCACTAAAGTGTTTCAGCAAAGGGTGCAACCTGTTCTGCGCAATGATTACTTAGTGACTTAGCTAGCAGCATGATATTTTCCACTACCTGATGGTGTTTGGTTATAGAGGTGCACATTTCAGGAGAGCAAAAATATTCAAAATAAGATGGTGACTTACTCAGTACCTTTTTATACCACATAATAGTTGAAAGGTTATCTCCCCCGCCCAAACTGGTGGGCGGCGTTTACACATGACCAGTGTAAGGTTCTCCCCACTCCCAAACTGGTGGGTGGAGCTAACATACGACTGGCACCTGCCACAGAGACATCTCCAAGACATTGAACCACCAATCAACATGGGCCAGAGTGCCCTTGGGGCCCATCCCTTCCTGTTCCACCCTGGGCCAACCCCCTCCCTTTCTGACCTTTAAGAGGGACCCCAGGCAAGACACATGCTGCTGTTGCTGTTTGCTGGTGGCTGCTGCATCAGCCCGACTGGGTCTGATCCCCTGTCCCCTCTCCCCCCAATTCTGATCTTTACCTCCCCTGTCCCCTCTCCCCCCAATTCTGATCTTTGCCTCCGTGATGGCTTCCGCCCATTACTAGGAATAACTTGACTTTAAAATTCCCTGTTCTGTTTCCTGTTTCCTTTCAAACCTAACAATAGTTACTTAGTAATATTGGATATTTTTATGTGTGGATGGAAGAAACTAGGAAATCTGAAGGGGCAGTAATGACACTGTCTTGGGAATCAGAAATTTTGGGTGCCAACACTGAGTCCGCATCTACGTTTCTGTATCACCCTGGATAATCATCCCATCTTTCAGAATCATGCTTATTTCAGATTTTAAAATGAGAGACTACACAAGGTAACCTCTCAGCTTCTTTCCTTCTAAAAAAATTCCACGATTTTTCCAGGATGTGAGCTGATAGCAACTACTCTAGTACAGAGTTCCAATATACTAAAAGTGTCATAAATTTTAAAGTGATAATTATAAATACTGACATGATCATTATAAACAGTATCTCATCACCGCTTTATTGTCTGTCCTTTATTGCAGGATTCTTCACTCTGCTTCTGATAAAGTGCAGACCAGTGAGTCCCCAAACTTGTCTGGCTCCAGGGCTGCATTCTTGTCTTGTCTTACATAGATCACAACCCCTGCAGTGGGCCCAGCACACAATTAATCACTGTAAAAGGAGGAGGCAAGCGCACAGGAAAGTGAGGGAAGCTCCCCTATGAATTCCAAGCTTTAGCAGCTTTTGTTCTTTGCATCTGTTTTCAGACTGTAAAGCCTTTTCTCTCTTTTACTCATGGAAGATTCATTTCCTATAGGTGTCTGCATTCACCTGTGATGAGGCTGTGAGAGTATTACAAGGTCATGTTACCAGCGGTCAAAGCATAGGCTCACAGGCTCAAAAATCAGAGTGGGTTGGCAGACCGATGTATAGTTAATGGCACCATTTCTGTAGACCCTGCATGGATGTTCAACACAAGGACATAAAAACCAAAGGAACAATAAGAAAAGTGTTTACATTTTATCAGGCTGTTGTAATATTTTCTTACAATACAAGTGGAATGCAGAGTTTATTTCTGCACACACAAATGGCATGCATTTGTGTGTGCATAAATTCTATAGGTTCTTAAATTAATGAAGAAAATCTATTTTCCTATTTGAAAAAGTCTAACAGACATGAATATAAAATATAAAATAAAGAACACAGATGGCCAAATAAACAAATGAAATTCCTACTAGTGCTTAAAGACCTGCAAATTAAAATAACAAGAAAATATGAGTTTTTGGTTTTGACAAAAATATGGCATTCAAATACACAATGTTGAGGACATAGCAAATGGGCACATCTCTACTTTTTCATCCTCAAACATTATTCCATTAATGGTAATGGTACTTATACATACTGATTTAATTAAATAGAGCTATAAAATAAAATAAAAACATATGTAACATATAAACATTCATAAAAACAAGTATATACAAAAGTCACAAAATTAATAATTTCTTAATGACATGTAGTTCATTAGATAAACAGAACATAAAAGAAGAATGCACTCAAACTGTTCAGAAGGATCAAATCACAAATCTAAGAAGAAAAGAGAAGGGTAAGTGATCACAAATTAAATTATCATTTTCTCTGTGTAAGTTCTGCTCCCTCTGCTCTGGCAAAATGGGCTAGTCTCATGTCATTTATTATTCTCCGAACCCCAAACCTCTATCCTAGCTCCAGCAATAATCCAGTAAGCATCATTTATATGTCTAGCTCTCCAAATTTAGTGGGATCTTCCAAGGTTTGAATCCAAACTTATTTGTCTGTTTCCCAGTAGTTAGCAGAAGTGTATCCCAACTGGTGTAGTCAAAGGAATCCTCTGGATTGCTTGTTAGAAGCACATATTTGAAATTGGTGCAGACTGCATCTGAATCTCTGGGAAGGCGTCCAGGGAGCTGTATTATACCAAGCATCCCAGGTCATTCTTAAGTTCAGGTTAACTGGAAAAATAGTACCTTATTAGACCAGAGGCATACACATTTAGTGAAATGTCATGCAATGTACCTTTGAGCCAAATAAAGCAGTTATAAGAGAATTGATCTTGAAGTGACTTGGCATCAGTTTACTTGATATCAAGATGGATCAGCTTTTACGTGCAGTGTATTTTTAATCTGTTTTTTTATATTTTTATTTTTAATGATTTCAGAGAGGAAGGGAAAGGGAGAGAGAGTTACAAACATTGATGATGAGAGAGAATCATTGATCATTGGGCATGTGCCCTGACCAGGAATTGAGCCATGATCACAAGCCGATACTCAACCTCTGAGCCATACTGGCCAGGCTAGGCGCATTATAATTTATCCACTGTCTTTGGGAGAAGTCATTTGGTAGAAGAGGGCTGCTCAGACACTCTGTCCCCCTGAGCTATGTTCCGTGTCCTTGTGGATATGGTGGGACAGCTTTTGGGGTGTGGCTATCTCTGGGTTACATTCCTCTCTCATTCACCAATTTTTGTCAGAGTGAGTACAGAGGCTGATAGCACCCTCTGGATCCCAGCTTCTAAAGCGGCATTTCAGATGGGATCAATGCTGCCCTCTGATGTAATTTGGTACCAGTCAGCAACTGATAGCAGAAGAGATATCATGTGTCCATGATGGCGATTCTGCATCTGATAAAGTGCCTCCAAGGAGTGAGCATGTCCCTTTCAATTCTGAAAGGAGCCACTCCAACCCCACCTATCTCCTTTCTTGTTTGTAAGCCATTACCTTTCCTTGAGTTCACACAACTTATGCCAGTGCCTTTTCTTTGTAGAATTCCATTGCACTGGCTCTTTGCTGAAATGCTCTGCACAACTGGAAAGACAGCAGAATCCTTGCTTGGTGAGTTATTCTGGGAGTAGCTCCCTGCATAATTTCCCATCTGTTATTCTGTATTAGGACCTTCAGCAAATTAAAACCTGTAGATTTTTAACCATTAATCTTAATTAATTTTTCATTTGCGGTACTGGAAAATAGAGGCTCGGGTTAAGTATGTGACTACTGAGGGAAAAGAAAATTAACTAATTTGATAAGGGGTCAGAAAGGAACTTAACTAAAGAATGACTTCTTTAGCTCATGACATCTCATAAATAGTTTTTTGTTTGTTTGTTCATTTTTTCCATGGTTCATATGAGTAATTGTTTTTCTAAAGTCTCTTTCGCCTGTTAAATCTTACGGAAGAAAGAAAATCCTTATTTATTTGAAAAATACTCTTTTTTCTATTAGCCTTAGTATTCGATATGTAAAGTATTTTTTATAAGATGATTCCCATCACATATCAGAGCCCAGTGACTGCATAATTATATGTTCCAATTGTTCTTTCTTACAAAACATTCAACATTAGGTTAGTGCTTATATAAATATATTTTAATTTGCCAGCTGATAATTGAGTATCTCCGGTACTTAAGAGCATGAATTCCAAAGGACATTCTTCCCAACAGAATTTTTATGATTTCAGCCAAAAATACCACAAGTGCATTGGAAATATAATGCCTTTCCCAAGCATATATTCCTGTAATTGCTATCACTTCCACACTTGGCTCATCCTGTGATTAAACAAAGTTCAGGTTGTGCTTCTCAACCCTCTCTGATGCCATGCACCATTCTGTAGGGGAAAAAAATCATAAGGGGAATTAAATCAAATATTTGCACACACCCCAATCATTATGGGTGATTAATTTTCTTCTCCAGACTCTATTAAAGTCCTTCAGTGATATTCTTACCAGAGGCTGAGGTCTCTAATTTATTTCTCTTCCCCCTTCTCCCAACACCCCCCTTTAATGGTTCAGGATCGTGCTGGGATGCTCATTAGTTCAGCCACACAGCTTCTGAGGCCTCAGTGTCACCTTAGTAATCATTAACATAACGGGCACTGCAATCTTCACCTGCCAAGTACAGAGTAATCATTTAGAGACTGAAGCCTGTTCCTCCATAAATGAGCATTTTGGGGGACAGAGAAGTAGAGAGGGAAAGCTTGTGGGTTGCATTTATTTTTCTCTGAATAAATGAAATGTCAATAACGGAGATGAAAAGCCAGATGTTCACAAGCATCCTGGTCATTGAGGAACAGAAATGGCTGGGTGTGGAGGGGGCATGACATATTTGTTGTGGCTAAGGAAGAAGACACCATGAGACACTGAGGGGCAAAGGATGTCTAATCACTTTGGGGATTTTCTAGAGCTGTCCTTCATTTCAATTGTGTTCATACATCGTGGTAGCATCTATTTTCTGGCGGGTTCCAATGATGCTGTTCTTAGTAAGGACATGGAATATCCATTCAGCTCTCAATCAAAGGAGAATGCTCATGCGTCTGTGCATATGTGATTTGTAGGTTTTATGGTTAAAGACTCAACTGCTGGCATTGCGTCCAAGTCATCATTAAAAATTGTCTTCTGTGCTCAGGATATATATGAGGGTTGCTGATGCTAAGATACAGATTTTCTAAGAGAAAACAACAACCACAAAGGGGTCAGCCAACATGGAGTGACTGCCTTATTAAGTGCATAGACAATATAAATCTTGAATGCAAAAACACACACAGATACTCTGCTCTGTGTATAGTTGTTTCTGTGGACAAGAGCTCTGCCCTCTTGCCACCTCTGTGAACATCGGAAGCATTTAATCTGCTCTGTGTGGTCAACCTTGGTTTAGTTTTTCTGCCCATGGCATTGAGGATCCTGGTGTGGTGGAGCCAAGTGGGCTCTGTGTGTCAGAGGTCAAGATAGAAACTATAATGCTTAGTTCCTAAAAATATGGACTGAAAAGTCCCATGAATCAGAGATGAGGGTTTATTCACTAGCTGTGTGAACTTCCTGTATCTAGCATGTTTCTTTATTCATGAAATTTAGCTAAGAATAGTTCTTCAGCAAAGTTATTATGATGGTTGAATGTTATTAATTAATGTAAAGCATTTAACACCATTACTTGGCATATTCTAAGAAATCAGTGAATAGTAACCAGAGTTGGCTACCTTTCCAGGCCTAGAACAAGTTGAAAATGTGGTGTCTCTTTTCCAAACAAGGGGAAAAGCTGTCTAAACCTAATCATATAGACGATTAAGACAACTTGTGCTTAAAACATTATTTTTTAAAAGTTTGTCTGTATTTCTGGGGTTTCTGCAACAAATGTTGGTGCTTACTCTTTAATGTAATACTCTCAATCACCAGGACACTCACCAAGCAAGTGCAATACTTCCCAGGGGTCCAAGGGTGCTCCCCACCACTCAGTAGCAAAGCACAGGTTCAGGATCTCCCAGGATCTCCCTTTCCAACAGCTGACACACCAAATCATTTCTTTTCAGAGATCTGCTGCCCCAATGTGTGCATGGCAGCCTGTGAACCTCTAGAGGTTGCAATTTCTGCATTGGGATGAGCATGGACGTGGGGTGAGGATGGGAGAGGGAAAGAGGCCTGTGCCTGCTGAGTCACCTGTTTAAATACAATAAGGCTCGGCCAGCCCTAGTTGGTTTGGCTCAGTGGATAGAGTGTAGGTCTGCAGAATGAAGGGTCCCAAGTTCAATTCTAGTCAAGAGTACATGCCCAGGTTGTGGGCTTGTTTCCCAGTAGGGGGTGTGCAGGAGGGAACTGATCAATGATTCTCTCTCATCATGGCTGTTTATCTTCCTTTCTCTCCCTCTTCCTTCGCCTCTGAAATAAATAAAAATATTTTTTAAAAATAATGTTCTGCCAACCTGGAGTGGAGAAGGTAGCCTCCACACCCATGCCAGAAGCACAATATGGGATACACACCTTTTTTTGACCTTTATCCTGTCCCCACCCACCAGGATTGCCAGGATTGAAGTGCAAGGATAGAACTATGCAGGGTAAGGGGCAGCAGGGAGGTAGGATGGTTCCCATGGTCTCCTGGGGACAGACAATTGGCAGCTGAGAATAAATCTTAGGGATGTGAGGTCAGTTTCTAAAAATAGCACATGCCCCCTTATCTCCTAGAATTTCACTACAAAACACATTTAAAGATAAATTGTTAAGTATTTGAAGATATCAATCACAGAACAGCAAATCCCAAGTGCAGGGTCCTGAGAGCAGGGCCCGCTGTACTGGTCACATACGCATGATGCTGAGTATAGCCTGTGGCCACCACCCCTGTTACCAACTGCTGGCCCTGTTTCGCCAATAAGGAATAGGAGACATTTGGGGAAGGCATGTGCTTGTCCAGGTTGGAGCCTCAGTTTTACTGAGATATGATTGACATGTAACACTGTGTAAATTGAAGGCGATGTTTTGACAAACATATATTGTGAAATAATTACCACAGTATGATAAGTTAACACATCCATAACCTCACATGGAAACCACTAGTGTGTGTGTGTGTGTGTGTGTGTGTGTGTGTGTGTGTGTGTGAGAGAGAGAGAGAGAGAGAGAGAGAGAGAGAGAGAGAGAGAGAAAGAGAGAGAGTTGAGAACAATGAAGTTGTGATCTCCTCACAAATTTAAAATATATAATACCAGAGTATTCCCTATAGTCTCCATGATGTGCATTAGGTCTTCAGAACATACTCATTTCCATATTGAAAATTTGACTGACAGCCTCCCCACCTCACAACCCCTACCCCTGGAAACCACCAGTGTACTCTCTATCTCTATGAGTGCAACTTTTGTAAATTCCATCTATAAGTGATGTCATACAGGATCTGTCTTTCTGTGTCTGACTTATTTCACTTAGCATAAACTGCTCAAGGTTCAGCCTCCTTGCTGCAAATGGCAGGGTTTCCTCTTTATGACTGAATAATATTTCACAGTGCTGCACCAGTGTATATTCCCACCGGTGGTGTGAGGATTTCCTTTATCTGTGTCCTCATTGACATTTATTTATTATCCTTTACTTTGGATGATACACATCCTAACACGTGTTAGGTGACTTTTCATTGTGGTTTTGATTTTTAGGCTTACTTAAGGGCAGAGACTATCCTGTAATTATCCTTATAAACCTCATAGCCTGATAGCCATAAAGATATGCAGCAAATGCATGTTGATTTATGCTGTTGTAGCTCTTATTTCTGTAGCAAGATCCTGACTTCTGTGGGAGAAAAGCCAGGACTTAAATACCTCTTCAGGGAGACAGCTTTATGTAGCAATAAGAAAAGGACCTAGAATTCACTAATATGAGTGTATACCCCTGTCTATTACCCACCGGCTTAGTGATTTGGAAACAAAACTCTCTAAGCTTCTAGGTTCTGCATTTGTAAAAAAATAAAATAAAATGCCTATTATATAGAGCCATTTACAGATTTAATAAGTTAATGCATATTAGGTGATTTTATGTTTTCAGGTGAGTGTTTCAAAAATAGCAGTTTTCTTGTTAAAGCTTAGCTACTGTGTATACATAGACTTCATATGAGTTAACAACAGCATAAACTTTGATATTATTGTCTCAGATATTATATGGTTATAACTGGCTTACCCGTTGTGTTCCTGTTCCAATAACTTGGCTGGAGCCTGAATAAAGGGACTTTGTTACTAAATTCACTCTGATATCCTTGGCAACTACTTGGGGTTTAGTTCAGTGTCGAGTTCTAAAGCTGTTTCGTGTCCTGTTGGTGTCAAACAGTGTGCATTCCCGGGACTCCATGCGCAGGTAGGACTGAAAATCACATAAGAAATGCTTGGCCAGATGCCTTTGCGTGATCGCTCACCTGGCCTTGTGCTTTTTTCCCACACTCTTTGAGCAAAGATTCTTTAAGAAGTCCTTCCCCATGCAGGTCACAGAGAGCCATTATCCTGGTACCCCAAGGAGTTCTTCATGTCGAGGAAGAGCCACGCCAATAACTGAAAAAACCACTTTCATCTTTGTCTTTTCTTCTCATCTTGAATCAGATGCTGGCTACTTAGTAAAACGGTTATTCCCATAGTGACATACTTGACAGCAACCAACAGTCCCGGGTGATGGATGGGGAAGCTAGATGACGATCTCCGGTTCTGTAGGCGGTGATGTCTAGGAAGTTATTTTCTGGCTGCGCAGGTGCTAAGGTGTTCAGGCCACCAGAGTGGTGTGAAGAATGCTTGAGGACCTTCCACTTAGCCTTGCTATGCCTGTCCTTTACTGTCTGCCTTGGCTCCCAAGAGCACCAGGCTGTTTGCACACCCCTCTGCAATGATGCATCATTGAATTCTCTCATAGTCTCATTGGACAGGAAGCCACAGGGAAGCCAAGTCCTGTCTGTACAGTCCATCATTTATGACGTTCGTATTGATTAATTTAGTCCCTGGCATAAGACATTTAGGAAGAAAGGAGTGAAGGAGAAGTTTATGGAGTTTTCATTCATCTTTAAAGAGCTCAGATGTGGTTTTCATGAAGCAGATGGACTTTGTTTAAAGCTCATAGGTTTGAGTACTTTCCCTATTTGGTATAGTAAACTCAGTTGATGCCTATTAAAAAAATACTGTGCAAAAAGCAGCGATGCCCTGGTCCTGATGCCCTTTACAAAGGAATTGCAGCGCAGCCATATGGACTGATAAACTTCATCACTTTGTTCAAAATCCAGGCCAAGTGATGTGTCGATGCCACGTTAGATATAAAAAGCACAGTTGAAGACTCAAGGGACTTTTCGCTTATTGCAGAATACTAACTTGTGAAAAATTAACGATGGCTTAACTGTGCTTTATTGTCTTCGGCAAGTATATTGGTAGTTAGCAAGCACGTATTGAGCTGGGAGAGGTATAAGGAACTAGACTGATCACAAATGGAAAAGACAAAGTAACAAAAAGCAAATATATATATATATATATATATATATATATATATATATATATATATATTGTAAAGAGCTTTCTAGATGGATGCAAGTCAAGTTTGATGAATGATAAGCATTTTAAGTACAGGGAAGAAATAATGCCAGCTAGCCTGGATTCTTGTCTCTCAGGTATCAATATGTTCCTTTTGGCCATGCATATATTATGAGTGGTGTATGTGCTTGTGTATCTGCATGCACGCCCTATCAAATTAATGACTCACTGGACAGGTTTTGACCATTATTGGGTTTAACTATTGGAAAGTCACATGGTGGCAGGGATCCTTCTAAATTGTGAATGGATAACCCTTAGGCTGAGGGATGTTATGCAATAGTAAGAAAAAATGCTGCTTTAAATAATGAACTGATTATTTTCTTAAGAGCATTAGGTAAGTGTTCCGCTAGCCTCTGGGGCAGGATCCTTCGGATAACGTTGCATTCTGCTGAGTCTGCAGGCAGCATGAGGACCTGTGGTTATGTTGAGGTTTTTCTGTGGGCAATGACATTGGGTTGTCAGAGATGCAAATACAGGGAATCAGATCAAAACATTGAAACCACAAATTAAGTGCCTCATCTACACATTTAGGAAGACTGTGGAAAGAGTGAAGATCCTCACAAGCTTGCTCTTTTTCTGAGGATGTTTTCTCCTGCTTTTATTCTTTATATATTTTTTCCTCCTGGGAGGCAATTAATAATGTTCCAGGAATGTATGTCCCTCTTCTTTCTAGCATAAATTAGTGGAGCTAACTGCTATTCTGTTACTATTAAGCCGTTCCCATCATGGCTAATAGAAGGGCATTCCAAAACAGTAAACATTAAAGCAGGAAATGCAACGCAGCTAAAATGCATGAAGTCAAGTTGAGATGCTTTTGGTAATACAGAATCTAGACAAGAGTATGAGATCTAAAAGTATCTGTTAATATCTGTATAGTAAGTTCTATTTACAAAATGCTAATCACATACAAAGGAATTCTTTTAAAAAATTAAAGAAAATTGGAAAATTACTTCCCTCTTCAATTTAAGAGATGATAATACACAAACCCTTTTACCTCAGACCTTAATAACTTCTTTTCTCCCTTCCTTCCTCCATTCCTTTTTTCCTTTCTTTCTTTGCATCTGGCTACCCATCCTGACATATTAAGCTAAATCTATTATGGATCAGTCACTTGATTAGGTCTTTAAGACACAAATATTAATAAATCAATAATCCTTACACTGGAGGATCATAAGAGTCTCTACTAGATATCATGAAATCACTGTCTGTTTCTTTATTGTTCAGCATTTTTAGGCTTATGACTGAATTGTTCAAGAGCAAAGCCTTTTCTGTAATTTCACTACCTGTTCATAGAAGCACCAGGGAGTTTAGGGAAGGTCTTGGAAAAGCTCAGTTAGGTTAACCTGAGCTGAAGATTATGGGGACAATTGATTGTCTGAGAGCCTGTCTACTAGAAGATGTGTTTATGCCTAGTACAAAGCTATGTGACACCATCAATCCTTGTCCTTTAATTATGACTATTAAGCCATTCCCACAATAGGCCAAATGTATGACTGGACAGCCCTTCAGGAGAGAGAATGCTGGCATCCACCAGCAGCGGCACCTAGTTATCCACCTGAGAGGCAGTATATACCATGACGTGGCCACTCCACAACTACTTAATTTATCTCCTATGATCCTCAGTTTCTTCATGTGCCAAATTATTTTGGCCACATTAATATATATCTTATTTTGAGACTTATCCAAGCAAAAATTAATAAAATTATTAGAATAGTGTTTGACTCATGATAAACCCTATGTGTTTATCCTAATTAATGTCCACCACATAAGAGAATAGTCACCTGAATATATTTCAAGAGCACTTTACTCTTCTTGTTGGTCTGTATTTTTAAAAAAAATATATTTTATTGATATTTTACAGAGAGGAAGGGAGAGAGATAGAGAGCTAGAAACATCTATGAGAGAGAAACATCAACCAGCTGCCTCCTGCACACCCCCTACTGGGGATGTGCCCACAACCAAGGTACATGCCCTTGACCGGGATTGAACCCGGGACCTTTCAGTCCGCAGACCGACGCTCTACCACTGAGCCAAACCGGTTTCGGTGGTCTGTATTTTTTTAGTAATGGTTAAATCAATTACTGAATCCAAAGAGTAAATACCAACTGAACTATTTGAATGGAAAAAAAAGTTTTCCTGATGACTCTGAGTCATATTTAGAGTGTATTACAGAGAGGTAAGATTGATATAGCATCAATAAAAAAATACTAACGATATAAGCATCCTAGCAGAACTGACTGCATTTGATGAAAAGCATCCAAATATATTTCTTAGAAGAAACTAAGTTTCAAATTAAAGATTGTGTTATAGAGACAATACTTGGTTATGGTTTCACACATACATTCTGGACCCAGTTTACCTGGTTTGAATATATAGTTGAAAAAGTAAAAAGGAGGAGGGGAAAGAGAAGATGGAAGGAGAGGAGAAGAATAGAGAGGAGGTTTAAGAACAGCTATATATGTTATATTAACAATATTTTATTTTTAAATTATATCTTGCCTCATTTACTTTATCTGAAGTTATCTGAAGTCTTTATTTTTCCAGATTAGTCTTCTAGATATAATTTAAAAGGGAACTTATTTAAATAACTAGAATTAGAAATAGCCCAATAAGTGCAAATGATGGTATAGGTCTAAAAATAATATATGATAGATACTGTAAATATCATGTGACCTTTTTTGAAATCTTTGTTGTGTAGAAGAAAAGAATCTATATATAATTCTTTGAAGAATTCACTTAGAATGAATGGCTCTACAGACTTGCAGTGAAATAAATCTATTTATAGAAATAATAGAAAAATAATGAATAAAGTCATAATTCAGAAAGAAGATAATGGAATCATGAAAAACAAGTAGCATGAGACTATAGCTAATAAATCATGTTATACCAAGTTCACAATGCTGCTGAAATTAATAAGATAATAAATACAAAAAGAGCAGTGTTAATATCGCATGTGATTTTTGCATTTAAGAAGGCACTTTGCATTATAAGAAAGCAATTGAGATTGCCCAAGTGTGTTCTAATTGTAGCATATTATTTGGAACAAGTGATTAGTTTTTACTTTATTGGTGACAGGTTTACTAGTATGTGATACATATAGGAATGGAATGAAAGAATAAATAAAACACACTGATGAAAATAGGCACACTCTAATGCATGCACATGCAAATTGGAAACCAGAACATGCATCACTTGGGTTCCTTCTGGGCTGCACGCTCAAGAGATATGTAAAGACGATTATATTGCAGCTTTTTTCTGAATCTAATAATTCTTTATAGTTTATAATTCACCCATTCCTGAAGTTCTAGCATCTGTCTCCACTTTTTCATTATCAGTCCCATTTTATAGTCCATGGTGAATGCAGATAAGATAATTGGCCCTTCATGATGTGAGATTTGAGTCCATCAGATATATTCAATTCAATTTACCAATTATCCGTCTTAAAATATGTTGTTTTTTATCATTCTAATGAGATTAATGTTTATTTTATATTAACTTTATTGTAGTTCTGTACCATAAAATGCATTCCTTAAAAATGTACATTTCAGTGTTTTTCTTATATTCACAAATTTGTGCAACCATCATAACTACCTAATTTTAAAATGTTTTTATCACCCCAAAAGGAGACCCTGTACTTATTAGCAGTCACTCTCCATTAGCCTCTGCCACAAGTCCGCTGCAAACACTATTTTTTCTCTTTCTGTATTGCTTTGCCTATTATGAATATTTCATATGAATGAAATCATACAATATGATCTTTTCTAAATGGCTCCTTTTACTTAACATACTGTTTTCAAGGTTCATTCATATTATAGCACGTAACCTTTATTTTTTCTCATTGTTTAATAATATTCTATTAAATGGATATACCATATCATATTCAGTTTGCCCATTCATCAAGTTTATATACTGCTATGAACAGTAATGTATAATTTTGATGGAAATATGTTTTCATTCTCTTGGAAATGTATTTAGGAGTCTAGTTTCTGGGTCATATAATACATATATGTTTAACAGTTTTAGAAACCATCAAACTATTCTCCATTGTTGCTGAAACATTTTACAACCCCACCTGCTGCAAGGTTCTAATTACTGCACATCCTCCACACGACTTGGTATAGTCTAGCTGTTCCAGTGGGTGTGATGTGGTATCTCATATTTTCAATTTGCATTTCCCCAATGATTAATGTGCTTAGTGGTCATTTGGGGGGAAAAATTGGAGAATTATATATTTAAATATTTTGTGTTTTGCTTTTGTTATTTAATCAGGTTGTCTTTTTACTGTTGAGTTATGTGTTTTTTATACTAGTGTGTTCTGTCACTAGTCTGATAAAATATGTGATTTGAAATTTTTTTCTTTATTTTTATGTTATTTCATTTTTATGGTGTCTTTTGAAGCACACAATTTTAAAATTTTGATGGATTCTAATGTACTAATTTTTGTTGTTGCTGTTTGCACTCTTATTGTCACAGAAACCATCGCTGAACCAGAATCACAAAGATGTACTCCTATGCTTTCTCCTATGGGTGTTATAGTTGTAGTGTTTATATTTAAATTTATGATCCATTTTGAGTTAGTTATTGATTTTAGGTATGGATTCAACTTCATTTTTTTTTTTTTACTTTTGGATGTCAGTTGTTCTGGCAATATTTACTTTTGGATATCAGTTGTTTGGCAATATTTATTTAAAAGACCATTTATTCATTGAATTGTCTCAGCATCCTTGCCCAAATCATTTAATCATGAATAAAGGTTTACATATATACTGCATATTTTAGTCCAGTGATCTTTTGCTTATGTGTAATCCAGTACTGCACTGTCTTGATTACTTTAGATGTGTAATAAGTTTTGAAATCAGGAAGTTTGAATCATCCAACTTTTTTTTAAGATTATTAGGCTATTTTGAACTCCTTTCATTTTTTGTTTGAAATTTTATGATGATAGTAAATTCCTGGGGGAAAAAAAGCAACCAGGGTTTTCATATGGATTGTGTTGTATCTGTTGATCAATTTAGAGAGTCTTGCCATCCTAGCAATATTAAATATCCCAATTTATGAACATGAGGTGCATTTTCCATTTATTTCTTTAATGCTTTAATTTCCTTCAGTAATTATTTGTGCTTTTCAGTGTACAAGCCCCATACATCCATCTGTTGTTTAAATCTTTTAATATTTTGGTGCTATTTTAAATGGAATTGTGTTCTTGATTTGCTTTTCAGATTGCAAATTAACTTAATATGAAAACCGTGCTCAGTCCTAAAATATTGACGTAGTTGGAAGCATATAATTCACAATATTTCTTAATTTGAATATAATAGTTAACAACTGATGTATCATTTATTATGTGTCTGGCATTGTTCTAAATACGTCACATATATTCATTAATGTTACTTTTTTAAAATATATTTTATTGATATTTTACAGAGATTAAGGGAGAGAGATAGAGAGCCAGAAACTTCGATGAGAGAGAAACATCGACCAGCTGCCTCCTGCATACCCCCTACCGGGGATGTGCCCGCAACCAATGTACATGCCCTTGACCGGAATCGAACCCAGGACCTTTCAGTCCGCAGACCAATGCTCTACCACTGAGCCAAACTGATTTTGGCCATTAATGTTACTTTTATAGCCACAATATAAGGCATCATTTTACAAATGTGACACAAAGAAGTTAATTGATAGTTTCTTCCTAAAACAGCAATGTATTTATTTCTTTATATCTTTTCAGAATACCAGTCATAGTTTTATTGAATTTTGTCTGGTCCCTGTATTCTCTGTTTCCCAGGAGGTCACTTTTTCTTGTCCCCTATGTTAGATTTGCTTTTCATGTCTTCGGAGGCCTGGGCCTTGATTGGAACTCTAGGTGCGTGTGTAGCACTTGCTAACGGGTGGACTTCAGGGTAGGCGGATGCTGGCTTTTCACGGGGAAGCCCCGTGACCCCAGATATAGCTGCCTATGTTTTTTCCCCTTTGGTTCGTCGGCCTCTTCAAACACAGATCTGTCGCTTCCCTGTTGGAGGGTGTGAGGACAGAGTAGGAGAAAAGGATATGAGCTGTCAACTGTGTTATCAATAATAGATTTTCTGAATGCTCATTTTCAGTGTAAAGCCTCACCTGAACCCCTTGTTTTGGTTGTATCCCTGAATTTGAAAGCTTTGGAATGATTTTTATTAAGTGAAGAAATGCATTCACTAAATGGGAGGGAAGGAGGGCAAAATGAAGGTTACCAGAGTTACCTTGTGGAGCATCTTCTTATAGGTTCTAACATCATCCTCTGCTGTTATCATGATGTTTCTTCCTCAGTCCTTGTACTTTCAAATTCTAAGCGTTCCTGCTCTATTGACATAAATCAATTTGTATGACTGAAAGTCCCGTGCTGTTCAGCCTTTTCATATATGTTGTAAATTATTTGGCTTCCACATGTTTATTAGTCTTCCAAAAATAACTTCATACTTCTCGTTCACAATGATGTCACCTTCCATTCTTTATATCCTAGTGGGTTTGCATATTTTACTCTTAAGAACTCTCATTTTAGTAGAGTTTGAAGAGATCATAGAGGTCAATACTTGTAACCCATCCACCACAATTAATATATATATGATATTTGTAATTAATTGTAATTAATCATGATAGTATGCTATATATATAGCATACTATCATGATTAATTATATATATACATATATATATGTGTGTGTGTGTGTATATATATATATATATATATATATATATATATATATATAATACCATAATGATGAAACCATCACATTGCATGGCAGATAGCAGGCGATTAATAATATACTGACAAAAGCAATTGAATCAAAGAGAATTGAATGGGACATAGTTTGGCAACTAATGTAACTAAACATTAGCTTATAGTATAATTACTATAGAATCTCTTGTAAAGTACATATTTTTGCTCAAATTATATAAATTAAACTACTAATATAGACAAAATATATGGAGTAAGAAAGCCCCTAGAAATACTATAGTCAAGAAAATCTAAAACTTATGGCAGTAATCACTAGATATCCATGTTTCCTTCTTTGTGGTACGACTGTTAACAGCTTGAAAACCACAGTCCAGATTGAATAGATTTAAATGTCCTTGTATCCCAGTTGAGACATTGAGCCCCAATACTAAACAATAGAGTACAGAGTTCATCAATATATAGTACAGCTGATCTTGGACCTTAAAATAAATCCATCACTTCTTTTAAGTATATTTTAATGTCCAGGAAAAGCACAGGTTGGAAATTGGAGAGCCTATGTCAGGCTTGGTCCATAAGGAGAGCAAGGAAGAAAATGCCCTAACCCCTGACTTCTGCATCCATTAGTTGTCATAGCAATAAGAAGTTAACTTGTTATCTCTGAAACTAGGGTGTGAGCATTTATTTGTTACTAGCATTGTATTAATAATAAAATAGCAAATAAATATAAAGGCATCACTCTGTTATTAATAAGAAATAAACAAGAATTCAGTTTTAAAATATAAGATGAGCCCTAGCTGGTTTGGCTTAGTGGATAGAGCATAGGCCAGCAGTCTGGGCCCTGGTCAAGACCTGTGCAGGAGGCAACCAAATGATGTGTTTCTCTCACATAGATATTTCTCTCTCCTTCTCACTTCTACTCTCTCTAAAAATCAATGGGAAAAAATATCCTCTAATGAGGACTAAAAATATAAAATAAAATACAACATGTTTCTTGGATATTCAATAAAGTACATCCATCTTTACTAATAATTATTATATTAAGACAGTGAATCATTTTATATCATACTTAAAATACATATTTGTGTTTACTTTCCTGTGTGTGTGTGTTCTAAATGTAGTTTTCTTTTCATATAAAAACACAAATTCATTACTCAATGATTAAATTTCTTCATAAGGTGAAAGTCACAAGTTATTGACCCCCAAATCCAGATACAGACTCTAATTATTGTTCCATTGAGTACAATTGAAAAACAAGTAACTTCAGATAGAAATAGAATTTTCTTCTGCTGACCACCAGAAGATATGACAGGTGTGTGGCATTACAGTGTGGCCATGGTCAGGGGAGGGCTGACAGGCTTCTGCTTTGATGGGGTGTCTGTTCCCAATCCCCCTTATTGCAGTCATTCTCCCACCCTATACATCCATCCTTATACCCGCCTCATTTATGTTAGCTGTCTGGTCTCAATAGGAATTTGGATCAACACTCTTTTGGCAGTGATGCAAAAAGACTGGAACGTCAACTCATAAAACTAAATATATTGAGTTTGTTTTGTGCCATTTAAATTTTATAGTTTTTAACACAGATTCAGCATCATGCACGGTAAAGTGCTTGAATCTGTGACTATCTTAGCTGAGTCTCAGAGGTAGATTGCTATGATTACCTTACCTTCACATGTTACTCTATTTTTTAAAGATATGTTAGTAACATTTGGTTCTATCTACTTATTTGCTAAAGGGAAAGATGAAGCAGTGGTTGTGTTTCATCTTGAAACAGAGAGTAACTTAAGACAAATAAACTGTTATCCATATGTTAACCTACATGAGTCTAATAGGAAGAATGTGTATCTTATGGATCAGACTTCCAAAGGTATTTGGAAGAAGTTGTCATCAACTCACACACCATAGACCCAGATTTCCAAATAGTCTTAATAACAATTTCAGATGTAAACTTGGGTAAATCAGTGTTCTTTTAAAATGTTTTAGTGCTTAAAATAGAAATGCCATTTATTTATGTATCTATTTATTTATTGGCTGTCTGGGACTTGAGGAATTCTCCTTTGTACTGGTAAGGATGTGTAAAATTTTGTGTAATAATAAAAAAAAAAACTTGAATTCAAACAGGGGTTTCTTTTTCCTACATAACAGAAGTCTGCACCTTGTTTTTGCTGGCATGAAGTCAATGGCTAGAGAGTTATCAGTGTTTGCATCTCTGCAATTCTCCCTTCTCCTTAGAGTCAAAGATGACTGATGGGACTCTCATACTCAGGCCCACATTCAAAGCAGAGGAAGTGGGCCAGAGGAGAGATGACATCAGTCAAAAACTAGATCATCAGGAAAAGCAAAAATATCCCCAGAAACTCAGCAACATAATTCAACATATGTCTCATTGGCCAGAAGGGTTTCAGATGGCCATTTTTAACTCAAAAAGAAGCTTTGGTTGAAAATATTTAGAGGAGATGGTCAAGGGAAAAGGGACAGAAAGGAGTGTCAGTTAGCCAACCATCTGTGTATGCCCATTAACCATATGGGTAGTGACAGGGAATCACATATTCTCTTCTACTACAGAATTGAAACACACCAGACACTAACTTACCCAGACACTCTCTCTAAGTAAGTACTCCACTACAGACTTCCCACTGGGTGTTTGCTAAGGAGCAGAGCTGGTGGGGCAATCATATAGAAATAATAGGGCCAGCAGTGTCAAAACTGTCGAGGCAGTGGGTGATAAAAGTAGTCCAGACTTTGGCAGACAGTACTCAACATCATCAGTATGAATTAGGCTGGTTTATGGCATGGTTTTGTTGTGGTCCTGACTACTGCCCAGCCTACCTCATCCCTGCCCATTCCCCATGCCAGATTCTGTCAATTTCCAAGAATGTTTTGAATCACCAATTTCTTTTGTTAAGGCCCTTATCTATTTTATGTACCTAACACAAACATTGGTATAAGTAGGTTGTTGTAATCCAATGACATTCAGAATGATAAAAGCAGAGAGATTATAATCACTATGACAATGCTTATAAATGGAGAAGCTTAAATTAGAATATATGGTTCAGAATCCATATCAATTTTTCCACCATTCAATTAGAACTTAGAGGCAAATTGAAAATCAATGCAACGGACCATATATTAAACTCTTACAAAATTTTTGTTAGCTTTGGAATATTAAAGTTTTCCAAAGGTTTTCTTGAAATGAAATATTAGAATATTCATGATTTGTGGGACAGAGATGCTTAAGTGTAATTGTTGTAACTGGTTTCATGTCCCCTCTCTCTTCCTGGATTAGATGACTATGGAAGCCATAAAAGGGTTTATACTTTGAGTATAAGGAGAGATGTTGCTTTTAATTCACTCCTTCATAATGGACTACACAGCTTTGATTTTATCTAATTCAAAATAATCATGCCATACTGTTTCCGAAGTTATTTTAAAAAGTATGTAGCAACTAGTGTTTTGGATGAACTTTCCCTGGAATTGCCACATAAATCACTTCATGGGCCACCTGTGATATTTCCCACTAAAATGTTTATTATGAGGCAAAGTTTTAGTTCATATGGTGGACAGAAGAATCTCTTGTCCATCTCCCATTTTTTTAAAAAACGTAGTATGAAAATCCAGGAAGCAAAATAAACCCTATCTTTAGATCCAAATTCTGGAGCGCACGTTGTATTAAGCTCTGAGATTCGATATAGGTATCTAGGTCAATATTAATGAAATAATAAAGTTAAATGTGCTCTAATGTGTTTATTCTCAAAATAAGCAAGCTAAAGACATTTAGTTATAAAGTACATAGCAAGCAAAATGAAAATTCATAAGCAAAAATGCTTCATCTCTCTTCTTAGAACAGTCCCTTTTCCATTTCAATTGCCACAAATATAAAATGCTTTTCTTTAACTGAGTATTCATATTGATTTTGCTTTATGATCCATGTATCTTCTCTGTGACTTCATTCCCCTCACTAAGACCACAAATAAGTCAAAAGCTATCTATTCTGTGGAGTAGTTTCAATTTTCATGATAGATCAACACAGTTTTTGACCTGAATACCAACAGTAATTCTCTCCTTTGTCTCTTTTGACAAGTAATTGTATTAGCTCTATAAAAACAACCCTCATTAATCCCCATTGTTCTTTCAAGACCAGAGGCTTACGATTTTATGTTAGATGTTGACTGACCATGCATCCCAAATACCCTGTTATTATCTTGAAAAGGTTCAGAGGATGTTACTCATAAATGAACACCGTAGCTTAGAAAACAATGTGGTTAAAGAGATAGCATAGAGTCTGGGTGAGACCTGAATTAACTAGGCACTTTGAGAGTACTGGACATTTACATTTTCAGCACATCTAATTAAGCTTGCAGGTATTATATTCCAGTCGATTTGGGGAAACTCATACACATGCATGAAAATGCTATTGCCACAATGAAATGATGTTTTACACTTATACCCCTAAAGGCAGTTTTCTTTTCACAGAATTAAATATGCATCAAGCTGTTTGTTAGAATCTACTTGAAAATTTCCCAATACTTGTTCTATTTTCTTCATGTCTTCTTACTTTTAACACCTAGTGAGAATGGGAAATGAAAACTGTAAGAACCAGGGAGGAAAAATGATGGCCATATTCTCAACCACACACATAAACACTGCATACAGTCTTCACAGGACTTTATTTACATCAAATTTAGCCCCTTACCAATTCACGCCTCCATTTCTAGTCTAAGAAGCAACACTCAATGTTCATCTTAATGAGTACAATTTTTGTAGTGAAGGCTTTGCCCTGCAATTTCAACATAGAACACAAATAGCATCATCACATGCTTATAGGAAGCTCTCTTCATAATCTGGTATTTCTTAAATTGACTCTTGAAAAAGTAGGTGGCCATTTAAAAAATGCTTCCCACTCTATGCTTTTAAAGTCAACTTGGAGTTCAAAATCAGACTTAATAATATGACACTCATGTTTTTTAAAAAAAAAAACATATTTGTATACATTTTAATTGATTTCGGAGAGAAAGGGAGATGGAGAGAGAGATAGAAACATCAGTGATGAGAGAGAATCATTGACAGACCACCTCCTACACACCCTATACTAGGGATTGAGCCCAAAACTCAGGCATGTGTCCTGATTGGGAATTGAACTGTGACTTTCTGGTTCAGAGGTCAACCACTGAGCCATGCTGGCTGGGCACTCATGGTTCCTTATATCATGAATTCCAGACCACAAGGAAATAGTACTTAGATTGTATATGAAACTATTGAGTTCAGCATGCAAGTGATTAAAAAATAAATCAATTTCAAGTTAAAAATAAACTTCATTTCTTCAAGCTAAAACAATAGTGCAAAAATTACTCTGACACGTTTAATATTTTAAATGACCAACTCAGTACAATTGCATGACCAATTTCATTGGCTATATAAAAATTTGTCATTCAGATGGTCAAAAATCCTAACCACAAAAAGAAGTATCACTTGTGGGATAAACAGCCTCAATCTATGCTGACTCAATAGCATATAAGCAGATTTCTACATGAAGAAAGTGCAGAATGTGCACATACATACAAAAAAGGATACCACTTCCTGAATACTCGTTTGTTGTTTTTAACAAATATTCATTTTACTGGTGATTCATTTTACTGGGATTCTTGTGTTGCTATTTTACTTTTCTTTGTTCTGGTGGTTTGGGTTTTATTTGATTGTAACTAGGGACTATTCACCTTTTAGGTTACCTACATGTTAGTCCTGAAGCTAACATCATTTTTTTTTCTTTCCTCCCCTCCTCCAATTATGCCTTAAAGATTTCAGGAATAAACATATGATGTTGACATTTATCAGAAACAGTGACTCACACACATACTTTAAAATAGAAGCAAATAAGCAAACAAATAAACAAAAAGGACAGAAATAAAGAAGACAGGAGAGACTGTGTAAAGCTGGAAGCAAGCAAGAATTCTCCCCAATCATGTGGTCATATATTTTATCTCTTCAAATTTTAGACACAAAAATATCTATGAGGGAAACTATGTTGGTTTAATCTCTTTGGGAGCTGTTTTGTTTTTCTTCTTTCTTCTCTGTTTTTCTAAGGTAGATCTTGTGTGCAAATCAGAAAAGCAAAAACTATACTCTGCAGATTCAAGATTACACACACAGCACTTTGTATGATAACTTTTTCTTGACTGCAATTTACTCTTAAAAATGCAAATTGTATAATTACTGCAAACAAATGTTCCTGTGTAACAATGGAAAAAAAGATGCATAAAAATGCTATAAATTTCGCAGAATAATGGGTTTACAGATGAAAAGAAGTGTATTATATTAGACAAGATCATTATGGAAGAAAAACACACTAGGTTGAAAATCCCTAGAATGAGAATTTCTAGGTTCTTGTTTATCATTGCCCATAGCCCCACCTTAACTCTTTCAAAAACTGTCATAGAAAGTAAAATGTTTTTCTCTACTCTGATATATTACTCAGCTATACCAACTAGATCAAATGTGATGTCAAAAATTCTAAAATTTGCCCTATTTTGTTTGGCTCAGTGGATAGAGCATTGGCCTGTGCATCAAAGGGTCCTGAGTTCGATTCAGTCAAGAGCAGGTACCTGTTGCAGGCTCTTCCCTGACCCAGGCCCTGATCAGGGCTCCTGCTGGAGGCAACCAATTGATGTGCTTCTCTCACATGGATATTTCTCTCTTACTTTCCCTCCCTCTTTCACTCTCCCTAAAAAATCAATGGAAAAAAATATCCTTGGTTGAAGATTAAATTAAGTAGTCAAACCTGTAATTATCTGAAACATAGGCAATAAAGCATCAGAAAAATCAGATATATGCTTATAATTAATTATAGAAAAAGTTGAAAATATAGACTTCAATAAATACACATAGTATATACTCTGCATATATCTTTTTTCTTGAAATTTTTATTACTAGAAAAAATCATAATAATGAACTTCTCTAAAGCAGAGTGTCCTATAAGCATTGAAGTTAATAATATAAAATCTAAACTGTTTTGAGTACCTGCTATATGCCAAGCTCTGTGCTGTAAAGGACGGAGCCTTTACAATTCCAAATCAGAAGGCAGGAATAGCATTTCTTTATACAGATAAGAAATTGAAGCACAAATATGGTAATTAAGAGTTAAGTCACACAGCTCAGATTGTACTATACATATCTGATTCCACAACCTATTCCATACTATTCTACCTAATTCTTCACCTAGGTAACTACCAGACCCAGTTACCAGTTGACTTGGCTGGGCAAGTTAATTATTTGGCATGTGTTTCAGTCACTTACATCTGATAATTAGAAAAGTTAACTCATTCATTTGCCTAATTCATGAAGGAAATGTGAAACATGTAAGTGAGCTGTGAAAACTGATGTTTTATGTAAATTTATACTATAGAAACTTTTATAAATTATTATTTTTGATGCATGAACTTTAAAAGATTTAGCAGGCCGAAACCGGTTTGGCTCACTGGTAGAGCATCGGTCTGCGGACTGAAAGGTCCCAGGTTCGATTCCGGTCAAGGGCATGTACACTGATTGTGGGCACATCCCCAGTGGCGGGTGTGCAGGAGGCGTCTGGTCGATGTTTCTCTCTCATCGACATTTCTAGCTCTCTATCTCTCTCCCTTCCTCTTTGTAAAATATCAATAAAATATATTTAAAAAATAAAGGGTTTAGCAGTATATACAATATAAATTATTATCTCTAAAATCAAACATATATCATCAAATCCTGAATCAATCATTTAATACCTAAGTAATTAAGTGTGGGATATTTAAACCTAATGAGACTAGTTTTCATCTTTTGTAAAATGGGATAAATAGTATTATAAGATTATTATGAGAACTAAAATAATGCATAGAAAATTAGTTATCATATAGTAGTTACTCAAAAAAAGCATTCCTATTATTATCCTGAGTCCAAAAAAATATCTGAGTACCAAATCAATATATAAAATCTTGTATGTCTTTCCTATTTGCATATTCATTTTATATGTAAGACCATTTGTTGACTGAATAAAAGAGAACCCTAAATTTTAATAAGAAAGTAAGTTAAAAGCCTTCACCCCCCAATATCAGATATAATTATACCTGGTTAACCATAATAGAGAAAGCAAATGTATAACATGTCTTCTTGAGCAAAATTTATATTGCATGTATAATATATTAAGATATGACTTGCTTGGTTCAGTTTCATGTGAATGAGCAAGGAAATAGGAGGTATTGTGTTGCCAGATCACCTAGGGTTGGACTTGAAAAGAAGTTGTGAAAAAAAAACACAGTTATATGACAATTTAATGACAAGCAACCACACTTATAGCCTATAGATGTTAGAGAGTTGGAAAAATAGAAGGAGATTAAAAAGAGAATGCTTTGGAGAGAGATGTGGTACCAGCCCTCCTTTGTGTCAGAGTGGTGGCAATGTTATTCCCACTGCATGTCTAATAAGAAAGGCTTCAAAGTGACCAGGCAGAAACTTTGATATTTTTTCTCTACAGTTGTGGGCATAGGAGACTCATGTTTAATTGATACCTAAGGAAAATAAGGCCCAGAGGCTTGCTTGATGGCATTCATAGGTCAAAGGGCACTGTGCGCAAGAATCTAGAGCTTCAGGTCCTGTGTGCAAGAATCATCCTATACATGTCTTGAATTTTGTTTAAGAAGGTCACCATGTAGAACTCATAACACAGATGCATCCACTTTCCTCCTGGTCTGAGGACAATGCCAACAAACAGGATCCATCGAACTGCAGAACCAAGGGAATGACCAAGGAGTCAAGCTAAGATGGTGACAAGCTGCTACCTATGCCTGCTTAACCTGCAGCCTTCTGTTCATATGAGAAATTAAGTATTTTTATTATTGAATAAAGGTTTTGTTTTTTATTGTCAAAAGCATCATAAGTACTACAATATCTAATCTACAGAGTCAGGTGTAATCTGTGAAAATTTATGAAATGCCATTACTAAGAGATTTTTTTAACACAGTTGAAAGGCAATGGATATATAGCAGTTGTTCTCTTAAGTCAAGTATTTTATAGAAAGGAGGGCAACAAGAAATGGGGAAGATGTAAATAAATTGAAATATATTAAGGAAGAGAAAATACATATGCAGAAGTATGTAATAAATAAATGTGTTAGATGATATACAGACCTATGAGTTTTCAGAGGAATTATTTCCAGTTGAGGATATTTGAAGAGATTATTTGACAGGGCGTTTGCTTTCTGGCTTTTCCCAAGCAAATTTCAGCTCACAGACGTGTTTGTCCATATATTAACCAGGGTTCATTTAGAGAAGCAGAACCCGAATCGTTACACAGGATAAGGGATTTGTTATGAAGATTAGACGTTACACACCCATGGGAGCTGGTGGAAAGATCTATGCTAGGCTGTGGGGACTGCATCTGGGGTTGGATCCTAAGTCCCAATAGGTCAGCAGGATAGCATTTGAAGAAAGTTGGACCTGAAGTCTGCTGAAATAATGAAATACTGGCATTTTTGTTGATGAACAGAAACATACAAGGGCAACTGAAATGTATGTCTGTGTCTCTCTCTCCAAAACTTCTATGGTAGCTGGCGCCTTTGACCACAAACTGGCACACGCACTAGAGTCTAGACTTGAAGCTTTTGAAGATCTAGTGTGAGTTGGAGGAGACAAAGGTCTGAACACTGTCCTTCGCCAAGCACATGAGCTCACAGGTTATACTTATTATGCCAGATCAGCAAGGAGTCCAACGCTCAGAAACTAAAATTGACTACTGCTTCACTTTCAACTTCCAAATCTCATACAAAGTTCTATTGTGGCCAATGCTAACATAAAGCCACATAGGAAAAGCCATTCTGAGAAATGTAGTTGCAGCTAACTAAGTGTCAAAGCCACTACAACTAATGTATTTTTTAATAGTATCATTTAATAGCATTTAAATATTAAAAGGTTTCACATAAATGATTAAATAATTGCACATTAAAAGAAATTGGTCATTAAAATATGGTCACTAGCCCAACTGGTATAGCTCAATGGTTGAGCTTGGTCCCAGGAGCCAAAAGGTCACTAGTTTGATTCCTGTTCAGGGCACCTGCCTGGGTTGAAGGCTCAGTCCCCAGTGGTAGGTGTACAGAAGGCAGCCAATTGATGATGTTCCTCTCTCTCATTGATGTTTCTATCTCTGCAACCCTCTCCCTTTTTCTCTCTAAAAATAAATAAAAACATATTAAAAAATATATATATATATATATATGATCACTAAAAGAAAAATATGTAAATATAAACAAACTGATTCTAAAATTTACATGGAGAGGCAAAGACCTAGAAAGGTTAACATAATATTGAAGAAGAGGAATAGAGTTGGAAGAGTGATACTACCTGGCTTCAAGATTTACAATAAAACTAAAATAATTAAGATAGTGTATTAATGGTGAAAGAATAAATATGTAGACCAATAGAGAAGAATATAGAGCCCATACGTAGACTTGTATAATATGGTCAACTGATCTTCCACAAATGAGCAAAGCCAATACAATGGACCAAAGATAGTGCTTTCAACAAATGATGCTGGAACAACTAGACAACCACATTTAAAATATATATATACCTTCCACAAAAAATAACTAAAAAAAGTATACCCTTCATGAAATTTAGATCATGCACCTAAATGTAAAACAAACAAACAGACAAACAAACAAAAACTAGATGATTTTAGGGTATAGAAATTACTTTTTATATGCAAAACCAAAACATGATCTATGAAAAAAATAATGTGATAGACTTTAATAAAATTAAAATTGTCTGACCCTAGCCAGTGTGGCTCAGTTGGTTGAAGCATCACCTATCACTGAAATGTGGTAGTTTCAATTTCCAGTCAGGGCACATACCCAGGTAAGTTATTTCCTAGTAGGGGCATGAGCAGGAGGCAATTGATAAATGTTTATCCCTCACATCTCTCTTATCTCATCTCTCTCTCTCTCTCTCTCTCTCTCTCTCTCTCTCTCTTTTTCACCTTTTCTTCCCCCCTTTCTTTATAAAATCAATTCAGAAAATATTTTATTTTTATTTTTAATCTTTTTATTTTAATTTATTATTGATTATGTTATCACAAAAATTAAACTTGCCTGCTATGTCAAAGACAATGTCAAGAGAATCCAAAGACAAACCACAGGCTGGAAGAAAATATTTGCAAAATACAAGTCAGAAAAATGATCATTGTCCAAAATTTGGAAAGAAACTTTCAAAGCAAACAATATGAAAACAAACTACTCAATTAAAATATGGGCCAAAGACTTTATTAGACACTCCACTGAAAAAGATATAGAGATGGCAAATAAGCATATGGACATACCTTCACATCATATATTATCAATACAATGAAAATTAAAACAGCAATGAGCTAGCATTACCACCTCAATTAGAATGGCCAATAGAAACTCATTCACTGCTGGTAGGAATGCAAAATGGTTGTTCAAGTGGGTTGAAACCTTGATTCCACACACAAAACTTCTGGAAACAGATATTTATGTCACCTTTATTCATAATTGTCAAAATGTGAGCACAACCAAGATATTCTTCATTATGTGACTTTATTACTGTCTAAAGACCAGAAGAACAACCTCGCTAGAACCTGACCTTTCTGGCACACTGATTATAGATTTTAAGCATCCTAAACTATAAAAAATAGATTTATCTTCTGTAAACTACTCAGTTTGTGATATCTGTCATAGGAACTCTATGATAACCATCATTCTTTTTTTAAATTTTTATTTTATTTTAATTGAATTGAATTTATTGGGGTAACATTGGTTATTAAAATTACATAGGTTTCAGGTGTACAATTCTATAATACATCATCTGTGAATTGTATTGTGTGTTACCACCCCAAGTCAAGTGTTCTTCTATCATCATTTGTTACCCGCTTTAACCTCTTTTTATCTCTCCCCACCCCTGGTTCCCTCCGCTAATCACCATACTGATATCTGCCTATGAGCTTTTTTTTCTATATTTGTTTTTTGCTTGATCTCTTCACATTTTTTACCCAGCTCTCCAATCTCCCTCTCTTCATGTTTGCTGTTTTGTTTTTGTTTTTTTGTTTTTTGGTGTGTTTTTTTTTTTTCCCATTAAACCTGGATTCTGAAGAGTTTTGCATTTGGTACCCCATGTACCAAAGAAGTCATTGAATTGAGTGTCTGTGATAAGCTTGTGGTTGACAAAAAAACAAAAAAAAAGGTAACAGATATTTTCAGGAAGAATTATTGAAATATAATTTTAAACTCATGAGCCGTCTTAGGCTTGGTGATGTTTGAACGGTGAAAGAGAATTTGGCGAGATGTGGTAGTTAGAAAGTAGTTTGGGGCCAGATGGCAAGGGATCTGGATTGCTGGTTTTATTTAGTAGACATCGGGAAGCAATTGAAGCATTTTAAAGAGGTGAGGGAAATGACCACAGCTATGGTATAGGAAAATCAATCTAGAAGTTGTATAATAGTGAGTTATGGGGGAGCAGGGACAGTGATGGGAAATATCTGTTGTAATGCCGCAGTTTTTTATGTTATCCTCAGTCTGGTTCTTCTCATTGCCATTGAGACATCGTCTTTGTCCCACTTCAATATGTCACAGAATTTGGAGCTCTGGGTTTATTTATCACTGTGGTTGATGTATAGAACTCCCAAGTTTTTCTTTGTTGAAAGGAAACACATTCAAGCTGGTATTCAAGTTCATTTCCAAGTTCCCCAGGCAGCTTGGTTGCCAAGACTGTTCTGGAAATCTTGCAAGCAACTGTTCTGTGGCATTTTAGCATGGCTGCTTTTAATTTTGCCTAGAAACCTTAAAAATAATATTTCATTCATTATGCTGTAGAAGAGGTCCTTAGAGCTTCATAGAGTGGATTTTATGAAGGTGGCATCACATTCTTATGCATAGCAAGGCACCAGACTGACAAAGAGTTGGTTATGACTTAGGAAATATCAAAGAAATGGTAATATTACTTTATCACCAAAAAATTATGAAGTGTCAGGTACATCCTCTAAGTGACTGATTGAGAGGGAAATTATTAAAGTTTATCAGCCTAGGAAGACACTTCAGTTCCTCTCTGGGCACACTTGTGCTTAATCTGATTAATAAATGGAATTGTGTCTTTCAGGAGAAATCCCCAATTCACAGTGAACCAAGGGATGTTACTGCATTGATTACATTTCAGAAAATAAAATGAGAATCAGGGAACTGGAAAACAACACTGGTAAATATACCCAAAAATTTAAAATGAATTCTAGATACACAACTGCCAAAATAGAGATTAAGAAGTAAATCCAAAACACTTGGATTTACATTAAGTATTACTGAGGCCATCTGCTCTTCTGGGTAGGAAAGTTGAGTGATGATTGTGCACTACCACCAGTCCGTCTTCCAATCTGTATAGACATCATACCATGTTTCTACTGTGTGCATACCTGATTTGATTTCATTGAGAAAACCTTAGGCTTATGTAACAGAACCTCAGCTAAAAGGTCAATAGATTTAATAAAAATTAGAAGGCTTTCTTCTTTATGAGATAAAAACAGGTCCATGTTAGGGTAGACTACCTCCTGAGAGGTCCCCTCACTGGAGCTCTCTGCTGTCTACTTTGGCACTCCCAAGCCCTTACTTCTTTGAGGAAATGGCACCTGTCAGGTCTCATCTCTCTACAAAAGAAGAGCAATTTCAACAGAGACCTTATCCCATAACCAATGGCCACTTTCCATTTATTTCACTTTTGTGTAAGCCAACCTACTAGTACAAGTCTATTCTGTATCTTCCTGGTCTGAAGTCTATTTGCTTTTTCCTGTCCTCACACCTGGTCAATTTGAACCACAAATCCTGGTCAATTGATAATTTATAATTAGAATGTATCGATCAGCTGAGGCTATCATAACACGCTGAGGCTATATGGCTTTAACAACAAATGTGTTTTCTCACAGATCTGGAGGCTGGGGAGTTCAATATCAAGGAGCTGGCCAGTTTGATTCCTGGTGAGGGCCTTCTTCTTGGTCTGTAGATGGCTTCTTCTGTGTTCTCACTTGGGGAGAGCAATATTTCTATTCTTGTAAGACCACCAATCATATTGGAATAGAGTCATACCCTTATGAACACGTTTAACAATGATTACCTCCTAAAAGTTCTATCTTCATATACAATTACTTTGGCTTCAAAACAGTCATTTTGAGGCATACACTTCAGTCCATAACAGACAAGAAATAACTTCTAAACTTTAGTTGTCATCATGTTGAACATCAATATTTTTTTCAAATAGCTGTTGTCCAGAAAAAGTGACATTGTACATTTTTACAACACAACAGCTGCACACCATATCTAAGCTTCCCCTAGTCAGAGAAACTGGCTAGATGCCCATTCTCCTCCTAAACCTGTACTTTGGCCACATCCCTGCCTCTGTTCTTCCATTAGCCTTGCTTCCTTGGCCGACATATACAAGCCCCTAACTGCCAGATTCAGACTGATGGATGCCTACCCAAGTACCTTGTGCCTATAACTCTTTACTTGTTTACTGATTTTTTAAAATATTCCCTTGAACCCCAACTATAGATGAAATATATAGAAATAGAAGTGAGCTATAGAACTATCAATATGCATATGAAATCCCTGATCTCACCTAGGTAGAGTTTGTAAGTTTGTAAGTAGCCACTTCCAACAAGTTCTGGAATCAGATTACAGAGGTCTGATAAACAGTATTTTTTAAGGAAAGATATAAATATACTTAATCTCAGACCTTCTTTTGATTCATCTGTCCCTGTCTTACTTTTTATCAGATCTCTCTGAGAGATTTTCAATTGGTATGCCACAAGAATTCTTAAAACATGCAATACCCAATTATTTAGTCAGGGGCACTGACCTCTTTCCCTCAGATTGTCAAATTTAAAAATGACAATGGCCAACACAACAATAGCCATTCGGTGTGAATGTTCTGCCTTGAACCATAAATATAGGTAATAAAATAGAGTTGCATCTTATTGTTCACGGTTACATAATAAGGTTGCATATAATTGGTTAATCTTTGGTAGCATAGATCCTTATATACAAGTATAAACACATGATTTTAAATTAGTTTTATGATCTTTGAAAGTATTACAAATATCCTTCTCCCCTCTCCCTAGCCCCCTCCTCCCTGCTCCCAATCCCTTCCCATGCCTTCATCACACTACCTAATTTTTACAAAAATCATGTTGGAACAAAAAGTTGTTGTGTTGTTTTTTTTCAGATCAGCTATATATATGGCTGTTCTGAAGATATATATGGTGCACTGAAGAATTTTAGTAATTATTTATGTGTGCCATGCGATGAAAAAGGCTGAAAACCACCACTCTGGATCAACAGTTCTTTATTGACAACAAGGATAAATGGCATTAATTGTTCTGGAGATTATTTGTGCAGCCCCAACTATAATGCCTTATCTGTGAAGAAACTGAGCTCAGCGAGTAAACAAAAAAATCCCTTTTTATTCCCAAGAACGTCTATGCATTGTGCACCGTTGATCCTCTTACCTTTCCTACTGACACACTGTGATGCCTGATAGAGCAATCACTTTCCAGTTCTGAAGGCATAGACAATCCCATCACATCCTCACAGAAGCCCAGGTGGGCACTGAAGCACAGAGAGACAGGTGACCTGTCCAAGGTCATGCAGCTAGACAGCAGGGGAACCAGAATTTGGATTCAAGCCCTCTGTCTCCAGAAACCACACTTCACCCCTGTGCAGTATGAGGTTGAGTCAGAAGGAAAAGTGGAGTCAGGTAGCCAGTGCTCATGGAATTGTCCATAACCTTGGCTGTCTCTCTCTGGGATGGCAAGCCACCTGCCACCTGTCATGTCAGCCTCTCAAGAATGAGTGGTCAAGGCAACCACTATACACTCTTGCTGGAAAGATTTCATCTTCCAGGAAAGGATGCCAACAGCACATTTACCACCAGTCAGGTTTCTGCTTCAGGGATTAGATCTGACCAAAAGTAGCAGATTATAAAAATCCTCTCCACAAAGCCTGCACCATCCTATCATTTTAAAATATTTTTTTCAGAGAAATGAGTTTTATAAAAAAAATGCCTTCAATCCGATGTATTTAAAAAAGGACTTAATATCTGTATTTGGGATTTAAACTTATATGATATAAACAAAATGGAGAATTAGCCTGTTACTTTCACAATCACTTGAGAAAATTAGGTATTCTTTTCCTCTTAGGACTCAGACAGATGGGCCACTAGAGCGATCTTAGATTCTCTAGTGATTAGGAAAATCTGCATTGGAAGTAAGCCCGAGGATGCTCAGAATGAGAGAAATGATGCTTTGTAGAACTGCAGGCAGATTGGAAAATGGGGAAATGAGAGACGCGATACAAATAACATCTTGCTTCAGTTTTTCAGAATCTGCCTTATTCACACAGAATTCCTCTGAGGATTGGCATTTGTCTTCTTATTGAAAGAAACTCACATAATTGTAAAAGGAAAAGACTGCTGCTAAATATTTTTAGGGAGAAATACAACATAGAGATGTGAAGTCGGCTTTATCTAGGTGTCATTTTAAGTCATTAATATAATGGAAATGCCCACCACTATATGAAAAAGAAAGAAAAGTAGTATAATATGGTAGAAAATATGTGGGTGCTGCAAATCCTCATGCTCAGGGAGAGGTAGCCGCATGTAGATTGAGAGCAAGGACTTGGGAACTAGACCCAGTTCAAATCGTTCCTTGATCTCTTATTAGCTGTGGGAATTCAGGAAAGTTGTTCTATCACACTGGCCTTATAAATAGGAATTGATAATAATCATGCCCATCATATAGGATTATTATGAGGATTTAATAAGTAACTAATTGGACGTGGTTGAAACAGTGCCCAGAACAGAGTAAGTTCTGAAAAATAACTAGTATGTTGGCTATTAAGAGCCTGACATTTATTTCTTTATTCTAATTCCAGAAACAGCATTCTGGTTTTGCTTTCAGAAATGTCACCACCTGTCTTTGAATGCAGTCTTACTGATGCAGTCAAGCCAGGTGCTTTGGCCAGTTCTGGCTGAGAGTCAGGAATGAGAACTGAGCTGGGCTGATCAGATCTGCTCTCCCTGGAATCTGACTTATAAGCAGATACTGCAGACAAGATTGCAATTTACTCATCTTAACTATGGCACCCTAAAGATACCCTCCATGAATTTCTCACTTCAAGATTTCCAAAGCTTCCTAAGTGTCTGTCTACTCTGGCAAATATTTCCTCACTTATTCTAAATTTCTTGAGCTTACCTCTATCATTTTAATAAATCAGCCCCTATTCCATACTTTGCTTTCTTAAATCTGTTTCTGTCACTTAGTCAGATGCCCCCAAATTTGTAAAATGGGTGAACAATACATTTTATTCATTATTAAAATTGGAGTAATTGTCCTGCATTGTTATTCTGTACTGAGATTAAATCATTAGTTGAACAAAAGTTTAGTTTTATCAGCATGACCCACCCAAATCAGTATATGTTTGTGGTCACTTAAACTCTGGTAAATTATCTCTTTTTATAGCATCTTGATTCCCATCAATAGCAAACAAAAAGTTATCATATATAATAAAAGCCTAATATGCTAAGTGTCAGGTCATCTGGTGGGCCATTCAGCCAATAAAAGCATAATATGCTAATTATATGCCAAGGCCACTCAACCACTCCCTATGATGTGCACTGACCACCAGGGGGCAGATGCTCCAGCATTAGATTAGCTTGCTGCTGGGGTCCAGCTGAGTGAGATGGGCCAGATACGCCCTGGAGTCTTGCTGCACACCACACCCCCTACTGGCTGCCCAACCTCTCACATCCCTCCCAACCTCAATTGTGCACGTGTGGGGTCCTTCAGCCTGATATGCACCCTTTCACAATCCGGGACCCTTCTGGGGATGTCAGAGAGCCAGTTTCAGCCTGACAGCAGAATTACCTGTAGCTATGATATGCACTGACCACCAGGGGGCAGATGTTCAATGCAGGAGATTCCCCCTGGTGGTCAGTGCACTCCCACAGTGGAAGCACCACTCAGCCAGAAGCCTGGCTCATGGCTGGCAAGCACAGTGGTGGTGGCGGGAGCCTCTCTCATCTCCCAGGCAGTGCTAAGGGTGTCTGCCTGATGGCCAGATTTTGTGCACTGGACCTCTAGTGTAATTATAGTCTGATGTGGGTTGAAAATGTTTATGACTAAGAGGATGTCTCCTTGGTGACAAGACCTAGTGGTGGTTTGTAAGAAATGAGCCTGGCCTATTAAAGACTGAGAATTGGCTCTTTAGGGGCCCATAAGAATAAATAAAAATTGAGAGATGAGAAAGAGTAGTCATTGATTTCACATATGTTCTTGGTTTTACCACTGTGACTCTTCTCTCACTGCTAAAGGATAAAGGAAACATAGCAGAGAACAAAATGTAACTTGTCTAAATACTTTGATGATGGATAATTGAACTTTGAAATATACACATACACAGCAAAATACATTTCTAATTGCTAATATTCCAGATCCTATTAGAAAGTAAATAACTTCATATGGAGAAATTAGTGATCATTAAGTGGACTGTTTAAATCATTTATCAAAAATTATAAGCAAATCTATAGAGACAGAAAGTACATTAGTGGTTGCCTAGGGCTGGGCAATGGTGACACGGAAAATAATGTCTAATGGGTATAAGGTTGCTTTGAGGGATGATGAAAATGTTATAAAATTAGATTATAATGATAGTTACACAGCTATAAATATACTAACAATCACTGAATTCTGCACGTTAAATAGGTAAATGTTATAGCATGCAAATTATCCCTCAATAAACTACTGAATTCTTTTATTTTCACTGATTAGAAAGCTCCAGCAAGCTTGAATAAAAATTAGCAGGCTTGGGTTGGGGTTGTCCAGAATAGAGTGAAAAACATAAAAGTCAGCAAAAGGCACACAATTTAAAATCCATGTTCAGTTCCTGAGGATCAGTAGCAGACAGCTAAAAGGAACCAGGTGTTGGATTACCAAGGAGAAAGGAGGCTGAATTAGGAAGGAGATGCACATTGGACCAAGGAGAAACAAGTTCAATTTAACTTGTCCCTGCTATCAACTAGGTGCCATGGTCAAGTGAGCATGTCTCAAGGAGACCTAGTCTCCCTGTATTATCTATCTGTCACATATAAAATCTAAAAGAACCTTTCAGACAAAAAAGTACCCAGGATTTTTCACGAGCATCCTTCATAGTTTTCTTACTTTCTTACCTCAGTCTTAGCAAGGGCTCTCGGGCTTTTTCCTGCAGTGAACATATTATCTACATATGGCTTCATAGACCATACCAATGTAGACCATACAGAATCATAGGGGCAACCAGGTGTTTGGCTATCCAATTAATATCAGAGGGAAATTTCATGACTAGTTTCTCTTCTTGTGAAAGACAAATCCCTAGTGATGATATGCAAAGCATATATTTATCACATACTGAATGGACCCTAAGAAAGAAAGCAAATGAGAATTTAAACAAACTGATGTTCATGAAGAAAATAGCTGAAATTAGAATATTTGATTTCCCTATGTGATTTTGTAAGTTCTGGTTCTACGCATTTGATTTTCTTTCAGAGCTTATGGAAGATTCAAAGACAGTCCAATCCAAATACTTTTAGCTATTTTTCCCCCATAGGTACACTTGTGATTTTTTTCTGCTAGTATCTAATACAACTCACATTTTAGGGAATATGTACAGATAAGCTACAGGGTGTAGGAAATTCCCATTTCTTTTCCATTCAAGGAAGTGTGTCAGATGGCAAGAGAATGAGAGTAATATCATAGAAATACTCTAAACAAACATATAGTAATATATAAATCATTAACAAAAGTGAACTGCTATCAGTGAAAATAATTCACAATTGATTTTTACACTCACATATCAATGCCATTGAAAGCACTTCACAGAACTTCCCAAATGGTTCCCTCTAATAGATAGATAGGTGGAAAAAATATTCAGAAAATTTAGGCATTGTGCTAAAATATTTTCCATCTAAATTAAAGTTGACTTTTTTTTAATAGTAAAGACATCCCCCATTGCACAATCAATTCCCTGCCATTTAGTCCAGTGCATCTCAAAATTGAATATGCATATGAAACTTGGGTATCTTGTCAAAATCCAGAATCTTCTTTGGAGTTATAAGGTTGTAACTACAGTTGAAAGCATCTCTTTAGTTTGCAAAGCACTTTACATAAGGTAACAGCATGTTTACTACAATGACATCTATGAAAAAACTAAATTAAAAGTACAGTCTTATAATGAGAATCTAATATACCTTTGTTGCACACTAAATGACAGATCAAGAATTCAAACTAGGAATCTGTGACTCTAGATGGTCCTTTCCCCTTGACCATTTTTCCTTGGTAGAAACACGGTCTGAATATTGGAGACCATAACTGTAACTTTCCTAAATGTCCCATTTTTTTTCATTAGCTGTTGATATTTTCTTGACATGTTTTCTATTTTTAAAATATGATTTCATTGTAACTTTTCCTATCAGTCTCTACCATGGACCCTTTTAAGGTAAAGTTTTATCTTATTTCCTCTAGGTTTTTTACATATTTCTACCCTGATTTCAAATCTCCTCTATAGTCCGTTCTTTAGTGACTTTATACACACTATACACATGATATTTTTATATTTTATTTCTACTTATTAATTTGCTATGTAATCATATTTACTGGTTCCCTAGAATGTTCCTGAACTTTGCAGCCCCATCTTTGCACCAGAGTAATTGAAAGGTACATAAGTACTTACAGTCCCAAGTTTCCTACACTTGAATCAATGTAGCAAAATATTTCTTTGCTCTTTTCAAGGACTCTTTCAAAAAATTAATAAAAATCAAAGGGCTCCAAAGTAAATTTTTTGGTTATTTTTTTTTTACCTTGAGATCAAGAAGTAATAGAGGGAAAGCGAGAGGAAACACATTTGGAAGGATGACTTACTAGAATTACAACAAAATATTTAGTTACATATTATTTCATTAGGAGCTTGGAAAAATATAAAGGATATACCACAGCTGATATTTTTCATGTGGCATTCTTAAAAATTTATAGCATCTATATTTGTTAACAAAGACTTTCCTATGATTTATAATAAAAATATTTAGCCTTCCCATTAATGATAAAATGTGGCACTTTCTTTTTCTATTATAAGAGTAATAGAACCCTGAGTGGAAAAACAATCATTCAAGAAAACCCAGGAATGTAAAACAACATTTCTAGATTTGGGAACCATGTTTTCCTTCTGCTTAAATTTTCTAAAACAATATGAAACATAATTTGCACCATCCATTCTAATTATGCCTAGCTAGCTAATTCGGACCTGTGTCTTTGATTTCTCCATTTATGGTGGGAAGACAGGAAACCTGAAACAGAAGAAATATAAATATCTCAGAGAGGAGATCCATTCTGTAGGTATTCAGTAAGTTATTTCACCACATTTTTGTATTTAAATATCTGCCATGGCGGAGGCCAGCTCTAACTGTACCACAGGATGTAGGGCTAATAGATTCAAGGCACATAAGCCTCTGATTTTGAGAAAGTTTGTATTAAACTCGGATGAGAGATCAGAAAAGTGCACTGTGGAGACATTGAATGTAGTGGGCGAGCAGGATGACTTCCTTCCATGTATCCCTTCTTAGATCTAGGATACCATGCTAAGGACACATTACTGCTGAGGCTTACTCCCTGGATTGGGCTGTGAGTTTGCAAGAGAATTCACATTCTTCTCAGATTTGCACAGTTCCTTTACTTTTCTGGAGATGTAGGAAGGACCCCAACATTGTCCACACAGAACAAATCCCTTCAAAAAGGGGGACTCTATGAGCCAGGACAGTGATTCTCAATGTAGGCTGCTTATGAGAATAGATGGGGAAAAATGTTTTAAAACTGTGAGCACCCAGGTCCCAACCCTGGACCAGTTAAGCAGGATTATCTAGGGAAGAAGTTCTATAGCCTTATACCTTCTTAAATGATTGTAATGTGTGCCAACCAGTTTGGGGGGGCTACTTTGAAGACAATCTAAGGGTATAGTTAGAATAAAAATAAATGCAAAATAAATTATCAACAGAATTAGGAGGACTTCTTTCTAACCAAGAGCTCTTTTTGCTCCAAAGAGAATTACTGCAAATAAATTTTAAAGAGGATACACATTTAAATGACTACTATTTAGCCAATTGCAACTGAAGAAGGCACGAGTGTATGTTTCGGTAAGGTATGGCAACAGAAATCAAATTTAAAACCCCAAGGGGAGGAAATCACTAGGGTCAGTGAGAGTTTGTAGCCGGGGTAGATTATGTCACATATTTACATTATTATTTAATTGTATGTTAAACAGGATTTGTAAAATGAACTACAAATCCAAATACCCCCATGGAGGCAGAGTGCTAAACACTTTCATCTAAGGCTGACACGGATTAGAGATTTGAAAGCCCACTTCTCCCTTTACCATGTCAAATTATAAAAGAGGGGAAGAAATAAAAATGCTGATCTGAGTCTCTAATGAAAGGTAACTGTGCAGTTATTGGAAACATACTTTCACTGCAAAAGCAGATCTGATTACAGCGCGGAGCTGGGCCTCCCTCTCCCTACCTTCGGGTTTCGATGGTGCGATGGCTGTTTATTTTCATCTGGTTTTCATTTGAAAAATCCCATCTGTGCTGAGCCTGGAAGAATTGTAAAACTACTAAAGTTACAAGCATTTAAGTAAGGTGAACAGAATTTCCTGGGTTTACTTTGCTAAAATGATGTTTAAAGAAGATTTGGGTGATGTAGGCTGTGAGACCACTATAATATACCTGCTACAACTAATTATGTGTCTGAGATGAGATGCAAAGCAGAGCTTCAACCCCACCGAGGAGGGGAGAGATCTCCTGGCAGCTTTATGCACTTGTACCAAGTATGGACATTTTCAAAAGTGAACGTATTCTACTTAAACTAATTATGCAAAACTTTGGACGATAGCATACTTATCTGCCATTTTATATTATAATCCAAACACTTTTTTTTGCTGTACACATAAAAGATGGAACAAATGGTGTGGGGAGAGAATGTTTCCACGTTTCAAAAGAACTAAAAATCAAGTCAAATCAAATAAACCAGAACGTTCTCCTTTTATATATTACCCACAAAGGAACAGGTTTGCTATGAGAAAACAGGCCGTAGCTTGGTTACTCTGGCATCGGCAGATGAAGCGCATCTCACAGAAAAGAGGAGCTACGAGAGAAGTTGAATGTCAATGTTAGACGGGAATGTTTTAAAAGACATCTTGGGACCAGTCATTATAGAAGCTAAGAAGTGTCTGGTTCATCCATGACAACTGGGCCAGTAAGACAGAGTATTATCCACCCACTCCCACCCCAGGTACACCATTCCCATTAATGAGAATGATCCAGGCCAGATATTTGAAAAGATTACTTAGAAATTTCTAAAAAAAGCCCTTTCCAGAGTTCAAAGGAACTGCTAAGCAACCATCTGGCCTTTGCCCAACTTCGGATGATCACTCGTTGAATGTTCAGATGAAGTTCAGACTAGACATTGGTCCAACAAACAGCATCTATGTTTTGGTGATTTTAACCGCAGCTATTCCGGATCCTTTGCAAGCTCTGCATTATTGAATGGTTGCCTCCACATGCCTTTGTTCTAGCCCAACGAGAATTTCCGAAAGAAACCAAATACAATCCCTCATTCTCACCCCGTTGTACAGTTTAGAATTCACAGAAGGTCCTCACTTCATCTCATTGCTCCCTTAGTTGCAGCCTCTATGAAGATTGACTCCAAGAAATGCAAAACAAAGCAGTGAACCTGCACTGAAAATTCATAGCCAAACCAGGGGCTCTGCTTCCTAACAGTCTGGCCATCAGAAGTGAGTTCATCTTTGAGATTTTTCTTCTCCGCCTGTTGCTTCTTACCAGGCGAGACTCAGTTGAGACATAATGTCCAGGGACACTTCCTTGACCTGATACTGATAGATTCTGATGTACATACTTGCCCATGTGTTTTCATAATGCTATGTGCATTTAAAATAAATCTTGTGACACTCCTAGAGGGCAGACGTGCTATCTTGATTCACAAGTTGACATCAATAAATATTTTGTAAATAAATCAAGGTGTGAATGAATATTTAAGTGGTATTGATCACACAGATGTGTAATTTATTATATCTATTTGTAAGGTCTTTGGGATCTTCACATATCCGGTGAAATGTTCAGAATTTTCATTCTTTCTGTGGTCTTATCTCAATTATTTCAGATTGATACTTAATAACTTTTATAACATTCTATTTTGGGAGCAGTTCTAGACTAATATAAAAATTGAGTAGGAGGTACAGAGATATCCTATATATTCCTTCCCCCATACATGGACAGCCTCTCCCACTATGAATATTTCATACCAGGATGTTATATTGTTAGAAATGATTAACCTACAATGACACATCATAATCACCCGAAGTCTGTAGTTCACTTTGGGTTTCATTCTTGGTGTACGTTTTATAGGTTTTGAAAACTGTAGAGTAGCATGCACCCATCATTAGAGTATCAAAGAGGTTAGTTTCACTGCCTCAAAAATCCTGCATGCTTTGCCTAGTCATCCCTCCTTCCCCCAACTCCTGGCAATCACTGACCTGTTCACTGTCTCCATGGTTTTCCCTTTTCCAGAAGGTCATTTAGTTAGAATCATACAAATGTTGCCATTTCCATTTGACTTTTTTCCCCACTAAGTAATGTATATTTAAGATTCATTCATTCCTTTTCATGGCTTGATAGCTCATTTAAAAAAAAAATACTGTATAATAGTTCATTATCTAAGCTGTGCCACTATTCATTCACTTACTGAAGAGTATTTTGGTTGCTTCCAAGTTTTTGCAGTTATGAATAAAGCTGACATAAACATCTGTTTATAGCAGTATTTGTGAAGACATAAATTTTCAACTCATTTGGTAAAAACAAAGAGACGATTGCTGGATCAGATGGTTAGGGTATGTTTAGTTTTGTGAGAAATCGCCAAACTGTCTTCCAAAGTGACAATATCACTTTGCATTCCCCCTAGCAATGAATGAGAGTTCTTGCAGCTCCAAGTCCTCATCAATATTTAATGTTGTCAGTGTTTTGCATTTTGGCAATTCTAATAGGGGCGTACTGGTATCTTGTTTTAACTGCCTGATGACATATGCCATGTATACTTTCATATGCTTACTTGAAGAGCTGTGTATCTTCTTTGCTGAAGTATCTGATTAGGTCTTTTGCACATTTTTAAAAACCCAGTTGCTCATTTTTGTTTGTTGAAGTAAATTGTTTAATTTGTAAAATTTATCTGAAAAAAATTATCAAAAATTTAATCAATAAACTGCTCAACAGTTCTCAGAGATACCTATCAGTGGCTCTTAAGTTTAATTTTCAGTTTAAATATTTACAATCTATACCTACAATTTTGTCTAGACTCACATTTTATTGCCAATCAATGTTTAAATAGGAGTCAAACTGAGCAGAGATTCTAGTGACAGGTATCTGCAATCTCATATGCTAGATAAAATAAAACTTTTAGAAAAAAAATAAATAGAGCAAAAGAAAGTACTATAAAGCATTGTTTAATTTACTTAAAAAATAAATATAGCCGAAGTCGGTTTGGCTCAGTGGTAGAGCATAGGTCTGCAGACTGAAGGGCCCCTTGTTCAATTCCGGTCAAGGGCATGTGCCTTGGTTGCGGGCACATCTCCAGTAGGGGGTGTGCAAGAGGCAGCTGGTCCATGTTTCTCTCTCATTGATGTTTCCAGCTCTCTATCTCTCTCCCTTCCTCTCTGTAAAATATCAATAAAATATATTTTTAAAAATACATACATACACACACACACACACACACACACACACACACACATACACACTAGATGGATTTAATTCTAAAATCTGAGCATAAAAATATGCAATAAAATTGAGTGTCACAAAAGCCCACATTCCCCAGCTTTATTGCTAGTGTTATCATATCTCAAGAAATAGCCAGAAAGATAAAACTTTGACAATATTTGATACCTGCATTTAGCCACTCTCTAAGATTTATGAACATTATTTCAGGTAATTTTAATGAAGTAGAAAAACATAATAAGAGTACTTTTATTACAATTGCCACTTCCCATCCCTAGGCCTCAGCCTTTTATATTTCCAAATAATGTACCTGCAGGGTAAGCAAGACCTTCTTACCATAATGCACTTTCTGGTATAGCAGCTTGTTACAGAACAAAAATGGAATTGCAATTAGAAATCTATACATGATGTTCAAGTTACGTCCAGCTGGGCAAATGCAAGAGACAGAAAATAGAAATGTGTTCCATTTACATAAAACAAAGAGATTTTTCTATCTAGGAAGTAACTATTAAAGCAGGACTCTGCTCAACCAATTTGAGCTTTGTGCAAATCCAAATAAGCCAAGTGTCAGAGATTTCTAGAACCTAGTCCCTTTGATTTATGCAACATGAAATTTAATTTTTAAAGTAGAAAAATAATCAAATTGTGTATTTTTAAACTTTTGTTTTATTTTTATATGTTTTTGGTGGTTTTTTTGTTTTTGTTTTTGTTTTTTTTGTCAAGGATGGGAGAGGAAGATAGAAATATCAATGATGAGAGAGAATCATTGATCGGCTGCCTCCTGCAAATCCCCTACTGGGGATTGAGCCTGTAACTTGGCTATGTGCCCTGACTGGTAATTGAACCGTGACCTCCTGGTTCATGGGTCACACTGGCCAGGCTCAAATTATTTCTTTAATAAGAGGTTTTATATTATCTGTAGCTTAGAAAGTTCTTTATATGCTAAATCATGCTTTATTAGTTAATGCAAGGTGATTTGGTAAGAGTTTTCAAGATATTGATCATTCTATCACAATTTATGTATTGTTACAAATTGCCAACCATTATTTTTTATATTTTTTAGAGCAGTGTTAATATTAACACTGGAATATTAATACTGACGAAAGGAAATGCTTCCACCCTGTGAATAAGGGTGGAAGCATTTCCTTATTCACAGGGTGGATAATGTCATTCAGTGTCATCCCCTCAATGCTGACATTGCTCAGGAAAGCTCTGGGTTTTCATGAATTCCATCCCAAAGTGGTGGATGTGTTATTGCCATTTTACAGATAGAAAAGCAAGAGCTCAGAGCCCAAGTTCTCATGGTTAGCCGTGCTGGAATTCTAATCCAAAATGCCATGCTACCAAAGCCAATCATCAATTTCACACACTTTTCATCAGCTACCCTTAAACTTCCAAAAGAGGCTTCCTCTTCACCCTTTCCATTTTTATGAAATAATATTGTTTTCTTTTTGCCTTTAAAGTTCTCTATATCAGTGACAATAACCTTAGTATATTTTTAGGCTATAAAACCTTTCGTGGAAATCAGAACAAAAAATTAAGTCAATTATCAAATAGTTAATGACATCCAATATGTAGACAAGATACATTTTTGTTTGGTGAATACATTGAGCACCTTAATTTTTTTTGCAATGGAAATACACCCCAGGGTGAATAAGTGCCCAACATATAAAATAATAACAACAGAAGTAACATAAATTATTTTGTTATTGTTGTTTTACTCTACAGTCTTCCCAAGGAAGAAATGTATTCAGGTGATGTTTTGGTGTCAGACAATTAAAAATAATATATTGGTGGAAATGCCAATATAATTTGGTGATTAGGTTTGATCAAATCTCTCAAAGTATGAAGGACAACAAGCTGGATAGAAAAGTGTCATAGAATTAAAGATGTTCAATAAGCATTCTGTGGTGGTGAGCGTAGTGGGCACTAGGAGGAAACCCTCCCAGGCACACACAGCTCAGAGGGGCCTATGCTTACTACGTTAGGCTATGGCCAAGAAAGTGCTGGTAAAAATGTACTGACTGCACATTCTACAATGTGTTTTCTGTTTTTAAGAGTCCTTATTTAAAAAGTTAACAATTTAGCTATTCAAGGAATATTTACTAAACACATTAATTAATGATTTGGCAAGTGTTTTTACAGTACTTGCTATGTGCCAAGAATTGTCCTAAGGTTTTTATTTTACAAATATGAATTATTTATTTCTCTTAACAGACCATTAGTCCTATTCATTCCCCTTAATTTCTTCAGTCCCCTTGACAATAAGTACGTGATTAATCTGTTTTACAATCATGGAAACTGAGGAACAACAAAGCTAAGAGGCAGCCATGGTTAGATAGCAACCAGCAGACATCTGACCCTAGAATTCATACCATTAACTATTAGACTATGTGCCTCCTGGTTATTAAGAAAATGGTCTAGATTATGTAGCCCTGAAGAAGAAGTAGTGTGGTGGGGATCCAATGTTTGTTATGCTACAATAAAAGGAGAAGAAAAATTTATAGCATCTATTTAAAATTTTCACAAGAAAAATAATGTATTGGGTCATACACAAAATATGTATGTCCTGAAACATGTGATGACCTAAAAGTCAGACCCAGTTGGTCAGAAAACATGAAACATTCTGCACTGCCTCTCAGCCACAGAAGTGCTAATATCGGGGCATGTTTTCTGAGCGGTAAGATTAATATGAAGACTACACTGTACTTTGTTTTTTTGTTGTGGTTGCTGTTTTTTATTTTTTTAATTAAATTTTTTATTGATTATGGTATCACATAATTGTCCTTATCCCCCCATTCCCATTCCAAACCCCCACACACACACATACATCCCCCCCCATGTCCATGGCCACTGGCTAGGCCCACGTGCATGCACACAAGTCCTCTGGTTGATCTCTTTAGCTTGAAATTAAAATGTGTGCCTTTTGCAAAGCTCAGTAGACATACACCGCCGAGTATGTAACTTCTATCACTGCAGATCTCAGAAGATGAAAGTCTCGGTTGGTGAGTTGTCTCCTTTCTCCATTTCCCTGGCAACAGCGTGGGCTGGAAACTGTAACAAACACTCTCAGAAGGCATTCTAGCCGACCCTGCGTGCCATTTCCCGTCTGCGCTCATATGTAAAGCAGGGGTGCCATTAGTGAGAATTGCTTTCCAAACCAGGGGAACGGATCATTGTTTCCGTGTATTACACTGGGAAGACATGATAGCAGTGTTACAAGTTAGATGAGCCTTGTGAGGAGGCCGGTCATGCTTGACTTGAACCCTATTATTCTATTGAGATTCTTACATATGAAAAATACATATTTCTTTGTGTGGTGAAATTATCCCGACGCCTGGGTTTTCACAGTCTCTTTCCAAGTTGAACCTGTCTGCAAAAATCATGTAATTTGCACAAGAAGTCAGATCGGTTATCTTGAGCCCACCCTTCAACTTTGGAACTCCCAAATCTGTGGTTCATTTCCTCAGCCGTAAAGCAGAGTCAGTTTGTGAAAATGGCATCTTGTTTTATTTACACAAATAGACATGTTCCTTATAAAAATTTCCATAACATTCAAAATGGGAAATGACTACTTTCTCACCCAATATTACTGTCACAGATTATATTCGGAGGGCTAGGTTTCTAGGACAAGGGTATTAAATAATGTATAGCACATGTGGGTACCATAAACAAAAATATATTTGAAGTACATGAATAACACATTAGGTTTTTTTTCCTTATTGTTTTCTCTCTTTTTGAACATGGAACAAGTAAAATAAACCATGTTTCAATCTGGGAGAATTAACTATCTCTTATTTGTAGAAACCACGCAATTTGGCTGATCGCATTTAATCAAATTATTTATGTGTGAGGACGGGCATGTTTTCTTTATAGGAGCGACAAGCTGTGGTAGAAATGAGCCATAATCATAAAGACTCTGTATGGACATACTGTATGTGGTTATTATATTGTCTTCTACTTGTCATGCAGGGAAGACAGATAGACATCTTTAAAGTATTAATTGCCTATTAACTTCAGACTTTCCTATTCTCCTCTCCTGCTTTCTTCTCCTCACTTGATAGTGATGGAGGACAGGCCAGATTGTTGACATGAATGTGAAGCGAAAATGTGTTCTTAAATATACCCTTTAAAGACATTCCAGTGGTAAGTATAATCACATCATGGTAAAAAAAAAAAATTTCCCTTTCTCAACAGTTTCTAATTTATTTAATAGCAATTGGCATTCTCACTTTCACTTTCCTTCCACCCCTCCACCTCACCCCTGGAGACCTGATTCTTTTCAAACTGGTTTGCCGCAGAAAGAGAGACAACAATTTTGGATTCAACTGAAAAGGATGGTGGGAAGTGCTCAGCTGTGAAATCTCTGGATGTTGTAATAAGTATCAGATGAGCAAGTGACATCACTATGGCCCAGTCACCGCTTTGGCAAAAATCTGTTCTCAATTTTTGAGTTGCCTAGAAGCAAAAATAATATTGAAGCGAAATGGGTTATAAAACCAGCGTGTGCTCATTGCTATCATGTAAGTCAGTTATTTTATCACTTTAACTATCCAAAAACATTCATGTACATTAAGGAGACACTAGACTTGAGAGCAGAGAACAGACATAAAAATAAATGGAGAAGAGTCAATGTCCTCATGATTCGTGTGCTTGGAAAGGTCAAGGCCATTGCTAGCTCCTCAAATAGCCATTTATAAGGTGCCTTGAATATGGCAAGGCAGGGAGCATGAAATGCTTTCCTTTTCCTTCAATAATATCTTTAGTCATAAAAGCTGTTTCTTTCTTGATTTAAAAATGTTAACAATTTTTTGGACATTCTCATAGTTTCCCTCCATTGTTGAGCTACTAAACATCTACTAGACTGGCTGAATTAAATACTTATATCTCCAACGTGGCTGCTCATGCCTAATGCTGCTTAGTCACTCTCTTTTGGTGACTAAGAATGAGTGTGCTTAAGCTAGCTCTTAGGTAAGACTCCTTATGGCAGTGTCCCCCTAATCTCTCCCAGCTTCAGAACTGTCCCATAGTCTTTTGCTGATGTGAACTGCTCACCAGGTAATCAGCCTTGTGAGGGAGTTAGCAGCCAGAGAGTGAATGCTGAGCTATCTGCTATAGTGTCCAATGGATATCAAAGGAGATTCAGCCATCTTTGCAAAATGAAAAACAAAAAAAAATATGTAAGTATTTTCAGCTTTACTGCTGCTGTTCCCTCTTTGCATGCAAGTGTCTCTTTCTAGACTCTTTATCCTAGATCAGTCAGATAGGTGCAGAAAGAATAAACAAGGTTAATACCTAAATGGAAACCCATCCTGGGAAGGACCTAGCACTCTTTTCTTCTTGAAGAAACCAACCATATATACAGGTGATTTTCTTGGTGCCACCTCACTGGATATGGCAGTAGTTATCAACTTCTTGCCTGTGGGGCCCGAGCACTCCTCAATTCAGTGCCACTCAAATCTGATCATTCCGTCCTGCTAATGTGGCTTAGTAATTAAGCATCCACCCAGAAACCAGGAGGTCACAGTTCTATTCCTGGTCAGGGCACATGCTCAGTTTTCTAGCCCAATCCCCAGGAAGGGTGTGCTGTGGACAGTCTATTGCATCTCAATGACTCTCTCATCATCGTTGATGTTTCTATCTCTCTCTTCCTGTCTCTGAAATAAATAAAAGCATTTTTTAAAATCTGGAGAGTCCCTCTATTCTTAACCTTATAAAGTCTAGAAGGCAGAGGCTGCAGTGAGGAGTAAGACACAGAACGCTGAGGGAGGTGTCTGGCTCTCAAGTATCTCCCTCTTTAGCATATGAGCTACTTCGTGTTTTCCCTTATTCTGCACTGTAAGCTGCAATCCTCAATTCCAGGATATGTAGAAAGGCATTTTTTAAGAATGATGCCATTCTAGCTTAGCATAATCTGCTATTATCACCTTATAGGAGGAGTAATTCTCAATAATAAAACCAATTAAAAGTACTCTTAGGCACTGTAAGCAAAATGCAAGTACTGTTTTAATTTTGAGTTGTTTTATAAATAGAAGGTGAACAAATGCCAGATTCTCTCTCATTCTGACCATCCACATTTACTTCCTTCTTTTTCCTGTATATACTCCAAGATAAAGAGAAGAATCATTCATTTCATGATGCTTGAAGTATTTTCCATCCGCCTTGAGTAACTAGGACAGTTCAAACATGAACAAAGTCCGTTTTACCTATGTGACACCAGAGTTCTGGAAACACAACAGGTGTTTATTAAGTCTCCTGCTGTAGAAATAATCAAGAAGACTGAAGAATCCGGGCTCATCACTTCATTTACCTGAATATGATCAAGATGACAAGAGTAAAAAAGTAACACATGAGAATGAAAATAGAGATACCTTTTCCTCCAAGAGTTGAAAGCTTTTGGAAGTTATTATGCTTATTATGTATGGAATAGTATTTCATTTGAGATAAGCACTATTCATTTTCATATTTCATGGGTTTGCAATTTGACAAATTGATGTGCACAGTGGCTTATTCCGGAGCTCACAATCTCAGCGGTTAAGGAAGCCAAGTACAAGACTTGAGCTTTTTTGGAATTTCAGGCTGTGCTGCAAGGGCTCTGCTCAAAGTGAGGTATCCTGACATCCTTCTGTGTCCGTTCCTGCTTCACATCAGAATCCTTTATCCTAGAGAGCCCTGGCACATTCAGGAACCTCAAATTGCATGGAAATAACTGGGGATGGCTTATGGTGGCCATTCACATCGAATGCACACCCGATGAGGTCGGTGAGCTGGGTAAAATAACACCGCCCCCTCCCAGCCACTGAGATGATCTGTGCGCATGATTAGTGGACTGTGTCATGCCAAACCTCAAGTATGTATCATGCTACTTTCAGTCAAGTCATAAGGGTTCAGAGCTCGTCCAACATAGCATAAAGTTACCGTGAACGTGGCAGCCACACATAAACTCCACACTCAGCCCTTTACCAGCCATACTCAGGAATCCGTTACCTACTGAGGCAGACTCTCCCGAAGACAGCATCTTGGGCTTCACTTTCCCTGTATGTGTGTAAGAAGTGATGCTGAAATAAACCATGTCGCAAAACCCAGGAGGAGGCTCTGACAGGACACGTAGTTATCTTCTGCCAGGATTAGCTAGAGGGCTTTTACAGCTTGGCTTCTGCAAAAGAGCAGTCAAATGTACAGCATGTGATGGAGCTGTGATGCTTTCTGAGCAAGGGGAAGATTTGTCTTTAAAGGCATGGAACTCTGTCCGTACACACAAGCATGTGTGATGACCACTGATGCATAGACTGTGTGATCAGACCACTGATGCATAGGCTGATAAATGTGATGTCCCTGCCTTTGTTTTAGTGCCAGATTAAAGTTTGATCAACATGTTAAGAACATTACTTTCTTCACTTTCAATTTTTTTTATTTTTTATTTTACAACAGAAGCAGCATAATGATATCTGGTAAGGATAAATGGGAATACTGTTTTTTTCTGTATCTTCTGTTTTCATTTTAAATACATTTTTGTTTATTTTAGAGAGGAAGGGAGAGCGAGAGAGAGATAGTAACGTCAATGATGAGAAAGAATCATCGATTGGCTTCCTCCTGCATGCTCCCTACTGAGGATAGAGCCTGCATCCCAGGCATGTGTCCTTGACCAGAATTGAACCCTTCAGTCTGCAGACTGATGCTCTATCCCCCAACCTAAACCAGCGAGGGCTATCTCTTGTGTTTTAAAATGCCCCACCTTCCATTTCGATCATGGTAAAAATAAACAGAGCCTGCATTTTTTGCAGTTACATCAGATGACAGTATGACAGGCAGCATTCTGCCACCTGACAAAGAGAACTGTATCAATTTTTTTGCCATTAGTTCCAGTTCTCCTGGTAACTTATCCCGGGGAAAAACTCGCTCTGCCCTGATGCAGCCAGTGTTTTATCCAGAGCCGAACAAATTGTCTTTCTTGCTGGTGTTGATTCCTCAACAAGCTCTGGAACTTATCAAGGACGAGGAGGGTCAGGAATAGCTTTCCCATTTTAAGCTACATGACAAAATAGCACCAAGTGTCCCATTTCAGCGAGTCTGCATGAAGTTTATTCCTGTCACTGGTGCAATCAAATCAAATCTGTTCACCAGAAGTCAAATGCATTAGACCATACTCCTTTATATCTCAGGAATTAGAGAGCCATCTACTGGTCTTATCTTTCTAAGTGGTGTTCTGAGCAGACAGGGCATTAGCATGCAGAATGGCATTACAAGCCAAAACTTTAAGCCAACCAAAATCTATGCCCTTACTGTTTCTAATGTATTGGAAGAAAAGAAGTACATCTTTTCCTCTTCTGAAACTAAAGAATGAAATTGCGCTTCTAATGGGTAAATTAGATAAAATGGAAACTATCATATAAGTAAAATGAAATGACAATTTATATTACTTAACCAGTTAATCAGCAAGTAGTTGTTAAAAATATGCTCGTTTCATTTTTTTCTGGAATAATTATGAGACATGATAACTTGTCAGAGAAGTTGTATTCTAATTTAAATAAAAGAAAACAAAAATAAGACACTGAATGGACAATAGAACACTTCGGCATGAAAATAAATGCACAAGATTTGAAGTTAAAATACCCGAGTCTAAATGTGGCAACTCCATTTATTAGCCTGACAATTTGGGACAGCTCACAATCACCTCAGATTTTCTGTCTGAAAATTGAGGAATATAAACAATATCTGCCTCACCAATGCATAATATGACTGTGCTCTAAATTATAAAATGTGATATAGATGTAGCATATAAAATGAAATCACAAAGTTTAATGAAATGAATGGAATGCTGAAATCTGAACGCCGCAAAAGGAGCAGTTAAGATCAGAGTACTTAGGGGGTGTGTTACAGAGAGGGCCTGAATAATAGATAATGTGTTCGCAGGTGGAAGTGAGTGGCGTGGGCCTGATACAAAACACTTAAATAATCAAAATGTGGGACACATTCATCTGAGGAGGAAAAAAATGCATGAACAAATGCAATTCCCCCCATGGCTGTTAGTTTAGTTTATATTGGGGTGCTTAGAGGATCAAGGAAAGGATAAATTAAGCTAATATTTAGTCTCTAGTCTGGTGAATATATGTTCTAGAAAGGTAGCAAAAAAGAGAATAATATATCAAGTATAAATAAAGTGAAAAAGAGGAAGGTAATGCAGGTAAAGGTTTCTAGGAATCATTAAGCTGAAAAGAGAACTTTCATAAAATATGAGTGAAAACTTGAGTCAAATTAACTTGGAGGACCCTGGCCGGTGTGGCTCAATAGATTGACCACAGAGAGATTGCTGGTTTAATTCCAGGTCAGAGCTCATGCCTGGGTTTTGGGCTCCATTAATGGTATAGGGCATGCAGGAGGCAGCCCATCCACGTATTTCTCTCTCTCTCTCTCTCTCTCTCTCTCTCTCTCTCTCTCTCTCTCTCTCTTTCTCAAAATCAATAAAAAATATTAATTAAAAAAGTCTTCAAAACAAAGAACTCAGTGTATCCTCCTTCTAAAAAGATTAACTTGGAGAGCAGGGGAAAAGATATTATTAATATTAAGTAAAATCTGGAGGATTTCTAGAGGATGTACATAAGTGTTGGAACTCTAAGACATCTGCCGGGCTAGTGTAGCTGCTGCATCATGAAATGACTCCTAGGAGAACACTGCCCTCTTTGCTCACTGCACACTGTGCATCAGGAATCTGCAGCCCCCAAGACAAATCTCTGAGTCCCAGGAAGAGTTTTTTTTTTTTTTTGCAAACGGAATTCTAAAGCCACTTGACTTCAAGTAGTAAACAAAGGTATAAATATTTTTTTGGTGGGGGGAGGTATTTTTTCTTTGCATGTCTTCATCTGAAAAAATATTTTTTTTCAGAATGTAAAAATTAAAAAAAATATTTACATCATCATCTTATTTTTAAGCATCGCATAATGAGAGTAATACAGCTATTGTTAATTTTTAGACAATGAAAGGAAATTAATACTGGGCACATTTGTATATTTTCCAAAACCTATCACATTTTTAGTACCAATTAAAATGAGTATTTTCCTCTTCGATATTTCTATTTTACAAAACACAATGCATTACATATAATTTATATTAACGTCAACAGAATAAATGAAAATTGCTTAGAATGCTAAATTCTTAAATTCCATTTTATTGATAAAACATTTAACCACCCACTGCTTCTATATTTGTAATTCTGAATTTAAATATAAATTCCATTCTCTCTCACGCATACCATCTTTAAAGGCCCAATTTACAGGATAACTTCTTCCTGAAGCAGTTAATTCCCTGTACTGTAACAGTCTGAAGGTGAAATTCACAAGTTCTTAAAGCACACCCTGCTTATTTTAAGGATCATTGCCCGCTAAAGTGAACTAAACTCATGAGTCCCTGCCTCTTATTTTGCTTCCATTCCTTTCTCAATTGCATTGCAAAATATCTCTTTTGTACATGAGCCTTTATTTCATCTCTCAAATGAAAATCCCGTCTTCCCTTCAAAGCCCCAGAGGTTTTACTATTCAAGCTTAATAGATTCCTCACTTATGGTATTTCTTTGTCCCTCGAATTTTAATTATTGTTGTTATTATTAATGGATCTTAGCATAAAGTGTTGATCAAAATAGGCGTCACCCTCCAGGAGGTGTCAATAGATTGAAGGGTTACCCTCTCTCCAATACAAACCACAAATGCACACTCATACATCTCTTAGCCCATATCAGGGATGGGGACGTGATAAGAACAAGAACAGGGTACATCACCCACTGTAGTCCTACACTGATTAGGTCATTTATTCTAAAGCTGGAGTCACTGTACCTGGCTAAAGCCTTTAGGCAGTGATTGCCAAAGCTAGCTAGACATCAAGAATACCAAGGAGCTCAAAAAAATAATAATAAGATTACCTCAATTCTATTTTAGAAGTTCTGAATTTTACTTCCCCAGGATTTAGCCATATAAACTGTTTGCTTTTTTATTGAGTTTATTGAGGTGCTATCTGTTCACAAAACCACACAGGTTTTAAGTGTACAACTCAACAGAATACCATCTGCACAAGGTATTGTGTATCTGTTGCCCCAAGCAAAGTTACTTTCTGTTCCCATCCTCCTCCCCACTTTGCCCACCTCCACTGACCCCCCCAGTCCCTTTTCCCTCTACCACACTGTTGTCTGTGTCTGTGTGTTAAGTACACATGTTTTTCGGTTAATCCCTTAATCTTCTTCCATCCAGTCCTCCAACCCACAACCCCTCTGACAGCTGTCAGTCTGTTCTATGTATCCAGCCTGTTTCTATTTTATTTGTCAGTGTTTTTTTGTTCATCATATTCCACATATAAGTGAGATCATATAGTGGTAACTGTCTTTCTCTAATTAGTTTATTTCAATATGTGTAACAATCTCCATGTCATCTAGGCTATCCCAAAAGGTAGGATTTCCTTTTTTTAATGGCCAAGTAGTATTTCGTTGTGTAAATGTACCACAGCTTTTTTATCAACTCATTTACTGATGGTCACTTGGGCTCTTTTCAAATCTTGGCTGTTATTAAATTGTGTTGTTTTTTTAAATAAATCGTTAGAGATTTTTATGTGACAATCTTAGAATTAGCTTCTGCAATCATTAGCTCATTCAAAAACACACCAAATAAGCTATATCCAGTGATACAGATTTAAATCATTTTGAGGTATTTATACTCTACTCTCTAACCTAGCCAACTAGAATTTTTATAAGGGTTTAGGACTCAAGTCCCATTTAATTTTTTATTTGCCTTACTTTGCCTTGTATGTTTGCATATTTCTATCTCAACAACCATTTGGGGAAGGATAAATTTTTTCAAGCAGAATTCTGGATACTATGTTCAATACATTCTGGCATCATCTAAATTCCCAAGTGTCACTCCAGTATCCCCATTCTTCTAATATTTATAAACTTTATATGGGTTTAATAGGTTGAATTGAATTAAAAGTCAATTAAGCCGAAACCGGTTTGGCTCAGTGGTAGAGCGTCGGTCTGCAGACTAAAGGGTCCCGAGTTCGATTCCGGTCAAGGGCATGTACATTGGTTGCGGGCACATCCCCGGTAGGGGGTGTGCAAGAGGCAGCTGGTTGGTGTTTCTCGTTGAAGTTTCTAGCTCTCTATCTCTCTCCCTTCCTCTCTGTAATATATATATATATATATATATATATATATATATATATATATATATATAATAAAAGTCAGTTAAGAACTTGAGAAATAGCCATCAAATCATTAAGGTCCACATTTTAATAGGGATAAACTGATTACAAGCCCCTAAATCAAGCCACATTTAATAGTCTTGGAAGTCTTTATGGTGTGGCTAAGTGTGGATTTTCATGTCAAACCATTGGAATTCAAAAGCCATCTTCCATTTTCTTGGTTTCATCATGCTGATGCCGTGTATCTTTCCAAGATTCAGTTTTATCATCTGTCAAATAGTGATATACTATATATATCATGCATAGTATATATATTCAATGTCATATTCAATTGACATTATATAATCTGTATAATGTATTTAGCACAGTGTCTGGAATATATGTACTAACTACCTGCTAGTTAACACTATATTATTATTATCATCCTATTGTAAATTTAGAAATATATATCCTTAGCAATTCTAGAAATTAAACTGAATTCCTTCATTTTACTCAATGCGCTCCAGTACCCTTCTCAAGCTAATCCTCAGTATTGTAAAGTCTGGGGTGAAATCTACCACAAGTGGGTGCATTCACTAATTGTATCATTGCCTCCTACAATGCAATGGACTCTGGAGCATGTGTCCCTCATGAGTCCCTCTTTTACCTCTAATTCTCTCTCTCTCTCTCTCTCTCTCTCTCTCTCTCTCTCTCTCTCTCTCTCTCTCTCTCTCTCCACTGAAATGTTTCTTACACATGAATTCCAGAGACACAAAATAAACTATGAGAAGTTGGGAGTTTTCATTGCAGCATCAGAGACTTGCTTTGAGATCATGGGAAAGTTATTTAATCTCCCTTCTTCTCATCCACTGTTTAAAACAGATAAATCTGTCCAGAGCTTCAGTATCCCTATCAGGAAAAAGATCGGTGCAGAATCAGGCAATCACAAATCCTGAAGACAATTCTGCTTTGAGATAAACTGATGAAAAGCCAAACCTTCAAGGAAAAAGGATTAAGTACGTGTGTAATGACACTGCTTTTCACCTCCAGCACCTGACTGGTTTTAATCTCTGACTCCTTGTTGTGTTGATGGAATAAATTGACCTCTTCCCTGTGAGGATCTCATTCTGTACCTGGACAATACCTGGTTTTCTGTGGCTATGGTCTCTGTACCATGCTGTGTTATCTGTACATATTCATGCCTTTGAAAATGGCCTCAGTGTGAGCTGTTTAATGCTATTGGATTTGGTCAATATTCCATGGGAGGTGGTAAATACAGCTTAGCGGAGTCTCCTGACAAGTCCCTGCAGTTAAGAGTTTTATTTATCAGACCTCCCAGAACAGAGGAACACAAATAAACAACCACTTACACCCGCATTATATAATATGTCTATGCACCTCAATTCCTCCAGTGGCTGAAGCTGTTGAACAAGCCATTGGAGAGAACCTTGCATTTTCCTAAATGGAGTATTCATTCAAAGAATTTCCTTCCATACAGTTGTGTCTGGAGGGGATAAGTCTTTTTGCCATCTAATCACAGCAGTGCTTTAAACAGATATTTAGGCATTTGTCACTGTCACAAAATTTTAACTGTACATGCATCTTTTAGTCTCAAATATAAAATATTTATGTAAGCATGAAGCAAACCTCTCTGGATTGACGAGTAAACATTTTTAGAGATATAATAATGTATGCAAATAAAATTCACTAGTCTACCCAGAACAATTGTCAGGATTAAAAATAGTAATAAAAATAAAGCAGGACCAAAACCGGTTTGGCTCAGTGGATAGAGCATCCGTCTGCGGACTGAAGGGTTCCAGGTTTGATTCCAGGTCAAGAGCATATACATATTCGAGACAGGATTGCAGAGTAGAGAATCCCTGGGTAGTGACCCTGCTATCTCGCTCTGGATGACTTAGGCAAGCTAATTGTCTTGATACTAGAGGACCGGAGCACAAATTTGTGCATGGAGGGGGTCCCTCTGGGCGGCCTGCGATATCTGACCTCAGCTCATGCCCCAAGCCGCACAACCCCACATTCCATCTGATACCCCACCATGGTCTGGCACCACCTGCTCACTTGCCCTACCATCCCATCATGGGCCCACTATCATCAGGGCCCATCAGGACCTGCAGCACCTCCACTGCTGCTGGATGCCAGTGCCATGTTGCTGATGCCTGCATGTTCTGTGCTACCCCCTGATGGTCAGTGCATGTCATAGCAAGCAGTCCAACTCCCAGTGGAACAATTTGCATATTAGGCTTTTATTATATAGGATGTGAAGCATAGAGGAAAGATTATCTGAAAAAAAATAATAGTAATGCTGATATTGATGATTCCTATAACTATCATTTAATAATTGAAAATTGTATGCAAGTGTATCCATTTTGTGTTATTTAAAAATAACAAATAATCAAACAAGATCTTTGTTCTAATGACAAGCACACTAGGGACCTCAGGAATATAAGGTATGTTATTAAAGCCCCATGCTTAATAAGATAACATCAAAGCATCTAAAATGAAGGAAGTCAATGGCTTATCTTTCTTACCTATGATCAATTAAATCCTACATTATCAACATGGCATATAAAACCCTAGGCATTATCTGCCCTTTGACCTCTCCCTTCAGTGTATTCTCAACTATTCTAATTAATATGACCCAGTTTTCAGGTCTTTGTTTTGTTGACAGTATTCCTTGTGTACACAGTGTGTCTTTGCAGTCTCGAGAATTTTCCATTTCCTCCTGGAATATCTTCCCAGCTCCCCTTTGTCCTTCCTTTAAATACCGCAGCAGGTATCTGCTTCATCTGTGAAACGTTTCTGCAGGGATGGGAGGAAGGTGAGGAAACTGAGACTTCCCACCAGGCAAGCTCTGGATGGGTTGGACTCTATTTTCTTGGTTTCCTTCTGAGATCTTCTTTATTATTTTCTTCTTTTTTATTGAGATGTAATTTACATATAACACTGTGAACATTTCAGGTATATAACCTGTTGATTGGATATATTTATATATCATACTAGAGGTCCAGTGCACAAAATTCATGCATGGGGGATCCCCTCAGCCCAGTCTGCACCCTCTCTAATCTGGAACCCCTTGGGGGATGTTGAGCTGCCAGTTTAGGCCTGATCACTGGTCTAATCCGGCAGTCGGACAATCCTCTCACAATCTGGGACTGCTGGCTCCTAAATGCTCGCAACCTGCCTGCTGATTGCCCCTAACTGCCCCCCTGCCAACCTGTTCATCCCTAACTGTTTCTGCCTGCCTGCCTGGCTGCCACCAACAGCCCCTCCCACCAGCCTCATCATCCCTCACTGCCCCCACTCTGCCATCCTGTTTTCTCTTTACTGTTAACCCCCTGCTGACCTGGTCACCCCTCACTGTTCCCCCTGCTGACCTGGTTGCCACCAACTGCCCTCACTGCCAGCCTGGTCATTACTCTCTAACTCCCATGCCAGCCTGGTTGCCCAATGCAGCCCACTTGTTCAGTCATTTTGTTATTCCTCACTAACCCCATGCCAGCCTGGTTGACCCAAGCAGCCTGCTTGTTCAATCATTTTGTCATCCCTCACTATCTCCCGGCCAGCCTCGTCTTCCCAGGCAGCCTGCTGTTCAGCCATTGGTCTCTGCCTCACTAACCCCCTGCTGGTCTGGTAGCCCCACACTGCCTGCTGTTCAGTCATTTGATTGTCCCTCACTAACCTCCCTGCCACCCTTGTCATGCCACACAGCCTGCTATTAGGTAATTACTGTGAGGGCATTCTGATCAATTTGCATATTACTCTTTTATTAGTATAGATTATAATTACCACATGGTAGCATTACCTAGCACCTCATGTCACATAATTATCATTTCTTTTATCTGATAAAAAACATTTAAGATCTATTCTCTTAACAACTTTGAAAACTAGAAACACAATGCTGTGCATTAGGTCTCCAGGACTTTGTTGTCATCTTCCAACTGCAAATGTATACTCTTTGGCCAATATCTCCCCATTTTCTCCACCCCACAGCTACTGGCGACCATCATTCTCTCTGTTTCCACGACTTCTGCTTTTATAGATTCCAATATAAGTGAGATCATGTAGTATGTGATTTTCTCTGTCTGACTAATGTCACTTAGCATAATGCCCTTAAGATTCCTCTGTGTTATATTGTCACAAAGAGCAGGATTTCCTTCTTTTCATAAATGGACAATATTCTACTGTGTGTATATACACATCAATCACATTTTCTTTTCCCATTCACCAGCTGACAAATGTTTAGGTTGTTCCCATGTCTTGACTATTGTTAATAACACTAAAATGAGCATAAAAATACAGATATGCACTTAATATCCTTATTTTATTTCCTTTGTATGCATACCCAGAAGTAGGATTGATGGATCATACAGGAATTCTATTTTTAATCATTTGAGGAACCTTCATACTATTAATTTAGCTAAAGATCTGAATTTCATTTTCTAGTTCCTTGAAGTGTACTGGTAGAATTTTTGAGATCTTTCTTTTTTCCCTAATATATGCATTTATCTCTATGACCTTCCCTTTAAGAACTGCTTTAGTGACATCCTATAAGTTATAGTATGCTGTGTTTCTATTTTAATTTGTACACAATTACTTTTATTTTCTTTTTTATTTCTTTTTGATCCACTGATAGTCTTGGAATGTGTTGGTTTGTTTCCACGTGTTTTTAAATTTTCTAGTTTTCTTCTTGTTATTGATTTCTGGTTTTATTCCACTGTTATGAAAAATATACTTGGTATAATTTCAATCTTTTTACATTTGCTAAGACTTATTGTGTGGCCTATTATATCATATATTATGGAGAATGTTTTGTGTACACTTGAGAAGAATGTGTATACTACTTTTAGATTGAATGGTCTATATAAGTTCATTAGGTTTATTTGATCTGAAGTGTGGTTCAAGTCCAATGTTTCTTGTTGATTTTCTGTCTGGCTGATCTATATCCATTGCTGAAAGTGGAGTATTAATGTTCCCTACTATTATTGTATTGTGTATTTCTCCCTTCATATTTGTAGGTATTTGATTAAAATACTTGGGTTAGTATATATTTTCAATAATTATATCTACTTAATGAGACCTCTTCATCATTGTATAATGACCTTCTTTGTCTCTTGTTATCATTTTTTAAATTTGTTTTATTGATTTCAAAGAGACAGGAAGGGAGAGAGATAGAAACATCAATGATGAAAGATAATTATTGATCAGCTGCCTCCTGCATGTCCCAAACTGAGGATCAAGCCAGCAACCTAGGCATATGCCCTGACCAGGAATTAAAGCCTGAACTCCTGCTTCATAGGTCAAAGCTCAACCACTCAGCCATGCTACCTGGGCTCTTGTTACCATTTTTGGCTTAAATTATATTTTGTCTGATATCAGTATAACTATACTTTATTTTGTTTTCTACTTGCATAGGATATATTTTTCCATTTGAGCCTATGTATATGATCAAAGCTGAATGAGTCTCTTGAAGGCAACATATAGTTGAGTCTTATTGTTTTTCAGCCACTCTGTGTTTTATTAGAAAATTCAATCAATTTACATTTAGAATATTTATTGATATGTGAAAACTTACTTTTTTACTTTTTTTTTGGTTGTTGCTTCATAGTTCTATTGTTTCTTTTATCCTCTCCTGTTGTCTTCCTTTGTTAGTTAGTGATTAAATATGCAGTGATATTCTGTGATTCTTTCTTTCTATCTTTTGTCAATTTACTATAGGTTTTTGCTTTGATTACCATGAAGTGTAGGAAAACAAAAACTAAACAAACAAATAAACAAAACAAAACAAAAAAACACTCATCCACTTAAGGCTGAAAGCAACTAAATACAATGACATACAAAAAAATTCTACTCATTTACTCCCCGCTTTGTGTTTTTAATGTCACAGTGTCTTGTTTAAGGTCTCTTTTTATATTACTTATCATTAAGAAATTATAATAGAGTTCTTTACCACTCTTTTGTAAAATTTAATAATACAGTCAGCAGTTAAGACATCATTGGATTACAGAATTAGAGTTCTCTAAATCGAAATATATATTTTCCTTTACCAATATGCTGTATATTTTTGTTTAGTTTTATGTTACTAATTAGCATATTTTCATTTCAGCTTGAAGAGCTCTTTCCAGCATTTCTTGTAAGGCAGGTCTCCTAGTGAATTCCCTCTGCTTTTGTTTGTCTGGGAGAGTCTATTTATCTTTTATTTCTGAAAAATACCTTTGCCAATAGAGTATTCTTGGTGAGCAATTTGTTTCCAGTACTTTGAATATATTATCCTATAAGATTTCTGCTGAGAAATTTGCTGATAGCCCAGTGAGGATTCCTTTGTAGGTTTCAGTGTTTTATCTCTTGTTCCTTTAAGTATTCTCTGTCTTTAATTTTTGACAGTTTCATTATAATTGTCCTGAAGAAGATTGTTCAGAATTGAAATAATGGGATGGCCTATTAGATTCATGGACTTGGATCTCCAAATTTCTCCCCAGGTTTGGGATGTTCTTAGCCATTATTTCATGAAATAAGCTTTCTGCCCCTTTCTACTCCTTTTGCCTTCTGGAATTTTAATGATGCTGATATAGGTTCTTTTAATGATATCTCACAGATCATTTTGGCTTCCTTTGCTCTTTTTATTTTTTTTTGTCTTTGTTCTCTAATGGAGTTATTACAATTTCCTGTTTTCTAATTCACTGGTTCTGTTTTCTGCCTGTCTGTTCTGATATCTGTGTTATTTATTGCAATTTTTACTTTATTAACTAAAATATTCAGTTCCAGAATTTATACTCATTCTTTTTTATGATTTGTTGTTTGTATTACATTTCTCATTTTGTTCATGTTTGGTTTTCCTTATTTTTTTTAAATTGTCTTTCTGTGTTTTCTCATAGCTCATTAATTTGCCTCCAAACAACTGCTTTAAATTTGTTATCAGGTAAACCACAGATCTCACCGTCTTTGGGTTTGCATATTAAGAGTTTATTATGTTCTTTTGTTAATGCCATGTTTTCTTCACTCTTATTTTCCTTGAAGTTTCTCCTTGTTGTTTTCACATTTGACCTAGCAGTCACCTTCTCCTATCTTTACTAGCTGCTTTCAGGTCAGAGGTATTCTTTTTGGTTCTGCTTGTATTTGGGGACTTTTTCCAACGTTAGATAAGTATACTCTGGGTTTCTTGTTCTCTTTATGACAAAGCCTTAAGTTTGTATCTCTTTTCTCAATCTTCCACTACTCCAGGCAGTAACCTGTTTTCCCAAAAGTTACCCAGTAGCTCAAGATTATAGTTTCTTCCTTGCCCACAGACTGTCTACATTCTGCATGCACTCCTTGTGTATTTGAGTGTGCTCTCAATGACACCTTCAGAAGCACACCCAAGGAGCTAAACACAGAGTGGGAGAAGTATGTTTGATACTCAGGATGTTAGAGGTGCCTAGTGGCCAGTTGGAAAGACCTCCACATGCGGTTGTCCCAATGGCTCATGGGTGACTTCTTGCTGGAGTCTAAATTGAGTTAGACAGGAACCTTGTCTATTTAATGCCTTCTGATATTTTTACCTGTCTTTCCTCCCATCGCCTCTCTCCTCCCAGTCATGGAGCTCTTGCTTTGATACTCTAGATGTTGCAGGAGATATACACATTTTTTATAGCATCTGGCATAGCACCCATTCACTACTCTTTTTTCCCCTGCAGGATGAGTACCCAGCTTCTGCTTTCTCTGTCTGTGCTGCTTACAGGAGAGGGTGATGCTGGCAACATTTCTCTTACCCACTCCAATGTGTCCAAACTCATATGTGTTTGCTCCAATGGAATGCTGTGACTCTTTCTCTTGAAACTTGGAGTTCTACAAAGGCTCTCTCAATTGTATGCATCTGCTGAAGTCAGCATTTTGCAGGTGCTAACAGGGTACATGGCTAAGAGCATCTGGAGCCAGTTCATAGGCTACTGCCAGTTCCACAGCCTATACTGGAGTCAAACTATCTATTACCCAAAACAGCATGCCCTTTGGTCCATGCCGATGGATCCTATAGCACTTACAGAGACACTTTTGTCTATGGATAGATGCTGAACTTTAGATTTTTAAAAAAGTAAAATGAGGTATATATTTTGCCATCTTGGTGTGGATGCCACTCTGAACTTTGTTAAACACTTTTCTATTTTATTCATCATAAATATTTGCACTAATTTTTAGTTTTAAAATAAATATATTCCATTTTGGCTACCTCAAACTGGAAACCTTTCAGTGCATAGGGTGATTCTCAACCAACTGAGCCACATGGGCCAGGACTACATATACTCAGGGTGAGGAATAACAGCATACAGAGAATAGAAGAGGAAAAAATTTAAAGGGGGAATTTAAAACAAACAAACAAACAAAAAATCCACCTTAGCCAAAATGGAAGATATTTATTTTAAAACTCAAAATTAATGCAAATATTTATGATGAATAAAATAGAAAAATGTTTAACATAGTTCAGAGATTGAATATTATTCTATATAAACAAGTTTAAGGTAGATAACATTGTTTTCCCAGTTTCAGAGATGTGAACACTTATACTTGGAGATGATATATAGTTATCCAGAGCTCAGTGCTAGATGCTAGTGAGCAGCAGACCAGTGTTGTGGAAGCCAATCTAACTAACTCCAAATCCTCCACATTTAAATAGAAGAGGATAGTGAACACATTTTTAGCCTCTGGGTGTGCCTAAAAAGAAGGAGATTATCTAGACTGGCTATTTCTGTTGCTGTTGGGAAAGCTAACTGCTCATCTACCATAAGAAAAATGTACCACTCTCCAGACCCTCCAATGCTATTTCAAAGGGTAAAACCCAGTTTCTGCTACAGGATATAAGCCATCACAGAAAGACAAGTATCACATGATCTCACTCATATGTGGAATCTAATGAACAAAATAAACTAATAAACAAAATATACCCAGATACATACAATCATGTAACAGACTATAGAATCTCAGAGGGAAGGATAGGTGGGTGGGAAGAGATCAATTAAAGAACTTGTATGCATGTATGCATAAACCATGGACACAGACAATAGGGTGGTAAAGGCATGGGATTGGGGGTGGGGGAAGGCTATCAGAGGTTAATGGGGGAACATGGGGACACATGTAATACTTTTGACAATAAATATTTTTTAAAAATAAAAAATATTATGAGCTTCATTTTTTAGAAAAGGAAAGAGGTCCAGAATAGTTCATTAACTTTGAAAAATAATTTCTTGCACTATTGTCCTTCCAAAAAGAAAAGGAGTTTCTGTCATATTTTTCCAAATTAAATTATTTTTCCTGGCATACATATTTTTTTTAAAAAAAAGAAGCTATCTCATTTAAAAGTTACAAAACCAGTTCGTATAGATAAATTTAGAGGTCAGCTTCACAAAGTTTGTGTCCATAGCTGTGGACTCTTCTGTCTATATTCCTTAGAATTCTACCTCCTCTTAGTTTTCCAAGAGACATGTAACAAAAATCAATGTGTACTTTAACTGTCAGTGACAAGGGAAGGTGAATTCTTTTTCCCCAATATTTTACAGTAACTTGCTCCTGTGAAATCATTAGATTTGAGTGACATGTTGGCCAACCTGTATTCAAATAAAGTTATTTCAATATATAATGGAAGTCTTCCAGGTTCACAACACAAGGAAGACCTTAATTAAATCAATGAAGAAAAAAAAAGCTGTAAAAACAATTAAGCACTGAAATTGACTCCTTTTAATTTAGGGTCTGAAGGTCTTCCTAGGAAATCACTGAATCACTGGGATGATATGGTTTGGCTGCTTTAAATTAAGCTTTGGTGTACTAGAAATAGTCTTTCAGTTATTATATAATGTATAAACCCATGAAGCATTATCTACATATATAAAAGGCTAAGCAAACATAGCATATGAAACAAGTGAATAGATGACCGAACAGGCTGTGTGGGATGACCAGGCCAGCAGGGGGGGGTGGTTAGTGAGGGGCAATCAAACAACTGAGAAGCAGGCTCCATGGGGCAACCAGACTGGTAGGGGTGGGCAGTGAAGAGAGACCAGGCTGGCGGGGGGGGGAGTGAGGGGCAACCAGGTTGGCAGCGGGTGCAGTTGGGGGGGGGCAGGCCAGTGTGGATGAGTAGTGGGAGGTGACAATGCCTGCAAGGGGGGGGGGCAGTTGGAGGTGACTAGGCCAGCATGGGGGGTGGCAGTTAGGTACGATCAGGCTGACAGGCATGTGAGCAGTTAGGAGACAGTGGTCCCAGATTGTAAAATGTATGTCCAACTGCCAGTTTAGGCCCAACCCGTGGACATCCTCTGAGGGGTTCCAGAATGGAGAGGGTGCAGACTGGGCTGAGGGGACCTCCCCCCCCCCCATGTACAAATTTCATGCACTGGACCACTAGTAGAAAGAATAATACTCCAAAGAAAAAAAATGAAACATTTGAAGAGTTGTCTAGATTGGGGAGTCATATATCCTCTGGAGTACATTTTTCATTTGAAATATTTTATGGGCTATTTGTTCTAGAATAAAAGCTAGTTGGAGCCATTTCTCTGAGAAATAAATGGAAGTTTTAATAGAATTTTTATCAAAGGAAGGATCTATATATTGCTCTTAGACTTTTTTCTAGAATTCAATGTTTATTAAATAAGTCCCTGAACAAAATAGAATTATTATTGAATGATTTCTTTGTAATCATTGTATAAATAAGGCAAAGTTGTGAATGTGATGAGAATAGTTGTGCTGTCACTCATATTATTGGGAACCTGTTGTTACAGTATTTGTTGAATTTCCCTTGAGAAACAACTCTTCTTTCCTCTCTTTCGATATGGTTTTTGTGGGGGTAGCTCATCCCCAATTCCACTGGGTACATGTAATTCAAGTCAAAGGTAATTTGCCAAGCTCAGGGATGGAGTGTGCAATTTGTTTTAGTCTAAAAACTAACAGCAAAGCAAACCTTAGGCTTAAGTATTTATATTTAAACTTGTGACCCTGTGCAAGGATCCATGCACATTGAAAATAAATTAATTTAGAAGGTGGCAGGTGGGACCATACCAAATGGGCTGGACATGGACCCAAAGCAACACCCCACTGTCCCTCCCTGGCTGGCCACATCTTGGATGGTACCGTGACTCAAAGGGCATCTGCAGGGTCGCTCTAGCAGGTGGGATTCCTCAGCTTGGCCTGTGGGTTTCAGGCTGAAACTAGCTTTCCAACATCCTTTGAGGGGTCCCAGAGTGCAAGAGGGCACTCTGCAAAGTGCTGTCATACATGGTGTGGAATGCAAACACAAGTGTGCAGTAAACCAGATTCAGGGCCAACAGTGGCCCAGCAACAACATAACCCTCAGCCATAGGTGGAATCATGTGGTCTCTTGAGGAATCGGGCTCCCTCCTCTCTGGTTTCAGGGTGCATCACCTGAGAACTGCTCCTGCCAAGTCACTGGGGCTCAGCAGCTCCTGCACCGAACGTCTGCCCCCTAGTGGTCAGTGCACATCGTAGTGACTGGCTAGAGGACCAGAGTGACACTTAGCATATTAGCCTTTCATATATATAGATTGTTGAGCATATATAAGTCCTATTTTATTTCACTTTATTTTGGATGGACTTGAACCAAGAGAATATAAGCATAAGTCTGCTAGTTTCACCATGTGAAAAGAGAAAGAAATGGAGAGAAGTCAAAATCTGGTCATGTAATTTAGAATCCTGGATCAAACCCTCCACCTGGGCTTTTTTTTTTTTTTTTTTAAGAAATAAATTTTTATTGATTTCAGAGAGGAGGGAAAGAGGGATAGAAACATCATGATGAGAGAGAATCATTGATTGGTTTGCCTCCTACATGCCCCCCACTGAGCATGTGTCCAGACCTGAATCAAACCATGACCTCTAGGTTCATAAGTCTATACTCAACCACTGAGCAACACAGGCTGGGCCACCTTAGCTCTTTTAGGATCCTTCCTCTTTCTGCATAATGCAGTTTGGATTTTATCTTCTTTTGCTTGCAAAGAGTGAACTAAATATTTCCTCATGCTTGTCTTTCAATCTGGTGATAGCATTTCATAAGTGAAATGTATATATTTATTCAGATTACAGTAATAGCAAATAATTAATTCTCATCCTTCAAGAAAGCTTTCTTTATGACCAGTATTTTTTTTTAACTCTCTGAAGAAAATACTTGATCTCTTTTGAGAACTTTCTGATTCACCTTAAATTTGCATATGTATCACCACTGAATAGGTCTTTAAAAAGTTAGGCCTTTAAGTTTTATGAAGTTCTCTCTTTTCTGAAAGTATAACATAAGTAAATAAGGCATCATAAAATAAGAAAACAATCTGAGATTTCCTAACTTACCATACAGTACTGATCTTATTATGATCAGTTGATAGTGGTTATAAGCAGAGAAGGAATATATAGGGAAAGCTACAGTTCTGATGTAAATTTAAGACAGTAAGGGTTAACTATAGATGAATATCATTATACTAAAACAAAGTAAGTTTAAAGAATTTAAAACATTATTTAAATCAATATGATCTAGTTTCTTTAATTTCTTAAACATAGGAACCGCTGTCAAGTACGTTAACAGTGCACTACCATTAAAATAGATTGTTTCTGTTAATTAAATACCCTGCCCTCAAATGTTTACTTAGGGGTTAGAAAGAGAGACAGCTCACCTAATGATACCCAGTTGTGTGAATGTTCACTTCCAGGGTTGAATCAGTCTTAGGTTGACAGTCTTCAGGAAATCCATTTCCAGATACTTTGGTTAATGATGAACTTGCTCTGCAATTGTTTAACTCCCTTTGGCTTTACTTTTCCCATCTGTAATGGGTGACACATCCCCCACCAAGCCACTTTTAAATTTAAATTATGAACCCAACTGATGCCAAAGCTCTTTGCAAAAATAAAGTGTTCTGTATATGATTCATAATCAAAATAATGATGTTAACCTCTACAGAGTCTCCTAAAAATAATTATGCTTCATAGACTCCAAATCAGTACAGCTGCCTTGAGGTTCATTTTTAAACCCACTCTAAGTTAGAAGCATTTGATCAAGTAAAACCCAGCGTAAAAGCAATAGACAAGCCAGAGATGAGATGGACAACTAGTTAAGAAAGGACCATGTAGAAAGAGTCAGAATGTAATTGTTGGTAATTTGTATACATAAACATAGGTCTATTCCCCAAAGCAGGGAAATAAATCCTTGTTAAGTAAAGAGAGAGAAGTGTTGATAAAGTCAGAACGTATTTATATTCTTTGAAAGGACCATGGCAATAGTTTCCATTTATTAAGGGTATTGTCTATAGGAGAAACTAGCTGAGCTATGCACTTATATTTCTTAATTATTCAATCATAACAATTTTAGGGATTATGTATTATTAAATTCCACATTTTATAGAATCAGAAACTGAAGTTTCAAGAGGTTAACTAGATTTACCAGAATTACAAATTGGTGACAAAATAGTTATTTATACCAACCTCGGCTAGTTGCCAGAAACTATGATATATAACAAGAAGCACCATATTTCCCATTTACTAGGTCATGCTTACCTAAAAAATACCAAGTTTGCTCAGACATGAGATGAGCCACATAATCTAAAACCTTATTTTTAAAACACTTTATACAGTTAATAGATGAAGTTTACTTTTTTTCTTATTCCTTTTTGTCACTAATAAATCTAAACTATGATGAAGAAAAATGACAGTCAGGAAAGAGAAGATTTTCTTCAAAATCATTCTAATGACACCAAAATGTGACTGAAGATTGCAATAGGGTACCAAGGAAATCCCTAAATGTTTGATAGATACTGATTATACTAGAACTGTCAACTGCTAGTTAATACAAAACCCCAGTGTAAGTAAGCATAGAACAAGGTTGGACAGACTTATTAGATGATATAACTGGTAATTCCAAGGGTAGGTTGAGCTTCAGTTTAGAATCAAGAATAAAAATGATCACAAAGCATTTTGCATTCTTCCCAGTCATACCCAGCCATATTTCTGTTTGGCTTCCTTGTGTGCAGGTCTCCTTCATTTGACAGACGGGACAATGAACCCAACAGGTTCAGGATTACAGACTCAACAAGTAGAGCAGAATGAAACACATATTTGTTTCTAGTAGCTATGGATTAATTTTTAGGTAAAGAGTATGAATAATTTGCTAGGATCACGTAGCAAAGCTATAGACCAGTGTTTTCCAAACTTCTCTCATGATGAGAACCGCCTAGTGGAGTTGTTCAAATACAGATTCCTGAATCCCAACTAAGAAGTGCTAAACTAGAATTTTTGGGAACATATAGGTAAAATTGTATACTTAACTAGTGCCCTAAGTATAGACCAACCGATGCTGCCAACAGGTAGGAACTGGAGAGGTATAGGCCCATAAATATCTGTTCCTATTCTAATGTTAATTGGGAGGAAGAAATACTGGGGGGAAAAGCAAAGTAGCAAATTATTATAGAGACTGCAGTTTGCCCATGGTCCATATATAATAACTTATTTAGCTCTCAGAAACATCTAATGTAATGTTATTATCATTTTAGAAAAATGAGGTTTAGAGGTCATAAGTATTTGTCCATGAATACACGGTAGGTATTATCTTCAATACATGCACATGATCTCAGCCACAGTACTATAATGCCTCCAGAAAATATTGATGTTACTTACTGTCAAAATATTTTCTTTCTTTTATTAAAATACTAGGGGCCCAGTGCATGAATATGTGCACCTTGAAAACAACTGAGGGCTGGGAGGCTGCAGTGGACACAGGGTTGGGACTCAGCCCATTCTCCATGCCCTTGCCTGGCCCCTCCCACTACAACCCCCCAGCCCCTGTCTGCAGGCAACCCTATTCCTATAGCTGCTGCTCACACCCATTGGCAGCGTAGAGCAATCAGGGCTGGTGCAAGTAGCAGCTGCTGCTCCAATTGCCCCTCAGGAGCACAGAAAGGTGGAGAAGTCCTCAGGGATGATCATAGCCAGCAGCAGGTGCAAGCACTGGATGGGACACAGGAGCAAAGAATTTTCAGTAACCACCAGAGACTCACCCTGATGACAGCGATTGGCACATTGCCTTGGTCTGGTGCCTCTGCTCACCTACTCCACCATCTCACCACTGCCAGCACCTGCCATGTTCTGCACTCTTCCACCTGCATCCCACATCCGTCAAGTTTCCTGAGCACCCCCCTGGGCATTCAGTTGCTGGTTGTTCCGTGGTTCGGTCAATTTGCATGTTAGGGACATATATATATATATATATATATATATATATATATATATATATATTTAGATATATCTTTTATTGATTGCAGAGAGTAAGGGAGAGGGAGAGAGAGATAGAAACATCAATGATGAAAGAGAGGCACTGATCAGGTGCCATCTGCATGCAGATGGGGGGATCAAACCTGCAACCTAGGCATGTGCCCTTGACCAAAATTTAACCTGGGACCTTCCAGTCCACAGGCCCCCCACTCTATCCACTGAGCCAAACTAGCTAGGGAAATTGTCTGTCTTTATTCCAAATCTATAAAGATATAATGAAGCATGATGAATATCGAGAAATTGGGAAAAATACTTCATTTCCCTTACATTTGACCTAAGACTTCCAAAACTCTCTGCATAGCCAGACTTTTCTGCAGAGAGATGGAATGTGGTTGTGCCTAAAGCTTCACAGACTGTTATAGAAATCTCCTGCTACTTTATTATTATATATGGAATGTTTATACTGCTCAGCATTCTGATTTCAACTTTCCTCACCAACCTGATTGAGGTTGATTAAATTAGGCATACTGGCATGCAAGCTTTTAGAAAAAGAAGCTCATTTATAGGAAGGCAGAGATTCAAATAAGATAGGGGGTATAGAGTTTTCTTCAACCCTTTTCTATCCCTCCTGGACCCAGAGATAAAGAATTTTACTCTGAGGTAAACTTGCAAGTACATGGAACCCTCTGAAGGAGAATAGTGAATGTATGGAATAAGGCCCTTGGCTCTCTCTCAATAGTTCTTCAATCATTTATCATAGGAAAACAGAGACTTAAAGTAACAAAGTTCTGTTCCTTCAGAGCACCCCATTTTAGCAACCCTAGGCTAGTTGACTCTGCAGGATTGGGTGGCATTTTTCTTAATACTTGTTTCTGGACATGGGAAACAGTTCTATTATTAGTCAGTTTAAAATCACCTCATGCTCTCATTCTGTTTTAAATCACCTTTTTTTCTTCTAAGTTTTATTTACATTTTCCCCTCTAATATTTACTCTCGTTGGCCAATATGTAAATGTTGGACATAATTATGAATACAAGATAGTGTAGGGCACATATTAGTCTAGTTTCAATAACATTTTCCAAGATAAGTTTATATGTAAGTTATCCTGTGATTTCACATAGCCAAAGACAACAGTAGTAAATAAGTAATACCATTGCAATGTTGTAACAGGGACATAGGAAACAGATTTCCTGATTTCTGAAATTATTTTATCTCAGAAAAGCGTGCTAGCTCAATATAACCAACATTTATTAAAAACTGACTCAACACTGAGCAAGGGGCATTGGTAATAAAAGATAGGTGATTGCCCAGCTGCAAGGGAGGCCATCATACATTCCATGCCAACTATAGCCAGTGTGAGAGGGGGGTGAATAGTCACATTCTTAACTGCTTCTCTAGAACCTGAAATCATCATGACCATTTCTAAACACCTGAAAGTCCAAGCTGAGCTATCTTAATTTTACAAAAGTATTATTTTCCATTGAAATTCAGAAAATGATAATTCTAAAAGAAGACTTCATAGCATAAAATGTCTACAACAGTGTGGTAGGTTGTAACACCCAACTATCAGGATAAATTCTAGTTACTTCATTAAATGACTATATCATTGTTTAATGTTGAATTTGGTTTCTATTGCCTTTGAAGATTATGAACCATTATAGTGTTATTGTCAGTATCTACTGATACTTCTTCAGATGGGACCAAGATCCATTAACTGGGCAATGAAGATGCTGAGAAATCCTTTCCACTAGTCCCCAGATACTAGGAGTTAATTATAAAGAAATCTCATATTTCAGAATTAAATGTCATGTTAATCTCAGAATTAAGGACACTATGTAAAAAAGATTAAATTGCCTACATGTGAATTACACAAGAATTAGATGAGTATTAACATTCTCAGCTCCTTTTCTCAGCAAAATCTTAGTACGACTTCTTAATATTCACATTTGAAGGATACCTTGCACTCAAATAATTGTTTATTTTGACAAGCATGATGGTCTGGTAACAAAAAAAAGTTATGAAAACACAATAACTTTATGTCAACAGAATAATAAAATCTCTATATTTAGTATCATGTAAAATATAAGAAAACTGTTTGCTTAAGAGATCATCATCACTTTATTCTTGGAACAATTTAGAAGAATATGGCTCAGAGAATATAAAATCTACTTGAAAATTAGTTTCTCCATATTTTTATTGTAAAATGTTGTTTTTTGAGTACATATTTTCATGCTATTTTTCCCATTTTGTTTTTAAGACTGCTAGATAGGAGTATGATTAAGATATTGAATCAAATATAGTATATGTTTGAGGCAATATGCAAATTGTCTGGGACACCATAACACCTCGGCTGCTCAGGAGGAGGCTGTGTGCACAGGTGGGCAGGAGGGACTGCATGCACAGTGAGGCAAGCCATGGCTGGTGCAGGCTGTGGACCAGAGAGAAGAGGGAAGGCCTGCCTGCAGCCTCCATTGCTGAGGGCAGGATCAGAGAAAAGAGAAGAGGGCATGCCAGCCATGGTGCACTGGCAGTCCCCCCTCTGCAGAGGAAACACCTTTTCTCACCACTCATTGGCTAAGCTCCTGGTACACCACTCACAGTGTCCTTGGTAACTTGGATAATAATAATCCAATAAATTGACATATGGTTTTTCCACCCCACTCCTGGAGGAAAAAAATGAAGGTCCACTCCTGGAGGGACTAAGAAATGTCATATCGTGCTCTAGCTTGTTGGACTCAATGGATAGAGCCTTGGCCTGTGGACTGCAGAGTCCAGGTTTGATTCTGGTCAAGGCCATTTACCAAAGTTTCAGGGTCCTCCTTGGCCAAAGCCCAGGCCAGGGCTCATGCAGGAGGCAACCAATTGAAGTGTTCCTCTCACATTGATGTTTCTCTCCATCTTTCCCTCTCTCTTCCAAGCTTTCTAAAACCCAATGGCAAAATATTCTCAGGTGAGGAAAGAAAGAAGAAAGAAGAAAGAAGAAAGAAGAAAGAAGAAAGAAGAAAGAAGAAAGAAGAAAGAAGAAAGAAGGAAGGAAGGAAGGAAGGAAGGAAGGAAGGAAGGAAGGAAGGAAAGAAAGAAAGAAAGAAAGAAAGAAAGAAAGAAAGAAAGAAAGAAAGAAAGAAAGAAAGAAAGAAAGAAATGAAGGAAGGAAGGAAGGAAGGAAGGAAGGAAGGAAGGAAGGAAGGAAGGAAGGAAGGAAAAGTCATATCTTATGAAAGAAACATCTTGAAAATGCCTAAAGAAAGTTGTCATTTTTTCATGGTGAAGGGACTGGAGTTCATGGTGCTGAAACACTGTGGCAGCTGCAACAGGTGTCAGTGGCAGCAGCAGCAGGGTTATGGGGGTGGCGACTTCCCCTGATCAGCCTGGACACCTCCCACAGAGGAGCTGTCAGACATCCCCTGTGGGCTCCCAGACTGTGAGAAGAGGTAGGCTGGGCTGAGGAATCCCCAACTAGTGCATGAATTTCATGCACCAGGCTTTTAGTTAGGAAATAACGAAGATGGTATTTCAGAAAAATTTAATACCTATTGTAATTATCTGCTGAATTACCATATTTTTCTATGTATATGACACTCTTTTTTTATCATTAGACTGAAAATCAAGAGGTATCTTATACAGGGAAGTCAGCTGAGGAGGAAGCCAAGTGGGTGCATAGTTGTATATACCTTGTCAAACTGGCTTCCTTGAATCATGAGCCTTACTGTTTTTTTGTTTTGTTTTTTTTAATATATTTTATTGATATTTTACAAAGAGGAAGGGAGAGAGATAGAGATCCAGAAATGTTGATGAGAGAGAAACATCGACCAGCTGTTTCTTTGCACAATCCCCATCGGGGATGTGCCCGCAACCAATGTAAATGCCCTTGACCGGAATCGAACCCGAGACCTTTCAGTCCGCAGACCGACGCTCTACCACCCAGCCAAATCGGGTTCGGCATGAGCCTTATTGTTATGATGTGAACTGATACCATAACTAGAAGTGGAGGTGGAGAGTGCACAGATGCAACAGGGACCAGATTGTTCTGAGACCATAAAGATGTCAAAAAATAAAAAGATAAATACTAATAAGCAATTGTCTTACTCTGCAAAATTTGTAATCAGCAGGGCCAAAGGGGATGGAAATAGAGCTGCAAAGAGACAATTTGGACCTCCTCCCTCTGAATGTATGATTAGACAGTGGAGAGAACAGGAAGAACAAATTCTTAAGATGCCAAAAAGAAAGAAAAAAATCTTAAGAGAAAAAAAAAACAGCAAAATCTTTAAAATATTGACTTCTTAATTTTGGCTTGGAAAAGTTGGGAGCATCTTATACATGGAAAAATATGGTAACTTGCAAAATATCTATTTTAAAAAACCCTAAAATGATATAGATTACTTTATATTATCTATCTTCTATTTATTTCCTAGAAACACGTGAAATTACTCCAGTTCCATTTACCAATTTAGAATATTGTCAACTCTCTTATTTTTAAAAATGTTACAGATACTGAGATAGGAAGTAACAATGGAAATGCAGTGGACATTAACTAAGGTTTGTTAGCATCATAAAACCTCCTATTAAAGTCCTGCCTGGGGACAGTTCCAGTCCCAGTCACCATACTTCAGAAATGATATAATTATTGCCAAGAAGTTTAGCCTAATTCAACCAAAGCAATGCCAGGCTTCAATGTCATGTTATGTAAAATAGATTGAGAGAAATCAGTTTATTCTTACCAGATAAGAAAAAAAAAATCCACATTGATCTCACCTCAGACTTTAAAGTTGAATTTGATTAGGTGAACATTCAATCAAATATTTCACACAAAAGAGAATACAGGATTGAAATTAGGAGTTTACTCAGTTTGAACAAAAATAAAAGAATAGTAAAAACTCCAATCCTAACTCCTCTGAATGGGAACAAGAGAGGATGTTGAGATTAGAACTGTTAAGATAAGATGTACAGAAGAAGAAAAAAGGAGATTAAGAAAGATTTTTGTTTTGCTTTGTTTTGTTTTTTTGCAAGGGGTAGCAAGTATTGGGACTTGGGAATTTTGAAGTTCAGATTACATGAGTGATACACTTGAATGCACATTAAAAGATAACCAGTAAATTGACAGAAAGATACTTGATTGGAAGGGTTGGTGTTTCTTTAAAGATTGCTTCAGTAGGTAGCTTCTAGTTGAAAAAAAAAACAAAACAAAACAAAACAAAAAAACACCAATGCCACTGCTAGTAGTAGCTGAAATTTACAAAGCAAGGCAATTCTATCCCCCCCCCCAAAAAAAAAGAAGTGTGTGTGTGTGTGTGTGTGTGTGTGTGTGTGTGTGTTAATTGTTTTGCTGCCCCAACTGAGGTAAAACAAAACTATTGTGTTGTTAACGAAAAAAAAAAAATTGAAACCTGTAAAGAATTTTTGTGAGTTTATTTGAGCCAAACTGTCGACAATTGCCAGGAAGCAGAACCTCAACGGATTGAGATATTGCTCCAGAGAATGGCCTGTTACATTTCTGTATTTATACATTGCAATCAAAGGTGGGGCATAGGTGGGTTACATGAAATTCATTGGTGATGGAGTAAGGAGGCGGGAGAAAGCAAGCCTTTGGGAAACCCCTGGGATTGGATAAAAAGTAAAATGATGGACACTTACTTAGGTGAGTGCAGGGACAATTAACATGATAACGAAGGAATTTGAGGCATCTGTCCTGGTGCCCACCACATTCGGTTGTACCCCAGGGGCTCCAGAAAAAAGGGAAGTTACAAGTTACCCAGACATTTCATAGATATGTTATCTTAGAGGCAGGAAGGCAGATGGGCTCAGTAAAGATCAAAGTTGATCTTTGTCTGGGAAAATATTGGCCTAGAAAATGACTGCCCACTATAACCTGTTGGTAGTAAGATATTTGATTTTTAAACCATCTTTTGTGGTTACTTTAGATCTCTGAGTTTGCAAGACTGCCACACAGGCCTTCCCTGAGCTTATCAGGTCAGCATGTGGCTCTTTTCATTCACAGTGTTGTCCAATTATAATTTGGAGAGTCAGTCAGATTCTCTAAAACAGTGGTTCTCAACCTTTCTAATGCCCGATCCTTTAATACAGTTCTTCATGTTGTGGTAACCCTCAATCATAAAATTATTTTCATTGCTACTTCATAACTGTAATTTTGCTACTGTTAATGAATCATAATATAAATATCTGTGTTTTCTGATGGTCTTAGGCGACCCTGCTAGCAACCTATTAAGTTTTCACATACAAAATGGAAAATAATAGAGCTACTGATACTCAGAATTTTAGGATCTGATTATGCCAGAAAGAATACAGAATTAAGGAAAGCTCTTCTAAATTCTGTATTCTTGCTATAACATCATTGAACTAGCTGAAGGTAAAAGGTGAGGTTTTTCATTTGGTAAAGGAGAAGCTAATAAAAGTCATATCAAGGTGAATTTTTCTAGTCCAGTGTACTTTTCTAGAAACTTCCATCACACAATCCATCTAATCTGTAGGATAAAATATTTCCTACATTGCTTACCCTGTGATTAGACATGATTCCTCTAAGAGAAGAAAGGACATGAGTTGGCATGTCAGAACGCTAACAGGCTACTTGGAGGGTTTGGCTCTGGCTTGCTTTGGTTGTGAAACCTCCAGAAACAGTTTTTTCTTAGACCTCAGTTTTCTCATGTTTACAGCAAGAAAAAATGAGAATCACCACCCTTTTAATTCTTGAGAGTTCCTGTAAGGACATAGAATATTATTTGCAGATACATCATGGATTTATGTTTAGTTCCTTATTTTTATTTCTCACAGTATTCCAAAATGGAAATGTCTTTCTCTGTCCCTTAATGGTCTCCAGATTACATCTAAGCAAACAGTGAATTGCATTCATGATGGCTGCTGGTCTTCTCCCCAAACTTTGTTAACTCTTGTCATGGTCTCAGTTTCATAGAGCTGCCTTTTACTTCTCTGTTTCTTCTACTCACTCCACTTTCCTTGCTTTCCACTCTGGTCTCTGTTATGGTTTGATTCAATCATATGGTTTTCTATTTAACCAAATTCACCTATAAAACACATTGACATCATTTAAACACTTCAAAAAGATGAAGACAATACATTAACCTCACATAGAATTGTTTATTCTCATTTGAAAGTTTGAGTCCTTGGTCCTTGGAGCCCCTTTCTTTGCAAATTGAATCCCCCTCATCCCAGGAACTACATTCTTGCCTGCTGTTCAGGTGTTGAATTACAAAATCTGTAATGTTTGTCCAACCCTGTGCTATTCCATAGGAGGTAAGTGACATGTGTTTGATGTCTCTTTCAATCTGTTTTGGTTGGAGCAACTTTTCCTTGATTATATTTAAGGAAATGAAAGATGAGACTGAAAAAACCTAGACACTGTAAAAGTACTTAATTCTGTGTCTTCACTAATTGCCTACATGTAGGATCAGTCTCTTAAGATCAAAGAACGTCTGCAGGACCAATGTGATCTACCTCAGATGGAAATAAAGACCTGCTCAAAAGGCAGCCTCTTTTGCAGAATAGCTCTTGTGTTTGAACTGTCAAGCTCCCAATTTAAGATATTAAGTCTATTTGATGCCCCCATCTTATTAAAACTGTATACTTTGATCAGTGAATACCTTATCACCTATGATGTGTTCTCTGAAAGCCCACAGCCATGGATGCAGTAGTCCAGGGATTCTAAGATCAAATATGATGTGCCAAATGGTGAGTGTCACTTTTCCAAAACAAATAAGACCTTGGACTTTGGAATTATAATACGGTTGTATTGAAACGGTAAAGTATGTAGATACAACCTAGGAACAACATCAGAGTTTGCAAACTTCATATAAAACCCAACTTGACATTTAAATAATGGCACCAAGTGTTATATTATGCTAAATAAATTACACTAAATATTGAGAATTATTCTTGTAATGGATCTTTGGTTTCAAGGTTTATTTTTCTTATAGGGAGAATTTAAGATCATGGTTACATAAGCAATGGCTCTAACTGGCTGATCAGCCAACGCCTGAATAGTGCTAATCGATCTTTAAAAATCAGTGCTGAAACATATAAGTGCATAAATCACATTTGATCATGTGTAACAATGTTGAGCCACATGGCTGAAGATTTAAAAGAAAAAGTATGAATTATAAAATATTGGAAGTCAGGTCAAAATAAACTAACATTCTTACATGAATACAATTTTTTAAATGTATTATTTATTACTAATAGTGGAACCTACACAATTAAAACTAACAGCATAGCCGAAACCGGTTTGGCTCAGAGGTAGAGTGTTGGTCTGCGGACTGAAAGGTCCCGGGTTCGATTACGGTCAAGGGCATGTACATTGGTTGCGGGCACACCCCCAGTAGGGGGTGTGCAAGAGGCAGCTGGTCAATGTTTCTCTCTCATCGACGTTTCTAGCTCTCTATCTCTCTCCCTTCCTCTCTGTAAAATATCAATAAAATATATATTTTAAAAAAAGATATTTTAAAAAAAACTAACAGCATAATAACATCATATTCTTTATATAATACTTTGTATATATTCATTTAGTGATATTTAAAAATAGGTTTACAAGTGTAGTCTTGCTCTAAACAAAATATAATGCAGGAGACCACTATTTTACAACAAATACAAGCTGGAGATGTTGCGGTAGGGATAAGGCTGTTGAGACAAAGACATAGTAGACACTGACACATACCCTCTAGAGACTTCAAGCGGCCTCAGGGACTCACCTCCTTCCAGGGAATCATCAGAACTCTGTCCAAAGTAATTTTCAGAACACTCACTGCATTTGAATTTTTGGATCTTAAAAACTACCCCAATAGCAAGTGCAATTATCTCAGAGAAAGCTGAGCTTAAGTGACATGGAGACTTGCCCAACTTCCTGTGCCAGCAATACTGACTTTTCCAAAGCTCAAGTGGCTGCCCTTTTTTTCTACAGGAAAAAACAATAGATACGTGCTAATGAAATAGAGACCACAATAGAAAAGACATTACCATAGATGATTGTTGGCTAGTCAAACATAATTGATATGGTGCAGCAATAACCGGTTTTGCTCAGTGGATAGAGCATAGGCCTATGGACTGAAAGGTCCTACTATGGTCATGGGCATGTACCTTGGTTGCCAGCACATCCCCAGTAGGGGGTGTGCAGGAGGCAGCTGATTGATGTTTCTCTCTAATCAATTATTTCTAACTCTCTATTCCTCTCTCTTCCTCCCTATTAAAAAAATCAATAAAATATATTAAAAGAAAGAAAAAGAAACACCTAGGAATCCTTTTGGACCTGAACAATGCTGACAATTGGGAAGAAGCAGAATTTTCCACATCAAAATATGTCTTGGAGTGAATTGATTATTGTAAATTATTTTTTTTAATTTATTAAGGTATTATATGTGTACATGGCTTACCATTGCCCCCCTCCCGACTTCCCATACATGCCCTCCCTCCTCAGAGTTTTGGGTCCATTGGTTGTCCTTATATGCATATAAACTATTTATTTTTAAGAAAAAAGAACTGAGGAAAAAAACATTGACCTTCTTTTAACTACCTAAAAGAATTTAGACAGAAGATCTGTTCCAGAAAGGGAGACATCATCATAGAAAGCTATAGTATAACATGAACTACGTGTGATATACAGGGAGGAACCTCGCAAGGCCCTTACACTCACATGCACACACCTAATACATTTGGTTATTTTCCCAGGGAATATGTTTAATAATAATTTGATTATTAGTCCAGCCACAAAAACTTAGCAAGGCGAGAGGAAAAATTATTATTCCTCCTCTACATAATCAAGATTCTACAAGCAACCCAATAAAATATCAGCCTTCGCAGGATCACTTAAAGTAGGGAAAGGTGATTTTTCTGAGTTGAGATATGTCAGAGTATGAATAAATATACATTTTTTTCTAACTTAAGAGTCTGATCTCTAGTGCATGTTCCATTCAATTCCATTGGCTTTATGCTAACTGTGAACTTTTCTGCTTGTCACTCCCAAATCTGCCCTTTATTGACCAGCCACACACCCACATACCTTCCAGTTAATGAGCATTTTAAGGCCATCAATTTGTGGGAAGAAAAAATCAGTACCTTTAATCGTTTGCACTTATATGGAAAATTCAATATTAGGAGAGGGTTTCGAAACTTTATTTTTGTGTCCTTCACATTTTTTTAAACCAGTATAGTAGTATTTTTGTTTAAAGAGGTAAAAAAATAATCAATCTTATTGGGAGCTAGATAACCTAAAATTTTCATTATACACATAATTTAGAAACCCAACATCTTATTCAGAAGAAAAGGAAGTTATCTCGAATTGTTGATACTTCAGCTTGGTCTCACAAATGCTTTGAAACAAAACATATGATATTGTGAGTGAGATTAGCCAAGTTATTTGGGATAATTTCTACTCTTTGGTTGGGAGGTGCTTGTTAAGCACCAAATAACTATATTTATATTTATTTTGATGGGGGAAATTAGATAATAAGAATGCCTTAGGTGGGTAGAATAACGTAAATTATTCAACACATGTTAATAGAAAATCAGTTGTGTACCAGGCACTGCGAAGGTAGCTTGGAGAGTCAAATAGAACTTGTTTCCCCAAAGACTTCAGGCTAGGGAATGAGAGAGATACTCCAAAAACAATATAAATTAAAATTTATGACTAAATTAAAAACATATAGGCTTAGAGCACTAGTTAAGTATACAATTTTACCTATATGTTCCCAAAAATTCTAGTTTAGCACTTCTTGGTTGGCATTCAGGAATCTGTATTTTAACAACTCCACCAGGTGATTCTCATCATGAGAGAAGTTTGGGAAACACTGTCCTAGGAAGTTGAATTGCTTCCAGGGCATATAAGTGCTCAAAAAATGGGAGGAGGGTATTGTTACCTGTAGACTCAGAATTTACCTGACTATGAAAATACTGGGAAATCAAGTGTGTAGAAGCACAAGGTGGTCTAAGGTATATAACCCGCGTCTCATTGTTATGTACTTCTGACAAAAGAAAGTGCATGTATTTGATTGATGGTATTACACAATTCATTTATCTTGAACATTGACCTGAAACACTACCACTTTGGATGTGCCCTGTGGCCCCCATGGCATTCATCAGAGCTAAACGGCCGAGGACCCTGAGTGCATGAAACCTTAAAGCTCACAGCAGCTTTTCGTTCTCAAGCCTTCTACACTCTGTGTGCGCTTCTAAATCAAGTCTTAAACAGTGACTTAAGGCAGGTGTCAGGGAAATGCTTTGCACTTCCACGGGCAGGAAGGTAGACACTGTGAGGTAAGTGGACTCCTGATGCCCTCCTGAGTCAGTAAGATTAGCCAAGAAAACAAATGGATTTCCTCTGCTGACCTGAGTTGAAAGCATGGGGAGTGAGGACTTTATCCTCGCCCTCCTGAGGGACAGGTTTGCAAAAGCAGAACACAGATGTCAATCTCAAAGTTTCCAGTACTTCCCTCAAACACCAAATGTGAACATTTCCAGGAGGAGCTCAAAAAGAGATAGAAAGATAAACCTTTACATGAGGGGACCTTAAATGAAATCATATTGGTAAAATAGCAGCACACTTATATTTCTCTGGAAAAAGTATGACTTAGTGAGGTCCTTTCTTAACTAAAAGATAGGGGGGTGGGGGGGAGGGGGACTCTCAGGATGCTCCAGAATTCAGAGCCTAGATTTCTCCTTCTCCACTGGGACTCTCAGTGTATTTTAAATGAGAAAAAATACAAATATTCTTGGCAAATCCTTTCTCATTTCTTGTCAATATCCACCCCTCCCGCCATCCTGTGTTGACAGGACTGATTTGCAGAAGGGGGGGTTAACATTATAAACACCCTTTCATCAGCTTAAACATAGAGGCGAGTCAATATTTACATCATGTTGCTGATCTTTAAAGTACATACCCTGCTTTCTGTCCTAATAAATAGCTGTCACTCTTGCCTCCATCAGAGCTTAGTGGAGAGTGGGTTCGCAGGCTCAGTGGGGCCGGCATTCCCGGAACGGTCTAATATTTCAGGCCTCTTATGTGTCAGCAGGTCGATTTCTCTCTCTTGCTCCTTTACTAGAGTGCTGGTTTCCAATGACAGATCTTATAAAACCATTTACGTCTGCTTAAAAAAAAATCCATGGGAATACCAAGCTTATCTTTCTCCAAAAATGCAAGAAATCTAATATTTAATGAGGAAAAATTGGAAGAATACTTGTTACCTAGTTTGCTTTATGGTTTTCAGGACACATTTAAAAATATATATTTTGTTGATTTTAGAGAGGAAGGGAGAGGGGGAGAGAGAGAAACATCAATGATGAAAGAGAATCTTTGATTGGCTGCCTCCTGCACACCCCCTACTGGGGATTGAGCCCGCAACCCAGGCTTATGCCCTTAGCCAGAATCGAACCTGGACTGTTCAGTCCGTAGGCTGATGCTCTATTCATTGAGACAAACCAGATAGGGCCAGGACACATTTTTAACCTAAAACCCTGAATGAATTCATTGTGATCCCTGTGAGTTCTTACCAGGGAAAGAGAATAATGCCAGCTGGGGCCATGAAAAGTCTTCATCCTTCAGCCAGAGTGCTCATGATCACAGTTCACCTGTCCAGGTGTGTTATCCCTTGCTACTGGGTCAGTTTAACTAGGGTATGCTCAGGGCACAGTGATTCCAATAGGCCCACACTGACCATAGGAGAATTCGAAGATTTCCTCATTGGTTTTATTTTTCTATCCATTATTATTGTTGTTAGTCCTTGACCTCCGAAATCACTGGTAGGATGTAAGAGCACAGAGGAGTCTGGACCAGAAACATGACACTCTTCTTTTGGACTATTTGCTTCTCAGACTATGGAAAACTGACCGCAAAAGAGCTTGATAAGTGCTCCCTTTAAAGATTAAGCCAAAGAGAAATAAAGAGAGATGCTTTGAGAAAATAGAGATGTCTTAAAACAGTTGAAGGAATGTGGACTGACAAATGTGGACTAAGAACTCTGTGATAATTAAGAACAAATGAGGGTAAGAACTCTGTCCACAACATTTCTAAAGACAAAATAACAAGTCTGACACCACAGCAGATGTCTTTTCCTGTATTCCCTGCCGCCCTCGGGCTATGCAATAAGGATGTGAGCTATGAGCACTCAGTGGGAAGTAGACGCAATGCTGTAGATACAGATATAGCCCATTGCTCCATCTCTGTGAGTATATGCATCTGTAAGAGTGGGGGTAAGGAGGAGGGGACCAGACCGAATCCCAGCTTTATTTCCTCTATTGCAAAAATGCAATGCTGCCTTGCTATTCTCAGAAATTACCCTCATTCACTGACACACCACAGTGATATTATTTGCCTGGCCTATTTGGCTAAAGGATGCTTGAATCTCTGTGTGTGATTGTTCAGACCAGAAAAGTGCAAAGGTTTCAAATCCTGCGGGTTCAAAAACACACACAGTGCTAAAGAGAGTATGAGTAAGAGCCTTCCGTGTCCTGTGAAGTCCATCTCTGAGCTCGGTAACCTATGCTGAAGCACAACCAGGGAACAGCTCCATGTGGCTGATGACTCAGCTCTCGGGATGGATTTGATGTCAGCAGGTATTTCTGAGTCACAAATGGCACACTTCTGCCTTATCAATAGCAGTGCTGACACAACCAAGATGAAAAGGAAAATCCTACAAGTGCATTTGCTGAAGTTTAAAAATCCTCAAATCTAAGTGGGAAAATGTCCACACCATCAATTATAAAAGACACATGAGCAGGTAGGTAGATACTTAGTCAATAATTAATTAGGCTATGGATTGATCAGCAACCAGGTTAATTTCAGTCTTTGACCCCATATTTTTCTGGGTAATTTCTCTTGTGAAATAGAACAATTCTTTTTTTTTTTTTTTCTTTTTCCTGCATGAGTTCAGGGAGTTGGGGAGAATGTTTTTTTTTTTTTTTTAAAGATCTTTGCACTGTGAATGACTGCTTTGTTTTGTTTTAGCTTGGCACAATGTATTAGCCATTATGGGATGAGTTTTTATTATTATAGTTTCTAAAGTGTGAGAGGAAATGAGGTAAATGATTAATGGCAGAGAAACTTAAAGCAAGATGGAATTATATGAAGTATTGAAAAATAGATGTCAAATGCAGCCTCCCAAATGGAATTTGGTCCAGTTCCAAGGTTAACAGTCTTATCAAAGGTGCCACAGGGTTTTATTCATGATCCCAAGTAGAGGGGCCCTAGGTATTTAATCTTAGCAAAACGGCACAGTACCTTGCAGCAACAGGAAGCTTCTGGCCCTGGCGTGTGATCCATCCTGCCTCAGAAGGAAGCCCTCTTAGCTACAGGGCTAGCCTCATTTTTACACATCAACACCTTTTGCTTTGGACTTTCTACAGTTGAAGTTCAGTTCACGTCTACTTTGTAGGTCTTCTTCAGCTGCATACACTTAAAATGATGGTTTTGTTCTGCTTTTCACCCTACAATATAAAGAGTTGGGTGGAATGATGTAGGTCATGGGACAAGGAGATCTATATTCTGTTCTGGGTTAAACTCATAGGATAAACAGAGGCTGCTTCTCCATTTAATATGCAACCCACCCTGCCCTCAGGGGAGGGGGGGGAGGGCATTGTGTTGTTACAAAGAGCAGTTGGCAAAACTGTCTGAGTGATTCCAAATGAAAACAAGGTCACCCACTCAACCCACTAAATCGAGCTCATGGTGTCCCACAGTCTTAAGTAGCTGAAATTCCAAAATAACAAACACCGGCAAGATTTCATTTTTAAAAGTATGGTAAATATGGTCATCTATGACACATGGTAGCCTGATCCACAGCAGTTAACACAGCCAACACATACACATTTTTTTTTTTCTCTGTGGCTCACTGGTCCTATTTTCATCATATGACAATAGTGAATAGTATCATTTTAAACTAATAGTAAGAGGGAAATTGATCAATATTCTATTCGTACACATTTCCTTAAATTGTACAAGAACAATATGAAGTAGATTTATTATCATGGTTATTTTTTTTACAAATGTTGATCCTGAGATCCAACTTTAGTGCTTTGTCCAAGTGGCTTGCCTGGGAGTTGGATCCCACATTTTGTTGGATGCTATCTAATATTTTGGAATTTTTGGAGGGTATTTTCAATAGAAATCCATTGTTAAAAGCTTCAAAAGTTTCTTAGGTAAGAATTCCCAAAGCAGCTCAAAGAACCTTATAAGAACTGAGCTGCTGATTCTCTTCCTTTAGCTTGCCACCAGGATGATCCCTTTCAGATGAAAAGCTAAAGATAGAATTGCATTTTCTATCCTACCCTTCCCACCCACCTTCACCCAGCCCCACTTCATCATGCTGATCCTTGGGCAGCAAAACAAATGGGATCAAGCTGAGTGTCCTTTTCTAGGAGAATTTTTTTTTTTAGGTCAGAGAGAAAGATAATATAGATTAACCATGTGCTGTGGAGGCAAGTTAGATCCTGAAAAAGATTAAGTAAATGCCTAACAAAGAAATGAACAAGCTGTTCGCCAAGCAGTACACACAGATAAGCAAGGAAGCACACGCTCAGCACAAGTGATAGACTAGCATCTTCAGAATAAAACCAAAATGTTCTCATCATCTCTGCCATAAGAGATTACATTTTCTATTAGCTGTTCTCCTTCTAATATCTGTTAAAGAAATAACTTTGCAACATGAGTCTGTTCTTCTTAAACAAAAAGTTAATCCACATGCTTTCCTTCATCTAAACTTAGTTCATGGACAGTTGACCCAACATCACTTGTTAGTCTCCTTTCACTGTATGTTGCCTCAACCTTCTCATGAGGAAACACTCCAGCTCACAATCAGAGGCTCTCTAGAGAAAGGTTGGTTGGGCTTGGTTGTGTGCATGCACCAAATGACTTGTCCTATGTAATAAGAGAGGAATATGCTAATTATCCATTACTCCATGAGGCATAACAACCAACCGCATAATGATGGGCAGGGAAAATGAGGCCAAAAACTACAAGTGGGCAGAGGAGAACTACAAGGGGCAGGGCAGCAAGCTATGAAGAGGGGCGGGGGGAGCTGCAGGAGGACAGGGCAGTTTGCAGAGAGCCAAAAGAGGGCAGCAGAGAGCTACTGGCACATGGATTTGTGCACAGGGCTACTAGTCTATATGATAAAAGGCTTGTGCAGTCAAGACCAAAGGAGCAGCAGCTCTCCGGTGGACGGGCAGGGCATGAGCTACTCATGGTGGAGAACTACTAGCCGCAGAGAGCTATGAGTGGCAGAGGGCGGTGTGAGCTAAGAGCAGCAATGGGTGGCAGCCTGCTGAGGCGAACGGAAGCGAACTACTTTGTACAATTTTGTGCATGCTGGACCTCTAGTTGTTTGTTTGTTTTTTCCAATAAAACCGTCATATGGCTTAGTAGCTATACATTATTTTCTCTCTAAAGAGCCCAAGAGGCCACAGATCATTTTCAAAGTGAGCCATTGAGCCACTGAGTGTGGCAATGCTTTGCACAGGGAAGAGAGACTTGGGAGATAGGAAGAAGGCTTACCAAGAGACCAATGAGAAAAGGGGAGACCAGCATTTAGTTGTCACCTGTCTCCCTTAAGAATACACCATCAGGCTGTGAATATAACTACTTGACAAAGAGGAAATTCAACACTGGAGGGAGGACCAATAACTGTTGTAACTCACTGCTTCCTGCCTGTTTATAGAACTCTGTTATGGTGCAAGCTGTTAAATTGATACCCTAATTACATGCACTGTGTCCTAGTTATGGCTATCATGAGAGACATCAATCTGGTCTTTTTGTCTTGCTTGCAACTAGAACATTTTGTTAGGATAGCCTTGAATACAATTTTGATGTTAAAAAGAAGATATGGGGTACAAAGATTTACTTCACCAGAAAATAAGTACAACTGTGTTTTGCAGACAGGTGGAAGCATAATCTGATGTCAGAATCTGAAGGAAAAATATATTACAGAATTTTTTAAATGAGGCCCTTTCACTTGACTAATTTAATAGCTAGTTCATATTTATAGTTAGCATAGCAGATAGATTAAATTAGGACTTTTGAAAATTTGTTAAAATATAAGCTTTGGAGGATAGATATATATTCTATAAAATAAACAATGTGCTGGTCTTTGTAATAAACAGTTCTCTTATTGTTTTACTACCAAATAATTAGAATAATGGATTTCTTTTGTGTTGAACCACAATTGACTTATCCTAACATATATTCTCAGCCTTCATCTTCCCTGACATATTTGACATCTTCTCTGTCATATTGCAACTTCCAAGCCATTCTTCTAAAGTATGCACATAAGCTTATATATCTTGTGTGTATTTGATATTCAGATAAATTACTTCAATCCATTCAAAATAAATATAAACACTTATGGTGCATATTGCTATTAATTTTCAATTCCAAAATTATCATATAACTGTATGAAGCAACAGCTTAAATGTGGAGACCCAGAAAGCACTACATTGAAACTTCTTTGAGTAAAGAAATATTTAGGGCACTCCTAAATGTACTTTTATATAAACAAGTTTCTATATCTTCTAATAGAACTGAAAACTTAAGTAGGTATTCTTTACTTGAACTTTGAAACTATTGAAATAAATAAATAAATAAATAAATAAATAAATATTTTTGAAGGATAAACCAGAAAATTAAATCAATGAGTCAAACGAAGTGACTGTGGCTATGGTTGGAAATAAATTTTTATATTTTTTATACTCCCTTGTCATACACATAGATTTTTTTCATCACATGATTTTTTTTTTATCTAAAGTTTTACATATGTCTCCTTTTTCACCCCCCACCCAGCCAGCCATTCCCATCCTGGGCAGGCCCTCGCCGCCCCATTGGTTATGCCTACAAGTTCTTTGGTTGCTCTCTAACCCCTTGCATCCCCTGCCATTTGTCTCTGGATCTATTCTTGTTCATCAAATTATGTTGATCATTAGATCTCACAAATGATTGAGATCATGTGATATTTGTCTTTCTATGACTGGCTTATTTCACTTAGCATAATGCTCTGCAATTCCATCCATGCTGTTGCAAATGGTAAAAGTTCCTTCTTTTTTATTGTGGCGTAGTATTCCATTGTATAGATGCACCACAATTTTTTAATCCATTCATCTGCTAATGGGCACTTAGGCTGTTTCGAAGTCTTAGATATTGTAAATTGTGCTGCTATGAACATAGGGGTGCATAAGTCCTTTCTGATTGGTGTTTCCTATTTCTTGGAATATATTGCTAAAAATGGGATTATTGGGTGAAATGGGAGTTCAATTTTTAGTTTTTTGAGGAAACTTCATACTATCTTCCACAGTGGCTGAACCAGTCTGCATTCCTCCAGCAGTGCACAAGGTTTCCTTTTTCTCCACATCCTTGCCAGCACTTGCCATTTGTTGATTTGTTGATGATGGCCATCCTGACAGATATGAGATGGTATCTCATTGTTGTTTTGATTTGCATCTCTCAGATGATTAGTGATTTTGAGCATCTTTTCATATGTCTTGGACTTCTGTATGTCCTCTTTTGAAAAGTGTCTATTTAGGTCCTTTGCCCATTTTTTTTAATTGGATCTTTTATCTTCCTTTTGTTAAGTTGTATGAGTTCTCTGTAAATTTTGGAGATTAAACTCTTATCTGAAATATCATTGGCAATTATGTTCACCCATGCAGTGGGCTTTATTATTGTTTTGTTGATGGTTTCTTTTGCTGTGCAGAAGCCTTTTATTTTGATGACACATGATTTTTTAATCATGAGAATGCATTATTTAGTTACAAACTAGAATAATTTAAATTGTTATTAGCAACATTTAAAATATTTTTAGATTTTTAATTTTAAAATGTCACTTTTGTATTTCACTCTTAGCAGAAATAGAGTAGGAATATTCTTTATTTGAAAAAGAAATAGCACCCTATGTTTGGGGAAGAACAGACATACTGTCAAGTATGATGACCACTAGCTCTATGTGGTTGAGCACTTGAAATGTGGTGAGGCTTAATTGAGATACTATACTGAAATTTTAAAATATACACTGGGTTCCAATGTCCTAAGAAGTAAAGAATGCAGAATATCACGTTAATAGTGTATATATTGATTATATACTTAATAGTGTATATATTGATTATATATTTAATAGTGTATATATTGATTATATATTGAAATGATCATATTTTAATATATTGAAATAAATAAAATATATCACTAACATTAATTTCACATTTCCCTTTTTAATGTGTCTTCTAGAAAATTAAATATTACATATGTAGTTTCCATTTGTGACTATTTGTCGAAAATTATGTTCTAGGCAAAAGATTAGCAAATGACTGTTTCTATGAACCAAACACAACCAATTGCCTGTTTTATAAATATAGTTGCATTGGGATACACCTACTTTCATTAATTTCCATACTATATATGGCTTTGTTTGCATTATGATGGCAAAGTTGAGTAGTTGAAAAGTCTAAAATATTTACTGTCTAATCCTTTCCAGAAAATATTTGTGCACCATGTAGATTATAAACTTCTAAAGGTAATATTATTAGCAACAATCTAATGGGCATGCTTATTTTTAAAAAAAGTCTTTGAAAATATAAAATATATAGAGAAGCTGAATTTGGGGTAAGATTGTGTTATACAATAAAAGTTATCTTCTAAAATTACTTTCAGTTTCTAATATTGAAATAGTAATCTGATATAGATGAACCATAAAATATTAGATGGGTGAAAAAATATTCAAAAACTCTTATTTTAATCAAGGTTAATGAAACTTACATCTTGTGCTCTGTAGTCTAAAGATATCATCTCTGCCACATTTCATAAGACCATTTAAGAAGTATTTTATGGAATACTAGTCCCAACCATTGTTAATGTTTTACTCAAAAGCGTTATATACTTTAAAACATTTGTTTTTCAAGTCTGTTTAACACAGTTTCATAGCTGTATTGTAGAGTTTTCAAAGCAATTAATATATTACTATGTATTGTACATATCAAGGAAGATGTTTCAAAAACTTTTGACAGGAGAATTTTTATTTTTAATTGCAGTGGCTGTCAGGAGATATGGATATATACTCACAGTGGTATTGTTATGGCTACTTTTATATCTCAACTTGGCTCAGCCACAGTGCCCAGACTTTGTTCAAACATAATTCTGAATGTTTTTGTGAGGGTGTTTTGGGGGTAACATTAACAGTAAATCAGGAACCTTCAAATAAAGCAGATTGCTCTCTATAATATGGAAAGGATTCATTCAATCAGTTGAAGGTATTTTTTTAATATATATTTATTTATTTAAGAGAGGAAAGGAGAGGGAGAGAGAGATATAAACATCAATGATGAGAGAGAATCATTGTTTGGATGCCTCTTGCATGCCCTCTACTAGAGGCCCAGTGCACAAAATTTGTGCACAGTGCGGTCCCTAGGCCTGGTTGGCAATTGAAGCACAAGAGTCTGGTGTGGAAGGGTAGGTCCCAGATGACCTCTGGGCTCTGGAAAGCACCTGGGTCTCCAGTACCCCACTCACTACTCTTCCTCCTCAGTCACAGTATCCAAGTCCCCAAGCAGAGATGTGGTGGGCGTGGCCAGACACCCTGGACCAGGATGCAGTGTGGGCCACTGGGCCACCCATTGGCACCACACTCTCTCCTGGCCAGCCTTGCAGACCAGCTCCTGTGTGAATCCATGAAGAGCCCGGCCAGCCCCTGCAGTCTTGGCAGTCGTTCCGCCAGAAAGGTCATTTAAACTTATATATATTTGGATATACATATACATGTGTGTATATAAGTATATGTATATAGGTATTAACATTTTTGAAAAAGAATATGTCTGAAAAGATATTACCTACTCAGAACTCTATATCTAAGTAAATAAATATCAAGAACTTGGCAGACTTTAGATTTCACCCTATTTGCAAGATAACAAGTTAAACTGTCACAGTTTTCCATGGATGCTGGCAAAAGACTCCAGAGACAAAAGACTTGATCCCTCAGAGAAATAGCATTAGCCAGAGTATCCACATTCTTCCTCTTGTTCTCTGAGCCCCAATTTCCACAGAATGACAAGTGGGACAAATGGCACTTACAATGGGTTATATTATAGGAGAGAAACTCAGAGTTTAGAGAATCTGAGCTTTTATAATGGGCATAAAAATACCTTCCTTTTGTTCTAAAGGAAGATCCCATTTCTATCATACAATGCAGTTTGCTGTATATACTCTTTTGAGCAAACTATCAGAGAAAGGGTATTCAGTGTCTTTGCTTACAAAATTCATGCCAGTGATAGATACCCCTGGGTAATTATCTCTCAATAATAAGCATGTAAATAAATGAACAGTTGCATATATAACTATATATAGTACATTTAATTTTATTTTTTGTCAACTCAAAATATCAGAAAGCTATACATAAAACAGCCTCACCTCTGTGGCTTGGTCACCTTTAAAATATATATATAATAAGTTACATTGTATTGCTATTTAGTTTTACTGATGTTTAATCTAAGGATTAATCATGAAAAGATCACCTTTGCTTGCTCTATAAAGTCACTTTGAAGATAATGTTAATTCTCTGGTTGAATGACTCTTCTACAAAGACACTTATTAAATTCTTTTTTTTTTAATATGGCACAAAGGAAATCTCCTCCCTTGGATAACTCTAATCCTTGCTTCAGCAAAAGATACCTATGAGGATACCCTCATACCTCCTCTACAATAAAGTATGCTCTTGTCTGACACAATCTCATATGGGATCTCATTATCATTAATGGATTCAAAGCATTTAAAAAAAACATATTGTTATTGATTTCAGAGAGAAAAGGAGAAGAGAGGGATAGAAACATCAATAATAAAAGAAAATCATTAATCATCTGCCTCATGCACTCCCCACATGGGGGTTCAAGCCTGCACCCCAGGTATGTGATCTGACCTGTAATGGTTCATAAGTCAATGCTCAACCACTGAGCAACACTGGCAGGGCCCAAATAATTCTTAAATAGTGAATGATGCTGAATTAGGCCATGAGGGCAGGAAAGACAACCCCATAGCTGTAAGAGATATGTATCTAGTCAGTGAGAATAAACCACTGTCCTCTCCAGGGTGGAAGAAGCACAATGCAGGCAGCTTGCCATCAAGTGGTCAGTCAGTCTCCTCAAAGTGATGTCATAGCAGTAACTGAACGATGTTCAGAATCTGCAGTAGCTAGATAAGCTTTTGTAGGTTGGAATTCTATGTTGTTCGGCTTCCATATTTCATCATGGCCATTTTGTTTGTGTGTTTACTCTTCCAGACCTGGAGAGGCTAATGACAGAGACCAGTTGGCATCATCCTATTTTACACTTGGTTGTTCTAGAGTTTCTTACATGTTTTATGCTTTCTGATAAGCATCAACATGTGATACAAGACTTGCATATTCTGTGACTACACTTGTATGTCTATCTACATGTCTGAATTCCAGACCTTCCAGCCCCTAATCTTTCAAATTTGCCTGTACATGAAAAATTTTCTCCCACCAATGCTCTTTCTAACATCATAAGGTCCACAAGGTTATATGGCCTAAGTGGTGGGTCCACCTAGACCTGCAGTAGCTGTATCCCATTTGGGGCTCCATGCAAAAGACTCACATAACATATGAGTTAGGTCATTATCCTTAGGTGTGAGATATGCTTCCTTCAGAATGCCAGGAGGGCCTCTTCTAATATTTTGCTTCCTTCTTCACAGTAGGATGTGCAAAATCAAAGGTATGATTTGTACTTTGTACTTTGAAGGGCATGACCTAACATATCTCTGACCACTAAGCCCTTAAAAATTTTAATATTATTCTAGGCCCAGTATCTTTCTTCTCAAGGAGTTTGAAAAATCTGTATCTTTGGGTTTATCCATTAAGATGTCTTCAAGTGTCAGAGTACCAGGTTTCTTTGAACTAACCTTGATATAACATGTGTCTTATTTGGGCATTTAGCTTTCTTTGAAGTTTAGCCCTTTTGATTTTATATCAGGTGTAGTCCTTGACTTTCATATCCTCCTGCAAGGGAAAATGAGGGCTTTTTTGTACGCATCCAAAGATGCTCTTGGTTTTGCATCTTACTTTCAATTCTATGTTATTCCCTCAGCTCTTCATTTATCTTTATGTAGGACAGCAAACTTGTTAGCAATAATATATTATGTCTTATCTTCATCTTCAGCAGCACATTATCTTTCACCTATATGACATTTAAATTCACCCTGGGTGAATTTTACCAACTAGAAGGCCATCTTGTGCCAGCCATGTCTATGCTCTGCGACCAGTGATGAGTTCCTCATTGGTAACTGAGTTGTGAGTGAACCAGATCAAACCCCACTTTGTCTCCTGCTATGCTGGAGCTCCCTCAACCCCCTTTGCTGCAGCTTGAGTTCTGAGGAAACGTGATGAAAGGGATTCTAAGGTGTAATATTAGGTATCAACACCTAACAGGAACAGAGTAGAACAAGGATATGGCAGAGGAATAAGTTAAACTCCACCCCAGGCCTGACAAAGTGTGGAGAAACCTCAGCCAGCCCAGTAGGCATCTCTAGGATAAGACTTTAGAACTCTGTCCAGTTCAAGCATGAACTGTCACTGCTCTGGAAAGATGTGAGCTTAAGTAAGGCAGCTCTCAGGCACTGAGGCCAATGCTGAGATTGCTGAGAGCTGGAAGATAGCTGTTGACCACATATTCTACTGCCAGGGAACAAGTCATCCTTGAAGGACAACTCTGCCTGCCACAGCAAAGACTCACACACACACACACACACACACACACACACACACACACAACCTCAAGCACTGACAACTTAATCCATAGTGCACCTCAGTTGTTCAAATTGACCCCACACTCTCTCTCTCTCTGAGCTTTACTTCTTTGACTTTCAACCTTTGAGGTTTTTAAATGACTGTCATTCACTACCTATTAGACTGAGGAAGGATCAGAAAAGTGATTAAGTTTTTGGCTGGGGACATGAATAAAGTTGTCCATGTGGATTGATGTCACCCTGCCACTATTCACCAACATGACAGTGATAGCTAACTGCCTCCAGGGCATCTGCTCGTTTTCAGCTATTGCCATAGGAACAAGGCAGCCAGAACAGCTCTCCTGCCCTCCTCCAGTAGGCACAAAATGACCCCTGATTTTTTATTTTTATTACAACAGGCAGAGTGCTTCTAATAGATCAGTCTAACTTGCTTATAAATCATCATAAATCTGTAACTGTTCTGAAGGTGTATTTCATGGTTCTCTCAAAATTCAGACTCACATATATTGATACCTCTGAGACACAGAAAACTATTTTAGGTGCTAGAGAAAAACTGGGGACGAGTAAAAGGGTAATTTTACTCTTCATGGCATGTAATGAAGAGGTTAAGACTAGTGTAACTAAAGATTTTGTGATGCTTATCAAGTCTACTAAAAATAGCAGCTCTGGTGGGGATTTAGGGGTGGAGGGATTGAGTAAAAAATCAAAAAGAGAGAGAGAGAGAGAGAACTCATGGACATGGACAACAGTGTGGTGACTGCAGGGGGAGTGAAGGTGGAAGTGGAAGAGGGCGTAGAGCAGTGGTTCTCAAACTTTCTAAAGTCATGGCCCTTTAATAGAGTTCCCCATGTTGTGGTGACCCTCAACTATAAAATTATTTTTGTTGCTACTTTATACCTGTAATTTTGCTACTGTTAATGAATCATAATGTAAATATTTGTGTTTTCTGATGGTCTTAGGCTCTACAGCACGGGTTCTCAGCCTGTGGGTCGCTACCCACAGGTTGAGAACCACTAGCAGGGTCACCTAAGACAATTGGAACACACAGATATTTACGTTATGATTCATAACAGTAGCAAAATTAGAGCTATGAAGTGTCAATGAAATAATTTTATGGTTGAGGGTCACCACAACATGAGGAACTATATTAAAGAATCGTGGCATTAGAAAGGTTAAGAACCACTGGCACAGAGGGAATAAATGGTGATGGAAAAGATAATACATAAATAGATAGGTAGATAGACGATAGGAAGATAAAATATCCCAAGGTTTAAAAAAACATAATTATAATAGCTACAATTTATTAAATGTATTTATTATGTTCTAGACACTTTATGTAGTTTACCTGTTTTAATTAAAAAAAAAACTGTGATGTTTATGTGATCATTGTGGATTACCTTCTATGAAGAAGTAGCTTGGGATCCCATGAGAGCCATGTGCTGTGAGAGCTAGCCCCTCTGCAAGCCAGCTAGCCAGATGAAACCTTGGCATTTGGAGCAGAAACTGAAGCAAATTAAGGGTAAATAGTGTGTTCACGTTTGTCTTAAAATGTTAATTCTTACAGTGAGTTTTAACTTTCAGGGGAAAGCACCCTGTCTCCTTCTCATGGATGAGGAATTTCAGGTCCATAGGATCAAAAGGATCAACATGTCTCACAGGAGATAACTTGGTTCGCCATCTAAAGATATGGAAATTGAATCCAAATGTGTGTTGCTTTTTTTCCTCCCCAAAGGCAATCACCAATGATGCATAAAAAAATATTGCATGTAAGCTTTTAATAAAAGCAGTAAGTCCAAATTGCATGTTGCCACAAATAATGATTTTTGTTTGAGGAAATTAAAACATGTTTTACTGGAAAGGGCATTCAATTGAGCATGAAGGCCTGAATTCCGGGCACGGTTCCTCCCCCAAATTGAACCACATTTGAACTCTGGCTGCTACTTCTTCAACTATGGCTGCAAACCTCAGGAAAGGCTTACAGGGCTCTCCCCACACCCAGAATAACAGAGGCTCAGCTCCACCCTTCATATACTGGTACATGCCATCATCTCCTCACTAATGCATAGGAGTTGGGTATTATCATCCCCATTTTCTAGAAAACAAAAAGGAATCCTTGGGAAGTTGATTGTTCAATGCCAAAGAATGTAGCTAGTAATTAAAGCACAGATACTTTTATATATATTTTATTGATATTTTACAGAGAGGAAGGAAAAGAGATAGAGAGCCAGAAACGTCAATGAGAATGAAACATTGACCAGCTGCCTCCTGCACACCCCCCACCGGGGATGTGCCTGCAACCAATGTACATACCCCTGACCAGAATTGAACCCGTGACCTTTCAGTCTGCAGACCAATGCTCTACCACTGAGCCAAACTGGTTTTGTCAAAGCACAGATACTTTTAAATGACAACCATTGATTTGCCTACTAGCTCAACCACTCAACAGCTTGGTGAAGTTGGAAAAATTATTTAAGCCTCTGGTCTCAGTTTAAATTTAGGGGGGCCCTTTGTTCTGCTGAGCCCCCATGGAACCTCCAGCAATTTAATTGTAACTCACAGCAACAGGATATTACTTTAGAAATTAATCTCAATGCCAGCAAATTCCATGCTTCATGATTGGAACCCCTACTCATATAGTCAACCAAAATAAGCCTAAGAGAAACTGGAATGAACCTAACCACCCAGGGGTGAAGGAAAAAGGGTGGTGAAGTGGAGGTGGTAAGATTGCCGGAGACAGGAGCAGTACAAAGGTGGAGTATTATTAACTCTCAAGCATATTTGTTCATAATCTATCAAGCTCCATTTGCCACCTGCACCCATTCTTACATTTCCATGAGTCCAACATTTCCCTCCCCCGCCCCCATTTTATGGGCTTTAAGCTTCATTTTCTGTTAAATGGGGTGCAGGAAGCCCTAACACCTAGCCAAGAAGCGAAAGAAAAGACAAAAAAAAGTCATTTGAGATCAGTGATCTTTGTGTGAATTATTTCCTTCCTGCTTTTGATAAGACTCATAAAATCATTGAAAAATTACAAGGCTTAAAATAGTCATTCAACTTTGATTATTAATACCCAGCACCTTGTGTTTAGTGAACTTTGTTGAAATGGATTTTGAGGCTTTGTAGTCCCTCATAATCAAAAGCAATAGCATGGGTATTTTAGAAATAGGAACTAAAACACAGGAGCATCTTTAAAAAAGATACTACAGTTCAAAATTCTAAAATAGTCTCTGAAGAAAATTCTTGGTATGCTGAAGAGGGTTTGGGATTTTATGTTGGAGTTAGGTTTGCGTCTCAAACTTAACACTCATTGATTTGTGACCTTGGAGAGGTTCCACCTTCTCTCAAAGCTTCCGAAGTTCCATAAGAATAATATTTACATTAAAAGGGTTTCATGAGGATTAAATGGGATAGCACTTATAAATTGTCTCATACAGAATATGACAAAACAAGAGCCCTAATAATGTTGATTTCCTTCATTAAAGAGACAGGTAAAATCTAATTTTTGGTGCCTCATTTCCTAGGGAATGAGAACTGAAGAGTAATATTTATATTGGAGAGACTACCACTCTTGGGTGACCTTGAGGACAAGGAGAACTTTGCTTCCCTTCCATTTAAAATTGCTGTGCCAGGAATTACTGGCCAGGATCATTTGAAATAAGAACTTTCGTACCTGAGCCACTGCCCAGAAAGTGTGGCACCGTCTCTGGGAAGTTTTGAAAAACACTTTGAACTTACTTTCTAAAGTTGCTTTGCAGGCCCCTCTGCACATCCATGACTTGGCTGGAGCAAAAGCTGGCTGTGCCAGCATACTTCAGCCTGATCATAGAGGCCTGAAAATTTCATGAGATTCTGTTTCTGTGAGACTCCAAAATTTATACCAAGCTTTACAGATCCCAAAGGGATGAATAATTCAGGAAAAAAAATACAGAGAGAAAGTCTACCAACTCTAAGATACAACAGTTGACATGCTTAAATTGGGTTGAATTACTAGGGACTGGTTGAGAGTGACTTCTTAATTCATCTTTAGAGGGGAAAACCTCTTATTGTCTTATAGGATTGCCTTTCAGACTCAACCACAGTTGAAAGTTTCTTGAAAATGGGACAGAAAAATGCCTGGCAACTCCAATAAAGATTTAGATCCTAGTTTTGGACTGAATGGAACTAGGCATGTGTTCTCCTGGATTAACCATAAATTCACTTGCTTTTAAGCCTTTTTAATGGAGTGACTATCCAAAGCACATAAACTCAGTAGTTTCTTAGCAATTATCAGATATATGTTCAGTGAAACACTCCTTTTTCTTAGTTGTTTATTGTTTTAATGCAGTTGTGTATTCAACCACCAATAATAATTATACAGTTTATGTCTTGCTTTCATCAATCACCTCTGAAGAAATATTATCAATTAAAGTACATGGGTTATATAATAGCTAATTAATTTCCTCCTTTTTCATCAGATGTATAAGTATCAATCAGTTTTGTGGGAACAACACTGTGGGAAAATATTCATTTTCTGTCAGATTTCTAAATATATTAAAAACAAAAAAACACTTAACTTTATTTGCTGGTTTATAATGAGGATTTCCAAGCTGAGAAAAATTGTTATCCATTCATCCATTCATTCACCTGGTGAACAATATTTGAGTAGGTATTAAGTGCTATGTGCCAGATGGAGATGCAATATATATTTTACTTGATGTCTTTGTCAACATAAATTAGATAGAATTGTTAAAGGATGAAACTTAACATAAATAGATTTAATTCTCATGAAAATAAAATACTATTTTTTTTAGTGTGTGTGTGTGTGTGTGTGTGTGTGAGAGAGAGAGAGAGAGAGAGAGAGAGAGAGAGGAGAGAAAAATTTATTTCTAATTTTAGCAGTGATTTTTCCGATTCTCATAATCTTATGCAACGTAAAAAAAAGTGTTTGTTCACTTTTGAAAACTATCTGAAAATGGCTAAGAAGACTGGCATGCATCCAGTTAGTCTCACATAAAACCAAAACAGGAGGACAACAACATGATAATGAGACACCTCTTCTGTTGCACTTGCCATAGTCAGTTTGTTCAGTTCTTGTGGTCAATATGTTGTCCTCTAAAATATTCCTCATTATATTCAACAGCAAGAAGGATACAGAATGAGCCATGTATCTATAGGGTTAAAAAGCAAAGTAGTTGTTTTTCCAGTGGCTGGTGGAAGATTGTGTTTCTCCTCCACTAGCAACAATTAGTCTATCACATCCAACCTTGAGGTGTGGGATAAAAGATTTCCACAACACAGCTTTCACAATAAATAGAATGATTTAGGGGCAGAAAACCAAGATTTAGAATCAACAGACCTGGATTGAGGTTCCAACTTCATCAATTATTCGATTCATTTAATATATTTAAGCCTCGGATCTCTTATGCACATAAAATGGAGATGATAAAATATCTATCTTATCACAGTCTCAGAATCAGATCATTAGAAATATCGCCATGTGAATATTGACTGAGTCAAGGGTTGATTAAAGAAAAGGAAAAAAAGTTCCCTTTCATGACCAGGGCAGAATGAGTGAAAAGATGAGTGAAGCTTTATCAATCAGTGTATATAAAACCAGATGCTAACACAGGTCAATCCTGAAAACCCAGGAGCTCAACACAATATAATTGTCTGGAATAAACCTAAGACAATATACAGATTGGGAGGAAGGGTTTAAGTGCTATGGTTGCCCCGTGGCACAACAAAGTTCTGTGATGAATCCTCTGACTTGACTAGCCAGAGAGTGAAAAGAGAGAATGAGCAAAAACTCTCATGGGGAATGTAGGGCCAGACCAAAAAATGATATATAATCACTTTTTTTTTTACTTCTGACAATCTAGAACTAATCTTGCATATCCACCAAGATATGTGTCTTTGAAAGGTGGCCTTGCATTCTGCTCATCAAAAAATAGGAAAAAATAATTGTGAGTACCTACAATCAAATGGACCACAGTATCCTTAAAGGATGAGACTTACAAAAGGTATCCAGAAATATTTCTGAGTACAAAATAATTATATAAAGAATTTTATGTCTAAATTGTGGATCATAGGAGGTATTCTCATTGTATGATCTTCAAGTTATTATCTAAGGAAAGCATGTGTTTATTAAAAAGAAAAACAAAAACAACAAAAAAGCATAGCATAGCTAAATATCAAATATAGTTGACCCTTAAACAATAAAGGAGTTAGGGGTCCCAACTTCCCACACAATTGAAAATCCATGCATATTGTTTGGCTCAACAAAAAATTAGATATTAAAAGTATACTGTTGACATAAAGCTTTATCAATTATAAAACAATTGATTAATGCATGTTTATATGCTATATATGTATATACATATATGTGTAGATATATTAAAATATGTAACATATTTCATTTTTACAATGAAGTAAGCTAGAGAAAAGAAAATGTTATTAAGAAAGCCAGAAGAAGGACAAAATATACTTACAATATTTATTGAAAAAATTAATCATAAGTGGACCTGCACAGTTCAAACTCATGTTGTCCAAGGGTCAACTATAGCTAAGTAATCACAAAAAATAATATAATTTGAAAATCACTGCTTTTATTGCACACTCAGTTATTTCTGTCTTTGATTAATGCAAAATAAGAGGGTTCCATGTATTTTTTTAAACACGTATTTGTTTGGTTGAAAAAAATAATAAGTATAAAATACCTTGAAGATAGTACCAAAGGGGTTTGTAAAGTGATAACAAATGATCATCTTAGATGTTATCATTTGACTGAAAATATATTATACTCAGTGGAGGCCTGGTGCACGAAATTCGTGCATGGGAGGGGTTGTGTTCCTCAACCCAGCCTGCACCCTCTCCAATCTGGGACCCTTAGAGGGATGTCCGACTCCCCTTTTAGGCCAGATCCTGGTAGGATTGTGGCTAAATTGTCAGTCAGACATCCCTCTCACAATCCAGGACTGCTGGCTCCCAACTGCTCGCCTGCCTGCCTTCCTGATTGCCTCTAATAGCTTCTGCCTGCCAGCCTGATCACCCCCAACCACTCCCCTGCCAGCCTGATTGATGCCTAACTGCTCAACTGCCAGCCTGTTTGCCCCAACTGCCCTCCCCTGCAAGCTTGAACCCTAACTGCCCTTTCCTGTAGATCTAGTCCCCCCAACTACTCTCTCCTGCAGGCCTGTCTCCCCCCCTAACTGTGCTTCCTTACAGACCTGGTTGCCTCCAACTTCCCTCCTCTGCCAGCCTGGTCACCCTAACGGCCCTCTCCTGCAGGCTTGATTGCTCCCAACTGCCCTCCCTTGCAGACCTTGTACCTCCCAACTGCCCTCCCCTGCTGGCTATCTTGTGGCAGCCATCTTGTGTCCACATGGGTCAGCCAGCTTTGACCACATGGGGGTAGCCAGCTTGTGTGTTGGAGTGATTGTCAATTTGCATGTTACTCTTTTATTAGATAGGATATGGCAGAGAATAAAATTTGAATTAAGCAATAGATTCTTCATGGGTGGCTCTTCACCATTTAATCTACCTGTGGTCTTCAAAGATTGATTGATAATGTTGGGTGGATCTTCAGTCCTGAACAAATCAATCAGAGAATCAACAGGAACACATATTTTCTTAATTATTGTAACCTAAACACTATCTTATAACTCATTCTTTAAAACCAGCAACATAAATTAACTCACATGGTCACTTCTAAAAATAAGGCTCTGGAATTGTTAACTAATCTCATTAGTCTATATATTTGAGCATGATGAATTCCAATTAGTCATTTTATATAAGAAAACAATAGAAATATATATAAGAATAGCACCTTCCTGTTTAAAAGAAAAATATTTTTGATATAGTAATCCCAGCTCTTCCCATACTGCATAAAACATATATAAGCTTAAGGAATCTGTTCATTGATTTTTGGCCAACAAGATAGTTAAATTCTGACCTATACAAGTTGTTACTCTTATTACGTTTTCATAACTAGAGTAGATTTTTTTTAAAAAGTAAAATAACTCAAAGAAAGAAATAAAGAGAACTCACAGAGTTATTGTTATTTTCTCTTTAATCACAGTATACACTTACTTTACTTTTTCTCTTTACAACTTCATTGTTTGATCAAAATGTCTAATATTTATTTCTTTGTTTATTTGTTTGCTTGTTGGTTTTATGTTATCATCTCTTTTACTTTGGAAATGGAAGTGGGTCAGAAGTCCCCTCGAAAGCAGAAGTTGAAATGTAGACATTTTGTGACAATTAGATATGCTTTTCATTTATTTTAATTCAATTTTTACCACATTCAAATTAGTTGTCAACATTAAAAAACCAGGCAATTTCACAGGGGAAAAAAATCCCATCCTGGATTTCTGGCTTCTTTTGAGAAAAGGGATGTTCTAACTCTGGGTCAACATTCAGGCTGGTGGCTCGGGCAGCTCCTTTATGGGATCCCTCTACTCCATTTCACAGGAGGCTCCACCATTCCCTAATAATTACCCAATATTGTAAGTCAGCATCACCAAGCACTTCCCCTACTTGGTCTAATCTACCAACATGTCATATTCTTGGTCCCCAATGGCTTCTGAGTTTGCGACCTCTTTCCAAGTCATTGTAATATGCCATCAAGACAAGCAGAGGGAATAAATACTGAGGTTTTACTTTTCGTCTCTGTGGCTTTATGAAAGTATAGTAAATCTGTACACTACATGTGATTAATTCTACTTTACAAAGTCATTTATCTGATTACATAACACCACATGGAGAACCTTGACCGTAGGAGATGCTCCACAAGTAAACTCTGTCCCCTTTCCAATATTCCCTTATCTCAATCAATAAGCATTCCAAGAGAAATTACTAAGTTTCTACCATTTTCAAAGTGTTCACAGCATATTAACAATGACTCTCTTCTAAGGGAATATATCCAGCAGATTTTCAAAGCTTTGAAAATGAAAAATACATTATGCATATAAGAAGCTTTCTTAAACATAGAAACACTTTAAAATGTTAAATTATGTGCTAGTTTGTGCATGCTAGACAATATAATATGTAATATAAAAATATAATCCATCATATGATTGTCCTGATAGTCTCACATTCAATAAAACAGAGGGGTACTTGTGAATTTAAAGTTCACTTTAAAAAATAGTCTCATAAAAACAAGCATGACAGATCTGAACTTGGATATAATAAAAGTATAGTAATAATCGTCCTATATAGTAAAATATAATAAAAGAGTAATATGCAATCGACTAAATGATGGAATGACCTGTGGTGGTCGCTATGGCACACACTGACCACCAGGGGGCAGATGTTCAATGCAAGAGCTGGCCCCTGGTGGTCAGGGCACTCTCACAGGGGGAGCACTGGTCAGCCAGAAGCCAGCCTCAAGGCTGGCAAGTGCAGCCTCTCCTGCCTCTGCCTCTGAGGCAGTCTGACATCCCCTGAGGGCTCCTGGACTGTGAGAGGGCACAGGCCAGGCTGAGGGACCACCCCCTGACCTACCCCAAGTTCATGAATTTCATGCACCGGGCATCTAATAGAAAATAATTCAGGAATACCAGTTTAAAAGGTTAATATCTGACTACTTTATCATCACCCTTAGAATCCAAATTCTTAGCCTCAACAGGTGCCAACACCTGAGGTGTCAACTAACCAACAGTCAACTGCTAATGGCCAAGCTGTCATTGTTTCCGCTCCTCCGTTGTAAGCATATTTCTCTCACGGCCCTTCTCTGGTCATTGCTTCTTCACACTGAGAACATTACCTGCACAGTACACCTGTTTCTGCCAGGAGACAGGTGGCTTAAAAGGCAAATGGGCCTCGTTGCTGTGACATTTTGTTAGACAATGAATAATGCAAGACAAAATCCTATATGGCTCATGAAGTCTTGCTAATAAAGCAGATGTCCTCTGTGCAGATCCTTGGGGCCTAAAATGCAAATATTGATGTGCTGATAATCACTGAACCCTACTTCCAGTAATTGTTTCTATCTTCATTATCTCCTATTATTCCTCATAAGAAATCCATTCTCCGCTAAAGAAATCTGACACGCAGAATACAACTGATATCAAAGGTTTAATGGCCTTGCCATCAATAAATTGAATTAAATCTCTCTTTAACAGTAATGACTCTTCAGACAGGGTAACAACTAGTATGACTAGAGCCATAGTACACTCGGTGATGGTTTCGTATAGACTGAAACTTAACATTATGGCTAATTGGTCATATTCTTTTAGGCATATTGGTTATGTCTCCTCATAAATTTCTCAATCCTCGCTCATTCGCTTCAGGAGAAAGGCTTTATTGGCAGTCTGACACATCATTAAACAATACAATAGGGCACCATCTTTCAGCTTTGACAGTGCTAAAGGACACACTGTGCCAAATGCTCTAATAAAACAGGTAGCCAAATCCCCACTCAGTGTCAATAAATGCAAAAAAAACAGGTTTTGACTATGAGAATACCAACTCTGTTGTCTCCTGCCACCCTTAATTCGAAACGTTTTTCTTTTCATTTTGTTGTTGTTTCCCCTTAATTTTTCAGTGGTTTCTTAAATTGTGTCGTGCTGAAGCTGTGACTTTCTCTTAGTTAATTATTTAATAATAATAAATCACTTGTTTGCATAACGAAAAGAAAAACAATTGCAGGAAAGAGTAATTGGAGGTAGGCATTGAAAGCTTAGACTGGCAATGATGTGTAAGTTTGCTGCCATCTATAGGCTGGCAGCAGCATTCATGGCCAGAATGAACCTTGAAGACCAGGCTCATCCAGGTCATATAGAAACTAGGTGTCTCCTGACAATTAAGAATCTCTTGAGGTTTTAGAAGACTGTCTGGTCAATATCACTTTCCTTAATTTCTCCCTACATAATAAGTGAGATTTTTCACTTGATCTGAAGATATATGAGTGAAAAGTAAAAGAGGTCTGAGAGAATTAAAACTTAATAATATTAGGCAATTCTTTTAGAAAAAAAAAAAAAAAAAAAATATATATATATATATATATATATATATATATATATATATATATTTGTTAGTTGGCCATTAGTGAAATTTATAAAAATCAAGAATGGCAATTAAATATTAGGATATATTTATGTCTGTCACTGGGGATAAGTGTGGACGTCAAATTTATCCTTTGCCATTCTATATTCTCTAACCAGTAACAAAATTTTCTTCTTCACCTTTGTATACCATTTTCTCCTATAACTCTGAGTTGTACTTAGTATCTCCAACCACTAAATGAGACATGAGTTTCAAATCACCGCTTTGAAATAGGGTGCGTGTATGTATTCACAGATTTGCCATAAATATCTAAGCCTCTGTGAATTCAGATTTTGACAAGCGCTCTGACCTAGATGAGGTTTTGCAAAGTGTTCTTTCATCACTCTCCTGCCTCTGGGTTTAAGAGCCAGCGTGGCACTCTGAGCAGAGCTCCTCGGGGGACAGAGCCTGGAGGAAAGAAGGCCTACTTGGTCCTGGCCCAGATAGCATTTCTTCAAATATGCAAAATTCACTCCACTTGGACAGCACAGTGCTGCAGGCTCTGCTAGAGGCTTGCTGAGGGGACCAGTAGCAGTTGTCACCACAGGTGGCTTCAGAAGACACATCTCAGAGGAAAAACACAGATCAGTTGCTAATCATTCTATTTCACTCCCGCTGTGAACACATGTTGTCTGGAAGGATCTCCCATCACTGTTTCCCTGCCTTGGATGGGAAAGTCATGTGTTCCAGGCTTACCTCCCCAGCTAGATTGCCAGCCACTGCTTACAGATAGTGACTCTGTGCCCCGCACAGTCAGACTTATGATGTTTAGAGCTTATTAGGAACAACTAATGGTTATTGAGCAGGAGAAAAGACTGTAACACTGAAAACTGCCACTGGGAATTGAAACGTGGCACACATGCTTTTAGTCATGCTGTAGAACAAAAAAATAATAAAAATATATAAATAAAATTAGATAAATAAAACAAAATAAAATAAAATATTATTATCTTCCTCCATCTTCCCCAGCCTGTGCAAAAGCAGAAAATGCATCAGTTTTTGCCAATGAAGAGGATATATTGCCCACTCCTGATTTTTCTCTGTATGCATCTTATTTATTTTATCCAGGCACTTAGAACTTGCCTTAAACCTTTAGAATGGCAGTAACAAACGTTACTAATACTAAGTAAGTGTTTAGTGTATTTTCAGGACTGTGATTGTTCTAGAAACACCAGAGTGCAGCTTGGGTGAGGCTTGACTTCATCCAGTTCAGTGCACACATATGGCACTGCGTGGGCATTGTTGAAACCCATATTCAAGATGCCCCTACAGTTCTTGTACCTAATTCTATCCTATATGATTCTGTATGATTCTGTCATGGGAAGATTATTAGTCTAGAAATCAGAGGATCTAGTTGGAGTGCTGGTTCTTCCATTTCCTGAATGTAAGATTAGTAGGCCACTTCATTTCATTAAGCCTCAGTTCCCCTGCAGATATGAATGAGTGTAGCAATGCTTTTAAATGTTCTTCAGATTGCTTTCATGTGGATCAACTATCATGAACAGACAAATCCTGGAAGTCAGTGAGTGAGGCGTGCCATGCACCTTTCCGGGCCAGCTGAGTGCTTTAGCCTAAGTCAGTACTTCTGGCTTACAGACTGTACTGTCTTTAACATCCCCTATTGGCTTTAGATATGCCAGTTTTCCCTGACTTGCTCATTGAGGTCAAGGAGTCTTTCTGAGAAAGCACTTCTATGTTATGCCCCCAAATACCATTCTTAATGGGGAATCTGGTACAAAATAAGGGTAATATATGTGCACCACCCTACAGGTGCTGCACGTCTCCTCCACTACCTCAAATCAACATAATCTGTCTCTCTTACTCCATCCATGGTGACAGGTATGAGTTTCATGTAGGTTATAGGGCTCTCTTCTGTCAGATACAGTCTCTGCCTGAGGCCAGTGAAGAACTCGGGGTGTGTGTGTGTGTGTGTAGGTCAGTGTCCATGAGCCATTTTTAACCAACGCAATGAGAGCAAATGGCTATTTCCCCCTTTTATTCTGGGGGGAACTGTTCTCAGCTGCATTTTCTAAGGCTTCTCAGTAGGTCGGGCAGCATCAGGCCCCAGTAAGTCTAGGGAATAGACTTTCCTTTGTTCTTTGCTCCTTCTCTGTTTTTCTTCCCTCTGTTTTCAGGGATTCCTTGTTCAGACACCTCTCTAAGATTTCAGAAAGTATTTGGCATCAGAATAGCTTAGACTTTAAGTAAAGTAAATTTAACCTTCTTTTTCTCTTATCCTTACCTTTAAATTATAATGCTGAGTTGTATCATAACATAGAGTGATCACTGGATATCGGGGAAATTGAGACCAAGTCTAAAAACCTTTAAACAGAAGATTAGACATTGTCTTCAGGTTTAGATTGTGCTAAATCACACATGCATGGCCTTAAAAACTCAAAGAGTTGGGCCAATCAATCAGATAACAGCCCCTCCCTCTGACACCTGAGCTTCTGCACCCACTGAGACAGACAGGATGAAATAGTGGCATGTACTTTATTCCACTGTAGGAAAACAAGGCTTTGCCTGTAACCTTTATAGGAATTAGAGCAGTAATCTGTGGGGAAAAAAAAAATCTCAGTGAAGCTTGGAAATATCCAAATGTTTATTCAATTCCACACTCATTACTTCCTCTTTCACAAAATAAAGTCCATCTGGTCCTATGCTGGAACACCTCCATGGGGATTGTGGCAGAATGAGTCAGAGCTTCAAATTCAGGTTCCCCATCCAGTTACACCATTAAAGTGGCTTTCTGAAGTGAGGTTCCCTAATGTTTACTACAGCCTAAAAGCTGTTTATTCCCCAGCAGCTGGTGGCTTCCTCGATATGACTTATAATAATAACCATGATAAATTGAATGATGATGCCTAAAATTTATCATGAGTCAGGTCTTACATTTTCCATAATTAGTAAAACAGCAACCTGAAAAGCATGCATTCTATATGATTCCAGTTATATGACTTTATGGAAAAGGCAAAAGTGGAGAAAGTGAAAAGATCATAGATTATTAGTGTTCGTGGGGGAAGATGAATCAATAAATACTCTCTATGGCACTATAATTGTGATTATGCACTGTTCCACATTTGTCCAAGCCCATAGAATGTGCAACACCAATAATGAATTCTACTGTAAACTATGGACTTAGGGTGGTGATGATGATGAGTAGACTCATCAGTTGCAACAACTGTAACAATTCTGGGGAGAGATGTTGATAACAAGGGAAGCTTGTATATGTGGGGGCAGAAGGTCTATGGGAGATCTATACTTTCAGTTTTGCTGTGAATCAAAGATGACTCTATAATAATTATCTTTATTTTAAAAAATAAAACATCTAAGCCAGCCCCTATTCACTCCTATACCTCATCTACTGCTTGACTACCTCAGTAGCTTGACTCAACAGAGGTTTATTTATCTCTCATATAACACACTTGTGTAGGTGTTCTTAGTCAGTGGAAGCTATCTCCAGTGATGCTTTGAAGATGCAAATTATTTCCAATCTGTCCCTCCTTCTCAATCCTTTGGAGCCTCAATGTTCTTTGTGCCCCCTTGGAGGAGGGACAAGCAACATTGAGGAAGCATAAATACAACAGCATGGAAATGAAATGTGTTACCCTCTCTCATATCTATCTATCTATCTATCTATCTCTCTCTCTCTCTCTCTCTCTCTCTCTATATATATATATATATATATATATATATATATATATAAAGAGTTAATATGCAACTTAGCCAGGACACTGTACAGTCACAACCAGTTCAGGAGGAGGCTGTGTATGCAGATGGGCCTAGAGCAGAGACACAACAAATGGGGGGGAGGCAGGGAGTCACCCTTGCTGGAAGACAGCACACCAGCAGTCCTGCTTCTGTATGTGAAACACCTTTTCTTACACTTTATTGGCTAAGTTCCCTGTATGCCACTCATGGTGTTCTTGGTAACTTGGGTAATAAGAATCCAAGAAGGTGATCTAGAGTTGTTCCACCTCACTCCTGAAGGAAAAAAAAATGAAGGCCCACTGGTGGAGGGGCTAAGAAATGTCATATCCTGCCCTAGCTGGTTTGGCTCAGTAGATAGAGTGTTGGCCTGCAGATCACAGGGTCTGAATTTGATTCTGATCAAGGACATGTACCTAGGCTGTAAGCTCCTTCCTGGCTAGGGCCCAGATCAGGGCTCATGCAGGAGGCAACCAATCAAAGTATTCTTCTCACATTGGTGTTTCTCTTTGTTTTTCCCTCTCTCTTCCATGCTCTCTATAAATCATTAGAAAAATATCATTAGGTGAAGATAAAAAAAAAAAGAAAAGAAAAAAAGAAATGTCATATCCTATGAAAGAGACATCTTAAAAATGCCTAAAGTTGTCATTTTTCGTGGTGAAGGGACTGGAGTCATTTTGATGAAAACACATTGCTTGGCGGCAGCTGTGGCCAACAGTGGCAGCAGAAGTGGGGTGATGGGGGTGGTGCCTTCCCCTGATCAGCCCGATCGCCTCCTGCAGGGGGAGGCTATTCTGTGGCTTAGGCCCACCCCATAGGGAATGGGCCTAAGCTATCAGTAGGGCATCCCCTGAGGACTCCAGACTGGGAGAGGGGGCAGGCTGAGCTAAGGGACCCCTCACCCAGTATACGAATTAATGCACCAGGCTTCTAGTCTGTGTATATATATATATATATATATATATATATATATATATATATATATAGTGAATATGTAAAGTGTCCTCTCAGGATTTCAACTGGGAGAACCCATTGCTGGCTATGATGTGCGCTGACCACGAGGGGATGGTATGGAATATGGCGGGCAACTAGAGGCAGTGGCAGGACACTGAGGGAGCAAGAGAAGGAGGAAGCAGGAAGTGGGGAACCTGGTCAGCCCTGATTTCTGGCCAGGCCTAGGAACCCTACTCGTGCACAAATTTCATTTTCTTGGCCTCTAGTTCCACATAAAAGAATTAAACACTTGGTCCCGCCTCAGTGCACTGCAGGCTGGGAAACATTCCTGATAGTGTGGCCACTTTCCAGCAAAAATTATGAAAAACAGGGATGCACAACTGTCTCTGTTGCAAATCACAAGTTAATCCCACAGCCAAGATGATAAATTTTGATCTCATTGATTCATATCCCATAAGGATATAAAACATCCAAGAAGAAAAGATGAAAAATGCAAATTATAATTTCTTTAGGACTGGGAAGCTATTTTCATCATGGCCAAGTAATTTAGATTTACATAGAGGATATTGTCCTTTGTGATGACAGGCAATTTTTTTCTATCAAAACTTCATTTCTCTTGAATAATAAATAGAGACTACAGGTTAATAGTTATATAAAAGCAGATTACCTAGAAAAAAATGTGCTGCCATGACAAATATCACATTATTAACTTATATTTTTCCACACTTTCCAAATAGATGAAATTTAAGAAAAGCTTAAAATATCCTCACAAATGCCAGAAAAATAGAAGACTTTCATTAGGATCATAAATAGTCATAGTTCCACTACTTGAAAATGATTAGAAATAAAGGAAATAAAATGTTCCTGCTGTCAGATGGATTTTTGTTTTAGTCAAAATACCCTGTTTTCATTCTAAAAAAATGTGTTCATACATGTATGTGGAATAGTAGTTTATATTTAGGTCACACTATATTCATATTAACTACATTATTTTATTTTGAATAAGGAAAGACTAAGTAAAATAGAACACCAATAATGACAGTGCTCAGAATGCTGAAAGTGGTACAATTCAACACCAATCTTTAGGGGAAGTTTTATTAATTTCAGGTTATTTAGCTTAGTAAAATATCCCTGTCTGTAATTGGTTCCTATGTACTAAATTGCAGTATCCTATCTAAATCGTGACTTTAGACTGTGAAGGGATTACAATTCTTACAACTTAGAGCAAAAACAAAACAAAAACACAAAAGTCACATTTCTCAACAGTGTAGTAAATGCTCCCAGACCATGAAATTTCATTTTGTTGCTTACCATCTCCCTTTATATTTGATCTCTAGCTTGCTTTTCTACAGGATATTAAAATTTTTATTTTTTTTAATCCCAAGGAGTAGTAAAAGTGAAAGGACCATACTTTTCACTACTGACCCTCTCATTTCTAATTTTATTTTTGTGACTGTGTAGAGCTTTTAGAGAGAACTTTTATGATGGAATGGCATCTCTATGCTTTCTAGAATACCAGTCCCTCACAATGTTAATAGGTAATATATGAAAATTTTCTTCCTTCAAATGTTTAGGATTTAGTAGTTTGTGAAATGTTAAATAGTTTTGCGTTTGTCTTGGTTTTCTTAGCAGCAAGACATCTTATAGCTTGCAATTGCCAATATGCCTTCTGATTGTCCAAGAAATGTAATGTGTAGGGATTTATCAAACTTATTTAACACGGAACCCCTTCTTCTTGACATCTTATAAGATTAATGTTCTGTTTTCTGAGACATGCTAAACCAAACACACACACACACACACACACACACACACACACACACACACTTTTGAAGTCTTCCTCTATTATCATCCAACTTGATCCCATTTTAAACATCAAGTTGTTCTCTATACTACCTGTCTTTATTTATTTAATATTTATTTAAGTGGATTCTTTCATAAAAACCAGTGGACTAAAAGTAAATTTTGCCCCATGTCGAAAGGAATCTTTTCTAGGGTAGGATAGAAGAAAACATGACCAGCTTTGGGATTCAACATGGTTCGTTTTTTTAAAAAATTAACTTGATTGTTGAAAGTTTTACAGATGTCCCCTTACTCTCCTACTTACCCCTTCCATCCTCCACCTGCTCCCCGCCCCAGGCTTATATGGTTCTTTTGCTTCAATGACTATAAGCTTGGAGGGCACAACATTATGTTTTCAACAGCAATTGTTCATATTAAGACTGGGCTCTCTGACATTCAGTCCAACAATAAGAAAGAAAGTGCATAACATAATAAAAAATGGTCCCTCTCAGTAAACTTGTGTTTTTTGAGATCACTTTAGATTTACAGGAGAATTTCAAAAATACCCTGTTTCCCCCAAAATAAGACAGTGTCTTATATTAATTTTTGCTCCCAAAGATGCATTAGGTCTTATTTTTAGGGGATGTATTATGTTTCCATTAAGTAGGTCTTATTTTCAGAGGATGTCTTATTTTTGGGGAAACACGTTAGTATAGGGAATCCCATATACCTTATACATTATCTTACATGTTATACAGTTCCTCTCACATTAACAACTTATATTATCATAGAACTTTTATCAAAACTAAGAGATTAACTTGGGACAATGCTATGAAAGTACAGAACACTTACAGATTTTATCAGTTTTTTCCACTATGTCCTCTTTGTTCCATCATTGCATTAGTTGTTAAATTCCTTGTAATCCATCAGGTCCTTGATCCTTTCTTATCTGTTATGACCTGGACACTTTTGAAAAACAACAAATCAGCTATTTTGTGTAATTTTCCTCAATTTGTGTTTATTTGATGTTTTCTCATAATTTGTTTGAGGCTATGTATTATTGAAAAGGATTCTACAGAAGTGATGTGCCCTTTTCAGTTCAATAAAATGATAAATTAACGATGTTGGTATGTAGTGGCAATGATGAAAACCTTGCTATTTAGTTAAGATTGTGTTTGCTGTGATTCTCCACTGTAAAAATACTCCTTCCCAATGATAATTACTAAATATGTTGAAGGAGAGACTTTGAGATTATGCAAATACTCCCGTTTCTTTTTAAACTTCTGTGCCCTCATTTCAGCTAAGATTGGTGTTTCTTCTCTGTGGAAATTATTACTGTGGCATTGTAATGGTGATTTTCTAATCTCTTCAGTGTTTCTATAGTCACTTATTAAAATTTTTCTATAGTTAAGAATTGTTGCTTCTCATCCATTTACTTATTCAATTATAAATTTATATTAATAGGAATTCATGGGTATTTGATTCTTTGGGTTATAAGATAATGCTAGAGTTATTTATTGTGTTGCTGAAGTTGTTCCAAGCATAAACTTTCAATAAGCACTAATTAAAAGCAATTTTGTCTCCCTTTACAGAGTGTGTTAGAGCTCTGTATGTGTTATGAACCAAGTTCAGTGAGATGGGTAGAGGGGATGGAAATGGTTTGTTTGTGGAGCCCTTCCTCTGCTTTAGTTGAATTGAGCACAGACTGGAGAGACAGTTATGTACATATGGGTATTGTGTTCTGTATTCTCTTCCGCACCTGTTGATCTATGGAGCCAGATGAGCTGACTCCCAGCAAAAGTCATTCTCTACAGCTACTACTCTATGTGTATACCAAGCACGTGGCCTAGACCTTGGTCATTGTTGAATGCTGGTCATCTAATAGACCCATGAAAGACTCTCTTTTCTGGATATGACAGTTATCCTTTGTTCTGCACTTATGTGCTGAACCTAATAAATTAAATGGACACAGTGAAAAGGAAAAATAACCTTTACATGGTCAGTCTTATTTATTCTTTTACTTCTTTTTATTATTTACATGTTTTATATATTATTCATCTATGTAGACAGAAGAAATATGAAAAGGCAGTCTCAGTAACTCTGAGTAACTTCATCAGAAGATTCATTTGACTAGTGGTGCCTTGCTCCACTGGAGTAGAAAAAACAACAACACATACATTCATAGCTCTGTTCCTAACACTTTTTATGCTTTAATTTGCATCATCTCCCAACAGCTCATGATGCACAGCTGAACTCAGGAGTCTAGCTCCAGAAATCATACATTCACCATTAACCACGTAATAAATCTGAGCTCTAAGTTTTACCAGCTATGCAACCTTGGACACTTTTCTTTTCTGATCCTGCTCTGTGATTTGTGAAATGAGGATAATAATGTGTATTTTCTAGGGTCCTAGTAAGTGTTGTGAATGGGTTAGTCCTGTAAACACTCTTGTAGATACCCCAAATAGTATATCTTTTCACTGTTTGCACTCTTAACCATTATGACACTTGCTGTCATTTTTTTTTTTTTTCATTTCATGGCTTCTGCCTCCTTTCACTTATTAAACTTGGGAGTAGCTTTTGTTATATTAAGAAGGGAAAAAAAGGGAAATAAAAACTCACTTTTCATGTAGCTCTCGCCATCTATTTGTTCTAAATGAATATATAATCTTTATAAAATCCCTGAGAGTTAGACACTATTATTATTGTCAATTTTACAGAAAAGTCAACTTTTATGAGACCCATAAAAGATAAGTTGTGAACTATCACATACTAGATAGTAAGAGCAGAATCGGGCTTTGAACAAAGGAAGTTTGGTTCCAAAGTCTGTGCTACTAACCACAAAGAAGATACCAAATCTTATGACTTGATCGCATTGGCCTAAGCTTTGTATGATCAATCACTCAAGCCATAGAACTGGCCTGTGTGACCATTATGGGTTATTGGTTATAAAAGTGCCTAAGCCAGGGGTGGGCAAACTTTTTGACTCGAGGGCCACAATGGGTTCTTAAACTGGGCTGGAGAGCTGGAACAAAAGCAACCTGACCATGCTGGCACTCTCATCTTGGGCTGCTGGTGAAGGAGCGTAAAGGAGAGCAAGAGAACCCTCTGTGGGCCAGATAGAACAGCCGAATGGGCCGCATCCAGCCCATAGGCTGTAGTTTGCCCACAGCTGGACTAAGCCAATGACTATTATCTTTGTAAATTTAGAGTCCAGTTGGCTCACTCAACTCATTTCTTCATTTACTAAGGGTCTGTGCCAAATTTGGGGACAGGAAGAATTGAAGAGAAAATAAGACAAGTAAGGCAAGGCCTTGGTCTTTAAGGAAGAAGACTAACAACTTTTAAAAATTGTTCCAACTGTTGCCACTGAATGGCTGCTTTGAGATGTGAATGGAGAATTCTGGGAGAAGTAACTTAGCATGAAATAGGACACAGGTGAGGAGGGCTTCGTGGAGAAGGAAAGAATCCATCTGCGAATTAGTATTAAAAAAGCTGAACAGAGAATAATTCAGTATGTGCTGCAGGTAAGGGCCACAGCTCACTCGTGAGGTTCGAAGGGAACTGTGGGAAGTTGGAAGTGACTGAAGTTAAATGCACCTGAAGAAAGAAGGTACAAAAATGGGAAGTAAAGCAAGGATAATAATGTTCAAGAAGGTAGAAGATTTTAGCAGACCTTGAAGGGCCATGTTCCAGAATTTGGACTTTTTTCCTTTGGTAAATAGGAATCAATACTGGACCAAGAAGAGATACTCAACAGAATCAGGCTTGCACATGGTGTCAGCACACATACGCTTTCTCTCTAGCTGAGCCATACCCAGGCTCAGTGATACTGGGTGGAGCTATTTTCTGGACTTCAGTGACCTTCTGCAAAGCGAACACCAAGACTATTTCTAGGATCCCTTCCAGCTCCAAAACAGTATCTATTTCTTTAATTATCCCATTTGTGGTCTTTATATAGGAAGTGGCCCAAAACACATTGGGAAATAAAAAGCATCACTGATTCCCAACCAAAGATACCAAGAACTTTTGGAGGTAATTGGTAGCATCCATCATAGTCATAGAGTATCAGCATAACCGCTCCAGGGGTTGGGCTTCTGTTACTGATATCCACACTTTAGCACGTCAGTTCTGCCTAAGATTTATCCCTTGCATTTCTGCAAATTGTTACCCTAATACCAATGGGGATCAAGTTTCATAACTGCAGCCCGCTCTATCCAAAGGCTATTTGGCCCCTTACCGTAGCTCTTGGAGCAAGATGTTTCGTTTAGTCCTCAAGGTTCTCATGAGAAAAAGGAAAGAAGGACATAGTTGCCTCGTGTTTGGATGACTAACACCATTTTTAAAACTAGAAAGGAAAAACAAAAACTGTCACATTTTATTTGTGTATATATTTGTTTAGCAGCCATATCCATTTCTTCTCTCACAAAGCGCTTATGCAATAAATGTGATCACCAAATCTTTTTTTTTTCCACTCACTAACTATGAGTCTCTCACTTATAATAGTTTGACTTACAATTTTTTGACTTTGTAATGTTCAGTAGAAATTTTGACTTTTGATCAAATTTAGACTTTTGATCTTTTCCCGGGCTAGTGATATTTGGTACCATATTCTCCCGTGATGCTGTAAGTGGCAGCCAGTCGAAAATCTCCCAGTCAGCATCACGATCAGGAGGGCAAATGATCGATACTTAGTGTATTCCTTGTTAGGTGATTTTGCACAACCAAAGGCTAATGTAAGGGTTCTGAACATGTTCAAGGTAGTCCAGGCTAAGCTATGATATTGGGTAGGTTAAGTACATTGAATGCGCTTTCAACATACGATATTTTCTATTTCAGATGGGTTTATTGTGATGTAACCCCACTAGAAGTTGAGCAGCATCTATATGCAATAAGCCATTTCAGAGAAATAAACACCCACACAGAGTTGGGGCCAGATGTAAAGCTTCCTCTTGCCTGGTGAAAATAACCTACCTTAAAGGTATATTCCTACCTATAGCTCCCATGCAGGATGCTTCTGCTCCAAGGTGCTATATGCAGTAGGCATCTGCGAAATCCGAACGCATGGGATATTTCCACCGTTTCCTTCCCTCTCTGCTCTGCTGGTGAAAATCGGCCAGAAAGTGAGAAAGTATTAGGGACTGCCAAGAAAAATTTCCATTTGTTCTATTCCCATGAATTTGAGAGCAATCATTAAGAAGGCCTCCCTCCTTGGGACACGAGGTTCCCAAAGCAGAGGTCAAAGGTGGGCTTGTAGGCACAGTCAGTGCAGAGTATGAGGCCCCAGCATCCTGGCTGTCCTGGCTTAGTTCCTCTCATCACATCTTTGGGGAGAGCTCAAGGATTCCGATCCCACTTCTCCTATTTCACGCAGAAAGCACTTACGGATGCTTTTCTGGTTATTCTACTATTTCCACAACTGTGGTCATTATTTTTATACTCCAGTTTTCTCTTCAGTCCTCAGTGTGATTTCATCCCTTCTATGTGATGGAGACCTGGATCCACAAAGTGCTTCAGCCAATCGCCTTTTAATTTCCTTTATTCCTCCATATCCTTTGTGGAGTCCTTTCCTTTCGTACTTAATTTGTGCAGCCTGCTCTCACTTCAGCAGCCCTCTTTCAAAATGATGAATGCTTTATGCACATATGACCAAGATCCCACATTATTGTGGTTGGGTGTCTGGGGGTCTTCTTTCTTACATGGCTACTCCTTTTATCATCAAGCCCTTAAAACAATGAGAGTCTTGGTCAGCCGCAAACAATCTTAGGAACAAAGCCTTGAGTCTATTGACCATAGAGACAGAACTTTAATTAAACGAAAGATAATATCTAGGCCTCAATCAAAACCAGAAGAAGTGACACTGTGGCTGACATCAGGATCAACTCCAGCACCTACCAATCAGAAGAGACCATGGCCCTAACTCACTTAGCCACTGTGATTAATGATTTCCCCCTATAGAGCTCATTCTTAGAAGCCATTGGAGAGCCAGGTCTTTGAGCATCATCTCACCTGTGACTCTGAGTAGGTGCCACAATAAACCCTTACTTTCTTGGCTGCAAAATCCTGTGTGTGTCTTATGGGCTTTGATGTGTCAGGCCAACGGGCCCCTTCAGTCCAGTAATAATTTCAGTGTCTACTCTTCCTGGTTCTTTAAGGCAGCCTTCAGACTCAAGCTGGAATACCAGCTCTCCTAGATCTCTAGCCTGCTAGTCTACCCTTCACCTTTTGGACTTGCCAGACTCCATAATCACATGAGCCCATTCCCTATAATCCTATTTCCCAAATATACACACATCCTAATGATTCTGTTTCTCTAAAGAACTCTGATGTACATGATGGCATGTGAATGTTATCATTTTCTGTATATTCCTTTAAATAAAAGGTGATGTTTCAAAAGCGCTGCTGATTCTAGTTCTTGAATTCACTATAGAATGCCTTCAGATTTCTGAGCTTTATTGTTTCCTCTGCCTAAAAATAGCTTTTCTTTTCCTAATTCCCCCATGGCTGCCTGACCTCTCCTCAGCAATCAGTTCTCATCTTTGGCATTGTTTCTTGCCGTAGGCCTTCTTGGATGTCCCCTGTGCAACAATACAAAACTGCCTAAGGTACCACCTCCATCAGCTCCTTAATATCTGTGCTTGACTCAGTTCTGTAACTGTAACCTGGGTCCTGTAACTGCCCACTCATTGATCTACCTTCCACCAGACCCTAAGACATAAATGTGTAAGTTGCGTAATCTGTTTCATGTTATGTCGCTAACACCTAGCCTAGTGTCTGCCCTGTGACAGGCCTTCAAGTAATATTTTTAAATGAATGATTAAATAGAAAATATACTCACAGTTTCAACATGAAAAAAGAGTTACTACCCAAAGCACTCCAGAAACATTGCAAACCTCCAAAAATCAAGTGAAACAGATTCCAGGTTAAAAAGTAGCAGCAAGATTCCTTGTTTCTCAGCAAAGCGATGCAATTAAAATAAAACAGGGATTTTGTTTCCCCTTATGTTATTATCTGGAAGGAGAGCCATTTGTATGGATGTGCTTTCTGTGTATTTTGCATAGTAATCAACTTGGGAGTCCTTTAAAATCAGAGGTTACAAATGTTTCCTTTGTAGGCCAAGATAGAATTTTAGATCATATCATTATTATTGCAACTACTCAATCCTGCCATTGTAGTATTAAAGAATATATAGACAATATATAAACAAATGAGCATAAGTGTTGTCAATAAAACTTTGTTTAAATACTAGGGGCCCAGTGCATGAATTTGTGCACCAATAGAATCCCTCAGCATGGCCTGTAGGAGCAGGTAAAAACCCCAAGGGGCCCCAGATTGTGAGAGGGTGCAGGCAAGGCAGAGGGACCCCACTGGTGCACAATCAAGGACAGGGAGGGACATAAAAGGTTGGGCAGCCAGGGAGGGATTATGAGAAGGTTCCAGGGTGTATCTGGCCCATCTTGCTCTGTCCCAATCAGTTGGACTCCAGAAAAGCATCTGCCTCCTGATGGTCAGTGCATATTATAGCAACTGGTCAACTAGTCGACTTCCCCCTGGTGTCAGTGCAAGTCAGTGCAAGCCTTAACATATTGTTAGCATATTATATACTTTTATTGCTTAAATGGCTGACTAGATGATCAGACACTTAGCATATTAGGCTTTTATTATATAGGATACTGGTGGTGGGTAAAACTTGGCTCACAGCATGTAGTTTGCCTACCCTGTTCTGGGTGAAAGATTATCAGCCTATGAACAGGAGGGACTGCTTCTATTGTACATCCATTGGTCATTATCATCAAGTCCTAAGTTTTTATAATAATCACTATAATCAGGGGCATGAAAAACTGATTATATCACTCTCCCTTGTCATACGAGAGCATGTTGCAATCAATAGTGGCTATTTAGGATAACTCTTCATTACAGCTATACAAGGCCAACATGATCATTGTATACACAGGAACTCTGAGAGGAAGCAAACCAGGAACTCATGAACTCTGTGCTGGTTCCACAGCTGGGTTCTTAGATGTGAACCTTCTGCCTCAGTGTGTCTGGAGGTATAAAAATTAAGCTCTTCTGATTTAAAAAAAATGAATTTGAGGGAGAAATTGTCCTACTACACCTGCGCATTTCAGAGTAATAAGATATAAAAAGGACAAAATAGATCCAGATACATGGAAGCATGCAACAAGCTGACAAATCTCATAGGGAAGGAAGTGCTTAATAAAAGAACTTATATGTATATATGCATAACCCATGGGCACAGACAATTTGTGCAGTGAAGTCCTGGGAAGGGGATGGGTACAGGGGGAAGGAGGTCAATGAGGGGGAAAATGGACATGTGTGTAATACTTTTAACAATAAAGGTAAATGTTTTTAAAAAATGATTTGGCCATTAGGAAAAATATTTCTTTGGAATTTCTATTGATGTACTGTGAGCATTTTCCTTTGCAGCGGAGAATAACCTAGCTACTTTCTAACTCCACACTAAGTATATGTATATGTGTACCACAGTGAGAATGAGAGAGAAAAGAGAGAGAGAGAGAAAGCTATCAGAAATCTCTAAAATGCATTTTCTGAATGAAGGAGACACAAAATTCATAGTGTAGGTATTATGAGAATGCTAAAAAAGACTCTGGACACAATTCTAACTCCTATTTGGACCTCAAGATTCACTCAGAAACAAGAATTCACAAGAAACACCCAGATTCATAATTTGGGAGGCCATCCCAGAAGAGTGATATCGTTCTGGGACTCCTGCCCCTTGGGAGTCTGCTGAACAGAAACAAAACATACTACCTGAATATGTGTGATTTAGACACATTGATTGTTTTGAGTTGAACGCAATTCAGCAGATGTAGGAAGGTTTTCTGCCCTCCCCTTTCTACTTAAAAACTGGGCATAAATTTCCCATGAGACATGTGCCACACCTGTATCAGAAAGAGAAAGAAATTCTCACTGGAGATAGGGAGTGGCTCCTGAGATTAGTCTTGACAAACAAACCTTACCAAAATAGCCCTATCTTCTATTTGCTTCCCTCATATATTTCCTAGTCATGTGCCCATAATTTCTTGTTTCTTGTCCAAACTCCCTTTTACCTTTGTCTTATCCTATCTCCACAAGTGATCACTTTTTATTGACATACCATATTAGCTCTCAGGTCTAACCACTTTGGAGTTTTTACTTCTTCTTGTGAAACCCCATTCACAAAACTTATAAGGGTAGAAGAAGAGCCTTCCGCCCCTATAGTGACAAGGCAAAAGTGTGTTTCTTGTTCATTTGATATCAGATGAACACCCCACTCCTGAGGGACCTGGGATGGAGCTCCATCTGTATCTTGTCCACAGACCCTTTAAAAAGAGGAAGGAGAATCAGCAGAAAGCAGCTGTGCTGTACCTCAGAAGGTCAGGACTTAAGGCAGACATCTACAGTAGAGAAGAGCTTTGCAGGGAAACTGCCAAGGTCCTGTACAAAGCCATGGGAAATTATGATAGAAGGCATCACAAATCTCTATGGCCCAGAGACATTCAGACACATCCAGGTAAGCTGGGCACCCATACCCTCTCTCCTGTTCCCTCCACATTGATACCAAACATCTGTTTTTAGAGAACTGCACTGTAAAACTCCAAGATTTCTATTGCCTTGTATTTTAAACAATCTTAAAATCTCTTGTATGACATAACACTTATTTATTCATTCCTTAAATGTTCCATGACTGCCTATTAAGTCATGTTAGTCAATGTCCTAGTTGGAGTTAGAGAAACACATGTTTCTGACCCTCAAAAATTAAGGGACTGGAAAAAAAAGGAACCATTTTAGACTTAGAGAGACCTTGGCAGGGGCAAATGGCAATTAGCAGGATGGCAGGAGGTGAACAGGGGTAAGAAGATGGAAGTGTCACTTGTGGTCTCTGATTGAGAGCAAATCTCTTCTGACCTGGAGAAATACTTAACCCTACATCAAGTTCAAGCTTTAATTCTTATCTTTGACTGGACAGTCTCACTACTGCTTTGAAACTCTATCTATGACTTAAAGTGTTGACAGTTACTAAGAATCATGAGACAAACTCATGGGATCTTCTGGAGTCTTTATTCTGAAGCAGGGAAGATTGGCTCCACAAGATGCCTGAATAAAGTTTCAGAAAAATTGAAAGACATAAAAAAAAACTCATACAGTTTTTTATTATAGTTGCTGTATTATTACTGTACTATTACACATGCCTTTGAAAAAAAGAGATGATTGTCAAATAAACTAATTTCTTTAACATTGTGCCAATCAACATGAATTGAGTATTTTTTTATTTGTAAGCACTGTACCAGGTACCAATGAAACTATAAGGGATTGTATATTAATTATACCCTTATTGAGTTCATAAAAAACATAAATTATTAATATTTAAGTAAAAATTATCATAAAAATGGTTCTTTTCTTCCAGTCCCTTAATTTTTGAGGGTCTGAAACATGTGTTTCTCTAACTCCAACTAGGACATTGACTAACAGGACTTAATAGGCAGTCATGGAACATTTAAGGAATGAATAAATAAGTGTTATGTCATACAAGAGATTTTAAGATTGTTTAAAATACAAGGCAATAGAAATCTTGGAGTTTTACAGTGCAGTTCCCTAAAAACAGATGTTTGGTATCAATGACATGAGATTTTTATTTCCAGCTTGTAGATAATGGACCAAAGGCACCTTGGGATTTTGCATGATAAAAGCTCATATTAACAGACATTAACACAAAATTGGCCTCTTAACAAAGAGATTTTTTGAAAAGCAGTCCTAAAATATTATCTTTCTTGTTTTGTTTTTTTAAAAAGGGGGTGATTATGAGTTGCCTTTCATTAAGGAATTACCATTTATCTTATCACAATATTTACTCTCGTTCCATGTGTTTTGTATTTCCTTGTTGCTGAAGAAGGATCTCAGAAATTTGACTGCATGAAATTAACTGTTGATTTTTAAATTCACTTAAGTGTGCATTTCCTCCACATTTCTGATAGTCTTTCTCACTTGATGCTAGAAAAATGCGAATGCCGAGGCTCTTGGTGAAGTTGATTGATAGACACCGCTGTTGTCTAGGTAAGGCCTGACGGACATTCAGCCCCAGACATCTTGTTGCTCCTTCCAAAGCACATCACCACAGATCCTAAGACCTAACTCAATTTGCCATCTTGAAAGAGACCCTGGGTAGAGATCCTTTTGTAAAAATAAAAAATTAGAAAAGACAAGACCCAGTAAAGAGCAAAAGGAAAACAATTCTCCACCAAACACCTCTCTGCAAGACAGGGTGGAGAATGTGAGCTCTGGCCCAACTGCTACTCCCAGGAAAGGGGCAAAGGTCTGAAGATAAACACAAGCGCACACCACACACACACACACACACACACACACACACACACACACACAACCTTTTAGATGCAGCTGGAAAAATGAAGTCAGGTTTAGAAGGCCTGCCTCCAAAACAAATAGGCTTTTAAAGCTTCTCTGGGGAATCTCTCATCTGCACACAATGCTGAGCTATGTGTCTCATATATCTGCGTCCCTCTCAATTAGCAGATGCCGGGCACAGGGCAACAGAGAAGAATGCCCACTTCTGCTCCTGAGAACCCAAGACAGCAGGGTCTCCAGATCCTGGCTGACCCAGACCACAGCCATGAGTTGCTCTTCTGGTAAAGAGCAAGTTTATCCAGTGGCCCAGGGCTCTCTCATTAAGCAGGAATGCATTCTCAACTGGCCAGTGCTTCTCTGCTGATGACAGATTTAGAGGCAGGTTAATGTGCAATGGCAATTCTAAGATGTAATTACACTTTAAAAATATATGTTTTGTTTATGAAAGACACACATATATCATACTAATATGAACAGTTATTAGGGATACCCCATGCATAGTTCTAAGTATTTTTCATTACCTTTTTCAGCTCTTGCAACAAATCTATGAAATACAGGATATTACTTCTTCACATTTTTGGGGGGTGAGGGAGCAGAGAGACAGGAGGTTTCATATATGATCAAGGTCATAAATCTAGTAAGTGGCGGAGGCAACATTTGAAACCAGGTATTCAGGTTCCAGAATCTATCCTTTCATTCTCTGTATTTAATATAATCAGTCACAAAAGTAATGTCAGGCTTTTATACTTCATGGATACAAGGTTTAAAGACCTAATGAACAGCAACATAATTAACCTGTCCTACTTTATTGGTCTGGAGTGTATATTAAATCACATATTTTTTCATTACCAGCTAACATAACTCAACACCCTTGTCAAGACACAGCAAGAATAGCCTTTCCTTCCCCGAGTCAGTTTTACTAGTATTCCCCAGGATGCACAGTCGTACAATTCAGTCTTGATCAGGATTCCCCTTTAAGCAGACATCAAGGGTTTTACCTGGAGATCAAAGCCACTGAAAATGCCACCAGGTGCTGGTTCCTTCAGAACATGACTCTCAGCAGGTCCTGTCACCAACGAGGAAGAACCTGCATGTTATAACCAAAGAACTTTGGCCAGTGACGAGGAGTTCACCATGGTGAACTAACTGGAACCAACCGAGGGCAGGGGGAGTATCAAGTGGAAAGTCCTGTCATTGTCACTTGTCATTGTCATTGATGAAGTAGGCTGGCCTCGGGTGCAGCGATGCTGTGCTCATGCCCCTGCTGGATTGACTGTATCTCTCATGGGTTGGACCAGGAATGAGAAGACCCTGTCCCTTGATTATAACACTCAGACTTCTTCCCAGGCTTCTGCTCCCTTTCCTATGGTACTTCATTTAAAATTTATGTGCGCTGACAGTGATGATAAAGCATATCCGTAATGCCAAATGGCTGGATTAAGAGAATCCGCAATTCCTCATGATTATCAGGCCCCCATGAAGGGCCTGGGTCAACAATTCAAGCTACTTAATCATGGTCTCTTATGAGAAAGTGCCATGGAGATCAGTGTCCTTTTACTGCTCAGCAAATTCACTTAAAACTGTGTCAATTTTGAAATTTTGAGATAGGTTCCATTAATCATAAGGCTGAAAGGAAATGAATGGTGGTCTGGAGCCTTTTTGACTCAAGAGGTGTCTGTGTATCACGCTGTTGGTCCTGCCTTTCATAGTGTCTTTGGATTTCTGCATACTAAGACATTAGGGAGAAGAGGCTGTCAAAGCACACACCTTCCCTTTTTGGGTTAGACATAATACACAGTAAACTTTAATAATTCATGTCTTTACTTGATTTCCTAGTAAACAAAGGGGATTTCAAAATTTACATTGGCCTGTACAGATCACCTCAAGTCCCCCTTTGCCTTCCCTATCCTTCTTTAGTTACATATTTTTGGTTGTTTCAGAACAATACTTAAAATGTTAGACTTAAAAGGAACTTGAGAAATTGCCTATTTTCCTAGTGTGAAATTCAAAATGCAGGTGAGTTGGGTGACCTTTGTCCTGTACCCAGATTGTAAATAGGAAAGCAGAGCGAATCCAGATCTTCGGAATCAGGGCTCTCCCATACATGGTCCAGTGCCCACTCAGTTATGTTGACTTCATTCTCACTGCTCAGATGACTTTAGATGAACTACAGTGAGATTTCCAGTTCTTAGCTATGCATAGAAAGGACCCTTCCCACTCTTTCTCTAGGTGGTTTGTGGCTTGGGTGCTGCCAAGAAGTCCAAATGTTAAGCTCAATGGCTCATGGAAGGCAACTCCTGTGGAGACAGTAATAGAAATGCTCAATGATGCATTTGATCTATTCATGTTATACATGAGCTTTACATGCATGTCATTACATATTGAGCTCTTATCCTTGTAAATTCTGGAGACTTACCCTGATTCTCTTAAGTAGAGGCAAATGTTTTAAGAGAGCCACAATGGCTCTTTTTTTTTTCTTGAGAACAGACCAAAAGTGAAAGCTGAACACCCAGGCAAGATGGTTTTGCACTAAGGTATGCAAGAGATGATGAAGTCTTGGACCAAGGTGAGGTGATTGCAGAGGAGGTGTTGAGATATTGATGGGTTCTGAATTTACCTTTAAGATAGCCGACGGGATTTGCTGCTAAATTAAGTGTGGAGACAGAAAGGAAAAAAAAAGAGTCAAGGAAGCCAAGATTTTTTTATCTAAGTAGTTGGAGAGCTAGAATTCCCATTTATTGAGATGGAAAGGACTGTGGGAAAAGCAAGTTTAAGGGGTGAAATCAGTTTCAACATGCTAAAATCCGATATGCCTATTCGTTATCCAAGTGGTGATGTGGAGTAGGCAGTTGGATATATGAGTCTGGAGTTCAAGGAAAAGGTCCAGGCTAGAGATATTAATTTGAGAGTTGTCATCATATAGGTGCCATTTAAAGCCATGAAGCTGGATGACATCATCGGGCAGCGAGTATAGATGCAAGGGAGTATACCAATTCGAGCACAGGCCCTGTCTCTCCTCCCACCAAGATGTTTTATGTTAATTCTTAGGCTACAGCATAATGGCAATAAATAAGCATTTTACACTTTGCAGTCTTTTGTAAGTCCAAAGAGAATATTTTAAGATGTAAGCAATTTGGTGACACAGCGTTCTTTATCCTAAAGCAACTGTTACAAGACTGGAGCATATGGGGAAAAGATGTAAGTAAGTTTGCTTATTTTAGAATAAATTTATTTTTCTGTCTCCCTTGACACACAAATGGAGGACTGGGAGTAATATTTTTCCTAACCATTCTTAATCTCTGAAACTATGAGCCATTAGCATTGCGCTTGAATATAAAATGGATGCTTTCTGAGTTATAGTGGTCTTTTAAAAACTAAGGAGAAAATTACGGCAGCTTTCTGTGTCTTCAATTTTCCTGTCACAAAAGTATGTTAGACCTGCATTTTAAATATGCTAGCTCTCAAACAGAAAAATTAAACCTCACCATCAGTAAGTTAAAAGCTAGGTTCTTATTTTGTGTTCACTTTAATCGAATTATTACTACAGTAGCTATATTGTCTGAATGAACTATTCCATCTAGTTTCATCTTTACGGATGACTATTGAGAAGATAATTAAATTTCATTTGAAAATTATCTGTTTTCCATAGCATGAAAAAGGCTAGAGCATTGCATTCTAGTCTTTTAGTCAGCACTCTTGACGTTCTGTCTGCTCCTTTCTTAATATTTATTTGCAATAAGAATGAATGATTTTAATTAATACTCACAAAGCAGAAAAAAATAAGAAAAGTGAAATCAAAAGTACAAAACTAACCAAACTACAAAAACGGTTCTTAGCACATTATGATTTGAAAGCGTCCCTGGATTCTACAATTTAACATGGAAGATTTCATGTGATTTGATCCAAACAAACTTAGCAGTATCTCATTGCTATGTAATATTCATAAGTCAAAGTAAGAAAGAGGAAAATCTATGGCTGGAGCCACTCCCCTGCAATGACTCTTGTGGAATAAATGTGATTCCCATTCCATCTGATGAAACCCCCCAGATAGAAAATGATGTTCATCAGAAGTGTTCCCTAAATCATACATGGGGCTAAAATATACTACAGGAAGGTAATGGGAGAGGAGATGGAGACCTAACGAGATGAGCTTTTTATAGGTACCACAATGCAGATCACTTGAAATATGGTGACTAAATCTAGTTTAAAGCTAGAAATACATTAACTCAGCCCTAGGGACTCCAGGGAACTAGAGTGTTTACACTGGGTGTACACACCACCCCTCATTTCCTTCTTGCACCAGCCACTACAGAGATGGGGGAGGTGGTTGGCCTGTCAACAAAGCCATCTTTTCATGTCTAGAGCCATTGGTAAGGAGGGAGCAGGCTTGGGATTGGGATTGGTGCTTGTCAGTCCCACCTCACCTCCCCAAAACAGAATGAAAATAGTCACTCTGTTTAGATTTCATTAGCATTGTACTCTGCTTTACTCACACTTAATCAAGCTCTTTTAGGGACTCTGGGATGGAGAAAGGCTTAAAAGTTGCCTTCTCCCGTACGTTGTGCACTGAACACAGAGTAACACGGCCTGCTGCTGGTTTGTGTGAAGTATTTTAAGTCAACATCGGTGTGCTGGGGGCCCCCTGGCTCTCCTATTGGCCTGTACTCTGATTTGCAGCATTGTTACCATTTCTGTGTGCAATGGGAACCGGTCTTTTAGCGCTTTCTTTGCTAGAAAAAACATATTCATTAAATATGTGATTCTATTCCCCTTCTATAACTTCTTTCATAAGAGTTTTTTTGTTATGTTTCACTGTTGTGATTCCAAAGTAGAATAGCAATCTATTTAATAATAGGGTAATATGCAAATTGGTCCGGATGCTGTCACATAAAAACTGGATGGGCAGGGATATGAAACATTAGTGGGTGGGGACTTGCACCACCCAGAAATGCGAGGCTCACATCCCTGCTCTCTTTGCTGGCCCTGGGACATGAGGCTCGCATCCCCACCCATGCACTGGACAAGGGACTTGAGGCTCACATCCCCAACACTGGCAAGAGGCAAATAGGAAATTTGCAAAGGACAAATAGTAATATTAAAATATTTTCTCTAATTAATCCCCTTTTAATGTGCACCAATTTCATGCACTGGGCCACTAGTACTATTACTAATAATCCTTTCTTTAAGGCAGCCCATCTGTGTATTGCCAGAAGGTCTTTTGTAATAGTCAATGTACTGCTTTCTTTTCTTACCAAGAGGATGAGAGCACAGGCTTTGAGCTTGGTTGAATATGGGTTCAAATCCCACCCCTCTCACCTTCTTGCTTGTTATTTGAAATTTTGGGGCCTCGGTGTCTATTATAAAATAGGCAAAGGATAATCTATTGGGGAGAGTTGTGATCAGGGCTAGATCTGATGACATGTGTAAAGTAAGCTTGCACAAGTACTGGCATATAATAGGTGTTTACTTCTAGAATCCTGATCTCACTTATAATCATTATTCATTGATCACACTCTATATATCATGGCCTATACACAGTCTTAGGGGAAAATTTCTAGGCCAAAAGTAGAGTTTTCTCTGGTGGGGACCATAATGAAGACTTTACATGGATTATCTCTTTTGCTACTAACAAATCCCTCCAAACACACGGACTGGTGTGGTTCAGTGGTTGAGCATCTACATATGAACCGGAAGGTCACCATTCAATTCCAGGTCAGGGCACATGCCTAGGTTGTGGGCTCAGTTCCCAATGATTCTCTCTCATCATTGATGTTTCTACCTCTCTCTCCCTTTCTCTCTGAAATCAATTTTTTTAGAAAGATACAAGCTGACTCACTTTTAGAACAATGACTTGCCAAGTTCATAAAGCTGCAGAGTACAGAATAAGGCTGCAGATTTGACCACAGTAGCATATACCCAGCTGTAGCACTAGGGGCTGTATATTTAGGAATGGTTTAGTCCTGGTGATCACTGTTCTGGAACATGACCCCAAATCCAGTGTATCTAGGTGCAGTTGGACCATGAATTTATAAATATTTAGAGTACTTAGTGATTCCCAGCTCCAGCTGCGAGACAGAATGGTGTTCCGTCCTAAGGAGTGACCAAATTGTAATTCTCAATAATAGTAAAAGAAATCTGTTCTTTACTATTCATTTACTCTAAAAATAATAGTAAATTTTAGCAGCATCTCCCTCCACATGATCTCATATGTCATTCTTGAATGAGGTAAGAATGAGGGACATGACAGCTAGTCTACTTTCTCTGGCCCCTCAGCCCTTATGAGCAATGTATATAGTGCTGGCCTCCCAGGGAGAAAACCATCCTGTCACTAAAGACAAGTTTGAGAACTATTGGTCTGTAGTGTAGATTAAAGGAAGGGTTTCCCTTGGTTCTCCTATTGATTCCTCTTGATGTCTATTGAGTTGCTAATGTTTATTGGAAGAACTCTAAGATTAACTGGTGATAGAATTCTGTCTCTAAAGCTTCTAAGATGGTTAATTTTACTTGTCAACTTGATTGCCTTGCAGGGTGCCCAGATCTGGTTAAACATTATTTCTTGGTCTCTCTGTGAGAGTATCCCAGAAGATATTAACATTTGAATTGGTGGGCTGAATAAAGCAGGTGGCCCTCCCCAATGTGGGAAGGCCTGATTTAAAAACAAGCGAACAGCCTAAACCAGTTTGGCTCAGTGGATAGAGCATTGGCCCTCGGACAGAAGGGTCCCAGGTTTTATTCAGGTCAAGGGCATGTACCTTAGTTGCGGGCACATCCCCAGTAGCGGGTGTGCAGGAGGCAACTGGTCGATGTTCTCTCTCATCACTGTTTCTAGCTCTCTATCCCTCTCCCTTCCTCTTTGCAAAAAAAAAAATCAATAAAAAATATTTAAAAAATAAAAACAAGCAAACAAAGAAAAAACATGGGAAAATTAGATTAAATTCTCTCTGCCTAACTCCTTTGCTGGACTCAGATGTTCTCTTGCCTTTGTATTAGGACTTTGTTATGAATTTGTCAAAGTAACACTTGTTAAGTGGAGTAAAGGGAGTGGAGTGGTGAGTCCCAGTTCAAGAACAGTCCTCAAGAGAAATTGAGGTAGGAAAGTTTATTCTCACAGGTACTAGAGGATGTACCCTGCATGCCTTGAGAGGCCACATGATGTAGAGTGCAGACAGACAGACTCAGGGCCTGGATCACATGCCTTTATTAGTTTTCATGGATGGGAGTGCTTTGGGGTCCCCAGACTATGGCGGATGGGTCATTTAAAACCCAAAGTTTGGCCCTATCAAAGGAGTCCTATCTAAGGGCACATAGGCATATAGACACTGGGAGGCAGAGAAGACTTTATCACAAAGGCCATTGGAAAGTCATAATAGGAACTCACATTTACTTGTCACTATGTAGGTTGCTATCTAAGGCATGCACTTGCATGAGAGGCTAGTGTCAGTTTAAGGTCAATGCAGGCCTCATAGACAATAAAAATGGGAGCTAACACTATAATATCATAGAGTAGCTTAAATTAACTTTCAACAGACTTACACCATAGGTGCAACTAGTTCTCAGGCCTCTGGACTCAGGGTGGAATTTACACCACTGGCTCTCCTGGGTCTCCAGCTTGCAGATTACAGATCATGGAACTTCTATACCTCCATAATTACATGAGCCAGTTGCTTATAATAAATCTAATTTATAGAGAGAGACAGTTTATAATAAATCTAATTTATACAGATGAACATCTATATAAATGTGATATATCTATATCTATCTATCTATATATATCTATATCTATCTATATCTATATCTATATCTATATCTATATCTATATCTATATCTATATCTATATCTATATCTATATCTATATCTATATCTATATCTATATCTATATCTATATCTATATCTATATCTATACATATATATGCACAGGTGGGATCCCTAGGCCTGGCTGGTGATCAGGGCTTATCGGGGTCAAAGGCCCCTGCAGGGTTGGAAGAGGAGGCGATGGTCACTGGGCCTGGCACAGAAGGAACGGACACCAGATGCTGATGCCACCCTTGGCACTCTGCCAACATGCAGTTCCCTGCCTCCCCCACTCCTCCTTCCCTCGCTGCCATGCTATCACCAGGGTCTGCCGGCCAGCAGGCAGGACATGAGGAGGGGCCATGGAAGGTTTTCTGGACAGGGGGGAGAGGCCACAGGAGGTTGGCTGTCTGTCCCAAGGAGGGAGCTGGCCCTTGGCCCCTGTGGGAAAGGGGCTGTTTCTGCCACCACCCACCGCCAGCTGCCAGTGTCAACCTGGTCCTGATTGGATCCAGTAATCAGGGCCTGCCAGTTGGGGGAGGGACCACAGGAGGCAATTGGGTGGGGTCCGGCTGGTCTGCCCTGATTGGGGGCAATTTAGGGGAGGTGCTGTGGGAGGCTGGCTGGCTGGCCCCACCCCAATCAGGATGGTTGGCCAGCTGCAGTGTGTTTCATAGTGACCAGTCGTTCTGGTCATTTCAGTTATTCCAGTCATTCTGGTTGCTTGGCCTTTATATATATATTAAAACTGAGTGAGAAGGGCATTGAAAATAAAGAAAGAAGCTATCTATGATAATACTCTTGTATCTCAATTACTTTATTATTATTATCCATCCCTGTCCAACCTCCAAATCTTTATTTTCTATGTAAAAATAAATGCAATAGCTCTTCAACAGTGACCAATTGGGGTATAATTGCCACTAAAATGTTTTTGGAAGACTGTAAGGCCCCGATAAGCCCTGATCCACTGTAGAGTGGACAGTATATACTAAACTGGGTTTATTATATTCCCTAAGCACATGCCCTAGGCAATTTCTAAAGAGAACCCTTCCAGACCATCACCAAATCAGTGGATTTGCCCTTGCCTGGCACTGGCCAGCTCTTTCATCACACATGGCTATGATGTTTGCCAGGGTTGCTGCAGAGAGACGAATGTGGAGTGACAGGGCAAGAGGAATTGGCACAGGGCAGACTTTGTAAATTTCTGGTTGTTGTTATTGTTGTTGTTGTTTTAATTTAGTCGTCATCACCTAATTTTCTATGATAACCTTCTAAAAATAAGTTTCAATAATGGGATGATGTTAGTAAACATGTTTGTAAGCATTTGGGACTAGACCAAGGATAAACCTGTAAGACAGCAAAGAAACAAAATCATATTTGCTTTCTTTTTTAATAGATGCTATTTCTAAATCTTCTCTACAGAGGTCAACTGAGCAAATTTTGGATGCCAAAGAGGACCAGACACATAATCACACTGATGATTTTAATCAGGACAATCATCAGCTGAAGAATGACATAGGGAACACATAATAAGATCAGACTTTCCTTGACATGTTGCCACCTTTCCTAAATAAAATTAGTATGCCATGTCCAATTCATCTCTCATGCCTCACAGTTTTAAATACTTGAGACAGGATCACATTGTTTTTGGATTGACCTGCTCCAATTTGCATTCAGATTTTAAATGAAATGGTGACCTGATATCCATGGTACTATACTGATTCTTGATCCAACCTCTAAATCTCACTCATGATTTATTATCGTTCTAGGTGCCTGCTCTTTATTTTATTTTATTTATTTTTAAATTATGGTTGACATACAATATTATATTAATTTGAGGTATGCAACATAGTGATTAAACATTTATATGTCTTCTGTGTGCTTAACCAGGTAAGTCTAGTACCAATCTTGCACCATACATAGTCATTACAGTATTATAGAGTATAACCCCTATGCTGTTCTTTACATCCCCATAATTATTTTTGTAACTGGTCAATTGCATTTCTTAATCCCTCTTAGCTCTTTTGCCCATCCTCCCAACCTCCTGCCATTTGACCACAATCAGTTTGTTGCCTTATTAATAAGTTTGGGGGGGGGGGGTTGTTTGTTTGTTTGTTTGATTGATTGATTTATATTTTAGATGCCACATATAATTGAGATCCTATAATATTTGCCTTTCTCTGCCTGACTTGGCATTTTGCTCTTTTAAATGGGAAAGCATCAGCAACTTGAAAATATTCCAAATAATATAATGGAATAGGAGAATCCCCTGAAAATAAGACTTAGCGCATCTTTGGGAGCAAAAATTAATATAAGACACTGTCTTATTTTCGGGGAAACAGGGTACTTTTGTCTCAGTGGATAGAGAGAAAATCATTTAAATATACATTCAGGGGAGACCCACATTTTGACCAGATTTGGAGTGAGAGTTAATACTTGTGTCTTGTGTTTGGAAAGGCAATTACTTAAGCAGCTTGCAGAGAAGAGACCAAATGCGCCCTATACCAAGGCAAGGTTCAGCAAGTATATTAAACTCACTTTGATGATTCTGGGTACTATTGTCTGTAGTTATAAAGATCATAATATACTAGAGGCCCGGTACACAAAATTCATGCACAGGGGCAGAGGAGGGGTTGTCCTTCAGCCCAGCCTGCACACTCTCCAATCTGGGAACCCTCAAGGGATGTCCAACTGCCCCTCTCACAATCCAGGACTGCTGGTTCCCAACTGCTCGCCTGCCTGCCTTCCTGAATGCCCCTAACCGCTTCTGCCTGCCAACCTGATCATCCCCTAACCACTCCCATGTGCGCCTGATTGATAACTGCTCCCCTGCCAGCCTGGTTGCCCCCAACTTCCCTCCTCTGCCGGCCTGGTCACCCCTAACTGCCCTCCCCTGCAGGGTTGATTGCATTCAACTACCCTCCCTGTAGGCCTGGTCCCTCTCAACTGCCCTCCCTTGCAGGTCTGGTGTCTGCCAACTACCCTCCCCTGCTGGCCATCTTGTGGTGGCCATCTTGTGCCCACATAGAAGCAGGATCTTTGACCACATGGGGGCAGCCATCTTGTGTATTGGGGTTTTGGTCAATCTACATATTACTCTTTTATTAAATTAAGATTTTTAATTACTTCCTGTTTGTCTTTGAGGTGTTTTTTAGGATTCAAATAGGTGCCACAAAACTGGGGGGAGGTGGGGTGATCAGGAGAAAGAAAAGTAGACAAAACCTCAACCCATTACATCCCACCTGAAAACATGGGGTGTTTCTTCTTCCCTTCAACCTCTCCCTCTAATCTGTCCTTCTTTAGTTTTATTCAAAAGTGGGGAGAGGTGAACCTCAGAAGTGAGAGAAAGAAACATAGAGTGGTAGTTATGGATTTCAATACCTATATTATCCACCAACTTGACAGTACAATAGGGAAAAAGAAAGAAGCAAATAGAACATTGAAACTGGCTTAAGAGTCAGACAAATTGAATGTGGATCCTGTCACTGATGGCTGGCTGGGTAAAATCATGTCTGAGCTTCAGTTACCTTGTTAACAAAATTCAAAATGCACATTTCTTGAGTGTTTTTTTAAATGGAGATTAAATATAATATATGTAAAAATTCTAACATAGTTCAAATATAGCTTATCCATTAAAATTATTTCAGACATTGAAAGTTCCTATTATTTTATTACTATACGAGTGACCCAGCAGGCAAAATTGTGGGAGACCCAGGACCCTAGACCCCACCATGCCACAGAACTCCCCCAAGTCCTGCTACACTGAGGGACTCAGAGTCAAATCCCACTGTGCTGAGGGGATCCTGAGTCAAGTCCCCACCCACCCACATGTGCCTTGCCCTGCACACAGCACCACCCACCCACACATGCCTTATTGTGCACACAGCCTCCTGGTGTCCATTCTTTAGTGTTTATGGCGTTAAGGCCACTGGGTTTTTATAATATAAATATAAGATAATTTTTATAACATCATTTTGGCTTTATTACATTGCTACATGTGCATCATGGATTATACCTGTTTCTATAAAAAATAAATAATTAAAATATAAGTATGTGTTAAAATTACTAATTCATGGACTATTTTAAAAAAAAAAACTATTCTAGGTGCTAATGCAATATAGGGATATATATATATATATATACACATACATACATACATTTGGGAAGACGTTATGTCTACATTAATGGTTAATTATGTATGTATATTATATATTCTTATATATTAATTTTCTTCATAATATTTAAGAAAATAAAATTATACCAGATTTCTAATGCCTAAATTTAATATTTACTCTATGAATTAAGTCTATATCTCTGGCTAGCAAGGAAAGCTAGATTATGACATATTTAACTTGTACCAATATTCTTTCTATAGCTTTAAGTGAAAATTCAGATTAGCTTAGTGATAATGGGGAAATGTGCAATTGGGTATATTTTTATCAATATAAAGCCTAATAATTTTCTAAAGCACCTTTTTTGCTTTATTAAATAGCTACATGTGCATCATAGATTGTTTCTATAGAAAATAAATAATTAAAATACAAGTACATGTTCAAATTATTCATTCATGGGTTTTACAATTAAATTGCATTCTAGGCACAAATGCAATAAGAAAATTAATCAATTTCCATTAAAAATAAATAACCAGAATCTTGCTTTAAGGCAGTAAAAATATTGTTTCAAGAGTTGGACATTTTGCCAGCTCTCTAGGCAAAGTGGCAAAATCTAATGTTAAGTTATATTTGTTACACATGCGCATTCTTGACATGAGGAAAGATGTAGTTCTGCATCTTTGAGTTGGTGCTGAGTAACCCTTAGTCACATTCCACTCTCATTCATACAGCCACTTTATATCTCACTGCTGCAAAATATTTGAATTAAGATAATTGTTATATTTACTTGGTTTTACCTAAAATTATCAGCTCTGTGAGAGTGGAAATAGCTCACCGAAAATCAATATTAAATTTGTCTTGCATTCCATTTAAGTTTAATACTAACTCATCCTCACCGAGTTTTGTATATGTTTAATACATTTAAAATGAAAAACAGATGATAAGTAGCCTAGCATCCGCCCATCCACTCATTCATTTGCTCATTAGCAAACATTAGAAATATTAGCACCAACTAGATGCTAGAAACTTCTCAAAGTCTGAGAATCTAAAAATGGAGACAACTTAATCTCTGTCTTCCAGAGGGTCAAGGAACACATAATTATGCTATATACATAATTACAGTACATGCATACTTATATGCATACATACATCATTGTGACACATACATGAGGATGTTAATGTGGTAAGTCCTACAATGTCAGAATGAAGACTTTAGTACAGAAGAGTCTATGTTTAATTGCCCAGAGAGCTCATGGAACACTTCCTGTGGCATATGCCAGACAGGTGATGTATTACCACACTCTTCTTAAGGAATATTATTTCTCTTCTGCCAGCACACCTCATGTTATTCTAATGTATTAATCCTACCACCTTTAAGTAATACATTTATTTATTATTTATTCATAAAATTATTGTATGTATTTCAATTATTAATAACTATCACTAACTGGGTTTTTATAGTGATTCAGATATTGCTAAATCTTTTTCATATATTATATTGTTAAACTAGAGGCCCAGTGCATGAAATTCGTGCATTGGTAGGGTCCCTAGGCCAGAGCTGATTTGTGAGGTGACTGGCCGGCAGGTGATCAGGAGGCCCCCTACTGGCTCCCACCTTGGCTGGCGGCCTGGCACCACCCACTTTCCAGCCCTGACCAGGGCAGCTTCTCTTGGAGCATGCCCCTGGTGATCAGTCTGCATCATAGAAACTAGTCGTCCCACTGTTCAGCTGATTTTCATATTAGTGTTTTATTATATAAGAGGCCTGGTGCATTAAATTCTATACCAGGGGGGAAGCGTCTCTCGGCCCAGCCTGTGCCCTCTCATAATCTGGGAGCCCTTGGAGGAAGCCAACAGTCAGACATCTTTAGTGCTGCCTCAGTGGCAGGAAAGAATCCAGCCACCACCACTGTGCTCACCAGCTGTGAGCTCAGCTTATGGCTGAGCAGTGATCCTCTTGTGGGATAGTGCTGAAACTGGCTCTCCAACAACCCTTGAGGGGTCCCAGATTGCAAGGGGGCACAGGCCAGGCCAAGGAACCCCACCAATGCATGATTGGGGCTAGGGAGAGATGCGGGAGATTGGCCAGGTAGGGAGGAGCAGTGGGAGGGCTCCAGGGCATGTTGGGCCCATCTCACTGAGTCCCAGTCGGCTGGACGCCAGCAGCAAGCTAACCTACCAGGTAGAGCATCTGACCCCTGGTGGTCAGTGCATGTCATAGTAACTTGTCGACCAGTCGACTGCTCCCTGGTGGTCAGTGCATGTCACAGCGAGTGGTTGAGCAGCCTTAGCATATTATATTTTGATTGGTTGAACAGCAGCCCATCAACCAGACACTTAGCATATTAGGCTTTTGTTATATAGGATTCTTTAGCAATCATGATCATGACCATAGTTCTATTTTATAAGTGATAAGATTTAGCTTCAGCAATGCTCTCACTACTTGTCATATTCTGAAACTATCCAAGATTTATCTCATTAGATCAAATGACGCTCCTATCACCCAGGAAATTCCAAGGGAACTTGGGATAAAGACCAAATATTTATTTTTTTATCACACTATTACAATACAAATGCAAGAAAAAACTTATAAAACTAATTTTATATTTAAAGTATATACTATAAACAGAATCCTTAATAATAAGTCTATAAGTATTAATACCAATCTGCTTTGTGCTTTCTAACTCAGGGATGACTTCAGCTATCTCATCCACAGTTTGCTCAGAGGTAACATTGAAGTCATCATTTTAGCACTGCCAGACTCACAGCATTGCTGTAAAATTAAATGAGAACCCTTATTTTAAGTGCTTGGCAATGATAAGAAATGACATAAAAATTTCACATTATAGGCACTTTCCTGTTGTCCTGGCAACTCTCTGTTTGTTGAAATTGGGGCAAAATGTATTTGAACCTAAGTTGAAATTTATCATGTAGTTTAGTGATAAATATAAATCTTGCAATGCCATGCCTTCATATTGCTGCACATCAAACATCTTCCTCTCTCCTTGTGCCCTACACTGAGTCAAAGCCTAAATATCAATCTCCTTCTCACAAGTCCCTTTCCTATCTACTTAACCAACACTTCTGCCAGTATTTACTTTTTAGTATATGGAATTCACATTAAAAACACTAGACTTATATACCTGTACAGACTTTGTTTTTAAAAATAAATAACATTAATAGTAAAAATAGTTGTTTCTTCATCTTACCTCCTCCAATCCATTTCTTGCTTGCTAAGAATAAACCTTTTCAGATCTTTGGCCGCTTCCCGCATGACACACCCTGGAGATTGAGTCTGCAACCTGGGCATGTGCCTTGATCAGAAATCAAACTGTGACCTCCTGGTTCATAGATTGATCTTCAACCACTGAGCCATGCCAGCCAGGTGGTGGCTGCTCCTTCTCCTTCTCCTTCTCCTTCTCCTTCTCCTTCTCCTTCTCCTTCTCCTTCTCCTTCTCCTTCTCCTTCTCCTTCTCCTTCTCCTTCTCCTTCTCCTTCTCCTTCTCCTTCTCCTTCTCCTTCTCCTTCTCATTCTTTCTCTTTCTCTTTCTCCTTCTCCTTCTTTCTCCTTCTCCCTCTCCCTCTCCATAACCCTCTCCCTCCTCCCCCTCCCCATCCCCTTTTCCCTCCCCTTCCCCTCTCCCTCCCCTTCCCCTTCCCCTTCTCTTTCTTCTTCTCCTTCTTCTTTCAATTATTTTCATTATTAGGTCTGCTTGCAACACTTTCTAAAAGATTCCTTCAAAAAAGTTTTTCAACTCTACCAATCTTTGTGGAGGGCTTCAATTTTTAAAACATTTGAATTCATTATTTCATTTTTCATATATTTTATTTCTAGTAGCTTACATCTGTCCTCCAAATATTCCTTGCTCTAGTGTTATTTCTTATCTCTATATGGATAATGGAGATCTTTTTTTTTTCCACCAACCTTCATAGATTCTATTTCTTACTTGCTTGCTTCCTTTAAATTTGGTTGATTGTCTTTCTTTTATTTATCTTTTAAAATATATTTTATTGATTTTTTACAGAGAGGAAGAGAGAGGGATAGAGATTTAGAAACATCAATGAGAGAGAAACATCGATCAGCTGCCTCCTGCACACCCCCCACTGGGGATGTGCCTACAACCAATGTACATGCCCTTGACCAGTATTGAACCCAGGACCCTTCAGTCCACATGCTGCTGCTCTATCCACTGAGCCAAACTGGTTTTGGCTTTCTTTTATACTTGAGACTATGTTAACTAGGTAAAGGACCAGATGCTAAAACACAAAAACAGTGTGGAAAAACAAAACAAAACATACAATACAAAGAAATTTGTGAGAAATCTGGGTTAATGGCATAGCTTTCTTCCAAGGAGTCACTCAGGGAACCTGCTTTCTTCCACAGTTTTGCTCTGCTGTCACCTCGATCTTGTTCTTGTCTACACAATTGACGCTGAGTCATTTGTACCAGAGGAGTCTGCACCCCAATTTGCAGAAAGAGGAAGTCAGAGAAATTCTGGAGCTCCAAGTCCCTTTGAAGCAAGTAAAAAATGCTACGCTACATGCATCATTTTAATGTACCTTTCACTTGGTTACCCAGAGCTGCCAGGGAAGTCACCTGTGAATTTAAGTTGTGTTTCTATGGGAGAAGGAGAGAGCATAATTTGAGGACCACTAGTTTTTTGCACGGAACCTTTCCTAAAATATCTGGAGACATTTGGCTACCTTTCAGCTTTGACAGTTGGCTGGCATACAGCTGTTGTAAGCTCTGAGCACGTGATGGCATTTTTTGGCTTCTGTCTCCGCTGGAGAGTGAATAGACTATTGGACTCTCGGGCTCTTTTTGTTTGTCTGTAGTTTTGTTTTGTGTTGATTGGTACTCTTAGGGCTTTCTATTAGGCTGGCCAAATATGCAATAACTTTTTCATTTTCCTAACAGTATGTTATAAGTCCTGCTGGCTAGTCTAGAAGCTTCGTAAGGGAGGCTTTAAGTTATTGAACCTGTGTAAACTTCTCACTTAAATCCACTTTATTTAGTATTGAGTCCTACTCAAAAGTGTATCTGCTGCCCCCCAGTATATAGTCCAGCTACTTTATTCTATCCCAAGAATAAAAATTCTGCTTTCTGTCAGATTGGAGGAAGAAAGCTGGGCTGAATGTGAAACCCTGGGGATGAGTTTACGATTACTGTGCATTCTGGATTAGACTTTTAAACAATTCTCCTGTTTGTGTTCTAATTCTGTCCTCAATCCCAGTGTTTCTGGGAGGTTATGATGTAAATCTGTCAGTTCTTGGCTTTCTCACAGAGAGTCAGTGGGACCAGTGGATCTCCCCCACTGATGTGCAAGTGTTCAGATAGGGACATTCTGCTGTGTCAGTAACAACAGGCCCATCTGCTGCCCAGTGCCCCAAATATGGCTGCTGCTGCCCCTCAACCATTCTCTTTGACCTGATGTGTTTATTCCTTTTGAAAAATCCCTTTATTATAATAATAGTGGGATTTCAGATGAATTGACTAGTATGATAAAGAGGTGGCATAAATAATTATGCATTTCTTATCTCTATTTTTATAACTTTTCTTTCTGTCTAAACTTTCCCATTACTTTCTGCCAATTTTTTCCCATTTATCCTTCTGCTTCTCTTACTGTCTTCTTTTTCTCTTTTCTTTTCTCCCTCCTTTTCTTTTTTTTTTCTTGTTTAAAATCTTCTTGCTTTTTCCCTCTCCCCCTGCTTTCCTCCCTCCCTTTCTTCTCCACTTTTTTTCCTCCCTTCCCTCCTTCCTTCTCCTTCTTTCCTCCCTCCCTCCCTTCCTCCTTCTCTTCCTCCCTCCCTTCCTCTCTCCCTCCCTCCCTCCCTTCCTTCCTTCCTTCCTTCCTTCCTTCCTTCCTTCCTTCCTTCCTTCCTTCCCTCCTTTCTTCACTATATGTTGTACAATAATCTCTGTCTTCCAATTATTCCCACTACATTTTACCATAAATTAATTAGTCTATAAAAAGGCAGTAAAATTATGATATAACAAATATACTATCCTAGTAAAGCAAAGAGAAGCAAGGCTAAACAAACAAAAAAAAGTATATTTGCCATGTATATAACATATTAGCCCAGCTTTGGTTATTACTTCTAGGTTCTAGATATCCTTCCTTATCTATTTTGTGACAAATTTTATTTTATTGTAAGAGTACTGTCTGATTATATGTACTTTAAAATATGTATTTTATTAATTTTTATATAGAAAGAAAGGTAAAGGGAGAGAGAAAAATATCAATGTGAGAGAGAAACATCAATTGGTTGCCACTTGCATGCATCCGGACTGAGGATTGAACCCACAAACTAAGCATGCGCCCTGACCAGATATTGAAGGGGAACCTCTTGGTGTACAGGATGATGCTCAACCAACTGAGCCACACTGGCCAGGGCCTGTTTGATTATATTTTTTGATCTATTAATACTCTTTATATTTTTCATCTTAGAAAAGAAATACATGAAAAATTTGACAAGGAACTTAATCTCTACCCTTTTAAAGGTTCTTCTTGTATATATAGCATTTGCTAAGCATCCGCTCCAGGCCAACACATCGTATTCATAAACCCATTTACTAGTATTGCATACAATGCTTACAAGCCAGTTGTAATTCTACCTGTTCTGGACAAATGACAAAAATGAGATTCAGGGAATTTAAAAGTTCCTTACATAATGTCTCTAAACAACTCCTGGTTTGAATCAATATGCAAATTATGCATTTTCTACAAAGCTCAGGATCTTTCCACTACACCAATCTTTTCCTGACAGACTAGACAAAAAGCAATCTGGTTTCCTTGACTGAACTTCTCATCTACTCTTGCTTTGGCATAATTATGGTTTGAGTTTCTCAAACACCTGGACAGAAATGTGTTGCCAAGTAATGCAAATAAATTACACCTCCCATAATTTTTATAATATGACTAGAGGCCCAGTACACAAAATCCATGCATGGGTAGGGTCCTAGTGGCTGCCAGCTGCCAGCTGGGGCCTTCCTCTGTTCCATGCTGCCCTCTGGAGGTCAGTGTACATCATAGTGAGCAAACAAACTCCCAGTTGGTCAAACTCCCAAGGGGACACTTTGCATATTAGGCTTTTATATAGAGAGGCAATATTGATGCAAACAGACAATATTGATGCAACTCATACTACTTTCTATGAGGCATGCAGAATAAATCTCGGAGTGGGTAAGATGGACCAAGTGTGGGCAGCTCTCTGAGGATCTGAAGACCCTTTAAAATCAATGTCAGAAAGACCTCTAAGTCACAGTTCCTCTCTCAACATATTGTGCCATATTAAGTCACCACTGATAGACATTATTTTTAAAAAGTAACATTTCCTTAAGAGAAAAACCTAAAGGACTTGTGGTCCATCTTTTTGTCAAAACCCTGCCTGTTGGTATCATTGCTATTGGTTTAGAGTTCCTTGTATCCCCTATCTATTCCTTCCTCTCCATTGTTATTGCCACTGTTAAGTTCAGATCACTAATGCCTCTCATCTTGTTTCTTAAAACTACCTAAAATTATGTTTCCAGTCTTACTCCAGTTCCCTTCTATACTAGCTTCCTAAGGCTGCTGTAACAAATTATGCCAAACTTAATAGCTCAAAACGATGTCAATGTATTACCTTACAAAACTGGAAGTCTCAAGTCAGAAATGGGTCTCAATGAGCCAACATCAAGGTGTGAACAGGGCTTTGTATCTTGGCGGTTCTGGAAGAGGATCCGTTTCCTTGCTTTTTCCAGCTTCTAGAGACCGCCCACGCCCTTGTTTTTGTCTCCATCTTCAAAGCTTGCAACATAGGAACATGAGTCTTTCTCTTGCTTTCAACGCTTTGGTTTATTCACTTCGGCCTTCTTCTTGTTATTATACGGGGCCTTCCTAGATGGTCTCCCCAACTCAAAATCCTTAACCTAACCAACTCTGCAAAGTCTCTTTAACCATGTCAGGCAACATACTCACAGAATCTGAGCATAAAGATATATACATCTTTGGGGACCTGGAGGGCCATTCTTTTGTCTATTATGCCTTCCAAGTCCTTTAAGAAGTCATCATTGCAGTGACCTCTCAAACATTCAGAACAAGTCATATCTCTTGTGCTACCATGATTGTTCCTTACTTTGTCTCCAATTATTTGGTCTCTGCTGATTTGAAGCCAAATATTTCTATACCACTCCCCAAATGTGTCTGAGCCTAAGAAAATGACAAATTGCCTCTCTGTCTCAGCTTCCTCATCTATAAAATAGGAGCAGTAATAGTTTTACAAGGTTACTAAGAAATATATAACTCAATTAATTGGTCATACTAAGCTTTCAGTCCATATTGATGTGGATTTATATCTCTATACTTTGCTGCCTCATGTAACTATTTAAATTTCAATTAGGTGAAATAAAATAGAATTACTAATCCATTCCCTCCATTAGCCCTGGCCACATTTCACTGCTGTCTAGTGACTACCATATTGAGTAGTACAGATATAGAACATACCCAAGACTATATAAGTTGAATAGACTTTCCTTTTAAAATATTAATAAATAATATTAAGTTGTACCATGTAAAATTGCTCTTTCTGTAAATCCAAAACGATCAAACATATGCAATACTGTTTAGTTTAGCCACATATTTCTCAGAAACCAGTAGTCATATCAACTCAATTCAAGAGGAACTTCCTCACACTCCACTTACCCTAAAAAAACCCAGCTAAGAATTAAAATAAACCCAAACCTGGCTTATGATTTTTATCCATTTTTATAACCAGAAATAATATGAGCATTTCCAAATCTAGTTTATAAAATCTTCTTTTAAAAACCCATGGATTATGTTTTTCTATATCACAATAAATGTGTTTTAAAGTTTAAACATGATTTTGTACAAACTGGCCTACATTTTTGGGTGTTTGCACCTGGAGTTTTCTGGTTTTGATTTAGTATTTCTAAAAAGTTCTTGGCAAGCAGAAACTTGGCTCTTCTGGTTTAAAAGTTATAGAGCTGGTGGCCACGGTAAAAAACAAAACACAACTACATAACAATTTTTAGCAATTTAATGGGACACCTAGGACTCCAAGTTTTGCATTTGGGAATTTCTATAAAACTTCATTAAGCCTCATATTAAATTACTCCCAAATAACTTAAACACGCTGCTAGAACCAGGATCCTGGTTTCCAGTTCCATATTTACTGTTGAGTATTCTATCAAGTAGTTGTTGACACAGCTGTAGACCAAGAAAAAAATACTAGAATCAATTTCCACAAGCACAAAGTTACTTACTTTTTTATTGCTGAATCCTCAGCATCTAAAGCAATATCTGACATATAATAGGTGCTCAACAAATATTTATGATTGACCAAAACACTTGATATATCTTTTATTAGTTATAACTAGTTAAATTTATTATTACAATGTCATAATGTTAGACTCATATTTGAAACTGTTAAATAAAATATAAAACCATCCATATGCATATTTGTGCATCTTAGAATTACAAAGCATTATATGATACCACGACCTTACTTTCAAGATGAGAAAACAGATTCCAAAAACTAGCATGACTTTATCACTTATTGGCAACACATGAGCACAAATGTACCAACAATAAAACAATTTGTGAAAGTTAATTACAATAAAAGTTACCATATCTATAGCAAGGACCAGTTCCCAGGCCCTCTCCTAGTTGCTGTAAACAAGTTAACAACCCTTTGAGGGGGGTACTATTACTGTACTCATTTTGCAGAGAGGAAGCACAGAGAAGTGGAATGACTCCCCCAAGATTGTCCAGGTGTAGCAAAGCCAGAATTCAAACCCAGGAAGTGTGTTTCCAGAAACTTCATTCTTAATCACTAGTCATGCTATCCAAATAAAAAGTCAACTGTAGCACATAACATTTTTAGGAAGAAGTATACTTGTCTCCGAAATGACTGATGTCTTTTGTTTGGGACACTTAGCCAAGGTGCTGTTAGCACAAGCCAATGTAAGATGAGCATCTGAATCGGATGTTGGAAGTGAACTTGCTCTCCACAATCAAGTAGCCAAGGTTTCCCGGTAGTCCCTCCTGACTGCTGGGCCTGGGCTTGCAGCTGCTTTTATTTTGTTTTTGTGTTTTTTTCTTCATTTTTGATCTTGAGGACCATGGGTCTGAATTTGAGTCACTGCCCCCGCCTTCAATAAGTAGTTTGATTCTCATAGGCATGCCTGAGCACCTATAGAAGGCACAACGTGTCATCTTTATTCAGGTATGATTAGACTGCACGAGAGGGTGGGACAGGACAGAAGATAGCATCACTAAGCAGAGACCTCCTTAAAGAATCAAACTAACTTGGCTGGCATGGCTGAGTGGTTGAGAATCCACCTATGAACCAGGAGGTCAGGGGCATATACCATAGTTGCAGGCTCAATCCCCAGTGTGGGCAAGCAGGAGGCAGCCAATCAATGATTCTCTTTCATCATTTAAGTTTCTATATATTTCCCTTTCTGAAATCAATTATATATAGGAATAAAACTAGGTTCCCTTTAAAACACATAAAATCCTCAACTTCAAAGGCCTGGAGTTAGCAGAGGATCGGATGCTTTCAAGGCAAAACCCTGGAAAACTGTAAAGGAAAAAAATATGTGTAATAATACAATAAATAAATAAATAAATAATCACAATCTTCCTTCTGGGCTTGGCAAATATCTCTGCTTAAACTGTCTCACAGGAGGATGACTATTTCCATGAGGAAGGAAATTATCAACTAATGCAAAGAATTACCATATATCCAAATAACAGGATACACTTTGTTACTATTTCCTTAAAATTTTTATCCTCACCTTCTTCTACAAAGGAGAGGAGTCGCTCCATTTTTCACAGGCCAGGATTAATCATGATGTAAGGTTTTCTGTACAAAGCTTAAATCCTACATTTAAGAGTAATTTTACCAAGCTCAAGCTCTCAAAATTGCCACTTGAAAAAAACAAAACACATCTATTTAGAAGACCAATTGAAAACATTCTTTAATTACAGAAACACTCTGCAGTCTTTAGTTTCTTTGGCATTTACAATTTGAATATAATTGTATTTCTCTGGCTCATATTTTATATCTTTCTAGCTCATATTTCATACCTAAGACTTAACTCCCAACATGATTATTAACAATGTGTGGCCAATTATTTTAATTAACAGTGTCTTCGTTTCAAACACCAAAATACTCAACACATACTTAACAATTAAGCACCGTAGCTTCTAAAAATATAATGGCTTTTTATACAGATTCATGAAATAAAAGGATCCTTTTCTTCTCATCTATGAGCTTGAGTCTGTGCCCTAGAAGACAGACTATCACAATATGACTGTAGAATAATATATCATTACAGTGTATTCAATTAGGCTAGAAATATTCAAGAAACAAAGAGGAAATCCCATCAACTATAACAACAAGAACTCTTTTCTTTATGATTTATAAACTACCAAATATTTGGGGGACAACACTATATTTCAATAGATTTTAGGATTAATTGCATAAACAGATAATCATCTACTTTGCATAGTTTATAGTGTCAATTGTCCATTACCAACCTGTCACTGCATCAGAACTAACTACAAATTCCCTGTAGCCTATAACAAACAGTATAACTGTCCTGTCCACAGGTCTGAGTGGCCATCTAGGCAGCTTTGTTTATCTTGGCTGGACACCCTCAAATAAAGGGAGTGAGATGGCAGTTGACTGAGGACAGCTAGTCTTGGCTGGATGACATGTCAGTTCAACCCCATTCCTTCTACATGCTGCTCATCCTTCAGGTGAGCACATATGCACACATATATTCATGAATGAGGCATAAGGGAGAGCAGGCAAGGCAAACCACACAAGAGTTATCCAAGCCTCTGCACATATCACATTGGCTAATAACCCTTTGGCTAAAGGATAGCACATGATTGAGCATAGTGTCAAAGAGAGAGGCACTTTGCCTTGCCCACGTGAGAAACTAAGGCAAAGTCATGTGGCCCAATTATGTATCTATAGAGGGAAAATAAGTTGGAGTCAAGTTTCAAATCTACTATACCCATCATTTGGAGGGGAAAAAGTAAGATTCTAATTCTAAGCACTAATGAAATTAGAGAATCTCTGAAAAAGGTCAAAGACTATGTTGAAGGACTAGACTAATAGTCTAGCTAGCACATGGTCATCTTAGCGACAATGCTTCAAGATTGATGCAGTTGATGGAACTCAGAGAGTAAGTGCAGGTGAAGTTCTGAGAGGTAAACAATGTGCTGGTTAGACTGTGCTTAAAGGTCAGTGGTCGGCAAACTCATTAGTCAACAGAGCTAAATATCAATAGTACAACAATTGGCATTTCTTTTGAGAGCCAAATATTTTTAAACTTAAATTTCTTCTATTGCCAGTTCTTCAAAATTAACTGGCCCAGGCCATGGTATTTTGTGGAAGAGCAACACTCAAGGGGCCAAAGAGCCGCATGTGGCTTGTGAGTCTCAGTTTGCCGACCCCGGTTATAGGTCAATTATCTACATTTCTCTATCCTGATCTTTGCTCTGGACTTTACCAGAAGGCCTCCTCGCCCTCTGGCTTATTGCTGAGTACCACAATGGGAGACATTGAGAGGAGATGGGAAGCAAGAGTTTGGAGAAGAATGAAGTCCTAGTACAGTTTGGCAGTGTTTTTGAAGGAAGTATTTTCAGATATTTATCATCTATCTACCTATCTATCTATCTAATAACTACTTCTCTCATTTGTCTCTTCATCTAGGATATGAAATGTTCCCAGGCTTTCTGTCCAATGGAGTTCACTGTCTTTCCATGGCTTTCTCTATGCCTGATTAGTCTTTTGAAAAATATTTTTATTAAACACTCAATCCTTAGAGTGTGTGAATCATCTTTTCCTACTGGAACTGTACATGAAAGGGAAGAACCAAGAATTTGAGCTCAAGTCTTACTGATGAAAGGTCTGATCTCTTTATCATTACTCTAATTTATATTGAAGCTTAGGGAATGGGTATGTTGGTGAATTTTGAGTTTTTATTTCTTATGTAAAAAATATAGTTATAGCAGTTAACATTGATGGAGTGTTTACTGCATAGTAAAGATTCTTCTAAGTCTTTTATAAATGTTAACACTTCTAAATTTCACCATACATGTTATTAATTTTCTTTTCTAGATGAGAGAAATTAGACATGGTGAAGTTGAGTTGCTGCTCAGCAGCAAAGTCAAGTTGTCAATGTGCACATTTTGTACTTTAGTACCTTTTCTCCACAGTCCATTGTGCCAATGTCTAAAGTCACCCACATTTTTAGTCATTACTCTGTACCTCTCACCATCAAATACAAATAAGAAACACACTACATGGTTTCCCTAGTAAATTAGGAAGTGTGAATCACTTGATTATAAATATACAGAAAAATCTGGAGCCCAAGATAAAAGTATGCTCATATATTAATCCATGTTATTTTAAAATTTCATAAAATGCATTGAACAGAATTTTAGCCCTCATCCTAAGTAAAGATGTTGAAAATAACTCATCACCAAATGACATTTAGGTACTTGAATATTTTGCCACCTGTCATTTTGCTTCTTCTCACCTGTATAAATGGCATTTATTCCTGTTGACATCCTGATTATTATCATTACTTTTCAGTTATTCCTATTAACCTATGACAGGTTTTGCTATTCACATGCCATTCATTTGACATTTATTTGCTTTCCTTAATTTGTGTTTAAATATGAATTCCTAAAAATTGTCTTGATTATAAGTTGTTGCTTAGATGATATCACTCATTACCTTTGAGTTTAGTCTCAAAAGGAAATACCTAGTGATACTTATTTAGCCTTTGCATAGTTTTTATGGAAGTTTCAGTAGTAGATAGTTTCCTGGGCAATGGTTTTCACATCCAAAGTTTGGTTCTATCAGTGGCTAACCTCTTCTTTCCTCCAAATACACATGGATCATCATCCTATCATAACTTCTGGAATTCTGATATGTGGGGCAAGTAAGATATCTCTTCTTTTAACTAAAGCATTTCTGTCAGATAGTTCTGAGGGTTATTAACCATCAACAATGTGGCTAGATGAAGAAAAAGGAGACTGGAGGACAAAACAATAATTGGAGCAAGACAGAATATGAAAATGAAATTATGGTAAGGAGAAAAGGATGCCATGCCTGGGACCTGGATAGAATCTGATATCAAGCTAGTGAGTACAATAAGTCTTCCTTTGAATAGAGTCAATGAACTGTTGTAAAGAGCAGATGAGAAAACGCATTGAGTAGTGTGTCTGGCACAGAACACATGACCAATGAATCTATTATTATCACTATTAAAATTCTGGGTTACCAATGTTAGCCCTAGAAACACCTTAGGAATATGAGGTTGAATTATATAAAATGGCCATTGTTTAGGTGAAAAGTGATGAAATATAGGCCATTCATGTAGTTCAACCTAAAATTATTTGTCATAATTAATATGTGGATTGCTATCATCATAATTGTTGGTATTCAGGCTAAGGACAATAATCATAAAGGGTGAAAACCCTTTCTTAGTGCTGAAGAATAATAAATTATTTTCTGTGTATTTGGTTGCCTCGAAATATCATTCAGCCTCACACAAAAAAATCAAACAAACAAACAAATAAAAAAATATACCTATACTTATTAGGAATAAAAATAAAGTTTTTTTAAGTATAGTTACTAAAGTTTATTGCTGAAAAAATAAAGTTACTAAAGTTTATTGCCGAAGGAAATGTGAATATCAATCACTTAATTGAGAAACAACCCTAACAATATATATTGTAGATTAGTTGTATTAAATAAAATATATTATGAAAACTAATTTTATGTGCTTCCTTTTACTTCTTAATGTGGATATGATAAAATTTTAAATTATATATACATTTATAAAATGTGTAATATATTTTTTATTAGTCAGTTTTGACTTAGACTATAGCAAGGTTCAACAGAGTAGGATTAACTGATTGTGAATACCTAAAGTGTGCCAAACTTCATGCTAGACATTCTAAAACTGGGTTCATATAATCTTTAAATTATTTCTGACAAATCAACCTAATAAAAAAGTATCATTCTAACTCTACCATTGCAACGCCCACCAGCCAATCAGGAGTGAGTATGCAAATTAACCCAACAAAGATGACAGGTTAATTTGCATATGCAGGCACTGTGCCACTGGGGTGGGGTAGGATGCTTGTATTGTCACCATGGTGATGACACAGGCGTTCCACCATGCCCCCAGCTGCTCCGGGCCTCTGGGCAGCATGGAAAGGCAGAAAGGCAGCTCCCGCAAGAGCAAAGGCTGACAGCCAGGGAAAGGAAGGCCCATTCTGACACAAATCTTCGTGCATTGGGCTGCTAATAAGTAATAATATTCTCTAATTTTACAATAAAATACTGAATAAAACAAGGAGAAAAGAACATTCTACAAGCTCAGACAGTTAAAAAGCATAGAGCAATAATTCAAATTCAGGTCTACTGACATTAATCCAATGCATTTCTTCTTGGCCCAGTTGCATGTTGCTGAAAGATCTCTGGGAAGTGCGAAGGGTACACCAGCTCTAGGGGCTACTCTCACAGCTCACTGTATTCATGGAGTCCCCTGGTGGAGGGAAGAAGTGTGGCCTGCCAAGCTGCAGCAGCTGCTTTGCCATCTGTCTTCATGATCCATCCCATGATACTCTCCATCTCTGTGCTGCTCCCATGCCTATGTGATCTAACCCAGCTGTACAAACCCAGAGCTGTCTACCACCCTGGCCAGGGGAAGTGACTCAATACGGATCACAGATGCATGCCCCGTGTTCTGGCTCAGACCCTACTTGCTGACTGCTTCTCTAGGCAGTCAGGCGTGGCAGCTTTCCGGCTCTATCCGTCTTTCATCTTAGCAGACACAGGCCATAGGGGTTGATAGAATTCCTCTAACAAAGGGCCTGCCACCTTTGTGCCTTCAGGTAAGAAAAAAGGCAGGTGAAAAATTCCTTTATGACCCACTCCAAGGAAAATGCAATCTGTTGTGCTTGGGGCATTTAGTCAACAAGGGAAGGCCCATCTGACAAGTAGATAATATCCTACATAACATGGTTTGTGGACTTTCACAGGAGGACTAGCTTCTAGAAACAGCTCTGCGTCGGGCTCTCATAGGTTATGTTAAATCCTTCCATTGAAAATTCAAGCTTTCTGAAATTTTCCATTTGCTAATAAAAATTAAAATTCAAGGAGCCATGATAATCAGTTTAAGGCTAATTATTTAGCAAGATAACTGTGAAGCCTGGTCAGCATGGTCATAGTTCAGTTCTTAGGCAGGGCACATGTATAGGTTGTGGGCTTAATCCCCAGTGTGTGGGGTATGCAGGAGACAGCCAATCAATGATTCTCTCTCATCATTGACATTTCTCTCTCTCTCTCCCTCTACCTTTCTCTCTGAAATCAATAAAATATTAAAAAATAAAATTAATTAACTAAATTAAAAGAAAAAGATTACTGTAAAAATAAAGTCTGATAGAAATGGTACATTGAATATTCTATTGTGATAATAAATAAAAAATTATATCAACAACTAGTTATTGAGGCCCAGTCTGCACCCTCTCCAATCTGGGACCCCTCTAGGGATGTCCAACTGCCCTCCCTTGCAGGCCTGGTGCCTCCCAACTACCCTCCCCTGCTGGCCATCTTGTGGTGGCCATCTTGTGTCCACAGAGGGGCAGGATCTTTGACCACATGGGGACAGCCATCTTGTGTGTTGGAATGATGGTCAATCTTCATATTACTCTTTTATTATATAGGATGACTAGCATTTACACTTCTCATTTACATTGATCTACATAATTATCCTATGATATGCACATTATTATCTTAATTTTAAAGAGGAGAAAACTATGTCAATAAGCAATTTACTCAGTCACCCCTTTCAAATGACACAGTCAGAACCCAAACCATGTTATTACAATCCAATAGCCTTTTTTGTATTGTAATAGAATTGGTAGACATGTTTATCTTATAGACTATTTGTAAATATACTCAGATTAATTTATTGTTTGGTCTGGAACAGTTAATTATTTTTGTTTTTGATATGTCTCTTATTTTTCTAATCCATGAGAAAACACCCTATGTTTTTATTTATTCATTCACTTGTCAATACACTAAACAAGCATTTAGAGAGTACCTTTTCTTTGCATGATGCTCTGCTTTAAACATTAGGAAGAACAAAAACAGTATCTCTACCTTCAGGAAATTCCAATCTAGTTATACTGACCAAATTAAACATATACCTGTATAACTATACAACACATATCTGATATCTCTGTATCTGGAAGTTCCATGGTTTTAAATGCAATTTCTATGCTAATGACTCCAAATTTATATTCACAGCATTGGTCCTTCCATTTATGACCAGATTGATTATATACATATATATCCTTGCCTGATATTTCTGCTTGTGCATCCAAAAATATTGCAAAATTAACAATAGACCTCTGCACACCTTGCATACTCAAACATCGTTCCTTTCCTAGACTTAAGTCTCCAGAAAGAGTAATGCCAACCACTTCTTTGCCTTTACAAAAATCACAGAAGCCATCACTGAACCCTCTTTATGTCTCACACTTTCTATCCTGGCCCATCAACAATTCCTGCTGGCTTCACCCGGAAACATCATCCCTGATCTATGTGCTTCCCACCTTCATTACTAAATGCCCTAGTCAGAGCTACCATCATCTCTTTTCCTAGAGTACTGGAACAGCCTCTTACCTCTTCTAGCTTTCATTCACATCTTCCTAACCATTAACATTGAGGTCACATTTATATTCAGTAGGAATGCACTAATTTCAAGTGTATGGTTTAAAGTTTTCCAACAAATATACACTTGTCCAATTGATGATATCAAATATTTTTATTACACCCTTCATGACCCTTTTAGTCAATCCCCAGCCCACTCCTTAAGTAACTACTATTCTGATATTTCTTATTATAGAATGGGAGGATTCTGTTTGTAAAGCAATCATCTGGGATATACAAAAGCATTGTTTTTACAGTGTCTTTTAGGATCCTTGTCCTGTTTTATTTTACTCTTGTGGATATACATGAAGTAACCAAGAGCCTGAAATTAAATTTTGTGTCACTCAGTCTCACCTCTAGCTACAAATTTGAAAGCCAATAAATAGCCACTATATAGCATCTAGGTTAAGAATTCAATTTATATCATGAATTTATTCAATTTATATTCAGTTTCCACTGAATCTCTGAGAAAGGTTAAATATTTCTTTACTCATGGATTCCCACCAAACCCTTCTCTAAAGAAACTGTTATGAAGATTGCATCAAAGACTACTTCACTGGGCCTCTATCACAAATTGGAAAAAGCAGATGTCAAAATTCAAATAGATGTAAGGAAAATGCATGTAAGTATCAAATGTCTATCTCAAAGATCTTCTGGTTTCATAACTAAGATGAGAATCAGTGAGTTCATAGTCTCACAAACAATTGCATCTTTCAAATAAAGGAAGTTCTTTGTTACAATGATGTAAAAATCACTTGTCTGTCATGTTCATCCCTGGTGCTAACTCTGCTATTTGCAGCAATACAGATGGCATCTCTTCATGTACATGATCATGTATCAGTCACATGGTGCCAACATGCCTGTCCCACTCTTAGCCTTCTCTTCTCCGCAATAGCTTCACCAAGATCATTCAATTAACCTAAATGGCACATGGGCGCTGGACTCTTAGCTTTCCTGGTTGCTCTCTTTCTAGATGTCTTCAGTGTGATGATTCACCAAATGCAACCTGGTGAAATTCCACATGAAATCTGATCACAACACAGGACACATATTAACTCCAGCGAATTACTGAAGCTACAGTGACTCTTCGCACTGAGAGAAAGGTGGATTTTCTTTACATTAAGCACAAGAAGGTATCAGGAACCACACAGGTTGCTTAACTTAACGGTGTCCTGCCAAATGACTTGTTTTTTGTTTTATAATATTTCTGAAAGCAAATATCCCAAAACTGAATGCAAACGACCCAAGAAAAATCTCTCTCTGGTTGCCATGATAGGCCACCCCCACCCTGATGTCGAATGATGCAGAGTTATAGCAGGGAATATAAATCAAGCAGCCTAGGTTCTAAAATGGACTAGCAGCACAGACAGGAAAAATGTAGCCACTCCTTGAAGGTATTTTACTGCGTATTTATTTTACTATTTTTAATAGGGACCAGGGGGGACAAATCGATGTTTCCATCAGAGAGAAAGTGCCTTTTAAGCGCAAAACATTTTTCAGAAGCAACTTTCGGCACCAGCACAAATGACATCACCAGAAGAGGGATTGTTTAACTAGAGGGGATCATTATCTGTTGTTGGGATTTCTCCTCAGTGAACAAGCAATTAGTCTGTCAAAGATGGACTGAATTCCCAGAATGAATGTGTGGAAAATGCTTACAACTCCTCTCCCTGTTCCTGACAAATAGAAAGATTGGTTTTCACATGGAACTGAGATTTGAGCTTTTTTTTTCCTATAAGGAAAAAAAACAAAACAAACACATACACTGGAAGAGTTAAGAAAGTCTTTCATGACTGATTGATTTGTTGCCAATCTTATTAGGCATATGGAAGCTAATTTTATTCATGCGCATGTCCCTTTATTTGCTGGATGTTTTGTTGCCAGGTTATAATGATTGCACTAACATCCATCTTTGTCTCAATATATGACAAGTGAGAGGCGCTGATGAACAGTGAAATGAATATTATATAAGGGGATGTGGCCTATTCCGCAATGAAGACTCTGGCCACCCTTCCCATTAATTTTCAGATTGATTGCATTTGTGTGATTAAGTTTGTCCCTGAACCTATAACGCATGATTGAAAGGAGTTAAGTGCAGAAAAAGAGAAGCAGTTCTGCCTGTTCAGAAGCAACAGCTGTCTCCCCTACATTGAATCTGACCCTGGATGGAACTAATCAAGTTTCGCCCAGATTAGCAGTTCACTGGGTAACTAGATGAAAGGTTAGTTTTAAGATAAATGTTGTTAATATCACTCCATAACATGGTAAACTTGATCTGTTGCATTCAACCCCACTAAAAGCATCACCAATCACCTTTGGGTGTTTTTTTTTTCTGTTTAAGAAAAATGAGGAGTTGCAGATTTATTACATCAGAACTAAAATTTTAAATGAGTTTTAGAAAACACTTCGGATTAATTTTTCACTATAATAATGTATGCATTGAAAAATGGTGTTCAGATATTACAAAGAGATGTAGCAAGTATTTATTTATCCAACACCACAAAATTCTATATCATAAGGCTGTTTTCTTAAACTTTTGACCTGTAATACATGTACAACTCCTATTGGCAGTCATGGGTTTTTCTTTTTTTCTCTTTTGAAATTTTTACGAAGAAAAAAATGATATTTTTTCCAAGTACATTTAAATTAGCTTTTGTTTATTTTGTCTTCTCCAATTTTTTGTTTCGTGTGTGTGTGTGTGTGTGTGTGTGTGTGTGTGCGCGCGCGCACGCGTGTTCTAAACTTTATTCTCTTCAGTCAGACTGTCTGACCTTTTCATTTTGTTCTTTTCCTTTAGCTCATTCTGGCTTCACCCAGCACCCTGACTCACCCATCTCCCTTTTGCTTAATAATTAAGCCCTCAGAACAGTGGCTCTTGTCAGCATCCAATAGTCTTAAAGAAAAGGTGTTAGGTCTATAGGCTACAGAGAGAGTTTTCAATCAAACTAAAATTAACATCGTGTCCAGCTGAGCATAGGCTTAAGAACAAGGATATAACAGTTCAATTCCTGATCAGGGCACATGCCTGGGTTGTGGGGTCAATCCCCAGGGGGGGGCGGGTGTGCAGGAAGCAGCTGATCACTGATCATTGATGTTCCCCTCTCACTCTCTCCCTCCCTCTTTTTCCTCTCTGAAATCAATAAAAATATATTTTTTTAAAGTTAACATCTTGGTCCTCGCTGATTTAGCTAAGTGGATGGATTGTTGGCCTGCGGACTGAAGGGTGGGTCCCCAGGTTCGATTCTGATCAAGGGCACATGCCCAGGCTGCAGGCTCTAAACCCAGTAGGGGGGATACAGAAGGCAGCTAGGTCAATGATCCTCTCTCAACATTGATGTTTTTATCCCTCCCTCCCTTCCTCTCTGAAATCAATAAAAATAAAAAAATAAAAGATAACATCTTGGCTACAGTTGTGTTTCAGCTTCTGACCCAGGAAAGCTGTGTGATCCCACCTATAAAGAGAATTATTTGTTCTGATTTTAAATAAAAGGCGACATATTATAGATCTCTGTCTTAGTTAATTTGGGCTTTTATAGCAATCACATGGAACAGGTAGCTCATAAAACACAGACATTTATTTCTCACATTTCTGAAGTCTGGGAACTCCAAGATCAAAAGCTGGCAAATTTCTTGTCTGATGAAATGCCACTTTTGGGTTGTAAATGATTACCTTCATGTTGTGTTCTGGCAAAACAGAAGGAACAAAAGATCTCTCTGCAGTCTTTTTTATAAGCCACACCTCTCATTCATCCTTGTGACCTAATCATTTCCCAAATGTCTCCTCCTCCTAATACCATCACAATAGGGGAATGAAGCCACATAGGGGCTCCGCGAGGGAGGGGCAAAGGGAGGCTCTCTGAGGGAAACTGGACGGATGGAGGAGAGCCAGGCTGACACCTGTGCAAGGGCATTGGGCAGAGGAGACAGCCCCCAGAAGGGCAGCAGGACGAAAAAGAGGCCGAGTGGAAAGGGGTCAAGGCTGGGTCAGGGGGCATGTCCTGCAGGGTTCGAGGGCCCGTGAGAACCTGGCATCCCCTAAGTGCAGGGATGGGCACAGGGCTGTAGGTGAGGACCACTGGCTTCAGGAACAGACTGGGGGGAGGGGGAGCAGGGAGACAGCAGGAGGCGACAGCACCCTTCCTGAGGGTGATGCAGAGTCAGTGGAAACTGTGGCAGCCCAGGTGGCAGCTTTGGGGTGTACTGGAGGGAAGTCTGAACAGGAGGAACGATGTGGGGACAAGGGGAGGAGGTGCCATGCTCTGCTGGACCCTTGGGAAAACAGGGTCTTGAACAGCTTCTGGTAAGGGGCTGTCTGTTTTGAGGGTCTGACTGTAAAATCCAGTTTGAACTCCACTCGAGGGATGTTAATTCTCTCTCCTTTAAAATAAAAACAAGAGCCTGGGAGACGTGGCTAAATGGTTGATGAGGTGACCAGACATCCCGCTTTTGGTGGGACAGTCCCGATTTTTAACCATTTGTCTCACGTCCCGCAGTGTTTCTTAAAAAGTCCAAAAGATTTAAAAGAATCCTTCCAAAAATTGGGACTTTTTTAAAATGCTGCAGGACGCGGGACAAATTGTTGGAAATTGGGACTGTCCCACCAAAAGCAGGGTGTCTGGTCACCTTACCCTATGACTCAGGAGGTCAAATTTGACTCCCTGTCAGGGCACATGCCCAGGTTGTAGTCTTGATCCTAGTGTGGGGCACAGAGGAGGTAGCAGATCTATGATTCTCTCTCATCATTGATGTTTCTACCTCTCTCTCCTTCTCACTCTCTGAAATCAATGGAAGATATCCTATCAGTGTTTCCCAAAGTGTGGTACCCATACCCCCAGGGGTACGGGAAGAGTTTGGTGGGCGTATGCCTTGCACCGGAGTTTGGTGAGGATAGGCACTGTACCTTGCTTAGCTGCGCCTAATTCTACATTCTCATGAGTCAAGACAGTCTTGTGAGGCGTGAGATAGTCCAGTGTGCAAATAAATGTTATTTATAATATAAATTTTATTTATATTTTATTATGAATAATTTTATTTTTCGTTTATTATTATTGTGTGTATGTACCGAAAAAAAGAAAAAAAAGTAAATATATTTTGATTGTTATTAAAATACATCCTTTTTTTGATGAGGGGTACTCAGAGTTACGAAAATTATAGTAGGGGTACACATATGTCAAAAGTTTGGGAAACACTGGTATAATGAAAGCCTAATATGCATATTGTCCCCCATGACCAGGAGTTGAACTGGGAGTTCATCTGCTCACTATGGTGTGCGCTGACCACCAGGGGGTGGTGTGGAACATGGCGGACATTGGTGGTGAGGCACTGGCAGCAGGGAGCAATGGAGGCCCTGGAGGTCCCAATGGGCTTCTGGCAGTAGAGAAACCAACAACAGAAAGATAGATGATATTTAGAGATATTTAGGAGGTCAAAATCAACAAAATTTGGCATAACAATTTAGGTGTGGCTGCTAAGAGAGAGGGTAATATAATGTAGGAAGTAGTGATGCATGTTCAACAAAGGAAATGTAGAAAAGGACATTTGAAAAATATACACAACTGTAGATTTAGTATTACCCTCAAAATCTATTCCTTTGCCAGTCAGTTATCCTTCAGAGACACATGTTCTATTAAAGCTTTCTACTGTCTTTGTGGGGGTATCCAGAATGAGTCACCCCAAGTTGTGCCTCAGTGGTATACAGATGGTTTTGAGCTAAAGAAACTTTAACCTCAGGCTCAAGAGAAACTTCTGCTCTTCCCATTAACTGAATTAGGGGCCTTGCCCATAATAAGCAATTATCAGCAATAACCTTTTTAACCCGTCTCTATGGCGGGAAAACATGTGTTTACTAAACATCTGTTCTTATCATCCTGCAATGACCCTCTTAAGTCCCCATGTGCATTACCTCATCCCTAGTTCAGAATGCCTTCTATATCAGTTCCCCTTTCCATCTCTGAACCTCTTACATACCTGGATTCCCGGACTTTCTTATGTATGTGGGGCTCCCCTGCATATGTGTGTATTAAATTTGGTCATTTTCTCTTGCTAATCTGTCTTATGTCTACTTGATTACTAGACCAGCCAGGAGAACCTTCTGTAGAGGAAAGTTTGTTCCTCCCCCACATTTTCCAACACCGTGCCACATATACAGTGGATGTGTCTCCTCCCTCCTATCCTTAGGCTTATTCTTGAATTCAAGTCTCTGGGTTCTGTTTATTTTCTCCCATCAATGCTTCTGGTCTTTGTTTTATTCTCTAAGTACCAGAGATATGTTACCTAGAATATGGCTACTCTCCCTTCAAGGTCCAGCTCAAAAGTCACCCTTCACTGACCCCCAGCCCCTCCCCACCAACAAATGAATTGCATTAACATCAATGTTCATACAACACTCTATTGCGGAGCTTACCTTTTATATGTTCCTCTCGTTTTGTTGTTGTTGTTGTTGTTGTTTTTACATTTTTTATTAAGGTATTATATGTGTACATATTTTTCCATTGCCCCCCCACTCCCATATATGCCCTCCGTCCCCAGAGTTTTTTGTCCATTGCTTTTGCTTATATGCATGCATACAAGTCCTTAGGTTGATCTCTTATCTCCCCCATATCTCTCTATCCTTCCCGCTATAATTTGACAATCTGTCGGTTGCTTTACTGTCTCTGTATCTATCTTTTGTTCATCAGTTTATAATGTTGTTATTGTTTTTTAATCATTTTGTTATTCTGATCAGATAAAAAATTTCTGTTGATCTCCCTCTAACTTTACTGACATTATAGATATTTAATAAATATTACTATTATTTTAATCACCCACTATGTGCAAAACCACTGTTTCAGGCACATAGAGTTCAGGCTTACATAATGAATGAAATATATATGCAATGCAATATATTCTGAGCCCAGGATTGTGGCCTCCTCTGCTGCAGCTTCCTCCTCTCAGGCCTTTCTCTCCTTACTTTTCAGTAGCCACAGTTATCCTGGACTCTGTCTTTCAGTTTTTCAAGGTCAAATATAATGGGTTTTCTATGGGAGATTCAGCTGCCCCGCAGCACAGAAACAATAAAATATGAGACTCACCAAAGCCATCTCTTCCTCTACTTTTATTCTTTCCCCTTCATCTGTCTGCTCTCTGAAGCCTTCAAATTTTGGGTTACATTTTTTATGTCTTCCAGAATTTATAATTACTTGCAGAATAAACACTTCAATAGCAGGGACTTAATTATTAATTTGTATTGTGTTTAGTTTTTTGTTTTGCTCATCTCATCTCTGCCCCCCAGTCCCTAGCACAGGACTCCTAAAACCACTACAAATAGGGGTGATAGGACCTTTCATTCTCATATTTAGTCTCATACCCTGGTTTCTGACAAGAGCTCCTGATATTGCTCTATTTTCCTAAGAGGTAAGAGCACTTAGGGGCATCTATTGCTCTCATATTTGGTCTTTGACCTCAGAAGCGCTCCAAAATCTCTTTGAATTTCCTGGCTGATAGGAGTGACTTTTGTTCTAATGGAATTTCTTCATCTGACAGTTTATGTTTGTCCTTTGTGTTCTTTAATAAATAAATAAACACATGCAAGTGTTTCTAAGAGCCCTGTGAGTTGTTCTAGGAAATAATCAAACCCAAGGGGAGGAGGTTATGAGAACCTCCAATTTGTACTCACATCACACAAAAGTTTTGGACCTTCTACTATGATGGGAATTTGACTTGCTAGATAGTTTCCTGGGACTGAGCCCTTAACTGAGCCCTTAACTTAGTCTGATGCTATCTCCAGGTAGTGAGTCTTAGAATTGAGTTAAATTGTAGGACACTCAGCTGCTACTTGGAGATTTCTTGGTGAGGAAAAGACCAACCCCACATATGATCTTTATCCAATATTGTAATCCTATTGAGGAAAAATATCCAGGCATTATTTATCTTTCTTTTCTCTAATAGTATATAAAATATTAACAGTAGAAAAAAATTTGTAGAAGTGTATTCACGTGATCAGGGGCATAACACATTCTTCAAGGATGGGAAAGTAATAGTGCCATCTTAGCACTAGTTGAAATTATGCATTCTATATCATTATAATATACTTGACACTTTCCACTAACCATTTGAAAGATATAAATGTTAGATTATTTCCAGTAGCTTTTAAATTAAAATATTGGCAATTAAATAGTCATTGGGGGAAATGTTTCATGTGGAAACATATAAATAATACTGGCCCACAAAATATAGAATAATCTGGAAAAAATGTTGCTTCAAATCAAGCACTATGAAGATATTACATTAAACATTTAAACTAGAAGTGTTGAGAATTTGGAGAGAAAAAGAAAAAACTTTCAGAATAAATAGAAATTGGCCTCCTGCATTATTCGGACCAAATTGTCTCCAGAGATGCTGAAATGTTTCTGAAGTCTTCATGATGTTCATATTTAAATACTTAATGTAAATTTCTCAGAATGTCTCCTTTTACATACATTTCTAATGGATAATCATGGGTTTTTTTAATCCCTCTACTGTTCCTTCACAAAATTCCCTTGAATAGACCCAGATGTGGATAGAAGAGGAGGATTATTGGCAGCCAACAAGATCCCGTTGGATATCCTAAGCATTTATCTCAAGGACATCATAAATATGAAATGCTCTTTAAAGAAATTATAGGCTATAAAAAGTACACTTTTTATATTTTCTGAGATTGCAAAGTCTGTAATTTCTGTTACAAATTAAAGCATAATAATGGTACCCTTAAAAGTTGAGCTTGGCCTTATTAAAATCCATTAACAACTATTAAAAATCAAGGTGAGTGAAACCAGTTTGGTTCAGTGGATAAGTGTGTCAGCCTGCAGACTGAAAGGTCCCAGGTTATATTCCAGTCAAGGGCATGTACCTTGGTTGCAGGCACATCCCCAGTGGGAGGTGTGCAGGAGACAGCTGGTCAATGTTTCTCTCTCATCGATATTTCTAGCTTTCTATCCCTCTCTCTTCCTCTCTGTAAAAAATCAATAAAATATATTTTTTAAATCAAGGTGAATGAATAAAAAAAAATCCTATGTTCCAAATGCATTTATTGAGCAGTGATCATGTTCAGAGACATGAATAGCCAAATTATGACATACTAGTGTAGCTGATGAGTTAACAACACACCTAAAAAGAACATATTGTAGTCCATATTATTCAAAGCCATGTTTTTTTCTAATATATGAAAGCCATTTTTTCTAATTTACTATTTACCTGCTGGGCATAAAGCAATCTTTCTCACCAAGTCCCCTCATTTGAGTTTTGTCTTTAGTATTTTCCCAAAATGTGTTGGCACAATATCTTATTCTTTCCCAGATATTTCCTTTCATTAACTAATCCTAACTTGTTACCACATTCTTTTATTCCTAAGTAGCCTATATTTTTTTCTAAATTCTATATTGAACTTCTCTCTGAGGCCTGAGAACAAGTATGTGCAGAAAGAATTAGTGTTAGAATTCCCTGGGATTAACCTTCCTCTTTGTTCTTTTGCCAAGGCACTTAGTCTACATGACAAAAATTAAATTCAAAAGAAGGGACTCTAAAGTGCAAATCTATCAGGATGAAACGGTCCTATTTAAATGCAAAGTAAACTGTGTAATCATATTTCTATAAATGGTGGGATAATTCCTCTCCATCACATCCTATCCCACCCACTTACTTTAGAGAGAAAATATAAATCAAAATAATTTAATTGAATCCAGAGCCAATTTCCTGGGCAAAAGAGGGAGAAGACATTAAAAATTATGCAGGAGGATAATTTATAGAAGTACTAATTTCTATATTGTCCTCATTGTCATAGAAGCCTTAATGAATTTTTAAAAAATTGTCTCTCCTCCTTTCCTTGGCGGAAAGGACAACCAAGCTTTTGTGTTTAAATATCAGGTTTCACATCAGCCACTCTTTTAGAGAATTGGGTTTCAACACCTTTTTGAGGTCAGAAGCAAGACTTCTGCTCAGTTTAGATCAGAAAGGTGACTAATTATTAAGGTACGGTGAATTTGCATCTCTCTGTTTTATTGGTGTAGATGATATGGCCCAAGCCTTGCTCTTTGAGCAATGATAAAATTTTTCCTAAAAATGAGTTTAGATGGAAGAAGGCATTTTATTGATTGTTTATGGCTTCAAGGCAAATTATTCTTTGATTGTAAATTCTCCCTTTGCTCCTTTAAGATGTAAATATCTTGCCTATTTCCTGTCAGTTTTACAACTGAGAAATGTTTCTCTCAAGGAACTGAAAACCCTTTTTTTGAAATATAATTATATCAGTCATCAAGAATGGAAGAACCCCTTTCTCGCACTCTATCTTGAAGGATAGGGGCCTTACCTTTATAAGGGCCAATTAGCAAGCACAGGTGGCCTAATAGCATTGATCAATGTCCATTTTAATGACCACGTGGCTTTTCCAATAGCTCACCACAGTGCTCAAAAACCCTCCTGCCTCAGTGGGATTGAATGTAATCTCTCTCCTCTTTTGCAGTGCTCTTGAGAGTAAAGTTTCCTTTCCCTGTTTAATTATGCCCAGTACAACTTTTCTTTGACAATTCCTCTCCACTTTCATCAAGCCATGGCTAAAGCAAGAGCTACTCTTGAATTTTCATGAGTAAAAACCAATCTATTTCCTTCTTGCTGAACCCAGTTAGGGTTGACAGGCTTTGTATTGGCTTCATTTTGTTTTTGTCTTTTACATGTGCAACACAAGGCATGCAACGAGTAAAGGAACCGGCCAAGCTTCAGTTCATACTTGTAGGGAGATTGAAAAGAAAAAAAGAATCAGCTTGCATTGTTGTTTATGAGACCACAGCCTGTCCTCCACCATTACCCCACCTAATCTCTCTAGTCTCTATAGGATGAGACAGAAAGAACTTTTACTCCATCTGGCTGGTGTCCAGGACGTGTCTCAACACTGGATGGCCCTAGAGGAAACCGGAGTGAAATCTCCTTCTGAAGTAAAGCAAGGAGTTCTCCAACACAGGAGTATGCTTCAGCCTGTGAGTCTTGAAGAACAGGGTGGTAATTAGAGACAGAAAGATCTTCCAAAGCGTCCTCATATTTCATTGCCTCCCCCATAGACATTCAATGGGAAAGGCTCTGCCCAACTTTCCCTTGTGTGATTGCCCCAAATCTGTGGGAAGGAAATTTACATAGTGTGAATAGCGTACTCAAGCTGGCGTGTTCATTTATAGGATTCAGGCAGAAGTGGTTGGCTATTTCTCCTCATTGTTCCATGAAAAGAGGATTAGACCATAATGGTCCAAGGGTCATGGTCTCAGCATTAAAAATTGTTTATGGTGATCAGCCCATAAGAATTTGGAAAACATCAAAAGATCCATGACCTTGTGCACTCTCCTGGAGTGTACCTAACAATGAAAGCAAGCTTTCTGGTTCCCCTATGGGTTAGCCAATGGAAGATGTGAAGGGGGGCTCAATCCTGAGTTATACATATACAACAGTTTACAGATCTAAGCAAATAAACACAGGAAAAATAAAACCTTGCTGCTCATAATCTTCTTGATAAGAAGAATACGTTTGTTTTGTTTTGCCATAGAATGAACAGATGTCTTCAGAAAACAAGGAAAGAGGAACATCTAGTCATTCATCTGATATTGCCTGAAGTTTTATAGTATCCTAGTTAAATTGTAATTTATAAAGCAAGCAGTATACTACTTTCTTGTATCCTATTAAAAATGCCAGGCATTCTAATTTAATCACTCCTATTTTTGGTGATGCTCTCTCTAAGTCTCTAAATGCATTGTAGAAGTAAATTTTTTTTCAGATTAAAAACGATGCCTAGTGTATGAAAAAGTAAGCACCCTTCCCCACTTTGTCCCCCTCAAAAAAGCACCTCCTACTGCTCTTTTAAATATAGCTTTAAATTAGCCAACAGCAAAACATGTCACTGAAGTTTAAACTAAAATTTAAAAAGCAAGCCTAAGAATGCTCATATTTAATTATGGCTCCACATAATTAAGTGTGGCAATCTGGTGATAAAACCTTTAAGTAATGACTCATAAAGAGATAAAAATGGAGCATGTGTTTAATCAGTTCACAGCCTCCCTCAGAAGCTGGCATCACTCAGGTGCTAATGAGACACCTGTTGCTGGGGACACCGGAGGGAGCGTGCGAATCACGTTGGTACAGAAAGACGCAGACTCACTGTTGCTGAAGGCAGGTGGCTCTGCCAAGATGACTGTCTGGAGGATTAAGCTCTGAACGTTATTTAAATAAAAGCGTGCAACCAATTCGGCATATTTTTAAATAGAAGAAACAAAGAGAAAAGAAGAAAGAAAAAATGATTTTTTTCCTCCACTTCACTGACAAATTGTGGAACAAGCTTTACATTTTTAGGTCATAATGTATGTAAGTCTTTAGCGGCTAATACATGTAAAATTCCTCTTCTTCCTTATTTCTCAAGCAATTGACTTATGTGCACTCAAGAAATTTTATTTGCATTGTGAATTCATGTCTCACTTTCTTCTGCAATTTGCATTGACTTCATTTAAGGGGTTATTTTTCCTATCTTCAAAAAATGAATTGGCAGTTATTTTTCACATGGTACAATAATAGAAAAAAATAAACTTGCTTTCTGGTCTTTGTGCCCATGGACTGGGCTCTTTTTCTGGCTGGCTGTCTCATCTCACATGTTAAGAGATATGACCTTGCGTGTTTCTTCCATTCCAGCAAGGAGAAATGGGGCATTCATATCTGGGTTTCTGTGGAACCTTAACAATGTATCAGAATTTGACAAGCCTAATGGCCCAGTGATGAGAAATGAAGAGAAGACTCTTACTCCCGGTAAGGTGGAGGGAATGATTGCCAGCACTTTACTCCCTGCAGGGCTTTAGACTTGTCACAGAACAACCTCTTTCACTCTCACAATTATTCTCCCTGGCCTATTCAACCTTTGGCTATACGCGGAAACCACCCCCAAGGAACTATTGGCACTGAGTTTAAATAAACACATGCTATATTAAAACCGGCTTTAACAACATCTCAGAAGGATGCCTTGCAATTTCTGGAAATGGAAATTGTTCGTAGGCTTCATGGAGCATCAGAAGTTTGGGGAGTTTGAAGTTACAGCAAAAGGTATGGACTTTTATTAAATACTAGGGTCTCATTGCATGAATTCGTGCACCTTGAAAGTGATGGGCCATGAGGCTGCGGTGGGCACAGGGACAGGTCTCTGCCCATTATCTGCACCCCTGCCCAGCCCTTCCCACCATGGCCCCCAGCCCGCTGTCTGCTAGCAGCCCTGCTCCCATGACTAGTGCTCCCATGCGCTGACAGTGCTGGGCCTGCTTGCACCCACTGACTACACAGAGTGATTGGAGCCAACACTGTCAGCAGGTGCGAGTGGCAGCTGCTGCCCTGATTGCTCCTCAGAAGCAGGGGGTGGAGAAGCCCTCAGGGGTGATTGGGACCAGCGCTGGGTCCCGGCAGCAGGTGTGAGCAGCAGCTCCAGCATGGCTGCAGGTGTGAGAGGGGCCATCACTGGCAGCGGGTGTGAGAGGCGGCTACTGGCCCCAATAGCCCCTCAGGAGTAGGGAGAGGTGAAGAAGCCCTGAGGGGCAATCAGAGCCAGCAGCCACCGCTGGCACCAGCTGTTGGTGCTGAGTGATCTAGTGCTGAATGATCGGGTGCGAGTGGTGGGAAAGACTACGGTGCGCAAGAGCAAAGAATTTTTAGTAACCACCAGAGGCTTACCCCATGACAGCAACCAGCATCCCATCTTGATCTGGCTTCTCTACTCACCTGCTCCACCATCTCCCACCACAGCTGATGTCCACCATGTTCCATTAGTGTCCCCTGGTGGTTAGCACACATCATACCAACCAATTGTTCAGTTATTCCATTGTTCTGCTGTTCAGTCTATATGCATAATAGGGTTTTATATATATAGTAGATATGTAGAGAGGGCAAAACAAGTGATTAATACTCTTATTGAGACAGGACAAATATAGGGAAATATTTACAAAGAAGAATAGTGATTGAAAGATTACACAAGCTAGCTATGAATCAGCAGTGACAAGACCTGTAATAATTCCACACTGAGCATTTGCCACACAAATTTGGCTGGAACAAACTGGCATGTGTCATATCCCAGCATGAACAGCTCAAACAACTTCAACAAAGAATGCTTCTTCTAAACACAATACCTTATTGGCCAACAAAATTGGGACAGTGTTCAATGTCACATGTGATGTTCCCATCACCCAAGCCCCTCAAAAACAAGGAGAGATAATTATGACTGAAAAGTAATTTATTGTCAGATAGATTTATCTGCAAACAATAAATCCACTGATTAGAAACCTATTTAATTTTTATTCTCTAGGTATGCATTGCTTTATGAAAATATTTTAAATGCCCACATTACAAAAATGCAAATGAATGAAAGTCTTAGTGTGTGTTTAAACCTTGGAAACATCTTAACATCAGAAAATATTAAATGTATACTCTCTAAATAACTTACTTTTATACTCCATGCAAGAAATGTTTTGGGTTTACATACAATTTTGTAAAAAATTTACATTGAACAGTTTACATAAAACTTTTTAGAAAACCATACATTGTGTAAAGTAATATCCACTTAGAAATCTCCTGTTAAATCTTTTATGTTGTTTTAGGTCTTACAGGTTTACATTAATTTCATATTTTTGCATAAATTGCATTTTAATGTCAATAGATTTTATTTCTACAAGAGAACTCCATGGGTTGCTCTTAGCAACTGACTTCTTCCGGCCAATGACATCTTAAGTACAGCAGCATAATTTAGGTAAAACAGTGCTATCTGCAATAGTCAGTAGCACCAGACCTTTGTGGGAAGTCATGGGGAGGAGAAAGCAGGAAAAGATGGAGTGCCTGCCTCTTCTTAGGGGGGTTTACTCTAGATTTTTGCTGTCTGAAATTTCACAAAATTGGAAATTCTGGAATTGAGGATAGAACTATAACCAATAACTTGATTTTAAAAGAATAGGTATATTTGGGAATGAGTGTCACATTTAAATACATTCTCACAGTGTGGTTTTCTGGAGTCAACCTGGCTTTGAGTGCTGAGTGCTGACCTGCCTCTATCTGAAGTTGCTCTAGGCTAGAGATTAGCCACCAAGTGCCATGTGACAGTGCCACTCATAGCAAAGGCTGTTGGTGGGAATGTGACCTGCTATATAGCTGGCATCTGTGGAAAGAAGGGTCCCTTAAAGATGGAATGCTGTCTTTAGGGTTATGTTGAGAGGAGCATGGTTGTTGGAATAATTGCTTCTATTGTGATTTTTTTAATTCATCCCAGATTTTCTCTTTGCAAGTTATGATTTATACTTTTTCAAAGACTGGTTGTGTAATCTCTCACTTTCTTGTTTCAGGTGCAGATTCTTGCTCAGGCACTCTCTATCCATAGGTAAAGTATTAAAGTGTATAATTTAATAGGCTATTTGGTTACACTTAAAACAACAGAGGTTGTCCTAACCTGTTTGGCTCAGTGGATAGAGCGTCAGCCTGTGGACTGAAGGGTCCCGGGTTCGATTCCAGTCAAGGGCATGTACATTGGTTGCAGACACATCCCCAGTAGGGGGTGTGCAGGAGGCAGCTGATCAATGTTTCTCTCTCATCTATGTTTCTAACTTTTTATCCCTCTCTCTCCCTCTCTGTAAAAAATCAATAAAATATTCTTTAAAAAAAAATTTAAGTAGTGTTTTATTATTTCTCATTAAAAACTTACACATTTACATTACTATCATATTTTCTTTAAATCAGTTGTATTCTATGCTCTAGCTCATAATCATTGAGATAAACTATTGTTTCTAAACATAACTAATTGTTTATATTAGAAATGTATTGATACATTTTTCTTCTTTATATTTTCCTTCCGATGAAATTTATTACTTTTCCATCGATCTTGATGATTTATACAGATTTTGGTAAGATTTTGCTTGTCTTTTCAAAATCAAGACATTAAAACACCCAATAACCCCATTTACCAAATATGATTATACTGAAAATGCTATAGGAAAGTTAGGGGCAATTGGGCTGGCAGGGGAGCAGTTAGGAGTCAATCAGACTGGCAGGGGAGAGACTAGGGGGTGATAAGGCTGGCAGGCAGAAGCAGTTAGGGGCAATCAGGAAGGCAGGCAGTTGAGCAGTTGGGTTCCAGCAGGCCTGGTTTGTGAGAGGGATGTCCAACTGCCCATTTAGGCCCAATCCTACTGGGATCGTGCCGGTACCTGCCGGCTGCAACAGGTAATCCTGAAGGTAGGGAGGTGAGGCTAAGAAAAGACAGACACAAAAAAGCGGGGATCAGGAGGACTCCAGCGGGACACTGAGGCTGGAGCTGGAGCCCCGTTTTATTTTGCAGTTTCATTTTTATACAGCACAGTCAGGCAGCAAGCCAAGCCTTTGGCAACACTCCCAAAACAGTTCTTCCTTCTCAAGGTAACATCACCCTGTTCTTGACCCTTTCTCTTATCCATACAAAATATTTACTGAGAATGTCTGGAGCACACTGAACACATCTGCTATTTGCAGCTGCTATTGATAAAGCTATTGTGGAGTTCTCAGCGCGTCCGTACTGTACTAGGGTTCCATGAAGGGTACACTGTCCTCAACTCACCTTTAGGCAAGGAGGCCTCGCTCCTTTCTTAGGAGAGCAAGTCACAAGACCCTTGTCTTTGACTTTCAGCTCTACAACTAATCCAGGTACAAGTTTTACAGCTCCATACAGGATAGTACCTAAATGGGCAGTCAGACATCCCTGGAGGGGTCCCAGATGGGACAGACTGCAGGCTGGGCTGAGGAACACACACCCCTATGCAAGAATTTTGTACACCAGGCCTCTCGTTTTTAATAAGTAATTAAGTTATGAACTGAATTTTTTCCAGACAATTTTTAAATGACTAATCTAGCCTTTTATGTGTGCACTGCAAGTTAAACTATTTGTAATTCTTAATTCATTTTGTTCACTTGATGTAAATAATTATAAAATGTAAACTTTATTTGGATCCTCTAGCTATTACTTTGGACTCAGCCATTAATAGCTGGACTCTACCTAGATTTTAAAATTATTTATGGATTATTGGGGAAATAGAGCCAAGAAAGTGAATACATCATTATGCATGTCTTTTGAGTTCCTCCCTTTGCTTGTCTTCATTTTGTTAAAGACAAAAATGCAAATATTTTTATGGATCAATGATATGACTGGGAAGATACTTCCAGCATTTTATGTAATTCTTTTATAATTCAAAACACTGTTTATTCATGCTTACTCTTGAATGTTTGAATGTCTTGGCTTTTTTTGTTTTGTTAGTTGGTTATAAGTGAAAATCATTGTTTAGTACTGTAACTGATCTAATTAAGCTCCTCTCCTCCAACAATCTTGCTTCACAAAATTAAGTGCTTAATCAACTAATGTTTTGGCTACTTAACATTTAAACATCAAACCTAAGATTTGAATTTGAATTAGAATTGGCATGTGAATGGATTTTCTTCCTCTGAAAAGTGAAAGGCAATCACTCAAGGATCATTACTTTGAGCTGGTAACCAGCTAGTCCACTAGTCCACTCACCTCATGTTTAGAGTTACTTATTAGAGCATTTAATTATCTGTATTAATGTATTGTCTACATGTTAGACAAAGTGAGTTCATGCATTTTAGTGACTTAAAACACCTCCAGTTGCTTGCAAGTATAGTTATTCAACTACAAAGGTTATCCCCCTTCCTTTATTAATATATGTCACAATCTTTAAATTCTATTTTTTTAAGATATATAATAAGAATTTATGTGAGAATTTCCATATACATTGAGTGGCCAGATTATTTTGATTTCTGAACGCATAATAATCTGGCCATTCAGTTTATATTAATACATATTAATATCTATCTATATAGATTTACTAACATTTTGACCTAAAGAGAGCTCATTGATTAATGAGGTAACCTATAATATGAATTTTCTTGGAATGTAACTGCTCACTGGCCAATACGGGACTAAGACCTTTTTTATGACTCTAGATAATAATTTAAAATTCAAAAATATGTTACTCTTAATGTATATGTGAGCTTAGGGGAAGGATGTGAAATTGTGTGTGTGCATGTAGATGTGTGTTTTATAGGTGTGGCCTTGTGTGTGACTTTGCATGTAATAGGGAGAATGATGGGAAAATTAACGATATCACAGAATAAAATGCTAGTGGGGATTTTTGTTTAAGATGCTATATTATACTTAAAATTCTTTTCATATACTTTAAAAAAAGAACTGGGGAAGTGGACGATTGAATATTTGTTCTTAATCATTAACACACAGAGTGTGCACATACAACACAATTTCATAAATGAATGGGATAAGAAAGAGAAAGGCATTCTGAGCTGAGCAAAACATGAATTGAGGAAGGGTTTGTATGTTGGAAAATAGTGAATTCTTACCTCTTACTGATATATGAGGGTTAGGAAAGGTTATGAAGGAAAAAGAAGCTGGAATAGCAGGGAAATTTAATTGTGTCTTGTTGTACTCAAGATCACTGGGAAAGACAATGGCTTCTTCTGGGGTCTTAGGAAAAGAGCACTGTTTGTACAGTAATAAACAAATCCATAACCATAGATGTGACTGTTTTTCTCCCTTATCTTAACCCCCTTTCTTCCATGTCACCCCTTTTAAATTTTCTTTTTATTTTCACATTCTTCTTACCAAATAAAGAGAAAAACAAAAAACTTATATTTGTACCCTTTGAAACTCCTGATCCAAGCGGTCAAGTATTTGTACAAAACTGTATCTGAAGCAAAACTGAAAGATAAGAGAGAGGAAACATTCTGATCAGATCTATTGCTCCAGCACACTTCTCTTCCATCTCCTTCTCCCCTTCCCCACTCTCTCACTCTCCACCTTCCACCAGGCCCTCTCACTCCTCATCACATTCTCCCCAATTTGCTCCTTCCAACCTCAGCTGAAAAACATTTCATCTAACCTTCCTTCTTCCAGCTGGATCCCACTTAGGCCAATTTCACCTGCATTTTGCTAAACCGTCAACTTCCCCTCTGTGGTCTCTGCTCATTCACCTCGCTATCCTGCATTTCTCCATCATAAACGTCCAGGAACGTCTCTGGTAAGGATCAGACTACCCTTAAAGGGCTGGAAAACTGAGAAGAGAGAATATTCTCCAGATATGGGCTTTGGGAGGAGAAGAGCCGAGAGCTGAGAACATTTATACTCAAATTAGATTTAATATTATGGTGGTTTAGTTAAAAGAAATCTCTTGTTTCCCCCAAGACTTTTTTCTGCCTTTATGGCCCTCCTTTTTCTACTTGAAATAACACGAGTCTGGCAAAATACTGATATTTCCTTTTTTTGCCAAGACAATGACTGGTTAGTTGGGATAGAACGAGTGAAAAAGAAAAAGAAAAAGAAAAAAAAAACACTTTCCACCAAGTTACAAAGCTGTTTGAATTTGAATTGTTGCTCTATTTGTTGTATTTAAAGTGTGAAGGGGTTCTTGGTGACTACTTAAAAAAAAACAACAACGCAGAATTACTCAAACTAGTGTTAATATAATCATCCAAATCTGTGATTGTGATTTTTCTCCTAAGCTGAGAAAAGTTGGGCCTTCTGAGTAATTGAATGAGTGTCTAGAGACTTATATAGGTGATGGCTTCATAAAGTGGTTTGGATGATGACTCAGGTGGAATGCTGCCTCCAATTTCAGGCCCATTACGGCGCAGGGGCAATGATAATGTGCACATAAAAGCTACAGATTGGTCCGGAATGGGCACTATAAAGAGAGGCTTGTCCTAATCATGTCACCATTTTGTGTCTGCTGGCTTGGATTAGAGCCTAGATGTTCAAAAGGCAAGACTATAAATGGAAAATATTGAAAAGTATGCCATCATAAGCCAGAGTGATCTCTTAAAAATTATAATTAGATCACCCTAATTTCCCAAAGGAAAAGCCTTCCATGGCTTCCTACACGTTTAAGAACATATTCTTCAACCTGGATTGAAAGGCTCTGCACGATTTTGCTTCTGTCTCCCTCTTGAGGACCGTCTCTGCCAGGTCTCACTCTGCACCTTCCAGATCCTATAGCCTTCTAACTGGTCCTAGTGACTGCCAGCTCATTCCTCCTTTATGACCTTGTACTGCATTCCCTTTGCCTGGAATCTCCTCTCAAACAATCTTCCCAGGGGTTGTGGATTGAGTCAGCTGTTTTTATCATTGGTTAAGCACTGACCATTGTCAAGCCTATTCTTTCTTTCTTTTTTTTTTTAATATCAAGCACTTTGTTATTTGTTGATTCTCTCTATCTCTCTATCTCTCTCTCTCTCTCTCTCTCTCTCTCTCTCTCTCTCTCACACACACACACACACACACACACACACACAGGAATCAAACCTACTTCTCCCATCTCTGAATCCCTCAGACTCATGATCTAAACATAGAGACAATCTGCCAGGACTACATGCCCTTTTTCTTCATTCTTGAGTGAGTCTGGGAATTAAAAACTGATCATACAAGACATTTCAATATTTTAATGTGCTTTAAACTCTAAGCAAAACTTCTGAGCAACGTTGCTTTCTCTCGTTCAGCCTGGAACACTGCCACAAAGCTGTGCCAACAAATGAATCCCTTGGACAGACCCTGACATTTGTTTCTAAACCACTGTCTTCTCGGTGTCAAACGCACACCGCACAGATGCCCTGACCTAAACTAGCCAGACTGAGGATCTGATCCAGAGATGGTTTAATCCTTATAGGCTCCTGCAGGTGTTTTGTTGGGTGTTCCTTCTAATCTCTGTGATAACTACGACAGCTCATTTTCTCCCACTGAGAGAGCATCTGGTTATTTGTCTAAGAGAAGGAGCTAAGGCAATTAGCATCTGGTCTCATTTTAAATCTTCTTTCATCTGAATTTTCAGGGATGCACGGGCATGCACACAGGCAGAGTGAAACAAAGTTGAGGATCAAACACTAACTAAAATCAATGAACATAGCAGGATAAACCCCCATTTGATAGTATGGTTAATTTTAATTTGGTTCCATTAGTAAAAAGGTGTTCTATATTATGCAACAGATCTGGTAGAAGAAGAAACACACAAATATATCTATAATTTTTAATTGATAAAGTCACTATCCAGTAGCTAGGGGGGGGGGAGATAAAAAGATCATTTCTAATTTTCTTTCTATGCCATACATGCCTAACATGTTGGTATTTTCCCACCAGTATTTTTAATTCAGCAACTTAAAAAAATAAGCTTCATCTTCCAAATATCTTTTAGGAGTTTCCTTTTTTTATTTTATTTTTTTAATATATTTCTTTTATTTTTTACAGAGAGGAAGAGAGAGGGATAGATTGTTAGAAACATCGATGAGAGAGAAACATCAATCAGTTGCCTCTTGCACACCCCCCACTGGGGATGTGCCTACAACCAAGGTACATGCCCTTGACAGGAATCGAACCTGGACCTTTCAGTCTGCAGGCCAACGGTCTATCCACTGAGCCAACCCAGTTTCAGCTCCTTTTTTATTTAATATCATATATGTTTTATAGCATCAGCTTTATAAAAGAGATTCACTCTAACTTTTGAAAATTTTAGTATTTCATCAAGTAAGTTAGTTTGTTCAGTCGCTCTCCTGCTGAGATTGCCTTATATCTGAGTGGTTTTCAAGTTTTCACTGGTCCAGCTTCTCTATTAAATTTTATGATTACTAATTAAATGTAAGTATACAGTGAATATTAGCTCTAAAAGGACAGACTCATATAGACTTTTTAAATTAGTTTGAAATTCTGTGAAGCAGTGGTCCTTGAAATTCAAGTGGTGACTACTTTGCTTCAAAGTGTCAATCAAAATGGTCTGTCACCAAAATGCCTTTGTACAGAAGTATGTACACAGGGAGGAAAGACAGTTTTGAAAACAAGATCACTATTTCCACTTCTTTAGAAATATAAAAATTCACTTTGCGTATCTTTTCTATGTTGAATAAATCTTGAAAAATATGATGAAATATTTTTTTCCTACTAGGGGATAAAACACAAATATATCTATAATTTTTAATTGATAAAGTCGCTATCCAGAAGCTATAGGGAAAACCAGATAAAAAGAAAATTATTTTTTTTCTAAATCATACATTCCTAAAAGTTTTAAATATTTTTGGTTATGGAAGATTAAACTATCAATGGGTCAAAGTATTGCTAGTGCTTACCTCTCCCAATGAACAAACTGAACTACAGTGTGGGTGACTTTTAGCTAAGGGTGTTTTCAGTTTCTTATCTGAATTCATTGTGAACATTCTATGAAAGTATCACTGGAGAAAAATCTACAGTTTGGGGGTTTCTAGAAATACTAAATTCTGAAGCAGACTTAGATGCATGCTTTCTGTTTGTAGTGATTTACTTAAACTGAATAGAGGTGGACCTTAGAAAGCCTGTTTCCCATAGTTCACACCTTCACCTATGTCCTTTATGCTCTTCATTGAGTTCAAGACCTTTGATAACTTCCACAGTCCTAATATTACAAGGAGGAAACTGAGGTACAGGAAAGTTAATGAATTGACTAGTTAAATAGTCAGTCATTAGTCCGGCTGGTGTGGCTCGGTGGTTGAGCACCCACCTATGAACCAGGAGGTCATGGTTCAATTCCCATTCAGGGCACATGCCTGGTTAATGGACTCAATCCCCAGTTAAGGGGCATGCAGAAAGCAGCAAAGCAATGATTCTCTCGCATCATTGAGGTTTCTCTACCTCTACCTTCTTCTCTGAAATCCATAAAAAGATATTATAAAAAATAGTTAACCATTGGAAAAGCCAGAATATTTCAATTTCAAAAACATCCATCAGCTGCCTCTTGCACACCCCCTATTGGGGATATGCCCGCAACCAAGGTACATGCCCTTGACCAGAATCGAACCCGGGACCTTTCAGTCCGCAGGCCAATGCTCTATCCACTGAGCCAAACTGGTCTTGGCACATATTACCCTTTTATTAGTATAGATATCTATATAACTATATATCTATATCTATGTATATATATAAAACTTTATATATATATATATATATATATATATATGTAAAATAACTTTTTGTATGCATACTATTCTTTAGTATAAAAGTTTTAAAAAATAAATGACAAATAAGTAGCATAGACATTACTAGTATAAAAACGTTTTAAGGAAAAAGGAGACAGAGAGGAGGGTATCCAGAGGGAAAAAAAACAGCTTGACCACAGAGGAAAAGTACGCATCAGATCTATAGGTCAGATCTATAGATCAAGAAGGAGCCAGGACATACTGCTCTGGTGACCTGGTCACCTTGAGTTCTCCTAGCACAGAGCCTACAGAGATACTTCATCTGGGATTCACATGGCAGATGACTTGTGAGCATCCCCAAATCTCAGTCATAGTTGGTCTTAAATCTTACTGCTTTTTAGAAGAAAAAAAAAAATTCATGTCCAAACCCTAGAACAGCAGTTCTCAAGCTCCAGCACATCTCAGAAACAGCAGGAGGGTTTGTCAAAGCATAGATTGCTGAGTTCAACAGCGTTTCTCACTTAGTAGGTCTGGGGTGCGTCTGAGGATTCACATTTCTAACAAATTCTAGGTGGTGCTGATGCTGCAGTTTTAGGGACAACATTATAAGAACCAAGGCCAGAAAAATATTTTTGGCTTTGTTAGCATAAGAAACATTAAAATTCTGTGAAGAATTTTGTGAGTTTATTTGAGCCAAACTGTCGACAATTGCTGGAAAGCGGCATCTCAACAGATTTAGAGAATACTCCAAGAATGGCAGTTTTACACTTTGTTTTAAGCACTACAATCAAAAGCAGAGACGTAAGTGGATTACATGAAATCCAATGGTGATTGGGTTACCTGAAATCCATTGGTGATAGATTAGGGAGGTGGGAGACAGCAAAGTGGGGGAAACCTCTGGGGTTGGATAAAAAGTAAAAATGATAGAAACATGCTTCTTTTACATAAGTGGGTGCAGAACAGTTAACAGTCAATAATTAACTCAATAACATTGAGGCGATTTGGAGTCTCCGCAGAATGGGTGCCTGTGCTTTGAGGGGTCCAGAAAAAGGAAAATTACTTTGACATTCAAATGACACGTTATTGTAGATGCAAAAAGGCAATAGGCATGCTCAGTGAAAGTAAAGATTGACCTTTGTCGGGGAAGATACTGGCCTAGGACATAACTACCCAGCATAGACTGCTTTTAGTTAAAGTTTTACTTCAGATCATCCTTTGTGATTACTTTAGGTCTCTGAGATTGCAAGGCTGCTATGCAAGCTTTCTCTGAGCCTGTCAGGTTAGCATGTGACCCCTTTCATCCACAGAATTTCCTAATTTATCAAGCTATATCTTATCTTTGGGACTCAAAAGAGAATTAATGCATTTCCAGATGGCAAGGGACCTTACAGGTTAGATAACTCAGTCCCCTCCAAATCTTGATTGTTTGGTTTACAATGACATTGCTTCCTTCTCCTCTTTTTGCTTTATTTAATTCTTATTAATCCTTCCTAATTTATTTTAAATTGTATGTTATCACAATTAGAGAAGACATTAATCATCTTCCTCTGAATGTCTGCAGCATTTATGGATGATGCATAGATAACATTGCATATCTGGCCTTTGTATTATTTGTCTGTATATCTTTCTTCCCTTCAACTATAATATATTATAATTCAATCCACATATACAATCCCCCACCTTCACACTCTTACGCAAGTCTTGATTATATTTGTTTGTATGTCTACCCGGGCACCAGTTACATGGTTAGTCATATCGTTAAATTTTGCTCAGTACCCTTTGATAATGCTTTCTCTTTGCCTTGCTCTCACTTGTACATGTTGAATCCCCAGAAACGAACACCCTGTCTAGCATACATTTAATGCTTGAAAAATGTTTATGGAGTGATGCAGAGCCCATATTGGCCAGAGAAATACAGAATATACAACATACTTCTGAACCTATAATTTGTAGGTGACATTGGAAGAGTGCTAACATAAATATAAATTTAGTTAAATGCTTTTCCTTATTCAAATCAAATCATGGAATGCCAGTGAGAGTACTCCTACAGCCCAGCCAAATATCATTGTTTCAAGTTTCCAAAATTTAACTACTACTTTTGTGTTATGGCCACATTTAATCCTTATATAAGATTCTGGTTTGAATCACATAATCCTCCCACCTATCCTCCCCCAGACATTTTGTCTTTTAGAATTGTATTCTTGAGTGCTTAACAAGATTTAAAAAAAAAATCAAAAGTAGCTCTCTCGCTTTGGTGCATAAATGCATCACTTCCAATGAATGTGACAGGGACTTGTTGACAGTATGAAAATAGAACTGGTAAGAGCAGCTTCCAGATTCCACGTATGATAAAGTAACACACAAAGGAACTGGGTGGTGTGTCATTGCAGTTTGTGCCCTGAGTGCTTCTCATATGTTTTCTCTTTTCATTATTGTAACACCTGCCCAATGATTCAGTGCTGATATTAGAGAAACTAGCCATCAAGCCACTTAGGGAGGTCAGCATTAATTCATCTGATTAACTGATATCTAATACTGAATGTCTAATATGTATCAGGCATTATTTTGTGTGCTGGTGCAGTATTGAAAAAAGTCAGGCAAAGTATTGACATCATGAAGCTTATATTCTAGCAAAGGAGAAGACAGATGATTAAATACAAATATACAAATATACATAAATACATGAATGGATACATAAATAAATAACTTCAGGAGATGACAAGTGCTATGAGAGAAAAAAGAATCTAATAATAGAGAATGTTGCGCTGAGCTACTTTCTATTCGAGGATGATCTCTCTATTAAGGTAATATTTGATCCTAGATGTAGTGTTTAGAAAAACTGCTCTGTGCAAGATACAGGGAAGACCATTCTAGGTATAGAAATGTAAAATGGCCAATGAGTCCATAAGAGATTACAAGGTGTTTTAATCCAACATTATTGTTTATTTTCCAGGCAACTGTTTTATCACAAATCAAGATAAAAAAATAATTACTTCATGGAGAAAAAAAGAAGTGAGATGCTAAAACATTTCAGACCTGCAACAACAGGTATTTCTATTTAAATTTTCTAATAATGAAGGTGTTTCTTAATCTTTGAGGAGAGATGGCGTTCAAATATTTTGCAGTCAATCATAATGGACTTGATCAGGGATGCTGCTTAGAAGTCAGCTCTTGAAGCATTGCTATAAAACCTAAGTATCAGCAAGTAAATACAGCACTGGCTGGAAACAGCTCTGCTAAAGAATAATAACCTTTCTTATTCTATATCATCAGGACTATATCAATAGCAGCATGATTTTCATAATTCTTTAAAGCAAAACGATGATACAAGAGAGAACCCAATCCCAAAGTTGCCCTCTCCATATCCACACTGTGACCCACTCATCTCAATGGTAGTCCGAGATGGAAATGCCAATATAGTCTGTATATTGAAAATTGTATCCCCTAAAGAAGCTTATGTATGTACTATAGGCCCAGTGCATAAAAACTCATTCACTGGAGTGGGTCCCTTAGCCCTACCTGCTCTCTCTCAAGTCTGGAAGCATGCAGGGGCGGGAGGCAACCCGGCAATCAGGGTAAGGCAGCACCCCTATTACACCTCTGCTGCTGCTACTGCCTGCAGTGCAAGCCTCAGCTGGTCCTGGGTGACTGGGCAGCCACCATCCGAGGCTTGCCTGCACCTTGGGCTGGCCTTGGGTGGCTGGGCAGCTGACATCTGAGAATTGCCTGAGCCTCAGGCTGGCCCTGGGCAGTTGGGATGCTGAGGGGACTGGGGGACTTCGGAGTCACGGGCGCCAGAGGGGCTGAGAGGACTGGGTGCCGCTGTCTTGTTACTGTGAGTACCACCATGTTTGAGGGAACATCAGCAATTAGCATATTCCCTTTTTATTGGTTGTGGGTGCCACCGTCTTTGTGAGGGCATGATGGTCAATTACCATATTTCCTCTTTATTAGATAGGATACAAAAGCCTGAGCAACTGAATGATCAAATGGCCAAATAACCTAACAACTGAATGACCAGTAGACTGGTCACTAGGATGGATGCTGACCACTAGGGGGCAGATGCTCAATGCAGGAGCTTCCCCCTGGTGGTCAGTGTGCTCCCACAGTGAGAGTGTTGCTCAGCACCAGACAGGACTCATGACTGGTGAGCACCACTGCAGCAGGAGCCTCTTCTGATAGAGACTGACTGAGCATGAGCCTGCAGCAGATGCAGAGAGCAGTAGCCATGAGAGGCAGGCAGTGTTGGACTTGTGGTTCTGGCTCAATCCCTGCAGGCCATGCCAAGGGACACCATGGGTGCACAAATCCATGCACCAGGCCTCTAGTATAGTTATAGAAAGAGAATAATAAAAACAAGATGCATCAGTAAAATGCAAAATATTTTATGTAGTGACAATAAAAATAGGTAAAATAAGGAATATGGACCTTAAATGTTAATGAGTGGGTGGTCTTATCAAGAGGATGAGTTTGGAAGCAAGACCTGTAAGGACCTAAGTAATCCAGTTGTACACGTTTGTAAGAAAAATATTCCAAGCAGAGGGAAGGGCAAATGCCATGGTCCTGAGGCTGGAGGGAAATAAGCAGGTCATCATAAGAGGGAACTAGTGAAGACACAACAGGCTATGCAAAGAACAGATAAATAGTAAGAGAAGCAGGAGAGAAACAAGTCATGCAAGCCTTGGAGGTAACAACAAAGCCCTAGCTTTTGCTCTGAGTAAAAGAGGGAGCTGATAGGGGTTCTGAGTAGACTATGGATGCTATTCTGTGCATTTTGGAACAAGTGTGTCTCTATCTCCTCTTCCTTTCTTTTGCAAGAATATGTATCACCATAAGGGAACTGATATATATTCATGAATCTCTCTATACTCCATAAACATAATTTGTATCGTTCTTGGTTTCTAAGGCTATACTTTAAATATATTATTTGAATAAGAATCCCATAAATCCATTCTCAGCTTTTTCTGGATTTGGACATTTCTTTTTCATCAGGTTTCATGGTAGATATTAACAGAAGTACTTGATCTAGGAATTCTGATTAAGCTAAATTTCTAAATAAAAATCATAACACCTATTTATTTTAAAATCATTTTCAAGATACAGCACTTAGAGAAAGAAATACAAATATTCCCCAGAGTAGGAGAGATACCCTCAGAGATCATAAACATTGACATATTTATTCTGGAGTCAATGTGGATGAGATCTGTCTGCAGGAAGCCTGGAGGATGGATTGCAATCCCCACTCCTACACAAGACTGGGCTCCTGGGAGCAGCCTGAAGAACTCAGCCAAGCAGTGTTCCCATAATAATATAGCAGAACAGAAAAGTATAAAAAATAAAAGATAACTTAGCTGACCTAAATAATAACAATTCAACAATCATAATTCTATGAGGTAAAACAAGATTTTTATTTTTACTTACTAGGAAAACTAAAATATCCTGTATAATAGAGAGCTAATATGCTAATAGTTGTGATACTGTCATGCCATAATGACCATTCAGCAGGAGGCTGTGTGTGGTGGGGCTGAGCCGCCCTATTGCTCCAGGGATGGGGTGGAAGCGAAGAGGCCCACAGAAGAGGCAGGACTATCCATGGAGGGGAGGGCAGGTCAGGGGTGAGAGCGCGTAGCCCTCCCCCTCATCAGTCCTTCGCCACCTACTGCTGGCACTCAGAGTGCCTCACCACCCACCTGCCAGGGGATGGAGCACAGCACGTGCTGCCAGGAAGCAGTGCTTGAAACTGCAGCAGGTGCCAGGCTTCCACTCACTCCTCTGGTGCCATGACGGGGCAGAGCCGCTGCGTTGCTCCAGAGACAGGGCAGAAGCAGGGAGGTGCCTGGAGGAGGCAGTACCAGTCCTTAGGAACTTGTGGGACTGAGGGCGGGGCTTGAAGCAGCCAGAGAAGGCTGGAGAGGTCAGGTGCCTGCAGGTCCAGATGTGCTCCAGCTCTGGGTGAAGAGGGTAGGGTGTCAAGGCAGGGCTGGGGGCGGGTGGGCGGGACCACACGATTTCACATGCTGGGCCTCTAGTCAAATATTAAAATGCAAAGATCAAAAAGCAACTCAAGATGCACCTAGACAGAAAGCTGATTCTATGAAGATAAAATCATAGATGGGCTTCAAAGTTCTTTTCCATCATAAAGGATAGAAAACACTAAATGGGTCTTCTGATATAATGATATTTAAGGCATAGCATCCTAGCAAGGGAGCAGAGCAAGCTTTGGATTTTATTAACCTTCCCTTAATAAGAGCAACTTTTAGTATAAAATAATCAGTGGTTAGTATTGAAACCAGCTAAACATACACCCTAGGCAAAATATGGTTATATAATTCAATACAACATGAAGAACACATAGTGTGGAATCATAACCAATTTCTGCTTTCAAACCTTACATAAAAGCCCAATACCTATGACTAACAAATAGGTCACAAAAATAAAGCAAAAAACAAACAAACAAACAAACAAAAATCAAACCTCTCACTTTTGAGTTTAGCTGTGAAAACTGAATAAATACTAGCAAATCTAATTTTGCATATTAAAAATAATACACTGCAAACAAGTACTATTTTTATAAGAATGCTACTGTTATTTAATATTAGAAAATCTGGTAATACAGGTCTTACATTATTAGGTTAAATTAAAAATAAAGTAATTTTATTATTTCAATAAACCCTGAAATGTTTAGTAAAACTCAAAATCTGAGCCTGGAGCAGACTTTTAGCAAAAAGGGAATATAAGGAACTTCTTCAGTACAATAAAGGACAAGCTGCTATTCTAAATGACTCAACAATTTTGATTTCATAAATCAAAGCTCCACCAGGATGTTGGCCCTCCATATGCCCTGGTTCTGCATCCATGGATTTAACCAACCTCAGATTTCAAATATACATATTGTGGTGGTGGCAGGATTCCAGAATTTTCAAAAGAGCATTTAAATTTGCCACTCACTGAGCACTACTCTGAATCCATGCAAATGCAGTGAGATATAGGCATATCCTGCTGTAATCTATGCTCAGATTTGAGCATTTCTTCTTCATCAGGTTTTATGATGGACATTAACAGAAGCACTTGATTTAGTGTGACCAAGTAAAACTAAAATTTGAAATAAAAATCATAACACCTAGTATTTATTTTTAAATCCCTTTCAAAATGCAGAACTTAGAAAAAGAAATAGCTTACATGCAAATACCTACTGTGTCATTTCATATAAGGGAATTAAGCATCTTCAGATTTTGGTATTTTAGTAGCGGGGAAGGAGGGGGGGCTGGAAATCTGTCTTGTATGCTGAGGGACAACTGCATATAAAGAAGAATCAAGACAGACAATTCCGTTTTGTTTTGCTTTCTATTAAAAATTATTAATGTTGACATAATTGCAAGTATCTCCCTACCCCCGACCCTTGCCCACCTCCAACCACCCAGCCTCCCCCTACCTTGGCCTTCACCAAATTATTGTCCTTGTTCATAGGGTGTGCATATATGTTCGTTAGCTAATCCCTTCACCTTTTGTCTCCAGTACTTACACACCCTTCCTTTGGGCACCGGCCAGTCTGTTCCATGTATCCATGCTTCCAGTTCCATTTGGTCTGTCAGTTTATTTTGTTCATTAAAATGCCACATATTAGTAACATGTGAGATAGACCTTTGTCATTCATGGAGGTTACACCCTAATGGAGGGTGAATTTTGAATGAGGACCCACAATGAGGTGGAAAATCTAAGTGTACGTTTGTGGGCAACACATTCCAGGCACAGACTTGAGGCAGTGAGGTATAACTGATAATTGAATGGAACACAGCCATTAGCAATAGAATCAGAGACAAGGGTTCTAACGCCTCTGTCACTTTCTAGCTTCATTACCTGTCAATGCTTGGGCAGTTCTCATAACAGCCACTGAAAGAGAAGGAGGAAGAGAAAGGAGAGGTAGCCCATGACATTTTAAGGAAGGAAAAGAAGAAAACATTACCCTCCACCCCCTACTCCCCAGCAACAGGTACACATGTGAGCATTGGCAAACATGAGGTTTGCTTTGATTTCCAGTGAAGACACCTTCAGTGTAACAGGCAGCTGAGAATCAACGGAAGTAGCTTCCTGTGGTCCCCTTCCATAATTCCTATTGTCTTAAAACTAGGAGCAATTCTCCATGGCTTTTACCTCTCTGAAGTTTGTAAGTTTATAATTAATTAAGCTGTGATATACAATCAATTCTAAAAACTTTTCAGTTTAAGAGGTGATAAAAGTGGAAATTCACGCATTCTAGAAATGAAGAAATGCAAGACCACAGGAATTCCTATTTCTCTATGGAATCCTGATACTGTTTCCTAACATTATTATGCATAGCCCTTTCGAGATGAGTTTTTTTCTTCTTTGTGTCCTCAGCATAGAGCAATTGTTTACACAATGTTTATAGAGCGAATGAATAAATGAATCTCTCCCTCACATTGCACAAACATACTCCCCCATGTGTACACATAGAAAGAGAATCACAGAAATCCCATAATTATGTTGGCCACATAATTACATTAAGCATTGTGTTTCTGTTCTTAGTTGTTCTGTTATATCAATAAAATACTGGACATCTCTGAGAGTAAAGAAGTGAAAGATGGCCCACAATATTTAATTAACCCAGTGTAGCCAACTATGTCCATAAATTAACAACATACTTAGATAGTGTATCGTGTATTTTGTTTGGGTAAGTTCTCAGAAGTATAACTTCCCTTGTATTAAATCGCTATACTCAATTATATAAATGTTGGATTTTTTTTACTGCCATTCTCAAATATATTAGCCTATATCAGTATATGACATTTAACTTTTATGCATTTGATGATGACATTCTAGTCTTATTTGACCTTGGTTTAGTTCCCCTAAGGCAGTGGTCGGCAAACCGAGGCTCGCGAGCCACATGCGGTTGGCTCTTTGGCCCCTTGAGTGTGGCTCTTCCACAAAATACCAGGGCGTGGGCGAGTCTATTTTGAAGAAGTGGCATTAGAAGAAGTTTAAGTTTTAAAAATTTGGCTCTCCAAAGAAATTTCAATCGTTGTAATGTTGATATTTGGCTCTGTTGGCTAATGAGTTTACTGACCACCTCCCTAAAGCTATGACACTGAACTTACAGCTCTTCCAGTTATAACTTCCCAATCAGCTCTCCAAGTTTCTTCTTTTTTTTTTAAGGCATCATATAAATTTCAGCTTCCTCAATCTCCTACCAACAGAGGAACAATACTCAACTTGAATTGCTGCCAAGTCTAGTGAAGTCTCCCAACTCACTGATTTTAAGCAATTAAAGAGAGATGTAAATATCCACAGCTGCCAATCAATTGACTTTTCTACATTCTGGTATATTTTGCAAATTTGATGGGTGCAGTTTTTCTCTCCCCGCAGACTACAGCTGCAATTTTGCAACTTTTGAATTTCTGTTCATTTGCCATTGGAAAAATTTGTTCAGAAAAATTTAAACTCTTTGTGCTGAAAAAAAAAGTCAGCATTCTCCATAAGTACCATATAAGGCAAGGATCTGACAGGAGAAAGACTATTTAGCTGCTAAAAATGAAATCCAAAGGGCTTTAAATCATACTCCACCAAAAATGTCTCTCCTCATATACCTGCATAAATGGGTTTGGTCATAAATCTGGAAGTGCCCCAAAGCAATAAAACATTAGCGTCATAGAGAAAGCCCTTCTTTACGTGTCCATATTCCCCAATTCTTACTGTATAGTTCAATTATATACCCATGCCTACATATTAATATTTGGCAAATAATGGGTTTTCTTTCTGAGGTCTAATAAACAAACTTCTATTGATTCTTGCTTAGATTGGGTCTTTTATATATCTTTCCCACTGTGAAGATATTGTTTCATTAAACACTTTTGTCCAACACATCCAATGTTTCAACGTCTGGAGCAAGATGCAGTCCTTGACTCAAATCGCTGGCTTTTTCACACTGTAATTAATTTCTCTCACAGATACTTTATTTATTCACCTTTGTTTGGGTCACAATCACCATTTTATATCTTGGAAGAACATGTTTTGGGGATACTCGAATAGCTTTATGATGGAGAATAGAGTTAAAGGATCATTGATTGATAGGAGTTCATTAACATTCTTTAAGTGGAAGGGAAGACGAAAGAGAAGTGGTTCCAAGGGAGAAGAAAAGGCGAGCTATTAGCAATGTTTAGAACAGCTAAGAAATGTAGCTATGAAACATCTTCAAGCTGTAAAATACATCAGCAATCAGTAATTAAATCCAATCCACCAGCAGAAACTCATACAACAAATCCTGTGTCTAATCCTGTTTGTTTGTGTGTGTGTGTGTGTTTCATTTCATTGCAGAAAACACCATTCAAATAGAAAGACAGAACTACCATTAAATGAAGCCAAGTAGATCACAAGCCTTTCAGCACCTCTTAAGTGTTATGAAGGAGGGAAGGCACCTAGGGACTGGCAATGGATGCATCCTCATTTGCTGGTTTCTAGGTCCATAATCAAAACCCTGTAGGAATGAGGCGCCTATGGCTAGATAATACCACCAGGTAGAGAAGCAAGGGACTCAAGGAATGAGATAAGGGCCTTATCAACAAAACACCTGCGAACACAGTAATCTTGACAGAGCACCCAGCTATAATCAGGGAAAGCAACACATCTCCAAGAAACAGAAGAAGTTAGAATAATGAGCATCAGGAGGGAAAATGAGGCCAGTGCCCATTATACACACACACACACACACACACACACACACACACACACACACACACAGGCACCCCAGAGAGGGAACAGGGAAGTGGCCATTAGCCTTGCTGACTAGCGAGCAAGTGATGGGATTAGAAATATAGACAGAGCTAGACTTCTGAGCCACAGGAAGAATAAATTCTTTCCGATACAGGATAGCCTGTTTGATTTGTTTTTGTAGCCTACAAATAAAACATTCCATATGTTTCTGATTGTGAGTGAAATGGAGGGGAAAATAAAACATCCTACTTTCAAAGTGGGACCCAAATGTTCTCAAATGTCTTCTTCCCTAGAAGGGGATTTTATCAGGGTCCCCAGAAAGATTATGACGGATGGGGCGTGCACTTCATGAAGAATTTGCACAGGTGTCTGAGCAATATGATTCTTTTCTAAAGTTTACTTAAATTCTGCTGCTTGTGTGGAGAAGGGTAATTTTAAAATGATATTTGGACATGACTGATTGCACATAATGTTAAATTGGAAAATTGTGATGACTAAAACTTCTAATTATTAGGTACAAAAGCAAATTTTGGATAGCATCAACAAGCTTATGGTTAGGACACAAATGAAATTGAAAAATACAGGGATATGCTGAGACATCAGGAAAATGGCCAGTGTAGCCATTTCCTCTTTACTGTTTTTTATGTGATTAAAAACATCCCTTACACTTAATTTTGGAGAGATGTTCATTGTATTTTAATGTGTGTATGTTTTTTTTTTAATTTATGTTTCAGCTAAAGGTATTGCAGATGTGTGTTGTTGTTTTTTATCCCAAGAACATCTGAGTACTACCCCACGATTCCTCCTCACTTTTATGGATTATAATTTTCTATTTAAATAACTCCCCTAGAAATTACTTTGGTGCATGGCTTGTGGGGAGACCCTTGCTCATTATTTTTCCAATTAGCAAAATCTCCCAATATAACTTAATGAATAATCTATCCCCTTATGGATGGTTTCCGATGGTTACATAATGATATTAGATGGTAATGAATATATTTCAGGGAGTGGGAATGTTTCCAAGCTACTGCTGTTACACCAATCTGGCTGTTTGATTGTTGGATTCTCACTATATATTCTACTCACTGTCATCTTATAATGCTTTTTAATAGCTCGCTGGGGAAGTCTCCCTGTATTGCGCCTTTAATTTTCTTTCTTCATTACGCATGCCTTCAGAGGTCTGTGGAAATATTTTGTCCTACTTAAAAACATTACACTGAAATAGAATTACGTTAAAATAAAATACATAAATTGACTAGGGAATTTTAGTTAAATTAAATGCTATGCCCAGACTGGTGTCCTGCTGCTCTTCCATTATACCCTGGAATGTCTCACCTTGGGCTTCTCCCTGCCTCCTACACTCTTCCCCAGATATCAACACAGCTTGTCCCCTCACTATATTCAGGTTTCCAGTCTTTTCCGAAAAGTAACTGATATAACATATAACAAATGTGTAAGCTAGATAATATAAATGTCCACAAGAAAGAGTTTTTGTATGCCACCGGATAATTCCTCAGCTCCTAGAACAGTGCTTGGCACATCAAAAATTCTCAATAAATACTAGTATCCTTCAAAGAAATGAATGACCACACTCAATTGCTGACTACATCCAGTAGCTTGTGAGTCCTCAGCGAGGTCACTGTGATCAGCAGCTCCTCATCCTCCACTGGTTCTCCAAATCTCTCCGGAGTTTTTTGTGTCGGGGTCTATGCAGTGGGAAGTGGTTTCATGTTTAACTATTCACTGTCTGCAACTCAGATGTCCGTCAACTGTCCCAACTCTCTCAGAGTTCTTCAGAGCCTGTGTATCAAATGACTACACTTAGCCAACAATTGATGTTTCCCTCAGATTGCTTCTCCGAGCCTGTCCTGAATTTTGAACAATAGATTGCTTATGAAGCACATACCTGGGGTCAGGCAACACCGGGGACATCCGTAAATGGGCTCTCTTGAGCCTCTCAGTAATCCTGTCAGGTCTGCTGTATCAACTCCCACATTATTTGTTTGAAAATCATGGAGTTCAAATAAGTTGTCTGCAGTGACATAACTAGTATAGAGTAGATCCAAGATTGGAACATAGTGAAAAAAACTTCACAGCCAGATCTCTCTCTCTCTCTCTCTCTCTCTCTCTCTCTCTCTCTCTCTCTCCCTCCCTCCCTCTCTCTCCCCTCCCCGCTCTCTCTCCTATGAAGGAGCTAAGTATGTACCCACAATTAGCTAACTTTCAAAGTATGAAATCACAGTCACCAACACGATCCTCTGCAAGTTCAGAGGCTTCTCACAGGGACCTTTAGATTCATAGAACCCATGAAAAGCTATTGTGGTTTCTTACAGGGAAAAGCACAGATTAAAATTAGCCAGAGAAAACGAGTCTAGGGCAGAGTCAGGGTTTCAGACATGAATGTTTAGGACACATTATCCTTCCAGCATTGATGTGTGACAGTACTCATGGAGTATTGCCAACCAGGGGATTTCAGGCAAGCCTTAAATCCAAAATTATTTCTGGGGCTTCATTATGTAGCCATGACTGACTGATTAATTGCCTATATAGTTGAACTCAGTTTCAAGGTCAACTGATTCTATATGGCCTAAATCACATGATTAATCTCTCTGTTGTGGTCAGCCCCTACCCCAAGTCTATGAGGTGTGGTTTCTGTACCCTAAGTGCCCATGTAATCCTCCGCCTTAAAGAAATATACTCCTATCAGGTATGACATACTTTACCTCCTAGAAACTGACAACAATAGCCAGATCTCTCTTTGGACCAAGCCGAGATCTTTACTATCAATATCTGAATTATCTTTCAAATTTTCGTTGTAAGAAAAAAATATGTATATACGACCCTGTATGGCGGCCAGGAGGCTTTCCCAAGTTATGCAAACAAACTTAAACTTGTAATCCAGGGAAGTCATTGCAACAGACTCGAGAAAGGCTGCAACACACACACAGACCAGATTTGATAGTCATGTCAGCTGTTTCCCCAAGCGCTAAGCTCCATCTCTCAAAGCTTGTTATAGACTTGGCAGGTTTTTACAGTACTAAGTCGAGAAAAAGCTCAGATGACAGGGAAAGTGAAACATCAGGACTATAAACTGCTAATTGCCAATCCCATATGCTTGCAAGGCAAACAGCAGCAAGGATTACTGATGGTGAGAAATAGCTGAAGTTTGAATTTAGACAGCTAGTAGGATGATGGAATTATGTCAAATCATATTTCTCAGTACTATGTCCTCATCCCCAAGTCAAGAATCCTTAAAGTAGAGACTTGTGATTCCTTATTAAAATCTCAGCACTCCCAAGCATTTTCTCTATATTTCTATGCAATCTATTTAACCTTTCCTCTATGTTTTGGGGTTATGGGGTTGATGAGCAAGGTAGTAGCGTACATTATAAAAACAATCAACTTAGACTCTCAACTTAGATTGCCTGAGTTCAAATCCAGCTTTGATCTTCACCAGATTAATCTTTCTGAGCCTCAGTTTCCTCATCTACCATAAACAGAATCCACAAGGTGTTTGTCACAGAAAAAACACTCAACACTGTACACTCAACATTGTGTATGTTATAGAAAAAACACTCAACATTGAGGTCTTGATCAGGCATCCAGAGGGTTCAGAAAACCTGGAGAAGGAGCTATGCGTAAATTATATAAGAGTCCAGAGACGAAACATAATTTTGAAAGGTATTGGGGGGGGCAGAGGAGCTTGGATGAAGAAACCAGGTTCTCCTTATGGAGATATAGACTTCAAAGGATAGGATTCTATACAGAATCCATTGTCAGATTGGGGAATTGCCTTCGGCTGTTCAGGCGTTTGGCCAACAGGAGGCAATGACATGTAGATTAAGATGCCCTGAGCTGTCTGGCAGTAAGCAATCATCCTTTTCAGGTTGGAGAAATGCCTTTAGCCATTCCCAACAGGGGATAACATATGTGACTCAACCCTTGTTGAGTCCCCAAGTTCCATCATCCTTTTGATGAAACACTTGCAATTATGACATGCTGGAAGTGGCTTCTGGCATGTTATCTAGTATTATTATTATTACTATAGCATTGGAATGAAGAAAAAAACGCTATATAAAATAGTTTTGCTGTTAAATATGCCTAGTCCAAAATGGTTTATTGTTAACTGAGTTTAAAATCAGCAAGGCTACTACTGCACATGGTTGGGAAACAAATAGTCTCTGACTAAAGGATCAGAGTATCATTATCATGAGTTAGTAAAAATTCAAAAAGATGAAAGGCATGACTAACCTGGTGTGACTCTTACCCAGTAAATGAACGTGAATTTTGAAAGGAATAAATAACTATAGAATGTAAAATGTAATGATTAATAGTATTGCCCCTTCTCCAATATCTCCAGTTACCTCCATACAGATGTGGCTCAGCTGAGGAGAGGAATGTTATGTTTCTGTTTTCTTGTTAATAACAGAGTAGAGGACCATTAGGAATCTTTTTCAATCCACAAATGAGATAAAGTAGAAAGTAGCATGTAGTTAAAGAGGGATGACTCAGAGGTAGTTAAAGTCCTTAGAAAATCCTTTTCTTTTTTCTCCAATTAGAGGTTGATGCTCATTAATCATCGGTTTTTAAAACCTCTATTCTTTACTACTTATTTTGGTAAAGATGTAGTAAACCTGTATTTTAAACCTGTTGTTTAAAATAAGTAGGATTTGCTTTGCTGGCAAAAATACATGGTTAAATGTGTCCATTCATAAATATGAATCAAAATAATAAATAATACAATATTTATGACACACATATTTAATTTACATGTTATATATATAGTACATGATACATATAACACGTTCAATTATTTATATTAGAGTTACAAATTAAATATTTAAATGTATACATGTTACATAATAAATATAACTTCTGTACCCTCCTTAACTTGTCAGAATTTAGTTTATATAGATACTAAAGGCCCAATGCATGAAATTCATGCAAGAGTAGGCCTTCCTTCCCCTGGCTGCTGGCAGAAGCTTCCCTCTAGCACCTGGCTTTGTCCAGAAGGACATCCAGTCTAATTAGTATATTATGCTTTTATTAATATAGATATATTTATTAATTTCAGAGAGAAAGAGAAAGATAGAAGCATCAATAATGAGAGAAAATCATTGATCAGCAGCCTCCTGCAGGCCCCACACTGGGGATTGAGCCCACCACCTGGACATGTGCCCTGATCAGAAATCAAATGGTGACTCCTGTTCATAGGTTGATGCTCAACCACTGAGCAACACAGGCCAGGATTCACTGAGTTTTTAAAATGTGATCTGTACTGTGTATTCATCCTACATATTCCTGTTACCCTCAATTTTGGGATGAAAGTACAGAGATTGTGATCAAGCCTGTCCTTTTGGGACTTTCTACAATATTCTATGACCTAAAAACTTATTCACTTTCATGGTGCTTGAGTTATTCTAAAGATATTCTGAGCATTCCTGACATAGTCGCACAGGTAAGATGCGTCAGAACTCCAGCCACTATGAAAAATCAGGGACAGAAATTCAGACAAATTTAATTTCTGTAATTAATAAGCCATGATTTCACTGCTGGTCTGACACATTTTGTGAGTCTCTTGGAAGTCCACATCCAGCCATCAGATTCCTCTGTATTTAAAATGTGCCACCAATAGAGAAATAAACTATAGTACCTCTGTAAATGACATTACATGTATCCTGATGCAGAGAAACAGGCACACTTGTGCAATGGAGGCTGCTATTGCTCAGCTGCCTTCCTTTACGAAAGAGTATTATCGCTCAGGATGAAAGCAGCATGCTATCTACAAGGAAGCAGAGAGAGCCAGATCCCAACACCTGCCCTGATTTCACTGCTTACAAAATTTCATTTGTTCCCATCCAAGTGTGCAATCTGGACCTCAATAAAGGCCTTATTTACATTGATTTCTTACCATTTTGGCATACGCCAATGCTCACTTGCAATGCACTTGACAATAGGCTATAATTTAAAAAAAAAGTGGGGGGAGGGATGTAGATCAGCAGATTTGTGTCAACTTAACTTTGAACCAAGATGCTATGTAATGGCACGAGACTGCAATGTTAACAGTATGCATTTGTTCCAGTCCTGTGTGCTCAGTGAGCTGACATTTTAGAGTGCCCACCCTTAAAATTCTAATGCATGTCAAATCAGTATGTAAATATCAGCGATTCTGGTGAGGTTTGCAATGTAGGGCCCAATGCTAATGAGTGCCATCCCAGAGAAGGAGAGGTTTCCATTTCCCTCTAAAACCTGAATCAGAGGATACACTTGGAAAGCAAATCAACTTACAAAGTTGCTTGGAGGTGAAGCTATAAATAGATGCGAAGTGCCTAGGCCAGGACCTAAGATTGTATACCAGTGGTAATGAATTATTGTCAAGGAATAGTTGTTTCTTCTACAGTCACATACTTATCTCTAACAATCACAAACAAAATAAAAATAAAAATGTCCAAACCCCAGATACAGAGAGCTAATTAAGGTAAATATACTGGTACTTACGTGTTTTATATTCAGTGCAGAGAGAGTATCGCATTCAGCCTGTTTTGGAAACTTGCAAATTTAGAGACGTTGTCAGAGGAATCAGTGGACGAGGTTTACCAGACATGAATACGAGTGGGGTTCTTGGGTTGAACTAATGATTTTCTGAAGCCCCGATGGGAGAATGAGATGTGGTAAAAGGCTTTATTTGCATGGAGTTAACATTCCTGAGGTTGTAAAGTCTCATGCCTGAAAAGCTGCAGGTGGGATTCCGAAAGGAGGGCCAATGTTCAGAATTTCTATTCCATGTGGCAGCTGGATCTAGCCCAGCATCAGGTTAATTAAAGTCCACGAGTCCATTGTGAGGGTCCCACATGGCCAGGAGACACATGGGTGAATGCAGAGAGCCACCACCCTGCAACAGGAGTCCCAGGAGCGCAGGCAAGCTGGAGAGGCAAGTGCCAAGATCATAATACACAAAGAGCGCGCTCCTATTCGGGTTTTGTGCCCTTGCAGGGGCTACGCCTATTCTGGTTACTGACTTGCTCCCAGATGTGACTGACAAACAGGTAGACAGCTTCCCGTGTCACCCGTAGCTTCCTGGATGTGCATCCAAGCTGCCTTTGTCATTCCCTTCCCCATCAATCAGTAGGGAACAGGCTTAGAGAGTGTTAACCTGCAGTGCTTCCCTAAAGCTGCCTATGTTATCTAGTCTTTTCTTCTTTACTCCTTTCCTGTTAAATAATAACCAGATTATTACAACAATTACCAGAAACGGAAAGGTCCTCATCATCAGATAGTTCATAGCGTGACTAGGTTTTGTGGTTGACCTTTATCCCTGAATAGCAAGAGCATGCTGGGATCTCTAATTAGAGGGCCGTTTAAAGTTTGGTTTCATATCCACTGCCCTACATCCAAAACACTTTCATAACAAAATGGCTCATTGTTACATCTACTAAAATATTGGGAAGATAAGGCATGGTAACAGAAAGATTCATCCTGCCCTAACTGGTTTGGCTCAGTGGATAGAGTGTCGGCCTGCGGACTGAAAGGTCCCAGGTTCGATTTTGGTCAAGGGCATGTGCCTTGGTTGTGGGCACAGCCCCAGTAGGGGGTGTGCAGGAGGCAGCTGGTTGATGCTTCTCTCTCCTGGATGTTTTTAGCTCTCTGTCCCTTTCCTTTCCTCTCTGTAAAAATAAATAAAATATATTTTTTTTAAAAAAGAAAGATTCATCCTGGTCAAACCCATGTTAACATGCTCTAGCCCCTGAATAATTATTTATTGACTGTGCACAGTTTTTTAAGCTGTGTGTACTACAAAGTGGCACAAGACAGAACTCATTCTTCTAAATAGCACTGTAAGAACTAAGCGTGCCATGTTTTAGCAAAGATAGAGCTCAGTGTAGGTTTAAAAACAATCCTATCGACAGCACCTTGCCTTTGATGGTGCCTGCAGAATGAGCAGCGTCACGCCTCCGGAGTTGGAGAAGCCTCCTGTCTTCGGTCAATATCAGTATCCTGGACAGGGCTCCCTCCACATTTAAATTACATTTCCAAAGCGGCCTGTGTTAAAGTGCCTTTGAAAAGTTTACACTGCAATTTCTCTTGCATATATGGATCTTTGCTTCTTGTAAAATCCCAGGGCATTTCCAATAAGGGAAGGTCATTTAGCTCATCTGGTCGATTATAACTGTGATACATTTCCCCAACGAGAAGCAAGGGAAGTGTTCCTCGATGTGTATCAGGGAAGGAAAAAAAAATCTCTTAGACCATTAGGACTAAAACATTGCATATGCCACCAGCCCTAGGCACCTAATTTCATCACAGACGATTGATGATTCTGCCATCCACGCTGAATCGGGCCCAGGACACTGAGACGTGGTGCTGCAGGAGGGAGGCGGGTTCACAGCAGCCTTCATCCAGTTTAAAAAATATATTTTATTGACACATAGAGTATTCAGAGTCATAAAAATATATCATGTTTATCACTGTTTTTATGGCATGAATAGATATGACACAGGGGCATTGAGCCATACAGTATTAGACAAGCTTTTATTTCACCCTAAGCTGCTTGGAATAATGCAAAGCTCAGCTTCTATCCTCTGAGCAGATAGGACAGATTTCAACGGAAACAAGAACTTAAGGAAGAAAAAAAAAAAACAACACCAGGAAAATCAATGCAGATGCATATATTAGGAAAGGTCCAGTCTGATTGGGTGTTGGACATGTGCTGAACAAGCCTGTTAGTAATCCCTAGGCACAGGTCTGCTAAAGGCATCAGATTGCTAACCTGGAGATTTTGAAAAATGATCATCATTCATGGACGTGGGAACAGAGCCAGGAAATTTACCTGTAAGCACTTTGACTAACACCCATAGTTTATGATTGCGTTATCACCCAGGCTCTGAAATACATTTTTATGGAGAGCTATTTCCGAAAGAATTATGATCCAAGACATTTGGTGTTTGAGTTACTGAGTGGACAAACAACGAAGGATGGAGCTGGATTTCAAAGACACAGCTTCCATTATCTACAGACAGGTTAGGCATTAGGGCAAAGTCAGAGAGACCACGGGTTACTCTGAGACCAGGGAGCCCAGGGAGTGGACTTGCATTTGCATATAAATGGCAAGGGTAAGTAAGTGGAAAGGCAGCATTAAGAAATTTGCATCTGATTTAAGCCTTGTCAGTATTCAGCAGAAGGCACTTGTCACAACTTGTTGGGCTGCCTGAGACTAGGAGCCAGGGGCAAAGACAAAGTTGAAAGAGATGATGGGGAATGAAGTCTTTAGGAAAAGAGATTGAGCAGCTGTCAAGTGCTCTAAGACCTTCCCATGGAGGAATACATCCCTGATTGTTTAGCTCACCTGGAGGCATAGAAAATCTCCCCTTACTTAACCCCGGTCAACAAGGCCTCTCAAATGCTTGTTAGTTTTCATTTTTCTTCTGAGTCCCCATCGGATGCCTATGACTTTTCCTGCAGGTGGCTTTAAGTCCTTCAAAGCAGGGACCTTCCCATTAATGGGTGCCTATCCCATAATCCCCACTATCTCAGGATAGTGCAGCACATGGCATATAGGAGGCCCTAAAGGAATAGTGAGTGAATAATAATAATAAAAAAAGGGACAGTTACAGAATAACATCATTATAATCCTTAGTTTGTTGTGCACTTTCTTTGTGAACTGAGACATATCACTATCCACCAGAACTATCAAAAATGGAAATTTTAGAGAAGACATGATCTCCTAAAGAAAACAAAAATAAACTGCTTTTGTTGCAAAATGCCCCAATCCTTGTTCCCAGCTTTTCAAATTCAGCTCTGGGTTTTCTTTGGGTCCCAGACAAGCATTCAGGAGCAGGTCTGGTCTCCATGTCAGACGAGGAACAGCGGTAGACATGCCTGCAGCCTGATATCAAAGAATAAAGCAAGAAAAGGATTTCTTATCACTAAAAATAAAGGTGTACGTTATTTTGTTGCATTGTGTTTAAAATCCAGTGTCAACTGCCATATATTGAGCTAGGCAACAGCAGGCTCCTTTTGTAATAACCTAGTAAGACATATTGAATTCTCTTGTGTATCCCAGAATGGGAGCCGCATGGAAGAGGGAGTTCGGCTCCTTTGCACCGTGGAGTCATTTACCTGTTCAGGATGGCTTGCTGGAGGATTGTAAAGAATTGCCAGCAGGCACTTTTCCCTTGGTGGAACAATTGCTCATACGGAGTTTAACTTGTCTCTATAGCTTCCAAGATACTTCTGAAGTATGCTATTTAGAGGAGGGGGAGTGGGGAGTTGTTTTCAACCAACAAGTCTAAAATACTAGAGACCCTGTGCACAAAATTCGTGCACTGGGACAAGGGGTTGGGGGCAGGCCTAAGCCTGCAGTTGAACATCCTTAGCACTGCCACAGAGTGGGGAGAGGCTCCCACCACTGCCACTGCACTCACCAGCCTTAAGCTGGGCTCAGGGCTTCTGACTGAGCAGCGTTCCCCCGTGGGAGCGCACTGACCACCAGGGGGCAGCTCCTGCATTGAGTGTCTGCTCCCCTGGTGGTCAGTGCTTGTCATAGCAACTGGTTGTTCCCCCGTGAGATCGATTTGCATATCATCCTTTTATTATATAGGATAAGAAAAGAAGATGATGTAGGTTTTTCAGTCAATTTCTTATCTTAAAGCATCAGTGTTTAAAGAAGTGTGCCCTTGTTGGCCACCACTTACCATTTTAGGTGGCAGAGTGCAAAGTCAGTATCATGGGGCAGCTCTAGGAAACACCTGTTGTGTGGCCTTGGGCAAGCTACTTCACTACTCTGTTGTCTCAGTTTGCTCACCTATCAAACAAGGGGCAATAAAATACTTAGTTCTAAAAGATCATTGAACAGACCTATAAAGCACCTAGAACAATGTCTGGCCTAGGGTTAAGTGTTCTGTGTTAAATACTATTTGTGAGGTCATGAGGGTTATTTTGGGAGCACTAGACAAAAGTTGCTTTTCTTGTTTCTTTTGCATCTAGGTTCACAGCACAACAAAATAGCTCTCCACTTTGAACTCTTATTTGCAAACCTACCGTTTTCATTGTCACCCGATTTGCCATTCCTTTACATTCATCTTCCAATTTAACAAAGTTCCTGTTGAAAATGTGAACATTCAGCATTTACGTAGACACTTATCCCACATGGAGGAAAACAGAGGAATCACCTGCAGTGAGCTTTCATTGTTCTTTGAATGCAGTTCCAACTCCTTAGGCCATGGTTCTAGTAAACCCTGTCCTTACTAGAGTGGTCCCCACCTTTTTCATTCATTATCTCCTGCTACTTGATGAGGTATAGCCAGTGCATTTCATTCTTCGAATGTGTCTGAGCACTTGACTTCTGTGCCTTCTACCTGGAATGACTTTTTCCTCCAAATCTCACCTGTTCTTCAAGGCTAAACTGACATGTTATTTCCCATGAAAGACTGTCATTGATTTATACAGACAGAGAAGATAACTTTCCCCTTCAGATATTGTGGTCATTTTCTCACACCTCCTAAATGGAATTGGATTCTAATCCTCGCTTACTTGTGTATCAGTCCCACTCCCACTCATAAACCATTTGCCTCCTGAAAACAGAAACAGTGATGCTATCCTTGTCCATAACAGGCACTTGATAAATGTCTCCTGAGTCAATAAATCTGCCTACTTCACACAAGGAAGCATGGATTTGACAAAAGCCTCCATTCTTACTACAAGTATAGGCCACATCTCCTAATATTCAATCAGGAAATACTTGCTGAGAAACAAACTTTGCTGGGATTTGAGAAACAAACTTTGCTGGGATTCAGTATATAAAGATGAGACTCAGAAGGGTTTCAGACATTGCCAGCCTCTCCTTGAAGACTATATTGAAGTAGATAAATTATGGTTAGGTAAACTATGATGTGTGTCACAGACACAGATGACTTTGCCTGATGGAGACATGCTTAGGCTTCACAGGAAAGGCATCAGGAGCATCCTGAAGGTGTTTTTCCAGGTAAAGTGATTGAGAATGACAGCAGGAGGGAGAAGCATCATCAAAGACCTTGAGTTACCAAATGAACAGATAAGTGATGATTAGAAGAATAATTGGCATTTATTAGGTCCTTATATGTCAAAAACTGTACTAAGCTTCTTAATTGTCATCATAAACCTGGAAGTTAGACACAGTTATTTCCATTGTAATAAAGGAGAAATCGTAGGCTTCTTTGTGGTATCTTAGGGATTCTTTGGAGAAACAGAACCAACAGAATATGCAGGGTGGGGCAAAAGTATATTTACAGTTGTGAGTATGTGAGACATAGTTTATTCTTATACTGTTTTTATTAATTACTAGAGATCTGCTGAATAAATTCATGCATGGGGGAGTGGGGGTCCCTCGGCCCAGCCTTCACCCTCTTCAATCTGGAACCCTTCGGGACTGCTGGTTCCTAATTGCTCACCTGTCTGCCAGCCTGATCCCCCTAACTGATCTCCCCTGCCTGTCTGATCACCTCTAACCACCTTAGCCTCAGCCCTGCCACCATGGCTTTGTCTGGAAGGATGTCCAGAAGATGTTCAGTCTAATTAGCACGCTACCCTTTTATTACCGTATTTGCCTGCGTATAAGACGATTTTTTGGCCCTGAAAAATATGCCTCTAAGTGGGGGGTAGTCTTATACGGCGAGTATATAACAAACTCTGTATTTTTAGTGGAAATGTTAGGGGGTCTTCTTATACGCCCAGTCGTCTTATATGCCGGCAAATACGTATTTTTCAGGGCCAAAAAATCGTCTTATAAGCCGGCAAATACAGTAGTATAGATTGCATTATTTTCCATACAAACTGTTGGGGAAAACAGTTGAAGAGACTTGGCTGGAAAATTTGTAAGGAGAATATTCTGATAAAAGGAAAGTGTGTGGAAGGCTACCTCCCTGTTTATCAGAATTCTGACTTTGGGGAGACTTAGGAGAGTATCAAAGGCAGCGTACCTAATTATTCCTTGACCTTTTCAAACAAGTCTGTTCATGTGTATGCCCCCAGGTGTTTACTGGAATCCTTATGCTTAATCCCTGGATGCCCTTGCCTAGAGGACAATGTAAACATGTGTCCTCCCAAGATTACTCACCCCACTGATGGCATTTAAATATAAGAATTCCAATAAAAACCTAATGAGGCAGGAAATTGAGGCTACTTGGATCCTTGAGCCAACCACACCCCTTAGCCCTCTCCCCCACATGAAACTGTGTTGGAGTAATCTGTTCATCAGTCATTGAGGGGCTGCTGGTCAGCCCTGGAAACAAACAACTATAAACCTACTTTTGCCCAAGTGAAGGGGAATATAAGACATTTTAATGAAGCTAGCTAGCAATCTGAATATGTGCCATGGTAAATTTTGTAACACAACAATATACATATACATATCTATACATATCTATACATATCTATACATATCTATACATATCTATCTATATCTATATCTATATCTATATCTATATCTATATCTACCTATATAGATATATAGATATATAGATTTATATATATAGATAGATAGATAGATAGATGATATATAGATATATAGATGATATATAGATATATAGATATATATACACACATATACATACTAGAGGCTTGGTGCATGAAATTCATGCACAGAGTAGGGGGATTCTTAGCCCAGCCTGTACCCTCTCCAATCCAGAACCCCTCCGAGAATGTCTGACTGCCTCTTGCAAGCTGGGACTCCTGGCTCCTAACCACTTGCCTGCCTGCCTGCCTGATCACCCCTAACCCTTCTGCCTGCCTGCCTAATTGCATCTAACCACCTTGGCCCTGCACCTGGAACCCAGGTTTTCCTGCTCTGGTCTGCCACAGGAACCCATAGCCTGGGCTTCCCTCCTTCTAGATGGCTGCAGGCGCCCGGAACCATGGTAGGCAGCTTCTCCCAGGCTGCTGGTCCCGGGACTGTGGACAGGTAACTTCTCCTAGGCCTAGCTTTGTCAGGAAAGATGTCTGGTCTAATTAGAATATCCTTTTATTAGTAGAAATATATATGAGAGGTTTATTTTAAGAAATTGGCTCATGTGATTGTAGCAGCTGCGAAGCTCACAATGTGCAGGGTAGACTGGCAGGCTGAAGAAGCAGAGAAGAGTGGCAATTTGAGTTAGAAGGCAATCTGCTGGCAGAATTCCCCTTTTAAGGGTAATTTCAGTTCTTTTTTCTCTTAAAGCCTTCAAATGATTAGATGATGCCCACTTACATTATTCTTTATTTAAATTCTTCTGATTTAAGTGTTAACCTACTCTAAAAAATACTTCCACAGAAACATCTAGAATAGTCAAGATAACACATAAAATTTACCATCACATATGGCTTATAGTGTTAAGGTCACTGAGTAAAATTCATATAGCAAATACATGGTGGAGCTGGGATTCAAACTCCTACTGAAATTGCCTAGATCGCAGGTCCAGGAATCAGTTAAATTTTTGGAAAGAGCTAGATAATATTCAAGCCAGAACCTTTAAGGCAAAGCTGAGAGTCAGAAATGGAAAAACTAGTTACAACTGCCAAATCCAAATGGTGAGGCCAAGAGTCAGCAGCCAAGCAGAAACAAAATCAATGTGGGAACAGGTGTTGAACAGGAAGAGGCTTTGCAATGCCTAATCAACTTTGGGGGCAGTTGAATGCATGAATGCATTGGTGTATTAGTCTGAATTATGGAAAAAGTAGGTTTCAAGGCAGGCTGACTAGAGTCTGGCCAACCAACAAACAGACTGTTGTGAAAAGCCAGGCCATTAATAATAGGAGTCTAAGCAAAGGATGATAAAAAAAAAATGGCTAATACAGATGTGAAACAAGTCAAGTTCAAGTTCAGATAGCCAGCAAATGGCAGCACTCTTGCCTGTATTCTGCAATTACATTTAAGTAGTTAACTGTGGTCAGGATCTCAGAATTGCTGGATATGGGAAAATAAGGGAAAAAATAGGTAAGACAGAGAAAACTCAAGGAAGATTGTCAATGAGAGATCCAAGGCAATAGCTATAGTGTCATGTTGATAAATTTATAGATTTGCAAAATCCTAAAAATGTACATGAGAAAAAATTATATTTAAAAAATTAACCTATTGTATGCTAGGAAACAAAATATTCTAAATATATAAAATGTAAAGAATGAGTAAAAGAAAATGAAATGTAACTTTATTGATTAGCAAGACATTGTGCTCTTAAAAAATGTATTCTAATTTAAAGGACTAGATATTATTGAAAACAATTGTTTCCTTTTTACTTCAAAAAGATTAAGTAGATTGTCTATGGCTGGTAATAACAGATGTGGCATATCATCCCAGACATAGTTGTTTTAATAAACCATATTATTTTCATTTCATATGACTACTCTCTGAGAGAAAAGCAAGCCAGGCACATTGGTTGTCTACTGAATATTAGAGGTGGGAAGATGTCAATTCATTAACAATTTATTTTTTTATAAGTTTTTTATTCTACCAGTAAAGACATTGGAACTATCCCAGAAATATCCCCTCACTCTGCCCTCGTTATTTCCTGTCACAGGTGGTTCTTTGACAAAAATCCAACTGGATGTCCTTCTGGTTGTAGGTCAGATGTCTCAGATATGGCAGGTGCAAATGGCAATGTTTAGTCAATGGGTGATTACTCTTTCTTCTAGTTTCTGATTAAGTAGGCAGGATCAGAGATCAATTTCCCATTGAATCTTATTGAGTCAGAGCACAAATACCATCCACTGTATTGTTCATATGCAAAGTCAGTTGTAATAGCCCAGGTAAAAAGTTCAAAATTTAAATAAATTATAATTGCTCATAAATTATAAACATCCCATCTGTCTCTATATTTTTATCAGCATAGAAATAACATGATAAAAGCAATAAAACTGATTATTTTATAAACTATAATATAGTAATATAGTTAAAGAATTTACATAAAGTATTTAAATGTCCAAGTTAACCAAGATGGAAGTGTTCCTGAAAATCATCATGTATTCAAACACTCTTTAAAAAATTATGTAAAGACTTACTATGGCTTTTTACTTAAATTTTTATCTAATTTTCCAGTCTGCATTGCCTGATTTTGTCATACAATATTCTATAGCAACTATAGATACCATAGTGAAAAGAATAAAATTCACAATGTGAATTGATTTTTATTTCTTATTAAATATTCAAGAAAAGAATAGAAAAACACATGTGATATTGACACAATCACATGTCCAAAATCAGAGTCTGAACATTATTCAGAAAATACTTTTGAAGCACTTATTATGTACTAGACCCTTGGGACTCAAAGGAATCCAGCTATAACACTTATTCTCTTCAAATTTATTTATAAATTCCATAAAATTAATTTTAAATCTCAAAAATATATATAACTCTTACTGTGCCAGAAGGCAAACTTAGGAGGGAGAAAAAAAAATAATTAAGTAGTTTTATCAAAGTAACCAGGATAATACTAGTAAACATAAATAGATAACTAGGTAGGTGGATGGATGATGAGGTAGATAGATAGACAGATAATAGATGGTATCATGGACTGAATTTTGTATCCCTGAGATTTACCAGTATATGTTGAAGTCCTAACCCACTATGTGACTATATTTAGTGATAGGGCCTTTAAGTTAAGTAAGTTTACATGAGTCATAAGAATGGGGTACTAATTTGATAAGACTGGTATGTCCTTAAAGAAGAAAAAGAGATACCAGAACAACTCTCTCTCTCTCTCTCTCTCTCTCTCTCTCTCTCTCTCTCTCTCTCTCTTGTCTTTTGTCTCTCTCCCTCCATAAAGGCCATATGAAGCCATACTGAGATGGCTGCCTATAAGATAGGAAAAGAGTCCTCACAATACATCCACCCTGCTGGTACCTTGATCTTAGACTTCTTCCCTCCATGAGCGTGAAATAAATGAATGTCTGTTGTTTAAGCCACAAAGTCTATGATACCTTGTTATGGAAGCCCAAGCAATAAAGACAAGTGGATATATGGATGGATGGATGGATAGATAGGTAGGTAGGTATATATATATATATATATATATATATATATATATATATATATATAATAGATAGATAGATAGATAGCAATATTGAATCAGACGATGTTATCTAAATCTCTGATTAGTTAAATAAAGTTAAATAAATTCAAAAGGAGATTCAATTATTCTTACTCTTGAGTTGCTTAAGTTTTAAATGCAATACATGCATAAAATTTACAGCAATGTAGTGGCATATAAAATTTAAAAACTTGAAAGTGTTCTACTTGAGTCCAACTCTTCAAATCAGGCTCTCTTAAAGAGCTCAATGTGGATTTCCAGACCATGGAAGGTAGAGCAGATAGAGCAAAGCCAAAAGTATAGGCAAAAGTACAGAGGAATGAAGCAGAATCTCTCACTAAAGGAACTGCAAGCAGATCTGTATGGCTATAGTGGGTGTGTATCAAGCCAGTAAGTTATACATGAAATGACAGGAGCCACATCACAAAGGCAGTATATGAAGAACTGGGCAGAGATAGGAATGCATGGCCCATGGTGGGGGTGCAGTTTGTAAACATAGGAACAGATCCTCAACTTCACTCAAAATAAGAGACATGAAAATTAAAACTCTGCTGTAATGCCATTACTCATCTTTCTTATTGGCAAAAATCCAAACATTTTACAAAATACTCTTTTGATGAGGTAGTGTGAATGTATTACTCTTGCACATTGCTGCTGGGACTATGAAATGGTACAACCTCAGAGAGGGGACTTTACCACATTTAGCAAAAATTATGTAGACAATTACCTTTGACCTAGTATTTCTTCTGAGAAGAAATAGAAAAATAGAAAAATACATAAAAATAAAGAATCCACTGTGGTAATTTTATAACAGAAATATACTAAAACAACCTAAATTTCTACCAATGAAAGACTAGTTGAATAAACTGATACATTTACATAATAGAGCACTATGCTGCTGTGAAAAGGAATGAGGAATGAATCTATATAATGCTATGAAGTGATCACCAGGATATTAGAATATACTAATAAGTAGAGGATGGGAGGAGAGAAAGCAATTTTTTAAAGAATATATAATTATCTACCACTTATCCTATAAAGGATTTCAGAATATAAAGAAAACATACACACTTACTCATATTTAAAAAAATGAAAAAATAAACCAAAAATATTTTAAAAGGCTAAGAAATAGTTTGAAAGGACAGAAATGAAAGTTAGTATTTTCTGCATATAACTTTTGTAATGACTTTGGAACTGTATGAATATTTTATACTTATAAAATAAATTTACAGCAAACAAATTATAAAGGAAAATTGGAAGACAACTGAAATGAAAGAACTTCACTATATACAAAGGTATTTGTTATAACCATGCAAATTGGAACAATTCCAAATCACTTTAAACCCAATAATTAGACTAAAATATCATAATGGCATATACCAAAGGAAAAGCAAAGTGCTAACCTAACAAGGGAAATAAACAAACATAAGCCTTCATACCTTTTTTTTTTTTTTTTTTAACAATCATCTAATCAGCATCTCAATGGTGCAGCTCATAGTGTCATTCTAGTCATATGACATGTGTATTGGGGAATGGAGTAAATGAATAATTATTTTAGTGCCTTTGAGGACTGTGATTTTTGGCATGAGAGAAAGAACATATGGAAAGACTGATGAGGTCAAGTAAAAACCATATTGAATTGAAAGTATTCGCATAAAATTAATACTGTATAAATGTTCCATTTTAAAAACATGCACTTTGTAGAACTATACATTAAAAAGGGATTAATAGCAATCAGTAGCCCAGTAGCAAGGAGACCTTTTAAGTTCATATTATTACCTTTAATGAGTATATCTCATTAAAAGGATCCACCGCTCCTTGGAGAAACACCTAAATCTAGGTCTGAGACAGAAAGAGGCAAACTGTTCTGATAGCAAGGATGCTGTTAAAGATGATAGGGTCATGGCCAATGACTCAGGAGCCAACTGAAAAAGAGTCCTATGAGGCCCAGATGGGATAATGTGAATATCAGTTTAGGTTACTGCACTGGATTGAAATATCTACACTAATAAAAGAGTAAGATAAAAATGGACGGAATTTTCTCGATTGCCCACCAAGCAATCAGGAATGAGTATGCAAATTAACCTAACAAAGATGGCGGGTTAATTTGGCAACAGGGGTGGAATGCTTGCATCATGACCATGGTGACAATGCAGGCATTCCTCACTGCCCAAGGTCTCCAGGCCTCTGGGCATCATAGGAAGGCAGAAAGGAGGCTCCAGGTCAGAGCAAAGGTGGTGCAGGCAGCCAGGGGAAGGAAGGCCCATTCTTGCATGAATGTTCATGCATCGGGCCTCTAGTATCAAATAATATTATCTATTAAGTCTGTGAGTTCACAATCTTACCAAACAATTATATTGCTTACCTTTATACACTAATCCTCATTATTTACAGTTAGGGTTTTCTAGGCCACAAACTCATCAGTTGTGAAACTGCTAAATAAAAGGAAGTATTCAAACATTAATAAGTATAGAGGCATTTATGCTATCTCCCTTCACAATATCTTATTTACTCTGTTTCCAAGCAATTCATGATTGGTAACTTCTCTACCTAAAGTAGTCATAAAAATAAATAAAGAACTAGTACAATTAAATAAAATAGAATTTTATTCATAAATAAAGGGGATTTAAAAGTGTTCTGTCAACACTAAATTGCACTTTTAAGTTCTCATCTTTCTCCCAAATTTATCAATTCTTGCAGGTCATTACCACTTAGATTTCATTCTTATACCTCATTTGTAAGGCTTCTAAAGCAAGCCCACGTTTAATCCTTGCATCTTCCTTCTCTTGACTTTCTTTTTATTTTTAAGTAACACACTTCCACCATTTCAAAGATTTGAAAACATTGCTAACTTTGACTCATTTTTAATATGTTTTATTGGTTTTTTTACAGAGAGGAAGAGAGAGGGATAGAGAGTTAGAAACAGGTGAGAGAGAAACATTGATCAGCTGCCTCTTGCACACCCCCTACTGGGGATGTGCCCACAACCAAGGTACATGCCCTTGACCAGAATCGAACCTGGTACCCTTCAGTCCACAAGCTGATGCTCTATTCACTGAGCCAAACTGGTTTAAGCCTTGACTCATTCTTGTCCATGATCTTTTATTGCGAAATAACTACCAAGTCTTGTCAATTTTACCAGAGCAATATCTTAAGAACACATCTCCTCTTTCCTATTCCCTTTATCAGATCCACATTTAGATCAGGTAATCAGGGCCCCATTCTTGGGTTCCCATAGGGGCATCTACTCTTGGACACAAAAATGCGTCCCAAAAGATGGAATGACCACAGGATTTTGCCCACCTAAAGCAAAATCCCTTTCTAGGTTGCAATAAAGATACTATGACCCTGGTGATCTGTCCCTAAAAATTAACAAACTCTTGCCTGGCTTGTATGGCTCAGTGATAGAGCATCAACCTGTAAACTAAGAGGTCACAGCTTGATTCCTAGTCAGGGCACATGCTTGTGTTGTGGGCTTGATCCCCAGTGTGGGGAATGCAGGAGGCAGCCAATTGATGATCCTCACATCATTGATGTTTCTATCTTTCTCTCCCTCTCTGAAATCAATTTTTTTTTAAATTAACTTTTATTTCCTATATCCAGAGATGGTTAAAAAGAAAATAATGTAATATGTAATTCAACTGTCCAACCTTTAGTTCAAATCATTCTAAAATCTTGGGAATTTGGAGAAATGGAAGAAAGGAGAGATGGTGTTTTACAGCTCATTTCAGAGGCCAGCAATAGGCATGGCATTTATCTTTCATAACAAGGTATCCTTGGTGAAAGTCAACTAGGCAATACTCTTGACGTTCTCTCTTAGTTGCTGTGATACTTGTTTTAAGCTTTTTTTAAAAAAAGGCAGATAAGGGAGGGAAGGAACCCAAAAACTTCAGGGAATAGAACACAGGCAGTGACAAAAGTAAACAGAGGAGAGCAGCTGCCTCCAGTTAATCTCTGAGCCACAGATAACACAGAATCAAACGGCTTTTCAAAATTTTGTTTTCAGCTGGATGACAAATGAAGTTTGTTCTCTTTTATTTCAGGATTTTTCATATCTAAAAAATGGCCTTGCCATAAAAATCACTGCTGAAATGGAGAAGTTAATATCAGCCTGACCATGAGATAATAGGCCTATTTAAAATGTTATTTATCAACATAACTGATCTTGCCTGTCTGACACTTCTTTTTATGCAAAAAAAAAAGAGTAGAGTAAAAGACCCATGCTTTTATAATGCAGTGCCCTGTATCTAATGATTTTTGGAAAAATAATTTTGCATTTCCAACAATTTTATGAGGCAGCTAATAATTTCAAATGATGAATGGTTATTTTCTTTTAACAGACTGACTTTGTGTGGTTAATGGTCTCCCGGAGCTAATGAGAAAATGCCACTCCTATAAATTAAGGGAGCATTGCTCTCTGAGTGATGATAGATCCTAAAGATCTTATCCTTTTGCCCAATGATTTGTAAGTAAATCTAAGATGGATTTCCATGCATATTGCTTTGCTTTTTGCATACATTGTATTATGGCATCTTTACACATTAAGAATGTTGAAAGAGGACCACCCAAATTGATTGCTCTTTTTGTTGAATTGGTGTTGATGATCTTTTACTTTCTGCTTTTTTAATCTATTAAAACTTGTTGGTGATAACTTTAAAACAGAAAATACAAGCAATTAAAACAAACAATACTGTTTCTCTAGAATGTCTTTTCTTGAGTGGGGCTAATTTTCTGCACATACTCCTTGGTGAAGTGTATAGTCTTGGTTTTCATATCGGACAGGGGTTGCTACTGACATCTAGTGGGTAGAGGCCAGGGGTATTGCCAAATATCCATTGGTTAGTCTAAAATGTCCATAGTGCCAACCAAGTGTTTCCCAAAAATGTAATTGAAAGTCTCTTATAAATTAAAATTGTTGATTCCTTTGTCTCGCCTATATCCAGCCCAATTCTTTATTCTTTATGAAACATTAGCAATCCTGATTACACTTGTCAGAATGTGCACCCTCCCACTATCTCCCAGACAGTTCCACTCTGCCCCCCTGCTAGTGTGCTGCTCTCTTGATGGTTTCTGGCAATGTTTACAATCATGTTACTGAAGAGCTTGCCCACCATGTTCATGCGGTGGCCAGCAGATAAACTATTTTAGCATCTGGACAGCCACTCGGCATTTAAGTAATATGGGAGGTGTAGGATAATTTAATGGGGTTCATTTTCATTGACCTAATGTACTGAGAAGACGAATACATGAGTGAAACACAGAATGGAAAATTAAAAATGCCACATTTTAGAATTGGTTTCATAGCTTTCAACCAATATTATCTGCCTTGTAATAGTGATCATATGGGAAAACGAGAAGTAATTTCCAGCTTGTTTCTCAAATTTATTGGCTCTATCTGAATAAAGAAAACACTATTTTATGGAATCTAATAACAAAATGGCAGTCACTTTTAAGACCTAAAATATGATTTCAGTGATTGGCTCAAAGAGTTGGTAAATGTGCCCTTTTTATGCTGGCTGACACCTCTGAGCAGAATTCCAGCACAGTACCATTCGGTCACAGATTTGGCAGGTTGCTATCACCCAGAGACCTTTTTATAAGACCAAAAGTGAGCAGCCTAGTGTAAAACCTGCCACAATATTGGGTCATGTAGCGGTGCCCAGTGGTCTGAAGCTTTATGAGGTGAAATCCACTTCCAAGTTTAAATAGCTGCCACCCTGAGAGGAATGGAACAGCATCATGTAGCTTCTTCCAAATTGAGAAGGACCCGTTCTTATTGAGCAGGAAATTGCATGTAAAAGATTATCCTCTCCTCAGAATATGGTACTCTAAAGAGCTTATCTGTATAATAAATGAAGAAAACAAATTGCTGTAGTATCACTGGTAGTGTGGATATTCATGGGCATTTTCCTTTTGGAAAATTATACTCATATTTTAAGAGTTACTGGATGAGAAGGGAAGTCAATGGGTAAGATAGGCTATTCTTTGGAAGGGACACAATTGTTGTTTCATTTCAAAGATGTAGGAGCTTAGATTATATATTCTGCCGCTGAAATAAAAATTTAAGATATTTAGCTCTGAAGTGAGTTAGGTAGCTGACTTATATCATTTAAAATACTATGGCTCCATTTTAGAGCAGATGAAAACATTTTCCCCCCTAATATCCTGATGTGCATGGTCTGGGTTGATTCTGAGGAACAGTTTCCCAATACATGTAAGTCTATTTATTTTTCTGAAAATAAAATTTAAATTCTTAATAAAAATGCAAAGAGAGTCTGGCCAGCATGGCTCAGTGGTTGAGCACTGACTTTTGAACCAGGAGGTCACACGGTTCAAATCCCAGTCAAGACAAATAACAAGGTGTGGGCTTGATCCCCAGTATGGGACGTGCAGGAGGCAGCCAATCAATGATTCTCTCTCATCATTAATGTTTCTGTCTCTCTCTACCTCTCCCTTTCTGTCTGAAATCTATAAAAATATTTTAAATGCAAAGAGACATAAGAATGAAACATAATATTAACATTATTAATGTCAGCCTAAAAAGTAACTAATTGGAACCATGTTATGAGAAGTTATTCCTGAAACTTCCCTAAACATAATAACCATCATTTAATGACACAGGTAAAACAGAAACACCATCACATTTTGGTGTCTTTTTTGTTATATAATATGATGATAGTGTTTATATGGTATAAACTTTTTCAACTAACTTCTAGAAAATGAGGAGAACCTCTTCCTTAGGTGTATATATTTATAAGATGAATGATGATTCTTTAAAATTGCATTTCACTTTTTAAATCCTCACTCAAGGATATAATTTTATTGACTTTAGAGAAAGAGAGAACCATCTATATGAGAGAGAAATTTGGATTGGTTGCCTCCTATATGTGCCTTGACAGGGGGTTGAACTCACAACTTAGGTAAGTGCCCTGACTGGGAATCAAACATGCAACCTTTTGGTGTACAGGATGAAGATGCTTCACCCAACTGAGCCACCTGGCCAAGGCTCACGAATTACATTTCTTATTAAAGCCTATATGTTGCCTTCACTTCTGAAAACTTACAATTCTAGTTGTTGTCATTCAAATTTTTCTCATTCACTTGTTAAAAATCTTGTGTTTTGTAAAAAGTAGGGTAGTAGTTTCATCTGAGAAAAAGGAAAGGAGACAACATTCATCTTGTGAAGTTGAATGAATTAATTTTATTATGTGCTTCATAAGTTACCTGTTAAGGTAAATGCATTAATTATAGTAACTATTACATAATAAATGCTATTAAACACTGATAAAAGCACACTTAGTGCTTCTTAAATGCAAGGCCCTTTACCAGACATAATTTAGAATATGGTAGCTGTGTTGCCTCTACTTATCTTGAGATTATGGTAACTGTGGGAAAAGAAATGTAAAAAAGTGAGCAAAAGTGGAAGGGAAATAATAAGGTTCATGAAGAAGTCTATCTATAACTTATCTTGAAGCCCTACAGTGTGAAATGCTAATTACCAACAAAAGTGAAATGTAACAGTTCCATTTATTTATTCCTGCTAAAATTTTATTGTTGTTTGAAATATTCAAATAATAAAATGCATATGGGAAGCAAGTGTAAGTAGTAACAACAACATATGTTTGAGATACATAGTTAGTTATAACTGACTAGGAACATAATGAATAGGTCATATGTCTTTACAGAAGGAAAAAATAGCTGAATAAAATCAAAGGAAAAAATAAAAGGAGAGAATGACATAAAAGCAATATGAGTCCCCACTCTGGCTTATTCTGAGAAACCCCCTGAGTCCCCACTCTGGCTTATTCTGAGACAAGTCATAATACTAATAATAAGACAGGAATTTATATTTTGATAACCAAACTATAACATAACTTTAATTTAAATGCAGAATGGGGCAAAAGTAGGTTTACAGTTGTTAATATGGGAAATAATATAATTAATAAATAGTAATCTATACTAATAAAAGGGTAATATGCCAATTAGACGAGACATTCCTTGGGACATCCTTCCACACAAAGCTATGATGGCTGCAGCCAAGGCAGAGGTGGTTAGGGGCAGCCAGGCCAGCAGGGAAGAGCAGTTAGGGGTGATCAGGGCAGCAGGGGAGAGCAGTTAGGGGCATCAGAAGGCAGGCAGAGTTATTAGGGGCAATCAGGCAGGCAGGCAGGTAAACAGATTGTGAAAGGGATGTCCAACTGCTGGTTTAGGCCTGATTGGAGAGGGTGCAGGCTGGGCTCAGGGATTCCCTCCCCCATGCACGAATTTCATGCACCAGGCTTCTAGTATAGGAATAAATTGTGCTTTGTGTACTCACAACTACTTTGTGTACTCACAACTATTAAACCTACTTTGCCCCGCCCTATATTTCTATTGCAAATCTTCTATCAATCTGAAAAATCATGGAATTAAAAATCTCTAGAACTAGAAGACCTTTAATATGAATTAGTCAAAATTTTGTTTTATTTAATATGAAGACATAACCATGGGATTTGGTTAACTCTGGCTTTCCCACCATCAAGTCATGAAGTGACTTATCTGACTTCAGAGTTAGATTTTTTCCCCCTTTAAATAGATCTGAGATTTAGGATTTACATGTAAAAAGTAGGGCAATAATAGTACCAACTAATCTACTGAGGATTGGGACAAATTAGTGAAGACTTTGATGTAGTTGGCATCTAATAATGTTTCTTTTATTTAAATCATAAATTGACATTAATAAGAAAAATAAAGAATTCTACTTTTGCCTATAGTTAGTTATAAATGCTCTAGGCACTGGTATCTTAATATGAATAATTGTTAAATACTTTTCCGGCTTTGGGAGTTTGATATGGTTGAATGGAAATGCACTGAGATGAAACTGGATTACAATGTTCGTCAGGGGATATTCCCTTCGCCATTGTACAAATGAGCCAAATACCGGAAAATAGCTCTAGTACATCTGCTTAGAATGGTGTTTGGCATTTAAAACAAGATTAGTTGAATCATCTATGTTATCTTAACAATGATCCAGTTCCACACTTGGTAGTAATTCATGCATTTCAATATAAAAAAAAATTAAACTTGTTGTTTGTTCAGAAATAAATAACATGTAAGCTTTATTTTGCTCTGAAATGAACATTGTAATACATAATTCTAAATGAAGTTTCTCTTTTTTTCAGTTATACACTCTGAATTTCCTGGATACATTAAGTAGAGGGACTCTACTGCAAAGACAACATTTTATGTATTGCTATAAAACACATTATAAGAGACTGAGATGAAAAAACATAGACTTTTACCAGATTAGAGAGCTATCACAATTTAAACAAAAACAGCTTCAATGCTAAGTTGTTCTAAAGGAAAATAAAGACAGTTACTCTGCAACTAATCCAAGTATAAATCCAGTCTTTGACTCTAAACTTGGGCAAGGACTTACGGTTCATAACTAAACCCACATCAATAGTCCCCCATCTAGCTCATTCTGAGAAATCTCTGGGTCCAACCAGATTTATCAGATAAGGATCTCAAGGGGGGAATATTATGGAACCTTTATTTTTAAAATAGCTCTCCTAATTCTTTTGATGACACATTATTCTTGGGGACTATTCATCTGCATGAAATTTATGTTTAACCAAAATAAAATTTTGAAGAACTGATACTCAAATCCAATATTTTCAATATAATGGAAGCTCAGTTTGGTAAAAGAACCTCAGTATGTAAGGGTAAATTATTTAATAATGTATTCTCCCAGGAAAATCAGTGGGTTGATAGCCTTGGATTTTTGTACAGGAGAAAAGGTTTCCTTATAACAGAGCCTAATCGTAACGACTAGTAAATCTCTTACATTTTAGTGAAGAAGGATCACAACATATCAAATAAAATTATAATTCAGTCTTCCAATTTACGTCCTTGCAAGGTGACCTTGGTTGAGTTTGGTTCAGCATTTCATGAACTTTGACAAAAGATAAGGCACTAATCATTTTATTTCTATTTTATGCTTAATTTGTTTGTATCTGGGAATCTAACAGACCAATGATTGTTCTAGACTCAAGCTGACTTTGAGGTGAATTCATTTAAAAAATATTTATTAAGAGAGTATTTTTTGGTCAGGGCCTCGTTTTTCTGATAAAGTGATACTCTTTTATTTTCCATTAAAGGCAGCACAAATCATTTATCGATTTTTTTATGGACATACAAGAAGTGTCAGGTACCAAATATATAAGAAATGGAGGGGGAAAAAACCAAGATGGCGGCCTAGGTAGTCTCCTAAGCTGCCACCTCATCAACAATTAAAAAACAACAACTAAAATAAAAAAGAACTTCACCAAAACCTCAGGAAAGCTGGCGGAGTGGAATATCTACAACTAGAAAGAAAAAGAGAGGCTCATGGATCAGACTGGGAGCTGCAAAGCACTGAGGTAGGGAGACACTGGTGCATGTGCTTAGAGGAAGTGTGGCAGCAGAATGTCTGCCTGGCGGCAGGAGGGGAGGAATTCCTGATTGCACGGAACCCTTTCCGACTGACTGTACTGAACCCAACCCTGGCCAAAACCCTGGTCCCAGGCTCATATGGGTGGAGAAAAGTCTGGACTGAAGAGAAAGGCACCCAGAGACTCAGAGACTGGGAGACCAGGGACCCGGGAGCCTCAGCTGGCAGGGTCTACAGTTGCGTGTGAGTGAGTATGCGCAGAGGTTTGACTTTGGAGGCTGCCAGCACCTCTCCATAGTGGAAGGAGTCCTGACCTAGGAGGCAGCCTCTCTGTAGCAGAAGGAGTCAGAAGCTCCAGACTACAGAAACTAACCCAAGTACGGACGAGCCCCTAGGGCACCCACGCTCTTGCAAGGGAAGCTGGGACAATCAGGCGGAAACTCAGGGAAGCTGCAGAAGGCAGAGGTTAGGCAGAAATTCAGGCGAGTGCACAAGGGCACAGTGGAAGCCAAGACTGTCAGTTAAGCCCTGAGACTCCGCCCCATCCAAGCTGAGCAGAGGCTTCTACAGTTTTTCAAGTCTGATCCTATAAGACTGTCTCTAATACAGAAGTTATCCCAGAGTAGAAACAGCTGATACCCACATCCAATTGGACTGAAGGTCAATTCACAATAAAGACTTAGCTACAGCAAGGCTGTGCATGCAGTCCACAAAGGGGAACACCAAGAGTGTCTACCTCAGGTGACTGGGGAGGCTGTCCCATGGGCCATATAGGACACCAAACACCCAAAGACATCCTACCAACTCTGAAAAACAGTGAAAATGCCGAGACAAGGAAATAGATCTCAAATGAAAGAGATGGAGGATATAGAGTTCAGAACTATGGTTCTAAGGTAATGCAAGAATATCCTAGATAAGGTCGATAAACTTCATGAAACCCAACTAAAAAGTATACATAAACTGACTAAATTGGAAAACATTATGCAGAGATCCAACAGCAGAATGGAGGAACACAAGAATCAGGTCAAAGAGCCAAAAGACACTCCTCTGGAGAAACAAGGAGAAAAGAAAATCCAGAAAGTTGAAGATAGTGTAAGGAGTCTCTGGGACAACTTCAAGCGCACCAACATCAGAATTAGGGGGGTGCCAGAAGAAGAGGGAGTGCAAAATACTGAAAAACATATTTTAAGAAATAATATCAGAAAACTTCCCTCACCTGGTGAAAGAAATAGACTTACAAGTACAGGAAGCGTACAGAACCCCAAACAAGAGGATCCAAAGAAAAATACTCTGAGACACATCACATTCAATATGCCAAGGGTAAAAGACAAAAAGAAGATCTTACAAGCAGCAAGAGAAAAGCAGTTGGTTACCTATAAGAGAGCACCCATAGGACTATCAGCTGATTTCTCAACAGAAACCATGCAGGCCAGAAGGGAATGGCAAGAAATATTCAAAGTGCTGAATAGCAAGAACCTACAACCAAGATTACTGTATCCAGAAAAGTTATCATTCAGAATTGAAGGGCAGATAAAGAGCTTCACAGATAAGAAAAAGTTAAAGGAGTTCATCGCCACCAACCCAGTATTATATGAAATGCTGAAAGGTATTACTTAAGAAGAGGAAAAAGATCAAATGAATTAAAAAATCTGAGGAATAGAATAAACTGGTGAATAAAATAGAATCAGGGGCAAAGAAAGGGAGTGGATTGAGAATTATCAGGGTGAAAGGGGTGTGGGGGTGCAGAAAGAGACTGGATTAAAATCGTATAACCTATGGATGAGGACAACGGTGGCTGGAGGGGGTAAGGGCCGAGGGTGGGGTGGGAATCAGGTGGAAGGGAGCTATGGGGGAGAAAAAGGAGAAACGATTGTAATAATCTGAGCAATAAAGATTTATTTTTTAAAAAAAGTTTAAAAAGAAAATAAAATAAGTCACAGGGAAAACAGACAATAATAGTATAACTGCTAGACTGATTGTGGAGATCACATCTTAGGGTGGATAAATGTTGAATCACTGAGTTGTACATCTGAAATTAATATACAATTGTATGTCGCCTATAATTAAAAATTATAAAAGAAATGGAGTGATTCACTTACTAAGTATGAAATATCAGTAATGCATAACTGAATGCTCACTTTTATATCTATTCAGTTCAAAGTCATTTGTGATATTCAATACACTGGTTAAGGTACAGATGTGGAACCTGCTTTCTCTGAGCTCATGATTGAACATGAAAGTTGCAATAGCCTAATATTGCAAATCATTTGTTGATTTTATAAGAGAAAAGAAAACCTCTTCCAGGAGAAATAAGTCTGAGGAATCTTTCAGTAGACAACATAAAAATAACACATAAAAATAAATCATCCTTCATGATGAAGAAGATATAAGAACAACATTTTATTCAATGTGGTCACATTCTTTTAAAAATAATAGCCTTGTGTTTTGTCAGATCCTGATGGTTACATTTAAGAAATTTAACTTGAACATTTACATATATATTGAGGTCAGAACTTCAAAACCAGTTTTTAAGAATGATCTTGTATTTCCTCAATAAGTAATTATACTTGATTGAGATTCCATTCGACCAAACCCATTTTCATTATACAGATATGATAACATAAGATTCAAGTACTGGTGGATATCTTTCATAATTTCTTATTATATTTTATGCAGATTTAATTCTTTTATGAATTTAGATATCAACTGGAGATAAAGACATATGCTACATCTACTCCTTTTCTCAAACTGCTTCCACTTGTTTAAAAAATGTTTTTCTAGTTTATAACGTTGCATTTCTCATGCTATCACTGATCTTCGCAACTCACACCCACATTCCAGCTGGGAGCTTCCCTGTCTCTCAACAGCCAGAACATTCCAAGGCCAGCAGAAATCCAAATCTCTTCTCAAATATTGGTGCAAATCCTCAACAGATTATAGCCTCCACCCCTCTGTCTGCACATATGTGCATTCTCTTTGCTGTGCTAAGTTGCTCTTGATTTGAAATTCAACATCGTCATTGCAAAAACAACAATATATATATATGTGAATATTTATAGATCTATATAAAAACTTCCTAAACATCTAAAGAGGAAGATACACAATAATTGGTTAGCATCATCCTAATTTCCCAAATTCTCACAGGGAGGCTCTTCTTTAGTCTCACCCATATTCTTCCAATGGAACCAATACCATCTCTAGAGTATTGGGATCTCATGTTCCAGGATGCAGTGGTTGATAGATATATCTGCATTAATCCGGCTTAATGAAACTAACAGAGATTGTGGCTGGAAAACTACTCCTAGGCTGCAACCTGAGAACTTCTAGAAGTCATCTTGTGACTACAAGAAAATAAAAACATCACAGAAGGAAAAGAATCAAGAAATGCATCTTGCTCACCTGGTTCAGGCCCTGAGTTAAACCAATCTGCCTTTTGACTTACAATTGAGGGAGGTAGTAAATTTTGTGTGTTTTTTTTTTTTGTTGTTGTTGTTGTTCATTAGCTTATTTTGACAATCACACCTGAAAGACTCCTAACTGACAGAAGGATGAAGACATTGTCCTCCACTGACAATGTGCTCCATTGACTTTTGTATACAATTAATAGAAAATATATTTAAAAAATTCATAGCAGGGAGAAATTCTCTTTCATGTTGAGCTTATTTGCCCTTACTTAAGGTAACATAAATTAAGTTCATATTATTTCAACTTTTACTTAGTTACCATATTTCAACTCTTACTTAGTTACCATAATTAAAGCCATAATTTAATTATGTATGACTCTGCATATTTCTATTTTATTTATTTCACCATTATATTTTGCCTTTATTTTAATATCCCCTCTGTGTCAATGTCTTTCACTGAAAATGATTTTAATGGCACATTAGTAATTGTTCAAAATAAAATAGAATATACCTATATTTCTCAATTATTAGTTAACAAACCCTCCTTTAAAAGTGCCATTTGCAACGATCTCAAAAGTTTGCATTGAATAATACATATTTTGAACTAACAAAATAACTCTGAATAGTTTGACAGGTAGAACATATTGTTAAAACTTTCCCAGAAATTACTCAGAATTATAGGAATGAAACTTAAGATGGTTCCACACAAAATTAGTTCATGGAATTTGAAAATATAAATCAATTGAAGAAAAGATACTTTCTGAATCAATTATTAAACTTAAGCCATTGAATGAGTGAATATGCATGCAGACACACATACACCCACACACATAAATCTATAGACATACATTTACATACCTCTCTATTCTACTAGGTAATTGGTTTTTATTATTCAAACCAGTAAAAAGATGTAACATATCACAAGAAATAAAGATATTTAAAAGAAGGCTTGGCTTTTCTTTTATCTGTATGCACGGAGGAGGCAGGTAACAATAGAAGGCAATTCTGAAATCGCAATATCAATTGCAGATTTACTCCCTTGATATTAGAATAATTCCTCACTTTCTCACCGTGTTGATAGATAAGCCTGGATAGTGAAAGCCATGTTTACAATCCTGAAATGAAGGGGAATAATATGATTCAAGCAACAGAAATTCAGCATTCAACCAAAGGACTTGTAGGCATGCATATTAGCATAACCAATGGAAACAGACCCTGGGGTGGCAGGGACTTGTCCTGAGGGGTGGGTGTGGGTCAACCAGGAAAAAAGGAGACATATGTAATATTTTAAACAATTAAAAAAAAAGGTTCTGCAACAATCGGCAAAATGGTGGGGGAAAAAAGAAATGCAGTACAAAGAAGAATTTGCTGAAAGGCTAAGAAGAACACAAAGAATCAAAGGACACACAAAAGAATTAGAACTTCAACTAAATGAGGACTTGTTCTTAGGATCTGTGGAACAGGAATAAATGGGCGATCAGTGCCTTTGAGGACCTGCAAGAGTGATGAGAATCATTTGTCAGCTCATGTCTTTTAGATACAGGCTGATGACTCCTGGAGAACTGATGGTTGGGTTTCTCTCACTCATCCACCCTAGGTAATGTGAGGTTCCCTGACTGGCAATATTTTGAAGAGTATGGGTACTGGGAGAGACCCAGTTTCCCAAGGAATGTCAGGGAGCTACTTCCAAAAGGAATAGTAATTAGGCAAAAATATAATATCCACATTAATAGACTGGGCTCCATCCTAAAACAGTCCCAAAGGAGAAAGATGGTGAGAACTCACGGATGGGGTGAAGAAAGGTAAAGGCATCAACTCATGAAAGATTGTTTTATATCCTTTTGCAAAGACAGTGCATAAATGATAGTTTGTGATGCTGCATGTGGCTATAGTTATTTCAAGGGGCAGAACTAGTCAATTTCCTTTCCAAATTTCCCAGACAGGGAAGCTAACAAACCGAAATCTTTTGAAAACATTCAAGCCCAGAATAAATTGGCTTTCTTTTGACCCAGTTGATGACACCAATTTTAATGTTGTTTTCCATTTGTGTAGCTTCTTAAGCCTGTGCCTATTCGTCTACAGGGCACTGCGCTGGCATTGCCCTGTGTGCTTTGTGAGTCCTAGACGTTGTTTCTCTCTTTCCTGAGTTGCACAGACATAGACGTGCTTGAGCTTGTAATTGTTTGATGATTACTTTATATGGGTTGCAAGTGCCTTATACAAGGTTCTTTTTAAAGAATGGATGCCAGTCCTGACACAGATCTTGGAATTTGAAGCCTAAAGAATTACATATTTATATGACAAGGAAGTACATTTGACCATATCATTATTTATTTATTTTTAAATTACAGTTTACCTTCATATTTATTCTTTATTAAAGGCCAAGTGTACGAAATTCATGCAAGGTGGTGGGGGTGTACCTCAGCCCAGCTGGCACCCTCTTCAATCTGGGACCCTCTTTTTTTTTTAATATATATTTTATTGATATTTTACAGAGAGGAAGGGAGAGAGAGAGAGAGCTAGAAACGTTGATGAGAGAGAAACATCGACCAGCTGCCTCTTGCACACCCCCTGCCGGGGATGTGCCCGCAACCAAGGTACATGCCCTTGATGGGAATCGAACCCGGGACCTATCAGTCCACAGACTGACGCTCTACCACTGAGCCAAACCGGTTTCGGCAATCTGGGACCCTCTTAAGGGATGTCCAACTGCCTGCTTAGGCCTGATCCCTGTAGCATCAGGCCTAAACAGGCAGTTGGACATCTCTCTCACAATCCAGGACTGCTGGCTCCCAACTACTTGCCTGCCTGCCTTCCTGATTGCTCCTAACCATTTATGCCTGCTAGCTTGATCAACTTAACCATTCCCCTGCCAGTCTGTTTGCCCCCAACTTCCATCCTGTGCTGGCCTGGTCACCCATAACTGCCTTCCCCTGCAGGTTTGACTGCTGCCAACTGTCCTACCTTGATGCCTGGTCCCTCCCAACTGCCCTTCCCTGCTGGCCATCTTGAAGCAGCCATTTTGTGTCCACATGGGAGTGTGTGTTGGAGTGACAGTCAATTTGTATATTACTCTTTTTTATTAGCTAGAATAGAGGCCTGGTGTACAGTTGGGGTCAGCTGATTTTCCCTAAAGGATGTCCTGAATCAGGGTAAGGGTTCTCTTGGGGTGTGGGATGGCCTGGGAAGGGGCCTATGGTGGTTTGCAGGTCAGCCACACCCCCTGGCCACCCAAGTGGAGGCCTGATATCTGGGAATTATTTATCTTCTATAATCAAAACTTTATAGCCTTGAGGGGAACCAAGCCTATGGCTTGCTCCCTAGTTGCAACTATTTCTGCTTTGATTTATTTATCTTCTATAATTGAAACTTTGTAGCCTTGAGTGGAGGCTAAGGCAGGCCAGGGGTATGGAAAGCTTGGCTTCCTCCATTGCTGGGGTCAACTCAAGCCTTCTGCTCTCTCCAGGTCCATAGCTGCCACCATTTTTGTTGGGATTTATTTATCTTCTATAATTGAAACTTTGTAGGCTTGAGTGGAGGCATGGGCTGGCCTGGGTGTGTGGGAAGCTTGGTTTCCTCCATTGCTGGGAAAACCCAAGCTTTTTGCTCACTCTGTGGCCTCAGCCATCTTGGTTGAGTTAATTTGCATATTCACTCCTGATTGGCTGGTGGCATAGCTTGTGGGTGTATTGGAGTGATGATTAATTTGTATATTACTCTTTCATTAGATAGGATTAGTTTCAGATGTATAGAAAAGTGGTAAGAAAACCATGTAATTTATAGAGTGGTCCCCCAATGCTACAAGTATTCACCCGGCCCCATACATAGTTATCATGATATATTGACTGTATTCCTTCTGCTGTAATCTACATCTTTGTGACTATTCTGTAGCTACCGTTTTATACTGCTTAATCCTTTCACCTTTTTCACTCAGCCCGACCCCCCCAAACCTCCCCTTTCCTCTGATAATTGTCAGTCTGTTCCCTATATCTATGAGTCTGTTTTTATTGTTTATTTTGCTCTTTTAATTCCACATATGAGTGACATCATATATTTTCAGGACAATATTATGCCACGATTTTATCAGAAAAGTGATTTTAATGATTTAGTCAGTCTTGCTACTTATTTTTAAAAATCACTAAATAAGGGTGGCCATAATATATTTTTCTTATTGAATACATGAAGTACCTTACTTTACCTTGTGGTTTCTCAGTGGTTCTAGTATATTCCCAATTCCACAACCATCTCCACTACCTAGCTTCCAAATATTTTCATCAATCCAAAAAACAAAAACAAAAACTACTCCATATCCATTAGCAGTTATTTTAGTCACCCCTGTTCCCCCAACACACACACACACCTCCAACCAGCCGCTGGCAAACACTAATGTACTTTCTGGATCTGTTAAATTGCCTTTTCTGGACATTTCAAGGTATTCAGAATCATACATGGAATCACACAGCATGTAGTCTTTATGTATTAAACATGTAAAATGTACCCCTGTTAAATCACATATCAGTGCCTCATTTCTCTTTATGTCTGAATGATATCTCATTGTATGAATATGTTAAGTGATGTTTATCCATTCATTAATTAATGGACATTTGGGCTGTTTCCACATTTCAGCTCCTGTGAATAATAACACTATGATATCTACGCACTAGTTCTTGTGTGGACATATACTCTGCGGCATGCACCTAGAAGTGGACTAGCTGGGTCTATGATAATTCTCTAAGGAATTGACAAACTATTTTCCAAAGCAGTTATACTGTTTTACATTTCAAACTCCCTGTTCTTATTGAAATTCATCCATTTTTCTTGAATAAATGCTCCTTGGATTTTTTTAAGGCTTTTGGTTAATGTATACAGTTCTGAAAAAGATGATGTGAACAACTTTGCCAGCTGTTAGTCTCACTGTTTTTTACAGTGGAGTAGATTTTTGGAGAATTTTACTCTATCTTTCCCATAATTCCAAATGTTTCCTTATTAAATAATTTAATCTTCTTTATTGATCTTCAAATAAGGAGTCTGCAGGTCTCCAGCCCAATGTTGTCTAAGGTACACATGCACAACCATGTCACCTGGAAAGTGACTTCTTAGCTACAGGAGTAACTGCAATCTGCTAGGCTTTGTCCTCTAGTGCCAGTGGCTTGTGGGTTTGGATTTGGGATATTATGTCCACGTTGATTGATTGATAGCTCTTTTACATGACATAATTTAAACTGTTTAAATAATGAATCTATTTACACTCTGGGAAGGGGAGAGTCACTGAGCATGACTTCAAAGGCTATTCATGAAATGAGCTCAAACAGATTTTGACAGCTTTTGAAATTGATTTAATTTAAATTAAAAGTGCTTTTAATTCCCTCCTAGATGTAACTATCATAAACTCTAGATAGATATTCTCTTTCTTTATAACTTAGAGGAGAAATCATGCACAACCACATTGTCAGGGGTTTAAACTCAAATAAATTCTTAAATACAAAGTGTCCATTTTATTCATGTTATATAAATAAGTAGAATGTCACTAAATAAGGCTAAAACCAACAGACACACTTTTGTCTGCTACCTGTCCCAATTCACTGTATTAAAAATGCTAATTTTCTTTGGCTGTTCTTAAAATAATGATGTAGACTGGACACAATACTCATTATTTAAGCATATTTTTAATGCCAGGCTGACATCTGGTGAGCTCAGCAGCCTGCCTCCATAGCAGCACTAAGGATGTCTGACTGATGGCTTAGGCCCCCAGCAGACCTAAGCTGTCAATCAGACATCCCCTGAGGGCTCCCAGGCTGCTAAAGGATGAAGGCCAGGCTGAGAGACTTCCCTCCTTTCCCCTGGAGTGCACAAATGTTGTGCACAAATATCATGCACAGGGCCTCTAGTATATAATTAAAAAATCCTTTTGGACATTCTAGAAAAAGAACCTCATATGAAGGTTTCATAGTATCAAAAGTAAGCTGAATTTCACTCTTGCTAGAGAAAGGTGCGTATGCTATATAATGTTTTCAGAACTGGCATATTAACAGGAACAAGAAGACTGTGATTGGAGTGTAAGAGTTTATAGGTGTTCCATTAGTATCATAGCATAGCACTGGAATACATGAAGCCCCGGATTTTTCCTTTACCTCATGTGCGGTCTTGAGCAAGCTGCTTAACCTGTTTATATATAGTTTTCCAATATGTGAAACTAAAATGTAATTACTCACATTTCAGGGTGCTAAGCAAAATAGGTGTTCAATATATAGTAGTTCTTTTTTTGTTTTTTAATGGCAGGAACATATATTATGTAATAGAAGACAATTAATTGGGACAATCTAGAGTGAATAGTAACACCCCAGCCTGAGAGATCCAATAGGAAGCCAGGTGGTTTATTCCAGAAAAGATTAGTGAAAAATTGAAGGACTTCTTTTGAAAACAGTGTTGGGAGCTGACTTCTCCTCCCCCCCTCCCCCCCATTCAAAGCAGAATCTACAGGGCATCTGTGCTGCATCTGACAAGTTTGCATTAGGATTCTATCAGCATACTATACCACTTTCAAAGGGCTAACCTTAGGGAACAGCCCTCATTGCCAGGTGTGCTGCAGGAAGTAGCCCTAGAGAAAGTGTGATGGACAGTGACCCGCACTCACCTTTTCTTTAAAGAAAGGTTTGTGAGGAGATCCCATATGTTGATTGACACAAATGTCATCCACAAATGGTAGGAGTCTTTTGAATGGACAAAGAACAAAAGTCTGTATCATGGCTAAGATCCCGGGGTCAGAATTGCTGCTCTCCCACTTACTAGCTATGTGATTTTGGCTGAGACTCAGTTTCCTTACATAAAAAGAATTGAATAACCACAATCAATCCAAGAGGATTATTGTGAGCCTCCAATCATATGTATAGAAATGACTTAGTGCAGTGATGGGCACATTATAAATACCCACTATACTTTGATAATAAGAATAAACTGTTATTGGTCAAGAGTATTACATGCACCAGGATTGTTAATAATATACGTGTAGGGAATACCCTCATCTAAAAATCTACCATAAAACTGTGGTAAAATATTTGCAAAGGGAGGCCAATTATTTTTCTGTTATAAATGTGTCTGATTCTAGAAAGTTTTTGGTTATAACCCATGAGTATTCACAAACTTTTATATAAAAATTAGAAGCCCTTGCCAAAACCGGTTTGGCTCAGTGGATAGAGAGTTGGCCTGCAGACTGAAAGGTCCCGGGTTCCATTCAGGTCAAGGGCATGTACCTTGGTTGCGGGCACATCCCCAGTAGGGGGTGTGCAAGAGGCAGTTGATCGATGATTCGCTCTCATCAATGTTTCTAACTCTCTATTCCTCTCTCTTCCTCTCTGTAAAAAATCAATAAAAATATATATATATATTAAATTAGAGGCCCAATGCATGAAATTCGTGTAAGAGGGTGGGCCCCTGCCACTGCCACTGCTGTTCTGCCTCAGCCCCTGCTGCCTCTATGGCTGCCTTGGCCCTCGCAGCCCCGACTTCCTCTGTGAGGTAGTCCAGAAGGACGTCTGGTGTAATTCGCATATTTATGAAATAGAAATCCTTGAACCATGTACAAAAAGCAACATTACGTAGAACCAGAAATTTGAATCCAAATATTACTTTGTAAAACCATAAGACTAATCATGAATTATTTCAGATGAATTATTTTAGAAAACACAGCCATCATCCTGTTTCAAAGAAGTCCCTGCACTGACAAGAGAAACTAGGAAACTGGGTGGCCAAATTAGGGGAGATGAAGGCTTTAGTGGGTGATAGATGAAGTGGGTTTCAGAATATTGTCCTAGTGTTGGATTTATCATCAGAGCAGCACCTCCTCACATTCAGAAATAGGTTGGGTAATAATCAACATTTCTGTTAATAGAGTAGAATCCAATTGTCCTTTGTTGAAAGGTTTTGATAAGGATTTGAGAGCAAGAGAGATCCAAAATAAAGGGGAATTTGCATTAATTAATTGTGAAGGGAGCTAGGCTTGGGAAGTCAGCATGTTGACCAATGGTAATTAGCACGGGAGACGGATGGAGAGTGGGGAATAGTTCCTCAAAGTATGACCTTCACTGTGCTTAAGGCTGAGAAATTGGCATTAAAGAGATTTTTAGTATAAATATGAACTGAGTTAATGACTTTTCTTAAAGACAATAGAAGGAGCATCAAGTTTAGTAGGGACGGGTAAGAGCTCCTATTTGTTGCATATATCTGGAATAATCCACTTTTTTAGAGCCATAGAGAGGGGTGTATATATTTGACTTGTAACACTGTTTCTTGGCCTGTGAAATGAGGATGGGATGCCAGATAAGATTGAGGATGCCAGGTAAATTTGAATTTTGGATAAATAATAAGTTATATTCATATGTCTTATTTGATATGTGGAATATATTTACAATAAAATTTATTCATTGATTATCTGCAATTCAAATTTAACTGAACATCCTTGATTTTTATTTGCAAAATCTGGCAACCAAAATGGAGATAATAATGAGCTGTAAAGATTATTAGAATTAATACCTATTAAGCACTTAGAACTGTGTCCAATACAAAGTACTTAATTAATGTTAGCTTTTAGTAAAAATGACTATTATTACCACCCTTATGTGAATATAAATTACTTTTTTATGAATTGAGATCTACTATCATTTTACCTATATAAATATTTGGCTATTCATATATTCAAAACTCATAATCACTCCATGCAAGTAATTTTTTTCATCTGAATTCATGGTCTTCGGGGCTTACATTCTTGCATGGATGGCAACATGATGCTTCTCATTGCTTATAGCTTTTGGTTTGCCAAATTAATTCTTTAGAAAATGATAAGTTCTCATTAGGATATCTATTTCCCAACTTAGTTATTTACATGTTAGAGGAAATTAGAAGAAAGATATCTGGCTTTGTATGAAATGTGGTAACTGGTTGGTCTTTGATAAGGCACTGATGGGTGAAATAAAAACGCCCTTATTCAAGGTATATTTAATTTATTTTAATAAGAGAAATGGGAGAGGTAATATGTTGATGTATTAATCTATGCATATCACACTGATGGTCCAATTCCTTTTAATCCTATCAGAATTCATGCCCCATTTTGGTTTGAGAGACATAATACTTTGGTTTGTTCAAAGAAAGTATTATCTAATCAGAACTATTTTCAGCATCAAATTCTCATGTTTGTTTAAGCCACATTCAAATGTAAATTTAATGAATGCTGATCCAATTGTACCACCACCACTCAGGCTAGAACAGTATCCTTTAAGCTTAAGAAATAAAAAGAGTTATATTAGATGTTGGTGAAGTTGCAGCCATTCCCTATTTGGAGAAACAGGACCAGAGAGATTTAGGTATTAAGAATGGAAGAGGCTATGTCCCTTTCTATCTGACTGCATTGTGTGTTGGCAAGTTTCCCAGAATTCTCCAGCTAACCATGGCATTGATCTCCGGTTTAGGGATAGCAGTATGGAGATCCCAGGGCAGTGGCTTAGGATAGCACTTATTTTCTCACATAGTCAGCATTGAAGATAGGACACTTAGATAGAGTCAACAGGGTAAGCATACTCTATCCTAGTGGTAAGAGTAAAGGCCAAAAAAAAAAAAAAAAAGAAAGAAAGAGTAAAGGCCGTATAATTAGAGACCAAATTATAAATTATATATTTCTACAGATATTGCCATAAAGTAGTTCAAGGCAATGATCACATGTAACCCTTGAGGACAAGATGCTCTGTATTCCTCCCAAACTCCAATTAAATGCTTTTCTAATGAAAGATATACACTACATTGTTTGAGTTTTCTTTCTGAATAAATTGAAAACACTGGAGTGGCTGGTTGTTGTTGTTTGTTTGTTTGTTTGTCCTGAATGAAGTAAAATGAAAAGAAAATCTATTTATGACAAAGGAAGTTACTGTTCTCATCCCTCCTCCTAAGCCCACATGGTCTATAAGGTTTGAAGATTTTATATCTGCTTTCAATCATTATAAAACCAATCTACAGGCTGCTAATATTGAATATGTACATAACAAATTTCTGAGAGGATTTAAATGAACACCTGTACAAATGTATTTTTTTTGCTCTTGGCCATAATGTTAAGAGATTTCCAACTTTACCCATATTAAACCTGAGCTCAAAGAACTTGAGTAATTTGTCTAAGACTCCTGCAGCTGGTAAGTGGTAAGGGATGTGTTTAAATGTGAGCGATCTACTTAAAAGTGGAAAATCTTTGAGATATCAGGACACAGTCTCTCCCAGTTAAGCCTCATTTGTTATCAGTCACTGCTCAACGTAGCCTTGGACAGACTGACTAAAGTTTATGGGGATCCTTTTCACTCTCTTTCATCTCTATATTTCAGTAAACAAAAGGTTTTGACCAGTGCCAAGTTTCTGCAGAGGTAACTTCTGCCCTCTTCAATGGCTTTGGAACTAGGACAGCTTTGGCATCAATAATTTTTAGTTCCCCACTGGAAACTAGACATGCAGAACGTAAGAAAATATGTTTTATTCATTCCTGATGAAAAGAGAAAGGTATACTGACTTTGTGACAAAAGCTTTGGGTTAATAACAACATCAAAACAGAATGCCTCAAAATATGTCACTTCAATTCTTGAATGTACATGTTTCTCTCCTAAAAACTAGAGCTATTAAAAGTGCATTTGAAGTTGGATTTAAGGGCTGACTGTGGAATAATCCTAATATCAAGTTCAAAATATGTCACTTGGAATATTCTTGTTTTGTTGTTTTTAATTGAATTTTGATCAAATGCTATTCTTTTAGGTGTCTCTCATCTTTTGTCTCTTAATTCTGGACCATTGCTTTAGAAACATGCAGTAAATTCGAGCAGGTTCAGCATATACTATATTATTTTCATTAATTGTGGGTGCTGAGGCTTCTTTTCTTTAAAAAAAAACTATTTTCATTGATTTCAGAAAGGAGGGTACAGGGAAAGAGAGACAGAAACATCAATGATGAGAGATAATCATTGATCAGCTGCCTCCTGCTCACCCCCTACTGAGGATCGAGCTCTGAAACCCCGGTATATGCCCTGACTGGGAATCAAACTGTGACTTCTTGGTTCATAGGTCAAGGCTCAACCACTGAGTCACAACAGCTGGGCTCTTTTTTATTTATTTCATGGGCATGTCAATAGGAAGTGTTGAAGAGAATGTCTCTGGCACTTTAACTCCATCATATTTTTCTGGAAGTTTTTCAGCAATTAATTTGTAATCTATGGTGCTTGTTTTGCTGCAAGTGCATTTTCTTAATTAGCTTATGAAAAGAGATATTTAAAAAAAGACAGTCTGGAGATCATTGCTTCAGACTCACCCTCTGCCTGGCAAAATCAAACTCTCTTAGGGGCTCTTATTTCAATGTGAAGCATGGTTTGCTAAAACAGGTTATATTAGACTAGAGGCCCAATGCATGAAATTTGTGCAATGGCCTTGGTGCCCACTCCTGCCTCCCCCCCACCCCCACTGCAATGGCAGGGCGACCTCTGCCACCTCTGCCATAGCCCCTGCCTGCTGTGGCTTTATCTGGAACGAAGGATGTCCGGAAGGACTTACAGTCTAATTAGCATATTACACTTCTATTATTATAGATTGCTCACATTAGAGTAGATCTTCTCTTGTTTCCAAGGCTGAGAAATAAAAACCAGTCTAAATATCCTGATGAAATATTTGCCAAATGTAATTTTTATCGTAGAGACAAATTACTTGTCATAAATTAAAAATATAATCAATGTTTCACATGTTACTTTTAAGGCATTAAAATAATCTTTTATGATCCCATATAATTACTGGTCCAAGAAAACTCTAACATTGTTTTCTTTTTAACCTTGGGTGCAATAAATGGATTTTTTACCTTTAAAAATAAAGATGGGGAGAGTTTCTTTTTCTAGCAATCGTAGAAATGTCTGGTTTTGTCAATTCACAAGATCTGTGATAATGTTCTTAAGAGTCCAAGAAGTTTGCTTTTCTGTTTCTAATGGCTGAAGTGGTCATATTCAGGCTCTCAACTCCTGAGTGTCCAATCCATTCTTCTAGAGAGGTTTTGACTATTTCCCTGGGCAGAATAATTTAAAATATCAATTACCTTTCCTTTGGTCATATTCATATGACCAAAGAATCTTTTTTATTTAATTGATTTCAGAGAGGAAGGGAGAGGAAGATAGAGATAGAAATATCGATGATGAGAGAGAATCATTGGTCAGCTGCCTCCTGCATGCACCCAACTGAGGATCTAGTCCACATACTGGATATGTGCCCTTGACCAGGAATTGAACCATAACCTCCTGGTTAATAGGTTGACTCTCAGCCACTCAGCCATATTAGCTGGTCACAAAGAATCTTATTCATATAAACATTCAAGTAAGAATTCCTGGGCGGATTATAACATTTTATTCCAAGTAACAGAGTGTGTCAAACCTTCTAAAAGTTTTCTAATAATTAGCATAATTTCTCTGGGATAAACACAATATATTACAATTGAAACAAATTAATATAACCTCATCTTAACCACAGCTTTGACATTCTGACTCATTAAGAAAAGAGAATTTCTATCAATAACTTTCAGGTCTTTACATTTTACTTAAAACCAGTCTTTTTTATTCAGAAACGTAGACAAAAAAATTTAGAATCTTTAAGAAAAGTTTTTATAAGAAACAATTTTTCTTAAGTCCAAGATAGAAACAAAAGGAGAGTTTTGACATTTTGAATCAGGTCCAAAGGAACTGGCAGTGTGAAACCACATGAAAATGCAAGAACATTTCAAAGCAAAGGTTACTATAGTCTTTTGCAGTAATCCTAAAGATATATAGTTCATATTATGCCAGACTTAGATAGAATTACTTGGGGAAAATGTTCTCTTTCTACTGAAACTAGCTTTCTTCTCCTCATCAATTAGATAATATATTAGGCATTAGTGAGAGAAAGACATTTGAAAGTACTGCCATTTTAGCAAAATCCTGATTAATGTCCATAAAGTTCTATAGGCTGAATTAAGAAAAGGTGCATCTTAAAGGGAAAATATAGCTGCATGTCTATTGCACAGAAAGAAATATGCTCAAAACAATGACTTGGAGACTATACGTTGCCACCCACACGATTCTCAAATCATCAGATACTGTTTATTACAATCTGTAGTTTAAGCAGTAAACTCATATTGCATTAATCTATTGCTAGTTAGTAATTCATGGATAGTCTATATTAAATTTTATTGGAATTATATATTTTATTGTCTGTTATCAGGAGAGCCATTATATTGCACTATAAGTTCAAAAATTGGAGTATAAATCTAAACAAACACAAAGCCAACATTTGATATTTTGTACCTTGCTGTTTTGGAAACAGAAACCATGAGTTGAAGAAACCACTGTGAGGACAGAGTTTGATGGGGAGCCTAGGAAATTAAATGTTTGGTTACTGATTCTTTATGTATTTTTAAGGAGGCGCTAACATCTCCAAGAAGTGCCAAAAACATTCAATGGTGTCAAAGAAAGCTCTTCCTTCTCTGGTGGTCATTGGGGCAATAAGATCTTGAAGGAATGTCCATGACAGTTTAGCAGCAGGCAAAGCTAATTCATTTAGAGTCAGTAAAAGCTTTAAGTCCAACTTGAACTTTCCAGGCTCAGTTGCCTTGAACTATACCTACAACAAAGAAAAAAATTGGGGGAGTGTAATGAAAAGATGGGGCAGACCTAGACTGTTAATGATGTCCTTCCTTGGGAGCTCACAATTGTAAAATAAAAATTATGATTATTGGGGAAAAGTAAATGCTTCTCTTTTTACCCTAGCCATTGATTCTCACAAATACATATTATTAACATTTATACCTTAAGAATGTATAATCCGCCAAAACCGGTTTGGCTCAGTGGATAGAGCATTGGCCTGTGGACTGAAGGGTCCCAAGTTCGATTCTGGTCAAGGGCATGTACCTTACTTGTGGGCACATCCCCAGTAGGGGGTATGCAAGAGGCAGCTGATTGATGATTCTCTCTCATCGATGTTTCTAACTCTCTATCCCTCTCTTTTCTCTCTGTAACAAATCAATAAAAAGAAAAGAATCTATAATCCATTCAGTCTCTTAGATCACACCTCTATGTAAGGATATAAATTTTGGCTGTTTCTACCATAAAACAAGGACATTTCTTTAACAGGACAGCATATAAAGTGATCAAATCCAATCAATACATATAGATTATTAAAATATAACAGTTTTACTACAACTAACTAAAATTTTGAAATTTTATCAATTTAAGTGTTGCACAAGTGCATATATGTGTATGTAGTAAACTTGCCTTATGCAAAGCTACTGCCCTTGTTATTTAAGTATGCAAACATGTTTATAAAAATATTATCACCCAGAAAAAATTAGTCTAGACTACTATTTTAGTCAACTTGGGCTGCCATAACAAATTGGGTGGCTTAAACAGCATTTTTTTCCTCAGAGTTCTGGAGGCTTAAAGTCCAAGATCAGGGTGTCAGGTTTGATGAAAGTTGTTTTCCTGGATTATAGACAGCCTCCTTCTTGCTATGTCAGAGAGAGAGAGAGAGAGAGAGAGAGAGAGAGAGAGAGAGAGAGAAATACTATTGTCTCTTCTTATAATAACACTAATCCTATAGAATCAGGCTCTATTCTAATGACCTAATTAAACCTAATTACTTCCATAAAGACTACATCTCCAAAAACAGTCACATTGAGTATTAGAATTTCAACATATGAATTTTAGGGGATATTGAATTCAGCCCATGAAGACTACAGTACTCTTATCTCTCCTTATAACAGTTGAAAAGAAAGATGGGAACAATAAAAGGAAACTAAAGGAATCAAAAAGAACTTTGTGAGAAATAGCACGGGTACATCTATGTGCATGTTTTGATGAGAAAAGACTCTTTCTAGGAAACAGTTCACGGAGAATGCAGTAAGATGTGCAGAGGATACTCACCTTGAGCATATTACTTATTGTCCAAATTGGGTCACTTTCAAGGATAGAATGTGTAACAAGAACAAGGTAGGGAGAATCAATTGCAGTTTAGATTCAGATGGGAAGTCAATGGGAGCTGATGGAGTCAGGAGGGCCCTGATTGAGCTGGGCTTCATTATGGATTGGGAGGCAGAACCTAAGAAAGGTGGTGGCTGTGCAAATGAAGAAGAGGAGACACATAAAATATGTGGAGGCAGAGCCCAGAGAACGTAGGGGCTGGTGATGAGGGAGTGACTCAGACCTCAGGAGCCCATTGCCTCTTTGTATGCTCTTCTATCCTACATACTCTTTATTCTTTATTTCATCCTTGGGTTTGGCACTAAATATTCAAAACCCACCCTTTACAATGTGGAAACATGTTGCACCTTCCAGACATCCTGAAATGCTGCTGCCCAACTGAAAAGTTCCATCGGTGAGCAGTCAGCTTTGGTGACCTCTCAAAGGTCATATTTTCTTATGCCACTAGAGCAGGGGTGGGCAAACTTTTTGACTCGAGGGCCACCATGGGTTCTTAAACTGGACCGGAGGGCCGGAACAAAAGCAACCTGACCATGCTGGCACTCTCATCTTGGGCTGCTGGTGAAGGAGCGGAGGGAAGAGCAAGAGAATCCCCTGCTCTTTCAGCTCTGTGGGCCAGATAGAACAGCTGAATGGGCCGGATCTGGCGCACGGGCCATAGTTTGCCCACGGGTGCACTAGAGCATACTTCATGTGAGAAAGGCGTTGTATATTAAACACTGTTCTGCTTCAGTGATCTTACCAAAGTCTCCAGATCCTTCCTAGCTGTGATTTCTTCATCCTTCTAAATAAAAGTAAAAAAGCAATGCAGTCTGGGAATGAAAATATTTCAAAGATTTCTCAGGCTGCCCTTTAAGAGTAGAGTAAAAGTTTTAGATAAGAGAAAAAGAGAAAAGACATTATGTTAAGAAGTCTACACTACAGGGTTAGAAATGTCCTGATGTGAATAGAAGAACACACAAGTTACTGTTCTTGGCGGCTCCGCACCCTTTATCCCACTCCCACCCTCTGATAGGAAAATCCAACGCAGAACCTGTCCGTCGACTTGGAGAATATTTAGATTTTGCTAGTTAGAGGGGCAGGACAATTACATCATAGACAATGTTGGTCACTGATCAGTCCAAAAATGTTATCATTTTGTTGTTTGTGGTGGCTTTGCATTATTAGTTTTCAGACTTTTGCTTTTCATGGACTGGGACACAGTAAAAAAAAAAAAAATTAACATTCCATTGCATGTCATAGAGGTTCTTAGAAATGGTTTTTTGGTGTGTGTTGTTTTTTTTTTCTTTTTCTGAGAAGTTAAGTTTATCCACAGATCTGCAAGCAGACATCTCTCCCCCAAAGTAAAAACTGCTACACATGCCTTCTGTAGACTTTTCAAGGACTTAGTATCTTGTTGTTATCATCACAGTCCTTAAAACAAACTTGTGGCTGTTTTACTTAATTATAACTATTTCTGATGGTTGTTCTCTTCAGATTCTATCGTGGGCGCAGGTCATACTCACGGGTAATCAGTTCTCAGCCGGATGAAAGCTGTCACCTCCTCTCTTAGGGCAGGAGTGTGTTTCTTTGTTCTGGGATGTGCACACAGTTTTCAGACAAGGTGAATGGGAAACATAGGCAGGGAGGGAAAATAACATGAGCCTGCATCAAGATATCACAAAGATCTTGAAATAAAGGGCTGAGCATTTCAGAAAATAGCAGATTTTGCCATGAGATGAAATGTGTGTATTTAGAATATTTCTGGGGAGATCTGAAACCATTTTTGACTTTAATCATAAAGGCATTGATTCCTTTGTAGAATGAGCTCAGGGCAAGCGAGATAGCGGAAAGCCAGAGCAACTAGAAAGCGAGGCAAGGGAACAAAAGCAAAGCTGAAAATCACAAGATTGGTATGCGGCCCAAGTAGAATTTCAAAATAATATTTCAGAAGAATTTCGTGTTTAAAAGGCTTAACACGATAAAGATTTATAGGGATGTGGATTTCCTAGAACATAAGCTACCTTCTGCAGAAATTAGATAACTAGTGAGGAAAATAAAAGGCTGCAGATGGGTAGCAAATGATGCATCGAGCCAACGTTTAAAGGTCAACACTAAAGGCAGTCCTGGTGATGTGGAGAGAGAAAGAGTAGGGGCTGTTTTCCTCCAAGGAAACCAGATTTTATTCCCAGTGCCAAACTGGGGTTCAGAACCTGGAGAGAGGGAGGAAACGGTAAGAAAAAGACACTGGGAGAAAACTTCTGGGAAGGTAATAATATCTCCTCCATCTCCTGAGCCCCCAACGTGGGAGAGAACCATAGAGAGTGCCTGTGATTAGATAGAGAGGACCCAGCAAAAGTGGCTGGGCCCAGAGCACTTAGTGCCAAAGGATAAGAGCGTTGAGTTCAATTTAAAGAACATAACCAATGAGCCTCCTTCAGCAATCATGGAGACCTGCCACTCATGTGAAACTTACTTCATAAAGAATTAGTTGGGGGTGGGAGGCAGGGTACATTCTCATTTCTCTGGGCATTCCCTCTCATGTCATTTTTATAATATACACATTTGAAAAGCAAAGCCATTCTGTTCATAGTAGTCCGGAAAGAGTGCTTTGTAATAGGGTGGTGGGAAGGGGAGAGGCTACCACTGCATTTGTGAGGATGTCAAGAGAGGTTGGGTAGGGTAAGAGGGCTCGTGGCAATGCTGGGCCTGGCTAAGGCAAGGTCCTCAAACACAGCTGTGCTTGAGATCTGCCTGCGATGTTTACTCAAGTGCAGACCCACAGGATCCAGCTCCTGAGATTCTGACTCAAGTAGGAGGGATGAGACCTGCTCGCAGCTGCTGTGTTTTGTCCCACATATCCACATTTATGTTCATGAGGTTGTTTTCCCAGCCGATTTTCAACAAATTCTTTAAAAACTAAGTGAGGGGCGAAGCACTAGAAAGAACATGCACAAATATACTACACCACTATAATTTAAAAAAAAAAAAAAAGAAGGAACTTTTACCATTTGCAACAACGTGGATGGACCTGGAGAGCATTATGGTAGGCCAAATAAGCCAGTCAGAGAGAGGTAAATATCACATGATCTCACTCATATGTAGGATATAATGATTAACATAAGCTGATAAACAAAAATAGATCCAGAGACAAAGGCTGGGGAGGGGAGCGGGTTAGAGAGCAACAAAAGGACTTGTATGCATGCATATTAGTATAACCAACCAAAAGACACAGACACTGGGGCAGTGGGGCTTTCCCTGGGGGGTGAAAGTAGTGGGGGTATGGGGCCAATTGGGAAAAAAGGAGATATGTGTAATACTTTAAACAATATAAACAAACAAACAAATAAATAAATAGCATTCTTAAATGCAACCTGTTCGGTTATAGCTGTCCCAGAATGTTAGTGAGGGTGAGTGGGGAGAGACTCAGAAAGAGCAATCAGCTGATGAAAGGCTCAGGACACTGTGGGACTTACATTTTCAGAAATGCATCCCTGGAAATTAAAGTTTTTGCCGATAGTCCATTTCAAGCATTAGGGCAGTCAGCAGCCTTTCTTGTTCTCTAATGCACAAGTTGAAAGTAGACTATTACATGTCATAGCAGAAGCTGAGAGGCAAAAATGAGAAACGCACCATTTCCTTAGGTTTTATGTGATGGGAAATACTCTGTTACAAAACTGAATAATTGATGCTGCTGAGGAATTTTACAAGGAAGGTGCAGAAAATCATTTTTCAATCTACTTCAATTATTTTACATTCACCAACTAATAAACTAAATCAAATGAAAACATAATATACTTCCCTACAATATATTTTTACAAAAGGATGGACTTTGTTGTTTGTGCTCAAGATTCTCAGGTTTCAAATCATAGGCAAGATACATTGAAATCATCTAAGGGATTTATTCAAAGTGCAGATTCCTGGGCCACACCAACTATGGGAAATCTTAAGGTCTGAGCTATGAATACCTGCTTTTAAAACATGTTTCTTAGATTAATCCAATACACCAAAAATTTGGGAATCAATGCTTTGTTTCTTTTGAACTGTTCCAACCCCTGAATGAACAAAGCTGTAAAAACCAGTTAATAAAATATTAAAACACATCTACACCAGAGAGAGAGAGAGAGAGAGAGAGAGAGAGAGAGAGAGAGAGAGAGAGAGATGCAAATTAACCATACCTCCATGACACCCACCAGACAATCAGAAGTGAGTATGCAAATTAACCCAATAAAGAAGATCAGTTGATTTGCATATGCAGCTGGGGAGGGCAGAACACCTGCTATGAGGAGGGGAGCTGTGGGAGGAGTGAGCTACAGGAGCAGCACTCTAGTCAGAATGAACACTGAAGGCTCCCCAAAGGTGGTGGCTGGAGCAAAGACCTGGGACCCTGGTGCTAGAGGAAAACCAGTGCTGGCAGCCAGGGGAAAGAAGGCCTATTCTTGCATGAATCTTAATGCAATGGGCCTCTAGTCAATAATAATTATTAAATAACAGCTTCCCAGACCCCCTGCTCCAAATCTTAGGGCCAACAAAATAATGACTCCTTACTCTCCCCAAGATCCACATGCCCCTCCTCCCCCACCTTCCCATCTTCAGTAAATAAGACAGCAATTCCCAGGGAGCAGGGAAGTTGAGGTCTCCGTTCTAGTTCTATGGCTGGTGCCCTTTCTGAGCAGTCAGTAGACATGCCCCACTCAGATTGATGGTTACTTAAAGCACCATCCAGTGCTCCTGTGGCTCCCAAAAAGGCCAGACTGTCTTGTAGACTTAAAATATATGCATTTTATTTCATGTCCATTTTACTTCATTAGTTATTTTCTTAAAAAGGGCACTGGGTATTGGAGTTCTCTTCCTTAGTTTGGTAGAATTAACCTGTAAAAAACACCTATCATAGTGTGTGTGTGTGTGTGTGTGTGTGTGTGTGTGTGTGTGTCTGTTTCTTAATTTATAAATATAAAAAATATATTTTCAAATGTTTAGACTATAATCTATGGCTTATATAACTAGATTATCCTATCAAATAAAGAGGTAATATGCAAATTATCCATCACTCCAACACACAAGATGGCTTCCTCCATGTGGTCAAAGATGGCTGCCCCCATGTGGACACCAGATGACTGCTACAAGATGACTATCAGGGAGGGCAGTTGTGGGCAATCAGGCCAGCAGGAGAGGACAGTTGGGGGAGACCAGGCCTGCAGGAGAGGGCAGCTGTGGAGGACCAAGCCTGCAGGAAAGGGAAGTTGGGGGATGGGAAAACAAGACCTGAAGGGGAGGGCAATTGGAGGGAATCAGGCCTGCAGGGGAAATAAGTTGGGAAGGATAAGGCCTGTAGGGAGGGCAATTGGGGAGACCAGGCCTGCAGGAGAGGGCAGTTAGGGGCGACCAGGCCTGCAGGGGAGGCAGTTGGGAGTGACTAGGCCTGCAGGAGAGGGCAGCTGTGGAGGACCAAGCCTGCAGGAAAGGGAAGTTGGGGGATGGGAAAACAAGACCTGCAGGGGAGGGCAATTGGGGGGACCAGGCCTGGATGGGAGGGCAGTTAGGGGCAACCAGGCTGGGAAGGGAAGGCAGTTAGGGGTGATCAGGACAGTTGGGGGTGACAGGCCGTCAGGAGAGGAAAGATACAGGCAATCTGGATGGCAGGGAAGCAGTTAGGAATTGTTCAGGCTGGCAAGGGAGTGGATAGGGGCTGATCAGGTTGGCAGGCAGAAGTGGTTAGGGACAATCAGGCAGGCAGGCAGTCAGGCAGGTAGGCAAGCGGTTGGGAGAGTCCCGGATTGTGAGAGGGGTCCCAGATTGGAGAGGGTGCAGGTTGGGCTGAGGGACACACCCCCCCATGCATGAATTTTGTGCACTGGGCCTCTAGTTGATTATAATGCTATCAATCATAATGATTTACTCAGTCCACATACACTATTACACTATCTCAGTAAAAATGTCAGTTGTACCTCTGACAGAAATACTGGATTGCTTGTATAGTTTTAATACATATATACCATTGCCTTCTAATATATATATATATATATATATATATAGTTAATATGCAAAATGTTGCCTTGGGAGTTCCACTAAGAGACAAGGCTACGATGTGGGGTGACCACCAGAAGGCAGCACTGAACATGATGGGCCACCAGTGGCAGTGATGGAATGCTGAGGGAGCAAGGAAAGGAGGTGGCAGTGATGTGGGGAGATAGGGAACCTGATTGACCCTGATCGCCGACCAGGCCTAGTGACCCTACCCATGCACAAATTTTGTGGACTGGGCCTCTAGTTTTATAAATAAAGTTTTATACATAATAAAGCTACAGGCAAAGTTCTAATGGATGGCTAGACAACACTGGGTCATATTAGGATACTTGTTCATATTTTCTACTTTAACAAATTTAAAACAAATGTGTGTGACTGAATGTTAATATATATAGCATGTGCTCCTGAGTCACAAATAGTCCTCCCTGGGTCTCTATTGCTCTGGTCAGTGCTTAGTATAACTGAGAGTGGTCATTTGCTTGCTCAAGCTCTTTCTTTGCTGTGCAGGAACAGAAGTCAATTACTGAAATTAAAAACTCTAGCTATTTTGTTTCGCTAGAATTGTGTGTTCCCCACAGTAGTCACACAAAAAAAGATGTATGAGTGATAATATAATAGATATGTTATTGAGAAAAAGGGTGTAATTGTGTCAAAGTAAAATTGCTTCTTTGAGACAGTAAGTAAACATAAGACAGTCAACAGCATTTTAAGTTAGAAGATTTGAAGGGTAGTAATGTTTGTTCACTTTGATTTAAAATACTTGCAAATGAGTTTGAAAGAAGCATGAGATGTATAAAAATTTTTAGAAGTTGGTTCAGTGTTTATGGTTTTATTCATAAGACAAAGAACTGCCTCACTAATATAGAACAAAGTGTTATATCAGTTGTATAAAATGGTGTAAAACTAGAATTTAGTTTACATTCTGTTAAAATATTTTTTAATCTGGCACTTCTGTATATTTTCCCTAGATAACAAACATTCTGTTACTATGAGAGCCTGCTGAATTTTTGTGACTTTTTTGTGTGATCCTGAATAATTTCTTTAACTACCCTGTTTCCCTGAAAATAAGACAGTGTCTTATATTAATTTTTGCTCCCAAAGATGCGCTAGGTCTTATTTTCAGGTGATGTCTTATTTTTCCATGAAGAAGAATGCAGGACACATTTACTGTTACAAAGGAAATTTATTACCTGTATAGGTAAGGTAGTATGGTAGTTGTCAACACAAACCAGACAAACTGTGAATTCTACAGTATCAAGAATTTACTCATTTATTCAATGACAATCATGTCATCATCTTCTGGAACATCATCATAACAATCCAATTCCTGAATTTCCTGGTGAATTTCTTGTGACTCCATTTCTTTCAGAATCAGTGACCAAATCTTTCATGTTTAGCAATAGCACTGTCTTTAAATGAGTACTTCTTGTCAAGGTAGCCTGCTTGCAGTGCATTTGCAATGCAACTGTCAGTGATTTTCTCCCATGAATTCTTCACCCAAGTCACTTCTTGCAGTTTAGGTTTCAAAAAGTTTCCATGCTGATTTATCTCCATTCTATTTTCAATGTAGTCATTAATTTCCATGTGCAAATTGTCTTTGAATGGCTTGTTTATTGCAATATCAAGAGTCTGAAGATAGGCCATCATTCCTGTGGGAATCATTATCTGATCTATTTTTCTTTTGTGAAGAAATGTCTTCATGTCTTTAGCGTGATGGGTCCTGGCTGCATCCCAGATTAGCAGACCTCTTTGGCTCCCTCGCATAACAAGCAGCAGCATTAAATCGACCCACATCCTTATAACTGCTTGTGTGGCCCAGGCTTTTTCAGTTTCAAGAATAAAAATGCCCAAAACAAGTTCAATCTTTTTCTTCTTGCCCTTAGAAATGATTAAAGGTGGGATTTTAGTGCCATCCAGACAAATTGCCAAAATACAGGAAACAAGTGCACTTTCGTAAACAGTGGAGGGAGTGTACACTAAGGAGGCACCCTGCTGTTCAATTGTTGTTTGAGATGATTGGCCCATAAACACTGCAATTTCATCCATAGCAATCATGTTGGAAAGATTGTATTTAGAGAAGTCAGCATAATCAATAAAGGACTTGAATGCAAGTGCTCGCTTAATAACTTGAGTATCTTCCAACCTAAACAATGTTGTAGATCTTCTTAAAGACAGTTCACTTTGCTGAAGGAAATTATCTAGCCAGTGCTGTTATGCTTTGAAATCTTTGGGGGCTATGTCAAACTGTGGTGCCATTGCAAGGGCAAATTCTTGAATCTGAGCCCTATTCACAACCAAAGCCTTTGTTCTACTGTCAACAACCCATTCACAGATCAGGTCTTCCAGCTCAGAAATAATGGTTGCTGACCTGATCCACACTTGCACTTTTTAGCATTTCCCTTGTCCACTTGTTCAATGAGGTTACCATAATCTGCTCACCATTTTCGGACCAATCAGATACTCATCATCTTCTTTTTGCAGAAAGCAGTAAGATTTTGGCCCCAAGAGTCTTCCACGATTCCTTGCTTGTACTCCACAGAGTAGCTTTATCTTTTTGCGCTCATTTCTAGGGGTAAAAAAAGGAATTGGGGTATCAAGGTGGGGGGATGGTATCTCTTAAAATGACACAGCTGGAGGAATAAAATGGCACAGGAGAATCAGAGGGGGGATTACCATTTTAGTAACCCCTTTTGATCCTCCTGTGTCATTTTGATTGTCCCCTCTGATCCTCCTGTGTCATTTTAAGTGATCCCCCTCCCTCCACCCCTGTGCCACTGAAAACCTTCACCAGACATCCCCCCCCCTACTCCTTTATCAGACATTTACCCCCTGGGGCCTGCCTGGGGACTGTCACTGGGCTTGCTGGGGCCTGTATCTGGGCTGGAGCAGGGTCTGCCACTGACTGAGAACCTTCAGTCATCATGAAGGCGAGCATCAGGTAGTGTCACCAGAGACAGACCAGCACTCACCACCTTCACTGCGTCCCTTCTGCTCTAATCCTCCTGTTCTTCTACATGCATCTGCGAAAGTCTTCCTCTCTCCTGCCCCGTGCTCACCACTCACTCTGACCTCTGCTCCGCCTCCACACAGCAGTGAAGGCAGGACTCCTCCTAATGTCACTGGTTGCTAGACACCAGTCGGGGCGGCCCTAGAGACCAGTTTATGGTAAATTAATTTTCATTCTGAGACAGAGCCTGGGGTCCTTATTTTCAGGGGAATGCCTTATATTTCACTCAGAAGGAAACCTGTAAGAAGGTCTTATTTTCGGAGGATGTTTTATTTTTGGGGAAACACAGTAGTAATATTTGAAAAAGCTGAAAAATTAAAGTTCTTTTTTTTTTTTTGTAAAATGTAACCAGGTGTTTATGTTAATTAAGGTGTGTTTAGCTTATACATTACCTGAAGCTTTGTCTTTGGATATCTATATAACTTATGCTCATGTCTTTTCTGCCTTGACAATTATTTTTAAACTAGTGGCTTGTTGCATGAAGATTTGTGCAAGAATAGGCCTTCCTCCCCCTGACTTCACTCCTGGCTGCCCAGGAGCCTGCAAGTCCTTGCTCCCAGCCAGAGCACCACCTCTGTAGCTTCCTCCACTCCCTGCCCCTCCCACATAGCAGGCACCCCACCCAGCCACTCCATGCCTGCATATGCAAATTAATCCACCATCTTTGATGGGTTAATTTGCATTCTCAGTCCTGATTAGCTAATTGGTGACACAGGGGTAAAGTCAATTTTCAATTAGCATATTTCTCTTTTATTAGTGTAGATTTCTTTTTTTAAATATATTTTATTGTTTTATTGTTTTGTTTTGTTTGTTTGTTTGTTTGTTTGTTTGTTTTTACAGAGAGGAAGAGAAAGGGATAGAGAGTTAGAAACATCGATGAGAGAGAAACATTGATTAGAAGCCTCTTGCACACCCCCTACTGGGGGATGTGCCCACAACCTAGGTACATGCCCTTGATGGGAATCAAACCCAGGACCCTTTAGTCCACAGGCTGATGCTCTATCCACTGAGCCAAACCAGTTTTAGTGTAGATTTATTTTTTCATTTAGGACCCCCAAATCACAGTAACAAAATATCTTTTATACCTGACCTGATTTAGGGTTCACCAACCTGTCTTTGGGCAATACCAACAAAAAGCTGCACTCACTTTAAAAATGAGAAAGCTAAAAATCAGTAGGTATATTTGGCATTCTTCATGTTTTCAGTTAACTCAAAGTTATTGTGAGAGCTCTCCTACGTATCAAACCCATAGTATGAAAAGAGCCAGAAAAATTGAACAGGAAACTCAACTTTCCCAAGTTAATTTTATATAAGTAAAATTATATCAATAAGAATGCATTTATACAAATGTGTATTTTTCATGTTGGGTAGAAACAAAATCATGTTCATGTATAAAGACTGGTGAATAACTATGAACAAATTAATTTTCACAACGCACATTATACCTAAGTTCAAATAGAATTTTTATTTATGAGCCCTCACTGGACAGTTTTTTTGTACAATGTGAGTTTTCCAATTAGCAAAGATGACACAAAACCTGTTCCTGATTTTATAAGAAGGCATCAATGAAACCACCTCAGCCATGAAAGGTTGCTGTGGTTTTGAGATAAGGATAGACCTAGAATAATACATATTTTTTCTACATACAAACAGATAATATATGCACAAAAAACACTTTAAAGTGAATGGCACTAGACTTCCTCTGTGTAGGGTAAGGTATTGTCTGTGTGATTGCTAATACATCCTGTTGTATCTGGATTCATGCCTTAGGCCAAGTGGAAAAGTCAATACAAAAATGTAGTAAAAGTGCCGTCTGGCTTTGTAAGGTGGACTGGAGGTTTGGGGAATTTGTTCAGCTGTCTGGGTCAATTGCTGACCCCAGGTGGCATCATTGAAGTCAATACTGCAGATTGACCTCATCCCGCTGCTTGGAGCCCTGTTCAGAGTAGCCATAATCAAACACTGTGTGAGACAAATTGAATAGATTTGTCCAATCTCTGTTGGCCACGTTAGAGTGGCTGATAGAGTAGCATACTCATGAAAAGGTTTGCTAGATGCAAGCACAGTCAAGAAAAGAGAAATGGCTATTTTGGGAAGACAAGTTTCCATGTCTCTTGCATTTTTTTTCAGACAAATATCAAACTGTCATTTGTTGTGAACTGTCTTTTCAATAGATAAAGTTTTGGGAGATAGAGACAGTGTCTCACTCAGGATTAAAGGGGAAGATTTATTACCGTCTAAAATAGTAAATATTATGTCTCCTGGTATAAGTGGTCCATTTAAAAATATTTTGGTTCCATAAGTTTGAGTTTTTTCAGCTGTTACACAGCATTTGCCAGAGCATAAGAGACAAGGAAAAATTAGGGGTTTGTTTCAGATTAAAAGAGACATGACAACTGAAATCAGTGTATCCTTCTGGATTGGATTTTAGTACAGGTGAAATATTAGTGAGGCAGTTACTGGACTAAGTTGTGTCAATTAAGTAATATCATTTTACCAAAAATGATTTACTGCATATGATCGTGGTTCTGCGTTGCATGGAAGTACATACCTATATATTTTGAAGTAAAAAAAAAAAAAACAAAAAAAACTTGCCTGCATATCATTCTTAAAATTTTCATGAAAAAGTATAAAGAGGAGAGAATAAACAAGAAAAAAATGAAAGGATGGTGGAACTAGTGTAACAAATATTGATATTTGTGGGTTCTAGAAGAAGAGTATAGAGGAACTTCTTATATTACTTTTGTGACTTTCTTTTAAGTCTAAAATTAATTTTTAAATAAAAATTTTAAGTTTTGGCAGTGGAAAACTCCAAAGTAAAAAACAAAAGCAAAATTTGATTTCTTCAATAAAAAGTTGCAAGGAAAATGTTGACATAGGAGACCTGTCATTTAAAGATAACTCAGAGATACATTAACCAATTGCAATAGATCAACATTATTAGACCTTAATCCACATGTACTACATTGTAAATATCTGATAAAATCAGGTAATTTGAACATTGAGTAAAATATTTGATGATATTAAATAACATTTTAGGTATAATATACTCTCATAAGCAAATGTAAAAAAAAAGTTCACTTTCTTTTTGAAATATTTACAGCTGAAATTTACATCCAAAATCATGTTGGTGGTAGAGAACAAATGGCATGTAAATGGAACAAGAATGACCATAAGTTCATAACTGCTAAAGCAGGGGAATAGCTATATGGGAGTTCATTAGACTACTTTTAAATTTTGCATATGCTTGAAAGTTTAATAATATGTACATTTAAATATCTTTATATGGAAATGCAAAAGGACAGAAAGAACTAAGACAATCTTTTAAAAGAACAATGAGCTAAGATTCAATTATTGCGTAGCAAAACTTATTGAGATTACTAATTAAAACTGTGTGGTATTGAGATAAGGGTAGACCTCTAATAATACATATTTTCTCTATATATAAGCATATAATATATGCACAAAAAGCACTTTAGAGCTGTGGGGAAAGGCTGCTTTGCAATAAATGATGTATAGTGTTGGTTAACTGGCTATCCATATAGGAAAAAATTTACATTTTACCCCCCTCTCTCAATAGACACAAAACTCAATTCCAGTGAATGATGTATCTAAATGTGAAAAATAAAACAATAAAATGCTAAAAGATAGCATAATTATCTCAATAGCCTTGAGGTGAGAAATATTTATTAAATATGTCAAAATATACTCACAAATGAATAGATACATAAATTGATTTATGTTTTAAATCAAGTACTCCCATATATCAAAAAAAGGTGCCATTAAGACAGTTAAAAAGACAAGCCTCAAAGTGGAATGCAATAATAAATCAAAATGGGGCTTTTATGAAGAGTATATAAGAAACTCTTTAAAAATATAAATTTTATTGATTTTTTACAGAGAGGAAGGGAGAGGGATAGAGAGCTAGCAATATTGATGAGAGAGAAACATCAACCAGCTGCCTCTTGCACACCCCCTACTGGGGATGTGTCCGCAACCAAGGTACATGCCCGAGACCGGAATTTAACCTGGGACCTTTCAGTCCGCAGACCGACGCTCTATCCACTGAGCCAAACCGGTTTCGGAGAGAAACTCTTAAATATCTAAAAGAAAACAAACAAAAACAAAAAAAGACCAGATAATGTAATATCTAAAATGGGGAAGACACTCATGTGTAAAGTTAAAAAACAACAACAACAACAAAAAATCAAGATGCCCCAATGGTCAATGAACATATTGAAAAAAAATTTAACTTATTTAGTTTCTAGGTAAATGAAAGGCAAACTACAATAAAATAATCCACTGAAATAGTTAAGGTAAAGATGACTAATAACACAAAGTGTGGGCAACCCTGTGAACCAAAGAAAATGTTATGCATTACTAATGACAGCTTAAACAAGTTCTACCACTTTGGAAAAGTTTGGCAATACCACTGTGACTGAACATACACCACTCTCTTTTATTCCTCATTGTCTACTAAACTAAAATATGGGCACACTTTTACCGAAAAGCAGGTACAAAGATGTCTGAAGAACATTATATGAAATAGCTAGAACATGCAAAGAGCTTAAATGCCCATCAGCATCACTTGAATAAATGTCACGGAGAAATACTGTAAAGCAATGAAAGTAAGCTATTGCCTCACACATTAACAGAGGTGAATCTTATTTATAATGACAGAAAAAGTAAAAAGAAATAATATAATGTGTGCTACATATGATTCCAGTTTACAGTTCAAAAGTAGGCAAATATAATATATTAGAGGCCCGGTGCACGGAATTTGTGAACTGGTGGGGGTGGTCTCCGGGGATTGGCCTGCTGTGGGCCTGCAGCTCATCCTAGTCAGCCCACAAGCTGTGGACCTGTCCTCTAAGTGGCTGCTCCCTGGTCTGGCATCTTCCATGGAGCCGCAGCACTCACCTCTCCAGGGAACCTGGTCAGGGCCAGCCCCAGGAGCAATAGCACTGAGAGGCAGCCCAGTAGACCTCAGGCCAATAGTGGCCAGTAACCCGCCTCCCAACCTCTGGTTTCAGCTCTGTGATCCAGGAAGTGGTGCTGTGCGGCCTGCGGGTGTCCAAAGGAGGTGGCAGGGAGTGAGGATGAGAAGCCTGGGGCCAGGAGACTATGATTGCAGCCCAGGCTCCTGCCAGTCTGCTGGGGATTCACAGTGGGAGCAGCTGCTCATCCCAGTCAGCTGAGCAGCACTCCCACTGTGGTAGCGCACTGACAACCAGGGGCAACTCCTGCATTGAGCATCTGCCACCTGGTGGTCAGTGCACGTTATAGTGACGGGTTGACCAGTTATTCTGGTAATTCCGCCATTAGGTCACTGGGCTTTTATTATATAGGATGGTGGTAGAAGTTAGGATAGCAACAACCTTTGATTAGGTAGGGACATAAAGAGCCTCCTAAAAGCTGATATTATTCTAGTTCTTGATGTGGTATGGCTATATAGATACATTTACTTTTTGGCAATGCATTGAGCTCTTTATTTATGACTTATTTGACTTTCCAGATGTATGTTATACTTAAGTGAAAAAGGTAAATATACAGACATGCACACCAGCCACAATTCCAGCTTTTCTCCCTTCAATTTTAGACAGTAAAGGCTTTGTAGAAGGAAATTACTGAGGTTGTCAGCCTTATTTCTGGCAGAATTCCCAAAGCAGAACACAATACCATTCACGATAATGATTAAAATTGCTCCTATTTATTATTCATAATCTTGAAAATCACAAGTATTTAGTATTTACAAGTACTATGCCAACTCTTTTACTTTGATTATCTCATTTAAACCCTCCCTCCCCCCCCCCCATTTCAAGCCAGACAATGTGAGTACTATAATTTTTCCCCTCATTTTCAGGTAGAGAAAATGAGACTCAGATCGGGTAAGTTCATGATCATAAAGCTAGAAGAATGCAGATGTATGTGTGACATGCAGACTGCTCTGGTCTATACCCCTTGAGCTCATCCACGATGCTATACTGACTTCAACTAAAACCTTCCAAATGAGGGTGTCTGTCATAGACTGAAAGAGAAATGGACAGAGAAGCCAATTGTAGGCTTGCTCCAAAGCTAGAGGAGCCTGAGCATTGCTAGGCACTTGCAAAGCAAAAGAGTAGTAGTAATAACCTTTTCTTTTTTCACACAAGTGAGGAGACCGCATCTGGTCAGAGCAGGTCATTAAGCTGAAGCAAAAGTTCACTGAAGCAAAGGTACCTATTGTTTATCTCACAAAATTACTGGAAGGTCTTCCAGAAAGTGTGGAATGAAAGGTAAATTACCTAGTGGAAATGTCAGCAGGATGGAACTGCCCGCGAGAGTCCTTTTCATGTACAACTGACAACAGCTAAAAATAAATAGAACATGGCAATGGCTCCCCATGGTCCTGTAACCCCAGGATGCTGTTTTCATTTTAATGATTTCAAAAAGAAAGTTTAACTTTTTTTTTCTGTCTTCAGACTGATATTTAGGGGCACAGGAAATGCATTGCTGAGTATTTTGCAGTCTTAGCTTCTGCATAAGGGCTGTCCTTCGTAATTACTACTTATGAGACTTGGTTTAACATGAAGACCGCAGGGCCTTTGAGTTGTTCTGTTGTTAGAAGTGAAGATGCCATCTGCCATCTGTATTCCTTCCAACTTTTCAGTGATAGACAAAGGTATGACTTCTGGCTAAGGGAAAGGTGGACAGCCTGTGGTCATATAATGAAATAAAGTTAAACAATGTCTGTGAGAAGTGATTTTGTGATGGTGCCAAGTGGCCATGAATTGGGATGGAAATGGGAAGGAAAAGGCGATACATTTAATGATGAAAAATAACATTGTCCTAATGAGAAGCCAAAACCAAAATAATGAGCACCAAGGGCTTCCAGGGTCCATCCCAAAAAGAAAGCACTCGGAAAATATTGACATCTGTTTGCTTTTGAGCTTCTTCAAGATAACACCCAAGCTATTTTTTTTTTTGCATTCTTTCCCATAATGCTTTGCACATTTTCTCATATTTTATAGCATCACATTCAATCTACAGCTTATTATTTGTTGTTATTTGCTATATGTTTCTTAGGAAAAATGATGTTCAAAGAAAGTAAAAGCTTCCATTTTTCTTTTTTAAAATATATTTTTATTGATTTCAGAGAGGAAGGGAGAGGGAGAGAGATAGAAACATCAATGATGAGAGAATCATTGATCGGCTGCCTCTTGAACAACCTACATTGGAGATTAAGCCCTAGGCCGGGCATGTATTTTGACTGGGAATAGAACTGTGACTTCCTGGTTCATAGGTCAACACCCAACCACTGAGCACCATGCACGGCCCATTTTTTATTTGAAAGTATAAACTGTGCTAAGGACTTTATTTGCCCCCCTCAGCTAATTCCCACAATAAACCAGGTGCTAATATTTTTCACATTTTATAAATAAGAGCAGGAAATCATAGAGGCATTTTAAAAGTTTCTGAGATTCCACAACAAGAGGACAAAGCTAGGATTGAACCAGCTCTCTTTAAGTGCAGTCTGAGAGGGTCATCAGGTGCATGTTGAACAATCTGTCCATGATAAAAAATAATAAGGAAAACACTTAGCAAAAGATGTTTGTTATTACCCTTAGAAAGTATGTCTGGCCAACTAGTCTTATATTTATAGGAGTTGATGCCAGGAAAATGCAAGATGGAATTCAGTCTACCTTTTTCAACGATATGGAAAAAATAATTCACCTGGGAAATAGTAACCTGTCACAACAGGATAGACTTAAGCACTAGCAGATCACACAAACTAATCAAATTATGTATTGCTTTTATTTCCCATAGAATCACCTACATAGCTATAATGAAAAAACATTCGGCTAAAAACAGCATTCCTATATTACTATTAGATATTTATTAAATGTGTACTCTATGTAGTAACTTTGAGAACATAGAGGGCAATGACAAACACTGGGAAAACCACTATATATGGAAAAATGAGTTCTCCTCTGAAAAATATGAGCTTAAATTATGCAGACATTTTAGTACAGAAGACCTAGTGGTTCCTATAGAAAGGGAGACTAGCAAAATGGATAGACATAGAAAATCGGATTTGGGATTTGTTAACACCAAAGTCTATAATAGATTCTCTGCTTGTGAGTGGTTCTCAGTGCATATTTAATATTTATCTATTTGAATTCTTGGAGAGCAGCCATGAGTAAAAATAGTAGACCTCAGAAGAGAAGTCACAAAGGAAACAGAGGACAGGTACAGAACTAGGAATCAGGGATATAGAAGTTAGGGGAAACAGTAGTAACATGAATTAAGAACCATGTGAGCTAATCCAATTTTCTAGTTCTATATCTGGACCAACCATTTTGGCTCCCAGATTCGATTTTCTATAGGAGTTTTAGATTGTATAATTTCTATGATTCCTCCAATTCTTCCGATCTATAATGTTCTATGATTCTAACAGTGGGAGAAGTCAATAGCATTTAATGCCCTAAAGAGAAGAGCCCTAACTGGTTTGGCTATCCAGCCCTAACTGGATGTGCCTTGGTTGCAGGCACATCCCTAGTGGGAGGTATGCAAGAGGCAGCTGATCAATATTTTTCTCTCACTGATGTTTCTGGCTTGACATCCCTCTCCCTTCCTCTATGTTAAAAATATATTTTTGGGGGAAAAAGAAAGAGAAGAGAGTGTAGCACATTCAATTTAATTATAAAAGTTACACTTCTGATCTTTTTTTAAAAACTCAGCTTGCCAACATTAAAATGGAATGGATAGTAAACCATCATATCCTGATTATAAGCAATCAAGGCAATCTCACCTAAAGTCTACTAGAAATCCAATCCACAGGAAGGCCAAGATATATCTAACTTAGGAAGTCAGTTTAGGAGCTCAAAGATAAATATGACTACCCTCTAAAGAAGCTATGGATACCGAAATCCAAAGAAATAGAATCTGGGACAGAAGAAAATCAAGACGGGAACTGAGATGAGCACTTGGGATAGATCAACATAAATGAGGTCGCACACTTGCACAGTAGAATAGCAAGATGGAGAGCTGTGGCCGGAAGCAGACCACTGGTTTAACCAGCAGATCTCTAAGGCATACTCTCATACTCTATTCAGCATTTTAAAGCGCTTTCCTTATTCACAGATCCTGCCTCATGGACAGGACTACCCCAGAAATACTGGATCATTTATCTCAATTCTTCAAGCTCAATAGAGCAGAGTCTATCCTATGGGCATAGCACGGCTTAAGGTCATGGTTTTTTGAGAATTTCATGGTATGTTTAATTTTGTTCTGTAAACTACATTTAAAAAGGTAGGGTAAAGACCAATATAATTTAGAAAATTATCTTTTAGGAAAATTCTAATTGTTTTAAGGTTTTGTAACAAGGTAGTGACCTTCAGCCATCCAGAAAATCAAATTACATGGAACACATCATGGTGGAGAAATAAGATACTACATGAATTGCATCTTCCAAGGCATCAAATGATGGTTCCAATAATATAATTCAAGGAACCAGCAAACTCACCTGGATTTGTTCACCTGCAAATAAATATGTTGTCGAAAGCTTACCTTGTGCCTATTTGGGTGTTTTCTAATTGGTATGCAACTCTCTCTCTGCTTCCCCTGATAGTTATTCACAGGCTGTTGCATACTGATTTTCATATGCTTTCTTCCTGCCTTGGACCAGTGAAGCAGTAAATAAGGAGGGAAAAATAAAGATAGGTCTCTCTAAACAGCATCAGAGCGGTGGTGCAGGAAATAGAAAGCAACTCCCAGAAGAAGCAAATGCATTCATAGCAAACTCCACCAGCAAACGAGTGGTGTCATCCAGCTAATTATATGTAATTGTCCCCTATATTGAAGCAATAAATAATGTGAGAGGCCAGGGCTGCTTGCTAGAGACTACAACTATACACATAGATGGAAAACAAATGAGGAAAAACTTAAAATAGGTGGTACGTACTAAAATTGTTATCATAGGCATTTTATTGGACTACCCACTGACATAAAATTTTCTATAGCCACCCATTTAATATTACATGTAGGTATACTAAAGTCAAATGGAAGTTTTAAATTTTTCAAATTCTATGGTGACTCTGAGCATGCCACCTAGTATGAATAAGCAGCAAAAAAAAAAAAAAAAAAAAAACACTGTTAATATCTTGGCCTTATTATTCTGACCACCTGGATATATCACAATTTTGTTCTGACTAATGTAGCTCAATTGGTTGGGCATAATCCCATGCACTGAAAGGTTGCTGGTTCCATTCCAGGTCAGGGCACATGCCCTGGTGGCAGGTTCAACCCTGGTGGGAGGCATGCAGGAGGCAGTAGATCAATGTGTTGCTCTTGCATCGATATTTCTCTCTCACCCTCTCCCATTCTCTCTAATAAAATCAATAGAAAATAAAATAACATATCACAATTTCTTAGGTATTTGAAAAGATTAGCACAATGTCTTAAAATAGTATATGAAGAATCAGCGAACCCTGTCACTATTATCAGAGTGGCAAGGACATTTAGTGTTGGTCAGTCCCCTATAACACAGGTACTCTTATATGCTGAATGGAGCTCTGTGATTTAGAACAAAAAAATCGATATGACAGCAGCAAAGCCCTAGATCAATGTTATGGCATCCAATAGTGATTATAAATCCTTCAGTATTTCCTGTAATTCACTCTGAGCTGCCTGAGTCCATGTATGCAAACATGGAAGAGACAGTTCTTGACTATACCCAATTTCAAATTATGCACGGATATGCCTTTTCCCCCCATCTTATACCTAGTCTATCTTTCTTTCTGTTTAGGGCAAAAGCCTAAGTTCTTTCTACTTTTCTCTAATTACAAGAAGCCCAAGATTATAAAAACATATCATCAATTTTCTTGCTTTAAGGCAGATAGTAGAATAGACTAAGATTTAAGTTTGTCATTGCAGTGCCTGGAAGGCTAGGTCCTCTGAAATTATCACTACCATGCATTTATTGTCATACCTGTCTTTGATAATTCACAACAATACTAACCTTAAACGTTTTTATTTATCCACATGTACATCTATCCATCCACTTGATTATAGTATCTTTTATTCAGAGAGTGTTAAACACCTAATTTGTACTATAGGCTCATGATAAGGTCTGGAGCTACAAAGATGAATAAAACATAACATCGCCCCTTAAGGAACTTTTAGACTAAAGACAATGAATTGAGATATCTTCAAAAATTTTCTATTAATAATTCAAGACATTCTTAACAACTCAAAATAGAGTTGGAGAGCAAAGAAATTAAAAGACATAAAAAACAATTTTGGTGAATTCAATCAGCTTATAGTTTTATTGATACAAGACGGCACAAGAAAATACAGCAGCCTATGATAAAATTCTCAATTAAATAAAATTAATATGAAAATACATAGTATAGACTTACAGTCTCTGTTATCAGAAGACCTTTTATCTAATTTCTGAGTCCACCTGAAATAACTTCTGACATTGGCAGAAGGATACGTTTGCAAGAATAGGTGTAATGACTGACATAGGCTGTGAGATGGAGATTATGAGAGTAGGTCTTCCAAGTCTCTCCTTGATACCATTACCAGACCACTTTGGTCAGGTATTTATACCCCATATACTGCTAAGGAAGGCAAGGCTTCTGGGAGCCTGCCTAGGTGAGAACATCCCATCAAAAGCATGTCAATATTTTGGTGGCAAATACCCCAGAGATATGAGTTCAAAATCTGGGGAAACATTGTCTCCCAATTAAATCTCCTTTTGTGTTATTAAATTCCAATAAATTGTCCTGATAATATGTTGTTTCTTCCCAGAGTTTTTACATGGGAAATAATGCACTCAGTGCAGGTATTGTTACTTAGCTTGTTTGCTTTCAGAGGTCTGGAAATCAGTTGAGGAGAATTTGAAGTCTATCAGTGTAATTATTTTTAATTAAGTGGAACTTTAGAAAAATGCATGTCACTGTATATTTGACAAATGTTGGATTAGTGCCTACTATAAAACAAAAAAAGTTCTGTGTCAAGCATTGAAGGGGACAATGAATCAGAAGAGAAATTTGAAGTTCAAACATAATTGACAACACTGAAGCCTATCAATTATGTGAATAGATAGCTATAAGAATGCTGTGATAAATTTCAAGAGCTACTTTTCAAAAATTAAACCCTCCGACATGCAAAATGCTGATATATGACAGTTCATAATTAAAGGTCTATTTCTTTTGGCAAACATTTAGTCATCTGATATAATGTAGATGAAGATTTACATTGCAAATGTGACTGATTTTGAAGCACCCAGTCTTTGCTTCAGCACCACCTTTTTGTAGAGCCAAATTCTGCACTTGAGAACTCATATAATAGTAAAGAACTAAGAGGATATAGTGGGAGAAGCAGAATAAACATGACAACAATGGCAATGAACAAGAAAAAATATGCAGTCAATGTACACAAAGATTCTGAATTAGTCACATGCAAGGAACGCACAATACCAGAGATAGTGGAAGTTTCTTTAGGAAGTATTTCTATAAAATATGGATTTGGAGTTTGTTTTAAAAGCCTGGGGAAACTCACAATGGTAGAAGGCAATGCATGAGCTGTACCCCATGGTGTTTTCCTCTGATACATGAGTTCCTTAAAAAATAGCCTGATGGACCACAAGCCCCAGGAACTAGCTGTTCATAGCTAATTATCCAAAGACTTGAAGAAGCCAGCTGTGCAAAGTCAATTCAACATTGCCTAGTATAGCCTGAAGCTACTCCAGCTAAACTTCAGTCATGGTATTTCTAATGAAAGGGGCAAGACAGAATAAAAATGACACATGCAATACAATGTAAGTGAATAAAATTGTAAGAGGTAAAGGCACAGAGCAACCAATAATTAAAACTACCAGGACTATTGTTTCTCTGGAAGCCCAGACTGTTAAAGAGATTATTTTATACTAGAAGCCCACTGCACAACAATCGTGCACTGGAGATGGGGCTGGGGGGTTCCCTCAACCTGACCTCAGCCCTTTTGCAGTCCAGGAGCCCTCGGGGGAGTGGGCCTAAGTCATCAGCCAGACACCCTTAGTTCTGCCATGGAGGTGGGAGAGGCTCCCACCACCACAGCTGCACTTGCCAGCCAAGAGCCCAGCTTATGGGCTTCTAGCTGAGCAGCGCTCCCCCTGTGGGAGATCACTGACCACCAGGGAGAAGCTAATGCATTGAGCATCTGTTCTCTGGTGGTCAGTGTGCATCATAGTGACCAGTCATTCAGCCATTTGGTTAATTTGCATATTACCCTTTTATTATAAAGGATTTCATTCCATCATAAAACTTATCTGATCAGGACTTAAGCTTATAGCTTACTCAAATTGGTGTTGTGTTTTACTCACAAGGAAAACATTCCATAGAAAACAAACTTTAATGTTCATTAAATATAATATTTTAAATTAGTTTTCATAGAATTAAGACTGAAAATGAGTATGTCATACACCAGTAGATGAATAAACTATAATAATAAAAGTGAAATATGCTAATTAGACCAGATGTTCTTCCAGACATCCTTCCAGAAGACCTTCCAGAAGAAGCTGGGGCTGTGAGGGAAGCCTGGGTCCCAAGTACCTGCCAGAGGCTAGAGGGAAGCCCAGGTCCCGGGTGCCAGAGGGAAGCTGGGGAAGGAAGGCCTACTCTTGTATGAATTTTGTGCATCGTGGTTCTAGTAAGGTTTTTATTGGGTGAGAAACTTTGAATTTTTTCTCAAGGCTAATATTGCTACTGGCTCTAGTGACTGCCTAACCTAACCATAGCAGAGACCAACAGAAAGGCCTTCCTGATGGTACCATTTCCAGGGGGGAGAATCCAGCCCCTGAGGGCAGATAAATTACTGGATACTTTTGCCCTGAAAGTGGTATCCTCTTCTTTACTAAATTATACATGTATTCTGGCTATGCATTTGGCTTCCTTGCCAGCCTATAAAGTAGAATATTTTACTCAGATCAACATATTTCCCACAACATTGGTTTTGACAAAGGAACTCAAATCAACAAAGAAACATGGCAATGGGCTCATGACCAGATAATTTATTATTATTACTATGTGTCTCATGACCCAGAAGCAGATGACCTGACACAATGATGAAATGGCCCAGTAAAGACTCAAGTACAACACTAATGGGTATAAAAATCACTGAAACCATAGCAGTATATTTTAGGGAGTGGTTTACCTGTTTTGAATAACCTATCAATGAAATGTTGCTATTTTTTTTCACAGCCAAAATATGTAAATACAGGAACTAATTGGAAGGAGAAGTGGCTCCTCTCAGTCTTTTACTTCATTATTGGGATAGGGTGATTTTTATGAAGAAGTGTATATTTCATCTTTGTCCATGTTCTTGGTGCATAGCTCCTAAAGTCCTTGGAATTTTCTAAGTGATAAGAATTTGATGTCTTCATTACAAACCTCTTTCAAACACACCTGAAATTATGTAAATGAGGTGACTTTTGGCCCTCACCTAAGGATGAAGTCAGGTTGCCAGGGTAACTAACCACATGAATAGAGGGTTAGTCCCATCCCCTTGACTTCTGAAGCCTGGGCTTTCAGAGAAACATCCCCAGAGGGGCTAGAGATGGATGAATCAGTTGCCAATGGCCAATGATTTAATTAGTTGTGCTTATGTAATAAAATCTCCATGAAAACCAAAAGGATATGGATTTGGAGAACTTCTGGCTTGGTGAATACTTGGAGAGGACAGGAGAAAGGCTCACTCAAAGAGAGCCATTAGAATTCATTAGAGGAGGAAATGGGAGATAAAAGAAAGGAGAAAAACAGAGACTTTCTTTTTTTCTTTGATCATTTGTTTATTGTTTCTGTCAGTGATGTGCCATCAACAGATGTTGGCTCCAACCGCCAGCTTTTTGGATGTTTCCATAACCATTGTGTCTTCCAGTCATCCCAGAGAAAGCCAACTACTGTTTCCAATTCAAAACCTGGTCACATGTTGTGTAGGATGCTTTCCTTTGCTCCTGAAATACCAACTAGAGATAAGCAGCACTTCATGCCTGGAGTTCTGAGCAATATTCCAAGAAATTCTAGTATGAACACATAGGTCCTGGTCTCCCTTACTTGAGTGAAGCATGTGCCCTAGCTGAGTCAATGGGCTGTTAAAGGAAGTTACCTAAATCACTGTTGAGACATGGCATTTAATTGCCAGTGTGGAATTACCCAGTCTTTTTATTCCTTGCTGCAGTGATTTTTAAGAAAGCTTTCACGTTGAGATGGCAGAGCCATAAGATTGAAGGAGCACAAATTGATTAATCCCTTTGAAAAGGTCAGTTGCTACAGAGTCATTGAGCTACATTGGACTGAATAATGAAATTGGTGTATATAATATATAAACAGTTGTATGTTAAGCCACTGAGATATTGGAATTGTCTCTTATTATAACACTAGAGGCCCAGTGCATAAAAATTCACTCATCCTGGCCTGCCCCCTCTCACAGTCCTGGAGCCCTCAGGGGTGGGAGGCAACCCAGTGATCAGGGGAAAGAAATTCCCCCATCACACCTCTCCTGTTACCACTACCGATAGCGCGAGCTTTGGCTAGCCTTGGTTACCTGAGGCTCAGGCTGCCCTGGGTGGCTGGGAAGCCACCATCCGAGGCTTACCTGCACCTCAGGCCGGCCCTGGGTGGCTGGGGGGCTAAAGGGACTGAGGGACTCCAGAGACAGGCACACAGAGAGGCCAGACCAGCATGGGGAAGGTCTGGCCATGCCACATGCCTGCCACCCAGGCAGGGCTGAGGGGACTGGGCACCACAATCTTGTGGCTGTGGACACTGCCTTCTTTGAGGGTGTGACAGTAAATTAGAATATTCCCTCCTTATTGGCTATGGGCACTGCCATCTTTGAGGGTGTGATAGTCAATTAGAATATTCCCTCCTTATTGGCTGTGGGCACTGTCATCTTTGTGAGGGCATGGCGGTCAATTAGCATATCCCCTCTTTCTTCGATAGGATGACCTAGTCACTCCTGATGAATATAGAAGTCAGCAGCAGGATAAAAGGCACACAACCATGACAAATATTGAAATGTGTAGCACTGGCAAAGTGAAAGAGATGAAACTGAGAAACAAATCATTCTAGAAGAATGGTGATCCATGTAATGCAATAACAAAACATCATCAAAGTGTTGCCTGCCATGGCTTGGGAAGCAAATGCTTGAGGAATTTGCAGCTCTAAGGATAGAGTGCAGAAAGTAGAACTTTGGCACTGTGTGTTGATTGCTGGTGAGGTATATCTCATCAAATGGGAAATATTGCATGGAAGAACAAACAGACAGTTCCATCTCTTTTTCAGCAAAGAGAAGGTTGACGGAGAGCAACCCAGAATATATGTATCATGTTTTTACATGTAAAGGACTAAAGGATAAAATTGATGGCTCTTAAGATGAATAAAACATATCCTCCCTCATCCTTCATGCCTGTCTGTTCAATCCCTTGCCCTTTAGTGTCATCAGAGTTGCTGAGTTTCATACCATGCTAAGAACATAGCATAAAAGGGTCCTCCCTCACAGATTTTACCAGAATCCTACAAAGGCTCGTTCTGTGCTGCCTTTCCTTACGCTTCTAATATTTTCCATCCCCTGAATTTACTTTTCCTGAGTACCCCTGTTTGGGAGATCTTTAGACTACACTCTGACTTAACAATCACATTTCCCCATTCAGCTCCCAGATAGGTAAACTTCATTACTTGGATATCTTCCAGACAATCTATACCACTGAGTCTCCTATAACTTGTGACGTTTAACCAGAGACAAGATGGTGATTTATTTGGATGTCATTAGAAGCTGGTTGAGGATGGTGCTTTCAAGTGCATTGAACCAGCATTGTTGTATCTTATTTTATTTTTACTGATTTGGAAACAAAAGCCCATAAAACCAAATATCAGCTAATGCACTATTTATTCAATCACTCACTCAACAAACATCATTGATAGAAAATATGTGTTAAGCACTACACTAGGCACTGAGGAAATTAAGAAGGAACATACCATCCCTGTGATCATAGCTGATCACAGCAGACCAAGGAGAACAACCAAGCATCCCTTGGTATTTCCACTCCACAACACTACCATGCCTACTTCGAGTTCCTCATTTGAAATGGATCATAAACCAAAATAATTTTTTCATTGATAAATTAAAATGACAAATCACTCGCAATTTCATGTAAATCAAGCTAGTATCAGCAATTAATTCACATGTGTCACCTTTTATATACCAGAATATAACTCACTTATTACACGTTGTCACTTTTCAAAGTGCTGCCCCCCCCCCCCCACACACACACACACACACAACTTCCCTCGCACAGCATCCCGCCTTTATGGAAGTGTTCTTTAGCCAGTCCTGGGGGAAACAGAAGATACAGCGGAGGAAATTTAGACAGAACTGCTCAGGGCTCAGCATGCCCAAACCCTTACTGTTTGCAAAGTATTCAAATGTCTTTACAAGGCAAGTCGGCGAGGAAGGAAGGACTGCCTGAAGAATTAGGGGCGAGAGTGGAGCTGTGCATTTCCCTCTCAGTTGGTTAACTGAAAATCAATTTCCTATTTTAAAAGCAGAGGCATCAAAGGCAAGTGTCCAATTGTAAGCTAAGCTCTAAAATATGCTTTTCAATACGATGTCTTTCTGCCTCTTTCCCTTTTCTCATTTCAATGTCCTGTTACATATTTCTGGAAGCTCGCCTTTCAGGCTTGCTGGATGCTCTGATTGTATGCAGTGAAAAGGCTCTGAAAGGCCACAAAGAAAAGTATCACTTGCCTCAATCTCTGAGGAGAGAGCCCTTTGAATTAAGACCGATTCCACCTGCAAAGCGTTATTGAGCCTGAATTGATAATGCCCGTGTGTTGTGCGTATTCTCGCTTTATTTCCCTCTCCATTCTTTTTTCATTTCAGGGGTGTATTGTGGGCCATTATTCGATTTTCATAGCAGCATGAGTGATTTCTAAAATGCTGTGAAAGAGAAACTAAACCTTTCAAAAGGGGTATTCATTGAAGGCTCCTAGGATTCATATGTCGATATTCTTCACTGATTATTGGGATTCAAAGCTGAACATTGGAAACAACCAAAGAAATTCAACTTTCCCTCACCATGATTTTTTTTTTAAATTTGTCTTTTCTTCCATGTTTAGAGCTCTTGAGGCTAAAGGGTTTCTATTTTTTAAATATTTTTTCACTCTTATTATTCTTTACTTAGGTCTATAATGTGGTCTGGTAAGAGGACATGACAAAAATATGTAAACTGTTTTATTCAAATAACTGCTCTACCTCCAAAGCCCATATCTTGATTTTTTAATTCTGGGAAGCACTGTGCCCCTTTCCCTAAAAAAATGTAAAAGGAGGTTTTTTAGCAAACTGTGACTTCAACAACCTGCCAGGAATAAGCTCAGCAAGAAACAAAGAAAATGCCTGGAAAGACGCAGTGCTGAAAATGGAAATGCTGCCTGTGCAGGGGGTTGATGGACCGCACTTACTGATGCTCTAGCAGAACTAGAGGGTTGGGTCATGTAACAATACACAATCACAGCTGACGCTCACTGAATGCCTACTGTCTGCTGGCTACTGGTATAGGCTATGGGCATAGAAATGTGAATCAGATATGTCCCTGTTCACAAGTATAATAACTCACATGCTATAAAGAAGTAGGTATAAGCCTTGGCTGGTGTGGCTCAGTTGGTTGAGCATTTCCCCATGCACCAAGAGGTCCCCAGTTGGATTCCTGGTCAGGGCACATGCCTAGGTGGAAGGTTTGATCCCTACTAGGAGGCATGCAGGAGGCAACCAATATGTATATTTTATCAATTCTCTCTCATACTTCATCTCTCTGAAAATCAATTAAAAGTTATATTTGTAAAAAGAAGTGAGTATAAAAAAACTATAAGCAGAAACGCACATTAAAATATTATGTAAGACAACCCAAATATCCACCAACCTTTATATAAACAAACAAAATGTGGAATATCCACCCAATGGGATAATAATCAGTAATAACAAGGAACAAAGTACTGATATGAACTACAACATGAATGAACCATAGCTTGAATGAACCTTAAAAACATTGTGGTGCTAAAACCGGTTTGGCTCAGTGGTAGAGCTTCAGCCTGCGGACTGAAAGGTCCCAGGTTAGATTCCAGTCAAGGACATGTACATTGGTTGTGGGCACATCCCCGGTAGGGGGTGTGCAAGAGGCAGCTGGTCGATGTTTCTCTCTCATTGACGTTTCTAGCTCTCTATCTCTCTCCCTTCCTCTCTGTAAAATATCAATAAAATATTTTAAAAAACATTGAGATAGTCAACATAAAACAAGCATTGTCAAATGACAGCAGGGAGGGGAAGGAGACCTGGGGGGAGATAAGTGAACAACCGAAGGACTGGTATGCATGCATATAAGTACAACCAACATACACAGAACTCTGGGGAGGGAGGGCATGAATGGGAGGCGGGGGCAATGGTAAGCTATGTATACAAATAATACCTTAATAAATTAAAAAAAAAACATTGTGGTAATGTAAAAGACCACATATGGTATGATTTTGCATTTGTGAAATGTCCAGAAAAGGCAAATCCTTAGGGATAGAAAGTAAATTAATGGTTGTCTGGGCCTAAGATTGAGAACAAAGATTATCTATAAACAACCATGAAGGATCATATTGGGTTAATGGAAGGAATGGTCTAAAACTGGTTTACAGTGATTGATGTACAACTTGGTAAATCTACTAGTTTATTGAACTGTACACTTAAGTACTGAATTTTATAGTCTATAAGCTGCATATCAGTGGAGCAGTTGAAAGATAAATTTCACATGAGGTGAGGGGAGATGAAGAAAACAGATGAAGAAAGACCTTTGAAAGGAGGCCTTTATTATTTTCCAATTGCTGCTATAACAAATTACCACAAATTTAGTATCTTGAAACAACAGAATTTATTATTTTATAGATATGGTGCTCAGAAGTCTGAAATAAGTTTTAGATGTCTAAAAGTCAAAATATTGGCAGGGTTAATCCCTTCTGGAAGCTCCAAAAGGAAAATCTACTTCTTAATCTTTCTTAGTTTTGTGTGGCTGCCTATATTCTTTGATGTGTAACCCCTTCTACCTTCTTCAACTTGCATGATCCCGCTCTCCATCTTCATCATTACATCATCTTCTCTATGGTTCCTTCTTCACTGCTCTTATCAGAACCATTTTGATTACATTAAGCCCACCTGAATAATCTTCCTATCTCACCATCTTTAACAAAAGGATCAAGTTAGAGTTCTAACTCGATCACCTGCAAAATCCCCTTAGCCATATGAGATAACATTTCCAGGCTCTGGAGGTTAAGATGTAAACATATTTGAGGAGTCATTATTCAGCCTAACACAAGACCCATTTTTCAGGAAAGATAAATTAGATCTTAAATAATGGATGCTTTTAAAAAATGAGGTTAAAAAATGAGGAAGCTAATTTCAAATGGAAAAAAGTCAGGAAAGGAAGAGAGAGAAAAACTGCCAAGTAGTTTGTGGAGTTAGACAACAGTTAGATTTGCTTGTAGAAACACAGGTAACATTGCTAACTGTTCTCTTTTTTACACTTATAACTGAGTTTTTCTTCTAGTGCTACACTTTTCTACTTTATCATCTATATTTCCATAATAACGGGTTTATTATGATTGGGATTCAAATATGCTTCAATAATCTTCAACATTTAAATATTCTTTTTTTGCCTACACATCTTTCTTCAGCTAATTCCCAAAAGCTTTGTTTCAATGTCATTTTCACAAACTTTTCAACAGACATTCTACACTCTCTTTCCTCTTTCTATTTTACCAATCTCTCTGAAATCCATACTAGTTTGGATTTTGCATTCTACAAAGTCAGCAATGACCTGCATGTTGCCAAATTCAATGGTCAATTATCATTCTCCTCTTACTTTATCCACCAGCTGCAATGACTTACTTTGTGATTCTTCTTTCAGAATATTACTGTCCTCAGTAGCATTCTACATCGTTGCATCCTTCCTCTATTTCTTATCTCAAAATATGGTTATTTACAAGTTCAGGTTATTTTTTTAACCTTTGTCTTTTCTCTCCCTACATTCACATTCTAGATTATCTCATCTATCTCATGTTTCTAAATACCATTTTTTAGTTTGATGACTGTGTAATCTTATGACTCCCAGTTTTATAACTATAATCCTAACCTCTCCCTTAAAAACAAAACTTATTAATTCAACAGCCTATGTAACCACTTTGCTTGGATATCTACTATATATATATCCCAAACTTAATGTATTTCAATCAGAATTCTTGCTTCCTCCTGCTGCTCCAAATTGGATCTTCTACTAAGTTTTCCCTTCTTAACAAATATTACTAACATCTATTCTGTTTCTAAAGCCTAATTCTGACATTTTCTTTAACTTCCATCAAATTCACTGGGAAATTCTACAGTTTACCTTCAAAATATACATGGAGCTTGACCAGTTATCAATATCCTCACTTCTACAATCTTTGTCTGAATAATACTTTATTATCTATTCCCTCAATTATCTCAATAGACCTGTACCTTATCTACATATTTCTAAGAATGATCCTTTGAGTCCTAAGTCATATCATGCTATAGAGTTACTTAAAATTTTTCCTACACAGCCTCCACCATGGTCCCCAGTAACATTACACCCTGCTCTTCACACCTTTGTATGGTTACTTCCCATGATGCACCAGGATCTGATCAGTGTGACTAATAGAACATACCTGATGGTATGTCATTTCCAAAATAAGCTTATAAAAATTATGGCTTCTGTATGGGGCACCTTGATTGTTGGCCTATGAAAGACCCTGAGCCAGAACAACCTCTAAACACCCTGAGTCCTGACTCAGAGAATATGTGAAGATAAAAAAGTTTATTCTTTTAAGCTTTTCTTAAACTGCTATTTTTGTGAGGGCATATGCTGGGGGGAGGGTGGAGAATGGGGGTGGGGAGTAGATATATGTAATACTTAGAACAATAAAAATTTAAATTAAAAAATAAAATAAAGTGCTATTTTTTGTGCAGTTTGCTATGCATCAGTAGATAAATAATTTCTATAGTAAAGTGAAAAACAATGCCTTTAAATTATCCATTGAAAAAGTAAAATGAAAATGTGTCGTATTTATCATTTGATGTTTTCAAACACTGATAGATACCTGTTAATTTCAGAGAACTTAACTCGCTTTTGAATTAATAGCTAAAATAAACACTATTCAGAAGAATTCTCTCTCAAGACTATTTTAAAAAGAAGTCATGGAATAATTGTCTATTCATTTGGTTTGGTGGCTCAGTTCTGATGAATAAAGTTTATAGCTAAAAAGGATAAGGCTGAATTGAGAAATGTGCCAGGACTCTTTGTAATTAGCAGCAAGGCGAGAAGAATGACAGTCTGTGGCCATTTATTTACTCATTTATTTCTTCCTCCCACTAACAAATGAATGTGGCACACACTTGGGCAGACACTGAGGATCTAGTAGTTAACAAGGCGTAGTCCATGGCCTCAAGGTAGAGAGATAGAAGAAGACAGGCAATTTCAGAACATCACAATAAATACATGCAGCAGTAAATTATTCAATAAAAAGGCCAGTTTTCATTGAAGTCACAGCACTAGAGGATCAGAGTGGCTCTCTATGAGAGGAGGGGTGATTTAGTAGAGGTGAAGTGGGAGTATTAGGGGCGACAGTCACGAATGATATCCATGTTTCCCACTCATGCATTCTGAAATATGTTTGCTCTCTCCCCAGGGATAGGGAATACAAGAGGCATGTAATTGCACTATTGTATAGATTTTCCAGGTTACCAATAGAAATAATGTGAAAGCTATCATCAGACCAGTGCTTTCTAAAGAGGGATGTCCAGATTTATAGAACTATTTATACTGGGAGTGGGGCAGAAGGAATGTAAAGACACCATACCATAGAGGTGAGGCTCCCTGGCCTGTCTGAGTCAGGGAGGTGTGAGGAGATGGGCCAGGAGTAAGTGCAGCCAGCAGCTCCCATAAAACAAGCTGGTTTCAGCCAAATGTGAGCAGGGCTGGTTAAAGCATTTTCATGAAATGTTTAAGACAATAAATATTTTTAAAAGAAACAAATTATGTGCAAACACTTAGAATAACAGTTTGATGCCTAGAGAATAGTTATTTTTTTAAAATATACTTTTATTAATTTCAGAGAGGGAGAGAGAGATAGAAACATCAATGATGAGTCTCATTGATCAGCTGTCTCCTGCATGCCCCACACTGGGGATTCAGCCTGCAACCCAGGCATGTTCCCTGACTCAAACTGTGGCCTTCTGGTTTATGGATCAATGCTCAAGCACTGCACCACACTGGCCAAGCATCCTCTCATTTTTCAAATGGATAATTCAATTATGGTTATCAGTTGCTAATCCAGGAAACCACCTCTGACTAACTTAACCAGCAAAGTAATTGGCAAGAAAGCTGGAAATGGTATACTAGAAAATGGGCAGAAATGGCAGAAATGTAAATGGAGGACTTAGAACAAAGGCTATCCCACAGGGTAGGAAATAACCCTCAGTTAAACATTCTGCTCAGTATTCATAGGTTAGCTGGGGACAATGATCTTAGCTGCCAATAAACACTATACATTAGATTCCTTCAGATTGGTGAAAATCACTGAAGATTAGGAGCTTTAGATGAAAGTGCCTGATTACCCATGCCTTAACTGCTGGCCAGTAGTAAGAAGGAAGAGAGATTTGCTCTTTCTCAATTCTATAACAAAAAGAAGTCTCAGGCCTCCCACATAAACTCTCAGAATTGCATATCCTCCCCAAATTAGAGAGGACTTCAGATGCCCAAAAGCATGCAAACTGATGTCATTCTCAAGATGACCTAGCTAATAGGAAGAGCTGTTAGTTGTCACTTTCGGCTTGTCTGAATCAAAATCAAGATCATTGCCATTGCTGGTTTAGCTCAGTGGATAGAGTGTCAGCCCATGGACTAAAGGGTCCCAGGTTCTATTCTGGTCAAGGGCACAAGCCTCAGTTGCAGGCTCAATCAGTGGCCTCAGTTGGGAGACATTCTGGAGCCAATCAACTGATGTATCCCTCTCACATTAATGTTTCTCTTTCTTTGTCTCTCCCTTCCACTCTCTGTAAAAATCAATGGAAAAATATGGTCAGGTGAGGATTAACAAAAAGAAAATCAAGACCATCTTTACTCTCCATGAAACTGATTCAGTGGCAATAAATTCTATAGAAAAGTCTAGTAATAACATCCATTTTGTTGGGTTGGGTCTCTCATTAAGTACCAACTCTATACAAAAAGACACAGAGCAAAAGAGAGTGGGGTATATTTTCTTATATTCTTAGATTTTATGGTCCAATTATAGGTCGTGTTATTATAATGTCTTCTCACAACTAATTGAGTGTCAGTGCTAAGAAGAACATGAATATTCAAGGGTGAGAGATAACACTGCTAGCTGAGATATTCCAGAGTATCTGGGATGTAGATAAGTTAGGAGGATTTCAGGCAAGGGAGACTTTGCTTGTACAATAATATATGAAGGCACAAATATATTCAGAAAGTTCTAAACTATCAAACTGTAATTTAGAACTTTCTGAATTAGGTTCATTATGTCCTTAAGGAAACAAAAGAACTGATCATTGTAGCCAATAGACTGTTACTTTAAACCAAATGCAGTCATCAGAATAGTGGGCAGGATGGTGGGGAGTCTGGAAATAACTGCCCGATCTTAAAGTTGGAAGGAATCCCTTTTTTGGAGAAAAAGGAAAGGGTTGCATACAATACCAAACTGCAGTATTGGCAAACAGGCGGTGAGCAAATAGGAAGAGATGGGTACCTCCAACTAAGATGTACTCCCAAGGGGGTTATCCACTCTGAGAGGTGTTTGTTGCCTAATAAAGAGCATGGATGGCTTTAGGCGAATGTCAGTTGTGGGAGGTCTGAAATACAAGCAAATTTCAACTCTGTGTTTTGTTACTTCAGGGTAGAGTTCCATTTACACTGGCTCTGACCTTATGAGAACATTGTCAGTGGCCTTAGAGCAAAAATAGGATTTTTTTTCTGAAGTGAAGCCAATCATAACGTTTCAATAAAGAATTGTGAAGCAAACTCTAAGCTGAGGATGCACCCTAAAGATGTCTCATGAGATCCTACTTGCATCAGGGAGCCGCCAAGGAAAGGAAATCTCTAATTGGACCAACAACACTGACCTGAGTCATAAACTCCCAATATCATCTATGCAAAAAGCCTGTGTATTTTTATAATTAACACAAATATCCTTACGTATTAGAAGTCTTTTGTGATAAATTACACAATCACACCAAAAAATGGGAATATGTTGAAAGAATGATAAATAGCAATAAAGTTCAGAGATCATTCATTTTCCTTTCAAACTTCAAGCATACTCTTCATTTTGAAGGTGTCCCGTATCCATTTCCTGCCCCTCTCCTCCACTCCTCTACATGCAGGTACCTTTCACCCATCCCCTGTAAAGCTCTCTCAGTATTCATCACAATGCCTGCTTCTTTCTATTTTGAATTCTTATTTCAAATGTCGCCTTCTGAGCGAGACCTTCCCTGACCTGTCTAGCTACTGTAAGGTAGCTCTTCTCTGCATTGGCATTTTGTTTTCTCCAGAGTACTTATCAAGTACGTCATATGTGTTTACTTATTCCCTTGCTTATGTTTTACTCATTCTTCCAGGATGTTAACTTTAAAAGTCAAATAACTTTGTTACCTTTATTTACTGCTCTATAGTCTGTATAATTTAGCAAAGTGCCTGACCACAGAAAATACTATAATTATTTGTTGAATAAATAAGTTAATGAGAAGGCATGATATGCTCTGATGTTTTCTTCTAACTTTAGAGGTGGAACAGCCAATAGTAGATCTCATGCTTGGAAGGAAAAGAAGAGTCAAAGAGCTCTGATTTTGACCTACTTAAATTTGATTTCTTCCTGCCTTTTTGAGAAAATAGGATCTCATCACACATACAAATGGATATCAAATGTTTCTTTGTTGTTTATGCAATATGAGTTATCTTCCGTCTGAGGAGGGTCTCCCACGTTTTAGTATCACATAACACACAGCTTTTGATCTAGTCAGAGATTGGTATTATTTATTGCATAAATATTTGAATGATTAGATTACTACATAAATGGATGTACAATTAAGAGTGATATAATAGTACGTGGTATCAGGTATTTTCTTTGGGCTATGAATCAACAAACCAAAAAGCAAACAGGACGATGATTCTTGCTTTGAACCAGATAGGCTCTAAATAAAACTTATTAGATAGAGTATAGTGTTTCTGGCCAAGAATATAAATTAACAAGCAGATGGTTGCTCTAATGCTGAAAGTGTAGGTTAAAATTTCTTTAGCCCAGTTAGCATCAGTCAGTTCCATAGGTCCATACTGCACTTGCACTGTGCACATGAAATCGTGATATTTTGGCTACAAGTAGTGCCTGGAGGGGAAGATGGTTTAGGACAACTACCTTTCATCTGCAGAGACACCTTGAAACACTTCACCATAGCCTGGGAACAGTTCTTAGTTCATTGCTACACTGACATGCAGGAAATCAATGCTGTAAAAGTGGATTTAAGGACATCACCATTTTATTCTGTATAATAAAATAATTGTGGTGGGTTAAAAAACCTTCAGTGTGTTTCAGTATGTATATAAAAATCTGTTAGGAAGTCTAATGAAGTATACTGCAGTCTCAATCTAGAAAAAAAGTCTGATTATTTTTATAAAGTCTTTTAGAGGGAGGCACATACTGTACCTCCATTTTAATTGTATTATGAATATAAAAAACCTTGCACATAATGCATGAAATGTAGCCAACTCCCAATACATGTTAATTTCCTGCCTTCTCCTAGCACTTGAAAGTTTCAATTTGCTCATGAAGTTTTAATTGTTATTTATGAAGTGCTCAATATATTCCACACATCAAGTGAGCGCTTTGAAGGCATTGTCTCAGTAATATTCATCCTCTCCCTGTGAGGTAGAGACTATGATTATCCCCATTTTCTAGTTCAGAGAAGTAAGTGACTCATTTAACCTCTCATTTAGTAAGCCAGGTCTGTCTGCTTTATCTAGAAATTTATGCTAGTAGATATTTTACTGCTTAATCAAATAGGTTCACCATTTACAATAATCAGTACATTTAAATACTTGATTGCAAACGTTATATTGTGATTTATATACATCTGTGTAAAGTGCTTTTATATCTTAAGTTAGTGATGAGCCCCTTAGAAGGAGAACTGTTTTATTCTTATGTCCTCCTGTCTTCCCAATGCCTGAGATATTGTCCATGCTTGATAGATATTTGGCAAGTTGGGGAGTAAATGATTCCAGAAGAAACACATAACAGGAACTCACTGCTGTGGAGAGCTTAGTATCTCTCTATGAGGAGAGTTCAGGCTGAATCTGTGTGGTCAACTGTCCTGGTTAATTTACAATGAATTATGAAGTTATCCTGAATGATATAAACAATTTGTGCAAATTAAGTTATTTTCCATTTGTTTCTACAAGTGTCAAGGAGTACATAATCTTATTTATATTATTCTCAAGTAACTTTTTCTTGCCCTGAAAGTATGAGTAAGAATCTAAAAGAGAAAAAAAAAGTTTCATGCTATTCTCCCATCACTACTCTCAAACTTCAGGAAATATTTTATTGTTCCAGTGTCTTACTCCAGAATTGGATAATCTCCTACACTGAATGTTGGTCCATCTGGGCACTATAACAGGATACCACAGACCAGATTGCTTATAAACAACAGAAATTTAGTTCTTACAGTTCAGCATACCAGAAAGCTGTCTTCTGGGTTTTCATGTGATGGGAGGGGTTAGGGGGTCTCTTTTATAAAACACTAATCTCATTCATGAAGGACAGTTTCACCTTCAATACTTAGTTACTTCCCAAAGTCCCCACCTCCTAATACATCACCTTGGGGATTAGGTTTCAACACACCCATTGGGAGAGAGAGGTTGTGAACATTCAAATCATAGCACCTCCATTGAAAAGTGACACACCCAGGGCTATTGTTTCTAACTCAAATACATGGAATAAGCACCTTGAAGTAATAATGGTGTTTGGTAGCAAAGGCTGGGCTCTTGAGGCTCCATCTCAGAACTACTGGAGCAGAATATTTGGTTGGGCAGCCCAAGAAATCATTTTTTATCCTTCTTCCATGTGGTTGAGATGATCACTGTACAGTACCCTCCACTTACTTGTGCGGGTTACATTCCAAGACCCACAGTCGACGTCTGAAACCCTGAAACTTCAGATAGTACCAACCTCCAATCAACTTATTCCACTCTGCTAGAAATGTGGCAGCAGCTTCTTAATCTGCAAACATGGCGTCTTCAGTAATTGTTGTATTATTCAGTCCAAACCAGTCCTTACCTTTGTGTAACCATCCCTTATTTGCAGTAAATGGCTTGATGTTTCTTATTTCAGGTGTTCCCTAGCTGAAGTCTTCATACAGGCTCATTCTTTTGAGTGAGACACATTGGCATCAAATGGAACACGATTTTTGTTCATGTCTTCCACCCACAAATCCAATGACTTTTTATCTTCACTAAGCACTTCCCACACACTGTGGCTATAACTTTTGCAATTTGAAATGTAACAGCAAAACTAGCACACATTTATTTTTCCTTCTTCACAATTTCATGGATAAAAGATTTGTTCTCTCCTTAGATCTTAGCAAAGTCAGCATACAATCTTTTTTTTTTCTTATTAAGTCAAGAACTTTCCCATTTTCACTTGAGGGAAACACTTTACAGCTTCTCGTTGGCATAGCCAAATTGCCAGCAGCACACCCTTGCACTTTGGGGACATCATTAAATAAAATAAGGTCTACTGGAACACAAGGACTGTGATATGATTACAATTGGATAGCCTAATGGGTAGTGTGGATTCACTGAACAAAGGGATGATTCATGTCCCAGGCAGGACTGAGCAAGAAAGAGGGTGGGAGATTTCATCATACTATGCAGAATGGCATACAATTTAAAAATTATAAATTATTTATTTCTGGAGTTTTTTATTTAATATTTTTGAACCACATTTGATGGAGGGTAACTGAAAAAAATGACAAACAAAACTACAGATAAGGTGGGACTGCTGTAGTCTGAAAATTGCTGTACCCAGACTGACTAGAGACAAGAAGAAAATTTCAGGCATGCAGGCGGAATACACACACACACACACACACACACACACACACACACAAACCCTCCCCCAATTTATTAGTCAAGGTTCTCAATAGAAACAGAACCAAATAGAATGCTCCCTCATGCATGTGTGTGTGTATGGAGAGAGAGAGATAAAGGCAGAAACACACACACATACACACACATACATACATACACACACACAAAAAATGATTTGCCTCACCCAATTATGAAGGTTGGTAAATCCAAACTGTGCATGGGAAACCACCAGGCTGGGTAGCCAGGAAGCATCACTGCTCACTTCCAGAGGCAGTCTGTAGACAGATGCCCTCTTCCCCAAGTAAAGGCAGTCTTTTTCTTCAAGCCTCCCATTGATTGGATGAAGTCCACCCACACTATGGAGGATAATCTGCTTTATTCCAAGTCTATGAATTGAAACACTAATCTCACCCCAAAAAATACCTTCACAGTGACATCTATCCCATGGCCAAATGTCTACATACTGTGGCCCAGCTATGCTGATACACAAGTGAACCATCACACTCAGCAATAGCAAAGAAGGATACTCATAGGGCTGTAGTCCTCATCAGGGCCCATAGAGGACAAGTGACTCTGGAAAGAATGCTCACAACTCACAAAGTGACACTGGAGCACAAAGTAAGGCCAGAGGTTAAATTTAAATTTATTTATCTTCACTGGAAAATGGCCAAATGAATCTAATAGGAAATTTGCCATACACTGACTTTTGTGATGGCTTTTAATATTATGAACACACACACACACACACACACACACACACACACACTAACACACATATTTAGATAATGTCAACTTATTACATTTATGTTTCTGAATATATATTATTCCCAACCAAAAAATGACGGGAAACAAAGAAACACAGGCAGCAGAGCAGGGTAAGCTGTCTCTCTGATCAGTGTCTTACTTGGGAGGAGCTGGGATTTTTTCCTGGATCATTTGACCACAGAGTGAGATTTTTCCTCTCCAGGTCCCGACACAGCCAAAGTGACCGACAAGTTGGAATTTCATGAGAAGGACTTCATTCCAGGTCAAGGTTGCACTCCTGAGGTTTGAGCCAGAGAGCATATTTCTCTGACTCATTGAAGAAGCAACTCAGCCTCTACTCTCTGGACTCTCAAGTTTCCATTTGGGCGTGCCAACAGGTCTGCCAGGGAGCACATTGCATGGCTAAACCCGCCTGAAATGACTTTTTTCTGCTCCTGGGGGCTATATAATCATATTGCTCTGGAACTTCTATCCTGGCATTGATTTGGTGGACTAAATTAAGGGCATTAACATTCTTTCTATAGCACATGGAATTCTTCTTAATGAGCCTATAGTACAAAACCTGCAGATCAATTTTCTTTCACATGTTAATGGTAAAATGGGAATTTTTAAAGCATATTACATGAAATTCCTCATTAATAAGTTGCTTTTCATTTGACAAATTAAACAACTTCATCTACTCTAATAACCTTGCTAAACTAATCTGCAGGGATTTTTGTGTCTGGTGATTATTTCATGAGATGTGATTTCACCCAGGGTATTCTCAGGGGATACTTCTTAGAATAGAGCCCAAGTGCACATGCCTTTACAATACTGTGGGATTCGGATTTTAGTTTATTTTCTATTGGTTTTACCATCTGTCTCTCAAGAGAACTCATGCACCTCTTAGAGGCTTATTTTCAACTCCTTCCTGAGATTTTGTAATGTGATAAGATTATAAGTATTTGCCCCAAGGATACCTCAAGTGTTATTGGTTTTATACTTTATTTCCTACTTAAACTCTTTTCTTTCTATCACTAGACTTTGAATATTACTAAATTGTGATAGTGGCAATATAAATAGATATAAGTAGATTATGAGAGAGAGAGAGAGAGAGAGAGAGAGAGAGAGAACATTTCTTAGATAATTTTTAAAAAGGGCTATACTTTTGGAAATGTGTGGCACTGGTTTCCAATCCCTTCTAAATCTAAATAAAAAGATTTATAATCCCAAGTCTTCCACTTCCTTAGACTTGAAGTCACCACTCCACTCTTCCAATTCCCTTTTGCATATACTGTGAGTACTGGACAGCTTACACTTTAAATATATGGCATTTCTGTTAATTTTTCTGTGGTTATTAGTCTTTTTTAAAGTGAAATAAGCCAGTCAATGAAAGAAAAACACCACATGACCTCACTCATTAATGGATAATAAGGAACATTATAAACTGATGGACAAAAAGATAGATACAGAGATAGAAAAGAAATAAACAGACTGTCAAATTACAGCGGGGAGGGTAGGGATATATAGGGGAGATAAGAGATCAACTGAAGGACTTGTATGCATGCATATAAGCATAACCAATGGACGAAAAACTATGGAGAGGGAGGGCATGTATGGGAATGGGGGGTGGGGATTGGTAAGGTATGTACATATATAATACCTTAATTTTAAAAAATGAGGAGGAAGCCAAAACTGGTTTGGCTCAGTGGACAGAGCGTCGGCCTGCGGACTGAAAGGTGCCGGGTTTGATTCCAGTCGGGGGCACATACCTTGGTTGCGGGCACATCCCCAGTGGGAGGTGTGCAGGAGGCAGCTGATTGCTGATTCTCTCTCATCGATGTTTCTAACTCTCTATCCCTCTCTCTTCCTCTCTGTAAAATGTCAATAAAACATTTTTAAAAAATGAGGGGGGAAAAAAGGTTGTGACAGTACTTTTGCAAGGTGTTTATTTACCTCTTACAGTACCTAGTCACATATAAGGTGTTCAAGTTATGAGTGGACTGAGAAGAAAAACTTAATCAAGAAAAACTTAATCAAGAAAAACTTAATAGATAACCTGCACACAGTGATGGTAGGCTCTTTTCTGTCTTGAAAAACTTTTGAGATCTGTGTCTCAAAGATAGATTTATTGTTTCTGTTTTGTGATCATTTTCTAAGCTCCTCCCCACGTTCCTGGAAGAATTCAATTCCCATTCTCTCCATTATTAAAAAGCAAGGCAGTTAAATTAGTGAATGATTCACTAATAGTGTGATTTAGTGTTCTTACTAAGGTCAGTGAAGAGGTACTAATAATAAGCCTCACATTCTTCTTACTCACTACTCCACCCTGGGGAATCTCAGCAGAGACTGAGCACCTGTTTTGGTGTTCTTCTTGTTCCATCCTTTATGCAGAAAAGTAGCATTGGGATGAGCGGGCAAATGCTGACTTAGGGGATATAGGAATGAGAGGAAGGAGGCAATGGTGACTGTTATAAATGATCTAGAATACCCATAGTTCATAAAAAATTATGACTTTTGAATTTGTAAATATAGCAAATGTCCATTCATTCATTTATGTATTCACTTGATAGCATTTACTATGACCTATAACTTGGAATGTTTCTCCCCAAAAGTAGAGCAGAGCTGTGGGATCTCTGAAAGCATCCATGACCTGGTGTCGATTCCATGACATTTTCTCTCACCAGAAGCAACATGGCATTACCAATATCCCTTAGCATAGAGTTGGAATCACAAGTCAAATGAGGCTTCAATCTCATGATCATGCCTCATTTGTCAGCTACACAGGTAAAACAAAACATACATTACAAATTAAACATAGAAATTTATTTGTGACTTACTGCAAGAGTTTCCCTTGGGAATATTTTTAAGCCACTCCTTTGGATGTAAGGGATTCTCATCATCAACAAGGAAAATATATGCAACAGTTCATTTTCTTCACTCAGTGTACATGCTTGTCGCGCTGCTTCTCTAGAATACTAGATTTCCTTTCACTTTCCACAACTGGCTCTTGGTTTCTACACAATGATAAAATTGTGCACCATCTTTTGGGAAAGTTGGGGCATTCCTATGAGAAATAAACAATAATGGCTGCTTCTCATATTTTTTTAAAAAATGGCTACTACAACAGAGTTAAATACAGATGAATTATACATTTTTTCTAGATATAATTGCAATGACTCTGCCTTGGAAAATCTTGAGAGTACATATTCTTCAGCTATTTAGGTTGTTTACAAGAGCTCCATGGTTTCAATTATGAACATAATCTGGCTAATAAAAATGTTGTCCAATTTTTAGGTACCTTTACTCCAAGTAGGTCAATGGGGTATTTTCAAAAACAATCATTTATTTTCCGGGTTTACTATAAATTACAAAAGATCTCAGAAAAACCAGAGGCAGATACACAGGATAATTTTTTTCCCTTGGAAATGACATTGACGCCTAAGTATTATTGATTGACAGGCATGGTGTTATACATACACAATAGTTGAGTTTTTGAACTGGATAATAAGTTAGTTGCTGGAATGAGGCTTCAAAATCCCCCAATGAAGAGGTCATAAACTATAGAGAATGGAAAGGTACTTCTTGAAAACAGTACTATTTCAGAAAAGTTTGATTCTCTCCAGTACAGTATGAAAGACTGAAGAAATTATCTCAAGGACAAAATTTAAATTATGGACCCTTTGTTTTTTCTGGTATCTGTTTCTAAATGTCAGAAAATGTGGAAACAAAATATCAATTTAAATTTTGATATATAAGTTTGGTTGATTTATAACAAAATGGATTTTTCATTTTTGATACTATCTGTAGTGTTCTTAATTGAAAAAATAAAAATAAAGAGAGGATGTGAGAGAAAGACCATTTTAAACTTGAATAATGGATTACATTGCAAACTCTAGAACACCAGGAAACTGGTTGGATTCCAAAATATACTACAGAGTCACAGATTGGAGACATGGTTTAACATAATCAATATAAACTGTGCCACTATAAATAATGTTTTATCCAAAAATATCCTCCAAATGCACATGAACTTCTTAATCTGAAATTTTATTTAGTGGAAAACAAATATTTTATTACAGAATTTTTGGAAGGGTCAGGGGAAAAGACATATTGGAACAGAGGCATAGGGAATAATTAATTACCTATTTTATTGGCAGAGCACAAAATAATGTGAATTATTAAAAACTAATATGCATTTATATCTTCCCAGTAAAAAATAAATAGGATGAACACTTTCATATAACAAGTAGTTATATTTAAAAAATATCTACCATATGGTAATTATTTTGGTCTAATCAAATTATAATTTACATGAACTTTTAAAATAGTCTTCTGTGTAGTATTCCTGTTTCCTCTTTCCTTTTCCTCCAGTCTATCCTCTACAATGTAGCCAGGGTCCTCTGTCTAAAATCCAAAACTTACCACGTTTGTTCACTTTAAACCTTCAAGATTTTTAGTATTAAAAATATGTCCATGATATGGTCTTTGCCTACCCTTCTAGATTTACACTTCATAGCTCTCTGCATTTATAAAATGTTAGCCATATCTTTCAAGATCATACCTACCTATATTGCTTATCTTCAAATGCAAAGTCATTTATGATGAGCTGTCTTCCACATTTCCCTTTAGCCTTTCCTCAATCCCCTCCATTCCTTGGTCTACTCACTCTATTATTTCTAAAATGTAGATAGAGCATCACCCTGTGCTCTGAAGAATCCTGGGTTCAATTCTGACAAGGGCACATGCTAGGTTGTGGGCTAGATCCCCAATGCGGGGTGTGCAGGAGGCAACTGACCAAACACTTCATTTTTTGGCCTCACTATGGAGTTGTTTTCCTCTGGGGCTTTGCTCATGTTTTCCATTTGCTTGAATCCCCCCCCCCCCCGTCCCCATTCTTCACGTGGATTACTCCTAGCCATGCTGTCCTCCCAGGCTTCTCCCATCTTCTTCTGCCAGTTTGATTCATTTTTCTATTTCTGCATTCCCACAACACAGTCCAAATAGATGACATAAAAGCTTGCTTCACTATATTGAACATATCCTTTCAAGACTACTTCCCTCACTGAATAAAAGCTATGTGAGGGAAGGGATTGACCATCTATCATTATATTCTGGCTTCTAACAAAATGCCTGGCATATTATAAAGTCTCCATAATCTGTTTATGAAATGGATGTTATCTTTACAAGGCAGAACATAATTTGGGATGATGCCTTGGACAGACTTAATATTTTTAGTAAAACATAATCTGGCAGTTTCATAATGGTTTCCAATGTCTGCAATTTTTATTTCTACACAAAGTTATACCGTCCAACCACACTTTCTGCAAATTGATAATACATTAAAATTATTCAAGCATTTGAAAATCTGTTTCCTTTAAAAATAAATAACATTATGAATCATGTAAAAACTTGGGTTTGCATGTGAAATATTGTAAAACAAAAGATTATATAAGATTGGTGTCTTACAGCAGTGTCAACACTGATGTAGAGAAGGGTAACATAATTTTTTAAGAAAGAGGAGGGAGGGAGGGAGGGAGAGAGAGAGAGAGAGAGATGAGACAAAAAGATCATTGCTTGTCTCTCATACATACCCACTCCAACCAGTGACTAAACCATAACCCAGTTATGTTCCCTGACTGGGAATTGAACCCACACCCTTTAGTGGAAGGGACAATGACTCCGACCAACTGAGCCACACCAGCCAGGGTGGGAACATGATTTTTGAACCAACTCTGGTCACTGAAATTTAAAAGGAGGTAGTTCATCAGTATTAGGATTAAAGGGAAAGAACCAATATCTCTGAGAGAGAAACAAGGATAAGTACCATATTTGCCGGCGTATAAGATGATTTTTTGGCCCTGAAAAATACCATATTTGCCGGCGTATAAGAGACTGGGTGTATAAGACAACCCCCTAACATTTCCACTCAAAATACAGAGTTTGTTATATACTCGCCGTATAAGACTACCCCCCCACTTGGAGGCGTATTTTTCAGGGCCAAAAAATCGTCTTATACGCCGGCAAATACGGTAGATCTCTTTTGCCTTACCCACTAACCCTAAAAATATCACCATTTTAAAAAGTAGAAAAGTAGAGCAAGACAAAACCTTGTGTAAAAATAAGATTTGAAGCCCTAGCCAGTCTGGCTGAGTGAATAAAGCATCAGACTGTGGACTGAAGGGTCCTGGGTTTGATTCTGGTCAAGGTCCCATGCCTGGGTTGTGGGATGAGCTGGAGGCAGCTGATCGATGAGTCTTTATCATCATTGTTTTTTCTCTCTCTCCCTCTCTGAAATTAATATAAATATATTTTATAAAAAAGTAAGATGTGGATGAGCCATCCTAGTGGTACAAGGATGTGTGACTGAAGACAAGAGTAACTCACTGACAAGAAGGATACAGTCATAGGTAGCAGGTAGATGGTAGTCTGAGAGTTCACTCATTCAACAAATATTTTTGTATTAAAATATTTTTGGTCACTATGTGCCAGACATTGTGCCAACCTTTAGGGAAATGGGTATGAAAATAGAAATATTTATTTCCCATATCGAACTTACTGCTTCATATTTATTAATAAGTATCAAGCAGAAAGAGTCCAAAGAAAAGCCAGAAGAATGCAAAATTAAGTGTTATATTTAAAATGGAGAGGATCAGAAATGAAAGAGGTGAAATAACAACAGACCCCACCGAAATACAAAGGATTGTTACAAAATACTATGAGCAACTCTATTCCAACAAATTGCACAACCTGGAAGAAATGGACATATTCCTAGAAAAATACAACCTTCCAAAACTTAACCAGGAAGAATCTAAAAATCTCAACAGACCAGTTACTTGGGAAGAAATTGAAACAGTCATCAAAAAGCTGCCAGCAAACAAAAGCCCAGGGCCAGATGGCTTCACAGGAGAGTTTTACCAAACATTCAAGGAAGAACTAAAACCTATCCTCCTCAGACTATTCCAAAAAATTCAAGAGGAAGGAACACTTCCAAACTCCTTTTATGAAGCCAGCATCACCCTAATACCAAAACCAGATAAAGACAACTCAATGAAAGAGAATTACAGGCCAATATCCCTCATGAACATAGATGCCAAAATACTCAACAAAATCCTAGCAAATCGGCTCCAGCAGTACATCAGGAAGATCATACACCATGACCAAGTAGGTTTTATTCCAGGAATGCAAGGATGGTACAATATCCGCAAATCAATAAACGTGATACATCACATAAACAAATTGAAAGATAAAAATCATATGGTCATATCAATTGATGCAGAAAAAGCATTTGATAAAATCCAACACCCTTTCCTGATAAAAACTCTCAACAAGGTGGGAGTACAAGGATCATACCTCAACATAATAAAAGCTATATATGATAAACCCACAGCCAACATCATACTCAATGGGCAAAAACTAAAGCCATTCCCTCTTAAAACAGGAACAAGACAGGGATGTCCACTCTCACCACTCCTGTTTGACATTGTACTGGAAGTACTTGCCGTTGCAATTAGACAAGAAGGGGAAATAAAAGGCATCCAAATCGGAAAAGAAGAAGTAAAGTTATCCTTATTTGCAGATGACATGATATTGTACATAAAAAACCCAAAAGACTCCATCAAAAAACTAATAGAATTAATAAATGAATTTGGCAATGTAGCTGGATACAAAATTAACGCCAGGAAATCGATGGCATTCCTGTACACCAACAATGAATTTACAGAAACAGAGACCAAAAAAGCAATCCCATTTACCATCGCACCAAGAAAATTAAGATACCTGGGAATAAATTTAACTAAGGAGGTAAAAGACCTATATACGGAAAACTACACAACACTGAAAAAAGAAATAGAGGAAGATGTAAACAGATGGAAGAACATACCATGCTCATGGATTGGTAGAATCAACATCATCAAAATGTCCATACTTCCCAAAGCAATCTATAGGTTCAATGCACTCCCCATCAAAATACCAACGGCATATTTCACTGACCTAGAAAGAACTCTCCAAAAATTCATTTGGAACAACAAAAGACCTCGAATAGCATCAGCAATCCTGAGAAAGAAGAGTAAAGTAGGAGGGATCTCCATACCAGATTTCAAACTGTACTACAAAGCCACTGTCCTCAAAACAGCCTGGTACTGGCACAAGAACAGACATATAGATCAATGGAATAGAATAGAGAATCCAGATATCAACCCAAATCAATATGCTCAATTAATATTTGACAAAGGAGGCATGAGCATACAATGGAGTCAAGACAGTCTCTTCAGTAAATGGTGTTGGGAAAATTGGACAGATACTTGCAAAAGAATGAAACTAGAGCACCAACTTACTCCATACACAAAAATAAATTCGAAATGGTTACAGGACTTAAACATAAGACGGGAAACCATAAAAATACTAGAGGCATCCACAGGCAGCAAAATCTCAGATATATGCCAAAAGAACTTCTTCACTGAGACTGCCCCTTGGGCAATGGAAGCTAAAGAGAAAATAAACAAATGGGACTATATCAAAATAAAAAGTTTTTTCACAGCAAAAGAAACCATCAACAAAACAACAAGAAAGCCCACTGCATGGGAGAACATATTTGCAAACGATATTACTGATAAAGGTTTAATCTCCAATATCTACAAACAGCTTATTCAACTCAGTAAAAGGAAAATAAATGAGCCAATTAAAAAATGGGCAATGGAACTAAATAGAATCTTCTCAAAAGAAGACAGAAGGAAAGCCAAGAGGCACATGAAAAACTGTTCAAAGTCACTACTTATCCGAGAGATGCAAATCAAAACAACAATGCGATACCATCTCACACCTGTCAGAATGGCCAACATTAACAAATCAACAAACGACAAGTGTTGGAGAGGTTGTGGAGAAAAAGGAACCCTCGTGCACTGCTGGTGGGAATGCAGACTGGTACAACCACTGTGGAGAACAGTATGGAGTTTCCTCAAAAAACTGAAAATGGAACTCCCATTTGACCCAGTAATCCCACTACTAGGAATATATCCCAAGAAAATAGGAGCACCAATCAGAAAGGATATATGCACCCCTTTATTCATAGCAGCACAATTTACAATAGCTAGGATTTGGAAACAGCCTAGGTGCCCGTCAGCAGATGATTGGATCAGAAAACTATGGTACATCTACACAATGGAATACTATGCTGCCATAAAAAAGAAGGAATTCTCATCATTTGCAGCAACCTGGATGGAACTGGAGAATATCATGCTGAGTGAAATAAGCCAGTCAATGAAAGAGAAACACCATATGACTTCACTCATTTATGAATAATAAAGAACATTATAAAATGATGAACCATAAGTTAAATATAGCGACAGTAAAGCAACAAGCAGACTGTCTAATTACAACGGGGGGGGGGGGGGAGGGAAATATGCGGGAAATAAGAGATCAACCGAAGGACTTGTACACATGCGTATAAGTATAACCAATGGACACAAAACTCCGGGGAGGGAGGGAATGTTTTGTTTTGGTTTTGTTTTGTTTTGTTTTTTTTTTGGGGGGGGCAATGGTAATATATGTACACAGATAATAATTTAATAAAAAAAATAAATAAATAAATAAATAAAATGGAGAGGATCAAATGGAAATATCCAAATGAACACAGAAAATACCTTTGTCACTAAAGCTTCCATTGTTAGCTTTGGGAAAAGTTTGGTCATTGCTAATGTTTTTTACTCAAAAAGTAAAAAAAAAAAAAAAAAAAAAAAAAAAAAAAAAGAGTATTTTCAATATTGCTCCTTTATCTTTACTTCTCACTAACTTTTGTAACACTTACCTGTGACTTGCATTTGACCCCTATAGAAATGAAGTTCATTCTAGTGGGTAGAGGCTGGAGAGTTTATATTTTACCTACAATCTAGTTTAAGACTTTTGCTTTGCTTTCCAAAGCAACCGAGAGTTTTCTCTTCGCTCGTGTTAACTTTTCTCAAAAACAGAGTGACTTGCTTTTTGGCACCTGGAAAGGTGGCTTGAATGATGAATATTTCCACTACCTCAAGAAAACACACTGCGGCCAAATCACAGCATTGAGACACTTCAGGAGAAAGCCAGCTACTTGATATGCAAGCACAAGCATTCCCGGGGTCCCGAAGTGAAAGGGATGTCTCCTGCCTCTAAGTCACTCATAGGAAAGAAAACAGTTGGAGAAGAAGAAGAAGAAAAAAAAGCCAGCATATGGCAGGTGTGACCAGCAGAGACATGAGCTCTGCCAATCCCAGAGTCCAAAATAGAGCTTCCTTGCTTCTTTTCATCTCCCAAAATATTGTTACATAAAAACCCCCCACAACTTTGTCAGATAGCAAGACAGTTGAAGTTATTTTTAATTGTCTTTAGTTAAAATCATAGTGAACCGTATTTCAAAAGATGTGTCAGCATGAAATACATTCTAGTCACAGTCAAACGTTTTGCTAAAAGACTGAAGCTCTTAAGAGCAATTAAACTAAGAAGTAGAAAAATAAGTTTTAAACTAGGGAATGGATTTTTTATCTAGAAAATAAAATACTGAAAGCCCACAATTTAGAGGAAAATGCAAAAACTTAATTTTTCTGCCAAACAAGATCTGTGCACCATTCTTTAATAACTAACAGAAATGAAGCAGAGGAAAAATGGACTGTAATAACAAATGTAGGTATAAATATGCATCAATATTCACATTTCACTGACATATCTCTACATCCATCTATCTTTTTATCTATCTGTCTCTCTATTATCTATCTATCTATCTATCTATCTATCAATCATCAAATTACTATATTTTAGGTGCCATAATAGAGGCTAGATTCAATGTAAACAAAAGTAGTTTAGTCTCTATTACTTTAAAATATAATTTTAATTATTGTGTGGGCATGGAAAGGTCAATAGACCAGGAGATGATTGTCATTGAAAAGATAGTTAGCTACACTTACAGATTCCCAAGAAAAGGGGGCATACTATGTATGCCATGGAGGGCCACTGAGGAAGCGTTGAGGTCAGGCAGAAGGCAGAGAGGGTGGGAAGAAAACAAGGGCAAGAGCTTTTGTAGGAAGGACCAGGTGAGGAAGAGTAAGAAGGTTTAGAGTTGCTTAGTGTGAACATTTCCGTGGTCTCTGGGGCACAGGGCAGATCCTAGATGTCTACTATTTTCCTCTGAGGTGATGAGGGCAGTGAAATAGTGGCCCTGAGTGTGAGGATCTGATAGAGGAAGTGGCTGGAGTGTTGAGCCTGGATTGGTGGGTGTTTATTTAAAATGTATGTTCACCGTGGAGTTTTTTACTATCTCTAGAAATTGACAAACCATGGGAGGGATATATCCCTCCAGTGTCCCCAAAGGTCAGATGTCCAAAGCATCAAAATATAAAAATAAATAAATATATAATTAATATATATTTGTGCAAGGATTTTCTGCTTGGCAGAAAGGCAGAGGATGTAAAAGGCAATAGTGGGAATGAGTGGAATTCTTTACAGAATTTATGGAAGATACATCTAATCTAAACAGGAATCAATGAGCACTTCCTTGAAATAATGTTTAAACTGAGTCCTAAGGGCACAAGAGGCAAATGTGGGATGATGCGCAGATAGGAGAGAAAGCAAAGCCCACAGCATGTGCTAAGACCTGGACTCAGGAACATGTTTTGAAAGATCAGTGCCAGAAAGGAGTTTCGTATGACTGGTGTGTACAGCAAGGGAGGTATTCACAAGAGGAAGGCTATAAGTCAGACTCCAACTATTTACAGAACACCTCCTAGGTATCAGCTCTTCTGATGTGATTAGAGGTTGACCAAATGGACAGGTTTGAAACCGAGGTGCAAAAGTTCAGATTTCATCCCAGGTGCATTGGGAATCCAATGAGTAGTGTTCAGAATATGCGTGAGGAGGATGGAAAAAAAAGAGGGGAGGGCGGGCTCTGTTACAAAATAATAATTTAACATTTTCATGTAACTCTCATCCAGAGTAAACTCTGAAATTCACTGAGGAAGAAAAAAAAATATTGGTAGCAGGTGGAGGGACAAAGATTTTCTTTGAAGTGTTATGGATTTCTCGAGTTCACAGACATGTTCTGTAAACTTTGGGCTCTTTGTAATATATTTTAAAGTATTTTTCAGGAGAGGTGAAGGTGGGACATAAAATGCCATGGTTTGAATAGGAAATAAGTTATGTTGCTTGCTCTTTCACCAGGTTACACATTCCTAGCTCAATTAGGAATGGTAAATTGGAAAGCATTCACAAGGTTGTGAAACTGATCATTTCCTGTTTTTCAGAAATGTTTTCTTCTTTTTTTTTTTTTAAAGGGAGGGAATGGAATCCAAAGCTTGAAAAGTGCCAAAGACATGAGTTATGAGGTTTGCTTTTGAAGTATCTAAATACATAAATTTGGAACTATCAACAACTTTGTGCTAACAACTATTTCTGGAAGGCTGTCAACTTCATATGTATTACCACACACATTATCTCTGCAACTTTACAAAGTAGATACATGATAAAAATAATTATTCCATAATTGAGGTTATTGAGAATTAAGAAGCCTGTCCAAGGTGAAGAGCTACTAAGTAGAGAAAATTGGAATTCAAATCCAGCACAGGGTCTGTTTTCTGGAGAATCTAGACTATGACAGATATTTTCATAAATAACTTGCTTCACTTACCTACTAGTATATAGTGTTTTTATGGTTCACTACTTTCAGAATCATATTTCAAAGGTTTCAAAAATAAGGGAATGAGAATAAATCATGCCTTTCATAAAGGATAAACCAATTATGCAAAAACAGATAACTTCAAGCTTTTCAAAGTTATATGTATCTCATCCAGGTAGCTTTCACTAGGCAGTAACCACTAAGCCTTTCTTTTTAAGGGGTTTAGTTGAGATTTTTGCCAGCTTTGTATTTAAATAAGAATTTTCTCTCATTTCTCATTCTTTTTTTTCTATATATGTGTGTGTATTTTTCTGTCTCCTTTCATTTTTTCAAGGATCTTTACATTCTCTTCTCTTACACACAATGTCCTAGACATTTTCTTGTCTGCAGAGTGGTTATGGTCACTGGTATGGAGACAGACTACCTGGGTTCACAGTTCCAGTTCTGCCACTTAATTGTGGCCTTTCTTAATTTTCCTGGACTTTTGCTCATCTGTAAAATTAGGATAAAATATTGCTTATATCATAAGATTATCTAAAGGATTAAATTAACAAATTTACTTAGAGCAATGCCTAACAAACTTTAAACATATAACAATAGATTTTATTAACTTCTATTTTGCTAGTATAATTCTTTGAAGAGATGGAAGAATCACAAAGTTAAAGTCAGAAAGACTTAGATTCAAGCCTAAGTTTTACAACTGAAGAGTTTCTTTAGGTGAGCAAGTAATTTAAACAATTCTGCAAGTCTATTCAATGCCTTGGTCCCTTCGTGAATTTTCAAATATCCATAATCCCTTATCTAAAACCCTTGGGTTAAGATGAGTTCATAAATTCATTTTCTTTTATATTTTTGAAATTAAGTAAGATTCATTCATAATGTATTTCAATGCCACCCCTTTCTGGGGACTAGAAGAGCACCCAGTAATCAGACATATTAACATTTCTACTGAGAATCTTAAAAAAAAAATTATAGGAGATTAAATAAACTTAAAAATCTAAAGAAACAGTGGAATCAGATCAGATTTTACCACTAAACAAACTTGCCATATATTTTTTTAATGTCTTTGTATTCCTGAATTGCAGAAAATGGATTGTGAAACTGAATTTCCAATGACCACCAGGACACAAGTCACTCACTGTGACATACCTGGCCTTGAAGGAAATTACTTTTTTCTGAAGTCCTTTCTTTCTTTCCATGTTCCATGAAGCAGGGGGGTGGGGGAGGAGGGAGCCAGGGCTATGGCCCTGCATTTGCACTTACTATTGTTCCACTAGAGACTTCCCCTTTTCTTGACTCATATCCTTCAACTAGTCCATATATAAACATTTACTGAGTACCTATCAAAAGAGGAACATCTACACTAATAAAAGAGAAACATGCAAATTGACTGTCCCTCTACTACGCCCACCAGCCAATCAGAGTGAGCATGCAAATTAACCCAATAAAGATGGCAGTTAATTTGAATACATAGGCAGGAGCAAAGAATGAAGACCGCATAGAAGGAAGCTACACACTCAGAAGGAAGTGAAGCCATGGAGAAGGGAGTGAGGCAACAGAGACAGGAGGGGAAAAAGGCAATGGAGATGGGAAGGAAGTGAAGCAAAGACAAGAAGGAGTGAGGCAGCTAAGAAGGGAGTGAAGCCTGCCTCAGACGTAGGAAGCCCTATTTTTGTAGGAATAGGCCTGAGGAAGCCCTATTCTTGCAGGAATCTTCCTGTAACTGGCTTCTAGTCCTATATAATAAAAGCCTAATATGCTAAGTGTCTGGTCAGTTTTCCTCCACCAATCAAAGTGTAATATGCTAATGATATGCTAAAGCCGCTCAACTGCTTGTTATGTCATGCACTGACCACCCAGATGCAGACACTTTAACTGATAGGTTAGCTTGCTTCTGGGGTCCAGCCAATTAGGACTGAGCAGGACACATCCTGTAGCCCTCCCATGGTCCCTCTTCAGCTAACCAACCTCCTGCATCCCTCCCCTTCGCATCAGTGGAGTACCTCAGCATGGCTTGTACCCTATGACAATCTGGGACCCCTCAGGGGATGTTGAAGAGCCAGTTTCGACCTGATACCACAGACTAGGCCAGGGGACCCCACTGGTGCATAAATTCATAAGACATGACTTACTATCTAGGAAAAAAAAACAATAAAAAATGTTGAAAGAATTAAAATATATTCTATACAGATTCTATACTAGAAGAAATAGGTGGACATTTTATGTATCTTCCTCTCTCCATTATGTACTTACACTAAGCCATTTGAGAAATGGGGTGATCTTACTCATAAATAGGCACTAAATAACTGTCATGAAACTGCAGGCAGTTCTTTCTTTTAAAGTGCTAATAAATTCTCAAGCAATGGTTCCTTTTAAGATGTCTCTAGGGCTCAATGTTTTAAAAAATAAAAAATATTACCTATTAAATTACTTGATAAAACTTACTTTTCAATTGTCATGAGTCTGAAACATGAATCTAAAGCTAGAGTCTCTTGAAAATGGAAAACCTTTTATGTTGTTGTACTCTCTAAAAGGAGAAATTATTCCTATCATTTGGGCCTACTCATAGCCAAAATTATCTTTAGGGATATTTTTCATTATCTCATGATACGACATATTTCATTACTATTTTTAAGGACAAAAAAAATGAAGCTTCAGTTAACAAAACCAAAATACCAGTCAGATCCATTAGATGGTATTTATTAGAGGTAATGACTACATTGTGAGGCTATAATATTCAATATTCAGTTCTTTACTTAGTTTCCTGTGGTGCTTAAACCTGTCCTTTGGGTTTGATTTTTTTTCTTCAATAAATAAACATTTACCTTTGTATGTGGTTCTTACCTCTGAGGTATTCAAATATTTGTTCTATGATCATTGCCTTTAGTTATTTATTGAGCACACTCCCTTATCCCCATGGTGTTCCCACAGTGCCTGGCCTGCCTCACATCTGGGTAATGTGTCTCTCAGTATATTCTTATCTGCTTCCCTCTCCCAATATTCATACACGAGACAACACAATGATCTCTGAAATCCCAGGCTGGTGTCATTATTGAGATAGAAAAGATGTGTATCTTTTCATATTCTTTTTTATTCCAGTTCTCCAACTTCATGTGAACCAGTTTAAACAGTTTTGTTTTCAAAATAGAGTAAATAGAAATGGGACAGTCATTTATGGGAAGCAACACAATTCCATTTTTAACTGAAAATTTAACCCTATGATTACAGCATGTTTTTTTCCAAGCCTTTCCTTCTGAAACCCCAGAGTGAACATCTGTCTGGTTTTAGACCTTCAACATCAAGATGACATCTGGAACAAGTATTTAGGCAGGTAACATAATCTTATCAAAAGAAGGATTTGCAAGATAAATATTACCACAAAACTGACTCTAATGGGTGACAGGCACCTGAGTATTCATCACTATCCTTTGCACTGATTTTTGACAGCATCTTATTCAGCGACAGCTGCTCTGTCACTGCCTTTAGACCAGAAACCAGAAAATCTTGTGTAACTCAGTGAGAGGATTCTGCAGGCCCTCCGTCTGTCTGAGGATATCTGCTTTGCTGAGCAGTTTGGTGTCCCAGGGATTTCTTAAGTAGCAGGTGCACTATTATACACACCAACAACTGGCTGGGTGAGGAGCACTGTAGCTCAGTGCCCATTGCCTGATGACAACGACATAAAGAAATGAACCTCCTAAGGAAGGAAAATTAGAGAATGTCTAATTTGTCCAAACACATTTAAACCAATGTTGGGGGAAGACATTTTGGAGGCTGAGAAAACATTTGTGGTTAAATCTCAATTCTCTTTCCATGCAGCCATGGTTTTCTCACAGGCAGAACTCTTAATGGCAACATGCTTTTTTCTTCTTGCAGACCTGTACTATTTCTGAGTTTATACATACTAGGAGCGTGTAAAATGTGGATTGAGTTTAAAATTGGACCCATCCATTCAGCCAAAATAAAATCAAAACAGTTTTCACCTATGGATAATTGACCACAGGTACCATTAGAACAAATGTAAACTTTAATTTAAAATCTGGTCTTGGTTAGGTTTCCAGTTCAGGCCTTTTGACTGCATTTTCATAGCTCTAAGCTTTGACAATTGAAACTAGAACTGAGATTGCCATAAACTTCCTTACCCATGTGTCTATTGGGAATTTGAAGAGAGACACAGATTACACAGAATGTGGAATAATACCCAGGTCACAGATCGCTAATATGCAAAATGTGAAATATTAAGTAGCAAATCAAGATGTCTGGGGTTCTGTCTGACCCACAGCACACTGTGTGACCTTAGAACCATGCCCCTGGATTTATTGGCCATGATTACAGCTATCTCATCTACCAGTTACCAGAAGGGTTTGTGAGAACAGGATGGAACAACTCTGAAAACCACTGAGGAAAATATACTGTGTATATAATTAAAGACTAAAGTTGTTGACAGTTGACACTAATAACATATTGAGGAGTAAAGTTGTCATTGGTGATGAGATCTCTTGAGCAAAGTCCTTCTCTGAGCAGATAGTCACTGTAGATGTGAGACACACCATCTGCTGTGCTAAATCTTGCTGCCGCCCCTCTCTCCAGGCTTCTAACACTTCACGCCCTTCCAAGCTCAACACGGTAGAAATTCTAATCTCATCACTCCCTTTCTTCAATCACTTCTGAAGTTTCCCCACTGCCAAGTCCTGCTGCTTGGCTTAGAAGTGATGTAAGGGAGAGGATGAAAGTTCCATCAACGAAGGGTAAATAGTATAGCTACTTATTAGGAACTATTCACTTGGCACCCAACAACCCTTGCAAAGCCTCCATCTGCTTCTCCATCCTGAGCTTGCTGCCCTCCACCCCCAACCCCAGATGCCTGCAGCTCCTGGCTGCTTGAAGCTCTGGTTGCTCCATAACCTGCCAACTCATCTTCCTGAAGCCCTATTAGCTATTTCCTCCTTGATTTCTCCAGTCAGGTGAAGGCCTCCATCTCTTTTATTGTTTATTTCTGATGCGGTTCCCCTCAGAAGTAGCCTGTGTGTCTTTTCCCCATAGGCAATGCCATTGGTTAAAGGGTTGGCATGAAATAATTTGTGTTTGTTGAATGATTGGATCCACATCCCACCATTAACTTTTGTTACTCCCAGTGTAGAATAATTCTTATGGACTCAGATAATGACTTAATTCCAGTCTTGCTTTTTCCTTATTGAATCCTTCAAAGTCCAAGTAAAACACGTATGAGTCTTTTTATAATCTTATATCAAATATTTTCCATAATGGAATATTAAAGTAATGAAAAAATGGCAGTAAATCCTTGATTCTCTTTCTTTACGAGTTTAATTTTGTTAAGTTCTAACAAAAATTATTCTGCCCTTACTTTCATAACATTTTATGTTTCCATTACATGTTTAAACCTTCTAGAGTATACTAATTCTGTTCACACATTTACCCGGTAGCCTTCAGTCTCTTGTCCTATGTAGTCTATTTCACCATTAACCTTGCAGCCTGCTCTGCTCCCACTTTACTTTTTCCCTTTCCCCAATGGGACAATATGGTATGAATGCTCAGTAGAACTGTATCTCTCTTTGTTGGGCAATGTTGCAGCCTGAAATATCCGAAAGAATATTGACCTTGCTTTTAGAAGACCTGATTTTATTTTCAGAAATCGGGGCAGAATAAAAATGAAAATGTTTGATCTTTTGAGCAAAACGCGCACACACGCACGCCACTCCTTTCTCCATCCATCCGGGTGATTTCATTGGCTAATAGATCTGATAAGTGCAGATCTATTTAATGCTGCATTCTTTAAGTGTGAGGTTGCTCTCAGAGTGACTGCAGAGTCTTATAGATATCCGAGTTCCATGGCTCAGTACACACCCAATCCTGGCCCTCCCGGGTACCTGAGCCCAGACCCCTGCCAGCTGGTAAGGGCTGCAAGGCCATTGAGTGAGAGCAGGAGCGAGGGAAGCTAAGAACCATTGCTAGAGAGGAAAGGTGGTGGCAGGAAGCAGGATCGCACCTGAGCAGAAGCATCAAGCCCTCTGAAATGCTCTGTTGTCCCAGTCTTCAGTTATCAACACAGCTTCAAATACAAAATTACTAAGAGCTTCAAGATGGCGAATGCAGAGCATTTAACTTCAATCATGGGGCCCCTTTCTGAGCGGGGATCCTATGGGGCTTCATTTTCAGGAAAAAGTACTCCATGAGCCTCCATATATAACTCAAATAATGTTAGCGATTTGCTGTATCTATTGTGAATTATTACACACAATAAGTGTTTGATGGGCCAATGGTTTGCTGCACAACTTCTTCAACTTGACTTCCTGAGTTCAAATCCCAAATCTGTTTCTTGTTAGCTAGGCAAAGTTAGGTCCATGACTCTTGACATTTACTTTAAATGACAGACTTCACAGTCTGTACAGTGGGATAGCATGAGTGTATGTGTTACTTAATTAAGCTAATGCTCAGGTGCTATTCAAATAAATGCATTTGAGAAATGGCCAGCCAACACGATGTCATGAACACACAGTCTAGAAATCAACTAGCTTTCTTCCAGAAAAGGTACATTTTTCTGGTGGCTGCTACAAACGTTCTGATTATTCCCATCTGTTAATAATAGTTAATGCTTTGCTGACTACTATACTGCATGTAAATATATGGACTTGTAAAAATACACAATTATATGTTAATTAGTATGATAAATATTAGAAATAGGTTCTTTTTGGTTACATTAAATGCATTCAGAATAGTTGGGTTGTATAAAATAATTTTTAAAAACTCCCACCCTTGATGATCAGAATATAAAAATCCAGGCAACCTACACACTTAGGAATGATTCATGAGCCTACATTCTTCAACCATCTGGTGTCCAGCCGTAAACCCTGGAGTTTTGGGCTGTATGTGTGACAGAATTCTTCCTGTGCAGTTTTGGCACTTGCTTCAGGAAACTTTTCCTGCAAAGTAATAGTTAGAACATGTCAAAGGAAAGAGAATTGGGATGTCCTTATGCTAACAGAACAGATCATATGGGAAATTATTTTTTAGTGCATGTGAATAAATGTTGAGTTAATATGTGACATATATTGCACCAAAATTAAATCTGAGACTTGTACATCAGTTTTTCAAGGCTGGCACAATGAAGTATCATAGTATAGGTGGCTTAAACAACAGAATATATATATATATATATATATATATATATATATATATATATATATATCAAGCCTGGAGGCTAGAAGTATGAGATTAACATATTTGCAGAGTTGGTTTCTTCAGAGGGTCTCTCTTTGTCATTGTAGATGGCTGTCTTCCTCTGTGTTTTCATATTATTTTCCTCTTCTACCTGTCTGTGTCCAAGTTCTTTCTCCTTATAAGAATACCTGTCAAGTTGGATTAGGCCCCATCCTAATGAATTTATTTTATTAAATAATCTCTTGGATGCCCTTATCTCAAAATGGAGTGATATTATTAGGTACTAGGGATTGGGACTTCAACAAACAAAATTTTGGGGACATAACTCAACCCTTAACAACTTGTTTTTGTTATACATTGTTAGCAGGTGTTGAAGAGTAACTTTTAGAATCTTAGTTTTGTTGTTTATTATTATTATTATTATTACTTACCAAGAAGAACTGAAAAGCTGTGTACATCTAAACTGGCTTGGATCAGCTCACAGTCCTTGGGAAATCTATTTACTGCCTCTTTGCCTCAGAATCTAATTCACAAGGTTGTTTTAATGACTGAATATGTTAAAGAATATGAAGTGTTTAAAACGAATATCTGGTGAATATCAAATGTTTGTCATTATGAATATTGTCCTTTATTGATTAAATGATTAAATGGATGAAAAAATTAGTGAATGAATGATCCAATGAATAAGATTAGTTTTACTTATTTGCAGAAGCAAATTAAAAGCAAACAGAAGTCAATGACATTGTTATCTTCACCTGCATTTTCAGAGATAGAACTTGTATAATACCTTAGGTAGCCAGACACAAAATCCAGTTTTCTTTTACTTCACTATGTCACACCATTTCTTTTAAGAGCCAACTTCACAAATGGCCACCAAAGTGTGATTTCCACCTGATCCTACTAAAAATAAAAAAAATAATGAACTAAGACCACTACACTTCAATTACTAAGATCTCTGGGTATATGGTTGATTTAAATTTAGTTTGAACTATTATTAAATTAAATTAGTGAAGTGTTTAATAAATACTAATTTGAGCAAGCATGTTGTCGTTAAAGAATGTCACATATCTGAAACTGAAAAGAACTTACCGTAAACTGATTTAACTCAGTTTGATCATTCCATCTATTAGGTTCTGTTTGGTGTATCTTAGTAGATATCAATAATAACAGATTATCTACTCCTTCACATGACCTATTCCAGGTTTTCATGAAGGAAAATCTCAGACCATGGTCTGTAGAACATCTACACGTGTTTTAGCAGGCATGAATAAATAGTCATGTAATCTCAATAATGTCCCAGTTTTCTGTTCTCTTTACAGCTCCAAAGATACTTTGCATGAAAGACTGAAAGACTCAGCTGAGTAAAATGCCGGAATAAGGCTCTCTACACCTGCAGCAGAACACAGATTCATTCGCGCCTCAAGGCCAGGGGACATTCCCAAGGACAAAGGTAAAGGGTCCGATAGATTCTATACTCTCTCAGTTCATGAAAAGATGGGGAGTTTCTCTAAGATATTGTTGTCAATACACATATTTTAATACCACTAATTTCAGTTAGGTTGTCTCTAACATTCATTGTGCTGATTATTAAAGGGCATTCCAAGTATCTTCTTGAGAGTGGCTGCTTCTGAGTGTGGTCCTTCAGATTAATGAGAGTCTTCACTGGGGTGTGAATATGGATAAGGACAACTAACTGACCTGAGGATGCATGTTAATACTAACACACATACTAAAGCATCCTATATAATAAAAGGGCAATGTGAAAATACAACAAATGTAGGAACAACTGGAACAACTGAACAATCGAAACACTGATTGCTATGACATGCACTGACCACCACGGGGCATGTGCAGAAAGTGGTGGGTGTTGGCCGCAGCAGCAGTGGGATGGTGAAGCAGGTGAGCAGCAGCACCAAACCCAGGCAGGATGCTGGTTGCTGTCTTTGGAGGGGAGCCTCTGGTGGTTATTAAAAATTATTTGCTCCAGCATGCACTGGTCCCCTTGCACTGGCTCCTATAGCTCCTGAGGACTTCTCCACCTCCCCATGCTCCTGAGGGGTGATTGGGCCAGCAGCTGCCACTGGCAGCCGCTGAGAGTACTGTCCCCCAATCATTCCACACCTTTAGCGGTGCGAGTGGAGGGGCACCATCAGTGCATGAAAGTGATGGCAGCGGGAGCAGGGCTACTGGCAGAGAGGGGACTGGGAGCAATGGGGAGGGAGAGTCAGGCAAGGGCACAGAGGATGGGCTGAGACCTGCCCGGTGCCTACCAGAGCCTTGTGGCCCACAGTTCCTTTTCAGGTGCACGAATTCATGCATTGGGTCCCTAGTTTTAAAATAAATTACAGACATTATATCTACCATGCTATCAGCTTATTTGTACACAATTTAACAAGATGCCCTTTCTAGAAAAATCAAAAATGGTACAATTCTGAATGATTTACCTTCCAGAAGATGCTCATTAACAGATTTGTCTCCATAGCAAAAGAAATCATATACTTGAAAGATACAAAGTTTCACCGAAAATAAAAATGACTCTCCCTTAGTCATATATATATATATATATATATATACACACACACACACACACACACACACACACATGTACACACACACTAGGTATATACCAGTATACGTATATATGGTTGTCATTAGTAATACTAGAGGCCTGATGCACAAAATTCATGCACTGGGTCGTGGTTGTCCCTCAGCCCAACATGCACACTTTCCAATCTGGAACACCTTGGGGGATGTAGGACATCCCTTTCACAATCTGAGGCTGCTGGATCCCAACTGACTGCCCTTAACCACTTCTGTCTGGCAGCCTGATCGCACCCTAACCACTGCCCTACCAGCCTGATCAATGCCTAACTGCTCCTCTGCCAGCTTGTTTGCCCTTAACTGCCCTCCCCTGCAGGTCTGGGAAGGGCAGTTAAGGGCAATGCCCACCCCTACATATTCCCTCTCTATTAGATAGGGTTTTTTCTTTAATTTATTTGACAGCCCTAACTGGTTTGGATCAGTGGATGGAGTGTCCTCGGCCTGCAGACTCAAAGGTCCCAGGTTCGATTCTGGTCAAGGGCATGTACCTTGGTTGGAGGCACATACCCAGTGGGGAGTGTGCAGGAGACAGCTGATCAATGTTTCTTTCTCATAGATATTTCTAGTTCTCTATCCCTTTCCCTTCCTCTCTGTAAAAGAAAAAAATCAATAAAATATATATATATATATATATATATATATATATATATATATATATATTTTAAAGAAACTTTTAAGATTCTTCTTCCATTATCTGCCTGACTGATGTGACTTAGTAATTGAGACCCCAGGCTGCCACTGCTGGGAGGAGATCATGCCATGGGGGTGTGGACAACTCCCAGGCTGAGACCCCAGCTGCAGGTTTGTGTGTGGGGAGATCACTCTGAGGAGAGTGAATTTGTTTTGTTTTGTTTTGTTTTGTTTTGTTTTGTTTTGTTTTACAAAGTGTGAGGAGGGCCTCTGGGCAGTATTCCCCCTGGCTGCTTATTCTTCCAGCTCTCAGCGGTAGCCCTTCCTGAGATTGTGGGACTCCAGCAGGCTGAGAGGACTGGGTGCAGCTATCTTGTGGCTATGGGCACCACCATTTTTGTCGTGGAGTGGTGGTTAATTTTCATATTACTCTTTTATTAGATAGGATTGCCCCTTATTGCCCAGCTGATGTGGCTCAGGGATTAAGTATCAGTCTATGAACCAAGAGGTCATGGTCATGTTTCCATTTTGGTTAGGGCACATGCCTGGGTTACGAAATTGATCCCCAGTCAGGGGCATGCAGGAGATGTCAATAAAGGATTCTCTCTCATCATTAATGTTTCTATCTCTCTCTCCCTTCCTCTTTGAAATTATTTATAAATATATATATATATATATATATATATATATATATATATATATATATATATATAATTTGAATCAATGATGGAATGAATGAGAGAAATAATAAATGAATGATTCAATCAGTAAAGCTAGTTTTACTCTTTTATTTACAGAGAAGTAATTAAAAGCAAGCAAGACTCAATCACATTCTCAAATGTCTGTGTCTATACTCTGTGATTTTTCTCAACAGAAATAACTATTATCTATTGCAATTTATATTTTCTCAACTTTATTGGTCTATTGAATTCTAGGCTACAAGGTATGTACGCCTGTCACACAAAATATATTTTAGATCTAGAACAAGATATTGCCTCCAAGGACCTAAGTGCAATATTTATTATAAAATTTTAGATATTATATGCTAAATATGAGATATTATTTAGTATAACATGTAGATACTCATAGATGCTTAGATACTGACCAAAGGATTAAACATTTACTTAACTTGAGTTAAAAAATAGTCCATGTAACAATGAACACTTGCATAATGACTTCGGTTTTATAATCAGCATGTCAAGTCTTCCCACTCTTGTAGGAGGAATGCATTATAAATATATTCTAAGAACAAGGCTTTAGATACCTTCTTAAAATATCACAGAAACATTGTGATTATTCAGTAAGGCATGAGGATGACTCAAGTCACATGAGAATATAGCTCTCTTAGAGCAGGACCATTTTAGATAGGTGTATATTTTCCCTAAAGGGTCCAACACATATAAAAGATTAGCAATTTTATTCAATGTTTTGATGGTGACAGTATTAAATTCTAATCCCAGGCCACAAGACTTCTGGATAGGCATGAAAACCCAAAGAGGAAAGGGGAACAGATGTGATTGTACGGGGATAAGTTTGTCGCTACAAGTAACCAATGGTTACATTATATGCTATGATGTCATTCTCCTTGTATCTCACATTAATGCAAATTGTAGAACCAAAAAATGGAGGAGCTAAAATAAATGCTTAAAGTCATCTAGCTGAGTGTCTTATTGTTTGTCTTGTGCTTTTTAGCAGTGAAAATCTTCTTTTAACTGACGTGAAAACTCCATAATAGTATTTAAATATTTAATTCATTCAATATTTAAATACTATTATTTTCAGATGACTGTTTAGAAGGGTAGTTCTGGACTAAAATACTCCACTTCAAAGCTCAGATGAGAACCATAATTCAAATAGTGAGGATGAAAAAAAAAAGAGCATGCATCCAATAGATTTTTAGAGCATAGACTCAGCTTGTGGGGATGAAGGAAAGAAGGATGTTGATTTTGGTTTCTAAGTTTCCAGCTTGAACAGATAAAACCTTGAATACCATTTTACTAATATAGTGTGGCAGAAGAATAGCATCAAAATAATAAAACCAGGAAGAAATAGGAAGAGGAGGAAGTGAACTAGAGAATAGCATTATGGAAAACAATAAGAGAGAGTTTTGAAATTTAGATGAAACAACAACAACAAAATCCATTGAACTTGTCATTTGGAAAGTCACTAATTAACTTTATCTGTGTGGTTTAATGGAACAGTACAGCCATGATTATTATTACAGAGCATTGTAGAGTTATAGAGATGTGAGTAAATGGAAAAAAAAAAACTTAAAACTTTCCTAGATCAGATAATAAGAAAGGATATCCCCTCTCACCACTCTTTTTCAACATTATATTCGATGTTATAGAAAATGTAATAGGACAAAAAAGGGAATAAGATATATGCAGATGAGAAAGGGAGAAATAAAATTATCTTTGTTCACAGATGACATAGTCATCTATGTAGAAAATCTGAAAGAATTGACAGAAAAAAAAAAAACTTCTAGAATTAATAAACAATTGTAGCAAAGTTGCAGGATGCCAAGTTTATATAAAAAAAAAAATCAATCACCGCCAAAACCTATTCGGCTCAGAGGATAGAGCGTCAGCCTGCAGACTGAAGGGTCCCAGTTTCGATTCTGGTCAAGGTCATATACCTTGGTTGCGGGCACATCCCCAGTGGGGGGTGTTCAAGAGGCAGCTGATCGATGATTCTCTCTCACCAATGTTTCTAACTCTCTATCCCTCTCTCTTCCTCTCTGTAAAAAATCAATAAAATATATTTTTAATTTTTTTTAAAATTCAATCACTAGTATATGTCATCACAATACAGAATTTGAAATTAAAAACACAATATCATTCACATTAGCACCAACAAATATCCTTAGGTATAAATCTAACAGAATATGTACAAGAACTGTGTGAAGAAAATCGCATATATCTAGATAAATAAAGTAAAGAACTAAATAAGTGGATATGTATTCCATGATCATAGTTAAGAAGATGGCATATTTTATAAACCTAGAATTAACTCTCCAAAAATTCACCTGGGGAAAAAAAGACCCAGAATAGCTGCAGCAATTCTAAGAAAGAAGAACAAAGTAGGAGGGATCTCAATACCAGATATCAAGCTGTATCACAAAGCCACTATTCTCAAAACTGTGTGGTACTGGCACAAGAACAGACATATAGACCAATGGAATAGAACAGAGTACCCAGAAATCAACCTAAGCCATCATGCTCAATTAATATTTGACAAAGGAGGCAAGAGCATACAATGGAGTCAAGACAGTCTCTTCAATAAATGTTTGGAAAATTAAAGAAGAATCAGTATAATCAATATGTCAATTCTTCCCAACTTGATCTACAAATCCAGTGCAATATCAAAATTGTACAGTTACTGAGTGACTGTCACTAAACTAATTCTAGAGGTTATATGGAAAGGCAAAAGACTCAGAAATAACTAATAATATTGAAGGAGAACAAAGTTGGAGAAATGACACTACTCAAGTCACTGGTTGCACAAAGCTATAGTAATCAAGTGAATGTGATACTGCCCCCCCCAAATAGACAAATAAATCAATGGAACAAAATAGAGAGCCCATAAATAAACATAAATAAATATGGTCAATTTATCTTTGACAAAAAAAAAGACACAGACCTTACACCCTTCACACCATTTGACTTAAAATGGACCACAGATCAAAGCATAAAATGCAAAACTATAAAAATTTCTAGAAGATAACATGGAGAAAACCTATATGACCTTGTATATGGTAATGATATTTTTAGATATGTCAATGAAGGCACAATCTCTGGAAGAAATCCTTGATAACCTGGACTTTGTTATAATTTAAAATTTCTGTTCTATGAAAGACAATGTCAAGAGAATAAAAAGAAAGGTCATAGACTGAATGAAAATATTTGCAAAAGGATAAAGAACTACTGATAAAGAACTGCTATCCAAAATATAAAAAGAACTCTTACAACTTAAGAGTAACAAAACAACACAATTAAAAAATAAGCCAAAGACCTTAACAAACATGTCAACAAAGATACAGAAATGACAATTAAGGATATTAAAACATATTTCACATAATGTAACCATGAGGGAAATGCAAATTAAAACAAGCAAATGCCACTACACACCAATTAGAATGGTCTAAATCCAGTAATCAGACAACACCAAATGCTGACAAGGATGAAAAACAAGATGAAATTTCATTCATTGCTGGTGGAAGTGAAAAATGTTACAGCTTTTTTGGAAGGCAGTTTGGCAGTTGTTTACAAAATGAAACATACTCTTATGAAATCAGCAAGAAATAGTGGTGTTTTGTTTGTTTGTTTGTTTGTTTGTTTGTTTTTGTGTGTTTACTCAAAGGAGGAAGAGGATAAATTGTGATGGGAAAAATAAAATAATTAAAAAAAACAAAAAATGTAATTTAATTTAAAAAGAAGAGGGCAAACATTTAAAACAGGGGGGGGGGGAGAAAAATATTGCCCAAATAAAATATTGTACACAGATGTTTGTAACAGCTTTACTCATAAGGTTATACACTCATACCAAATGTATGTAACCTAATTGAAAATTATCTAAATATTGATATAATTGAGTTTAAAAAGCTTGATTTTAGGAAATTTTTTTAAGTTTAGTGGGCTTGTCCAACTAGTGTGGTTCAATGGTTGAGCATTGACCTATAAACCAGGAGATCACAGTTTGATTCCCAGGTCAGGGCACATGCTCACACTGCAGGCTCCATCCCCCGTAGGGGGCATGCATGATGAGTCAGCCAATGGTTCTCCTCATCAATGCTTGTATCCATCTCTCCATCTCCCTTCCTCTCTGAAATCAATAAAAATATATTTTAAAAATGTATGTACAGTAGGCTTGATTTTTTAATCCTGAACATTAGTAGCATTAAGGTATATTTGAAATATTTGTAACAAGAGTAAAATCCATGATCATTCACTTTATTCTCTGTCATGAATCTTATACACTTTGTGAATAAAAACACAGAAATCAGATCTCCTTAGTAACCCAGAGTCATCAATTCTTTGTTAATGCTACCCACTTTTGCTCTTTTGGCATTATTATAATGAAGAACAGTGTTTTACAAAAGCAAGTCAAGCAAATACATTAAATCATGACCTCTTTCTTTGCACTACTCTAGTTTAAGTGCCCTAGAGTGAACTTTTTAGCTAATTAGCATTCTTCTGTTTGTCACTTTAAGTAATTACTCTTTTCAATTTAATTGAAGTGTTATAGATGAGGTGCTAAGAGCTGGGGAGCAGACCCACCAGATGAATTAAGTTCACTAGGAACAAAGCAGATAGTTGCATTCAGGAGTCAAAGGAGCAGCCTGTTGGGAGGTATGAAGGGAACTAATGTGAATCATTAACATCTCCTGCTCCAATAATTGTATTGGAAGAATAGATTTCAAATATCCATTAATTTAAGTGGTCTTTATTCCATCATTAAGCAAACTGCAGACTTGGCACAGGCTTTTGCATATGCTTAGCACAAATAGACCATGTTGTACATGTATGCCCTTGGGAGTGATTGTTATAAGAAGCTATCCTGGGCTCTTCATGTCTGTGCCTCTTGTGCCAGATGCTATAACCAGGGATGGGCTGATAACTAGGTGAAGGCTCTCAGGGGCACTGCCTCTTCTCAAGAAAGCAGAAACTAAGTTTGCACTTCAGAGCTTAAACCTCAGGTTCCTGAAAAAAAAAACAAAAAACTGCTCTGTAGCATCTAAGCTCCTATTAGTCTTAAAACTTCAGCTTAATCTATACCAATAAAAGGGTAACATGCTAATTAGGGTGGGCGTCTTCAGGACATACATTTGGATGTTCATCTGGATAAAGCCACAGTGGCTGTGAGGGCCTAGGCTAGCCATGGGCAAACTACGGCCCGCAGGCCAGATCTGGCCCATTCGGCTGTTCTATCTGGCCTGCGGAGCCGAAAGAGCGGAGGGTTCTCTTGCTCTCCCCTCTGTTTCTTCACCAGCAGCCCAAGATGAGAGTGCCAGCATGGTCAGGTTGCTTTTGTTCTGGCTCTCTGGTCCAGTTTAAGAACCCATTGTGGCCCTCGAGTCAAAAAGTTTGCCCACCCCTAGCCTAGGCTATGTGGGATAGGTGGGTGGGTCAGTCTGGCACTCTCAAGGGAAGAGCTGGCCAGTCTGGCCCCACCCAGTCCAGCTGCCAAGGCCCCTTTTGCAGAGGTGGAGAGAAGGCAGCGCTACACTTCCTTCCAGCAAGGTGACATGGGACAGCTGCACCGTCGCCTGGTCCCCATGCTGCTCCTTTTGCAGAGGCAACCATAGAGGCATCAGTGCAGGCCCAGGATGGGATGCAACCTGTTGTGCCTCAACCTCCCACAGCCCCTCCCCAACCAGCCTGGTCCCAGATTGCCCCCCAGACACCATTGGGGGAGGAGGGCAGTGCTAAGAAGCAAGGGCTGAGAGCCTGCAGCTACAATGGCCAGCAGTGGCAGCAGCAGTGGGGTGATGGGAGCAGTTCATTCCCCTGATAAGCCCTGTTGCCTCGCCTCTGGCAGAGGACATCCCCTGAGGGCTCCCGGACAAGCCGGGTTGAGGGACCCCTTCCTTCCCATGCACAAATTTTGTGCACTAGGCCTCTAGTTCTTTATAAATAAAAATGTCATATGTGCTTGTGTATAACCAACATGGGTGTGTGTTTTTGCTTGTTTGGTTTAATATGTCTGAAATTGGAATGCCTCTTATAGTTTCCTTTCCTGCACCTTCCAAAGGTATGGTTAAAAGTTTAATGCATGTTAAAATGGATTGAATTTTAGAGATAAAGAATTGTAGTGTCTCTACGTGGAGCTTATGTGATGAACTAGTGACTGTGTTTTTGTCCTTATAAGCTTCACATGTCAAATAAGGTGCCAGGTGTTTTTATACATCTGATTTCACATAGTCTTCCCCACAAATGGATGATTACATATTATTGTCCTCACTTGGTAGAATAGCACAGAGCTAGAAAATGTTAAAGTCTGAATTTATTCATTCACTCATTCATTACTCATCTATTTATGTAATCAATCAATATCTGTTGGAGCACCTGCAGTATAAACATAATAAAACACAAATTTACTGAATATATTATGTGTCAACCACGGTACTACTGTGAAGATTGGTCAACAATATCCTCAAAGGATTTACTAGTAATTAGATAAAAGTATGTGAAAGGACCCATATGCTACCGATGGCTATACTCTTCAACACAGAATGCCCCAATTATCTTATTTCTACTTGTTTTTATTATAATAGTGTGTTCCCTACCATCCACCTTTCTTTCAACATATGCATACTAATTTATGAATGATACTTTTTAAAATATATTTTATTGATTTTACACAGAGAGGAATTAAGATGGATAGAGAGTTAGAAATGTCGATGAGAAAGAAACATCAACCAGCTGCCTCTTGCACATACCCCCTGGGAATGTGCCCACAACCAAGGTACGTGCCCTTGACAAGAATAGAACCCAGGACCTTTCAGTCTGCAGGCTGATGCTCTATCCACTGAGCCAAACCAGTTTGACATGAATGATATATTTTTCCAAACTATAAATTACCTTTACCTTAACGTATTATGTTAGTGACAAGACTTTAAAAAATAACAAAGAAAGTAGTAAGATCATTAAATGTTCACATCACGTGATAAGCTCATCTTGATTTTTTTAAAAATCATGTGGTTAAAACACTGGTGATATAGTTAATGGGTGTCAAGTCTTTTATTTTTATTTTTTATTTATTTTTTTCACACCTCAGAAGTCGATTTATTTACAATAGAATTCTTATATGGCCTTATTTTTTTTCTTTTTTTTTATATATTTTTTTTCTTTGTGGGTTTTTTTATTTATTTTATTTTTTTTAATTGATTTTTATTAATTATGGTATCACATAATTGTCCTTATCCCCCCCATTCCCATCCCAAACCCCTCCCTACATATTCCCCTACCCCCTTATTGTCCATGGTGCATGCACACAAGTCCTTTGGTTGATCTCTTCCCTTTACCCCCACCCTCCCCTACTTTCCCTTTGAGGTTTGAGAGTCTGATCACTGCTTCTCTTTTTCTGGGTCTATCTTTGTTCACCAGTCTATGTTGTTCATTATTTCGTCTAGATGTGTGAACTATTTGACATTGAAACTGGGACTCAAAAGAACTGCTGGCCCAGAAAGGAACTCACTACAGACTGATTCATTTGCCTCTCAGGATAACCATTAAGGCTTATCGCAGTTTAGGTTTTTATAAGGGTATTTCTTGGATCACATGACCTCACACATCTAGGTGTCAAGTCTTTTAAAAATGAAAGATAACCAGTAGAAGATAAGGAGTAGGTTTATTGATTAAAAGCAAGCAAATAAATAAGAGCTGATATGTATGTAGTGGTCAGAACATGGTGCACTGATGGAGTTTTAGAATCAGATGGACATGGGTTCCAATATTTATCTATTTCATGAACTATCTGTAAGAGCTTGAGCAATTTTGTAGATTTCCCAGACTTAATTTTCCTATTTGGGGGATTTCATTTTCCCATATTAAGAACTTTTATAAAAATCAAGTAAGGTAGCATTTATCACTCTTGACAGTGTCTGGTACATAGTAGGCACACAAAAATGGGTTCTAACCTTCTACCCTGATCTGTTCCAAACAATAGGAGCAAAGAACAAATCATGGTAGCCTGAAACCTGAAAATAATAAAATAATATTTTTTTTTAGTGCTTTGAGCCCTTACTGTGTATTTCGCCATACAATGTAACCCCTTGCATGAGTTACCTCATTCATCCACCAAACTTACATGATATATTCATTATCCCTAATGTATGGGTGCTCTAATTGAAGTTCAGAGTAGTTCACCCATCAAGGTTGCCCAGTTGGTAAGTGGTGAAGCTGGAGAAGGGAAACCAGAAACCAATGTCAAACTCAAACCCTTGGATCTTCATCAAGTCATGAAAACCTAATTTACTGAAAGACAATTTGGCAAATATTAACTCAACATATACTTAATTTGCCAAAAACTCACAAACAAAAGAAGTAGGAGGTTAGGACTAGTGCAGACACAGCTTACGGGCAGAGTGTACATCCACAAAAGAGTCAATTGCCTTTAAGAGATAGCCCATGGACTCCCAAATGAAACAGTGGGCAAACAGAAGTCAACTGTGCTGACCTTGAAAACAGTCTTGGCAGCAGCAAAACCCCAGTGAAATCAAACATTTGGAGAACATATCTAATTTGGTTAATTGGTCACATTATCACTTGATCATTTTCTGAATTAAATTTTAGTTATCTGGACAGTATCCCAACCTCTCAGCCACCACACTCTTCTGCCAGGTCAGTGTCTCCTGAAATAACAGGTGGAAGTCCAGTCAATATCCCCCTAAGTGAATACCAACACAGTTGTCATAAATGCTCAAAGCATGTCATTTACCCAGAAGACCTATTCAGGCACAGGAGTGGGATCCAGAACTGATTAGCTGATAGCTTTGGAGCAACACAGGTGGTAGCACATTCCATGAAAGCAAGCAAACCTTTTTCCCCTTCCTTCAAAAAAAAAACAAAACAACCAAAAAGGCTGTTCTGGCAGAATTATGCAACCATCAGGCCAAGATATGTCAGGACATGAACAGTAGACTGAAAGGCATAGGGCACTGTGATTGTCTACCTAGGAATCTGGATTTGGACTAAATAATCCCAGTAGCCAGAGTGACTAAGGAAATGTAGAGATGAAAAGAATTGACAGATCATTCTCTCACTCTACATTAAAACATACTTTCCACTCAGTACAGCATACTGTTGTAAGGGCAGATTTGCTCCTATTTATAATTGATAAAACTAAAGCACACATGATTTGCCCTTACTTTCCTTAGCATGACGATCTCATTTGCTAGATAAACTCCCCTAGCTTCCAGCTTTATAAATGGACAATTCTTATTTACATAAATGCATAAGTCCCTCTCAAAGGTAATGATAATAGTAATAACCATGTCTACTACTGCTCAATATTCCATAGCTGTGTGAGCCAGGAGTCAAACCACACCATGCTGACTCCACAGGTTCATTACTGGTCCATCCAGACTTGCTCAGTGTGGGTGAGGTGGGGGAGAAGGGTGGTTTCTTCAGGTCACCATAGTGTGTTTGGTAAAGAGGCAATGGAGTTATTTATTTGTTTTTTTAAGGTTTTTTATGGGGATGTTTTTAAAATATATCATTTTCTCATTTCCATAAACATGAAGCTATATTCAAAGCTTATACTAATGACTCAGCTTAATTGGCAGTAAAATAAATTATTGTTCTATTTTTAATGATAAACCTCAATGATATTGAAATACATAAGTGTTTTTTTTACAAAATCTATAGCTTATAGATTTCTCTATTTTTCTTTTTTGGAGTTGGGAAATAACAATTTTTACTTCTCTCTGATGGTTTTATACTGATTCTAATGTGTGCCTTTATTTAAAAAAAATACATATACAAATGACCTTTGCCAACCAGCATACTACATACATATTTGTTGATAGACTTCATGGTCTTTCCAATAATTATTTCCCACTCCATTGAATTAGTTTTAATTCATTTATATCAATTTTGAGGTTAGGTTGAGAGTTAGAAGCCATCACGAATTATAGAAAGAGTTAGGTTAAAAAATGAACACTTTTTAAAATAATTGTTTTAAATGTGACCCTTTTATCAGTTTAAAACAGTGAGAAAATCTTAGTGTTAGGAATTACTAGCCACCATCTCCAAAAAAATCAACCATTATTCTCACTTATTCTTTGGCCTTGGTTCAAGTGAAATAAGCTGACAAGTATGTGGTCATAATAGCCAGGTCAGAAATGCTTGTTTTGTACTTGTGTTCTCCAGCTCAACTCACAAGAGCAACCGTCCAAGCTGTGCCTAATCACCACATTAGTAAGAACCAGGTCAGGTATACTCAACAAGGTCATTGCCAGCTCCCATGACTCCCACAGGGCAAGGCTGGCATCAGAGATAAGAAAACAGATGGATCTCCAGTGGGAATCGGGAGAATTGGACCAGCTGCTAGAGGAGGAACAGCCTTTTTGCAATGGGCAGGCTGATCTTGTTGCCAGCCAACCCCTGGGGGAGCCTGCCAGACTGGTGTAGACCCCTGAGAGAATAGTGATTCAGTAAAGAGCCCTGGGTGGCTATGTGGTTCTTTTTCCTAGCCTGTTTTCACTTTATTAAACCTACTAACAATAATTCTGGCCGAAAATCAAATGCAGTTTCCCTCTTTGTCAATTTCTTCTTCTCCATAGTACTTAATGGACTAGGTACAAATTTATAAATATCATGCTTTATGTTGGTAATTAATTTTCTTAAGGGTAACACTGAGTGATAAGAATTCCACTTTCACCTTATGAATAACTTGTTTCTGCAGATCTCCATTCATTCAGACTTCCTGAAAAAAGCATCAACTTTTAGGTACATGTATTGAGGCCACATCCCAATTCTGCCAGTGAGCTGAGTTTATGTGGGTCATTTAATTTTGCCATGATTATATGTCCCTATATAAAAGATGAGTTTAATAATGTTTACTTCACATGCCCATAGATTGTTAGGAATTTAAATTAATACATACATGTAAAACACTTATGGAAGGAGGTGTTTAATACATATTATTTCTTTCCTTCATTCTAGTCTTGAGTATAATAAAGAATTCAGCTGCAGGAGGACACTTTCATCTATCTAGCATGTTGCTTTAAAAAAGATGATGGTAGCCAAAACCGGTTTGGCTCAGTGGATAGAGTGTCGGTCTGCGGACTGAAAGGTCCCAGGTTCGATTCCGGTCAAGGGCATGTACATTGGTTGCGGGCACATCCCCGGTGCGGGGTGTGCAGGAGGCATCTGGTTGATGTTTCTCTGTCATTGATATTTCTAGCTCTCTATCCCTCTCCCTTCCTCTCTGTGAAAAACCAATAAAATATAGTATATAAAAAAAAGATGATGGTGAACACAAATAACTTCAGCAAATAAATAAATAAGCAAGCAAAACCAATAGGCACATACTATGATTAGGACTTGAAGAATTTGACTTTAATTACGGGCTTAACATGGTGATAAATGCTTCATATGGGAAAACATATTAGAGAGGTTTACTTCTTTGGCCAGAACATCCAGGTAATAAATGTCAGGCACAGATGTGCATTTGCCATGAAGAGGATGAACCTTAGGATCCCCACATTCACAAGGCCCCTCTAAAAGTTAGTTGAGGTCCTAAGAAAGCATTCCCATTAGTAAAGGTTGCAAAAAGTATTATATAAACTTTAGGCAAAGCAAAATATGTCTTCTTCTAACTAAACACCTTCTCAGTGATGAGTCCCTAAGCCACCCTAAAATTTTAACTGTTCTATTACTTTATATTTTTTATCCTTACTACTAACACAATCTAATGTACTCTATAATTTAATTCTTAATATATATTATTGTTGCTAATGCCTCCATTGAAATGTTAGATACATGAGTGCAGATATTTTGGTGTTGTTGCTTTTCTGTTACATCTTAACACCTAGAACAGTGTCTAGAACTTACCATTAACTCAATGAATGAGTTGAATGAATGAATGAATGAATGAATGGAATTCTTCTGACTTCAGAGCCTATGCACCTTAACATATCGTTCTGCCTCTCCAAAGGAGACATACAACTTTCATCATAGACAACTTCTTTCCCTAGGTGTATGTGAACAAAGATCCAACTTGTGAGGTTTTAAATTGCCTCTAAGATAATGATGAATTGGTTACCATTTAATCGTTGTCCATGAATTATGCGACAACATTTGAGACCTGACAGGTATATAGCAACAAATGAAGCCCAATTAAAAGGGAAACAGGTCTCTGAAAAAGAGGTTCACAACAGGAAAGTAAAAAAAAAAAATGAAAGTAACACAGTTATGCAGACTGGGTGTGAGAATTAGAGATTGTGTGCAAGTTTTTATAGATGATTAACCTCTGCTCCCTCTATGATATGGGTTATATAGAAGACCCTCCTTCTAAGTTACTTAACCAGTTTTTTTTCAGGAAATATATATATATATATATATATATAATACCAAAAAGTAAGGATAATTTCCTTTGTAAATATTAGTCACCCCATGCTTGGACCATTTCCTTTTGGTATAGAGGTATCATGTTAAGTCATAGGTGTCTCAGTTTCCATGTACACATCAAAATCCATCCAACACACAATTCAGTACAGAATTGCAATGTACTTCTTATAATTATTAATACATTAAACAAATAACTAAATCAGAATATTCTGATGAATTAAATATTCTACTATATTTTTTTTTCGGGGAGGGGGGGATACAACAACACACAGAGAGATATATCTGCGCTCTTTTCAACTGTTGAAAATGTTTTAGTGAATTTTTTTCTTCTATATATCGAAGCTATAAAAGGGTCCCATGAATAATAGGCATGCAGATATTCAAGGTTACATTAAAGATAAATGCCTAATTTTGCAGAGATTTGAATGGTGATTGCCCCCAGATCCATCCTGGGAATGTGTATTTCTGAGGAATAAATTCTAAATTCAAAGTGTTTCAGTGTTGATGTTTGGAATCATAAAATTTTAGATCTTACAGTTTTCACTAATGCTTCCATTTTATTATTGATGATATTGAGACTCAGAGAGGATAAATATGTCTTTCAACATCCTATAGACAGCGCCATTCAAATTCAACTTGGATCTAACATAACCCATGTGCACCTCCTCAGAGTCCCTCAGGCCTGGCCATATCCTGGGCTTACCGAGCTACTTCCTGGCCTGAGTGAGTCTTCAAGCCTAGCACTGAGAGTGCCATGTCCTCCTGCTGACCTGGGCAGCACGGCCAGGACTCAGCTGACACCCCATGTTTGGTCCCCTTCCTCACCTCCAGATCTACATGAAAGCCACATTACAGACCTTGGGTTTGGAATCTGGAGAGCAGCTGCCAAGGGGGACAGATGCCAGTGTGGGGCACTACCTACCTGTGGGGCATATGCTTTGACCTGTGAAAAATAGGAGGTGGAGAAGGTCTAGGCAAATGCTCTAATCCCTTCTTCTCACCCATGGTCTATGTCACGGTTTGTGCATGTCTACTTGGAGAAGTCCCATCTTCCCAGCAAGTGCATCCCCCAGAGGCTCTGTTACACCTCTTGATGGCTTACTATGAAGTGGTGACCAGCTAGAGAACAATCATTTTGCATTACTTGACATCTTTCTTTGGTCCATTTCCCTTGCTCTTGAACCTCACTGTCCTTTGTTTGTATTTCCCTAATAATGCATTAATCCTTGCCTTGGATTCTGTATATTTTTTATTGTTTATTGTTTTTAATTATTTTTTTTAGAAATTCCTGGTAAAGGTGCTACTGATTATACTTCAAAATGTATTTTGAGTAATGTTTTAAATCTAGACTTTTTTTCAAAAATATTTAAATTCTAAATAATTGAAGCATTTCAGTCTGCTAAGAGCCTGCTAGAGAACACATCTATAAAATCCTCTCCAAATGGAATAAAAGTATTGGAGGGAAGGATTGGTCCCAGTTATCTGCTTGGCCAATAGGCTTTCAGCTAGAATCACTACAACATGAAGAATAAGATCAAGCTAAGGGTATCACTGTGGGATTGCCAGAATGAAAGACATATTTAGGAAGATGGTGTGGTTTCTTTTCTTCCTTTGAAAATACATGTGTAATTGGCACAAAACTCAATTTCTTGAACTATATTGGAAACTAGATGCCTTGATTCTGCTACTAAGTTATTCGAATCTGGCAAAGGCACTTAATATTCCTGGTTTAATCGATGTAATTGGACACTTTTTTTAAATAGACCCTTTACAGATTACAAAGGAACTGTGAATCCTTTCTATAGGAATATGCACACAAAGTTTTATTCAAAAGTTGTAATAAGTTACCAGGATATTTCTGACTTCCTCTAAGCATCTGTTTTCCTCCCCTGACTACTGCCCATCAGATCCCTTCCCCATCATTCATCAAACTTGGGAGACGGAATGCCATGGCAGAAGCTGACATGTGTAAGACCTTTAACTACCTTTCCCAATACAGGAGCATTTGAATCCTGAGTCTCAAGGCACAATGGTAGAGTCAGTTACAGTGCAGGCAGAGGTAAGTGTGGCTATGGCATCTGACCAGGATATTCAGTTACAAGATGCTGTACTGTTTCCCAATTCTCAGTTCTTTATCTTTTGAAGAATCACTGGTGCTTTATGTTCCCAAGTCTAATCTATCAAATTATATGAACTCCCAGTAACATTTCAGTAAATCATCTCATGTTAGAGTTGGCCGTCACTTGCAAACAAAAATTTTAATTAATCCACCTTTATGAATGTTGAGGGTACTTATTCCACAAGGATTTTTTTTCCAGGAAAGTAGAATTTTGGTATAAAGGGCATAATATCAAAGTGAGACTCAGATTTTCAGCCTATCAAATATATAACAAAGAGTGAAGTACCCAGCCCTAGCTGGCTTGGCTCAGTGAATAGAGTGTCAACCTGTAGACTGAGAGGTCCCAGGTTCCATTCTGACCAAGGGCACTTGCCTGAGTTTTGGCTTGATCCCCAGTGCAGGGTGTACAGGAGGCCACCGATCAATGATTATCTCTCATCATTGATGTTTCTATCTCTCCTTCTCTCTTCCTCTCTGAAATCAACAAAAAAATATATTTTTAAAAAAAGAGTGAAGCACTCAACAAAAATACTGCTCGCTCCATTTATACATACACAAATAGATAACTTGGCCCAAACCAGTCCATGGTGATGTCAGTGATGGGATACAATGAGACTTGATATGTATTCTATAGTTTGTGAATTTTTTAGAAAACTAGAAAACAAAATTGGAGTAAAAATGTTTGGGATTTTGAAAGAGTGACAGACCTAAGTTTGCTTTTTCCTGATATTCCTGAATGAAGTAATCATTACACACAGGCTGCTAATTCAGATATGTATTTGAGTTTCCAGATTAAATACAAGATAGCCAGTTCAATTTGAATTTCAGATTTAAAAATAAACCATAAAATTTTAAAGTATGTATTCCAAACAATAGAAGGAGCATTCTTATACTAAAAATTCTTCATTGTTAATCTGAAATTCAACTTTAATTGAGTATCACCTATTTTCGGTTTTTAACTCTACCAAACCTAATTTGAGTCCATGATTTCTAGAGTTTTAAGCAAGTGCAACTAGGTTAGAAGGAAACTACATTATTGCCTCTATAATGCAAAAAGACCTAAAGGGATAATTGAATTTGCAAAAATCCCTGAATAATCAGAAAGTTTATCTTCTTTGATATAAATGGAGTTATACTCTAATTGGTTTGCTATTAACCGCAATTAGTTTATTTGTAGGAATTATACAGGGACACAGGGGAGATCATAATCAAAAGAATAATGAAATAGCATCATTTGAAGGAAGAATAGAGATAACCAAATCAGAAACTGTGAATTTGTTATGATAAAATAATTAAATTAATATATGCTTATAAAAATTATCTTTAAAATAGATATTCTTAAAGCTAAAATTGTTAGATGAAATAGTTTATAGTTTAACTCTAATAGAGACTAACAAATTGCTCACTCAAACATATATATTTATCTATAATCTAAAGAATGCTTTTATTTGGCCAAATAATATGTGAAAATATTTTAAAAATTTCTTTATTGACTAAAGTATTGGGTATGTATCCCCATCCCCTTATTATTCCCCACCCTCACCCCCCACTCATTCCCTCACCCCCCCCCTGTTGTCTGTGTCCATTGGTTAGGCCCATATGCATGCACACAAGTCCTTTGGTTGATCTCTCTCCCTTATCCACTCCCTCTCCTACCTTCCATCTGAGGTTTGACAGTCTGATTGATGCTTCTCTGTCTTTGGATCTGTTTTTGTTCATCAGTTTATGTTGTTCATTATATTCCAGAAATGAGTGAGATCATGTGATGTTTATCTTTCTCTGACTGGCTTGTTTCACTTAGCATAATGCTCTCCAGTTCCATCCATGTTGCTACAAATGGTGAAAGTTCCTTTTTTTTATAGCAGCATAGTATTCTGTTGTGTAGATATACCGCTGTTTTTTAATCTACTCATCTGCTGATGGGCACTTAAGCTGTTTCCAAATCTTAATTATGGTGAATTGTGCTGCTATGAACATAGGGCTGCACATATCCTTTCTGATTGGTGTTTCTAGCTTCTTGGGATATATGAGAGTTTCATTTTTAGTTTTTTGAGAAAATTCCATACTGTTCTCCACAGTGGCTGCACCAGTCTGCATTCCCACCAGCAGTGCAAAAGGGTTCCTTTTTCTCCACATCCTCGCCTTGTCTTTTGTTGATTTGTTGATGATAGCCATTCTGACAGGTGTGAGATGATACCACATTGTTGTTTTGATTTGCATCTCTCGGATAATTAGTGACTTTGAGCTTGTGTTCATTTGTCTCTTGCCCTTCCTTCTGTCTTCTATAGAAAAGAGTCTATTTAGGTCCAATGCCCATTATTGGATTGGATTATTTATCTTTCTTTTGTTAAGTTGTATGAGTTCCCTGTAAATGTTGGAGATTAAACCCTTATCGGTGATAACATTGAGAATCAACATTATCAAAATATCAATACTAGCCAAAGTAATCTATAGATTCAATGCAATCCTCATTAAAATACCAACAGCATATTTCACAGACCTAGAACAAACTTTCCAAAAATTCATCTAGAATAATAAAAAAAAGACCTGAATAGCTGCAGCAATCCTAAGAAAGAAGAACAAAGTAGGTAGGATCTCAATAGCCAATTTCAAGCTGCATTACAAAGCCACTGTTCTTAAAACAGCCTGCTACTGGCACAAGAACAGAAATATAGGTCAATGGAATAGTATAGAGAACCCAGAAATTGACCCAAAACACTATGCCCAATTAAAATTCAACAAAGAAGGCATGAACATATAATGGAGTCAAAACAGTATCTTTAATAAATGGTATTGGAAAAATTGGATAGATACATGCAAAAAAAAGAAAGAAACTAGACCACCAACTTACACTATACACAAAACTTACAGAAAAAATAAACTCAAAATGGATAAAGGATTTAAACATAAGATGGGAAACCATAAAAATACTAGAGGAATCCACGGGCAGCAAAATCTCAGGTATATCCCGAAACAATTTATTCACTGATACTGCTTTTAAGGCAATGGAAACTAAAGAGAAGCTAAACAAATGGGACTATATCAAAATAAATGCTTTTGCACAAGAAAGAAAACCATCAACAAAACAACACGAATGTCCACTGCATGGGAGAAGGTATGGATTTAGGATGTTGGGAACGTCAAAAGTATGCATCTTTGTGCTTGGTCTGCCATCTTGAAAAAGGGGGACAGAACTCAAGTCTCTACTTACCAACACATAACCTTCAGTGATTTTCCTACTCTGTGCTTCGCTGTGCCCAGGTGTGAGAAATGAGTTATCATAACACCCAACATTTGTTATGAAGACCAAGTAAGCACATACTTGAAAGCACCAGCTAAACACAGTGTCTAAACCATAAAAGGTTCTGTATAAATATATATATTTCTTTCTCCTCTCTTTCTTTAACTGCATCTCTTGGTCCTAATTGTGATATACTTCTACTAAAGAAGGTATTTCTTTAGCAGTTTTATAGACAACTAGATGTTACCATTTTTAAAGCATGGCATGCATTTTCATTATCATGAATCTCATAATTTAGTTATCCTATAAGATAAGTATAGTCATAGTAATAATAATAATTATTATTACTATTATTATTATTATTATTATTATATGAGAGATGAAAATATAGAAACCATACGGATCCTGAGCATATAAATAAAAAGGGGGTATCTTAGATTAAGAATAATAATATATACAGCACAAAATCTTTTTCATTGTGTAGTAATTAGACAATCCATTCACTAGTCAATTCTTACTAAAATCGGATAACGTAAGTTATATCAGTGGAATATGGAGGCAAAATAATTTTAAATATATATTGGTATTTTTTTCAAACTAACCAGGAGCCTAATGGGTTTTTAATCATGATCTTCTTATAAAACCACTTTTAGTCTTTTAGTAATGGAATATAAGAGAAAGTAATTGGAATAATTTACAGCTCTGAGAATACCTTAAAAAAATAAAAATTTTAAAAGTAAGCAAGTCCTAAATATAGCATAGTTAATAGATATGATAACAATGACATTTAGGAACTATCATAAATGAAACACTTGCTTAATATTTGGATTTGACACTACCTGTTTCACATAGATTATTGTATGTAACCCCTCACAATACCCCTGCAAGGTAGAAAATATTATTATTTTCATCTTTTCATTCAAGAAGGCACTAAAAGGTTAGGAAAATGTGCCCAAAGTGAAATTTCTAAGAACACTAAGAGTCTGTCTGAATACCATCAACATATAGAAGCATCAAAATAAAAATAATGATTTCTTAGAGTATTTCAGAAATATAAATGAGCACAAACATTTATTGAATGCTTACTGGATGCCAAGTTATACTCAAAACATCAGCATTATGAGTTAAAGATGATGATTTTTTCTTCCCAATTTTACCTATGAATACACTAACCCTCAGTGACCATACGAAATCACAGAAGCTGCATCAGGCCAATCCAAGATTTAAATGCAAATGTTCCCACTCTGGTTCTGTTACTTCACATGCCCCAACTTGAACATAATTCAGTTCAAGTGAATTGACTGAATTCTCCCAGTTTTAGTGGAAGTACAAACCAAAAATCTACCAAGATATATTTTTTACATTCAAGCAGCAATAGTCTCAAACTAGGTTTTGATATTCCCATTTCTTGATATTTGTAAGACCACTGGTTTTTGGATTTTTTGTTTTTGGGGGGAGGCGAGGGAGGAACAGGGGAGCATGTGGTATTTGCAAAGGACAGTGAAAGAGAAGTGTCTTTGATCAATGAAATGGTAGGGATAGATAAGGGCATGACTTCTAAACTCAGCACTTTTGAGAGTCTAGTTCAAATGGAATTCTAAAAAGGAATGAGAATCCTAGCATTGATGTGAATACAAAGGATGTAAGAAGTGGTATTTGGTTCATTTAAGTTGATCTTCGGATTTTGTTTCTGACTCTCAGTGTGTGACTTTGGTCTATTCACTTAACCATAAGGGGAATCAGTCCTTTCATTATATAAAACAAAAACTACCACCACTTTTTTAGAAGATCCTTTTTTATTCTAAATAAAAAAGTTTTAAAAAAAAAGTTCTGCTGCTATGATTTTGGCAAATATCATGCTGACACACTATTCCTCAAAATAATCTGTCTTTACTGTGGAAAAATTATAAAATTTAAACAAGGAAAGAATTTGGCTAAAACCCCACCCACACATTACCTTTTCTAAATATTACTTGCTATAGCCAGTCATCTGAGAAATAAAACAGAAAGACTTTGAAAATGAAGAATATTCGATTCTAAAATATAAATAACAGTAAGTAATGAAACTAGTAAAATTGAGAGTTAATCTCTAGACTAGACTTTTTTAAAAAGGGGCAATATGCAAATGTTATGGGTTAAATTGTGTCTTTCCAGAAAAGAGATGCTGATGTTCTAAATGGCCAGTACATCAGAGTGTGAATTTATTTGGGGAAATGGTCATTAGAAGAGTAATGGAGTGAAAATAAGGTCATTAGTGTGGACTCTAATCTAATATGAATGGTGTCATTTAAAGGGAAAAGTTTGGGCAGAGAAGCACAAGGAGAATATGATGTGATGACACTCAGGCAGAAGGCCATGTGGCTGTAGTGATGCAGGTACAAGCCATGGGATGCTGAGGGTTGCTGCAAACACCTGAAGCCAGAAGAGGTAAGGTAGATGACTCCCTAAAGCTGTCAGGGAGAGTGTGGGTCTGCTGGTACCTCAATTTCAGGCGTCTAGCCTTGAGAACTGTGAGAGAACAAATGTCTATTTTTTTCAGCCACCCATTTTGGGATTCTTTATTGAGGCAGCCTGAGCAAACTAATATGGCAAGTATTTCATATATATATATATATATATATATATATATATATATATATATATATATATATAATAATTCATGCTAAGAGCAGCACTCTGCACTGACAATCCCTGCTTATCATGATCAGGTGTGTGCATGCCACACACACACACACACACACACACACACACACACACACACACACGAGCCTCTCTTATTTAATACAAGCAAGCTAAATAGTGGGTTCCAGAATAAACCAGCCTCCTTCTCTATTCCACTCCACTTAAAAGGACTTTTTGTGGGTTTGCTCTCTTCTACATGTTGGTCTGTTTGCTTTTTTTGCCCCAAAACAGCAGCTATAATGCCCACAGAGAATTCCTATAAAATAGTTAAAAGAGATTCAATTTAAATTTATTTAGAAAAGTCACACACACACAGAGACACTCACACACCCCACATATCATATAATGAAAAAATATATAATTTTAAATAAATATTGTTCATATTATTACAAATGTTCCTCACTTTTTCCCCTCCATTGCTCCCCTCCACCAGGAGCAGAGGGCGGGGTGGGAACCTAATGAAAATTTTTAAAAAGCATGTTATTGCACATTTAAAGTTGTGCTGACTGTGTAAGCTTTGATACAAAAATATGTTGAAGATCTGGTTGACAGTGAGGGCATCGAGGAAAGCGCATTGCTAGGAGGGCCTAAGATCACTCCTCTGAGGATGCCTTTGCCCTCTCCAGCTCTCCCCCTTTTTCTCTCATAGAACATCAAAGCCTCCTTCTTGTTAAAACCATTGCTGTGAAAAGGAGCGTAGAACCTTCTTCTGAGGGCAGAATGTTCTATGCACCAGGCATCAATAGATATATGGTACTGTTGGAAGAAAGAGAAGACACTGGTAACCAAAACACACAAATATAAGCACTAATAAAGTATTTGAATGTTCTGTGATTGATACCAAAAAAGTAAAATAATAAATCACCCATAAATAAATTTTTCTTGAATGATCCATAAATTGCCCCACTCCTCAATTAGTTCCCAAACTTCCAGCTTTCTTATGGATTTGGAAGATAACTCTTGAACCATTGCTTAATTCTACCTGCTGTACTGTTAGAAATTCACCAAGTTCTCCAAAGCTGAATACTCAATATTTTGCATATCAATGTTTTCCTGCTCTATTGTAACTATTCAGTAAATGTCCATTGGCATGGACAATCAGGAAACAACATAAGACAAATTAGGTTAATCTCTACTCCTTACATGAAGCAGGAGGGTGGATGAGGAACTCATGTCTTAAATATAAAACCATTCAACCCACATTCTCTATCAGGTTACTTTTCTTCTTTTTTTAGCTATAAAAAACGGTAGGAACTTTGAGGGAATGAAATATTATGATAGACATCATCATAACTGTTTGCCTGGTAATTGATCTTAATTATAAAAGAGGGATCTGTGTTGCTTTTCTCCAAAGATCAAACAGGAAACCTCTGTTCACCACACTGCTTATTACCGACTTTTTCAAATACACTGTCAGTATCCAGACAGTATCTGCTGTGAAGATAGCCTCCTCATTTTTTTTATTTTTTTTAATCCTTTAATAGTAAACATTATTATATATTTTGGTCACTTTAGTTCTTTCATCATTTAAAAATTGGAGCACCCTAATTTTCTTTAGAGACAACTTCTTCAAATCACTTGGTACTAACAGCCACAGTAATGTTAAATATTTGGAGGCCTGGATAGACCCATGACAGCTGGGCATGAGATAGATGGGGAGGTTATAGCTGCAATGTAAAAACCATCATTAATAAAGAGCTTATGCAGGAAGGATCCTCTCCCAGCACCTTGGTGTTAAAATGATAAATGTGAAGTATTAATTTAGGAAATAGCGGTACAGGGCCATTTTTTAACTGAAATCACAGATAGGATTAGCCATGCCATACCTCTGAAAATTAAAGTTGAAATAGAAGGGGAGGGGCTTCTACCAGAAAGTTATCTGCCACCAGATCACCTGACGGTAGTCTAACCTAAAGCCCCCATCTGCCCAAACACAGTGATGGGTGCACAGATATCAAAACACTGCTAATCTTCCCTGCCCAAACAGGGTTGGAAGTTTATGTGATTAGTAATAGAACATGCCAAAGGCTCTGTTGTTGAATTTGATGCATGGAGGTAGCGGGGTGTAAATAGGTATTATAAAGAGCCTGGTTCCTTTGAGGGAAAGAAGTAAGCCAATCACATATACAACTGGTTAGCTCACTCTTTGACTAAAAGCATTAAAGAAGAAACCATCAAGGCTTTCTTAAGTCAAATTATTTTAAACTAGTTAGCTATACATATATAACTTAATAATCATTTTGATTAATTTTAATAGTTATATTTGAATTTCTTTTCCTTTTAAATTCAGTGATGACTCATATTTGCCCAACTTAAGATGGGCAGAATTAGACCAACTTAAAATTGGTAGACTATATTATTTTTCTTACACAGCTATAGAAATACCCAAAACAATGTCTGATTTTAACAATAAAACCTTTTTTTTCTTTTTCTGTTGAGTAATGCCTTTCCTGAGGACCTCAAATCTCTTGATCACTCAAAGCTAAGTTTACAGATTTGTTGCAATAAGGAAAGACACTACCTTGAGGATAAAGGGGTGGGGGGGAGAGATGTTTATAAAAAGACCTAGAACTTTATACTAAGTAAAATAAGCCAGTCAGAGAACGATAAATATCACATAATCTCATTCATTTGTGGAATATAATGAACAACATAAACTGATGAACAAAAGTAGAACCAGAGTCATAGAAACATCGAACAGACTGTCCAACCTATGAGGAAAGTCAGGAATGAGGGGGTAAGAGATTAACCAAAGGATTTGCATGCATGCCTATGAGCATAGCCAATGGACACAGACAGTGGGGAGGGGGTGGTAAGGACATGTACTGGGGGGAGGGAGAGTCCAGGAAGAGGTCAATGGGGGGCAAAGGAGACTTATGTCATACTTTAAACAGTAAATAATATAAATTAAAAAAAGACCTAGATTGAATGATTTTAAGACAAGGCAGAATTAATGACATAATAGCTCTGGATTGGTGGGAGCAGCAATATGAGGTGAAAAGAGAGTGAGGTGTTAGTCTTGATAAGCAAGTCCTTTTAGTTGGTTGGTAGTATTATCTTCCAAAGCAGGTACCTTCCAGGAATTAAGTTTTGTTGCTGTTTTTACTACTAGCTAATATTGAGATCCACAAAATATGGCTGACCACAATATTGTTTAACATAGGAATGGGAAATTGTGTTTGAGTTCTTTTTCCCTGTACCTTCCCTCCTCTCCTTCCTTTCTCCCTCCCTTCCTTACCTAAAGGGAACTTGCAGGCTGTGGGATGCTGAACTCCTTTCTGTCTGTTCCCAATGAGCTTGGGAATCTGGCAAATCTCTGCAGTGCAAATGCATGCATCAGAGCCTGCTGGCATGTTTTCTCAACTACCCTGGTCTGGGATCACCAACTATCTGTATCACCATCTGAAAAAAAGATACCCTTCTATTCTATCAGGTTCTGCTTGGGGAGTATCAGTTCTTCTCCCCCTTCTCCCAGCCTCTCCTTCAAGTTACGATAAGAACCAGTTGGCAAACTAAGTTATTTTTTGCCCCAAGTGGTGGGTCTCAGGAGCTAATGATTTTGACCTTTCAGGGAAGGAAGATAGAAACCACAGCATCAAAACATTGGGGATATATGAGCTCTGGCTTCAATTCCTTCCCCTGTGAGTTAGTTTCTCTATGGAACTTGAATAGAGAAAATTCCTCCCAAAGCATTCTTTATTTTTCCCCAAAGCATTCTTTATAAGATTGCTCATGATGCTACAGAGGCTCTTCTGAACCCTCACAGAAAAAACATAATGACAGAAGGACCTTCCCAGATATATAAGAATAAAATCAATATATATCGTTATATACAATGTGTGCTCTAAACCTGTTGAGTTGCTTGTCCTTACTGCCTGCTTGTAAAGCATATTCAATTATTCATTTTATTCAACTGACTGACCACTTAAAAACGATGTACTCAGTGCTTTGGCAATAATTTCATTTCTAAGTGTTCTGCCTGGTTATTTTTTGTGTGCACACACTATTAATTAATGACTATGGAGACATCCATAAATTAAAGAATTCAGTAGCAGTGGTGCTTGAATCTATTACCCATGAAAGCCAGCGTCTACAATTACTGAGTAGGCACAAAGAGATAAGTATTGATTTTATTTTTGAGTTTTAATTTTTTTCGCATTGAATCGGAATGAGCAGATTGCATTTGAACAACCCTCAAGGTACAGTGAGACACACACACACACACACACACACACACACACACACACACACACACACACGGTGGCTCAGCCTACCACCTCACATTTTGGAGGCTCTGTGTGTGTGTGTGTGTGTGTGTCTGATGGAGAATCAAGAATAAACCATTTGCGGTTCTTCAAAATAGCAGCCAAATTCCTCTCTGAGCTGTTAGTATCCTTTTCATTTAGAGCGAGGGTGTTAAGGACCTCCTGTGTTCAAAACCTAAGACCCCAATAAAACTCCTGATGTGGTTGCATTTGGGAGATTCAGCCTCCCCGAATATCACAAGCTGGCATGGATAAGACAGCAGAAAGGCTCCAGCTGGTGAGTGGGGGCATCCAGGCCCCAGGCTTGATCGATGCAGCCTGCAACTTGGTAGGATGGGGAGAGTGTTTGATGTACCTCTTTGCTCTATTTTAAGGAGATGAGAAAAGCCAGGCCACACACCAGTCTAGACCAAGAACTATATAGAGAAGTGAGGAAAAATTCTGCTTCATTATAGAAAAACTAAAACCTTAGCTGCTGTATGTTCTTGGTTTCATATACAGAGAATTTTTTTTTTTTTAAATAGCAAAATGAATAGATCTGGGGCTTAAAGGATGTGAAAACATTTAATGTTGCAAATGCTCCTGCACTTTTTACAATATGCTGATTGATTTTGCATTTTATAAAAGTTAATGTCTTTAACCCTCATTTTAAAAAATTAGATCTAGGTACTATAGTTACAAGCCTTGTATTACAAATGAGGAAATGAAGGCACATCCAAGCACACGAAGTCACACAGCCAGTAGGAGGCGCCTCGGGGCTCCTATGCATGATGCTGAGCTGTCTCTTACCGCGTGAGCTGCCTCTCAAGGACCAGAGTCCCAGAACCCTTTCACACTGGAGGACTCTGAGGTTTGTGCATCCTTGGGAACCTGTTGATTCTAGTCATGATTTTTAAAGTTACTAACTATTAGAGACCCCGATGCCCTCTTGCAATCTGGGACACCTCAGGGAATGTCAGACTGCTGGTTTTGGCCCAATCCCTAGAGACCAGATCTAGGGACCCCACTGTTGCCTCTAGTATGCATATAAGATCTTTGGTTAATCTCTTCCCACCTTCCCCCACCTACTTCCCTCTGAGATTCCTCAGTCTGTTCCATGCTTCCATGCCTGTGTGTTGAGTGTCTGCCCCCTGGTGGTCAGTGCCCATCATAGCTACTAACCAGGGGAAACATTGTTAGGCAGAGAGAGAGACAGGGACAGAGACAGAGAGAGACACACAGAGAGAGACTAGTGGCCCAGTGCACAAAATTCATGCATGGAGAGAGGGTTCCCTCAGTCCAGCCTGCACCCTCTCCAACCAGGGACCCGTTGGGGGATGTCCGACTACCTTTTCAGATCCTGCCTCTCCCTTCAGGCTGCAGATCAGACACTGTCTCTCTCTTCGGGCCTCTTTCCAGGCCTGATCTACCATCCCCTCAGCGGTCACCATGTCAACCCAGCACTGACTGCAGGTCAAAGTATATATGTCTTGGGAAAGTGGTGTCCTACCTGGGGACAATAAGAATCACCTGGAGGGTCATTTTGGTTTTGTTTTTTTTTAGTTTATTTTTTAAACAGGTTTTAAGAGACCACAGCAGATCCACTGACTCAAATTCTGGGAAGTAATTCCTAGAAATCTTTTTTTCCCCAAGTTCCTCAAGAGATACCAAGACAGGCAGATGAGTGTTTAACAATCACTGAATTTGGCTCCCCCAGAGAATTGCTGGAGAGCTCATTCATGCCTTCAGATGAATCTAGCTCCCAATGTCATCTCCAATCATTGCCTCCGTTCAGTCCTGTACAATGTGGCTCTCCCGGGTGTACAGTACCTCCAAGTTCCTCATCTCTAAGGCAAGGGGCTTTTGTAAAAACCTTGTTAACATGTTTTTTAGAAGGAGCAGGAAGATTGGGTTTTCCCTGAATTTTAAAGAATGGGAGAGTATCGTGGGAGGACAAAGACACACAGGAGAGACAGTTTTAATGACTTCCTCTCCTGCTCCCAAATCTGGACTTTAAAAAATAAAGTCATAGAAGTATCTGTGTTAGTCATACTCACAGACAGGGATAAGTTGAGCAGGGCCCTTGCTTCTCAGCTAGCTTGGTGATTTGTTCACCAAGGAAACTGAAGGGTTGACAGAAAATATCAAACAAATTCCACACTGTCCGAACTTCTACGCACAAAAATAACTCAAGGAGTTCTTGGAGACAAAACTTTCTCAAAGCAATAAAATGTGTGCTTGAGCGCGGTTAGATTTATCACAGGTAGAATTGCCACTGGTACGACTGTGGCAGTGACGGATGTGAAGGCAGGATTATGTAGCGAAGAGAACAATAGCTTTGGCATCTGCTAATCAGGACAATGGCTGGCGTCTCTGAGCCTTAGTTTTCCTCATTTGCCAGAAGATTGCAAACTGTATTAAGAAAACAGGTGGGGGTTAGTATGTGTCTTTCCCTATTTTATTTCAACAATGTGATCCCCCCCTTCTTACTGAGATGATCATGGTCTTTCATATTCTTCATTCTTCAGTGGTACCCTTCTTTATAGCCCTTTCCTGCCTGTATTGGAATGGCCCTGCTTGTAAAAATATGTCCATGTATTCATTTAAGAAATATTCTAACTCAAATAGTTGTCTAAGTTTTCCAATTAATATTTTATGATATATTTTATGTACTGCAAAAATATCAATAAATAGGGCATGTGTGATTCTATCCATTTGTTCCTAGGATTCTTATGACTCTTAATTTGATAAGGTATTTATCTGTATGTCCATCACGGTGCTATTGAGTGCTTTCACTTTTTTCCATCCATCTCATGCCAATTTTGTAGCATCATGAAAGGTCAGGA